>OX359288.1:106751690-109151690 GCA_947179395.2 Pulicaria dysenterica | reverse complement strand
CTTGTCGGTTCCGGTTATGTATATAGAAAAAATATTTAATATAGTTTATACTTAATTCATAGTTCTGAAAGACTAATCTTATCCTTTGGATCAGCCCTATCAATGGTCCAGATTGAATTTCTAAAATTTTGAGCGGAGTGACATTTTCGTAATTAACATGTGATGCTTTTATATGGACTTTATTGAATACATCCCTAATGACGATGGAGAGTGGTAGTGGCGACGGCGACAACAATCATTGATGGCGATCAATGATGTAAACTAGGGCTGTCAATGGGTTGGATCGGATTGGATCGGATCAAGATCTGACCTGACCCGTTGACCCATTTAATTGGATTTTGATCTGATCCATTAACATGGCGATCCATTTAATTAGATTTGGATCGGATCAATTATTAATGGATCATGACCCAGAGCGACCCATTTAATATTATATATTTAATATTACTAATTTATTTTTATTTTTGTAATAAATATATCAAATAATTCTCCCACATCCACCCTACCCCACCCTACCCCCATCAAGCTTACCCTACCTACCCCACGCCCCCACCTTACCATACCCTACCCTACCCTACCCCAACCCCAACCCCATCAAGCTTACCCTACCCCACCCCACGCTACCCCACCCACCCTACCACGCACCTACCCTACCCCTATCCTACCCCCTACCAACCTACTCATTATTTACTACCGCGATCACCACCTATCACTGCCCGTTACCTCCACCCATCATCGCTTGTTGCTGCCGCCACCCACCACTGAGTCGGAAATAAATTTTTTGTGGAATTTGGGTATTAATATATGTACAGTGGTTTATTTACGACAAGATCAATTGGCAAAAAAAAAATACGTTGTTTTGGTCATGATGGGTTTAGACATGGTGGCTGTTTCAGCTCATTTTTTAGTTCCTCCATTCACAACGACGAAAGTGTCGGTACCAATAGTGAAAAATAATTGAAAGCGTCAGTAACAACGCGACAGCAGCAGCGGCAGAGATGGTAGCGGAGGCAGCGGTTGGTGGTGGCGGTGATGGCGGTAACGGTAGCGGCAACTGGTGATGGGAGTGGTAATGGGCGGCGGAAATACCGATGGTGACGGCGGCCGGCGGCGGTGGTGGTGGTAGCAGGTGGTGAGGGCGGTCGCGACGGTGGTGGTAGCGACGGGTGGTGATTGATAAATTGATGATGGTTGGTGGTGGTTAAAATTAAATTGTAGTTTAATATTAATTGGATCGACACACGTAGTGATCCAATTAAATGGGTCGACCTATTGGATCTCTTATTGGAGAGATGGATCTAATTTTTAGACCTATTGGATCATATAAATGGGGCAGATCGAATTGGATCTGGGACATGATATGCCCTATTGACAGCCATATGTACACACACATATACGAATCCATTATCCTCAATTAAGCAGAAATAATTAAGGAAAAATGATCCGTAATGTTAACATCACATAACTTAGGTGATGTTACATTCACAAACCATTTAAATAAGTAAATACTGAAATGACTAAACTACCCTTCATTAAAGTAGATTGTGAGTGTAACATCACCTAAGTTGCGTAATGTTAACATTACGGATGATTTCCCCAATAATTAATTGTTTATTAATTGGTAATTAATTACTCTCAGGCCACAGCCTTACCGCCACAACTTCGTCGTCAAAGTGGCGGTAACCCACCTTGATGGCTTCAATAACCGCCGCCTTCACCTCATCATCGATGCCCTCTATCAAAGTTGCAGTGCCCATTCCGATCACCGGAATCCGTTTGGGACCATCACAAGAGTTTATCATAAGCTCCGGAATGTTTGCCATCTTTTCTGTTTCTTAATCAATGATGATGATGACGGAACAAGTTTCAGATCGGTTGCAGATAAAAACATTTTCTTTTCTTATGGAAATTGAATCTAACAAAATGTTATCGCTTAGGTTTGTTTCTGGCCACCGTTTTGCCAGCCTAAAGTGGACAATGGGGAGGTGTTTTTGCCAATTGGGCTACTATTTTAGGGGTTGGTTATTAAAACTTTATAAAACGAACAATAAATAGTCAACGGTATTACTTTATTCAAACTGCTGCATCAATAATGGCGGAATTGAAGAGGAACTATCAACGTGCTCCCAGTCGAAGTCAGCTCTCCTTCCCCCATTTTCATTCTCATTTCCAGGCTGCGCAGTAATCTACTCTTTTGCAACGAAGGTTTTCTCTCTAATCTTGCCTTCTTCGCATTTCGTTAATATTTATAGTTTTGTGTTTGATTCTTTTGCCTCTGTCAATGCTCCTGTAAATTGCAAAACGCGAATGTGCATTTACATTAGTCATATCTCAAGATTATTAACTTAAGTTCTGTTTCCGAATCCTCAATTTCTTCACGATAACAGCTTCATATATGCAATTGGAAGTTAAATTAGGACTGCATTTGGATTACTAAATGTTGAGATCTGTTTTGACCTTTCTGGTAAAATCAAAATGAGCTATGAAGTGAAAATGTATATCATTATTTTGTTGGATTATAAAGTTACATGTATGTTAATGATAACTAGATGTATGATAACGCAACTACTGTTAACTGAAGCATGTTTTTATTTTTATTTGTTTGCTAATTTGCTTCATCTCGTTAGTTCTTTCACTGTATCATCTTCTGTTTATCACAATGTCAATTAGAAATGTGTAGTATTGTTCCACTTCGTCCTGCTTATACATATCTTGTGCTCGTCTATGTTATCACTTGCATATCTTTGCTCATGATCGTAGTTAAAGAAACTGTTTTCTCTTGGAAACAAACATGATTAGCATAAATGTGATCCACTTCTGTTTTATAATTTATGTATTGAATTTAGTGATATCTTCTCACATTTTGTTGCCCAGACTGACAGGGATGGAAAGATTATTGATAATCCATTTTATCGCTCTTCTGTTAATCTTTCTTGGAAGTCAAGTAAAGTCAGATGCCGTTGATCATCGCTACAGTATTGGAGACACAGTCCCCATCTATGCCAATACTGTTGCCCCCTACTCTCATCCTGGGTTAGTATCATTCCCTCAAGAGAGGTTCTTTTGTCTAAAATTTATCTGACAGAGGTGCTCATGTCTTATATAAGGAACAAAAAACTCGTTCAAGTTTATCCCATCTTGAGTAGTTACTAAACCATATAAATTGTAGAAATCTTATGGATCATATTCAAACTTCTAATCCTTTCTTGTTGTATGGCTTTTATTCATACTCTCCTGGATATCATCTCCAGAGAAACATATGCTTACTATGATTTCCCCTTTTGTTCTCAAGGTATTTCTTTCCTGAATGAGTTTGTCATTCTTTTATTCTTTTTGCCAGAAATTGTGAATAATTTTATAAACTTATTTCCTAATTTTATTATGTTGTGTATGAGATAACAGATGCTGTGAAAGAGAAGAAGGTTGGTCTAGACAAGATGTCGAATGGAAACTATTTAGTTTTAACACCATACAAGATAGAATTCCTTGTGGATAAGCAATTTGATGTATTGTGCAAAAAGAGTCTGAGCAAAACAGACGTTTCTCAATTTCGAAGTGTGATAGAGAAGGGTTACAGAATGCAATTTTATCATGACGTCTTGCCAATTTGGGCTTTCGTTGGAAGGGTTGATGTGGATCATGGAGATCAAATAAATAACAGCAGATATTTCCTTTACAATCATTATGATTTTGAATTATGGTATAACAAAGACCGTGTTATGGAGGTCCTTCTTCAAGTACACACATATTACATGGTAAACATAACAGAGGACAAGGTATTTGATGTGGAATTCACATACTCTGTTAAGTGGTTTGAGACACAACAATCACATAATGAGAGAATGGATAAATATGTACATTCCTCCAATTTACCACAAACCACGTCTTTTCATGGCTACTCGATTGCAAATTCAAGTTTCACAATCCTCATTCTGATCATTTGCCTACTGCTCTTTTACATTCTAGCTCTTCGCAATGACATTTCCAGGTTTTAACTCTACCAAGTACCAACTAATATGCATTGTCAATATCATTTGACCCCTTTATGTTATCTAATACAACTCATGAAAATGAAAGGTATGCGTGTGATGTTGAAGAGGCTCTAGAGGCAGATAACCCAGAGGAGAAGGGGTGGAAGGTCATCCATGGTGATGTGTTCAGATTTCCAAAATATAAGTCGTTATTTGCTGCAGCTCTTGGTTCTGGTGCCCAGTTACTCGTACTGTTAGTATATCTCCTGCATCTTTCAGAAAATTTCAATATTTACCTAATTCTTCCTTTGGCTTTTTTTAATTGTTTGTCATAATATGTACAAGCATCCTTAGCTAGTTTTGTAAGTAAGCTTGAGTCTGTTGCATTTGCAGCATGGTGGCTATTCTTATTTTGGGCATCATGGGGGTTTTTCAGCCCGGTCTTCAAGGAGTTGTTTTGAATGCAGTTGCTATCGTGTATGCAGTTACATCTGTAGTCTCAGGATATACGTCATCTTCTTTCTATCATCAACTGGAAGGAACGAGATGGGTATGTCCAAAAATTAATGTAGTTGGAGAGTTGGTTCACTTATTTTTCTTCTCATAACAATCAGTTCATCTTGATATTTGCTTGACAGATAAAAAACCTATTGCTGACGGGAGGACTTTACCTTGGGCCTCTCTTCCTTGTATTTGGTTTCAATAATGCTGTTGCGGTTTTTTATGAATCAACCGTTGCATTACCACTGTATAGAATAATCATTTTATTACTTTTGTGGATGTTTTTGGCATGCCCATTGCTTCTTTCAGGGTCTGTAATTGGAAAAAACGGTGTATCCAATTTTCAAGCTCCATGCAGAACTGCCGAATGTCGTAAAGAGATTCCCCGGCTGCGTTGGTACAGAAATATCCTTCCTCAGATGGCTTTGGCTGGACTTTTCACATTCAACGTCATTATTATTCCAGTTTATGACATAATTGATGCTGCCTTGGGACACAAAATTTACACATTTTATGATTCATTGCTCATAATATTCTTTCTTCTCTTGATAACGACCTGATTAATTTCTGTCATCATGACATACTTCCAGCTTGCTGCTGAAGATCATCAATGGTGGTGGAGGTGCTATAATTAACTAGTTGTTTCTCTGATTAAATAGTGATTTACTTGCGGGCTTCTTATTGTTTGTTATAAGGGAGTGTGAATATAATAATCGCATTTCTCTCAATATTACATGGTGTTGAAGTGTATGGGCTAACAAGATTTCCATATTTGGCACAGGTCGTTTTTCTGTGGTGGCTCTACGGGATTGTATGTCTATGGTTATTCGATGTATTACTATTTTTATTTGTCAGACATGAATAGTTTCATTCAAGCATCCGTCTTCTTTGGGTACATGGCTGGCCTCAGCTATGGAATCTTTCTTGTGCTTGGAACAGTGGGTTTCCATGCCTCGTTGCTCCTTGTTCGCTACCTATACTCGTGTATAAAATGTGACTAGCAGGTATACTATGCAGAGACTTCCCAGTTAAGGATATTATTTCTTATGCCTACAATTGCTAGTGCTCATTTGCTATCTATGTCACAATTTTCAGCGACTCAGTGAAGAGGGATGAAGTCATGCTGATTAGTTATTCAAGATTAACAAATTTATGGTGTTCATTGGCATGAAGTGTGCTTCGGAAGGACAGGACTACATTATGGTGTATGTTAGAACACAAGTTGCGTCCATTTTATCATTTTAGTAAATGTCGCTTCTAGTTTGTATTTCCTAGAAGTATGGGGTAGTTTGAGTAAATACTCTTTGGGTATATAAACAATATAACTCCATCCTAATTTTTTTAAAGCATTTCAATATTATCATCTGTTTGTGTTCTTAGTTTTGCTTTCACATCCACATTGAGTACATCATCATTGTGGATTTGTTTCGATACCGTTGATACTTGATACAATTGAGATCGTATATTTGGTATCAGAGGAGAAAGTGGATCAAAAGGTGAGAACATGACATCAAATCTCTGTTTTTCATCATCTGTTCTTCATAAGTTCATCAACTCTTCTTCGAGATTTATTATTGCTTGGATTTGTTTACTAAAATTGAGTATTGATTTGTGATTATCTGCTGATTTTGAGTTTCCTTATATAGAAAGATTAAAAAATTATTGAGTTTCAGATCTGAGTTGTTGTTCAACATATTCTGGGTTCGTTTCTACAAACTGTTCTTCATCAAATATTGATAGAGAATATGATATGGACCAATCCTATTAAACCAATTTAGCCCACTGGGCCTGGGCCTATGCAGTCCTAGAAAATATATATATAGCTGATTGAAGGGAAAAGAAGGTATCGAGAGTTTTCTGTTTCTGGGTCATCGGCTGCGTACAGCTTGGGCAGGGGAGAACGTCGGTTCTTCTCTGATATTGGCAGGGGAGAATCATCTTATTGATCTTCTTCTGATTGTATTTCCTTTGGTTCTCGTAATCCAACCTATTTCAGTATCTTAATATACCTATCGATCTATTCATCTTCTCTGTTCTATTTCTTCTACTTTTCTAAGTTGATTCCTATTAATTGGTTCCATTGCCGGGAAACACAATCGATCGAGGAATCAAAGTCATCGATCAGTATTGAGTTGAAGAATCGGGAATTTGAAGATGATGGATGAGGACAACTTTCTGTTAGAATCACGACTTGATTCACACGATCAAAAACTCGATCACCTAGAGACCCAGATGACTCAAGTCGTTTGCTCCATGGTAGAGACGCTTAAAAAATCAATTGAGAAGATGAGCGGTTCCAACAGGCACCAGGGGAGTCACAACCAACCACCATTTCAGCAAAGTTTATTAGAGTTTGATAGAAGGATGAAGTTGTTGCTGAACGGGAATGAGAAACAGTTGCTGGTAACGAGAAACAATCAGGATCGACAAGTTTGGAGGGATTGACAAAGTTGAAGGGTGAGGGAGAAATCCCAGATGTACCTCCGAAGGTTTTGCAAGAAGGGTTTAGCGATTCCAGCTTCACAAAGGAGGATTCAAAGGATTTAGTCATGGAATCCAAGCAGAAACATGTGGAAGGTACGGGACATGAACTATCAGTTGATTTTGGGGGCCTTAATCGATTGATCAATGTAAGTAAACAAACTCCTCAGTTCAATTTTATGACTTATCGACTCATGGTTACACCCCCACGGTTACTGATACACAGATTGTTAACCCCCAAGGACAATTTCATCTATTACTATCATAAGGAATCTGTTTTTTGGAGTGTAGACAAGCTGTCCGATGAAAGTCCTAGACTAAATCAGCCTAGTAAATTAGAGTTCACAAAATATTATGGGGTTTGGTATGCGTTATGGGGTCGTAAACCACGTGAACCCCCGGATTATACGAATTTCAATGGTGTTTTATATGCCCTTTGTGGGTATGAGTCCCTAAAACCCCTTGAACCTCCTGATTATTCCATCTCTTCTACACATCAACACAACTCTTTCATGTCTAGTGCTACTCCCTTAGAATCCCTAACTACCACCTTGTTACCAGTTTCTATATTCCATGTTTCAGCACCCCTAAACAGTTTTTCATACACGAATAACAGCAAAAAAAAACCAACTAAACCGCCTTATTGTAACCCCAATCTCACTATCATAGAACCTCCTCAACCCACTAATCAACCAACTGAATTGTTCATCTATATTCAATACGACTCTGAACAGAAAGAAACGCCTAATTCAGCTTGGCAACTCGACACCCAAATATGCTTGGTTATGGTCAAAACTGAAATTGGACATGGTGTTACGTCCAGAACTGGAATTGGACATTGTGTTGGCACGCAAAGTGAGACTTCATCTTTTGTGGAGATGATTCTTGTGGGCTTATACAACAAATCGGCTCAATCTATAATTAATGGTGTTAAATGTGACTATGGTATGAAATGTGTGGGCGTGGTTTTTGCCATCAGAATGGAAGACACAAAGGCTAATTATGAGCTCATAAAGTGCAATGATATTTCTGCCCTTATATGCACCAGTGATGCCAAGCTAAAAAAAGGCCTCCAGGTTCATATTCAAGACAGAATGCCCATACACATGATGTTTTCCAATGAAAGTGAGTTGGTGATTAGTTGTCTATTATTTTCATTTGAACAAGGCCTAGAGAAGTTAATGAGTGGTCTTGATAGAGTATATTCCACTATCAAAGTTGGTCAAGATGTTAAGGTAGATCAGAAAACACTTGAGCCGAATCTTGTCCCTAAACAAACAGCTCCTATATCCACTCAGGTTTCTGAACAGAAATCTCACATCCAATTTAAGATAGTAGATGCTAAGAATCACATGTACACACTTGGAAGAAGTATCTTTGATGCTTCAAGAGGAAAATTCTATGATAATCTCATGAAGAAAGGAGAAGAGAGATTAAGAGAACAATGGGCTTCTAATAAAGTAGAAAAAGAAGTTAGGAAGCTTTGGATGATTCCATGGCAGCCGGGTACTCATAAAGATGATACAAGAAGGATTTTATTCCAAGCAATTGTCAAAATTCAGGCTTGAGGACAAGTCTTGTTTTATGGGGGCGGTATTGATAGAGAATATGATATGGACCAATCCTATTAAACCAATTTAGCCCACTGGGCCTGGGCCTATGCAGTCCTAGAAAATATATATATAGTTGATTGAAGGGAAAATAAGGTATCGAGAGTTTTCTGTTTCTGGGTCATCGGCTGCGTACAGCTTGGGCAGGGGAGAACGTCGGTTCTTCTCTGATATTGGCAGGGGAGAAACATCTTATTGATCTTCTTCTGATTGTATTTCCTTTGGTTCTCGTAATCCAACCTATTTCAGTATCTTAATATACCTATCGATCTTCTATTCATCTTCTCTGTTCTATTTCTTCTACTTTTCTAAGTTAATTCCTATTAAATATCATCAATTTGGCTGTTATAATTGAAATTGATTGATGATCTATGATTACATACAGATTTCAAGCTTCGAGTTCTATAGGTAAGAATCCTTAGTCCGGGTGAAGAACGAATAGATACTATATGGTCTAATTCTTGGTTCTGATATATTTCAAATGTTCAAGTTTGAACAGTCTAACCAGTTCCGGGTATGGTTCTCGTATCATGTGAAAAAACTTATTTCCTAGGTCCAATTGTCCAATGTGATTCGGTTCAAGTTTCATCTAAAACTATACAATTTTCTTTTTATACAATTTTCTTTTATTTCAAAGGAGCGATGTCATTTAGCCATTTAGGTAAGAATACTCGGTCCGGGTCAAGATCGAATAGATACTATATGGTCCAGTTCTTGGTTCTGATATTTTCATATGTTCAAGCTTGGACTATTCATTCAGCCTATATCCAGTCAAGGATCATTGTTTTAACATTTACATGTATATATATGAAAGTAAACGTCAAAGACATCAAAATGAAAAGAAATTTCAAGATTAGAAGTGTGTAAACGTATAAAACCAAATTATCCAAATTAGATTATTGAGAGTGTCCTTCCCATTTTTACTTTCGACCATCTTGACCATGTATTGGTGATCACCCGTTGAACAAAGGTACCCGCTGATGAACAGTTTAAGTTTCCAAGACCGGTTTTCTTTTCAACCCCCATCTCTACAAAACAAAACCCAAGTTTTTAGAAATCAAGAAATGCAATGCAATCTCTCTTTCTCCATGCCAACTCGATAAAGATCGAATTGCATTCATCTTGCTTTGCACTATACGATTTCTTTCAACTATTTAATATAATTCATTAGAGAAGAAAAGCCCCAAGTTCAGATCAATATTTTGAAATGTCACTTGATTTTTTCAATTATTTGCAGTAAGAAGTAACTGAATTTGAAACTTACCTGCTAGTCACATTTTATAGCCCCATAGAGGTAACGAACAAAGAGCAATGAGGCACGGAAACCCACACTTCCGAGTACGAGAAATATACCATAGCAGACACAAGCCATATACCCATAGAAAAAGGAGGTTTGCATCAAACCACTCATGTATGTTCTTGAGAAATAAAAATAGATGCAATAAACATATATAAACAATCCTGTTGAGCCACCACAGAAAAATGACCTGTCACAAACAAACAACTCTTATTAGCCAGTACAGCTTGCCTTAATATATGAAAAAAAAAAGTTTAACAAGTCAGCAAGTAAAGTCAATGCCTGACCCAATAATTAAATCATAGAATAGCATACAAATAATTTAGTTAAAAGACGCGAGTAACTGAAGCCGTAAGTCATAACCACACCAAATTAAGAAAAAGTAAAAAAAAAAGCACCTCCACCACCATTTATGATCTTCAACAGCAAGCTGAAAGTATGTCAGTGCTACGCACACTAAAGCAGTTATGGTCAAAAGCATAATGAAGACAAGAGACAGAATACTGTATAGTGTGTAAATGCGATGTCCCCAAACACTTGCAAGTATGTAGTAAAGCTGAACATAGACGACACTGAATGGCAAAATTCCCGCCAAAGCCATCTGAGGGAGAACACCCCTGTACCAATGCAGCTTTGGAACTTCTCGAGGACATTTGTTGGTTTTGCAGGGAGCTTGAAAATCAGACGCTTTATTTTTGCCGATAATTCCTCCTAAAAGAAGCAACGGTGTTGCTATAAACATCCACATAAGAGATAATATGACTATTGCTTTCAATGGCAATGCCACCGTTGTTCCATAAAATATTGCCACACTATTTAGAAGAACAAATGTAAGAAACAGAGGCCCAAAATATAACCCTCCTGTCAGCACTAGGTTCTTCATCTGTCAAGCAAAACACCAAGTTTGTTATGTAAATAGAAGTTCCCATATTAAATATATGTCAAGCTACACTTATGGTTTCACATACGTACCCAGGTGGTTCCTTCCAATTGACGATAGAAAGAAACAGATGTATATCCTGAAACCACAGATGTAATTGCATATATGATGACAAGTGCATTCCAAAATAC
The DNA here is from genome assembly GCA_947179395.2 of Pulicaria dysenterica. NCBI lineage: Eukaryota > Viridiplantae > Streptophyta > Magnoliopsida > Asterales > Asteraceae > Pulicaria > Pulicaria dysenterica. Next base: position 109,140,759 of record OX359288.1, on the reverse strand, counting down.
TCCTCTAACATAGGGCCGTAAGTAACCAAGAAGGCCCAGAACAATAATTGATATGATGCTGCAAATGTAATGAAATGAAGGTTAAAGAACTTATGTTGGATACTTGCACAGAGAATCTTAAAAATGAGGGTTAATTCTTTGGATATACTAACAGTACAAGCAACTGAGTTCCAGAACCGAGAGCAGCAGCATCACCATGGATATTCTTCCATCCTGTTGCCTCTTGGTTGTCAGCAACTTGATTCTCTTCCACATCAAGTGAGGAACTTGATTTTTCATGGAAACAGGAAATTAGGGAAAAAATAAAATGTAGTATTAGAACAACACAAAGGACAAAACAGGATTGAAAAAGGATATGGATGTGTTTGATTAATATAAATCTTACTTGGTAATGTCTTTGTGAAGAACTAGCACGTAAAACGTGATTAGACAAATGACCAGAATGAGGAGTGTAACAGATGATATAGTAATCGAGTTATGATGATCAGACATGTGGTGTGGGAAAGAAGAAGAATCTGTGTACTTCTTCATTCTCTCATCAAATGATTGTTGTGTAACTCTCCACTTAACCGAGTATGTGAAGGCCACATCAACTTCTTTGTCGTCTGTAATTTCTACTGAGGAATCGGTGACTACTCGAAGATTGGCCTCAATAACACGATCCTTATTGTACAAAACTTGAAGATCATGATGCTTGAAAAGGAAGTATTTCTTGTCGGTTCTTTCATCATCTTTATAATTACTACTAAGCATTCCAATGAAAGCCCAAATCGGCAAGTCATCATAATACAACTGCATATAGTAATCCTGTTCTATCACGCTTCTGAACCGAGAAACATCTGATTTGCTGAGCGTCTTATTACATAATACTTCAAATTCTTTATCCACAAGGAATTCAAGCTTATATGAAGTTAAACAAGACGATCTCCATTCAACATCTCACCTAGGCTAAGCTTCTTCTCTATCAAAGTATCTGTTATTGAATAACAATATAGTAGTGTTAAGAAGTCACAATTAGTACACAATAGAACCAAACAAAGACCAAAACATTCAAAAAAGAAGTACCTGGAGAACAAAAGGGAAGATCATGATAAGCATATGTTTCCCTACAAACAAAATCACATTAAAATTAAAAGGAAATAATTGTTGGAAAAACTATGGATTGAATGAGTTCAAATTAAAATTCATAATTCATTGCATTTCACAAGCTCACGTGACTAACCTTGAATTATGGAACGGGCCAACTATGTTGGCATAGAAGGGGACTATATCTCCATGACTGTATCGATGATTAGAGGCGTCTGATTCTACTTCGTTTCCAAGAAAGAAGAGCCGTAAATAGGTTTTCTGGAGATCCTATCATCCTTAGTCTGAGAAACAAAATTGAGAATAAGAGAGCAATAGAACTTAATCAATAGCAAGCACTAGTAATGCTTAAATGCATTGAACAAATGGAAAGAAGTTATTAGTCAAAGCTAAATCGATAAAATAAATAGTACAAGGAGACAGCCGCTTTGAGCTCAACACCTATGGACAAATTGAAAATGTAAGGAACTAGGCACAACTAAGTTATCAATGTTTAGTACTTCAAGGAATATGAGAACAGCTTTGTAGCTTCAAATCTGTTCTTAAATCTTCTGCAAGTGAAGCAGCATAAACATTTCACCTGGTAACACTAGCATTATATCAGACACTTATTTAACTTTATCTCCAAAATGGATTTCCCGCCTTAGCAGGTTCCCGAGGAGTCAAGCTATGTTTTGATGTACACGGCCTAACTATTTCCAAGGCCGCTTTCTATACGCTCCTCTGGTTGTTCAAGATGTTTACCTAGGAAGGATCGAACCTAGATGTCTTTTAAGACTTTTCATATCACCTATCACTAGACTAGCAAAAGATGCTTATTTAACTAGGAGCATAATTTCAAGTGATAATGGAATTTCAAAGATTGTAGCAGCGGTAGTTTTACCAAATGAACTGAGCTTTATGGCCAATTTTACCAGAAAAAACAATAACTTATTAATTTATGTCACAGAGGAATCAATTCATTCTTGTCAAAGCAATTGATCAATCGATAAATGAATTAAAATATTGCAATTGAATCCCAAAGATAAACATATATATAAGCTCCAATGACAATCATAGAATTAATCAAACCTTATGTAATTTTCAAGAAAAAATAATTCAGTTCCGATTACAATTTGCGGGGCCGGCAGTTCACATAGAGAACAGATTCCAACAAAAACCTACAACCGACAAATATCTAGGATGAACAATGAATATCAGTGATCGAGAAGGAGAGGACCTTTTGCGATTAGCCAGCTGGTTGCCCTGATGGATATGGTCTTCGCTGCTTGTGACTTGGAAGTAGTGTTAGGAGCTGGGGATTGGAGACGACATTGACATTGACTTTGACTTTGACCCCTTCCCATTGTAAACCCTAATGCTTGCAGTGTGCAGTGCAGCTAGGGGTAGATATATTGAGTTTTTAAATAACTTGGAGTTATAAAAATGGTCCTTAAACTTATCTCTGGTGTTCAACTTTTATCAATTAGTTTTGAGTTTTGAATTTAAGATCGACTTAACTTAATCTTTTTAGTGGGCTATTTTATTGTTTGATCATAAATTTAGTCTAATTGTTTCATTTGTTACTTAATACCATTCGTTTACTCTCTTTTTTTTTTTACCTATCATTTTCAAATATTAATTATTGTAACTCTTTTGTTCTAATTCTCACTCACTGTTAAATTTGTATACCCACTACATATACACAAAAAAATCATCATCATAAGGCTTGGTGGCAGCATTGTCCTCAAACTATGAGCATCACATCTCATACACGTTTTTATCCTGATGTCATATTAATATTATATTATTTTTTCTTCTTTTTTTTATCTTACCCCAAACACCAGTATAACCTAAATCAGTCTTACCTCACTTTTTTATTATTTTAATAAATATGTGTAAGAGAGAGAAAGAGAGAAAGGAGTTGTTCGTGTAAAACAATGACACAAAATAATTTCTTTAACGACATTTCCATTTTTCGAAGTTTCTTTTCTTTGCATCAACAATTTTGTTAATTTCAAATATTAATTCTAAAAAAATATTAAAATAAGAAAAAAGATTTGTATATATAAGGATAGAAAAGTTAATAAGAATTTAAAAATTGTGTTGATATGGGTAAATAATTGTGTTTGTGTAAGAGTGTATCTTAAATGGATGAAAAGTTAATGTAAATTAATAGTGAAAGTGAAATGGTTAAAGATAGAGTGATTAGATTGTGAAGAATTTCCAGACGGGCTTGAGGTGTTACACGTGAGATATGAGAGAGGAAAAAGGTGAAAGGTGTGAATTGTCTCTTTTGCCATTATATATTTTAATTAGTACTAATCAACTTCTTTATAATTACGAATTTGCTATAACTGCTTATAAATATTGATTAAATGATCAGATGGTTATAAGTGTCTCTCGCACTTAAAAAATAACACTTTTAGGATGAAGCACCCTCTATTTATATATATCGCAAGGGACATAACGTTATTTTCTGATAGTTCAAAGGGCTAAGAGAATTACAATATATAACTAATTTTGGCTGTTGACTAGAGTGAGTGACATAGGGATCGAACCTAATAGCACCAACTTAATTTGCCATGGGGTATCCTATTCCTCGTAGTTCCGTAGATTCGATAGCAATTAGTATTTGAAAAATATGCCTTGTTAAAAAGTGGATAAAAGTGTAGAACTGTTGGAAATCAGGCCTCAAATCTCACAGAAAAGAATATATATATATATATGAAACTGAACTTGCAGAAGGAAGAAATATGGTACGCTGGAAAGGATCTGTTATTCCATAAACTAGAGGCTACATATATACACCTTTGAAAAGCAACGTGGGAAACAAAAAACAAACCAGTAACAAAATTCTCCTAAAAAGCGGGAAACATGACTGACTAGTTCACGTAGCATAGATGACTACAACCATGACTAAAATAAATAAAAATAACATAAAAACAGCAAATAAAGTAAAACTGCATTAGGCCAAAACCGGGACCATATCCATGCAATGTAATCCTTGACTCGAACACTACTGAATCGATTAAACCGATGACCCGTAGACAATACCGATTAACCCAACAAAAACAACATTTACTACATACTTGAAATTTTCTAAAAGAAAAAGGATTTGCCATTGAGTAGCAAGTGTGCAAGGTTTGAACTTTGAAGCCACAAAGGCACAATCTGAACTTGAACCACACAAAACCAGGACTACAGTCTAACCACTTCCGGGCCTGGTTCTCGTCCTATCATGTGAAAAAGCTTATTTCCTAGGTCCAAATGCCCAATGTGATTCGGTTCAAGTCCCATCTAAAACTAGACATTGTTCTTTTATTTCAATGGAGCGATGTCATTTAGGTAAGAATACTCGGTCCGGGTCAAGATCGAATAGATACTATATGGTCCGCTTCTCGGTTCTGATATTTTCAAATGTTCAAGTCTTGACGTTCATTCCGCCCATATCCAGTCGTGGATCACCATTTTAACATTTACGTGTGCTTTATGTATGTATGTAAACGTCAAAGACATCAAAATGAAAAGAAATTTCAAGATAAGAAGTGTGTAATCGTATAAATCAATGGTCCGAATAGATTATTGAGAGTGTCCTTCCCATTTTTACTTTCGACCATCTTGACAACGCATTGGTGGATGACCCGTTGAACAAAGGTACCTGCTGATGAACGGTTCAAGTTTCCAAGACCGCTTTTCTTTTCAACCCCCACCTCTACAAAATAAAACCCAAGTTTTTAGAGATCAAGAAACGCAATGCAATCTCTCTTTCTCCATGTGAACTCGAAAAAGATCGAATTGCATTCATCTTGCTTTGTACTATACGATTTCTTTCGACCCTTTCATATAATTAATAAGAGAAGAAAAGCCCCAAGTTCAAATCAAAATTCTGAAATGTCACTTGATTTTTTCAAATTTTTGCAGTAAGAAGAAACTGAATTTTAAAACTTACCTGCTAGTCACATTTTATAGCCCCATAGAGGTAACGAACAAAGAGCAATGAGGCGCGGAAACCCACACTTCCGAGTACGAGAAATATACCATAGCAGACACAAGCCATATACCCAAAGAAAAAGGAGGTTTGCATCAAACCAGTCATGTCTGACCTTGAGAAATAAAAATAGATGCAATAAACAAATATAAACAATCCTGTTGAGCCACCACAGATAAATGACCTGTCACAAACAAACAACTCTTATTAGCCAGTACAGCTTAATATATGAAAAAAAAAAAGTTTAACAAGTCAGCAAGTAAAGTCAATGCCTGACCCGATAACTCGATCATAGAATAGCATACAAATGATTTAGTTAAAAGACGCGAGTAACTGAAGCCGTAAGTCATAACCACACCAAATTAAAAAAAGAAAAGAAAAAAAAGCACCTCCACCACCATTCATGATCTTCAACAGCAAGCTGAAAGTATGTCAGTGCTATGCACACTAAAGCAGTTATGATCAAAAGCATAATGAAGACAAGAGACAGAATACTGTAAAGTGTGTAAATGCGATGTCCCCAAACACTTGCAAATATGTAGTAAAGCTGAACATAGACGACACTGAAGGGCAAAATTCCCGCCAAAGCCATCTGAGGGAGAACACCCCTGTACCAACGCAGCTTAGGAACTTCTCGAGGACATTTGTTGGTTTTGCAAGGAGCTTGAAAATCAGACGCTTTATTTTTTCCAATAATTCCTCCTAAAAGAAGCAAAGGTGTTGCTAACAACATCCACATAAGAGTTAATATGACTATTGCTTCCAATGGCAATGCCACTGTTGTTCCATAAAATATTGCCACACTATTTAGAAAACCAAATGTAAGAAACAGAGGCCCAAAATATAACCCTCCTGTCAGCACTAGGTTCTTCATCTGTCAAGTGAAAAACCGAGTTTGTTATGTAAAGAAGTTCCCAAATTAAATATTTTTCAAGCTAAACTTATAGTTTCACATACGTACCCAGGTGGTTCCTTCTAATTGACAATAGAAAGAAACAGATGTTAATCCTGAAACCACAGATGTAATTGCATATATGATGACAAGTGCATTCCAAAATACTCCTCTAGCATAGGGCCGTAAGTAACCAAGAAGGCCCAGAACAAGAATTGATATGATGCTGCAAATGTAATGAAATGAAGGTTAAAGAACTTATGTTGGATACTTGCACCAAGAATCTTAAAAATGAGGGTTAAATTCGTTGGATATACTAACAGTACAAGTAACTGAGTTCCAGAACCGAGAGCGGCAGCAAATAATGACTTGTGTTTTGGGAATCGAAATACATCACCATGGATGTTCTTCCATCCTGTTGCCTCTTGGCTGTCAGAAACTTCATTCTCTTCCACATCAAGTGAGTAACTTGCGTTTTTTATGGAAACAGGAAATTAGGGCAAAAACAAAATGTAGTATTAGAACAACATAAAGGACAAAACAGGATTGAAAAAGGATATGGATGTGTTTGATTAATATAAATCTTACTTGGAAATGTCTTTGTGAAGAACTAGCACGTAAAACGTGATTAGACAAATGACCAGAATGAGGAGTGTAACAGATGAGTTAGTAATCGAGTTATGATGCACAGACATGTGGTGTGGTAAAGAAGAAGAATATGTGTACTTCTTCATTCTCTCATCAAATGATTGTTGTGTCACTGTCCAATTAACCGAGTATGTGAAGGCCACATCAACTTCTTTGTCGGTAATTTCTACCAAGGAATCGCGACCTGTTCGAAGATGGACCTCAATAACACGATCCTTATTGTAGAAAACTTGAAAATCATGATGCTTGTTAAGGAAGTATTTCTTCTCAGTTCTTTCATTATCTTCATAATTATTTCTAAGCATTCCAATGAAAGCCCAAATCGGCAAGTCATCATAATACAACTGCATATAGTAATCCTGTTCTATCACGCTTCTGAACCGAGAAACATCTGTTTTGCTCAGCGTCTTATTACATAATACTTCAAAATCTTTATCCACAAGGAATTCAAGCTTATATGAAGTTGAAACAAGACGATCTCCATTCAACATCTCACCTAGGCTAAGCTTCTTCTCTATCACAGTATCTGTTATTGAATAAACAATATAGTAGTGTTAAGAAGTCACAGTTAGAACACAATAGAACCAAACAAAGACCAAAACTTTCAAGAAAGAAGTACCTGGAGAACAAAAGGGAAGATCATGATAAGCATATGTTTCCCTACAAACAAAATTACATTAAAATTAAAAAGAAATAATTGGGAAAAAAAACTATGGATTGGATGAGTTCAAAATAAAATTCATACTTCATTGCATTTCACAAGCTCATGTGGCCTAGTAACTTTTCCGGGCGTGTATAAGGTCAAGAAAGTTGTTTTTACTTTTTGGTTGTATGCAATCCTTCATAAGCACCATTGGATAATTTATAGAGAAATTATAAATGTACCTCCCGAAACTATTTCTGGAGCAAATGTGACTAACCTTGAATTATGAAACGGACCAACTCTGTTAGCATAGAAGGGGACTATATCTCCATGACTGTACCGATGATTAGAGGCGTCTGATTCTACTTGGTTTCCAAGGAAGATCAAAAGAAGAACCGTAAATAGGATTTCAGGTGATCCTATCATCCTTAGTCTGAGAAACAAAAATGAGAATAAGAGAGCAATAGAACTTAATTAGTAGCAAGCACTAGTAATGCTTAAATGCATTAAACAAATGGAAAAAGTTTTTAGTGCAAAGCTAAATCGATGAACTGAGATAGTACAAGGAGACAGCCGTTTGAGCTCAACACCTATGGACAAATTGAAGATGTAAGGAACTAGGCACAACTAAGTCATCCATGTTTAGCACTTCAAGGAATATGAATACTGTTTTGTAGCTTCAAATCTGTCTTGAATCTTATCAAGTGAAGCAGCATAAACATTTGATCTGGTAACACTAGCATTATATCAGACACTTATTTAACTTTTTCTACAAAATGGATTTCCAGCCTTAGCAGGTTCCCAAGGAGTCGAGCTATGTTTTGATGTACACGGCCTAACTGTTTCCATGGCCGCCTTCTATACGCTTCCCTGGTTGTCCAAGATGTTTACCTATGAAGGATTGAACCTAGGTGTCCTTTAAGACTTTTCATATCATCTACCACTAGACCAGCAAGAGATGGTTAGAACATAACTTATTTAACTACAAGCATAATTTCAAGTGATAATGGATTTTCAAAAAATGTAGCAGCGGTAGTTTTACTAAATGAACTGAGCTTTATGGCCAATTTTACCAGAAAAATCAATAACTCTTTAATTTATGTCAGAGAGGAATCAATTCAAAGGCATCCCCAATTTTTATCAAAGCAATTGATCAATCGATAAATGAATTGAGATATTGCAATTGAATCCCAAAGATAAACAAATATCAAGCTCCAATGACAATCATAGAATCAAGATATAAACAATCAAACTTTTGTAATTTTCAAGAAAAAATAATTCAGTTCAGATTACAATTTTGGGGGCCGGCAGTTAACATATTCAAACAAAAACCTACAACCGACAAATAACTAGAATGAACATGGTGACTAGTGAAGGAGACACTCCTTTATCCAATCTTGAGTCAAATCAGTCAACAACAGATAATGAATTGGCAGTTCATTCACGGATGGATCAGTTGCAAAATCAATTAAACCAAGTCCTTTTAATGCTTCAAAACAAAGATATGCAAGATACTCCAATTGCTCAAATGGCAGGTATTTTCTCTTTTGTTGCCTCTTCAACTTTAAGATCTAATGAGACTTGGATAATTGACAGTGGTGCCACTGATCACATATGCACTTCTTTAACCATCATGCACCATACCAAAAATTGTAATCCTCCAATACTGGTTACACTACCTAATGGTCACACAATCCAGGTAAGTGTAACTGGTTCTGTCCAAATCTCACAACACCTTATACTCAATGAAGTTCTGTATGTTCCTTCATTTGCTTTCAACCTCATATCCATTAGTAAAATGCTTCACTCCACACATCAATCCATTATCTTCACTCACAATGAATGTATTTTCCAGGACCACAAAGGCCAAATCACAAAGGGTGAACTCAATGGTGGATTATACACTCTTCACAATCTTAAAGCTACTTCTCAACACACTGCTTTTACCACCTCCACTGACATTCAATTGTGGCACACCAGACTTGGACATCCCTCCACTCAAGTTCTGAAAAAGATCAAATCCATTTTACCTCTTTCTTCATGTAATGCAGATTTTAAATGTGGGATTTGTCCACTTTCAAAACAACACATTTTACCTTTTACTCATAGTCAATCTTATGCTTCTAAGTCTTTTGAACTTGTTCATATAGATGTATGGGGTCCTTACAAGTACCCAACTATCAATAAATGTCACTATTTTTTGACTATAGTAGATGATCATTCTCGAGCTGTTTGGACATATCTGTTACCACATAAATCTCATACTACTTCAACCATTAAACAATTCCATGCATATGTTCAAACCCAATTTCAAACTCCCATCAAAACCATAAGAACAGACAATGGCACAGAATTTATTAATTCATCTTTACTTGACTTCTTTTCATCTAATGGCATCATCCATCAAACCTCTTGTCCTTACACCCCTCAACAGAATGCACGAGTTGAACGAAAACATAGACAAATCTTAGAAATGGCCAGATCCCTACAATATCAATCAAATTTTCCAAAACATCTTTGGTGATATTGCATACTCACTTCCACTTATCTCATTAACCGATTACCAACCAAGGTTCTGAATTATAAAAGTCCTTTTGAAATCCTTTATCACAAGCCTCCCAATTTAGAACACTTGAGGGTAATTGGTTGTACTGCATATGCTTATCAACACCCAATGGATAAATTCCAACCACGAGCTAAGCCTATGGCATTACTTGGATATCCACAAAACACAAAAGGCTACTTACTTTATGACTTATCAACTCAAAAAGTCATAATCACCAGAAATGTTGTTTTTGATGAATCACTATTCCCTTTCAAAAACACACTTCCTATTACCTTCCCATCTCCACCAAATCATCTACAAGATTTTACCTTCAATCCGTACATGCCTCCACCTATCACTACACAACAAAATATCCCACTACCCAACTCACCCACTCATGACACCTCTCCTACTCAACCTACTGTTGACCCTCCCCCACACTCAATCCCCATTCCTGTAACAAATGACACATCACCCTCCCTTGACATTCCCAACACAACTCACACCTCCTCTACTCCACCCCTTCGTAGGTCCACCAGGATCAAACATCAACCCACTAAACTTAATGATTTTCACTGTCCTTCTATCCATTCTTTCACCAATCACACTTCTGCACAAACTCAGTTTTCCAAACATCACCATTCCAATTTCACTTCCTACTCTCATCTTGACCCTCACAACTTTACACTCATTAATTTACTTGACAAAACAGTTGAACCACACACTTTTATCCAGGCCTCAAAAGATCCTAAATGGGTTGAGGCAATGAATAAGGAAATTCAGGCTCTTGAACAAAATCAAACATGGGAACTCACCTCATTACCACCAGGAAAACAACCCATTGGTTGTAAGTGGGTGTACAGAATAAAGTACCATGCTAATGGCTCTATTGAAAGGTTTAAAGCAAGATTGGTGGCCAAAGGTTTTAACCAAAAGGAAGGGGTTGACTATAAGGAAACTTTTGCTCCAGTGGCAAAGATGGTAACCATTCGTACTCTACTTACTCTTGGCATTCAAAAAGGATGGTACATTGAACAGCTTGACATTAATAATGCATTTCTTCATGGTGATCTACATGAAGAAGTGTATATGTCTGTCCCTCAAGGTTACCCCAAACCTCTTCTCCCAAACACTGTTTGTAAACTTCAAAAGTCACTATATGGTTTAAAGCAGGCCAATAGACAGTGGTTTGAAAAGTTGACATCATTTCTTATCACACTTGGGTTTACACAGAGCTACATGGACACCTCTTTATTCATCTACAAGACAGCTATTTGCTTTACTACTCTTCTTGTCTATGTAGATGACATAATTCTTGCTGGAAACACTTTAGACCATATAAATTCTGTCAAATCCCAACTACACAATGAGTTCAGCATAAAGGACTTGGGCCCTCTTCATTATTATCAGGGAATTGAATTTCTCAGAAATTCAAAAGGTTTAACTCTCTCACAAAGGAAATACACTCTTGATCTTCTCCAGCAAGCTGATGTTCTCAACTGTAAACCATCTACAACTCCATTAGATCCAAATGTAAAATTAAACAACACTGATGGAGATTTACTTCAGGATCCTTCATTATATAGAACACTTGTTGGAAAATTACTTTACCTCACTATAACCAGGCCTGATGTTTCTTATGCTGCTCAAACCTTAAGCCAATTCCTACAAAACCCAAGAACCCCACACATGAACGCTCTATTACGCACATTGAAATACCTCAATCTTTGTCCAGGACAAGGCCTTTTATTTCCCACCTCAAACAATCTTTATCTTCGAGCTTACTGTGACAGTGATTGGGCAGGGTGTTCTACTTCTCGAAGATCAGTTTCAGGCTCTGCTATTTTCTTAGGGAACAGTCTTATTTCGTGGCAATCCAATAAACAAACAGTTGTTTCTCGTTCCTCAACAGAGGCTGAATATCGAGCTCTTGCTGATATCACATGTGAACTTACCTGGATTAAGTCTCTCCTCAAGGATTTTGATATTCATATTGATACTCCCATACCAATTATGTGTGACAACGCATCTGCTATTGCTTTAGCTTCCAATCCAGTTCAACATGCGAGGACTAAACACATTGAAATTGACTGCCATTTCGTTCGAGACAAAATCAAGTTGGGTGTCATCACTCCTACATTCATTAGTTCTCGATTACAAACAGCAGATATTCTCACTAAGAGTCTCCACAAACATCTACACTACATGTGCTTATCCAAGTTGAGCATATGTAATCCTTACATGCCAACTTGCGAGGGGGATATTGGTACACATCATAACAGCAACAACACCTCAAATACAAACTGTGTTCATAGATGTGGGGTACACAGTATACGCATCACACACAATCGTAGCTTAACACCTTGTTGTAATTATTCTGTTAAGTCTGTTGTATGTAGTTAATGGTTAGTTAGCCCACTTGCTGTTACTTTGTATATAAATACTTCATGTACAGTTCTTCATATTCAAGTAATGAGAAATCTTCATTACGTATAATTCTCTTCAAATTTATCAGCATAATTTCAAGTGATAATGGATTTTCAAAAAATGTAGCAGCGGTAGTTTTACTAAATGAACTGAGCTTTATGGCCAATTTTACCAGAAAAATCAATAACTCTTTAATTTATGTCAGAGAGGAATCAATTCAAAGGCATCCCCAATTTTTATCAAAGCAATTGATCAATCGATAAATGAATTGAGATATTGCAATTGAATCCCAAAGATAAACAAATATCAAGCTCCAATGACAATCATAGAATCAAGATATAAACAATCAAACTTTTGTAATTTTCAAGAAAAAATAATTCAGTTCAGATTACAATTTTGGGGGCCGGCAGTTAACATATTCAAACAAAAACCTACAACCGACAAATAACTAGAATGAACAATGAAGATCAGTGATCGAGAGAGAAAGGACCTTTTTCGATTAGCTGGCTGGTTGCCCCGATGGAAATGTTCTTCGCTGCTTGGGACTTGGAAGTAGTGTTAGCAGCTGGGGACTGGAGACGACATTGACATGGACATTGACTTTGAATCCTTCCCATTGCAGTGTGCAGTGCAGCCAGGGATCGATATATCGAGTTTTAAAATAACTAGGAGTTATAAAAATGTTCCTTAAACTTTCTGTGATCTTTAACGCTTATCTCGAGTATTATAATTCATACACAATAAAATTATAATTTCATGCTTTTATGCTATGTATAATTTCTCACTTATACTTGTGGATAACTTAAATTTGTTGGGTATAAATCAATTTCTTTTATCAACTAGTTTCGATTTTTGGATTTAAGATTTACTTGACTTAATTTTGTTAGTAGGCTATTTATTGCTTAACTAGTTTATTGATCCGTACACGCACGTGTATTTCGAAAGTGTATTTGAGATATTAAAATTTTTAAATAAAAATAATGCAGTAAATGAAATATCACCTTTATGATGAGAATATACTAATTTCAAAAAAGTGTCATATTACAATAAAATTTATACCAAAACGTAGATAAAAACGAGACGGTCGTAAATATATAATTAATTTTTATCTAAACAAAATATATCACAAGTTACTAAAAATAATTTATAAACAACTTATAATTAATTACATTAGTATACAATTTTTATAAAACTCACTCACATTTTCTTAAAACCTCCTTATAGTTTTATAAAACCCCCTAAAAATATTCATCTCACCCCCTCCCAATATATTTAAAATTAATATTTCGAAATTGAAATTGAATAATTTGAAATTAAAATTTCTTATCCACATTTTTAATCTTTCCAAAATTGTTTTGAGAATGAAATAATTTTGAAATTGAAGGTTATGAATAACAATTATCAGTTGATGTATATACTGAAAAACTATAACTAATCATCCCTCTTACACTTTTTACTTTAATTTACCTTTTATTTGATCTCATCCCTATATATATATATATATATATATATATATATATATATATATATATATCAGAAATTTAGTCTAATAGTTCTCTTTTGTTACTATAGTCTAACTCAATATTACCTAATTTTTTTATTATTTTAATATATATGTGTAAGAGAGAGAAAGAGAGAAAAGAAGAGATAATGAGGTAACCTCTCGGGTAGGGGGAATCGATCAAATTACCCAACGTGGGGGGCGTATAGGTGTGCTTTTGCTACCTGATGAGCCCGAATGACAACCCGAGGCACAGTTGAAGGGTGCTACAATCGGCCTTAATGGTCTCCCCATGTGAAAAGTGACATGATTTAAACCCAATAAAGATTTGTCATACTGTTTTGATAATAATGCCCTATAATATGTTGATGAGCAAATGTGTGTAAAACTTTATAAAAACAAAAATATCGTGATTATTGTATATGGTTAACAATTATTGTATATAAATCATTAACAAGCAAGGTTGGATCAAGTGGTTATCATCCTTGCCTCTGGAGACAGAGGTCAAGGGTTCGAACCTCACTCTTTGCAAGGCGGGAGGTCCTTTTCTACATTTAGTAGAATTGGGAGCATCCTCTCTACCATAGGTAGAGATATGGGTGTCTACATCTCAACCTCCCCCATACACCGTGCAAACGGTATTGGGACCCATAACCCGTGAAAGACAGTAATAATTACCCAGAAAGTGTTTATTTCGTCTCCACACCTACATTTATGTAAGAATGACTTTGATTTAATTGAAATCCAAAATAGTTTAAATTGTTTTACTTTATAGTTCTAACATAGTTTTTTCTTGGAACCTAAGGGTAGATGAATCGAATTTTGTAAGACTGTCAATTCAGATTGGGTCTATGTTATTATGTTCGTGTTGTTCGAATTCGGGTCATTTCGTGTCAATCCGGTTTCGACCCATTTATTTTCATGTAATGTTCGTGGCGACCCATTTAGGCCAAATATGATTGACGGATTTTTTCGGTTTTGAAATACGGTTTTCCGTTTCAACTACGATCTTGTTTATCAATCTTTCAAAATCTATATTTGTTTTCTAACTTTCGGTAAGAATTCAAAAACGATTTTCGTTTATATGCTAACTTCAAATATTCAATGGTGGTTTTGTTTGTATTTGAACTTTGAATTTGGTATTTGTTTCAGTTTGATTCGAATATTGATTTTATTTTTTCATTCCATTTATACAAATGAATATAATAAAACCTATGAAGTACTACTATTCTAACAAGTACGAATAAATAATATCAATGAACGACCGAATAATTTATAATTATTCATCATTAAATAAAATTATGAATCAAATTAAGAATAGTAAAGTATCACATTACCACCTATTAAATAATCATATAAAAAAGTACCAAAATGATATAGTTAAACTAACAAATATTAGAATGACATAATATTATTTTAATTGAAATTTTTTATTTTTTATATTAAATTTTTAACATTTAAAGATTTTGTCATTTGATTTGACGTGTTTTGTTATCATAGAATATCACTTCCTTATCAATATTATATATATATAAGAGGCTTACCAATTTTCCTAAAATAACTAAAATCGAGACTTAATTAACCAATCAAAACCTTCAATTTTAAAATTATTCAATTTCAAAAACAATTTTGGAAAGTTAATCTCGATTGAATTCAATTAATAATCAATTAGGAGGGGGTTATATGAAAATTGTGAGGGGGCTTTATAAAACATGGAATGGCCTTTTTAAGGAAAATGTAAGGGGGATTTATAAAAATTGTATACTAATGTAATTAATTATAGGTTGTTTATAAATTATGTTTAGTAACTTGTGATATATTTTGTTTCGAGAAAAAATAATTATATATTTACGACCGTCTCATTTTTATCTACGTTTTGGTATAAATTTTATTGTAATATGACACTTTTTTTAAAATTACTATATTCTTAATTTTTTGTTATCCATTAATAGTAGTGGGTATTTGAAAGATTAATGACATCGAATTTCAAATCTATATCAATTGGGAGGAGCCTGAATAAAAATTATGAGGGAGTTTTATAAAACATGTGAGGGGTTTTTAAGAAAATTGAGAGGGTTTTATAAAAATTGTATATTAATATAATTAATTATACGGTGTTTATACATTATGTTTAGTAACTTGTGATATATTTAGTTTAGAGAAAAAAATAATTATATATTTATGATCATCTCATTTTATCTACGTTTTGGTATAAATTTTATTGTAATATGATACTTTTTAAAAATTAGTATATTCTTAATTTTTTGTTATCCATTAATAGTAGTACTTCAAAAACAATTAGTTATTGTTTTTTGTTAAAATTCTGATATGTAAATGTTTGGTGATATTTTATTATTTTTATCTGAAAATTTCTGAAACACTTTTACACTTATTATACCTTTTATAATTTCATACCATCAAATTTTATATTTTTTTAAACATCCCCGTGTTTTTACACGGGGTAATAAACTAGTTTAATTCATAATATTTCTTTTGAAATTCAAAATTTAAATATTTATTTTTTATAATATTATAATTTTACTTTTAAACGGGTGGGAGCAACCATTAACGAACCCTACTAGGTTTTCGAACAAGAGGTCACAAGTACATGGGCTTAAAAATTAAATAATTAATTAGTGTGTGTTTGGAGTGATTCTTGGTATCTTCGCAAATTAAAAGAAAACCTGCGAAGATAATGAAAGAGTACATTAGATTCTGAATGGAAGGATTCTCTGATCTCTCTTTGTTACTTTTCGTTTCTTCCCCCACATTTATTCTCTTTTCCAAGCAGCACAATCGTTTCTATATCACGGTATTCTCTCTTTTCCTTCACTATCAAAGTTAGTTTTTTGTTTGATTTTGTTGCCCTTGCTTAAGCAATAGAAATGTGTTTTGGCATTTTATATCATTTCCATTATTCAAATCTAGATGCTATGATTAACTTAGATTCAGGCATTCAGCTGTCCCCGTTACCTAATCCCATTGTATTTTGAGCTACTTTTACACATAAGTGATTAGATTGAGAAGAATTTCCAGTTTTATACAGTCACGTATATACCTTTCAATATATCTTTTGAACCTGCTTCAATTCATGATGACTAATCAATCAATCTTGGTGTAAACAATCATTAATACTTATGTTTATGGAGAGAGTTCTCCTCGAGTTTGTGTTCTTGTTCTTGCTTATGTTGCTTGTTAGGAGTGACCTAGACAGTCTTCTTAGTAAAAGTTGTTTGATCATGAAGAGCTAATTAGCTTTAATTCTTTGTCTATAAATCAATGCTGATGATAATAAGGTGTTTACTTTAGGCATAACGAATAAAAGATACTGTAAAGTTGCTGCTTGTATTTGGTCAATACTACCTTCAATGTATCTTGTGTTAATGCCTACAAATAATTTAATTGGTGATTATCATTATTCTTTAGTACTTAGAACCATCCATCAAGGCACCAACATGAATGCTTTGTTATCACAATCTAAAGTACTACTTGTGGTGTTGTTTGATCTCATCCTAAGTCTGTGTTTCTCTAAGTTGTCGCTTATGTATCTTTAACAAATAATAGTTGGTGATCCTATTAAACAAAGACACTCGGGATAAACATTACTTTGATCCATTCTATTGGTGACACACAAGATTTTTGCTTAATGTTAGACATCTCTGAAAAGAAACTACATAACCTCACAACTGTCACATAGATCTTTCATTTGTTTTCTACATTTAGGTGGCTTCTAGTGCTTAGAGTTCAGAAATAAAAGGATTATTCACTGATAAGATTAGCATAAATTTTTATATAGCCCATTCGGGCTTGTTCTTGTGGTTGAAATTTGTCCAGGATCTCCTAAAAGTCTATAGTTTAAATCTTAACTTGTGTTGCAATGTTCAAGTATTGCATTACATGGAGTGTGCCAATTCCTTGTTCAGTTGTTCTTCATAAAAATACTCTTATCTCTGATTTTGTATATCAAAGTTAATCGAATCTACTCACTCTTTTTTGGTAGAATTACCAGAAATCCTTATAGTCACTCTTTTGTTAATCTTAATGGAAGCCAAGTGATAATCCCCTGATCAGCACTAGAGTGTTCGATAGACACTACCCCTCTATGCTCACAAGCCATATTTCTCCTTTTCTTAGGTTAAAATAAGTTGTGATTTGTCTATAGTTAAATAAAGTTCCTTAGTTTGGAGAGCAATTTATTGTTTCATTCGAGGCTACTAACAACTATGTTCCAAGGTTAGGGGTAACTCTCTAATGTCATTTCCTCTTATTCTTTTAGGTATTGTCTCTAGGGGATAACTTGATTATTCTGATTTTCTCTTTTGTTCTCTAGGTATTTCTTTCTTGAGTGTGTTTATTTCTTTAATTCTTTTTTGAACTTATTATAGCATTTTTGTTCTAATCTTATATCCTGATTCTATAATGTTTTGTATCCATTAAACAGATGTTGTGAAACAGAATAAGGATAATATAGGCAAGATATAGACTAGAGAGTGTCTTGTTTCAACTCCATATATAGTTGCTTTTGTTATGGATAAAGTTATCATGCAAGAAAAGATTAAAGTATTCATATGTTTCTCTGCTTAGGAAGATGATAAAGAAGGATTACAAAATCCAATTCTATTATGACGACTTGCCAATTTGAGCTTTGGTTGGATGGTAAAAAAGGGGTTATACGATTGAAACAAGGAGCAAAAATTTCCTTTACAAGCATGAAGCAATTTGGTTTCAAAACTTTTGATAACAAGATTGTGTTATTGAATTCTGTCTTCGGGCACATCAAAATTTTGTAGTAGATGTTGCAGAGGACAAGGAAATTAGTTGATATTTATTTCACATACTCCCATTAGGTGGAAGGTGACAAAACATTCATTTGAAGATCGAGAGATAGAAGAATCATGTAGCTTCTACCATTTACCCACAATGCGTATGTACATGGTTATTTTGCCTACTCATTGTTTACCTACTGGTTTTTCACGAAGGCATTTCCAAGTATTACATTCACTAACGATAATAATTATGCATTTCCAATCTTCTTTCCCCATTATGCTCAGCTAATGAAATTATTTTCTATAAATCATGAACAGAAAGATATGCACGCGATGTTGAAGAGGCTGAAGTGGGTTGATAAACAAGTAGGGGCATGGAAGAACAAACATGGTGATGTGTTTAGATTCCCCAAACACAAGTCTTTATTTGTTGCAGTTCAGGGTTCTGGCACCCAGTTACTTATACTGTTAGTATTTCTCAACGTCACCTTCTTTTTCAGTATCTATATCTTTATAACATGTCATGGTAACCCGTCCAAATATAGTTTTGTAATGTTCTTTTCATTGCATTTTCTGCATGGCATCCTTTCTTATATTGGGCATCATGAAACTGACATGGGTGTTTTTAAGCTGTATCATCAAGAAGAATTTTTGAAGGTATCCGTTCTTATATTGGGTATCATGGGTCTATCTGCAGGTAGCAACATTGTTTTTGTTAAGACCTAGGACAAGTATCAGTTTTTGGTATTGTGAATTATGGATAGGTATCAATGATAAGTGTTAATATCATTACTACTTAATCAGATTAGGAATTTAGGATTAGGTTTAATTTATATCTGACAGGAGAATTATATTTTCGGTCTTTTTTTTCTTGCATTTAGTTTCCATAAACACTTTCGCTGATTTTAGTGGAGACATCAATACATTGACATTAAGTTCAATCATCACCTTTGGTGGTGAATTGCTCGTTTTAGGTGGGGTCATTAGGAAAAACATTTCATCCGATTTCCATGCTCTATGCACTAATGCAGAACCACCAAAATGTCCTAGAGGGGTTTCTTATAGGCATTGTTAAAAGGGTATTCTCCCTCAGATGATTTTGGGTAGATCTTGACCATTTATTCAGCTTTATGACATCAATCTGCTGTTTGGGGACATGGTATTTACACATTCTACAGTTCCATGAGGGTCTGTTCTTCCTTTGAGTTTTGATCAAAACCACTTTAGTTTCTGTGATGCTGAGATACTTCCAGCTGGCTGTTGAAGGCCATGAATGGTGGTGGAGGTGCCTTCTACATATGTCCTCTTTTAGTTTTATTATTTGCATGGTATATTTTGCGTTCATGTTACCTGGAATGCTTTATTTGACATACTTCTATAAATTGTTTATCATTTTATTGTTCATAAGTGAAAATTTCATGTGTAGAAATTTGTGGTTTTAATCAAATAATTGTGTGTTATACATTATTGCATGTCCCTTCTTAGTTCTTATCCATTGTTTCTCATTTCTAAATGCATGTGTAGCTAATGAACATGTAGACTTTGTCAAATGCCACATTTGCAGCTAATGAACATGCGGACTTAGTCAAATGCTCATCTGGACACTGTTTGGAAATACTTACATTTATTCCAACAGAAAATATGACACGTGCATTTTTTATAATAATAATAAAATTTATAATATCAATAAATTAATAATAATTTTAATCATTCTAATTATAAGAAATAATTAATTAATAGTTGAACAAACAAATACAAGTTGGATTATACTGTGCCACATCATCAAAGATACCATGATTCACGTAGCAAAAAAAGGCAAATATTTAGTTCTCTAATTATTTTAAAGGGTGAATTTCATAGTATAAAGTTTATTTATTCAATTACAGAATAGTTAACGACTTAACGTACAATGTACAGGTTAGTTTATACACAAGTTGAAAATATAATATAAATCCAATAATATATTGTAATATTCATTGAGTTAAAAAAGGGGGGGAAAGATAATTACAACTTCATAAACCATATGTTAGAAGGACCTTTGATGTTATATGTGTATATGTCCGTGATATACACTACAAAAAAATCGACCTTTAGCAGCGATAACTTTAGCAGCGACATGTCGCTGCTATTGAGTCGCTGCTATTGCCTTGCTGCTAATACCAATATGTCGCTGCTATTGCGTGTCGCTGCTATTACATGTCGCTGCTAATGCCTTCTGTCGCTGCTATTGATGTCGCTGCTAATGTCTCTCACCGATACCGTATACGATCGCTGCTACTTCCTGTTGTCGCTGCTATTGATGTCGCTGCTATTGGCTGTTTTCATTTTTTAAATAATACAATATAATAATAATAATTCTGACCTGTTTTATATTTTATACCATCAATTAAAAACAGAAAACTAATATTATATAATACCATATAGGCTATTAACAAATCCTTAATATACATGCATAGCTACTACATAAATGTTTTAATTAGTTAATTGTTGTTTGTCAACAAACAAAACATAATCTATAATGAACTACTCGTTACTATCTTCTTCCCCGTTCTACTCGACTTTCTCCACATTATCATTTTGTGTCGAAAACGACTGAATCACGTTTGTCATTGCTGATTCCATTGCCGCTCTAAATGCGGGGTTACGAAGCATGATATCAAGTTAACTCGGCTGCAAATTATTAAATATGTACATTAGTAACTTATAAGTTAAAACAAACAAAAATAGTAAATACGGGACTGTAAAAACCAAACAGATGAAACGGGCGGGCTCGGGTCGGATGGGTCACTTTAGAAAAATAACCGGAAGCATAACTAGTAGTTTGATGACAAACTTAATAACATCAAATTAAACCATCAAATTAAAACAACAGTCAACAAAAGAAACACTAGAGTCTCAACTTGAGATAATTTTTAAACGCTAATGAAGATCGAAATTCCACCAACGTTTCTTCCAAATATTGGTTTACATAATCAGAAAAACAAAGAGATTAACATCACAACATGAACATGGAGACATAAATCTAAATATCGAGCATCATATTCATGGATCGATAGCATGGTAACAAATTTTCTTTATATTCAATTTATTAAAATTTTTTTTTTAAAATAACTTGTACTTACTTCGCCAATAAGAATTGCTCCCTTCATGTGAACTTTAGTGTGATGAATCTGGTAAGAATGTAACATGAAGTCTGAGAATCTCGAGCAAGCTGAGAAAGATTACGGGTTGACTTATAAAGTCAAATGGATATATAGATCTTCAACCAGAAATTTTGATGAGAACTTCATCATAACAATTACAACACATGGAATGTTGGGCACTGAATTAAACAGTTCAAGACACACCCTTAATCCATTTTAACAATATGGGGCTGTTTGTTTCATGGAATGTGAAGGAATGTAATTGAATTTCTTATGAATTCAATTTCTATAGGAATTGAATTCCTAAGGAATGAGATTCCTATGCATGTTTGTTTCGCTGGAAAAGCAAACGTAATTGAATTACATTACATTCCAATTTTGTGTTTGTTTGTACATTTATTGAAAGAATTGTAATGGAATTATATTAAAAGACCAAAATATCCTTTATGCTTGTTTTAACGTTTCGGGTTTTATCCCCCCCGTCCCGCCGCTACCCCCTCGCCCCCCCGCCGTCACCCCCCGCCACTGCCCCCCACCCCCCCCCCCCCCGCCGCTACGCCATCAAGCTTTGTGCATCTGTGTCTTCTTTGGCTTCACCAAGCTTTGTGCTTGAAGTTCTCACAATATCATCATCATTGCCTGCTCATGTTAAGAGAAAATGAAGAATGTAAGCAAATACCATTTTTACAGATTTATCTACAGCTTATTGTAGCTGTATTTCTGTTGATTTGCAAGTGAAATTGCTTATTTCAACAGCTTATGCAGTAATCACGAAAACAAACTTGTAATTCTGAATTTATGGAGTATAATCACTTACTGAGAATTGATCACTTAACTCTAACATAAACATATAAGAAGTTTGAATAAGCGATCCCAAACACCCTCTAACAATGGCTAATCTGTAAGTATGTTGTTTGCTTTATAAAAAAAATGGTAATCACTCGTTATAATTGTTGATATGCTTATAGAAAGTTAGAAACTCCTTGTGAGTTGAAGGAAGATTCAAAGTTTGTTCCTCTAAATCCTAATGATCCTACATTTGGCCCACTAGTAAGTTGTGGTTAGTCCTTTTTTACTTTTCCAAATTATCTATCAAAAATGTTATTTCTTTCAAATCCCTCTTTTCCCTTTGATTGTACAAGCAATAGATATTTTGGTTTAATGTCATTACATATGATACTTGGATCTTGCAATATAATAAATATGTAACCTTCTACTGGCCTAGCATCTTATATAATGAATCAAACCCAACAAAAAGTCATAAATAGGAAGTCATAAGAGATCATTGTTGCAAACAAATTTATATATCAACAAA
The DNA here is from genome assembly GCA_947179395.2 of Pulicaria dysenterica. NCBI lineage: Eukaryota > Viridiplantae > Streptophyta > Magnoliopsida > Asterales > Asteraceae > Pulicaria > Pulicaria dysenterica. The sequence continues at coordinate 109,117,823 of OX359288.1, read as the reverse complement.
TTTATAGAAGTAACAGAGATCATTTGACAAATACCCATTTTGCTTATATATTTAATGGCAGCAAACTTATATCAGAAAGCAGGTAATCAACATCAATTAGATCAACATAAATTAGATCAATTACTAGATCCATAAAATGGTATGGTATGATGGAAAAATCAACATCAATTAGATCATATGGAAAGATGCTTTTTTGAAAGATATGTATTTCTAATGTTGTATTTAGTCAAATGATGATTTATTATGCTATGAGTATCCTTGACTTTGAAAATCATATAATAATTTGAGGCTTTCTTGATTTGAGCAAGAGTCCACTGTACCCGATTAACCAAAACAGTCAAAAAAAAAAACACAGATCGATGAAGATTGAAGCTAGACAGAACTAAATCAGAGTGTATAAACCAGCGAACATAAACCCTAATCGGAAAGAACCAAAATATTAACCAAAACAGTCGAACATCAAAAACCGAAGTTAAATACGAACCTTAATTTCAGATTTGATTGTGAAGATGAAGGTTCCGTGATGGAAATGGTGAACTGTGAAGGTTCAGATCTATTGCGACGGAGATGGCAACAGAATGGAGCTCCGATTACGGCGGTGTCTCGCCGTCTCTTCGCTCTGTCGTGAAGGTGAAATCGTAGAAGGTGCAATCGTGGAGACGACAACGGAATGGAGCTCTGATATGTGAAGATGAAGTTCAGATCTGGTTGTGATGGAGACGGCAACGGAATGGAGCTCCGATTACGGCGGCGTCTCGCCGTCTCTTCGCTCTGGAGTTTGACGTGAAGGTGCAGTCGTGGAATGACGGAGCAGACAGAGAGATCGTGACATAGAATAGGGTTTGAAGGGGTAAAATGGTCTTTTAACAGGTTTCTTTAAGAAATGTATTTTAATTACATCCAAGGTCCTGAGGGAATGAGATTACATTACATAATGTAATTTAAATATGGTTAAGAATTGAATTACATTCAAAAAATGCTACCCAACACACTTTATAATGGAATTGTAATTTAATTCCATTACATTCCCCTTAAAATCTTTGAAACAAACAACCCCTAAAATTGTCCATTTTGGATTTGGAAAGTGAAAGGTTTTAAAGTCAAACATTTTAGTTGGCTCATTTCTAAGGAATTGAAGAGAGTATGTTTAAGTAAAAGAATTACCGGATCAACTCCTCCATGTGCCTCCAGAATTTTGCAAATTTCTAAATGGCCTAAGCTACGAGCATCCGAAAGTGGCTGCAAGTAATGATCAAAAACTGACTTTCAGTTATCAATATCAGACCAACTTTAATCATCAAAGACTAGAAACTGATTATTGTGACTTGAAATCACAATAACAATCACGATCTTTGACTTTCAGTATAATACTTTCCACAAACAACACTAACACAACACACAGCCTACAAACAACACAAACACAGCACACACAACACCCACACAGCCCACAAACACAACACACACAGCTGTAAAGAAATTGAAATCACAAAGATGGCATATCTCTATTTCTTTTACACACAAAGACACAGAACACATACTCATAGCACACACAAACACACACTAACACATAGAACAAATAATCACAGCATACACAAACATACATAACACACACTACAGCACACACTAAGACACAGAACGGCAGAGAGCAAGGCGCGAGGGATAAGGCGGCGACCGGCGAGTGGAGGGGCGGCGACCGGAGAGTGGAGGGGCGACAAGTGGGATGGCGTGCGTCGTGTCTCTCGCGAGAGCAAAATGAGGGGGAGTCGTCGGCCAGGGTATCAGGAGCAAATTGGGGGTTTTAACCTATTTTAAAGCAATAGCAGCGACTTAAAATCTACCATTAGCAGCGACGCGTGAAAATTAAGGAGGGAATGTTTGGTCGCGTTTTTTTTTTGGAGGAAATAGTAGCGCATCTTTAGCAGCAACACAAGCAATAGCAGCGACACGCCACGTGTTCAGCGAGGTATCGCTGCTATTACATGAATTCTTGTAGTGATAATGGCTCTCAAAAGCATAAAAATCATGATGCTAGTTCTCATACATAAGCTCTTTTAATTAACCTGATAATGATCAACAAAAACAATCAGTAAACATAGAAATACCTTTAAATTTGTCTTTTAAGGTGTTTAAATTAACTTTTTATCTGACTTACAAGCTTCTTAAAAAAATTTACCCCTGTATCTTATAAGTTAGTTTTCTGAGACTTAAGAGCTTACCAATTAAAAGTTAAGATTCATATAAGCTCACAAACATAAAAAAATTGGTTTATAGTTTACAAGCTTATTAGTAGATTCTAATTAACTTATAAGTCATTTTTCACTCTCATCGTTCAATACTTCAACATGATGCGATCACTTCTCACTATTCGTCATCGCAACAAATCAAGTATGCACCTACTACTTATTTAACCGATAATAAATCTAAAACTAAATTTAACCTAGTGTTCTCCACCCTAAGCCACCACATAGTGGTGATTATCAATGAACAATGCCAATCTCCTACTCGACTCCCCACACCACACTAATTATGATGATCAATGAAGAATGATAAAAGAAAATGTTACTTATCATACAACTAGAGAACATGTGCACGAAAAATGAGCTAAGGCCTTCCGTTATACATCACTCGCTGGAGGCGAGTTGGGTGCGAGCTCACGGAGGAACACCATCTCGGGTGTCACATACTCGCCGAGCAAGGATGGCTGCGGGTTGTGGGACTCGCTAAAATAAACCCAACCCCCCCACCCCGACACCCCCACATCTACCAATCAGAATTTATTTTATTTTTTATTTTTTTTTGAAGTGAAAAGGAAAGGAAAATAAAAAAGGGGAGTATAACGGGTGTAGTGGGTAAGGGAAATGGAAAGGGAGAAAAAATGATGTGGCGCTGATGTGACAGTGGGTAAGGAAAAGGAAGAGGGGGAGTATAACGGATAGCCTAACAACGAACACACCTCCAACGAACACCTACACGTTTCCATCGTAATAGTTACTAGAAAAAAACTCGTAACCATAAAACAAAGTAATTAACTTGAGCATCATCAAATGTACAATATATATATATATATATATATATATATATATATATTATTCATGTTATTCGTGAAACCGGTGGGTAAAAAATTTATGAATATACCGATGGATAATATATGGGGGAGACGAAGGATTCATAGCGCCAACGGAGACCCGTTCAAACAACCAAAAAATGGAGCCAATGAATGATTCCTTATTTCCTTGCGGCCTAAGCTTTTATATAAATGGTAATTCGTACACGGCTATAACGCGCTGCTTTACTCGTTAACACTGTACGCGCATTCCACTCAAAATTTCCATATATACACCACCGCTACCGCTATGTCGGTACTCTCTCACATTCCTCCTTACTTCCACCGCCACCGCCACGCCGCCGTGGCCGTCACGCTAGCCGACTTCCACCTCACTCCTTCCTCTGTCACTTTTGCACACATATAAATACACTCGTCCACTTAAATGTCTGCCACCGCAGCTTACCGTCACGGACCACTGCCGTCAGTTCGTCGTGTTCCGGAACCTTCGACTCCGCCACGGTTGATTCCTGAAAGGGGCCAGGTTCTCCGGAACGTGGTTAGAGCGGTTTTTTCGTGCTTTTGTCTCACCGGAGAGAGGCAGAGATTAAGAAAACGCCGGTCCAGGAAAACGTCGACGGTGTCTCCGATTTGTACTAATAGTTGATCGGAGATCGGGACGGAAACGGCCGTCTGTATGATCTGTAGGTAACTCGATTCAATTGATTGTTTCGTGTATTCGTTAGATCCTCAATCGGCTCTATTGAATATCGATTTTATCACATTTTTTTTTGTACAATTTTGTGAGCTGTTCTTAGTGAACGGCGAATGTAATCCGTCTACTGTGTTTGTTTACTTAACCTATTACAGTTAAATTCAAACGATTGTTGAATTTCATGTTCCTCTGTTGTGATTCTCTTCTTCATTTGAGCCATGGAAGCAGGTCTCCCAAATTGTAATTTTGTGATTCTCCGTCTACTTCAGGGGGTGTAGGATTAATTAATTATTTATGGGTGTTTAGTTTTGAATAACCAACTTTTTTTCTTCAGTTTATATGACTTCGTGATTGATCTGTTATGGAGGCTGGATAGAGTGGTGCTTCAATTTGGCATTTTTAGATGTATGGGTTGAGATCTAAGGTGCAATTTTGGTTTGTTTTTAGTAGTTTCAAGACTTGGATTCTGCATCTTGCAGAAGGCCAAATATATTGTATTTTGATTGTGGTTTTTGTTCAATACAATTTGCTTTCTTCAAAAAAAGAAAAAAGAAAAAAGAAAGAAAGAAAACACCCAAATAAGTATTAGTTTATTTTATTTTCTTAGTTGCAATTAAACATGGGAAATGATATCTACTTAGTACTTATCTAGTTTTATTTTAATGTTCATATGCATGATGAAAAATACCTAAAATAAATAATATTAAAAGTTAATGCGTTCGTATCCTTTTTCTTAAACAAATATTTAAAATAAGTATTTGTTTCTCTTTTTATTTTAAAATTGCGAATGCTTGAAAATTAGTGGTCCCAGTTTTGTTTTTTGTTTTTTTTTTAAATTTGTTTCCTGAGAAGAAACAATATACTAATTTATTGTACAAGAAATCTCAAACATGTAAAATATTGGTTTTATTTAGTAAGAAAATATGTAAAGTAGATCCAAACTCAGAGGCGGGTTCATTTCGTTGTAATTTATATTGATTATATTAGTTAGAAGAGTAATGATACACATACGTTTAATAAATCATTCTATTCATTCATATGTCTAATTCACTTAATGTTTAAAGCATTATCATAATAAACTTATTGTTAAAGGATTTGTTTGACTTATCTTAGGTTAAGCTTTAAAAAAGGAAGTCAATCAATTAAAAAGAAGTAAGTTGCACATGTGACTATTAAATATTAATCTATAGTTTCAATAACGGAAAATATCATTATAGTGAGTATTATTTATAGCGGGTGTTGTCATATTACAATCATTTAAATTTATAAGTGCTAAAATAAATAAAACACATATTAGTTAAAAGTGTCTGTGTGTATAACACCTTGAGTGTTGCAAGGGTCCTATGATCTTATATAAAATTTTAAAAAACATTCAGATATGGAATACTATATGAGTTAGATATGCAACTGACTCGAAATATTTTAAAACAATATGAAAAAGATTTAATGATATAATACGAAGATACCAATCATACTCAAAAATTAATCCTCAAGTGAAAAGAAGAAAACAATCAAAATTATTCGCCTACTTAAACACATAAAAAATTTTCGGTTACCAAATCGTGTTCCTTTAGCTTTTTGAAATACACAATTCGCACAAACGCTTTGTTTTCGATTTTTTTTGTTTTTTGTTTTTGTTTGAAACAAAGGGGAAAGGAAATAAAATCTTTAAAGTTGTGTTTTTAAAACTTTTTGAAAGTGTCAATAATTTAAAGTTATATATATATATATATATATATATATATATATATATATATATATATATATATATATATATATATATATATATATATATATGTAGGGAGGAGATCCTGTAAAAAGAGTTTTAGAGTACAAAGGGTAAGGAGAAATCTGAGCCCTTAGATCATCCAAAAGTCAAGATAAAAAAGTCAAAAAAATAAAATAAAAATCGGAATAAAATAAAATAAAAAAGGGTATATTAGTAAAAACAAAACAACCCACATGGGTAGTTACATCCACGTCTGTGGAAAACAACCGCTTCTACTTTCTCCGATCAATCACTTCTTCTCCGATCATACCTTCTTCTATCGCCTCCAGATTGATGCACAACACAAACTCAAATCATAAGACAGATTCATCACAAAAATAAACAAAAATTAACTATTTCCTCAAACCTCAGATGCACCAAATTAACACCAACATCCAATTCTAACAGTACACAACAAAAAGAAAAGCAAACAACAAATGCACCGAATGCTTGATGCACGTTAATCATCATTGTGCATCTGAAATCCTAGAAATCGAACAACGAGCGTGCATCGAAGTGGGTGTGCATCTGCAAAAGCAACGGTGGCGTTGATACACAACCACATAAACCCTAAAACGACCGGTGAGCAGCAACCGGCGAAAAGCCCAGTGCGAGCGGCGAACGGAGACCGGCGATGTTCACAGGCGACTGGCGTTAGTGACCGGCGACTCATAGGCAGAGGTGAGGACGGCGGCAGCTTCTGTGTCGTCGTAGGCGGCGATTCATGGGGATATGAACGATTAGGGTTTGGTAATCGATCGAACTTCGCTGCAAGTCTCTCTCTCTCTTTCTCATCTCCGACGGTGCAGAAACCCTAAAAGCTTCGATGGGGCATCGCACAGGCGGCAATTCATGGGCAGGGGCAACCGGCAACGTAGGTGGGTGAATATGGTATGCGATTAGGGAGGGGGCGGTGGATGATTCCGGTTATGCGGCGGCAGGCAGTGGAGGCGTAGGGTTTTTGTGAGGAATATGGTATCCGATGAGTTGAACGTGGGGGCAAACCTAGAGAGAGAAATTTTTATATTTATTAAAACTTCCTATTATACCCTTTTATCATATATGCCACGTGTCAGCCTCTCAATCCTTCTTACCCTTTTCACTATCCTGATTCTATATATATATATATATATATATATATATATATATATATATATATATATATATATATATATATATATATGAATATATATATATATATATATATATGAGATTGTTCAAACGAGATCTGTTTTATAATTTCTTAAATTTATATTATTTATCATTTTTTTTTGTTATTTTATACTATCAATTTCAACTACCAGCTAATTTGCAAAACACATGTATAACTAAAATATACAACGCTCCAAGAACCAGCTTCTAAGTACTTTCGACTATCAGATACCAACTATTTCTGCCAAACATACATAATATCTAATGAAATTAATAGAGGACAATATTCTCAACAATCTTAATAGTTAAAATTATACACGCACACCTTCATTTCTCTTATGTATCAATATAGCATCTAAACCTTTTTGTTTACCCGTATGTTTATAACAATTTAGTTCGTGTCTCAATATGATATATCTGATTATTGGTTTAACCAGTCATCAGTTTTGAATAATTTATTCTAACAATATTTGATCTCTGGTCATCATCTCTAGAGAGTTTGAGATTTTTTTAATAAGTAACATTTTGATGATCTTTTTATACTCAATTCAATATGTTTTACAAAGATTATATTTGTTTATTCACGTTATTTATGTGACCTTTTTACACATGTTTTTTTGTTGTGAATGACCATTAACTTCAGTGATTGACTGTTATTTATGTGAGTGTTACTCCCCGAGTACAAACTTCAATCCTCAAAGAGTAAGCAAAAGTTAGAAAATTAAAAATTGAAAAAAATTCAAATGAAAATATATGTTTCACTAGCTTGTAATAAAGCATCGACGGTGTTGTACCTTTTGTTGATACTCAATTTTATAAGTAAATTAATCACTTTTAAAGAAAGGATGACGATTTATACAAAATAATTTTTGTCATTACACAATAATTTTTAGCCTACATAATAACTAGTACTTTTATTTTTCTACCAATCCACTATTAAATATTTTCGTTTATAAATCTAAAAATATACTAATCTAAACAATAAGTTTTTATTATGTACGATGAAAAGATATTATCTTCTAATATAAATAAAAGACTAATTTTATAAAATTTATTAAACGAACTGAACCATTCATTTAAAGAACTATTTAATCTTGACCATTCATTCATTTAAAAATCAAAAAATCAATTTTGACTTGTTAGAGTTATTAAAGATAATTTCATATATGCTCTTATTAAATCATATAAAATCGTATTTGTCCACCTTATTTTAAAAATATCATATTTATCCTTTACAATAATTCAAAAATCAAAATATCATATTCAACAAAATTCTTATTAAATATTATATATATTATTTAGCGTTTTATTATTATTTATGTGTTTTTATTAATGTTTAATATTTATTATCTTTTAAATTAATCCGTGTATTATATTTAATATAGTATATTTATATACACATAATTAATCATACGAGAAAAAAAAAAGTAGAGTAATGACTATATTACCGGAAGAAAATATTTGTCTACATGAAGGAGCAAACGGCAATATTTATTACTTATTCCAAACACACGTTTCATGGATCATCCGTACAGTTGATCAAGTCAACCCAGCTTTCTTTTTTGAATTTTGATAAGTTTGATAAAACAAAATAAATCAATTTTTAGTTTTTAAAAATAATAAAATTGTTTATGTATAAAAAGTTAAAAATTAAATAAAAGATAACTATGAGAAATATGTAAAATTAATTATAAATACATAGTTTTGATTACCAATTTTAAAAATTAATTCTTCTTTTTTTATTCTTATCCACAGTTCCGATTATTATCCTTTTTTTAACTATTACTATCCTTTTTATAACTTTGGAGTAATAGGTTCATATACCATCTCAATGATCAAATCAATATGAACTTATAACGTTCCTAGATAATTTGCCGTTAAATTTTTTTTGTACTTTAAGAAACGCATCAAATTCTGCAGCGTGTTTGGTTTGATGAATCCAAAATTACCCCTAACTTTATCTTATTAGGCTATGTGTATAGCATGACCAATGGGGCTTGGTTGATCTTCGGGTTATTTGGGTTGAGGAAGAACACCTATACACCCTTGTTTCTGGATGCTTGGGTTTTTGGGCCGCTCAAGCCGATTCCACCCCCACTACACATTTTCTCATCTCGGTTTCTCTCTCTCTCTCTCTCTCTCTCTTTCATATATATATATATATATTATAAAATAAAATAAAAGGTAAGGTAAGATTGATAATAGGTATACTAAATTTTGGGTTAAGAAAAAGAATGTGATATGTGAGGTTAATGTGAAAATTGGGTTGGGAAACCCAAAGAAAATATCATATGGATCACTTTCCTATTTACTTAATGATTTACATGATTAATTCTTTTTTTCTACGTATCATCCTTTGTTAAATGAGTAGGAAATCTATTGTTAAATGAGGAGAAGAATAAGTAGTAAGATTTATAGGAGGATACAGAATTAAATAAAGGAAAACTTAGAAATATCAAACTTGTATTTTCTCCATTTAATTAAATCATCATAGTCCATCATTATACCTAATTAATGATTGACATATGATATCTATTAATTTCTTTTTCTCCGTCTAATCTTTTGATTTTGTCACTTGGTTTGATTAAGTAAAAGAAGAATGAAAAGAAAGATATACAAGTTTTCAAGGGAATAATATGTCCTCCTAAGACGATGAGGGAATACTTTGCTTATAATTCTCATAATTCATGTTATATGAGCATCACAACATTCATACTTTACTTTTATTTATCCATACTATAATATAAGAAATTCACATATATATTTGGCAAACTTTGCATTTTTAAAGGTTTTAAATTAAATAAACACCGTAACAATTCATGGGATAAATTTTTGTCACATGCCACAGGAAAAGAAATTTAGTTGAATCCTTAAAAAGAATCATTAATTTTTTAAATAAGAAAACCGCAATGCTAAATATGCTATCCCTCCTTACAAGAGTTAATTAATTTATTTATTAATAATTAGTGTTATTAAGAAATCAGACGCAACGTTAAGTCGTTAATGTACAATTAAGTTGACTTCCTCCATATATAATGTAGAAAAGAAAGTGAAAGTCAGAATGATGGGAGTCTGTCTGTCTAGATACATACATGCGACGTTTTCTTACTCGCCAACTTAATTTAGCCGTGTACTTTATGTCAAACCAACTAAAGCTATACATATTAAATAATATATGCTTCCATTTTGGGACGCAAAAATACTCTCTTTATGATTGTTATCATAATTTTTTTTCCTTTTTGTTATTATCTTACATTAAATCAATTATTTTATTATCTCAGAACACGTCCTTTTTTCTTATTATGTTTGTTGGTACACGTTTGTTTTCACATTTCAAAAGGTGATTCATAAGATATGTAACGTCCAATTTTTATAAAGCTAAGTTTCATGAAAAAATTCTTATAATTTAATCGAATTTATATGTAATTAAAACCTTTTTAATACTAACAGCGGAAACATTATTTAAAAATTCAACTATTGTGTAAATATTTAAACAAAACAATAAAACAAAGGTATAAAACTTTGGTGTCTAATACATTTAATCAAAGTTTGGGCAACAACTGACATACTAAATTTAAAATTTATGTTGCACACTCTAAACCCATCACTAGTTCATCTTCCATATGTATTTGGAAGTACATGGAAAGGATTAAATCAACTTACATGAACTTTAAAGTTTAGTATCAATTCATACTTATAAATAACGATATTATTCCATATTAACATTAACCTCTCATACAGTGCCATAATTCTTAACTTAGTTCATAGCAGGGCCGTCTCAAACATTTTTGGGACCCGGGGCAAAACTAAAAAATGGGCCCTAATATCACTAAAATATAATAAAACATACTAAAACGTATAACATGTTAAATAAGAAACCTATAATTGTTTAGGTTTTTAAATTCTTTATAAATTTTTCATTCTCTCTGTTTGAGATCATTTTGGTTTTTAAATTCTTCTCTTCTCTTTCATTTTTTATTATGGGAGAAATACATTTTGAAAATTTTGATTTATTAGTTAGTTATAAATTGATCATGTATTCAAATAAACAAACCAATAAACTTGATGTCTAGTGATTCAACTATGGTAGTAAGTGAAGGGTTTTGTAGGGTATAAAACATATTATATCAACATCTATGCCTTAGCCTTGCCCTTAACTAATGTCGGTTTCGTGAGCCACACGAAAAACCCAACGGTCAAAACCTAAATGGAAAAATCACAACACACATGGTATGACACTCTGAAGCTCCCACTGGCTCCAGCATCCAATCCTGCTCCCTGCTCCTTGTTCCTTTGTATTGTCTTCAAAATTATTCTATTTTACACTATTCTATTCTAAAAGCTAGAAAGTAAAAGGTTACAAAATTTTCAAAGGCACGCATGCCCGCTAATCTAATACTTTTACAAAATAGAATAGGGGTTGTAAGTGACACGCAGGCCTCCCCACACCATAGAATAAAATATACAATAATCACAATCACAAGTGCAGGAAAAGTAAAAAACAATCCACAAGGTCTAGGGCTCGGCTATGACATCCCAAACATGTACTAAACTAATACATGAAAGTAAAACAACAACTGATTTCTAATTATTCATCTTGATGAAAAATACTGATTTTAACAACATGTTAAAATCACCTATATTGTTTTCATGTTATTTGCAATAAATATATATTTCAAGTTTCATGCTTGATAATTAATCAAAAACCTGAAATAATATTTTTTAATTTTAAAATTAAAAATAACAACTGTATTTTAATTTTATATTGACTACAAATATTTGAACCATGAACTGGGCCAAATATTCAAAACTGGGTCGAGACAAACGAACCTGGGCCGAAGAAAGGATCTGGGCCGTAGCCCCCTTTGGACCTGAGATACGGCTGGGCCGGTCCTTGGGCCGTGGCTCCTGGGCCGTAGCCCACCACGCCGCAGCCGTCGCTGCCCTGGCCGCCGAGCACCACCACGTCGCCGACCACCATACTTGGTGGACCGATCGACTTCCGCCGTTGCTGGGCGCCGCCGACCAACCACGGCCACCGCCTGAGGCCGCCGCCGATGAGGGTGGTGGTTTCGGTTTTTGCAAATAACAACAAAAAAAAACAGATTTAATTTTAAAAATCAAATCTAACTATCTTTTATCCAAAACCAAATAATTAATCCAATAACAATCAAATCTTGATTCCTATTATCCTGGATAATCAAAAAGGTTTTTTCTGAATAAAAAAAACTATTTCATAAGAATAAAAAGAAACCTAACTAGTTCCCTACGAGGTTAGAAGTGGCTCTGATACCACTGAAGGGTTTTGTAGGGTATAAAACATATTATATCAACATGCACAGCGGAATAAAACTTAAAACCCCCTCCAGTGATCTCATCTAACTCGTACAAGAAACTAACTACAAGTAGAGGATAAAAGTTATACCTTTCAGCAATAGTTTTGAAAACTTTAATCCAGATAGCTAAAGGTAGAACACCGCTACTGCACCACCTCAAACTGGCTGCTAGACCGCCTGAGGATTTCACCAAACTTCAACACGCGAAGCCTGCGCGCGCGTGTGTGTGTGTGTGTGTGTGTGTCGATGATCAAAAACCAAAACCCCCTTGGGGTTGTTGTTGAGTTCGACGCAAGTGAGGAGAGAGGGAGGGGAGAGGGTATTTTTCTTGGCTTGCAATTGTAACTTATGATTACTTTAGGCTTAAAAGGTTATTTATATAACAGACCTTTTAAGGCCAAAGCCCGTTTAATTGAAGCCCAACTTTAATTAAACTATTAGCAAATTGCAGAAAATACCCTTTGACCTTTCTAATTAACTAATAACTATTAATTAATTGGTCCGATTAATATTTAAACTAAATATTAATTTCTCCTTTAAAATAATAAATAACTATTATTATTTTCCATCTCAATAATTAATTAACTAATTAATTATTTCTTACATATAACTTGGCAAAATCCAATTGGTTCTAATTGAGTGTGTAGCAGTGTGATCCTTTAGTGTCTCGTAGCATTGGACACGATGTCACGTGTTATCTATCTCTGCACATAATCTAACAGTAAGCACACCAATTAACTTGATATCAAGTGATTCAAGTAACCAGCTTATCTAATATACTAACTAACTACTAAACTAATTAACTAATCATCAAGAATATATGGCTAATTTATTTCAAATAAATGACACCATCAAATTTAATAGTTGATAATTTGGTATCAAGTGATAAAAATGGGCTTAACAAGTGATTTAAGAAAGTAAGTTATTTCGAGTAACTAAATCAAATTAATTAACTAATAATCAATAGTCAATAACCCAAACAAGAAATGAAAGATAAAAGAAATTTCATACATATTTTGTTAGAGTTTGAACAATTAAACATTGAATCATTGATTTCCGAAAGTGAAAGACTCTTATTATATGTTTTTCAAGCCGATTGCTATTTCAATTTCTATGTTTGCATTTCTTGGGCCAAAAAATTGGGCCTTTTCCCTTCTTATCACTTATCAGTATATTTAGACTTAATAAACTTAGTTACACACACTCACGCACACACAACATATAATTATATATGTATATATAGAAGATTATTCTGATTGTGGGCCCCATCTAGCCATGGGCCCTGGTCGATTGCCCGGGTAGCCCGCCTCTTAAGACGGCCCTGGTTCATAGTAATTGAGTCTTTAGTAATACCCATATGTCGTTCTTCATGCTATATAAATGTTTACTCCCCATCGTATCCATAAGTTGTCTTCTTATTTTAGATTCGGTCATACAATAACTATATATTTACCATCAATATACATATAATCGTACTCGTATTTATATTCATTCCATATTAAAAAGTTAAGATTTATTCAATTGCCATATTTTCGTATTTAAACTGTAGCCATACTTCATGCTTATATATTCATGTACTTGACTCTAAGGTATATACTCTATCTATGTATTCATAATTTAACATTCAAGCATGTATCTATATATTAGCATTGCATTTGCCTACTTATAGTTATATAAATACAATCGTATTAATATAAATACCATATCTTAAATTTCGTATACACACACACACACACACACACACACACACACACACACACACACACACACACATATATATATATATATATATATATATATATATATATATAGAGAGAGAGAGAGAGAGAGAGAGAGAATGGATCAACATAGAACCACTCTTTAACCATATAACCTAAAGAACCAATATGAACCCTTAGATATTTATCATCAAGGGCTGTGATTAAAAGCTTAATATATATGGAAACTAATAAATTATTAGGATTAAAGATATTGTTCAAGGGTATTATAGGAACTAAAGAAAAAAGACCTTTTGTCTCATTCTTGGAAGTCTGGAACGTAAGTCTCTTCCCCCCTCCTACATTTTCTCTTTTCCCCAAGTTTCTATCTTCCTCCATTTTTCTTCCTTCCACCATTTCTCTTCCAAACTAAAAAAAAGACCCACCACCACCACATGGTTTTTCTTCCATCACTGAGCTTCCCTACCGCCGACCAAGAAAAATCGCCGACCACCGCTGCTTGCCTGATGTAAGCAACCGTCGACTACAACTTTAAAAACGCATGCCCCGGATGTGAGCAACTGACCACGCTTCTTCTCTACCGCCGGATGTGAGAAAGGTTTTTTGTTTTGTGAGTTTTGATGTTTCTAGCATTTTCAGAGAATATGATCTCATCTGAGTTTTTTATTTGTTTCTTGCATTTTCAGCATGTAAATTTTTTTAAAAATGCATATCATCTTCTGGGTTTTGATGTTGTTTTTTGCATTTTTAATATGTTACTTTAAAAATGTATATGATGTGAAGATGTTGTTAGGTTTCTGCATTTTCGTTCTTGATTTGTTAGGTTTCTGCATTTTTGTTCTTCATTTGCTGGGTTTTTGCATTTTCTACATGGTATTTTTATCATTTAGCATTTTGTATTTTGGTTTTGTTGAAATTGATGCTGAATCTCTACATTAATTGCAAGATATTATCATTTTGCATTTCTGGAATTTTGCATTGTAATGTTTGTATAGACTTTTTGCATTTTTGGATAGAATAAGTTATTTGTATTTTTGTATTTTCATTTTGAATCTGATTGTGTGAAATGTAATTTGCATTTTACATTTTCATTTGCATTTTTGCATTTCATTTGAATCATACTGTTGAAATATAATTTGAATTTTGCATGTTGGATATTGAATATGTAATTTGTATTTTGCATTTTCATTTGAATCAGGGTGTTAAAATGTAAATCACAGTTGTGGAAACATATACATGACACGCATCTTCGATTTTTTGCATTTTGGCATCTTGAAAATGAAACCCAGATAAACATGCAAATATTCTGAAACATTTGCATTTTCAAAAATAATTTTTTTTCATAAATATATCAAGCCTAGTCTTGTTTAAAAGAGGACGAAAAACTGAATCCAATGATATAATTTGTTTGCTTAAACTCTTAAAAACAAATAATTTATGATAATTTAAATGTTTGAGTGGATTTTTTTTTTTAAATTTGTTTGCCTGAAGTTTGAAGGGAGGAAGCGCGTGGGTAAGTCTTTTTGACGTCATTTTCCAGTTTTGTCCTTATTCCTTCTTGCCATGTGTCACCACCTAAGGTGGTTCTTTAGGTTCTATGTATAAGAGTGGTTCTATGTGTAACCTTACCCTATATATATATATATATATATATATATATATATATATATATATATATATATATATATATATAGGCAAAAGTTCAAACGAGAACTGTTTTTCGTACGAGAACTGCGAGAACCAATCTAAGGAACGGCTGAGATCGGTTCTCGCAGTTCTCGTACGAAAAACAGTTCTCGTTTGAACCCTCCCCTATATATATAAGCACAGCCACGACGTTTTATGTTGATTTTTCAAGCATGAATACATTATATGAGAGTAATATCAAAATTATGATGCTTGTAATGTAATGTGAACAAATATTAGGATGGCGGTTTCAAGGAAGGTATGCGCTTTGTTAGTTTTGTTTCCATCAACAGACGATTCCCTCTTTTTCAATTAATCATCATATCTACGTCATTGTTTTTTGGTTGTCTAGATAATCTCTTGTTGAGGTTGGGAACTAATGTATCTAACTACATTTGTCGTGAAAATTTAGTTTGTGTTGCACATACTTATGGTTGCGAATAACTATTATCAACCACAATAAACACCACAAAACGAAAAATTCATTGACTATTTGACTTGCTAAAATATTAGAGTTCTGTACATTTAGGTAGGATTTTTTTAAGGCAAGAAAAACTTTGCCATATAACAATACATTCATGAGGATTACAGGAAAAGTCTCCTATGAATAGAATGTGAACAAACATGAGACTAACCCAAAAGAAAATATAACAAGAAACTAAAACACAAGACTAAAAGGACAACAATTAAACCCATAACAAATCCAAAATCTAAACTACACACCAAATTGCATATTCAGCACCCCACTAAATATCCAAATTTAGGTAGGATTTGATTACAAAACATAGTGAAAATGTTTAAATTATCCAGGGTTCTAAAAGGCGCGCCATGGCGTCGCCAAGGCGTGAGGCGTGGCTCCGCCGTTAAGAAATGGTCCTAGGCGTGAGTGCTAGGCGTGGCGCTCGCCAAGGCTTGCCAAGGCGCGCCTTTGCGCGCCAAATGGCGAGTTTTTGATAACGTGGCGCCAAAAAAATCATTTTTTTAAAAAATTTGAACTTTTTTTATGCATTTTGCAATCGCGTGTATAGAACTTTTATAAATTTGTATTTTATAATTTGTATATGTTATTTTGCTCATCATTTCCGTAACTTTGTGTAATTAGTATATTAATAATGATAAATTTGATATATATAATTACAAAATATATACAAAATCGCCGCCTTAAGTCACGCCTTAAAAAATGCCAGGGCTTCGCCATGGCTCCTATAACTCGAGGCTTGACCTCGCCGCCACGCCACGCCACGCCTTACGTTATTTAGAACCATGAAATTATCTAACTCATCATGAAGCGTTCCCTCATATGCATTGACTAAAAAAACAGGATAGGTTAAACTTTAAACCAAGTATGGACAACCATAACCAGTCCTTAAGGCTTTCTATTGGTTTCAATTGAGTTATTATAATAGTAGCTTTATAAAACATATAGAATGGATTTTTCAACATACATTATCAACAAATATGTCTACAACAATCGAGAATAAGTATCTTTAACTATTATCAAGATTGCATAAAGTAAAAACAAATTTAGAGTAGTAAAATTTGTCGAAAAATAAAAATTTGAAACCTAACTCATATCAAGTAGATAAAAAACAAATGAACTCACTTTCCATAATACAAGAAATATAATATTTTAGGAGTATTCTTGAGATGTAGTTGGAATATCATAGTATTTGACACTTACAACTGTTGTCTATTCGTGTTTCATCTCATGCCTCAAATGCAAACAAAATATGAGATACCCATGGACATTTGTCAACATAAGTCATAATGACTTAAACACCAAATCACATTGAAAACATGCAGATGTACTTTATGCTATGGTTGTTGTACTCATGCTTAAATTTTCATATTTCATTATTTTGTGATTCAAAAGTTTGACTAACACCAAAATAAATTAAAAAATGCTGAGTATTCTAACACATATAATTATAACCTCTTAATATTCGAATGAAGTATTGATTAAACTCAGAAATAAACACGATACATCTCTTCAACTTAGATTGTCTAGATCCAGATCGAGAACATACCATTTTGAGCCTTCATAAGAGTACATGAACCATAAATTTAAAGAAATCCCTTATTTTATTCATGTCCAAATTGGTATCTTCTTGTTCAGTTTAATTTGAAAATTGTAGTGTTGTTGTGTTGGTAAGTTTTTGGTTTTAGTGAAGGCGTTCATGGAAGAGAGAGTAGAGAACCTAACACCACCTCGAAAGTTGAGAAATTAACGCCATGTTATGTATACATTTAGTGTTGATTTATTTAGCTACAAAAATCGAACAAGATGATGAAAATGAGAGAGACAAACCGGCGGTCTTGATTAAGAACATCAATTGCACATTGGTGTTTTGTGAAGGCCTATTGTAAAGATTGTTTGAACAAAAGAAATTACCACCCGATTCACCGATTGTTTTCGAACAATGGTTGCAGACATGGGGTTGTATAAACTTATTGAGCAAAAAAATCACCACATGCCGAGTGCCGACGATCGATTAAGAACGTAACTCTGACAGTAAGAAGCTGATGAAGAACATACTTATAAATCAGATGGGTGGAATAAGAAATCAATTGAAGAATTTTTTGGAAAGACACAACAAGAAGATATCAAAAACAGAGAGGATGGTGATTTCTGTTGGAAGGAGTGTTGAAGATGAAAAAGGTGAAGTGGGTAGAGAGGTAGCGTAAGAGAGAAAAAATGGAATAGTGTTAGACTATTTGAACACGTGTCAATCTTTGAGGGTACGAGCTTCTTTTATATATATATATATATATATATAGGGGAAGGTTCAAATGAGAATGAGAAATTACATGAGAATGGGAGACTAAATCTCAATCGTTCATTTTAAAAGGATAAAAGTGTCATTTTATTAATTAAAGAAAACATTAATTACAGTTTTCTTAAACTATGTAACCATAACTAAATAGACATGACACTCATACTCTATTCATGTATTATACTATACTCATATCCAAAGTATATTAGCAATTATGTCTTATAAGTGCAACTATCTTCTATTGTTTTCCTTAAATCCATATTCAACCTATATATGCATAACCCAATATTAACAAAAGAAAGGAGAACAAGTTGCTCACTAGGCTGACGGTCAATTTGACACTTGATTTACTTAGTTGAACTTAAATCAACAATATTTAGGAACGTGGGAATAGTTTCTTAACATAAAGCGTTAATTTCTTGAGTGAAACACCTCAATTACTCCACCAATACCCCCAATTCTTCACGAACAAGAAGAAAATAGGTATGTATACTTGCATTCTTTGAACTTAAATCTATTGTTGGCATTTGATTTCCTTGATTAGTCCATGGCAGCCCCTTCCCTTGAATTTTTTTTACAAGAGTTGCAAATGTGTAAGTTTGTGTAGAAGAAGCTAGAATAAAGAATAAGGAAGGGAAAGGAAATAAAAAGGAGGCGCTGCTGACTATAGGCCGGTTAATTGGCTGTCCTATATTTAGCGGTTGTTCGGTGTTGTTCCGCGATTTACAACTTAATCCAAACGGTATCCGTAAATTCTAGCGAGAATATATTTAAATCATTATTCTAAGCATTTAATAATCAATAACTTTTAATTACCTTCTTCAACTTTTATTGTTACATCTTTCTAATAATTCTATAAATTTGGGGTAATACGACTATTTTTTTCCTTTTATATGCTCTTTTACAATAAATGTGGACCAACCGTGCGTTTTCTTTAAAACATATATGCATTCTCGTACATGATCTGTAAAATTTACTCTCGTCCAGTCGTCAGCTTGTTTCTACATCAACCATAGGAACTGCAACCTCTCTCGTCATCTCTGCATTTTTGTATCGATTTTCATGAGTTCTACTTGTTAATTAGCCTTGTCATCCACAACGTTAACCTGTGTCCTTGGTTCACGAGGTCAATCTAAAGCCTTCACATCAATATTCGCAGCTCCTCCTCTTCGATCGGTTAGTAGTAGAGGCCGCAATGCAACCAACAAATTCAATAATTAATTAGCATTGTTTGTTGCCTAACAACATGGGACCCTTGCTTCAAATACTAAGATACATTAAAGTTTGTCCAAGTCGAGGCTTATTCTTTCGAAAATTTAAAATTTTCAAACTTACAACATTTATACTATAAATTAATTTTTATTTAAGTAAAGAAACTCGAAATAGAAATAATTAGATATATAGACTATATATACATTGAAACATTGTACCAGACTGAATTCTTTTTAAACAGTACTTGGTTTAATCAAATATATAATTATGAAAATGCTTCTTGTTTTTAACCATGTATTCTAAACAATATATCCAAAAAGCTCAGATTTAAATTTTTTTTCTCTGTTTGTTCTATTGACAGTGTGTATGTGAGAAATTTATGAATGGGCAATTAACTTTACTGATGGCCAATTAATTTTTTACTGCATGCATGCATTTGAACAAAAGCTCTCATTTCTTAAAATTAATTTATTTACAAACTGAAAATCGAAATCGATCGAATGCGATATATATACTGGAACACCATATGTAGTTAATTATACAAACACACCAAACTCCGATCCACAAGCTAGCTTATGAATGCTGTTGATCAATCGACATCGTGAGCCGAAACAGAAGACGACTTTCTAGAACGGCCGGTGTTTGGGCTTCGGAGACAGCAGCAGAGGTAAGAGGCTAGCATTTTCAAGCTGTTTCTCAGAACTTGTCCTCTTTCCGGTATCATTCGTTGAGGGGCGGCACCACCCATTACTGATCGTCGGAACATTCTCAACGTACGTAGGGTGGCCGGCGGAGAGTATATTTGTCACTATATATCAGTACTGTTTCTAGCTAGCTATACTGCACGTAAAACAATTAATTAACTAATTAGTGGTTTGTGTGATTTGAATTGAGTGAAAGTTAACTAACTAATAATTGAAGTGGAAGAATTAAGGTCGACCAATCGATATTATATAAGGAGTGTATGGGCCGCGTTAACGAGTACAAGGCGTGTGCTTCACCATGGGAATTAACCGGAGTTGGTAATATGTTTGTCAGTGTGTGTGTGTGTCTCTCTCTCTATATATATATATTCACCTAGCTATACGTATATATATACATGCATGATGAGATCGATGAGGGAATTAATTAAGGATTAATGCATATATGTATATGGGTGGGTGGGTCGTCGTGAGAGTCGTCTGGACGGAGCATATATATGTATGCGGGTCATCTGGTTCGACCCTTGACACAGTCATGTGGGTTAATCAACGCGGTTCAATATTATTTCAAACAACTTTTGATGTTGACAAGTGCTTTATTTTATATTGTCTTTCCTTTTAATTTTAAATTTTTTTAAAATTTTAATTTAATATTAAATTCTAAACTTTCATTCGATTTAAATTAATCTTATCAACTCAATTTTTAACAATTTCACTCTCTTGTCTAATTTAATTGAACTTTTAGTTTATTTAATATATAATCTCTCATTAACACTCTCTCTCATACAAAAACAACTATCCACACACAGCAACATATTTTCTTAAATCTTATTAAATTTTCTCTCTTTATATCATAAATATAAATCATTTGTATTTATTTTAATACCTTTTATTATTTATTTCTAAAATAAAAAAAGTTGATGCAGAAAATTAAAAAAGGGACATGTTGATGTATAAAACTTTTTCGTGACATTAAATTGCGCGCAAAACATATAATTACATTTTCGATCAAAACGACATGTTGTAAAACAGAAATTATCTGTCGCTGCAGCGTGACGCATGTACGATGTTAATCTCTATTAAAATATTCTTTCTTTAAAGACGGGATCTAGTGAGAATATAGCTTGTTTTAGAAAGAATAAAGAGATAGATATGAGCCTTAATTAGAAAACTACTTGTAACATCCTGAAAATGGGTCTGGTAGTACCTAGTTGTATTTCATGCTCAAAGGATTGTACCATGGCTTAATTAAGAATTGTTGTGATTAAATGATATTTTGTTAGTTAAAGTGGATACATGGGGGTTATATGAAAGTTGGAGTTAATAAGTAAAAATAATAAAATGTTAAACGGTTCCATGTAATGATTCCGTAGATGTCCCCGTTAGTTGAAACGGGTAACATTAAGTTATGTTTTAAGTTGAACAGGAGAACAAATTACCGTGTGGGGTATTAGATCTTGAGTTGGTCTAAGTCTTTATAAGACTTATTTGCTTTCCCCAAAACACACACATACGTACGCATACACACACTCGGTTCTTTGGATTTTGAAGAGAAATCAAGAAGGGGAAAGGATTGTCAAGTGATTTCAACAACAAATCAAGCTCCGATCTGCTGTGTATTATCAGATTTGTAAGTGTTCTTGAGCTCCAAATCTAGTTTTGAGTTTGTAAATATTAAACCTCAAATGGAAGGATTAAATGGTGTTTTGATGTGGGTTTTATGTACATAAGATGTTAGCCAACTTCTATAGATGTTAAATAAAGTATATAAACGATTAAAGTTGAGTTTTAGTCGATTTGGGTGTCAAAAATGGGTATTTGCAGGTCTGTCCACGAACAGGGACGAAGTCTGCTGTTTGTGGCTTTCCTACGGCCGCAGAAGGTTTTCCCTACGGCCGCAGAAGGGATTTTCTCCTACGGCCGCAGAGGATTTTCCCTACGGCCGCAGAAGGCTTTTTTCTGCACAGCAACCCAAACTTTGAAAAATCATATAAAATCAACCGTAACTCCGTTTGAGGCGTATGACCTGTCGTTTCGAAGCTAAGAGAGTCTATTTTCATAATATTATAATTTCAAGGGATGATACGGAAATGACTTTGGTTAAATACCTAGTTTAGTGATGGGTAGTCATGGCATATGGGGTGTGTGAGATGTTTAGCAATATATCTCGCCTATTGAGCTTATGTGTATGCTATTATATGGTGCTTAAACATGAATGGTGGTATTTTTAGGTACTACTTGACTTTATTGGTATTGTGTGTAGTGGCTAAACATAAGTACTCTATTATAGGTGAACCGTACGACTCTGAAGAACGAGACAATCACGATATTTGTTTACTGTAGCCTCTAGCCTCTCAGGTGAGTATAGGATGACATAAGAATTAATATAACCGTGTTACATGTTATTTATATGTGCTAGTAATTCCATGAAATGTAATTAAACTTGATGTATGCTATGTTTATGCATAACACATGTAACAATTGAACCATGATTTATGATATGATTATGAATATGCAAGAAGCATGTATGAATTGAACCATGGATATTATATGGTTATGATATGCGTGTTATGAGGCCCGAATGGGTCAGATTTGTAATTGTGATCGGATCCGAGATATGAGGGCTAGTTATAGTCCTGGTACGGGGCCAGCACGAGGACTGGGGCGTTTTGAGACCTGCGGGTCGATGATAGCGTCAATCTGGGGTTGCAAACCCAGCGTTCCCCAAGAGTTAATGAGGCCAGCACGAGGTCTGGGGCGTTTGAGACTTGGTCGATGATAACGTCAACTGTCTGGGGTTGCAAACTCAGCGTTCCTTGTAACTTATGAGAATGACTTATTGTTGTAATCATGAAGGCTTTGGCCTGAAACGCAACGGTGGACCGCTACCCGCTCACCCACCCGCGCGGTTGATGTGTCTGTTTTCCCCCGTTAGGAGTGTTGAGCCGGGCTAGCTACCCTGCAAGATTATGCTTCCTTCTGGCTGTGCCAGCTCATCGCGAGATGCTAGGATAGCACTGTTTGATATATTGTTGATATGTGATATGTTTATATTACTGAATATGCTATCTTATGCTCACTAGCTTTAATTAGCTAACAGATACTCTTCCCATGACTGCAGGTAACACTTAGGCGCGTGAGCTTTGGGTACCTGATGGTTGTTAATTATCTTTTGGAGGAACACTTGTTTAGTTACTTTTAATTACTGTTTATGTTAGTATAAACTTGGTTAAGTGGTCGGTGAACAGTTTAGTAACACCAACTGATCTTTTGTATACTGTGGCTGATTTTTGGTTGTAATTATAGCCACTTTTATAATTCCGCTGCTGTTAATGAGTTTTGAAAAACAGGTTTGGCTTAAGTTAAGCTTAAAAACGGATCCACGCAGTTTGGATTCTTGAATTTCTATTATTAAAATGAGAAATCTGGTTTTCAAAATCGGGGTGTTACACTACTAGAATATTAAGCACAGCTCTTAGGGTTATAAATACAAGTTTAAATATGATTATAATTTCTAAACATAGTAATGATAACTCATGTTTTATAAAAACCTTCCATGTTTACAAAAATTTAATCCACATGAATGATCTTTTAATTAATATTCAAATTTTCTATATATGACATACGTTTTCATATATGACATACATTTATTACTCTTATTCACAACTATGATTAGCATTTTTAAAAAAAAAACAATATTGTGGCTACAAAACCTAGTAGATATGCTAAACGAGTTAAAGATGCCCCGCGCGTTGCGGCGGGAAGAAATTTGCATACATTTACATTTACTGATGTTATCATAGGCATAGCCACCGAGAGGACAAATTAATCGATCAGTGAACTATAAAAGCAAAGCTAGTTCTTCTGTTATTTATAGTGAACTTGATTAATACTAAAACAAATAGCAAACAAAAATAATTATATCAATATAATCCATTTAAAAATCAAATAAAACACACGGGTAGAAAGTGATTATAGAAAATATAAATAAAAAAAGAAAAAGATGTACATCTTGTACACATATGATAAAGAAGGAAAATAAAGTATAAAGAGAGTATTTTTATTACAAATTTTGAAAATAATATGAAATTAAAAGTTAAATTTTTTATATTGAAAATAATATGAAATTAGTGAACTATAAAAGCAAAGCTAGTTCTTCTGTTATTTATAGTGAACTTGATTAATATTAAAACAAATAGCAAACAAAAATAATTATATCAATATAATCCATTTAAAAATCAAATAAAACACACGGGGTAGAAAATGATTATAGAAAATATAAATAAAAAAAGGAAAAAGATGTACATCTTGTACACGTATGATAAAGAAGGAAAAGAAAGTATAAAGAGAATATTTTTATTACAAGTTTTGAAAATAATATAAAATTAAAAGTTAAATTATTTATATTGAAAATAATACGAAATTAGTGAACTATAAAAGCAAAGCTAGTTCTTCTGTTATTTATAGTGAACTTGATTAATATTAAAACAAATAGCAAACAAAAATAATTATATTCATATAATCCATTTAAAAATCAAATAAAACACACGGTAGAAAATGATTATAGAAAATATAAATAAATAAAAGGAAAAAGATGTACATCTTGTACGCGTATGATAAAGAAGGAAGGAAAAGAAAGTATAAAGAAAGTATTTTTATTACAAATTTTGAAAATAATATGAAATTAAAAGTTAAATTTTTTATATTGAAAATAATATGAAATTAGTGAACTATAAAAGCAAAGATAGTTCTTCCGTTATTTATAATGAACTTGATTAATATTAAAACAAATAGCAAACAAAAATAATTATATATATCAATTTAATCCATTTAAAAATCAAATAAAACATACGGGTAGAAAATGATCATGGAAAATATAAATTAAAAAGGAAAAAGATGTACATCTTGTACACGTATGATAAAGAATGAAAAGTATAAAGAGAATATTTTTATTGCAAATTGTTTGTGTATCGCTACTATATATGTATGCACTTTCTTTGATCATGAATGAAACCAAGCAGTTAAAATAAAAGTTAAATTTTTTATGTTGATTATTATCACAATCCAATCCAAATTGCTAATAAAATGAGTGATTGAAAGCATATAAAAAATACCAAACAAATGGTTGAAAGAAAAAATTAACAAAAAAATAAATGGCAACAGGATTTGAACCTGCATGGCTTCCCCCAATTAAAGAGTCCCAATCCATATGATCTACAAAGCATTAATAAATTGTTATTGCTGCCTACTAAATATATATAATATAAGCATGATGTCACTCTTCATAATGTACGTGTAGTTCATCTATTAGTTGTATTAGTTTTCCTCTGAGTGTTCATGTCGTATACTCTTCAAAAGATGTATTTTCTTATCTTTTTACTTTGAGACTGTAAATCATTTTACAGTAGTGTAATACAATGAATTTAGTTAAATTTGGTGACAAGACAAATTGTACGAGACGCAAAACTAGGTCATTCAACTATTAATTGAACTTTTAAATACAAATCATCAGGCTTAGGATGTTGCGTCCTGTTAGGACTATTGTCTATGTGGCATGCCACATCAGCAAGTGCATATGGGTTCACATGTTGGTCTTCTGGTTCTCACGTGGGTTAGTAGCTGATGTGTAATATAGCTTGTTGTCATCTCAGCCTCCTCTATATAAATATATGAGGCTTGTACTGTTCTCTGTTAACATTGAATGAAGAACAACAGTATGATATCATAACATCACTTTTAGATCTTCTTTAAATCTTTTATGGTATCAGAGCTTTATGCTCGATCCATTTTTTGTTCATCTGAGATTCTTATTTTTTCTTCAAGATGTCTTCTGTTACTCCACCACAACAATCAACGATGCAGTTCTCGATCTCGAATATCACGAATTTGATTTCAATAAAGCTTAACACAGAGAATTTTTTGATCTGGAAACATCAGATGCTAAATGTTCTCAAGACTCTTGGTTTGGAGAAATTTGTAGATTCAAGTGTTCAAAGACCACTTCCTACATCTTCAGAATTTGAAAGCTGGGTTAAAACTAATGCATATGTAACAATGTGTCTGTGTGCTACTATAGATCCTTCAATTGCTCATCTTACTGTTGATGCAGATTCAGCATCAAAATTGTGGCAGATCATTGAAGATTCCTACCTTCAACTTGCTTTTGCTAAGAAATCATATATGTTGACTCAATTTCAGATAATCAAACAAGGATCTATGAATGTCAGTTCTTAGTGTGATGCCATTAAGAAGATTGCAGATTCTTTACGAGCAATAGGAGATCCTGTAACAGAAACAAGTCTGGTTATACGAACGCTTCATGGTCTCAATCAGGTGTATAATCCATTAATTCTTAGCATTGAAAATACGAGTCAAGAACTCTCCTTTACTCAACTCATATCTAAACTTCTGGTTTTTGAAGAACGTATTACTCAACAAGAGTCAACTCCTTCATCTATTTCAGCCATGTTTGCATCAAATCAAACACCTCCGCCACATACTTCGAGCACCAGTTCAAACAATTCAGTGAAATGTCATATTTGTAAGAAAACAGGGCATGAGGCATCGACGTGTTTTTGGAGATTCACTCCACCTTCGCAAAATCAACTTGTGAACAGAGGTAATTCAAATGTTAATCGAAACTGGAGAGGTCGAGGTAGTCAGAATCGTGGTGGTTATCATGGTGGAAATCACAACCCTGTGTGGCGTTTTCCTAATGGAGGTGGGGGCTGGAATCCTCGTAATGGAGGACCAGCAGCTCATATGGCCTTTGTTCCACCCTGGAACCCTAGTTCACAAGCATCTGATATGTTAATGGGTGGTACTAATCAATTTCGTGGGCCTCAAGATAATGCAGCTTTTTGGGCCAACAACTTGCCATCTAATCCAGGATACTTTGTTCCTTCAGGTCCAAATCAGCCTAATCCTCCTCCTTATGGTCCAACTCATTTAAATTAATGGATCTCCAATCAACAACATTGGGCTAATGTGGGACAAGAAAATATATCTCCTAATACAGTAAATCAAAGTGGTTTGATGGCTAATTTTTCAGTATCTGATACATGTGACATGGTTGATTCTTGGGTTACAGATTCTTGAGCCACAGCCCACATGACATCTGATCCCACATTAATCAAAGGAGCTCGTCTCTACAACGGGGCTGAAAAAGTTGTAATCGGAGATGGTACATTTCTTAGCATCACTCATATAGGACATACCACTATCACACTACCTAAATTCACCTTAAAACTCAATCATGTTTTGCTTGTTCCTGGTCTTACTAAGAATCTTTTGTCAATTCCTCAATTAGTTTTTGATAACCCTTGTGTTGTTGAATTTTCACATCTTGGTTTTGTCTTGAAGACTCTCACAGGTTTTCAACTCCACCACATTCCACGTAATACTCGTAATGTGTATGCTTTATCTGCTGCTACATCTCTTTCGAGCTCTCTCTGGCATTCAAGACTGGGTCATCCTTCGGATTATGTTCTTCATACACTTTCTTTTTTGAATAAAAATTGCAATTCTGATGTTTGTCATGCTTGTCAGATTTCTAAACGTTCTCGTTTACCTTTTTCATCAAGTTGTATAAAAACTAATTCTCCTTTACAGATTGTTCATTCGGATATATGGGGTCCATCACCTACTGTTTCTCGATCTGGTTTTCGCTACTATATCTTGTTTATTGATGACTATAGAGGTTTACTTGGTTGTATCCATTAGTTCATCGTTCTCAAGCTTATGACTCGTTTAGACACTTTAAATCACACGTTGAGAATTTATTTTCTACAACCATTAAACACTTTCAATGTGATGGTGCACCCGAGTTAGTTAAAGGACAAATGGAAAAATTTCTTTCCGATTCCGGAATTACTTTTCGTATTTCTTGTCCTTATACTCCTCAACAAAATGGAGTAGCCGAACGCAAAAATCAACATCTGTCTGAGATTGCTCGAGCACTTTTGTTTCATGCTAATCTTTCTTCGAAGTTTTGGTACGATGCCTATGCCACCGCTGCTTTTCTCATCAATCGTATCCCTTCTCCTGTTTTAGATCATGTTTCTCCCTATGAGATTCTTTTCAAGGCACAACCTACTCTTTCATCACTTCGTACATTTGGGTATCTGTGCTATCCATATCTTGGTTCCACTCGTAAAGATAAACTTTCTCCAAAGTCGGTTGCTTGTGTGTTTCTTGGCTATGCTTTTAATCATAAAGGTTATCTGTGCTATGATATGGTCAATTCAAAACTTTATATCTCCCGTCATGTTGTATTTCATGAAACCAAGTTTCCTTATTTTTCATCTAATTCTGGTGCTACTTCTTCACCATCATATGTTGTCTATCCTACACCACCATCTAATCCTCCTCCAACTATGCCTCAATCACAATCGTCTTCTTCTTCCATTTCTCATCCGCCTGTTCATCCTATGATTACACGATCAAGGGACAACACACGTTCTGTCAAAACCTTTTCTGATCATCTTTTATATCAGGCTCAAACTCATCCTGATATTGAACCAAATTCGTTTCATCAAGCTCAGAAGTGGTCTGTATGGTGGGATGTTATGAATGCTGAAATCTCTGCATTACATATTAATCAGACTTGGGAACTAGTTACTTTGCCTCCTAAGACTAATGTAGTTGGGTGTAAATGGGTTTACAAAATTAAAAGGAACCCGGATGGTACTATTTCTCGTTATAAAGCTAGACTTGTGGCCAAAGGTTTTCACCAAACTGTAACACTGTTCTCACAGACACTATTATGAACACGCGCGGAAGCTTAATTAACAAAATATAATATAATATATATTTGATTAAACCCAAACTAAACAAGTTTTCTTTACAAATCATTTACAGTGTTACTACAAAACAGGCTCTTTCCAAAAACATCAAATATCAGAGTTAGATCAGTCCCAAAATTCCAGTTTAGCTCTTTAATCCATCTACCTGGATTCTCCTGAAAAGAAATCAACAGTGGGGAATTAGCACAAAGCTAAGTGAGAGAATAGATACCACAAACATACAAGGCATCAAGCCCAAACCAACAATGCTCAAACAAACAAGAGAACCGGCGGTCTTGCGGGAACTTCAACCTAATGCCGGCCAAAGCATAGGTCTACCGATAGCCAAGTTACAACAGATAACAATAGTAGCACTTCTTGATTACAACAAATGCTCATCAAGACAAATACTAATACTGTATATCTCTAAACATAGGCCCAGCTGAATAACAACCGCCAAGCTGATCTCACAACAACATGTATATATACAGAAAGGAGCAACAATCAGGTGATATATCTTATACATCCAAGATATATATCCACTCACCGATATCTTCAATGCTCAGGGAAACTCAGTTCTTTTCTACTACTGAGTCTTGCTACCACCTGAACAAATAATCAACAATCAATATTTGCTTAATCAACAAACAATAAGCAAAATACTAAAATCAAACATATATGTACATATAAATCCACAAGTACATATCAATTCATGTATATGCTACAATACACCATAATTCACGATTACCCTTTACTTACTGTAATCCTGTGAATTCATCCAGTTCCTTAGCTTAGGCATTTCATACATCCTTTCATAAGCAAAGGCTACAAGTTCATGTTTATCTTCATATCATCAATAAATTGATATTTCATTATATAATGTTGACATCCAATGCAATTGATCTTCCATGCAATTCATCTCATTCGAATCAATACAATTTCCTTCACTGCGAATCGCATGCGATTGATTCTATGTGAATCGCATGCGATTGAGCCGAATCGAGTTCACGTGAATCCATTCCATTCGCATGCGATTGATACTATATATTTCCATGCGATTCAATCACGAAATACAACTTTCTAAGTCAAATCCAATGCGATTCGATTCAATGCAATTCAACTTCCATGCGATTCAAATCAAATATAATCCAATGCGATTCAAGTCATATTCGATTCAAGTCATTCGATTCAAGTCATATGTAATCCCATGCGATTCATTCCAAATGAAATCCAAAGTTAGGGAATTTCTAGATTAAATCCAATTCAAATGCGATCCATGATCAATGCGAATCCAATATGATCCCATTATCAAATGCGATTCAAATCCAGCAAAGGCATTTCTAAGTATACATATTCTATACAATTCAATCTCAAAACAGTCCATGCAATTCGAACCCATAGAACTCGGATTTCATCAAATTCCGATGGCTTCAATCCTTAATTCCGATTCATTCATATTTTCATCCAAAAATTCATTTTCGATCCAGATTAATACCATTCTATTATGCATGATCTAAAATCATTTAAAACATAGAAATGGCATATAAACATAGTCATTCTAACATGGATTCTCCTACATGCATCATGTGTTCATCAAGTTTGATCAAGAATAGCATGCAACTCAAGAACCAAGTTCAAATAACAAATTAACAAACAAGTATCATGTAATCTAACCTTATGAAGCTCGTTTACTTGAACTCTAATTTCAATCAAGATTTGGAAATCAAATCGGGTTCTTGTTCTTCTTCTTCAACCGAGAGCAAAACACACACACACACTCTCAACTCTTGAATGCAAATGAAAGTGGAGAACTAACTCTCTCTCTAAAGCCGGCCAAGACATACATGCATGGGTGTAGTGGCAAGTCTAGGAGTTAGGGTGGTGACTAATCACCCCACCTCGGCCACCTAAACCCCCACCGCCCTACTTACCATTAATTTTAATATTTTAATTAATTTAACACATTTTCAATTAAAACATATAATTATATAAATTAAATCACATAATTAATTAAACAACAAATCAATTAAAGGTAATCCTACTTAATTACCTTAATTCAACTAGGCCGGTAAGGAGGGTGTTACAAATCTTCCCCCCTTAAGAAGATTCCGTCCTCGGAATCTGATCGCGCTCAAACAAGGTTGGGTAACGACTCCTCATGTCATCCTCCGTTTCCCAAGTCAAATTTGAACCTAAACTGTGCTTCCACTTTACTAGCACCATCGGTATCTGCTTGTTTCTCAACTTAGTTACTTTACGATCCAGTAACTCAACAGGTTCCTCAATCAACCTCTTGTTCAAATCTACTCGTAGATCCTGTATTGGTAACACTTGAGTCTGATCCTCTACATTACACTTTCTCAAATAGCAGATATTAAACGTATCATGAATCCCAGCTAACTCATCAGGAAGATCCAAAGCCACAGTCTGATCATTTACTACCTTTCTGATTCTGAACGGACCAATATATCTAGGAGCTAACTTTCCACGTTTCCCAAAGCGTATCACGCCCTTCCACGGAGAAACCTTTAAGTAAACTCGCTCACCCTCAACAAATGTCATTGGTCGACGACGCGGATCAGCATACATTTTCTGTCGATCCCTTGCAGCTTTTAACTTTTCTCGAGCCACTGCAACTTTATCCGCTGTAATTTGAACAATATCTGGTCCGGCAAACTGCTTCTCTCCTGCCTCTAACCAACAAGTAGGAGTTCTGCACGGTCGTCCATACAACATCTCATACGGCGACATCCCGATGCTGGAGTGATAGGAGTTGTTGTAGGCAAACTCAACCAACGGTAGATATGAATCCCAAGAACCTCCAAACTCTAACGCACATGCCCGAAGCATATCTTCTAAAGTCTGAATCTTTCTTTCTGATTGGCCATCTGTCTGGGGATGGTAAGCTGTACTCAAATGAACTCTTGATCCCAATTCTTGCTGCAGTCTATTCCAGAAATTTGACACAAATCTCGAATCCCGATCCGACACAATCGACAAAGGCACTCCGTGTCTAGAAACAATTTCATCAATATACAGCTTAGCTAACTTACTCAAATTTGCAGTTTCCGCAGTTGCCAGAAAATGTGCGCTCTTGGTCAATCTATCAACGATAACCCAAATCATATCATTACCTTTCTGAGTCCTCGGAAGTTTCGTTACAAAATCCATTGTGATGTGATCCCACTTCCATTCAGGTATTTTCAACTGAGTCAAAGTTCCATACGGCTTCTGATGTTCGGCTTTCACTTGTGAACATATATGACACGATCCTACAAAACGTGCAACATCAACCTTCAAAGTAGGCCACCAATAAAAAGCTTTCAAACTGTGATACATTTTGGTGCTACCCGGGTGAACAGTCATCTTAGACTTGTGTGCTTCAGTTAAAATCAATTCCCGCAAATTACCAAACTTTGGCACCCAAACACGGTTCTGATACATCTTTAATCCACGAGAATCAGTAGTCAACTCATGCTGTCTCTTAACCATCAACTCATCTTTCAGATTTTCTGCCTTCAGTGCTTCTAATTGTGCAGCCATCAACTGATCTATCAAATCTGACTTAATCTCTAACCGCATAAACTTTACTGTATCTACAGAACCTTTTCTGCTAAGTGCATCAGCAACCACATTAGCTTTCCCGGGATGATACTGAATATCGCAATCATAGTCTTTAATCAGCTCTAACCATCGACGTTGTCTCATATTCAATTCCTTCTGTGTAAATACATACTGCAGACTCTTGTGATCAGTGCAAATCGTGCACTTTGTACCATACAGATAATGCCTCCACAGCTTCAAGGCAAAAACCACTGCTGCTAACTCCAAATCATGAGTAGGATAGTTCTTCTCATTGGGTTTCAATTGTCTGGAAGCATAAGCTATAACTTTACCTCTCTGCATCATTACACATCCTAACCCAGCATGAGAGGCATCACAATAAACCACGAAATCTTCAGATCCTTCAGGCAACGCAAGAACAGGAGCCTGACACAGAAGTTGCTTCAAAATCTGGAAAGCAGTCTCCTGAGCCTCACTCCACTGAAACTGAACATCTTTTCTGGTTAGTTTAGTCAACGGACCAGCAAGCTTCGAAAAGTCTTTAATGAACCTTCTATAATAACCTGCCAAACCAAGAAAACTCTTGATCTCTGTTGGTGTCTTTGGAGCATCCCAACTCATTACAGCCTCTATCTTTGATGGATCCACTTTCACTCCGTCTTCACAAATCACATGACCCAGAAATTTGACTTCACGCAACCAAAATTCGCACTTAGACAACTTGGCATACAGCTTGTGTTGTTTGAGAATCTCCAAAACTTGTCGCAGATGCTGATCATGTTCATTCTCCGATTTAGAATACACCAAAATATCATCTATAAACACAATAACAAATTTATCCAGAAAAGGTCGGCAAACCCGATTCATCAGATCCATAAACACTGCTGGAGCGTTAGTCAGACCGAACGGCATTACAAGAAACTCATAGTGACCATACCGTGTACGAAAAGCTGTCTTTGGTATATCCTCTTCAGCTACTCTTACCTGATGATAACCCGACCTCAAATCAATCTTCGAGAAGTACGAAGCTCCCTGAAGTTGATCAAACAAATCATCTATCCTTGGCAACGGATACTTATTCTTGACAGTTCTCTTATTCAGATCTCTGTAATCAATGCACATACGCATAGTCCCGTATTTCTTTTTCACAAACAATACTGGTGCACCCCAAGGCGAAGAGCTTGGACGAATAAACCCCTTGTCTAACAGTTCCTGTATCTGAGTCATCATTTCTCTGATTTCTGAAGGAGCTAATCGATACGGAGCTTTCGCAATCGGTGTACTACCAGGTATCAGATCAATCTTATATTCGACATCTCGAACAAGTGGCAACCCTGGCAGATCATCAGGAAATACTTCCGGGTACTCCGAAACAACACGAACATCAAGAACAGGCCGCTTTTCCTTCTTCACATCAATAGCATAAGCTAGATACGACGCACACCCTTTGGCTAAAGATTTTCTAGCCTTCATGTACGAGATTATCGGAAAAGAAGACGAAGATCTATCCCCACGAGCCACGACATGCAGCCCGTCAGCCAGAGGAATAGTGATCAATTTCTTATGACATTGAATACTAGCCCTATGAAGACTCAACCAATCCATGCCTAATACTAAATCAAAACCAGGTATAGGCATCACCAAACAGTCTACAGGGAAACTAGTACCATCAATACTAACCTGAACTCCAGTTACAGAAGTGGTCACAGGTACTACACTACCATCAGCTACTTCTACTTCTAAAGGAGTAGTATTAACAGAAACAGACAATTTTAACTTTTCACATAGAGTCACAGCTATAAATGACCTATTTGCACCAGAATCAAACAAAACACGTGCAGGCATAGAGTTAACTATGAACATACCGGTTATCACATCATCACTGCCAGTAGCTTCCTTGGCAGTCATCTTAAATGCCCTACCTTCAGCAGAAGGTACAATCTTTCTCTTCTGACCTGCAGAAGACGATCCCCCGGTGATATTTACCCCTGCCCCAGTCCCCGCAGTCTTCAGCTTAGGACACGTACCAGCCCTGTGCCCCTCTTCTTTACAGTTCCAGCAAACAAAGGTGTTGAACTTACATGCACCGATATCATGACCTGTCTCACCACACCTCAAACATCTCCGTGTTTGCGGTGTACACTGCCCAGTGTGACGAGCCTTGCAACTATGGCACCACGGCTTATTATGAGGAAACCCTGACCCCTTGGACCTCTGATCTGACTTTCCGTGATGACTCTGCCCTTTGCCTTTACCTTGATTCCCACTGGAGCCTCCACCAAACTTGTTAAACGACCCTCTGTTCATCTTCTCACGGTCCTGAGCATCTGACTCTGCAGATCTTGCTAGAGTGAACGCCTGAACAAGTGATGTTGCCATACGGGTGTTACCCCGATATTCAGGCAATAAAGCCTTCACGAAATGTTTTATTTGAGAATGTTCACTAGGCACCGTCTTGCAAACCTCAAAGTCTCCTGAAATTTTGTAATCAACTCCTCAACAGACATCTTATCTGTCTGTGTAAGATCCAGGAATTCCCTCTGAATTTTCTCCATATTAAAAACGTTGCAAAATTGTTCACAGAACTTCTCCTCAAATTGTTCCCAGGTAATGGCATTCACAATCTCTCTTGGTAAATGTGCAGTCAACGAATCCCACCAAGTTAAAGTCTGATCCTTGAAACGTCTAGTTGCGAACTTGACCGAATCTGACTTCTCACAGTTACTTGCCTCCAAAGTCTTCACTGTCTCTTTCAACCAGTTTAATGTAACATTCGGGTTAGAACTTCCTGAATATTCAGGTGCTCCGCATGCCACGAAATCCTTATACTGACATTTGTTCCTATTCTCTTGTTGAGGAAACCACAGAATAAAAACATTTTGCGGTTGGGGTTGGCTTGACACTCCCTGAGGAACCTGGAAAAATGGAAAAGATCCATATGGGGTCGACATCGTGCTCACAGGTGCAGTAGTATATACAGGGGGTGGTATCGGTTGAGTAACAGGGGCTGTTACTGATGGCATCTGTACAATGGTGGTTGGTTGGGAAGACTGGGTTTGGTTTAACTGTTGCTCCAGTTCAAGAATCCGATCCCTCTGAGTCTGTAAAGTGTCTTCCAACTGTAACACATAATCTGGGTTGTCTGACTCCCCATGATGAGAAGTACCTGCTCCGTGCTGTTCATTCACAGCAGTAGATGAAACATTGTTATGCTGTCTCCTTGGGGACTGTGGGGTAAATACCGGGATCTCGTTGTTATCAGCCATAATCTGTTCTACACAACATCTCACCAGTTGTCAGATTATAATCAGTTAGTACCGCATCAAATTCTCTATAGCTACTCTACTAATTACCCACCCTGGAATATTGGACTGATCAGAGCCTTGGTTCAAGTATTGCACAACTACAGTGTAAATCCTCAAACCAGAGCTCTGATACCAAATTTGTAACACTGTTCTCACAGACACTATTATGAACACGCGCGGAAGCTTAATTAACAAAATATAATATAATATATATTTGATTAAACCCAAACTAAACAGGTGTTCTTTACAAATCATTTACAGTGTTACTACAAAACAGGCTCTTTCCAAAAACATCAAATATCAGAGTTAGATCAGTCCCAAAATTCCAGTTTAGCTCTTTAATCCATCTACCTGGATTCTCCTGAAAAGAAATCAACAGTGGGGAATTAGCACAAAGCTAAGTGAGAGAATAGATACCACAAACATACAAGGCATCAAGCCCAAACCAACAATGCTCAAACAAACAAGAGAACCGGCGGTCTTGCGGGAACTTCAACCTAATGCCGGCCAAAGCATAGGTCTACCGATAGCCAAGTTACAACAGATAACAATAGTAGCACTTCTTGATTACAACAAATGCTCATCAAGACAAATACTAATACTGTATATCTCTAAACATAGGCCCAGCTGAATAACAACCGCCAAGCTGATCTCACAACAACATGTATATATACAGAAAGGAGCAACAATCAGGTGATATATCTTATACATCCAAGATATATATCCACTCACCGATATCTTCAATGCTCAGGGAAACTCAGTTCTTTTCTACTACTGAGTCTTGCTACCACCTGAACAAATAATCAACAATCAATATTTGCTTAATCAACAAACAATAAGCAAAATACTAAAATCAAACATATATGTACATATAAATCCACAAGTACATATCAATTCATGTATATGCTACAATACACCATAATTCACGATTACCCTTTACTTACTGTAATCCTGTGAATTCATCCAGTTCCTTAGCTTAGGCATTTCATACATCCTTTCATAAGCAAAGGCTACAAGTTCATGTTTATCTTCATATCATCAATAAATTGATATTTCATTATATAATGTTGACATCCAATGCAATTGATCTTCCATGCAATTCATCTCATTCGAATCAATACAATTTCCTTCACTGCGAATCGCATGCGATTGATTCTATGTGAATCGCATGCGATTGAGCCGAATCGAGTTCACGTGAATCCATTCCATTCGCATGCGATTGATACTATATATTTCCATGCGATTCAATCACGAAATACAACTTTCTAAGTCAAATCCAATGCGATTCGATTCAATGCAATTCAACTTCCATGCGATTCAAATCAAATATAATCCAATGCGATTCAAGTCATATTCGATTCAAGTCATTCGATTCAAGTCATATGTAATCCCATGCGATTCATTCCAAATGAAATCCAAAGTTAGGGAATTTCTAGATTAAATCCAATTCAAATGCGATCCATGATCAATGCGAATCCAATATGATCCCATTATCAAATGCGATTCAAATCCAGCAAAGGCATTTCTAAGTATACATATTCTATACAATTCAATCTCAAAACAGTCCATGCAATTCGAACCCATAGAACTCGGATTTCATCAAATTCCGATGGCTTCAATCCTTAATTCCGATTCATTCATATTTTCATCCAAAAATTCATTTTCGATCCAGATTAATACCATTCTATTATGCATGATCTAAAATCATTTAAAACATAGAAATGGCATATAAACATAGTCATTCTAACATGGATTCTCCTACATGCATCATGTGTTCATCAAGTTTGATCAAGAATAGCATGCAACTCAAGAACCAAGTTCAAATAACAAATTAACAAACAAGTATCATGTAATCTAACCTTATGAAGCTCGTTTACTTGAACTCTAATTTCAATCAAGATTTGGAAATCAAATCGGGTTCTTGTTCTTCTTCTTCAACCGAGAGCAAAACACACACACACACTCTCAACTCTTGAATGCAAATGAAAGTGGAGAACTAACTCTCTCTCTAAAGCCGGCCAAGACATACATGCATGGGTGTAGTGGCAAGTCTAGGAGTTAGGGTGGTGACTAATCACCCCACCTCGGCCACCTAAACCCCCACCGCCCTACTTACCATTAATTTTAATATTTTAATTAATTTAACACATTTTCAATTAAAACATATAATTATATAAATTAAATCACATAATTAATTAAACAACAAATCAATTAAAGGTAATCCTACTTAATTACCTTAATTCAACTAGGCCGGTAAGGAGGGTGTTACACCAAACCGAGGGTGTTGATTATACGGAGACATTTAGTCCGGTTGTTAAGCCAACAACTGTTCGTTTAGTGTTGTCTATTGCCTATTCTCAAGGATGGGATATTAGACAAGTTGATGTTAACAATGCGTTTTTACATGGGGATTTAACTGAGGCCGTATATATGTCTCAACCACCCGGATTTGTGGATCCTACTCGCCCTCATCATGTGTGTTTGCTCAAGAAAGCTTTGTATGGTCTTAAACAAGCACCACGGGCTTGGTTTGCTAAACTTACAACAACGTTACGTGTGCTTGGCTTTAAGCAATGTGTTTCTGATACATCTCTTTTTGTGTATAGTACTCCTACTACTACTTGCTATGTGTTGATCTATGTTGATGACATTATCATCACCGGGAGCTTACCTACGTTTGTTACTGATCTTATTCATCGTCTACATACACAATTTGCTTTAAAAGATCTTGGACGGTTGAACTATTTTTTGGGCATACAAGCGACATTTGGTGATGATGGATTACATTTGACACAACGGCGATATCTCTTAGATTTATTGCAACGTACGGGTCTTGCTCAATGCAAATCCTTACCTACACCCGTCTCTCCTGGCCGACAATTATCTCGATACTCTGGTGTTCCGTTAGATGATCCGGTTCTATATCGTAGTATTGTTGGAGCGCTACAATATCTTGTTCTTACGAGACCAGATATTGCTTTTGCAGTTAGTCAGGTCTCTCAATTTCTTCAAGCTCCTACTGATCGTCATTGGGTTGCAGTCAAACGGATTCTTCGGTATCTTTGTGGTACTAGTACATATGGTTTACTGATTCGACGATAATCGGATATGAGTATTCATGCTTATGCAGATGCTGATTGGGCAGGGTGCCCTGATGATAGACGTTCCGTTAGTGGCTTTTGTGTCTTTCTTGGGCCTAATCTCATTAGTTGGAGCTCCAAGAAACAGCATACCGTTGCCCGTTCTAGCACCGAGGCCGAGTATCGTGCTTTAGCTCATACTACCACTGATGTACGATGGCTTCTTTCATTACTCTCTGAGCTCCAGATTTCGTTGACTAGTCCACCTACATTGTGGTGTGATAATATTGGTGCTACTTATCTTGCTGCTAATCCGGTGCTTTATCAACGAACGAAACACATTGAAATTGATATACATTTCATTAGAGATATGGTGTTATCACGGGTTCTTCAAACTCGATATGTTCCCACAAATCTTCAACTTGCTGATATTCTGACGAAAGGTTTGCCTTCTGTGCAGTTTCAAACTCTTCGATCCAAGCTTTACATCGTCTCCAATGTTTCGCTTGAGGGGGGATGTTAGGACTATTGTCTATGTGGCATGCCACATCAGCAAGTGCATATGGGTTTCACATGTTGGTCTTATGGTTCTCACGTGGGTTAGTAGCTGATGTGTAATATAGCTTGTTGTCATCTCAGCCTCCTCTATATGAATATATGAGGCTTGTACTGTTCTCTGTTAACATTGAATGAAGAACAGCAGTATGATATCATAACATCACTTTTAGATCTTCTTTAAATCTTTTACGTCCCCTATTAGCAACGCTTCTAGCGAAATCCAACGGGCGTTAGTGCTTTGGCGTTGACGACATGTTTAAGAAAATACTAAGAAGACATGCTTCGGATGTTAAAGCGTACTAGCTAAGCGTTATTGTTGCAGACGAGCTTAATATAAATTTACATACTTTGAAAATCTATTATTATTAGCTACTAGCTAGAAGAATGCATCTTAGTTTGACTATATAAATAGATTATTTTGGTAAAATGTCAATTATCTAAAGTTATTACACCTTTTTCCTCTTGTAATTCTCTAAAGAATGAATCGTATTTCAGATTCCAATCATATGAATGCAAGCTATTTTTTATTTATCTTCAACTCATATCTGTTAATTCGGGTCGTGTTCATGTTAAATGGTTCTTATCGACCATCTTCGTGTTATTTTCGTGTTGACCCATATGAGACCCAATTTAGTTTCGTGTCTGTTTAGTTCGGTTCGTATCACTTAATTTATGTTCAGGTTGCGTTTTTATGTCGACCCATTTTTCTGAAGAAAAATACAAGTTGTTTCAATTAAAAAACTCTATTTCAGGTCGAATTTCATTCACATAAAGGAATTATGGTAAGTATTGTTCAATAAAAATAATTTTTTAATCAGATAAATGAATATTGGTCATATCGGTTAATTATAGTTATACTTGGTTCAAAATAGATCAATCCGGGTCAATATTGGTCTACCACAATCATGCATGACTCAGATAATTAAATCATGGTCAACATTGGTTAATCTAAGTAATGCATAGTTCATATAGGTGAAACACAGTCCATGGTCATTGTCGATATTGGTCAATCAATGACGTAGTTAATTCAAATAAGAGAACCATGGTCTAGATTGACCAATCTAAGTCATAATTGGTTTTCATTTTGAATTAAAATCTATTAATACAAGTCAAACATGGTTAACATAAATCACAAAGCGTCATTTACAGTCAAAAGTATAAAGCATATATCAAAAAGATTAGTGGCTAATCACGTATCATAGGGTGTCATTAGACTTTAATATGATTAAGATGGTTAATCCATATCATATGAATGTGTCATTTATATTTAATCCGGGTCACTATTGGTCTTCTTTGACTTTGATCTTTGACTATGATGATATAACCAAAAAATAATATCGTGTTTTAAACTTATTTTATCAGCTTTTGACGGGACAAGAACACATATAATTTAAATAAAACTTGTCAACATATAAGTAAATATTATAGAAATAAAAAAATAATATCATAATCACAATATTATACCGATCAGTAAAAATGGTGATAGCACATAGAGATCTTATTTCCTTCATTTTATATATTTCTAATTTTCTATAAACATTACATATTAAAACAAAACAAAAAAAAGAAATAATTACTTTTCGGGTAAAAAATCAAATCTAAATTATGACAAAAGCATTACTTTATTAGAAAAAATAGGTTACAGATAAGAAACAGATTTTTAAAAAGAAACACTTATTAAATAATAACAAATACTATAAATGAAAAGTAAACAAAGAAGAAAGTTATATTAATAATCTAACTAAGATTTAGAACAGATAATGGATACATGATTTTTTTTAATTTAATATTTGATTTAGGATATTTTTATAAACTTTATTTATAACCTTGCAAGTAATACGGTAGAAAAATAATCTACAAAGTTCTTTTAAAATTTAAATAAATAAGGATTATTTGGAGTTAAACTGCCGAAGTTTTAGGTTCGAGATATTCATGAAGATTTGCGGTGATACGACGTTTAAAAAGGAATAAAATGTGGATATTTTACGGCGGGGAAAAAGGCCTTTGCTTGCAAGATGACATAATAATATAAACACAAGAAAAGCAATCACAATGCACCAGCCGAACGGCAGCAGTGCTTAGGGTCGGTCTAAATTCCCCAAATCGCCAAATTTCAGAACAACACAACTTACCCTTTTCCGAATTAAGTTGCAATCTGATTTTCGCCATCCGGGTTTCGACTGATCTGTGCTCGTTGTTCGACTCTTGAACGACCAACAAGAGGAATCAAAGATGGAGGGTGGTGGATTTTTGTCTGCTACAGACCAGCAAACAATGGTCTCTTCTTTTCTTGAAATTGCTGTTGGCCAGACTGCCGATACGGCCAGGCAGTTCTTGCAGGTCGCGATTCCCTTTTTACTTTGATTGGTTGTTTTAATTGTTTGATTAATGTAGGATTTAAGCACGTATCTGTTTCCTTTTACGTTTTATTTTGGTTTTGAAGCTCAATTATGAGTTTTTGTCTGATAATCTGCCTTTTATGGATGTGAATGTTTGATATGAAGAACTACATTGAACCATTTATTCTGACAAACCAGAATCGGGGCTTTTTGTTGTTAGTTGATGCAAAAGACAAGCAAGAAGCGGTTATTTGGTTGTAATTACAGGCACATCTTTTAGATGTTGACTGCTGTTTATCTG
Organism: Pulicaria dysenterica; assembly: GCA_947179395.2. Classification (NCBI taxonomy): domain Eukaryota; kingdom Viridiplantae; phylum Streptophyta; class Magnoliopsida; order Asterales; family Asteraceae; genus Pulicaria; species Pulicaria dysenterica. Next base: position 109,075,788 of record OX359288.1, on the reverse strand, counting down.
TAAAACTCTATAGTTCCTGATGGGGTTGTTATATGCTGCTAAGGGTTTATATTGGCATTGATTTGCGTTAGAAGTAGTTCAGTATTATCAATGAATAAAGCTACAATATTGCATTACATTGTTTCATGTTCTTTTTTATGTGATATCCAGTTGTTCAGTTCTCATCCTTACAATATTGTTAGGTTAAAGAAAGAGATCTGTAACTGACTAGAAAATATTGCCTAAACTGTTGTAATTATCCATCTCTTAAAAAAAAGGGACAGATATTTTAGGTTTTAAGTTTTCCTACGAAAAGTTAACGATTAAAATCTATGTTTTGCTATACAAGAAGTACTAAATACAGGAATCTGTTGAAAATTTGTAACATCCAGGCAACAAGCTGGAAACTTGAAGAAGCTATTCAACTTTTTTATATAGGAAATGAGGTTGGGGCTGCTTCATCATCTCCGTACGTCCCACCACCAGAAACGGAGGCGTTCATCTCCGACCAAAATTTAGGGTAAGTAAATATAAACATTCTTTAGATAACTGATGTATGCTAACTAGTTTTCCATCTAATTATATATTTTCTAAACTTGGCATATATCTACTTCAGAGTGGCGGAGAATCATACAGGATTTGAAAAGAATACAGTAAACAATGACAGTGAGGTCCGTGCTCCTCTACCAGTTAAAAGGGATGTCCTTTATGATACTCCAATGCGTAACGGGTGCGTTACCTTACTTGTTTTTCTTTCAGTTTCTACTTTGTAGTTTTGTTTCTTATTTATTTTTCAGTTGCATTACGGTGCAAACATTTATATTCTATATCTGCCTGATTGCCACAGCAGTCATGTTTTATAACTTTTAAGAACTGTAGTTGAAAGATAAGGATGAATTGAACACAGTTAAAGTACTTTATAGGATGCTTGAACATATTTCTAGTGGATGACAAAGACCGTCTCATCTTAATAGGGTGATTCTTCTGAAAAAGAAAGAATTTGTAGCACTCGCACATGGAAGAAAGCCGTTTAACAACAATATTATATTTCCTGAACATTTTCTAACAAAATAAAGACACAAGAGTTTGTTTTCTAATAATCTGTTGATGGTTTCAGGGTTCTATATAACGGATCTTGTATCAAAAACTTGAGATTGAGTTCTTATTTTTGTTTGACTAAATGAATTTTGGGTTTCAAGTTATCTTGACACGGGTCTTTTTTCTTCTAATATATTCAATGGTAATTTGAAGATAATGATTCTTATCTAGTGTTTACTTTTCTTGTCCCTCACTCTCCATTCTCTTGCTACTCTCTTTGTGCCGTTCTGTACAATGCTTGTCTGATTATAATTGATATTATGACTGTACATCTTTATAAGAAGAAACAGTATACATCACTACTTGAAAGAAAAAATGTGTTGCTGAAGATGTTCAACTTTTCTATCTATATATCTATTAATTTTGAATGCTTAACTTAAAATATATATCAGATTTCATATGCATGTTGTATATGGAAAGCACAAAACTTTAATGGTTACCATATGAGGCCTCTATCAAAGATGACAAGGTTATTTTTCTATTACAGTAAACAAACCCATGGCCCTGACATATGAACATAATATCAACTTATGAGCCCTTACATCACCTAGGCGCGACTTTCGTAACACCATTCACGTCATTTATAAACTGCTTTTTTCTATAGTTTTCATCATCAAAGCCCATATTTCATTCTATTATTTTCTCTTTATTATGACTTTAGATCATCAAGATTGGGGGTTTCTTCACATGAAGCTCATGCAACGGTTCCCTTTCGCAATTTTGACGAGGAATTAAAACGACCAGGAGTCTGGGGAGCAGACCGCGGCTCCACATCAACAGATGAAGCTTCAAGAGATAATCTTGCTTCCTTGTACCGTCCTCCTTTTGCTTTGATGTACCATGGACCCTTTGAGAAGGTAGATTATATATATGTGATTAATCTTAGTGACATCCTTTTGGTTTTATGTTTCATTGTTCATACTTCATTTGCTACATTTGGCAGGCAAAAGAAGCTGCTAATGGCCAGGACAGATGGCTCCTAGTGAATGTGCAATCTACCAGGGAATTTAGCTCACATATGGTATATCTTTTGCCACTCCTCAACAACATATGTTACAACCTCATACAAACAGTTGAGATTTTTTGTTGCTAAATGTTGTTTGCAAATATATATTATGCAGCTTAACCGAGATACTTGGGCCAATGAAGCTGTTGCTCAAACAATTACCTCTAATTTCATATTCTGGCAGGTACTTTTCTTCTTTAATGTGTTTCTTTAAAGGTGTTGTAAAATAATTTCCATTATTTTGGATTATTCCCAAAAAAAGATGCAGCAGTTCCCTTTTGGGCTTTTGGCAAGTGGTTAAGCCTGATTCTTTCTTGCTACTTAACAGTAATTGCTAATATCACTTTGATTATTGACTTCATTTTGTTCATGCTAAGTGACTTTTAGACACCTCGAACTTTATTTTAGAAAAAATACTTGATCGGTTTGCTACATGTTTTCCATTATTAACAAAGGTTGTATGTTATATCTCTTTTTTTGTCTTGTTGGAGTTTAAAAGCAATTAATGCGTTTTGCTGTTAAGTTTTGCCAGGACTTCTTTTTTTGCACCAAGTTTGATCATTATTTGTGTTGTATGCGTATAATAGGTATGTGATGACACTGAAGAGGGTAGCAAGATAGCTACATACTACAAATTGGATTCTGTTCCTGTTACTCTTGTCATTGACCCGATCACGGGTCAAAAAATGCGATTATGGCGTGGAATGATCCATCCTGAAAGTTTATTGGAGGTACCATTTAAATATTTAGTATCTAAATATACATTGAGGGTCTATGGATTTGGTAATTGAAACTGGATATCAATTATTGCGACTTATAGTTGCAATAACAATCTTTTTGTCGTTTACATAAACAAATTCTGCTTTCGATTATCTAATTATTACTAGATAATTATATGACTATTCAAGAAGAGCATATTCAATACGGTCTGATTATGATCATTAAAAAATAATCACACGAGCACTTTTGAAAAGAACATCCAAACATCCCTAATATCACAAAATTATCTAATAAACTAATCGAGTACTTGAAGTGTGTAAGTATTTCGGCGTCAGTTATAGAGCTTTAACTATAACATTCAATAACATTAACTATACACAATTGGATCACTGATGTGAATATTATTCAACTATAGGATCTATTACAATTTATGGATGGTAGCCCAAAACAACATCATCTCAGCTTGTCTCACAAACGTCCAAGAGAACGTTCTCATGCTTCACCCCCCAAAATCCAAGGTCTGCCTATTGTTTCTTTTTATTTTTTATATATGTTTAATTTGTTTAGTTTATTGTACGTTATTGCACTCATAACAATGGAAAACCAGTGTATAACACCCTGTGGCTGCAGATGAAACAAATGAAGATGATGAGGAGATGAGGCTGGCACGCGAGTTATCAATGGGAACAATGAAAGATAGTGATGGAGAAGTTTTAAAAGACTCTGGTAGTGTTGAAGAAATCGGAAGGAAGGAAAAACATAATTATCCACCATTGCCTGAAGAACCCAAAGGTGATAGGAGCTTGCTTTGTAGGGTCGGGTTTCGCCTTCCAGATGGACGAAGGGTTCAAAGGAATTTCTTACGCTCTGATCCAATTCAGGTATATGCAAATTTTGATATTTTTCTTTGGTTTGTCCATAAAGACAGGTGAAATGGGCGGACTGGTGAACAGGTCAAGTGAACCCGAAACACTTTTTATTATATGGATATTATATAAAAAAAATTGTATTAAAGAGGATTACAAAAGAATATTATTACAATTATAATTCTTTGTTTTAAACTAAGCAATTTAGTAGGTTGTATGTACTAACGATACACATTGGGTGACATACGACCTATTTGGCTGGAATCTTGTTTCTTAGTTACGCTTTAGATTTGACCCATTTACAAGTTTCCACTTATATCTTTATCTGGTGGCATTTGTGTATATCCAGTTGCTGTGGTCATTCTGTGCTGCAAACTGTGGAGACGAAAAGCCTTTCCGGTTGACTCATTCAATTCCAGGGGCCGTGAAAGAATTGGAGTATGATAGGCCGTTGACCTTTGACGAATCTGGTGTTGCAAGTTCTTTGATTTCAGTTACTTGGAGCGAAGTTTAAGTATGCGACAATGTGTGTTTGGTACTTGCAAATGAAGTCTATGCCTGCCTGCCTACGGATATAAACCTTTTTTTTTTTTTTATAAATTTGGTATATACCTTTTGGTACTATTTATCACCCGAAGATGGAGAGGTTTCTGGAATTATGAGCTATTTTAGAGCTCTTGTATGTATGTGTTGTTGGTCTGGAGATATTTATTTTAGAGCATAAGCTAAATTTTTTTTCCTTTTCCTATTATTTTCCCCCCTTCATTTTCTGTTTTTAAAAGTCGAGATAACATGAGCTCTACATATGATAGGTGATCCGTTATTTGACTTTATCATTATCATCATTGTTGTTATTAATGTTGTATTAAAGATTTTCCTTGAATGCATCTCACTGAGCCACCGCCAACATCATCGTCAATCGCCATCACCTTCAGCCAAGCACCTAAATTTCACCACCACGAATTAACACACATACATAAATCAGATCACTCACTCGACGAAACCCTCTATGTGCACCACCTATTTCGAAACCAAAATACATGCCCACACAATCACTACCATCAAAAACCTTGCCGAAACCTCAACAAGAAGCCTTAGTTGTTGCTAACACGAATCCTTAATGCACGCACAAACTTTAATATAGTATTTTTTATATAGAATGATGTGCTGTCATCAGAGTCATTTGTATGTATTATTAGTGTGTTGATATATCACTATCTACTGTAGGAAATGATTGTATAATTATTAAAGTGTGTCCGGCCATTATGGCCTTAATTTGTTTGCTTGTATATTTGAGATAAATTGGGTTATCCAAAATGATGTATACATTAATATTCAAGCTTTTTGATGGAACCGATCTTGGATCTCTTAAGCTAAGTTCGAGCTAAAAACTTGTTTGCAGCCCTAACAAAGAGTATATAAGTGATTCCTTTTCCACCCAACACCTCAATGTCCACCAGCTTAAAGTTACATCATGTTCTCCCTATACTCGTTCTATATTTTTTTTAATTTTAATAAACCTGTAACCAACTATTCTGTATTTATAAAAATAAATAAAATGAGTGTGTCAAACATCTACTGTCCACCTTTCAATCAACGTCGACATCTTGGCAGGGCAAATTTCGGAGGGGCCGATTACTCTTGGGGCCACTCATCGACATAAACATTCTCTCCTCCTTAACTGTAATGGTCCCACATATACCAAATAGATTTCAAAACGATAAGATTTCAATGACAGTTCTTTACGACTAGTTTGGAATAATCAAACGGCTATCCGTTACTTATCAGAGCTAAGTGACTAGTTTGTTGATACATACGTATATATACAAACAAATGAAGTCAAAATTGTCTTCCTCTATGGCTCTATGCACCTCCCATGAGCAACCCCGCCACTGATATGCATGAGAAAATAATGAAGCAAGGAACAGGAAGGTTTATCCCGCACCATCATCAGACTCCAACTGCTTACAGCTTACTAGAACGCCTTCATCCCAAATCTCAACATACCTGCAACGCATAAATAAAAATATACAACATAAGGTTGTTTTGTCGATCTCGGAACTTATGTACTCCACTTCTACTTCACTTGAATAATTTAGATGTGACAGAATAGGCAGGTTAGGCAACAACTTAAAACTGCTATGTTTTTGCCATATTTATAAAAAAGGAAGAAGAATACTGTTAAATAATACAATACACAATCAAAGGTCACCAAATTTCCACCTTCTAAGATTATTTGAAACACAGATGGTAAAGAGGATCAATGGTTATCGAGTAGGCACTTCATGAAAATAAAAGGGATGAAAGTCGTGTAGAATAAATGATCAAGGCATGGTGTCGATAGTAGAAACGTGCAAATAAGAGTAACAAGATGAATGAAAACAAACCTTGATCCACTAACATCAATACAAAGAAAGTGCCCATCTCGCCATCCATTTTTAAATTGGCCAAAAAAGATATCACCATTGGTTGAATAAAAACGCCCTTCTCCGTTTGCTTTTCCCTTCCAGAAATTCACAAACCACCTATCTCCCGTGTGAAAGTAAAACCATCCCTACACAATAATATAAACCATTAACCACTAAAGATAGTCAACGAAAGCCTGAACCGTATAATATTACTTACCTTCCCGTGCATGACATCATCCCTCCATGACCCGCGAAATACGTCCCCATTGCTGAAACAGAATGTACCTAATCCTGACCTCTTACCATAACGCCATAAGCCATCATACATACTTCCATCACTAAGTGACAAACGACCCTGTAAAATATAAGTATATATTACTTTAAGTATCTACATACATAAACGACAGTTAATTACAGTTATATGAAGGCTAAAGAAAGCACCTTTCCTTCAGGAAGACCTCCCTGACAGCGCCCCACATATGTCCCTCCCCGGTAGTTTATCTCCACCACAGGACTCCATTTTTTTTGTGAATCTCGTTCAGATTCCTACATTAAAATAAACATTACGTTAGGAAATCAACAATACATTTCAAAACACAAGAAAGCATTAAGACATCAATGTCATCGTATATCATACACTTGAATTTACATCAACTTGTTTTAGGTAATCGACTTATATTAGGCCAGGAAAAACCATCAATGTTCACAATTTTTAGATTTGAGGTTATTAGCTAAAATAACAAGTTTCAGAAAAGTCAACGTGGTCAAATATTACTGATACGTCATGCTACCAAGTCATCATGTCCGCCGACCAGACTGCCATGTATAGAAAATTGTGAAAGTTGGGTTACCTTGATCAGAACCTTTGAAACTTCGATCATTTTTTGGCCTAAAATAAGTTGGTTGCCACAAAAGGAAAGTTGGTTACATTCTTTATGCAATTAGCCTTGCCATAATTGGTCTGGCGACTTAAATTTATGCTTATCATTTCGTCCAATATTAGCCCTAAATAACTACTGGTATAATAAAATGACGCATTTCCTGATGCAATATTCTCATGCCAGATAATAAGAACTAGAAATAGAATTTTCACTGGAAGTAGACAAGTATACATCCTCTATCATCTGATTAAACCATGATGCATAATTAAAGGATGACAATTTAAAAAACTTTTATCTGTATGCTGGTCTGCAAAAGCCATTATATTAAGTTGACTATAATTAATGAGATGCAACAAGTCTCCAGTTATAAATAATTTTTTCCCTGTTTCTTAAATATTTAATTCTGCATAAAGGGAGATACTCACCAGCATAGACGCAGCACGAGCAGAAAGTCTTCCATTCTTCTTTGAAACATCAGGATACACTCCATTCTGAAGACTAGCATCACTTGATTCATCATATGACACACTTGCAGAAAACTGACTCTCATTCGTCATTTCAGTTTCACTATTTATGTTCATGACCCGTGAGCCCTTGATTGGGTCTCCCGACGATGGCTTTACACCAACAGGAAGTTTATAAGTGTTCAGGTGAATCGTTAGAGTATCGTTTGTTTCATTGGTTGCTTCCTCAGTTATAAGATTCCCTGGCCTTCTGTTAATCAGAAGCTCCCTTTGAAGAGTTGATGATCCTAGAAAATGTAGGTTGAGCTTGTAGTTAGTTTTTTTACCTACAAGTCTACAACCACTTCAACTTTGATCACTGACTGACACAAACACATGCCCTAAACTACAGGTGGCGATTTTGACCCATTTACTTATAAAAATGGGTCGTTTTTGGTTGAATTTTATCTCAAACGGACCACATAAAAATTTTAGCTACAAGGGGAACGAGTTGAATAAGTCAAACGGCGTCCAAAGTCTATTTTTTCATGGATAAAAACTTCCTAATTCTTTTACTCAAATGCTTATACTATCATAGTAGATTACATGTTTTTGTATTTATAATTAGCAGATTGATTACTTTAAGATAAATAGAAATATCTAAACTTTACCTAAAAAGAATCGAGCCGAACGTTTTTGCTGTCAAACAAACGTTTTTGTATCTATAATCAACAGTTTAATTAGGTTAAAATAAACAAAAGGTTTAGGGTCAAGTGGTCAACCCAACCCAGCTCGTCTCAACCTATACAGAAACATGACCCATTACCCCATGTGCCGGACCCGCACATCTTGCCACCTTTACTATCAACCATAGTTATAACTTATAAATGTGATTCTACCTTCAGCTGATTCGTTGTAGAAGGAGGCTTGTGGAAATTCAGAATTCTTTTGTTCACTAACACCATGGTCCCAAAAAATGAAGAAAAATCAGTGAAGTTATCACAAACATTGAAGACAAAATGTAAGCTTTTTAGATAGAATGAAACAAAGATGACAAACCTCAATAAAGTTTTTGTATCAGTAGCATTGCCCAATATTGACTGAAGTTCTGAAGACCAGTTATGAAAACCTTCAACAGAACCATTCATGAAACTCGCATTTGGGTTTTCATATTTTTCAAGCTTTTTGCTCTGAGAAGTGAATGTACTGTCCAATGAGCTGTTGTCTTGAAAGGTATCCAGCTGCGAATGTGGCCTCAAGATGTTGAAAATGAAAGGAAAACGTTGGACAAGTCTAGAAAATATACCATCTTTTTTCAAAGACTCACGCCTCATACAACTGCAAAAGAAAAATAAACAGAAGGGTCGAACAATATTGAAAAATAAATAAATAAGACATCAGTTAGATAATAGCTAATATATAAATAATAATTACCCGATAGTAAATATGGTTGTTGTAATGGAGCCAGGACTCATATCTGGTTCACAAACTACTGAAGTTACAATGTCCCCCTCCCATTCTGCAACTTGGCGAAACCTACCCAAAATGCCATGCACATCCTTGCTGTCAATGGCAACTGGACTCGCTAGGATGAATACAACAATTCCATCTAAGTCCTGACATGTCATAAAGTAAAATGAATGCATAGCAGAAACATAAAGAAATCATGTCATATCACAATGATGAGAAAAAATAGTTGAGTTGTATATTTAATTCGCATAGACCTGGGAATTTGTATTTATAACCAACAGACCTTTACAGCTGAGCCGAGAAAAGGGCAATCATATATGGCTTGAACAACTGACGTTTCAATGTCATGACCGACCCCGTATCCAATTTTTGCCTCCTTGTAGCTTCCTAAAATCTGACAAGGATGAATTTTTTAGTGTTCAACAAAACACAATTGTTTACTGGGAAATTAAAAAAAATAAAAAAGATTAAAGCCACGATAAAGTTCAACGGAGAAAAAAGGGTTAACTGCATATAAAAGGAAAGCTACTTTAGTCTGATTACAATTTCTGATAACCAACCATCTTTCTTTTGCCAAGAAAACCTTAAACGTTTAGAACCTTTAATATAACCCCTCAAACTTCAGAAAAAACTGATAATAACTCTCTAACTATAGAAAAGTATATTCAACAAAATTCTCCAAAATTTCAAAATAGAACGGTGTTTAACTTGTATTTTAACACGATGGTAAGAAAACACCTGCTGTAAAGGTGGAAGATTACCTTGCCTTATTCTTGAAAGTTTGAGGTTTCTTTATGATGCAAACAAATTTGGTAACACAAACTAGAAATTGGACCAAAATTGGTCAACTTATATGCAATTAACTCAAAAAAATAATTAGATTATATATATAGAAAGGTGTAACAATTCTACGCACAACTCATCAGTTAAAAGAAGTTGTACCTTTTTGAGGTCTGTGGCTCCAAGTTCTTTCATACTTCCATGTAAAATATCCAGAAATTTTTTGTTGGACTCCTGGCATTGATAGAACCAAAGAGTTAGAAGGGTAAAAACCATGTGGAAATATGAAGTATGTTGACTACATACAGAAGTCAAAATGGAGACTGCATTTAAAGCCATCAAGACAGCATTATTTGCTATCTGTAACGCCTCATCTAAAGTTACAAGGTCTTTTTCTAGAAGTGCATCAGCGTCAATCACTGCAGTGCAGCAGAAAGGGGAGAAAAGAAGATTAGCAGATATTCCATTGTCTACAAAGATACAGGTATGGTAGGCAAGGTTACGGGTCAAATGCTTCAAGTATTGAACTACTGAATAAATTTTATTATAAGCTCAGAAGTAAATTGCTAAACTGTAGAAAATTATTAACGTATTGTGACCAATAAACAATAATGTGACGGTGACACGTCTAGTAGACAATACTCACTGATACAGAAATCTGTAAGCCCCTCAAGTTTACAGAGCAAGTCCGTCACCTGTAAATATTGCACACATTATGTAAACACGTAACGTTGTAACAATGCAGAAGATAAAAAGTGCATTCTTAGACACCTTATTATAACTATAATAATGTCTTTCTAAACATTTCACTATGTAAACAAGAAAACCAAACCTCATCTTGGCGCCTTCTTCCTTCGAATCTGAAAGGCTTCAGAATAATAGTCACAACAAAGCCATTTGCAAGCTTTATTGCTTCAAATATATCATGTACTGTGGCAAGATCTGATCCATAAGATGCTCCAGCCACCTAGAGGAAACAAATAATGACATCGCAGATGCAAGAACATGAGCACCTAAAAAGCATGGATTCGTCTAGTGATTCACTATATTTTTAGCAACAAAAAAAAGTAGACATCGTTATTCAAAAGCCTAACATTATATGAAAAATGTTTCACGTAGGTAAGAGTTAAGGAATGTACAAACAAGTATAACCGCTTTCGAACATGACTCCATGGACACCCGCTCTGCCATGATAGTTTTGGTGATATCTGTGAAATAAAACAAATGTAATAAGTAGTGAAACTCACATAAGTATAATTTCACTACGCCACCAAAAAAAACAGTAGAATTTTTTATCAACACATCTGTCAATGTTCAAACTTACCAAGATCTTAACCTTCGCTCCAATATAAATAACGATCTCTCAGTAATTCACATCGAACAAGTTAAGGATGATAGTTAAGACATGTTAAAACGTGCAAATGTATTATAATGAGTTGAAAATACACCACCAACTATTGTCTACCACCTTCAAGGATGTATCTACATTCGTCGTGCCAAAAACTTCCATATAAATATTCATTTTTTGGAGAAATTTCATGGTATCATCATAAGAACGCACAAGTTAACATGTTGCCTTACAGCACCTTAATTCAGAGTCTCCATAGACGATTATTAGAGAGTATCTCAACATCTACTATCTATACATATAGTGTAAGCCCGTGACTATAGTTTGTGGTCCTACACCTTTTCACATGCTTTATGTTATATGGTAGATAAACTTTGAACAGATAGCAACAGAGTAAATATGCATGTTCTATTGTTCTTGAGTTAAAAGATGATAAAAGATTGTCTTCATAAATTGTTTCATATTTTGTGGTCCTACACCTTTTCACATGCTTTATTTAGTAAAAGGAGATGGAAGTTCAATGCAAAATTTTGTTCATAAATACCTTACATGCATAAACTCTTATTTAACCTAAATTTTGTTCATAAAGATCTTTCTACATCTAAAATAATGTTCCCAAATTATCTAGCACATAACAATACTGTTAATTACCTCTAGAGTTCGCAAATTAAACCACTTGTAAAGAAATGTGCTAAGACTCTACCCATTTGACAGCTATGCAGTCAATAGCAGTGGGATACCGGTGGGATAGCGGTTAGCGGTCCTAGGGGAAATAGCGGTGGAGAATAGCGGTGGGAAATAGCGGAGGCGCTAATAGCGGCGCTATTTCCGCTATTTGAGCGCTATTTCCGCTATTTGAGGCAAAATAGCGGTCAAATAGCGGTGGCATAGCGGTTTTCACATTTTTTTATTTTTTATTTTTTATTTTTTTGCAGATTATACTTGTTTTCGGTTTACATTCCACGGTCGATTCCTGTATTACTCTTTACTATATTAGTGTACTAACTTTTATACAATGAATTTAATCAATGTTTTATGATTTTAATTATATATATACATATATAAATATATATTCTACGTAATATTAAAAACCACTATCCCACCGCTATCCCACCGCGATAACCGCTATCCCAAATCAAGGACCTTGACCGCTATTTGATTTCCCACCGCGATAACTGCATAGTTTGACAGATCCTTTTAACTTTAAAAATTCTCAGTTTAGCTCATCATGTACAAAACGCATGACCATATTTACAGGTGATTATGTCTCTGATCTCTCACTATCATCTTTTTCATCTCCTTCATCGTCATAATATGTGTAGGATCCCGATCAGTATCATAACAACAGCAATTGAAGGAATTGAATTCACAAATACACAATGATTATATCAAATATAAAGAGCTGTATATGAATAGTATGTAGAGAAATAGTACGGCTGGTGTATTGCAATTAGAAAACCTTCATTAGGATTGAAAGGCTATTGGTTTAAATACCATTGCATATGTACACAAAAGGTCACTAGACTTATAAATTCAAATATTCAATATAAAAATAATACTTCTAGAATTAACAAACTAGAAGCAAACTTAAGCATTATGAAAAAATAAACACAATCAGGTTCTAATAATATGACTTAACTGACAATAAAAAATACACATGCATTTGAATCAAATCAAAGGAAAACTAATAATCAAAACAAATATCAAAGTGATCCAAACTATTAGTTACCTTAGTTATTTCATCTCCAAAGTTGAAAGGCACTAATTTTCCCCTAAAAACACGATAAAAACTCTGTCTATCTCTCTCTACCCTTCTTATTTATCTTCTTAATAAATAATTACAGACCCTGACTATTTTTTTTAAGAAAAAAGCATTTCAGAGATCTGAATTCTCATCTTTTCTCAGCCCAAAACCTGATTTCCTGGTGCCCAAATGCACCACTTACCCTGATGGCTCCTATCAAAATATTGCTTGTGATGAACTAGACCGAGTGGTGAATATTACTATAAGGATAAAAGTCTTTCTGGTCATATACTAATAAACTTTTCTAAATAGTATTTGCATTTCAGTAAGTGCATGATGTTATTTCCAATTTATTTCAAATCTTAAACAAACCAACACCTTGGTGGTCCAGTGGATAGTCATAGTCCTCTTGCCCCCCCATAGGGGAGGTCAAGCGTTCAAATCTCACATGTTTTAATCAAGGGTTGGCAAGGGGCTGTTTCAAAAAAGGCCACGGGTAACACCGCTAAGGCCATGTGCATTGGAGTTGGAGCTGAAGGCTCGGAACCCACAGGGGTGCCTGAACTAAAATCCCTCTTAAAATATAAACAAATAAATTTCAAATCTTAAACAAATAAAATTTAAGATCACATATATAACGACCATGACCAGCAGAAAAATCAAATAACATGCTGGTGAGGTTAGGCCATTCCGCCATATTAGTATGTATAAGTTATTAAAGAAGAGCTCACCATCCCCAAGTATTCGTTGTTGTAATTGCACCTTAAATGTTTCTTCCACAACAATATTCCTGCCATGAGAAAGAAATAAAGTACACACATTAAGCATTTGCAAATCACACTTACACGCTTTTTTTCAATCTTAATTATCGTGTTCCCTCTTTTTATAAAGAGGTCTAATATCACCCTTACATGGAATAGGCATGTTGGAAAAGAAAGCATGATTGGTCATTGTAAAATTTAGCTAGACAAACTCAAAATGATACTCTACACAAGTGACAAGAAGCAACAAAACAAACATTTACAGGTGAAGATAGATATTGTAAAGCAATCAAGAACTTCAATTTCTATAACTTTATACGTAAGCATGTTAGCATAATCGCTGAAAAAAGATTCTTCGGATTTCAGTAATGCAATTGAAATAGCCTCTAAAACTGATATTAATAAATGATAATGTAAACCCTTCATAGCAGAAGACTGAGCTTAGATGTTATTTAGGTTTTAAATGTTACTCTATAAATGAGTAGAGCAACCCTAAAAATAGTGTCAGCTTTATAAATGAGTCAATATCTTCCTTAATTCGCCATTTACACATTACTGGTAAGCATATGATCCTAAAATTTACATCAAGTAGACATTTTTATCTCATAATTAAACCACCGATGCAAGGAAAATTAGTAAAGCAAAACACAGTAACCCAACACCAGCAAATCAAGAAAAGCTACAAATTGAATCTACCTACCAGAACCGTAAGCGTCGAGAAAGCAATGGCGAACGCAAACAGAAGTCGAGAACTGCGTCCTTCCGACTTCCAATGCCAACTACTTCCACAATCCCGGTCTCTTCCCATAAATCCATAGCCCCATCTCGGTTTAATATTGGTGACGACGAAGAATAATGTCTATCAAAAGTCGATTCAATTCGATTAAAATTACCAGGGAGTTTTAATCTTCTCAGAGAGGAGTGGCGATGAAACTTGTAATAGCCATCGAATGAACGATTAGGGCAAAGTGAAGGTGAAGATAGTCTTGGTGAGATATTGATGGCTGTTAATGGGAGCTCCATAGAGATGCAGGAAGAGAGCAAGAGGGAGTGAAAGATTCAAGAGCAGGCGTCAGCCATGTTCACAGTTTTAGCGGCGAAGCGGAATTCAGAGTTACAGTAGTCGTTGATTATGATTTGTGGATATCTATGATAGTTTTTGATTGATTCTATGCTCGCAGGACGCAGGATGTCTAATTTGCAACTTTTTCTTTGTTTCCTTCTTTTTTCTTTATGTGGATTGTTTTTTTCTAAGCATAATAACTTTTATTTTTAAATCTAAGATTCAATTTATTTTGTATAATTCGAAGGAATACAATTGATTCAAATTTCTTCGAGGTATCAAGCTCAACTATTAGATGGACTTTTTTTTTTTTGAAAGGCAAATGCAATTGTATATTTCAAAATGTGACCCCATAAGCAATGAGGTCAAATACATGTTTTGTTATAGATCCAATTGACCTTATACATTTCAATTGGGCCAATAACAAACAAAATTATATCAATTTATTATCACTAAACAAAATGAGATTCAGCCTCCTTTTATGTAAACTACATCCGGTCCTGAAATCCAGTCCGACCACAGCAGTATGGTTCCAGACTTGACTCTGGCTTTCAACCATTGGAAGAGCAGAATTTTGACTTGTAGAGACGCATTCCATAACTGATTTTTACGCTCACCAAAAATGAATTCGTTTCGCGTTCGCCATATTACATACGCTGTAGTTCTAATTACCAAGTTCCACACTTTCAAGTTTTTCCTTGTAATTAGACCTGTAGCCATTGCAATAAGATCCTGGAAAGATTGTCCCCCCGAATATTCTAAATTCCACCAAGTGTGTATTTGTTCCCAAACAGTAACAACTTTTTTGCAAGTGAACAATGCATGCACTACCGTTTCTATATCGTCACTGCACCACGGGCATAGAGTAGATGGTATATCAATTCCTATTTGAACAAGGTTCATCCTTACCGGTAATCGGTTGCGATCAACTCTCCACGCGAATACACATATTTTTTTTGGGATGAGATTTGACCAAAACGTTTCCAACACTTGTTCTTCGTGATATGAATCTTCAATGTATTTCCTGCAATCTCTGACTGAAAATTGACCATCTGATGAGAATGTGCAACTCCACTTATCGCTTTCATCCTTCTTCAAGTTTACTTCATTGAGTGACTCCATTAGCGAATCAAATTCAGTTTTGACTCTTCCTTCAACCTGTAGATGATTTCCAATCTCCCAAACCCAGTTATGACCCACCCATTTCCCCATTTGACTTACTAAGAAGCCCTTATTTCCAAATTTATGAAAGACTCTTGAGAATAGGTATTTCAATTGTAAGTCTCCTAACCAAGTATCCTCCCAAAAGAGCGTGTTTGAACCGTTACCCACGTTGCATTTGAAACAGTTAGAAATATTAATCCCCAATTTGTTGAAATCACTAGCCACATTTACAATCCCCCCCCCCCCCACATTCCGGAAACCATTTTAGGATTATTAACATTTAGACCCCCGTTCGCCCCATGTATACTTGTTATTACTTTGACCCACAATGACTTTTTTTCTTTTACAAAACGCCACCACCATTTAATAAGAAGACTCATGTTAAGTGATTTGAGATTACCCATTTCCAACCCCCCCCTCGATCTATCTGCTACGACTTTGTCCCACGCTACCCACGCAATTTTCTTAGAATTCCCCCCACCCCCCCCCCCCCCCCCCCCCCCAAAAAAAGATTTTCTAATTTTATCAATAAAAGCAAGGATACTGTTGGGAGCTCGAAACACTGGGAGGAAGTAGATCGGCAAACTGGATAAGACTGCTTTGGAAAGCGTAAGACGACCCCCAAAAGAAAGGCACTTTGATTTCCAATAATTCAATTTTTCCTTAAACTTTGACGTCACTTTTTCCCAATGTTCCCTCTTTTCCATTGAAGCTTCGACTGGCACCCCTAAATAAGATAATCCCGACTCCCCTACGGAACACCCAATCTCCTTTGCAACTTCTTTTTGTTCCTCTTTATTAACCCCGATCCCCAGTAATCTGCTTTTTCCCAAATTGATCTTCATACCAGACCATTGGTACCAACATTTTAGAATTCCAATTGCAGCTTTGATATTCCGTTTTGACCACGTTCCAAAAATGATAGTGTCGTCTGCATATTGTAAATGAGAGATAGAAATCTTTTGTGATCCAATTTCTACCCCTTGAAACACCCCTTTTTATACCGCTTCTTGAAACAACACATTCATACCTTCGACTGCTATTAAAACCAGATAGGGTGCAATCGGGTCACCCTGCCTTACCCCTTTTTCAGCTTTAAACTCTTTTGATGGTGAACCATTAATCAAAACCGACATATAAGATGATTCCAAACTTGTTTTGATCCACCTAATCCATTTTTCTCCAAATCCCATTGTATACAACATTTCAATTAGGAAAGACCAATCCAAGTTGTCATACGCTTTTTCAAAATCAATCTTAAATACCAATCCTTTATTTTTTCCATTTTTCAACTCTTTGATAACTTCGCTACATATAAGAATTCCATCCTAATTGATCTCCCTTTTATGAATGCCGACTGAACTTCCCCAATTAAATTGTTAATTACTTTTTTCAATCTTAAGGAAAGAATTTTGGATAAAATTTTATAGTAACAACCAATTAAATTAATTGGTCTGAAATCGTTAAAAGAAAGTGGATCTGAGACTTTGGGTATTAAAGTGATAAAGGACGAGTTACAACCTTTAGAGATCTTGCCATGCTCCCAAAACCAAAGGAGAGCTCTCAACATGTCATCTTTGATTAATTCCCAGAAGTGCTTAAAGAAAAAGAAGTTAAACCCATCCGGTCCTGCTGCCTTGTTGCTACCACAAAGAGACACTGCTTGCCTGACTTCTTTTTCCGAAAAACTTTCTTCTAGCATCTCCTTTTCTGAAGTATTGATTTTTTTGAACAAGTTTGAGTTTAGAAAACCTTTCTTTTGAAAACTGTTGGAGTAGAATTGTTTAAAGTGTGCTTCCGCATGTGACTTGATTTGAATGATATCTTCTTGCCATTTCCCTTCTATCATCATACCATTAATGTTGTTAACCCCTCTTCGTTTCCTTAATGTGGCATGAAAGTACCTCGTGTTCTCCTCCCCTTCCGCCGCCCACTTTAGTCTTGCCTTTTGTTTAATCATTCCAGACTTGATCTTTTCTTTTTCTCCCAATTGTTTTTTAAACTGACCCCAGCATTGTTTACTTTCAATATCCAACTCTACTTCTTCCGCCTTTAATTCCAATGTTTTCAACGACTCTCTCAAGGACACAATCTCCTTTTCAATACTGTTGAAGTTTGAATTGGACCATGCTTTCAATGCTTCTTTCACATTTTTGAGTTTCTCCATGAAGATACAATCTGGGATTCTTGACTTGATTGGTTTCCCCCACGCCTCTATGATTATCTTTTCACAATCTTTTTGCTCCATCCATGTGTTGAAAAATCTAAAGGGTTTTGGACCAGAATTTTGATTGAGATTATAACAGAGAATTGGGCAATGATCCGATTCTTTCCTGTCAAGTACCTTACATGCCATCGAACCCCATCTGTCTTGATAACCATCCGACCATAAGAATCTATCCAGCTTACTTAGTTTTATCCCATTATCACACATCCTTGTAAACTTCCTGTTCCCTAACTGAATATCTACAAGATCATTATCTTCAATAAATTGATTAAAATCTCTCACATTGCCTTGAATTGTTGCCGCATTGATTCTTTCTTGATCCGATCTTACTTCATTGAAGTCACCAAATACCACTTTATCATCATCTGACGATTGTAGGAGATTACCAATTTGTTCCCAACATTCTCTCTTTCTGACTGTAGTATGAGGGTCATATACGTTCACAAACAAACATGACTTTTCTAACCCTTTTGGTTGCCCTTTTAATGCCAAAAAGATTTCCGAACCACATGTTATACCGTTTAATATTAATCTTGGGTCCAAAATTGTTAACAACCCCCCCCCCCCCCCCCCCGCGTTACCCCTTGAACTAACAAATGCAAACATAAATGTTGTGTTGCCCCATATATATTCCACCACCCTTTCATCAATCGATTCAAGTTTAGTTTCTTGTAACCCTATTACTGTTGGATTTTCTTTTGAAATAAGTTCTTTGACCCACTGTTTCTTTGTTACATTTCCCAAACCCCTAATATTTAGTGTAATAATCTTCATATATCACAATTAAAAACGAAGAAGAAAGCAAGCTACCTTGGTACTGGCTACTGTTTCTGAACTTCCTCCTCCCACTGAAATCCCAATTTCTCTGCAATGTTTTTGGTTTGCAACGAAGAATCCGAAGATGAAGCTCCTACCACGGACGAAGCTTTAGCACTTGATGATCTTGATTTTGCTGCTGTTTGTTTTTTCATTGTTTGACCCTTAGCTCTCGCCATTCTCTTCATTAAATGGAAGCTAATTTTGCCGGGGCCTTTCCATTTTTTAATCGAATGATTCCCTGTATTTATTGAGTTTGGATCCGCAGAATGGAGTTCTTCACCAGTTTCGTTCGCAGCCGATGAAAAACTTTCGATTTGTGATTGTACCTTTTCAGATTCAATCTTGTCATCGTTGTGATTGGAAAACCTTTTTGAGGAGACTTCTTGCTGTTCCGAATTAGCGACCTGCTTTCTTTGTGAATTAATATTGCCATTTGTTAAATAGTTAACCGACGTGGGCTGAGCCATTTCTTCCTCTTCTATGAGCTCTAGAATGAATCCCCCATGATCTTTGTAAGGTAAGGGCCCAGAATTAGCAATTGGATCTGATTCTTCTTGAGCAGGCCCATTTAAAGTTTTAAACAAAGGCCCATGAGTATGAGGCATTAGATTATTTACTACATCCACCCAGTTAGAATTTACCTTGTTTTTAATTATCTTTGACGTTTCCTTTTCCCTCTTATCGAATGAAATGCCTTCATTAAATGTTGCATTTAATGCCGCCGATGAATCAAACATCTCACGATCTCTGTTATCTTCCTCGATTCTTGTATACGTGACCTGCTTTTCACCAAAGTGTACCCTGGGGTTTTTTGAAGTTTCTTTGTCAGGCGTACCCTTACTGCCGTCAGCTCCGGTCGTTGTTTGACCGCCGTGAAAATTATTATCTCCGGTGAGCTGTTGCACCTCCGCTGTGTTTTGAATATCCAAATCCCCTTCCTCCTCCGATGATGAAATTTCCGACCAGTGATGTTCGTTTTCATTTTCGGATGATATTGAATCGTCCTCAAGAGAATCCACCCAACCATCCTCACGCACCACTATCTCTCGAGAATACCCTTCACATCTGATTATAAATTTATCTTTAAGTGGAAATTCATAAGAGGTTGTAATTAGGACCCTCCCCGCCACCATTGCCGATGACTCCCCCCAGTTACAGTTCTCAGTTGCTTCCGGATCCCCCCAGTGGGCTGCTATCTTCTTGAAATTGTTTTCATTCCACAGATCCAGAGGCATGTTATAGATTTTAATCCAAGATAATCTTTTTGAGCCATTATCGTAATGTTTGTCCCACTTGAAGGCATTAGCAGACCACTTAAATAACTCACCATCCTTTTCTTTGATTAGTTGGTCCGCTGTTTCCTTTGAATCACAGATGATTAAGATCTCATTCCCTCCTAAGAACTTCCATTCTTTGATGTTAGGACTTATAATCTGCGCAATTGTCTCAAAGTCATCTATCATCTCTTTGTTCTTGACTTTCACTATTATTCCTCTATCCAGTTGCTTCTGTAGTTGTTGGTCTGCTTTGAGATTCTTAATTAGTAATGGTACCTCAACTTTTTCCTTTGCTGTTGACTTTTGTTCCGTGGTGTTTCCAGTTAGAGCCTTTGCATATGATTTATCTCCTTTAAAATACCCCTCACCAAACTGCATTGAATGTGTCACAGGTTGATTATGTACTTCATAGTAACTTGTTTTCCACGTTTTCTTTTCATGTGCTTTAAAGCGTCTTAACTTAAATGAGCCTATCCATGCATTGTTCAATCTTTGAAGTAACCCTTCCGTTTCAGTGGAGTTTGCAAACCTCACGAACCCAAATTTCTTCCCACTCCTTAGCAGTTTCCTTGCTACGTAGATATCAAGGACTCTTCCGAATTTTTTGAACAAGACCCAAAGTTTTAGAGTTGTTGTTTCTTCTGGAAAATTACATAAGAAGATAAACGTAACATCCCTTCTATTCTTCCTTTCCCATCCAGTTTGCCTTGATCTTGAACCTCTTCCCAGTGAGTCTTCCTCCCAAGCAGCTTCCTTCTCTCTCACACACTCTCTCACACACTCTCTCTCTCTAGCCATTTTTACTATTAGATGGACTTTACATTACTTAAGAAAATATAAACATCTCAAACAACAAGATCTCATTCAAAAACAAATTTAACAAAAACAATAAAACTTAAAATTTTGATTTCAGTTTCATTTCATTCATTTGAATTCTACGAAGCAAACTGGACCTAGGTCTTATATCTGCTATAAGTTTTGAAGCCACAATCATTAGGGTTAGCTAATACATCCTGTTGCGTTGGGTTATAAACCTTTCTAGTTTATAGAACTTTGTTAAATTAGCATCTTTTCTAGATAACTAACTAATAATATAAGTTACATAACACCACTACCACGATGTCAATCGCGTCTAAATCGGCTATGGTGGTAAATTGTAGACATTTACATTTATATCTGTATATAATAGTACAAGTATCTTTACAACGTAAAATAAGATAAAGACAAAAAGAAGCACATAAAGTAATACTCTTAACGAAGCTGGAAAAATGTTGATCATTCGCCAAACACATGGTGGATTCAATTTGTTATTATAGATGGATAAAAGACTAAAATCATTTCCATCTTGTACCTACATTATAAATGTGAAACGAGATGTTATGTGCCTGCACATCGCGGCGGGAAGAAATAAGTACATATAATATATTAAAGCTAACAATCAAACATGAATACTTTAAATAAAACAAATAAAATCTAAACAATTATGATTACGAAAATGACAAGATTTTTATTTTAAAGAACTAGTTTATTGACCCGTACACGTACGGGTATTTCGAAAGTGTATTTGAGATATTAGAATTTTCAAATAAAAGTGTCATATTACAATAAAATTTATAACAAAACGTAGATAAAAATGAGACGGTTGTAAATATATAATTATTTTTTCTCTAAACAAAATATATCACAAGTTACTAAACATAATTTATAAACAACTTATAATTAATTACATTAGTATACAATTTTTATAAAACCCCCCTCACATTTTCTTAAAACCCCCTCATATCTTTTATAAAACCCCCTCGCACTTTTCATCCAACCCCCTCCCAATAGATTTAAAATTGAATTCAAATTTCTCCTATCATTTTTAATCTTTCCAAAATTGTTTTGAGAATGGAATAATTTTGAAATTGAAAGTTGTGATTGGTTAATTAAGATTCAATTTATGGTTATTTTTAGAAAATTTACATGTCTTTTATATATAGACATAGATATAGATAGATAGATAGATTCTTGTGCATTTAAAATATCTTGTTTGAATTCAAATCAAAAAATGACAAAATTGTATTTTAAATTTTTTTTTTGCATACAAAACATCTTGTTTGAATTCAAATCAATTTTAAATATTGGTTTTTAAAATTACATATAAGATAACATTTAGCAATATTAATATATAAAGCTATTTTTTAAAATAAAAAAATTAAGTAGAACTATTTTGATCTTTAAGAAATAAATTCTAAAAATATCGAAAATAAACAAATAAGAATTCATAAAAAAGATAGAAAATAATAAAATAATTTTTAAAAAAATGCACGTATTTGAAATGATTTAAAACAATATGAAGTAAAAAAAGTCAAATAAACCAACACCTTTTACATAAGAAATAGAAAGTGTTTATAAAACAAATTAGATGTAGTATATAAAATATAATACTAATTGCACTACAGGACAAAATAGCTATTGTTAATAAATGTATATAGTATATAATGTCATTTTTATTGCAAGTGGTGACTAACACATAATTCAAAGGGAGTGGATTCTTTCACTTATAAATTTGATTCATCCACTAAAAGTACAATACCTTTGAAGCTATGTTACAAATTAGTGAAACATGAGTTTGTAGTTGATGAATCAACTTTATAAGTGAAAATATCATCTCGCTAATTCAAAAACACGTAGTACATCATGGATTCTATTGCTATAATACTTTCGGTCTTTTATCTCAACACAATTACTTGTTAGTCTAATCCCATCTTGCATTAACAACTTATACTTAGAGATTAAATATTTGCAACATTCATAACTAGCGTAAATAAATTATTAAACAAATTGAGTCAGAAACACGTTAAGTAAACTAAAAATATAATTTGTGTTAATAACGATAGTTTGAATAAAACGAGATGTTTCATGAAGCGGCTTATTAAAATACTCGTCATGTCAATTTCATCAAACTTGTTTCATTTTATATGTTTACTCTATGAGATATGTGTATTTATTTACGCGATCGTCAATTCATCAAGAAAACGAGTCTAGTCGGGCTCAAACGAAAACATATAAAATCAAGTTGATTGGACTGTAAAGTGTATCCGAGTATATTTGATTAATATTGTTATCATATACTGATAATCTGATATACTAATCTTGATAAATAGGTTAAGCCTCGCCAAACCAAACATGAAAATATAGATTAACTAGAACTTGAGTTGTAAAACACTTGATCAAGTTTAGGAAGTGGCAAGTTTCAATTTTTGTATTAGTCAACTTTGATTTTAAGAATTTTCTTTTTGACCAACACTATTTAAGATAATAAACTATCTTTAGGAAAATTTGTATTTACTTCTATTGTATCTATTACTTTATCTTCATATCCGCTGATAAAAACATTTGGAATTCGTTAATACTAAATCATACCTCTTTATTTTGTACTACCATATTTTCTTCATTCACGAGTACAATCTTGAGAAGTGTCTGTTTAGGCTTATTATGGGCTTACTTTTCAAATAACTATTTTTAACTCATTTTTAAAAAGCTTAATTTATTTTTATTTTTTCAAGTTATAACAAGGCCTAGGTCAAAAAAATAAGTCGGTCAAAACATTAAGTTTATAAACAATAAGCCCAATAAAGATATCCATGGTGCATTACCACACCCGGGTCCATGTGACAACCACCTTATTTCGGAAAACACCATTTCAGAGGGAGTGTTTCCCGGTTTGGTACTCTCTAATCAGGTTGTTCCATGAGTACCTATCTTCATCTTCCTCTCTCTCCTTACATATTTGTCTCTTTCTTTCTATTCTATAAAAAGTTTGTAAGAAAGGGGAAGGGGGAAGGTAAGTGAAGAGGGAAGGAGAGATATGTTGTGCTGATATGTTAAGATGAAAAAAAGAAAAGAAAATGAGAGGTACGATCGATGATTTAAATACCTCATGACGGCTTGACCTCGTTCTTTTTTAAAGATGGATGGTTGCAAGGGATGAATGCGAGATTTGATCGTTAGAGTGATAGAAATAGGATGCGAAAAAAAATTATGTGACGCTATCGGAGCAATAAAAATGAAAACAAGGGAATGGATGTACATCTAATTATAATTTGACATCATTTTATTCGTTACGGCAGTCCGCTAGTACCGCTGGGTAGCCCTTGGTTTGGTCCTTGACCTCGTTCTGTCTCCCACTCTCCCCTGAGGTTTATGCGAACATAATAAAGCCTTCCACTTTCGTTCAACTGCACAGCCGATTAACGATAGTTTGATTCTTAGAGAAAAAACGGTGCCGATCCGCCATGGCCGAATTGGAGGTAGCTCAAGTACCGATTAACAAAATAATACCAAAAGATGAAATACCAGTAGAAATGAAGCCATGGGAGCAGCATTCTGCTGTGATTAGCATCCCTCGATTCGATTACAAAGCCCCAACTTCCTTGCTACACCGTTCCTTTGCTGGGTTCCTCGTTACCTGCCCCATCAGTTTGTACCTCGCTCCCCATCCCTATATATCCATTCATACTTAAGCTTATAGTATTACTTTGTCCCAAGTGCATTTACTGATTTTGAAATTGATCTTCTTTTTCCTAGAGAGGGAGAAAAGTGCCACAAAAGAAGCTATGTCCATCCTTGACAAGGTATCAACTGAATGAAAGTATTTATGTCAAGTTGGTACTTTTGTGGATTTGGTGATTTATTTTCCAGCTAATTATGCAACTTTGTGCTTGTATCACGGCTATTCATACTTGTTTGATCTTAAGCTAAATCCTGAATTGATGTTGCTAAATATCCGATTAGCAAATCCTACTTATCAATGAATGTGCTTCTCTCCACAAGAACACCAGGTTTGTTGATACCAAGTTAACAGAGTCTACATTTGTTCTCTTACTATACGGAGCCTCAAACCGCCACTTACCTAGATGTGAAGTACACTTAGAATTATATCGTTGCTTAAAATTTGTTTTATTTTGTAATTTAGAGGAACATACCACCTAAAGTAGCATGATATGGGAGAAAATTGTTGGGAATTCACAAACAAGTATGGATACAAGACCAAACACTTGCAAAGAAATTATGGCAATGAGAATGTAAAACATACTTGAACATGAGAACACATTCTACTAGGCTAAATGTAATTTAGGCCAGGAACAACCCATGTCTGCGGATGCGGTGAGTTTCTTTTCTTGACTCAACTTGGGGTTTTAGGTTTATATAGGGGGTTATTTATAATTGAAGAAGTAGGCCAAATATCCATACAGGTTGGGTTGTTATGCTAACGCCCTCTGACCTTTGCAACCATAGCAAAATGCATGAATCAGGCAAGAAATCAAAGTCTACGATTCAACAATCTTATACTTGGAGGCTAATTACATCTATTGCACTCCACAACTTGTAAAATCCACACATGTAAACACCCTTCATTGGTGTCACGTCTTCTCATCAATTAACCTAGAAGATCAATTATGCTTCAACATTTTTGTAGTGACATCTTTTGATTAAGATATTAACATTATTTTTAGAACCGAGATATTTGTCATTTACAATACTCCATGATTAATTAAATCTATGATAAAATAATATCTAGTTGAATGTGTAGCATCGTCCCATGAAACACCAGATTATCTGCAAGATGAACGACTCTATAACTATCACCACGTAGAACACCAATGCTTGTTTCTTGTACAACTCTTCAAGAAAGTTCTTCGACCATATCATTTCTTTCTCAGTAGTTTCTTGATACATACATCTCTGTGGATATGAACTAAAAGTGGTCACCACTTATTCTGTGCAGTATCTTGAAGCAAGAAATTCTTGCGGTTCTGAAGGAGAGGAAGACCCTCAAAACGTAGTTCCAAAAAGAAGGAAAGTAGCTGTGAGTGAAACAGAGGAGTGCATCAATGATATAGAAAACAAGAATGAAAACAATGGTAATCTGTTATGGGTTATACAGTTTTAGGTTATTGTTTATTTTCCTATTGGTGTTCATGATAAGTGACACAGAAGAAAAGTGAGAAAACAGTGTACGGAGACTTTGAGAATATTCTTTATATAAATATCACTGGCTAACTGCATATATCCCCAATTTTCAAGAGAGGGTCCTTACAAGATCAAATCTGCTTTTGGCAGTTTTGACCTGAAGTACAAAACTCAAAATCATCTCTAAATAGCTGGCAATCATTGCCTGATAAGACACGAAAATACGAAATTGACATAATTTACGATTTCGCCTGATTGCCTAGTGAACTGAAACTAAAATAAAACTGAAAAATCCTTGAAAGAACCGGAAAAGCTAAATTCCGAGCCCATGAAGATGTTTTAAAGACTACTCGAGGGTTTTGTGACTTATGGATTAAAAGTTCGGTAGATCTGTTTAAAGTTGTCTATTTTTTCATGTGTTTCCCTTGCTCTCAATGTTCCATAAGATTATAGTCAGCTTTCTGATCTGTTCCACATCATTTTGATTGGTAACTTTTCAAATGTGGCCCGTCAAATCTCTCGTTATATGCCAAATACTTAATAAATAAAGGCAATATCTTCAGTTTTGTGAATTCCAGAAATGTGTGAAAATTATATAAACGCACTTTGTGGTCGCAGATGCTAGAGAGGTTTCAGAAGTTACTTGTTTGTCTTCTCCAAAATCAGATGCAAATATGGAAAAATCTCACCCTCTTTCGCTGGTTAAGCTAACAAAAAGCGGTTTGCTTCTTTTTACATTTTCCCATGCCGATTGTCCTGATGTTGTCGACATTGTGTCAAAGATCATGCAGTCTTTGGAAGCAGGAAGTTTAAAAGCACCACTGTAAGTGGTTTAGTGGTATAATTGTTCTCTTATATCATTAGCGATTTAGCGTGTATACAAAAATACCTCTTTTTAATGACAAGATAGTAATAAACTCTCTTAGTTGCAAAGCAAACTCTTTTCTTCAATTATATTGTTTAATTTAGCTTTTTGCATTTTTGAATATAAACAAAACTCAACTACATGAGTTTTAACGATATATACGTCAAGTATTTTGTATTATTGCATGTTTTTGTTCTTTATCGAGGTTGCACAAATGTTTGTGGTATTTGTTAAGTACCTGCAAAGTTTATTTCCTTTGTTGCAGTTGGTGCCATAGGATTTTACCAATCCAAGCGACTTGTGTTTTGCACGAGAAGGAGTTGCACACTCTGGTCTCCATGCTTGTTACTGACTTCATGAATAAGGAAAGAAAGGAACTTGCTCAACCTATGAAGGTAACTTCAGTGTATTATGGGTGTTAGTGATAATATTCTTTAAGTATTATTCTTGATATTGGGCTAACATTATTTGGGGCTGTTAGTTAGATTTGGGCCTTCATGGGCTATATGGTTATCATGTATATATATTGTTTCCTTGTTATTTTGTATGTAAGTAATCAGATAATATGAAATAGTGATTTCCTCTCTCTCTCTCTCTGGTCTTCTCTGATAACATGGTATCAGAGCTAGCATCGGGAAGTTGTACTGTGTGCATGAGGAAGTTGCACTCTCTGTATCAGAAGTTGTACGCTATGGAGTGAACTAGTTTCATCTTTTCTCCTTACCTCCGATTCTTCATCTGGTCTTTCGTCTGAACATCCATACAAGTCCAAGATTCATCTGGTCTTCAAATTCTGCATCAAAACTTGTACATTTGAAGCTGGGTCTTCGATTAAGCACCTGCCTACCGTGCCTCTGGTCTCACCTCCACTCTAATCTGTCTGAGAGACCTCCGATTAGGGCACCTGTAAGTGTGCCACCATTTCCGACCACTGTACGCCGGCCACGCGCCGCCACTAATATCCGGAGACTGTTCACGCGCCGGCGAGTGAGTGTCTGTCACAGCTGTTTGCCGTCGTGTCTTCTGAGGTACCTATTTCTCATCATTCCGACTTAGTTCCTGTTGTCATACGATCGATTGGTGACTTTTGGTTCACATGAGTTCTTGAACACAGTGCTTTGTTCCTTCTGGGTTTACTGATTTCATCTGAAATCTGATTCATGGATGTGTAAGGTTGTTTAAATTCTGAATCTGGAATATCTGGATAGAATTTTGTCTTATAAAAGCTTGTTGAAAGTAAATATCAGGTTGTGATAGTTGGAGGCTTCTGAATATAGTTGCTGTGTCTGGATATAATCTCATTTGGTTGGAGGCTTTTGCTTCTCTGTTGGCTATTCGTTTATCGTGATAACATATGAAACATCTGGTAGTAATTGTGTGAAAATCTTGATCCGGTGGACTAAAGTCTAAGTTTCCTCATACAATATTCGGGTTGTGATAGCTGATTGGTTAATCTTGGATGATAATTTCTTTTCTTTGACATCATCGAAATTTGTTCAAGTTGTTTTTATTTGGACTCGAGAGACTTAATTAGAGTTTCCGAATTGTTGATTATGGCTAACTTGAAACCATCTACCTCATTATCTACATTTGTCGAGGGGTGTAATTCTACTTGTTTATTATCATCATCTTCTGAATGGATTATTGATTCTGGTGCTTCGGATCATATGACGGGTAATTATAATCTGCTCTCTAACTTTAGTAATGATCGATCTTCCGATAAAATCATAGTTGCTAATGGATCTACCTCTCAAGTGATTGGGTCGGGAACAATCGAACTTTCTCCATTTATTATCATTGTCCTCGGTATTAGGCCTACCTAAGTTCACATTCAACCTAATATCAGTGAGTAAAATTACACGTGGATTGAATTGCAGCGTATCCTTTTATCCTGATCATTGTATCTTTCGAGATCTGTCAACAAATCAGATCATTGGTAGAGGACGAGAATCTGGTTGACTTTATGTATTTGAACCTCAGGATGTAAAACCACAAGTAGGCTTTGCATCATTATCCGCTCTTGAAATACATTGTCGTTTAGGGTATCCGTCTCTTCAAAGTTTAAAGAAATTATATCCTCAATTTTCTCATATGTCGTCCCTAAATTGCGATTCATGCCAATTTGCTAAGCACCATCGCGTTCATTTAAGCCCGAGAGTTAATAAACGAGCTGCAACTCCGTTTGAATTAGTTCACTCAGATGTATGGGGTCCTTGTCCCATCACTTCTAAAACTGGATTCAAGTATTTTGTGACTTTTGTGGATGACTTTTCCCGGGTTACTTGGCTATATTTGATGAAGAATAGATCTGAAGTATTCACTCATTTTTGTTCCTTTGTGGCTGAAATTAAAACACAATTTGGTGTCTCGGTGAAAACTCTACGTAGTGACAATGCAAAGGAATATACCTCTGAAACCTTTCAGGCATACATGCGTCAGCAAGGTATTCTTCATGAATCTTCATGTGTAGATACTCCTGCCCAGAACGGGGTTGCTGAACGAAAGAACCGCCACCTTCTTGAAGTGGCTCGTGCTCTACTATTTCAGATGACAGTTCCGAAACCATTCTGGGCAGATGCAATCGCTACTGCGTGCTTTCTAATCAACCGTATGCCATCAGCAGTTCTGCATGGTGAGATTCCAATGCCAGTTCTTTTTCCTGAACAACGCTTGTTCCCAATTGAACCAAAGATATTTGGTTGTAGTTGTTTTGTTCGAGACACTCGACCTCATGTTAGTAAATTAGATCCGAAGTCTCTCAAGTGTGTTTTCCTTGGATATTCTCGTCTTCAGAAAGGTTATCGGTGCTTTTCTCCTACCCTCAATCGTTACATTGTTTCACGCGATGTCACATTTGTGGAGGAAGCGCCTTTCTTCCCGGTACCTACTTCCCTTAATCGTGAAGATCATGATGATTTGCTAATTTATACTATACCGATTCCGAATTCAACTCTTGAATCCTCAATTCCATCTACTTCTGAACAGTCCTCTGAACCGCCACGACCGCCAGTGATTCATGTATATAGTAGGCAACGCCGACCTACTTCTGAACCTCTTGCGGTCCCTCCTGTGGTTCCAAGTTCTAGCCATGTCCCTTCAGAACTTGAGGTTCCGGCATGTGATCCATCATCAAGCAGTGATTCAGATACAACAGAGGATCCTCAACCCGATTCATCATCTCAAGAGTCCGATCATGATGTTCCTATTGCCCTTCGGAAGGGTAAGCGTTCGTGTACTTATCCGGTTGATTCTTATGTGTCATATGCGAAGTTGTCTACAGCTTCTCGGTCATTGATTGCTTCGTTAGATGCTATATCAATTCCTAAAACTGTTGGAGAGGCTTTAGCTCATCCTGGTTGGCGAAATGCTATGATCGAAGAAATGAATGCTCTCGAGCACAATGATACGTGGACTTTAGTAGCGTTACCTACAAGCAAGAAGGCTATTGGTTGTAAGTGGGTGTTCACTTTAAAAGTTAATCCAGATGGATCGATAGCTAGATTAAAAGCTCGGTTGGTTGCAAAAGGATACGCTCAAACCTATGGGGTCGATTATTCAGAGACATTCTCTCCTGTTAAATTATCATCGGTTCGCTTGTTTATATCTCTCGCTGCTACTTACAATTGGTCTCTTCATCAATTAGATGTGAAAAATGCCTTCTTGCATGGTGATTTACTTGAGGAGGTTTATATGGAGCAACCACCCGGTTTTGTTGCTCAGGGAGAGTGTGGTAAAGTCTGCAAATTGCGAAAGTCTCTGTATGGTTTAAAACAATCTCCTCGTGCTTGGTTTGGTCGGTTCAGTTCTGTAGTTACCAAATTTGGGCTGCAAAGGAGCTCATATGATCACTCGGTGTTTTTTGCCTCATCTAAATCTGGATGTATTCTGTTAGTGGTATATGTTGATGATATCGTTGTTACTGGCAGTGATGGAGATGGAATCAAGAAGTTAAAGGATTTTCTTGCATCTCAATTCCAGACTAAGGATCTTGGTCCTTTGAAGTATTTCCTGGGAATCGAAGTTTCTCGGACTCGTAAAGGGATTTGTTTGTCACAACGCAAGTATTGTCTCGGGTATGATCGAGGCGAAACCCTGCGAGGCTCCCATGATTCCAAATGTGAGGCACTGTTGTCAATAGCGGAAAATAGCGCCGCTATAGCGTTTAGCGTAGCGTAGCGGGCTATGGGCGCTATCTGGTATATAGCGTTAGCGATGGTTTTTGCCTTTTTTTTTTTTTTTTCGTTTTACCCAGCAGATATTAGGATGCAGTACATATTTAGGGTTTTTACGTTAGGTTAAATTACGGCTGTAAAAAAATCGACCTGCTTCTCTCTCGACTCTGCTCTCTCTCGACTCTGCTCTCTCTCGACACTGCTCTCCTCTCCCTCCGGCGACACTGCTCTCCTCTCCGGCGACTGCACAACCTCCGGCTACTCGGTCTCTGCTCTCCTCGACTCCTAATTTTCTGTAAGTAACCATGTCTCTGTTCTTTCTAAGTTTTCTTTTCTGAAATTATGATTCAAGTTTATCTTTGTTTATGAAGTTATGATTAATGATTCTGATTTCTAAGTTAATGATTCTGAATTTCTGATTTCTGAGTTCATAATTATTAAATTTTGATTCTTAATTTCTTAGAATTTCAGCCTCTGTTTTATACTTTTATATATTCTGATGTTTGAAGTTTATAATTCTTGAACAGCTTCTGATTCTTTTTCATAATTCTGTTTTTTTAAGTTTATAAATCTGAGTTCATAATTGTTAGTTTATGTCTAACTTGAACAGCCTCTGGTTTACTTTTTCTGTTTAAGATTCTGATTTTATGTGTTTTTTACATTCCTGGATTGTATCTGTTTTTTACATTCTAATTTAATGTGTTGTATGGAAATAGAGATGGGTAAAGATATGGATATCGGATGGAATTACGGGGCTTTGGTTGAAGGAACCAAAAATACGAAATAGATTAAGACTTGGTTTTATATTTTGTTCTCTATTATACATATTAGATTAAGTCTTTTAAGGTAATATTATAATATAAAAATATATAATTATATTTTAGAAGTCTATCGCTAAATACGAAATAGCGGCCGCTATTTACCGCTATTCGCTACGTAGCGTATAGGTAGGTCATCGCTATTTTCCGCTATTCGCTATTGACAACTATGATGTGAGGTTGAAAGCTGATGATGGTGACCTTCTTGAAAATCCAGAGAAGTATAGAAAAGTTGTGGGAAAGCTCAACTATCTGACAATTACACGTCCTGACATTGCTTTTCTAGTAAGTGTAGTGAGTCAATTTATGTCGTCCCCGAGAACCTTACATTGGGATGCAGTTTGTCATATTTTGAAGTATTTGAAAGGAGCTCCTGGTTATGGCATCATATATCAAAATCATGGTCATCACATAATAGAAGGGTTTACTGATGCTGACTATGGTGGAGATCCTACAAGTAGGCGGTCTATAACAGGCTATTGTGTTTTTGTTGGAGGGAATCTGGTGTCTTGGAGGAGTAAGAAGCAGAACGTTGTATCAAGATCAAGTGCCGAATCTGAATATCGTGCTATGGCTCAAACCACCTGTGAACTTGTATGGTTACGCAATCTACTTGATGAGATTGGGTTTCCCCAGTCAAAACCAATCAATCTATTGTGTGATAACCAAGCTGCTATTCATATTGCCAATAACCCAGTATTTCATGAGAGGACTAAACACATTGAAGTGGATTGTCATTTTACTCGAGAAAAGATTGAAGATGGAACGATTACAACCTCTCATGTGAGGACAGGAGATCAGCTTGCTGATGGATTCACCAAAGCCTTGCCAGGAAATAGAGTTAATTATATTTGTAACAAGCTGGGCATGATTAATATCTATGCTCCAGCTTGAGGGGGAGTGTTAGTGATAATATTCTTTAAGTATTATTCTTGATATTGGGCTAACATTATTTGGGGCTGTTAGTTAGATTTGGGCCTTCATGGGCTATATGGTTATCATGTATATATATTGTTTCCTTGTTATTTTGTATGTAAGTAATCAGATAATATGAAATAGTGATTTCCTCTCTCTCTCTCTCTGGTCTTCTCTGATAACAATGGGATATGTGTAAGGATGCCACCCAACTATTCGACACCTTCATTTAGGCTACCCAACCATTAAAACTACTTTATAGGACAACCAAGTATGTATCCTTCTTTATACCAAACCCAGCAATAAAAGTCTGGATGGAGAATATAATCTTCATTCTTTAGATCTAACAAGATACATACTTGGGTGGCATATAAAGTGGTTCTGATAATTGGGTGACCTCCTCATAGATTATCTGTTAATGTATTTATTGCTATTTGCATGGCAATAGTTTTGCTGCAAACTTGTCTTTCTTGTTTAAAGTTTATATAGATGATGGGGTGTACTGCAGAAATGCTGACACCATCGGTGCACAGTGCCAATAAAATGGAATTGATGTTGATGTTGAGACCACTAATTTATTCTGTGTATTTTGCCTTTTGGTATAAAATTTAGAAAGTAGTTATGATTTCAAGATTCTCTTTGTTTTTGGTCCGATAATGTTCAATTTTGAAATTGAAATAGGTATGGAAAAGATGGATTTAACTTTTCTTTAGGAAATAATATGATGTCTTGTATGGAGCAGACATTATGGTTACTCCTTTCTAACAGGAAGGTCATGGTTGTGAGTAGAGGTGGTAAGATGGCCAGCAAGTTGGGTAAAGGGCCAAAACTAGTTCGGGTTGAAACATGTCAATTTTTAGTACGGCTCAAGTCGGATTGATCTAAAAAACATAATTAATAAGGTCATTATGATTACAAGAACAATATTATTATAAAAACTAGGTTTTATTGCCCTCGTGTGGCGGTGGGATTAAATCAATATTGTGAGCGAACTGTAAGTTTTTTTTTCTTCCTTTTTTTTGCAAATTAATACAAGGGATAATATATTATTTTGAATAAGAATAAGAAATGATTGTTGAGATTGTATGTTATAAAAATAGATTTAGACGACTTTTAACATGTTTAACTCACAAAATGTATAATAGTTTGCAGTAGGATACAACAGAAGAGGAATTGAGGAGACAAAACTTAAAGGTGAAAATAGCAACTCAAATCCAGTGGCACTGCTAGATCGTAGCAAATGCTTCGGGGTTGTGGCAGCTGCTGTGAAAAGCGTTGTGTCGGATTCAGTTGTTGATTTAAAAAGTCCGCAGGTACAAGTTTCACTCCTTAAAACCGTTCTTTTTTTCTTTTGAATATTATTTTTCTGACCAAAGGCAAAATAAAACTGCAGCTCACTGTTCTTATTGAGGCCCTACCAGTTTCTGGGCTACCAAAAGGGTCACCTGTTGTTGCTGTTTCAGTTCTTCCTCAAAAGCTTGTCATTACCAAGCCTCGTCTCTGCATCAAAGCTTTGGTTCCTGATGCAAAATCAAAGAGCTGAAAGTCTGGAAGAAGAAGAATGATGATCGGTTTTGTAATTTTAGTCATTTCATTGTGTTTATCAAGTACTTAAAGTAGGAGCATACAAGCAATCTGTTCTTGGCAAATAGAGAAAAGAGGGGAGTGAGGACATGGTGGGACTTCTGTTGTGAAACTAACCTCTACTGACATGAGTTATTTACAAGAACTAATATTACACTAATTTTCAGTTTTCATTCTTATCTATTTTAGTACTGTGGCCTATTCACTGATTTTGGTTCTGAACAGATTGAGATTCAATCTATTCACTGATATTGTTTTTTCTCTTTACAGTTACACATGTAAAATTTTGGTTTTTGCCTGTATGGTTTTGTTTTTTTATGAATTTGTTCATATTACACTTGGGACACATATTTTTTTGTTAGAATTTTTTTAAACTTGTCACTTCTGTAAATACAACTACTGTGAAATTTTTTTAAAAATTAATATATATATTTTTTATTTAGAGTACCTTGTAATATTTATAGTTTATTGGGTGTTTTTTAGTTCCTTTATGAAATGAAACAAAAGGTGGAAGGAAAGGGGCCTCTGATACCAAACATCACGTAGTCGCAAACGTATACCACCCACCCCACGTAAACGTTTGACGAAGCCGTCTCCAATGGAGGTGTCCGGATCGTCTAAACCGATGATAGCAACACAGCAGGAAATGGTGGAATCGAAGGTACCGCTTGCATACAGAGATCAGTGCGCGCACTTGCTTATTCCGCTCAATAAGTGCCGTCAATCTGAGTTTTACTTGCCATGGAAATGCGAGAACGAGCGTCACTCCTACGAGAAGTGCGAGTACGAGCTTGTTATGGAGAGGATGCTCCAAATGCAGAAACTCAAACAATCTAACAATCAGGCCCAGGGACAGGGAAGCCCCATCCCGCTTATCCCCAAAACCGCTAACGCGTGATATGCCCCTAATCGAGTCGAATCGGCGATTTAGGTTTGTTCTCTTTTAAGATTATTCTTCAAATTTGGTTCTTAATTACTTTTGATATTCAATTACATGGATTGGTTTGTGATCTAGGGTTATGGTTAGTCTGAATTTAGTTGAATGAATTTGATGGATTCTGTGGATTAACGGTCCGTTTTGGGTATCTAATCAATTAGGGATTCTTATGTAGTTTGGCTTCACTATTTCAGCTGCATTTATAGCAGTATGGGATGTTGGTGCTTAAGCTATTAGAGTTTGCTGGTTCATAAGAATTGGTAATCCGTTTGGTTTTCATAAATTTTCTTTGCAATGATTTTGTCTTACTGGTATATGCGAGCCTCCTCTGCACCACCCTTACTTGCTCCTTGTGCTGGAAATTTGATAGAAAACAATATATGATTACTTTGGTAATGCCAAGCAAGACTTAGCTGATAAACAATATCCAACTTCTTGGGATGACACTGCACATTGTAAAGTGTTTCGATAACCCTTAAAAGACAGTTAAAAGTAAGGTTACTGGTTCAATTAGCAACCAATTACTTAATTAACTTGTTTAATAAATTCTAAGCAGCGGTTATTTACCTTCTTTGAAGTCTGTATTCGATTGAACTTAGAGGTACTTTCTCTAATCATAAGAGTAATGCCACTTAAGAAAATTTAGTTCCACAAAAATAATGTTATAGTGAGTTAAATTCTTTATCTGATACATATAATATGATGATATGCTATATGCTTAAGGCGTTCCGCGTTCGCTTAACCCCTAATTAGGCGATTAAGATCCCTTGATGGCCTAGGCCTTTTGAGCTCCACTTTGCTTAATTTTTCTTGGGTTAGGATCATCTCCCATCGGCACCCCTGAAAAAATAAGGTAGATGGGTTGAGTGATTGACTCCTTGTTTTGATGGGTGTGTATGACATTGATTTGACGTGTCTCAGGTTGCAGTTTGTGAGATAGTAGAGGTATGTAGGGGGGTTCTATGAACAACACCTTTCTTTTTAGTTCCTTGCAAAACATAACACGGCATGTGATTGACATGTATTGTTTCCCAATGCTTATATTTCTAAGATGTTAGATTTGTTCGGGGGTGTTTAGGATTGCGTTTTTTAAAGTGCTTATGAGCTTTGAAATAAGTGAGTAGCAACTTAGTTATTTGAGAGATTCTATATCTTTCCTACTAATCCCCCCCCCCCCCCCCCCTAACTTATCCTCCTACTCACAAGATCAAAACAAGTGTCATAATCAAGAGAGGAGACGAGGAAAGAGAATTAATGGATTTCACATGTTACAACTTGGTGGGTAGGAGGATCAAGCAGGAGAAATAGAATTTCTTTTACTAAATTTTAGTGCTTATTTACTCTAAAATATGTAGGTAACTAGAAAGTGCTTGGGATTGTTTATCTGCTTTAAACAACTGCAACATCCAGGTAAGCACTTAAATAAGCAATCTCAAATGCCCTTATTAGCAGCTAAATCAGTTGCAATTTCAGTTACTTCTAATGCTTGCCATTGTAGCATCTATAGTGTTGAAAACCCTAATTTGTAAGCTCATATTTATGATGAATAAAGGATATAGGTTATTTTATTAAGTAAATAGTTCCAAGAACAGTTGTGTGAATAATCTAGATAAAAATTTGTCAAATCAAGGCTGGACTCTGTTTTCAGGTTATACGATTTTTTTGAATTTTTTATGTGATATTTGGATTATCTTACCGTAGGAATTTGCAACAACCTCAAACTTGGGAAATCAGAACATTCAGATACATAACCTAAATTCTCAAATATTTTGTAGTGATTTTCAGCAAAATTTTGTTTTAACTCAAAGATAATTATTGGTCTCCCAACTTCTTTTTCAGTTTGCATTTCGGTTATTGATTGCTTTTCTGGCTTACGAACAAATATGTTATCTGTTCTCTTTGTACTCCTACAAGAATACTTATTTCTTGTCTTGTCTTGTACATTCTTGTTATTTCTATTTGCTATATGTCTTGATACATTTATGCCTGAAATTTTTTCTAAAAGATCTCCAATCCATGATGTGTTGAAGCTGTATATTCTCTTCTTGCACTGTTTTGAAATCTGAAATTACCCTAAAAATGGTGGTTGTTTGCATGGATAGTTCCTTTCTATTTCTTGATGTGTAGTGAAACATGAATCTTGACAGGGGGATGAAATCGCTGGCTCTGGTGGACTTGTAGTAGATTGCTTAATTCCATTGGTGAGAAAAATCGTAAATCTGTTTTTCGTTATCATGTACAAAAGGATGATTATTCATTTTCATCCTTCTCATAAGTTACTTGTTTGGTCATTTAACATTATCAGACTTGAAAAATAAGGATATGATACAGTATTCGACAATTCTATCCTATTAGCTTTTCGACTGGTATGAGTGTATGAGTATGAGTGTATGACCATTTAGAGTTGGGCTGGGCCTGTGTAGCCCAATAATTATTAACAAGCTCTTCAATAGTGTTTGTTAATTGTTATATTGTTTTTTTGGGCAATTTGGGTTTGCAGAAATAGAGTGGTTCCTGCAATCAACGGATAATTTTGACAAGGAATGTTAGAAGTGAAGATATCTTTTCAAGTATGCAAAGAGTTTCTGTCTTTTGGTTTCAAATAAAAGTAAAAAGTAAAATAAAAAATTTAGTAAGTTGGGAGTTGTGAACTTCAAATCCAAGAGAGGTGGTTGGTTATTTATGTCTAGGTTTGGAAATTATTTTCTTACTTGTGTTATTGCTCTTTTGGTATTTCATCTTGTTGCATTCTGCTTTTGAGCATTAATAAAATATTAAAAATATGGTTTTCTTAAAAAAGAAAAGAATAAGGATTAGAAATTTAAATTATGTTACAAACTATGTAAGGTGGAAGAGAGAAAGGGAGTAAAGTTGGAATCGGAAGATGAAAGAAAAATTAGTGATACCGGAGAGATTTGGAGGTATTAAATTAGAAACATGATATAACTTGAGTCCTACTATTTTTCTAACTTCATCTTTCTACTTTTTATACGATACGTCTACTAATTTTCTTTTTCAGTTTCATTTATTGATTTTGACATTTTTATTGATTTTGTGAGTAGAAATATGAATAAAATGATATATCACCTCTTATTAAATTATGCTATATTTATAGGAGATGATACATCCTTCTACTTTCTTTTTCATACTCATAAGATCGACATAAGTGTCAAAATCAATGAGTAAGATTAGAAAAAAGATTTTAATAGAATTCACATGTTATATT
Source organism: Pulicaria dysenterica (assembly GCA_947179395.2). Taxonomy (NCBI): domain Eukaryota; kingdom Viridiplantae; phylum Streptophyta; class Magnoliopsida; order Asterales; family Asteraceae; genus Pulicaria; species Pulicaria dysenterica. Next base: position 109,037,259 of record OX359288.1, on the reverse strand, counting down.
GTGATAAGTAGAATGATAATTAGAAAAAAAGTTAAAAAATATATCATTTTTCTATATGTATTCTTGAATTGTGGGTGAAAGGAGAGGGGTAAAAATGTAAAATGGAAAAGAAACAAGAAATAGTGGAGAGATTTGGAGGTATTAAAAGGAAGGGACGGCTTCTGTTTAAAAAACCATCATTCCATCTGTCTCTGTATGTATGTCTGAGTCTGAGCCTATATATATATACATGATATATATATATCTATATCTATGATCTGATTTATTTACTGAATTCATCATTCTATTCCCTTCCCTTCCCGTCCCATCTCTGCCATCATCATATGGACTCCGGTCCCCTACTCACTTTTCACTCTTGAAATAAATTAATGCAAATACTATTATTACTACAAAAGTCAAACCTCATTTACACACAATTTTTCAATCTCATCATGTTAGGTATTCAAAGAAATTTTTATACTAGAAGCCTATAATGTAAAGGTCAGTCAAAAGCATTTAGAGCACGGGAACGAGTGTATATAATTTTTTGACTATTTAAAATATATAAATCGACTTCTTGTTATATTATTTAGGTGAATATATGAATATATTGAAAACTATAATGAGATACGTAAAGCATTTGAATATAAATCGACTTCCCTCTATTTAAAGCTTTTGTATTTTAAGTTGGCCATATATAATATAATTTGTGAGGTGATCCTCACACAACATATTTTAGTCATGTACAACAATGTACAAGCAGTTACTACACATAGTACATGTTGATGCTGTATAACATTGTTGTGTATGACTAAAATTTGTTGTATGAGGATCACCTCCCATATAATTTATATGATTATGTGACATGTATTAAGAAGGGAATTTAATTGATGTGACACGCTTGAATTTGATAGAGTAATCTATATCTATATATATAAAAGGCATGCAAATTTTCTTAAAATAACTATAAATTGAACTTCAATCAACCAATCACAAGCTTCAATTTTAAAATCATTTAATTCTTAAAAACAATTTTGGAAAGATTATACACGGCTAGATGAAAATTACGAGGAGGTTTTATAAAAATTGTATATTAATGTGATTAATTATAAGACGTTTATAAATTATGTTTAATAACTTGTGATATATTTTGTTTAGAGAAAAAATAATTATATATTTACGATCGTCTCATTTTTATATATGTTTTGATATAAAATTCATTGTAATATGACACTTTTTTGGAATTAGTATATTCTTAATTTTTCGTTATCCACTAATAGTAGTAGATAAGTAATTTTTTGTTTCGCTGAGTGGTTTTTTTGGGATTATGATGATGAGTTGAGTGGTCAACTTAAATATGCTATTAAAAGTGTTTAGTTATTGATTTTAAAACATTTTTAATATTATTAAAATGATGTATGAAACATTTCATAAAATATGGTTTAAAATAAGATGATTTATTGCAATATTTTTATTTGAAAATTTTAATATCTCAAATACGTTTCCGAAATACCCTATGTCTAAATTTTCTCTGTGACGCGATGTTTGAAAGTATGTTGAAATAGAGGATTCTAATTATGGAAAGCATTTTAAAAATAATTTGATAATGCTATAAGTCTATATTTTAATATTATATATTATAATAATAATAATTCATATTAATTAAAAAAAAGATTAAAGATAAAAGCTAAAGTTTTTAGTTTTTTTTCCAATAAATGAACTCGTGTTTTAGGAAAATATTTTGTTTAAACGTTAATAATTTTAGAAATAGTAGCCTCTTAAAAAAGCTATATATATATATATATATATATATATATATATATATATATATATATATATATATATATATATTAAAAGGATATAAAAAAAGAATAATAAAGGGTTGTTTGTTTAAACTTTTATTTTTGAGCTTAATCTTATGTGCTTATTAACTTATAACTTTTTTAGAGAAAAAAGTGTTTGGATTAATTTAAAAGGTGTTTGACTTGGCTAATTAATGAAAATTACCAAAAAGACATTATTACATTATTTGTGTGTTAAATAATCTGTCAAAGAGGGATAGAATGGTAAATGTGTTAAAATAAGCTCCACTTTGAAAAATAAGCTAAGTCACGATAGCTTATAAAAATAGGCTTATTTCATAAAAATAAACTAATAAGTTTAAGCTAATAAGTCTATCCAAATACATAAAATTTGATAAACCCATAATATAAACTAAAAAGTCAATAATCCTAAAAAAATAAAGCAAACAACCCCTAAGAAATGTAGTTAATATTGATAGATATAGTCTATGTTTAGATCGAGGTTTGGGGTAGCCGGTGTGCTATTGACAGGTAAGAAACAGCCGAGAGAGAGATCCTTGAAGATTTTAAGACTGCTGCTTTCGCTATTGACCTTTTGTCTAATTACCTTTTCTTAAAACAACACTTTTCATAACAAGAAGAAACGTAAAGATTTTTATCTATTATTTATTTAATGTAATTTCAACCTTATTAATTATTTATTTATATCAACCACTTTCTAAATTTCCATGAATTTTTCAAACTTCACCCATGAAACGTAAGAGATCTTCAAGAACATTAATATTTTCATTTAGCGTTTTCTTCTTAATGCATTGCTTTTTTTAACGTTCAAAACTTTATAGTCTTTGGAGAAAGGTGTGGCGTTGGCTAGGTTTTTCATGTGCTCAAATAGAGTTTTATGTCCCCCGAACCTAAAAAAAGCCGGATTATTGGAGCAAATGACATCCGTATGGTGGTTCTATGGTGTATTTGGAATCGTCGAAATAGGTTGGTGTTAGCCGAAAACACGAATGAAATGGAAAGATAAAAACCAGAGGACCTCTTTCTGGATATCTTTGTCAATGGACGCTTTTAGATTCCTAAGTTTAAAAATGGATTTTAAAGAAGCTAACATATATGGGGAAAGATTGTTACAAAAATAATTGAAATACGGATTTATCAACATTTATTATGTAGAAAAGAATAATAAATAGCTAGGGCGGGGGGAAAGGGTGTAAGAAAATTATTCTCCTGCTTAACAGTAAGTACTACGCAATCATAGCATACCATGCTGTCAGTCACACCATCCTATTCCTCCTACACCAGTTATTTTTTTTCCCCTTCATTCTTACTATATATATATATATGATAACCTATTTTATTTTAAATATTGCGAGAATCAATTTTAATCGCTAATTTAAATGGAATTTATAAATGTAGTATGGGAGGATCACGTGTAGGTGCATGTGATGATTTCATTAGTGGGTGATGATATTAAAAGAAGAGGAATTGAACGGCTCAGATTGTTTCTCGCAGTTTCTTGTACATATCTTACTCCTTTATAATGCATTTATCCTTAAAAACTCTTAATTTTTAAGTAAGTTGAAAATACTAAAATACCCCTATAAACTAATTAAAGTAACTATTTAGTGAAGTTAATGATAATTTAATATATTATTTTCATAACTAAACCTTCCAAAAAAAGAATATCTAAAAAATCAAATTAAGCAAATTAACATAATAATTAAAAGAATTAATAATTATAGTTTTCATAGTAAATATTCTACTATATAATAATATTTTAACTTAATTAATAAAAATTACGTATAGTCATATAACCTAAATTTATAAAATTTCTAGATTTTTTTATGGGTATTAAAATGGTATATAGTTATAATGCTAACACACTTGTTAGATTTTATCATCCATATGAAATTTTATTGACCAATTATTATTTAAAAAAGAAACATACTACCTCTATTATAAAAACAGACAAGTTATCGAAAAAATAGTCGCCGCCGCTGCATTGCGCGGGTATGATGCTAGTATATATATATATATATATATATATATATATATATATATATATATATATATATATATATATATATATATATATATATATATAGGCAAAAGTTCAAACGAGAACTGTTTTTTGTACGAGAACTGTTTTTCATGCTATTAGTGACTCGTTAATAGAGGTATTTTGGTAATTTATATATTACCCAACCGTAAATTGCGTCCGGATGAGCCGTCATTAATTTGTGAGGCATGATTTTCCTGACGTAACCCTCATTAATGCGTCATAATGAACCATTAATGAGCAGTCAAAAATTCTTAGCCATTGATTAATCTTAATCAAGAGCTAAGATTGGTTCCCGCAGTTCTCGTACGAAAAACAGTTTTCATATAAACCGTACCATATATATATATATATATATATATATATATATATTATATATATATATATACTATATTGTAAAATATTTAATTTTCTCTCTTAAAAAAATTTAAGACTACTTAATTTTAAGTAGTATAAGTTTTTATGCTTAGAATACAAACACTTAAAGCAATATTATTCCCTTAATTACTTACATCACAACAACTATTTAATTTATCTAATTTTAGCTAAATTACTACCTCAATACAATTGTAAGACTATAGTATATTTTTCTCTAATTATTTATTAATAATATTTTAATTGATTCTCAAAAACTAGTAAACAACTAATAAATTAAATGGTTGATTGTAAAAAAGTAAAGAAATCAGAAAAAGGAGAAAAAACATGGATATGTTGACTAACATCGTATTTCAGACATATTATACTATACTTTTAAAATTATATATGTTGTCGAGCACAAACTATTGTGATTACCGTCGTATTACGCAGATGCAATGCTAGTATATATGCTCAAAATTTTTATTTGAAGCTTAAATTTGTGCTACCCCTACTCCTGCAAACAGTCGTGCTTTCTGAAAAATGGTAAGGATACTATTGACATTTATGACATTCTCTTGACCTGGTGTTAATGATATACCTCTTTGTCTCTACATGTATTAACATGTTTCCCTTTTATGACAAGTGCAATCATTCTATTCTATGAAATACTGCTAGCCTAATTTTGATATGACACAATCCATAACTATATTTTCATTAGTGAATACTATAAATACCTGATTTCTTCATAAACCGGAAAAACTATATATATTAGACTACCCGCATCCATCGTGGATGGGATGTGTGAGCGGCCTTCACGAGCTCCGCACACCATCGCCGGTGTGCGTGAGCCACCGCTCACGCTCACATCCGTGAGCCGGCTCGCTTGCGTGAAGAGGGAAAAGGTGACCGTTGGGGTGGGGTAGCCGTTACACACAAATATTTTTTCACACATATTTTTCCTACATTCTCCTCTCAAACATCTATATTCTCCTCTTTAAACATTTATATACATACAAACATGTCATCTGATTCGTCGGATTATTATGACGAGGATTTCGAGATTGATCAAGCGGAGGTAGATTTTCTCTCCGTTTATCGTCAAACAAGAACCAATTTGTTTATTGGAATGTCCAATGCGGTTTTGGATGTGTTGCGTGAGTATGATGAAGTTAGCTCGAGTCAATCAACAAGACGGCGAGGCCCGGATCAAGTTAGAGACCGTGAAGCTGCACACGAGCAACTTGTAGCAGATTATTTTGCAGACAACTACAACTACAACGACGAATCGTTTAGGCGACGTTTCCGCATGAGCAGACGACTATTCACACGGATAGTTAGCGATATTGAGGGATGACATGCATTTTTTCAGCAGGGTGTCGATGCTAGAGGAAGAAAAGGTTTATCTCCCTTGCAAAAGTGTACATCGGCAATTCGACGAAAACATTAATCAACCAAACGATGAAGACGACGTACAAATTAGCGAACAACAATTTGAGGCTAATGTCCGAAAAGTCCGAAGTGCGGAAGTGCATCACAACCTTCGATCGGATCTAATCGAGCACATTAATCGGCTTCCGAGATGGAACGACGACGTTAACTAGTATTTTTTATTTAAATTAATGTAGTTATATTTTTTTATGTAATTTGAAATTTATAAAATATTATTTGAATTTATATTGTTATTTAAGGTTTTTTATAATTATTATGTTTTAATTATATTGTTTTAAAAAAAAAGAAAAAAAAAGAAAAAGGATGTGAAGGGTGTGATATATGCAGGAGTTTGTGTCATGTGATGAGAAAATGGTGAGATGCTGATGTGGCTGTGTGAAAGGTGTGATGGATGCTGGTAGTCTTATATAGACACTCCTTAGGCTTTACGTTATACCCTACCCGATGGGATCGGGTAGGGGCGAGTACATGCAGGAACACCATAACTTGATTTTGGGTAACCAATTTCGAGTAGATGAATCGGGTTGCTAGACTCGCTGGAAACTTTCCCAACCCCCCACCCTCTCAACCCCCTCACAACCAATCACATTTGAACACATATTTTTTTATTTTAATATATTAATAAAAAATGGGGATAGTTTTAAGGTAAGTTATAATTTGATATTGGGTAAAGAAAAAAGGTAAGGGAGGGGAATGATGTGGCGCTGATGTGGCAGCGGGTAAGCCTTATCTGCAGGTAAGGTATAACGTCCAGCCTTATGGGTAAAAACTATCTATATCTATTAATTATCTTTCTAAGTCGACCTCAAGTACGTTATATGTTTTTTTTTAACGGCATCAATTTCATTAAAAATCTAGCAAATCTAGCAAGATGCTAGATAATATTATATGTGAAAAAAATACAAGAATTCATCGCCTGATATCTGTTTAATACAAAAGAATGTGAAGGAGTAAGTACGTTATATGGTGTATGTGTATGTTTGATCTGCATACATCACACTTTAAGTAAAGTCTTTTATGAGAAGGCAAATAGCTCACATGCAACGTCCTAGCTAGCTTGTCAAATGAAAATTTAAAGACTCGAGTTCAATCCTCTTAAGGTGACTAAGAGAGTAAGAGTCGTGGTTTATAGACTCTTGTATTCATGCGTATTAGTCTATTAGAGAAGTAAACTTAAAATGCATTATAAAAAAATAAAAAAAACTTAATTACCGTACATATACAAAAAATTCCAAATACATACATAAGAAACCAAATTTTTTTTTTTTGAAGTACTTTATACACAACTAACTCAAAAAATAACATAATTGAATATAAAACACATTTAAAGTATGTAGATAACAACCAAACTATTAAAGACTAATACATAAAAATAATAAAAGGTAGACATACAAATTGTTTAAAATATATATAAAACAACAAAACACATAAGAAGCTTAAGCATGCTCAAATCATAACATCGCACGGATCAGTCAATAGACAATCTAGAAATAAGAAAAAGAAGCGAATATACTCAAGACACAAATTCTTAAATCAAGCAAAAGCAACAATATTTTAATAAACAATCATTTTACTTGATCAACCTCATTATTAAGAAAGAATAAAATGACAGTCATTAAAAATTAATAAAATGATAGTTAGTATAGACTATCAAATATAAAGAACAACTAAAAGTTTTTCATATATAGAGAAAATGGAAATCCAGATTCACATAACTATTAAATAAATGATGATTTAAGTGCACATGTTTAAGAGAAATAAACTACACATGCAAATTTGTAAACATGAGCATTACATGAGTAAACCTGAAATACAACATAATTTAATATAGAATTGTTTGATAATTTAATGAATCAAGTTAGTTGATAAAGAGGTTCATCTACATGCTTAAATCCGCTACCTACTGACCACATGTCTTACCTCTAAAACGGACTCCATTGTATTTTCACTTCTAAAGCTGAATTTTGTACACCTTGCAAATGAAAGAAAAAAAATAACTCACGTGTTAATTATTAGAAAATAAAGAATTGTTTCTTGTTTTTTGTATAAAAAATTAATATTTCTATTTTAATATTAAATTTGGTTAACTACCTACACTGTTAATATAATTTCAGGATCATCAAGAACAACTATCTTTATATATCTAAATTTAGATTTTTAAACATATATAATATATCATCTTCTAATGATACATTTGATTTTTAAACCATATGTAATATAAGGTTTCATACATCTTTCTAGTAAAATTGAAAATGTTTTAAAATTAATAACTAAACACTTTGAATAACATAACCAAGTGACTGTTCAACTCATCAACATAATCTCAAAAAAACTCACTTAGGTAAACAAAAAATTACCTACCCACTACTATTAATGGATAACAAAAAGTTAAGAATATACTAATTTTAAAAAAGTGTCATTTTATAATAAAATTTACACCGAAACATAGATAAAAATGAGACGGTCGTAAATATATAATTTATTTTTCTTTAAATAAAATATATCACAAGTTACTAAACATAATTTATAAACAACTCATAATTAATTACATTAATATACAACTTTTATAAAACCCCTCATAGTTTCTTAAAATTCCCTCCCATGTTTCATAAATCCCCCTCACAATTTTCATTAAGCCCCCTCACAATTGATTTAAAATTAAATTGATCGATTGAATCTTGCCAAAATTGTTTTTGAGAATTGATTGATTTTGAAATTGAGAGTTCTTATTGGTTAATTGAAAGCATGTTAAAGGAAATAAATGTTTTATGGTAACCATGAAAGCCTGTTAAATGAACATGTTAAAATCACTTAATTTGTTATCACATGTTGCAAGAAGACGCATTTTCACAAGTTTAATGTTCCTCTAGGTTATGGATCCAAAACAGATCGAAACAACATTTTGACTGGTCGTGTTGGGTTTGTAACCCATTGGAGTGCTTCAAAAAAGTTTGAACTATTCCGGTGCTTGACGTTTAACCACATTTTGATTTGGTGGTTCTTTTGTTGTCTCCAACTTGGAGCCTCTTAAAATTTTTATACAACTGATTGTTGTTTCACATTATTATTTATATAATTGATTCCCATGCTTTTCAAAATAAAATAAAATTAAGAGCATGCCATATGGTTGATTCAAATGTCTTCGATCATCCTTCATACCATATAAGCAGACTTCATACTTCAATACAGAAAATACCCACTCTTTAAACTTTTTCATCTTAAATTTAATATATATTTATTCTACTTATATTACTCATACTAAACTACAATTAATAATAATATACGGAATTACAGAAAGATAATATATTAACAGCTAGCCAAAAAAGAAAAATTACAGCTAATATAAAAGTAAAATATAAAATATTACATCAAATTAAAATAAATAAAAAGTACAACTAACTTAGAATAGAGAAAAGATACAACTAATTGTGTTAAAAACTTCAAGTCCCGTTTCCTCTCTTTCGATTCATTAAAGCTTACGCTTTGAAATGTCAATAAACTTTGCATTGCTTTTGCACATCGAAGTTTTAAAAGAATTGAGATCATTGAGTAGTTGTGAAATCCTTTGCCGAATGGGTAGATGCAGTCGATGATCGAAACGGCCTCTTATCCTTTCTTTTTTCCAACCAGCCATACGGTTATTAAGAGTATCTTCAATCATACTTCATCTATTCAAAATGAAGTACAATTCCATTCAAATCATACTTCAAACGTCACTTTAAATATAAAGTATTGAAAAAAACTCTTCAAGTATAAAGAGTGATTGACTTTTCATATATGGACCGCACCTAAAATAATATTACTTTCTATTTAAATTGTTTTCATTTTAACAAATATTTATTAATTTAATATACGAGTCTTATTTTTAAAGTATTAAATAGAGAGTAAGGTTGAAGTTGAGAGATTGGTTAGAGTGGATGAGCCCACCAAAAATAGAGATAGAAAGTCATATATAGAGAGTAAGCTAGTTGGAGATGCTCTAAGAAAACACCTCTTCGCCCTCGAGGTCTTCGTTGAGGAAATGGTACTTGAGCATCTGATGAAATTGAGAAAGTATTAGAGTCAAATGGTCCTTGAGCATATCTTTGTTCGAACGGGACCCATTTTGGACACACTCGGAGGATCTCCTATCAGTGTTCGAGATTGAAGTCAAATTGTGAATTGGCCTATATGGTATATAGATGAATTTCTTGAGGTCTGCTTCAACTCGCGTATAAGTTGTTGTAATTCCTGTTGAATGCCCCAACATTCCTATCTAACATACTCTTTCCACTTTGAGACAAGTTGGTGAATGATCCGACTTTTCTATTTTACTCTTTTCACTTTGAGTCAAGTTAGTGATGTATGGAAATACTCTACAACTCGTGACCAAATAAAATTTTTTTTTTTTTTTGCATATTTCTTACTTGGTTGTCCTTGGAAACATTGACCCAATCCTTCATTAAGGACAATTTATATTCGGTACTCCACTTTCGTTCTCGAATTTGTGAAGTAGGTGTTGGTTTTTTGCGCCTGGACAACACAGATTTCAGTTAGGCGTTGGGCTCCTGTTAAGTCTTGGGTATGACATTGTGATCTGGACGGGTGTCGTTCATTTCAAACTAAGAAGAAGACATCAAATTTTGATACCGAGTTATTGCAAGCTACTTGGAAGATTAGAGATTATGGATAAAAAAAATTGGGATTTTAGGAAGGATGATGATTGTTGTCCACTAGAAATTGAAGCATCCAGATTAGTCATAAGGGGACTGACACATAAATAGGTGGTAGCGTTTCAAGTCGGAAGACGTTAGTTGTTAATATCCAAAGTTGTTAAACAACTATTGGATTAAGATGTAAGTTGATGTGTTGGAATTAATCTCCATTTTGTAATGTTGTGGGTTTGCAAAAAGTAGAGGATTTTATCATATTTGATTGGAGAAGAAAAAAATAGGAGGTAAAAAGGTTAAAATGGAGTTGGTACTTATATATCACAACAACAATAACAATAATAACAAGACCCAATCCTCCGCTAAAGCGAGGTATGAGGAGGTAGAAAGTAGACAATCGTACCTCCACCCGTAGGTAGAGAGATTGCTTCCTGAGATAGACCTTCGGTAGAGCAAGAAAAAAAAGACAATCAAAAAGTAAAAAAAAAAATAGCTAATTAAAAAGAAAAGAAAAGAAAAAATAAATAAATAAAAATAAATAAATAAATAATACATAGATAAAAAATAAATATCTAATTAAGTAGAAGCATAAAAAGTAAATTAAAAATAAAAATAAATAAAACACGGTTTAAAACGCCAAAAAATATAGAAGAGAATAATACTAAAAGAGTAAAGAAAAATAAAATAAAAATAAAAGGTAGGATAGTAAAGCTTAAATTCGAATCCTAAGCCCAAGTCTTTCAATCTCTCGCGCTACCTATCCTTGTATCCTAATCCTCCTTCTCCAAAAAGCCCTATATGAGATCATGTCATCGGAGAGAGAAAACTCCTGCAGATGTCTTCTAATTCTATCCTCACATCTCAGCGTAGGACGACCACGCCTCCTAGTCCCATTAACTATAATAGATTCCACCCTCCTAACTGACGTTGTTGGTTGTCTTATTTTAACGTGCCCAAACCAACGTAATCTCCCTCTCTCAATTTGTTAAGATTAGACGTCACATCTAATTTGGTTCTGAAAACACCAATCGAGATTCTGTCTAACAAACTCTTTCCACAAGTCCATCTAAGCATCCTCATCTCGGCCACTTCCATCTTCTCGGCTTGCGACTTTTTCAGAGGCCAACATTCAGATCCATATAACATTGCAGGCCTAACAGCCAATCTGTAGAATTTTTCTTTTCAGCCAATTGGTAGATCCATATAGTTAGTACTTATATATAACTTTATAAAACAATTCTTTTTAGAATTTTAAGCGGTCACATGACCGTTACACTCACACTCACACACTCTCTCTTTTTTTCTATCGAAAATGACATTCTTCTCCTTGTCTCTCATCTTCGGTATGTCAATGTTGAGAAACCTTCAAAATGAACTTTGTACCGCAATCATAGGGATGGTGTTGATTTGTGGTACTGCAGGCCATGTCAGCATACCGATCGTATCTCTATGCCATATACACCATGCTCTAAGGACTAAAGCGACGAAGAAGATTAAGATTTAAAAAGGTGAACGTTTTTTTTGTTGGTAAATATAAATTCCCCGCTATAAGAAGCAGACTGAATTATTCCATTTAGTGACCTCATCTCTGATTAATATAAGTCCACTGAACCATCATTGATTCAGTTCCATTTATATATGTTGAGCTTTAAAAACACAAATGAAAACAAGTCTTCGAACAATTCAAAATGGGAATGATAATTGACTGAAAAACATACTTTTACCCCATAAATTCCAAAACTGAGAATGATATTTTCTGCACCATATATATAAATGCCAGAAGGAAAAAAAATGATCAATAACAGCGAATCATTATTTTTTGTTTGATTTTGGATATAAAAACAAAATTTAAAGTCATGACATTTTGTTATCATGACGAGGAGCATAGAGTCAAACAGCATAAATATTTTTTGTTAACATGTGTTAAGAGACCTGCACAAGAGATGAAGAGAGAAAGAGCTCACACTCTACACACGTGTATACATGTACATACAAATACAACACACATATGTGCATGTGTATAAATATATGGAAAATTATTTTTCTTTAATCTTATACTTACTCATATATAACCTAGTAATTCTTCTTACTTAATGTTAAATAATAAACTAAACATATATATATATATATATATATATATATATATATATAGACAAAAGTTCATGTGAGAACCATTGTTAATGCGAGAACCGCGAGAACCAATCTCGGTCATTCCTTGGATATGGGAAGTTTCACGGATGGAGAGCGTGGAGGGATAGAGTGTGGCAGGGTGCATGTGAGGAATTCATGGGTGGGCAATGACATTAAAGGAGAGGGGGAATTGGATGGCTCAGATTGGTTCTCGCACTAAGAATGGTTATGGCAAGAACTTTTTCATATATATATATATATATTATTAGTTGTATTATTGTAATTATGTATTATAAGATAATAAAGTGTCATCACCGCCGCCGCCGTATGCCGTCGGGCAACAATAACCGCCAACGGCCGTCCGCCGCCGTCACGGCCAACCGCCGCCGTCACTTGACAGAGAACCGCTGTCCGCCGGGAAACCACCTGTAACACCCTCCTTACCGGCCTAGATTAATTAAGGTAATTAATTAAGTTTAAGTTGAGACTTAAGTTAATTATGTGTTTTAATTGTGGAATTAATTGAATAAATGTGTTAATTTATTTAGTTAATTTAATATTAAATAATATGTTGTTTATGTGAGTGGGGCGGTGGGGTTTAGGTGGCCGATGTGGAGGTGGTTAGTCACCACCCTAGCCCTTAGACCCTCCACTAATCTTAATACATGCATAGTTGGCCGATTTAGGGGGTAAACTCTCTCTCCACACTTTCATTTACATGCAAACATAGAGAGTGTGTGTGTGTGTTTACTCTCGGAAGAACAAGAACAAAAGAAGGTCCGATTATGCTCTTCAAGAACTTGTTTGGGATTAGAGTTCAATAAATCAAGCTTCATAAGGTTAGAATTATATGATTCTTGTTGTTAATTGCTATTTGAAATCGGTTCTTGAATTGCATGTTATTTTTGAAAGAATATGACGAACACATGATGCATGTAGGAGAATCCATGTTAGAATGAATTTATTTATATATCATTTCTGTGTTTTAAATGATGTTAGAACATGCATGTTAGAAATGGTAGAAATCTGGATTGAAATGGATGATTGGATGATAAATATGAATGAATCGGAATTCAAGAATGAAGTAATCGGAATTCTAGTTTTATGGGTTCATTCGCATGGACTGTTGTAGAATTGAATTGCATTAAACACTTAGAAATGCCCTTGCTGGATTTGGATCGCATGGAACTTAAATTACATTTGATTGTATTAATCGCATGCTAATAGTAGTGGAATGGATATCCTTGAATCGCATTCGATTAGATGAATCGCATTGGATAGTGATTGAATCGCACTTGATAACAATGGATGGAATTGGATTAAATTTCCCTAACTTCTTGAATCGCATTTGAATGAATGGAAGGATAATGATATATTGCATTAAATGTTGGAGTTGAATCGCATTTGGATTGGGTTGCATTGGATTTAACTAAGTTATGAATCGCATAGAAATATTTAGTATTGATCGCATGCGATTCGCATGGATCAATCGCATGCGATTCACAAAGGAAGAATACGTTTGATTCGCATGCGATTCACGGTGGGAATCATTCGATTTATATGAGATTTGCATGGAAGATCAAATGCATTGATGATATGAAGATAAACATGAACTTGTAGCCTTTGCTTATGAAAGGATGTATGAAATGCCTAAGCTAAGGAACTGGATGAATTCACAGGATTACAGTAAGTAAAGGGTAATCGTGAATTATGGTGTATTATTGCATACACGTGAATTGATATGTACTTGTGGTTTTATATGTACATGTATGTTTGATTTCAGTATTATGCTTATTGTTTGTTGATTAAGCAAATACTGATTGATAATTGTTTGTTCAGGTGGTAGCAAGACTCAGTAGTAAGCAAAACTGAGTTCCCTGAGCATTGAAGATATTGGTGAGTGGATATATATCTTGGATGTATAAGATATATCACCTGATTGTTGCTCCTTTCTGTATATATACATGTTGTTGTGAGATCAGCTTGGCGGTTGTTATTCAGCTGGGCATATGTTTAGAGATATACAGTATTAGTATTTGTCTTGATAAGCATTTGTTGTAATCAAGAAGTACTATTATTGTTGTCTGTTGTAACTTGGCTATCGGTAAACCTATGCTTTGGCCGGCATTTGGTTGTAGGTGTTGCAACACCGCCGGTTCTCTTGTTTGTTTGAGCATTGTTGGTTTGGGCTTGATGCCTTGTATGTTTGTGGTATCTATTCTCTCACTTAGCTTTGTGCTAATTCCCCACTGTTGATTTCTTTTCAGGAAAATCCAGGTAGATGGATTAAAGAGCTAAACTGGGATTTTGGGACTGATCTAACTCTGATATCTGATGTTTTTGGAAAGAGCCTGTTTTGTAGTAACACTGTAAATGATTTGTAAAGTAAAACTTGTTTAGTTTTGTTTGATCAAATATATATTATATTATATTTTGTTAATTAAGCTTCCGCGCGTGTTTGAAATAGTGATAGTAAGAATAGTGTTACAAATTTGGTATCAGAGCCCTGGTTTGAGGATTTACACTGTAGTTGTGCAATACTTGAACCGAGGCTCTGATCAGTCCAATATTCCAGGGTGGGTAATTAGTAGAGTAGCTATAGAGAATTTGATGCGGTACTAACTGATTATAATCTGACAACTGGTGAGATGTTGTATAGAACAGATTATGGCTGATAACAACGAGATCCCGGTATTTACCCCACAGTCCCCAAGGAGACAGCATAATAATGTTTCATCTACTGCTGTGAATGAACAGCACGGAGCAGGTACTTCTCATCATGGGGAGTCAGACAACCCAGATTATGTATTACAGTTGGAAGACACTTTACAGACTCAGAGGGATCGGATTCTTGAACTGGAGCAACAGTTAAACCAAACCCAGTCTTCCCAACCAACCACCACTGTACAGATGCCATCAGTAACAGCCCCTGTTACTCAACCGGTACCACCTCCTGTATATACTACTGCACCTGTGAGCACGATGTCGACCCCATATGGATCTTTTCCATTTTTCCAGATACCTCAGGGAGTGTCAAGCCAACCCCAACTGCCAAATGTTTTTATTCCGTGGTTTCCTCAACAAGAGAATAGGAACAAATGTCAGTATAAGGATTTCGTGGCATGCGGAGCACCTGAATATTCGGGAAGTTCTAACCCGAATGTTACAATAAACTGGTTGAAAGAGACAGTGAAGACTTTGGAGACAAGTAACTGTGAGAAGTCAGATTGGGTCAAGTTCGCAACTAGACGTTTTAAGGATCAGGCTTTAACTTGGTGGGATTCGTTGACGGCACATTTACCAAGAGAGATTGTGAATGCTATCACCTGGGAACAATTTGAGGAGAAGTTCTGTGAACAATTTTGCAACGTTTTTAATATGGAGAAAATTCAGAGGGAATTCCTGGATCTTGCACAGACAGATAAGATGTCTGTTGAGGAGTTGATTACAAAATTTCAGGAGACTTTGAGGTTTGCAAGACAGTGGGTGCCCAGTGAGCATTCACAAATACAACATTTCGTGAAGGCTTTATTGCCTGAATATCGGGGTAACACCCGTATGGCAACTTCACTTGTTCAGGCGTTTACTCTAGCCAGATCTGCAGAGTCAGATGTTCAGGACCGTGAGAAGATGAACAGAGGGTCGTTTAACAAGTTTGGTGGAGGCTCCAGTGGGAATCAAGGTAAGGGCAAAGGGCAGAGTCATCACGGAAAGTCAGATCAGAGACCAAAGGGATCAGGGTATCCTCAGAATAAGCCATGGTGCCATAGTTGCAAAGCTCGTCACACGGGGCAGTGTACACCGCAAACACGGAGATGTTTGAGGTGTGGTGAAACAGGTCATGAAATCGGTGCATGTAAGTTCAACACCTTTGTCTGCTGGAATTGTAAAGAAGAGGGGCACAGGGCTGGTACGTGTCCTAAGTTGAAGACCATGGGGACTGGGGCAGGGGTAAATATCACTGGGGGATCGTCTTCTGCAGGTCAGAAGAGAAAGATTGTACCTTCTGCTGAAGGTAGGGCATTTAAGATGACTGCCAAGGAAGCTACTGGCAGTGATGATGTGATAACCGGTATGTTCATAGTTAACTCTATGCCTGCACGTGTTTTGTTTGATTCTGGTGCAAATAGGTCATTTATATCTGTGACTCTATGTGAAAAGTTGAAATTGCCTGTTTCTGTTAATACTACTCCTTTAGAAGTAGAAGTAGCTGATGGTAGTGTAGTACCTGTTACCACTTCTGTAACTGGAGTTCAGGTTAGTATTGATGGTACTAGTTTCCCTGTAGACTGTTTAGTGATGCCTATACCTGGTTTCGATTTAGTATTAGGCATGGATTGGTTGAGTCTTCATAGGGCTAGTATTCAATGTCATAAGAAATTGATCACTATTCCTCTGGCTGACGGGCCGCATGTCGTGGCTCGTGGGGATAGATCTTCGTCTTCTTTTCCGATAATCTCGTACATGAAGGCTAGAAAATCTTTAGCCAAAGGGTGTGCGTCGTATCTAGCTTATGCTATTGATGTGAAGAAGGAAAAGCGGCCTGTTCTTGATGTTCGTGTTGTTTCGGAGTACCCGGAAGTATTTCCCGATGATCTGCCAGGGTTGCCACCTGTTCGAGATGTCGAATATAAGATTGATCTGATACCTGGTAGTACACCGATTGCTAAAGCTCCGTATCGATTAGCTCCTTCAGAAATCAGAGAAATAATGACTCAGATACAGGAACTGTTAGACAAGGGGTTTATTCGTCCAAGCTCTTCGCCTTGGGGTGCACCAGTATTGTTTGTGAAAAAGAAAGACGGGACTATGCGTATGTGCATCGATTACAGAGATCTGAATAAGAGAACTGTCAAGAATAAGTATCCGTTGCCAAGGATAGATGATTTGTTTGATCAACTTCAGGGAGCTTCGTACTTCTCGAAGATTGATTTGAGGTCGGGTTATCACCAGGTAAGAGTAGCTGAAGAAGATATTCCGAAGACAGCTTTTCGTACACGGTATCGTCACTATGAGTTTCTTGTAATGCCGTTCGGTCTGACTAACGCTCCAGCAGTGTTTATGGATCTAATGAATCGGGTTTGCCGACCTTTTCTGGATAAATTTGTTATTGTGTTTATAGATGATATTTTGGTGTATTCTAAATCGGAGAATGAACATGATCAGCATCTGCGTCAAGTTTTGGAGATTCTCAAGCAACACAAGCTGTATGCCAAGTTGTCTAAGTGCGAATTTTGGTTACGTGAAGTCAAGTTTCTGGGTCATGTGATTTGTGAAGATGGAGTGAAAGTGGATCCATCAAAGATAGAGGCTGTAATGAATTGGGATGCTCCTAAGACACCGACAGAAATCAAGAGTTTTCTTGGTTTGGCAGGATATTATAGAAGGTTCATTAAAGACTTTTCGAAGCTTGCTGGTCTGTTGACTAAACTAACCAGAAAAGATGTTCAGTTTCAGTGGGGTGAGGCTCAGGAGACTGCTTTCCAGATTTTGAAGCAACTTCTGTGTCAGGCTCCTGTTCTTGCGCTACCTGAAGGATCTGAAGATTTCGTGGTTTATTGTGATGCTTCTCATGCTGGGTTAGGATGTGTACTGATGCAGAGAGGTAAAGTTATAGCTTATGCTTCCAGACAGTTGAAACCCAATGAGAAGAACTATCCTACTCATGATTTGGAGTTAGCAGCAGTGGTTTTTGCCTTGAAGCTGTGGAGACATTATCTGTATGGTACAAAGTGCACGATTTGCACTGATCACAAGAGTCTGCAGTATGTATTTACACAGAAGGAATTGAATATGAGACAGCGTCGATGGTTAGAGCTGATTAAAGACTATGATTGCGATATTCAGTATCATCCCGGGAAAACTAATGTGGTTGCTGATGCACTTAGCAGAAAAGGTTCTGTAGATACAGTAAAGTTTATGCGGTTAGAGATTAAGTCAGATTTGATAGATCAGTTGATGGCTGCACAATTAGAAGCACTGAAGGCAGAAAATCTGAAAGATGAGTTGATGGTTAAGAGACAACATGAGTTGACTACTGATTCTCGTGGATTAAAGATGTACCAGAACCGTGTTTGGGTGCCGAAGTTTGGTAATTTGCGGGATTTGATTTTGAATGAAGCACACAAGTCTAAAATGTCTGTTCACCCGGGTAGCACCAAAATGTATCACAATTTGAAAGCTTTCTATTGGTGGCCTACTATGAAGGTTGATGTTGCACGTTTTGTAGGATCGTGTCATATATGTTCACAAGTGAAAGCCGAACATCAGAAGCCGTATGGAACTTTGACTCAGTTGAAAATACCTGAATGGAAGTGGGATCACATCACAATGGATTTTGTAACGAAACTTCCGAGGACTCAGAAAGGTAATGATATGATTTGGGTTATCGTTGATAGATTGAGCAAGAGCGCACATTTTCTGGCAACTGCGGAAACTGCAAATTTGAGTAAGTTAGCTAAGCTGTATATTGATGAAATTGTTTCTAGACACGGAGTGCCTTTGTCGATTGTGTCGGATCGGGATTCGAGGTTTGTGTCAAATTTCTGGAATAGACTACAGCAAGAATTGGGATCAAGAGTTCATTTGAGTACAACTTACCATCCACAGACAGATGGCCAATCAGAGAGAACAATTCAGACTTTAGAAGATATGCTTCGGGCATGTGCGTTAGAGTTTGGAGGTTCTTGGGATTCACATCTACCACTGGTTGAGTTTGCTTACAACAATTCTTATCACTCCAGCATCGGGATGCCACCGTATGAGATGTTATATGGACGACCGTGCAGAACTCCTACTTGTTGGTTAGAGGCAGGAGAAAAGCAGTTTGCCGGACCAGACATTGTACAAATAACAGCAGATAAAGTTGCAGTAGCTCGAGAAAAGTTAAAAGCTGCAAGGGATCGACAAAAGATGTATGCTGATCCGTGTCGTCGACCAATGACTTTTGTTGAGGGAGAACGAGTTTATTTGAAAGTTTCTCCGTGGAAGGGCGTGATACGCTTTGGGAAGCGTGGAAAGTTAGCTCCTAGATATATTGGTCCGTTCAGAATCAGAAAGGTAGTAAATGATCAGACTGTGGTTTTGGATCTTCCTGATGAGTTAGCTGGGATTCATGATACGTTTAATATCTGCTATCTGAGAAAGTGTAATGTGGAAGATCAGACTCAGGTGTTACCAATTCAGGATTTGCGTGTGGATTATAACAAGAGGTTGATTGAGGAACCTGTTGAGTTGTTGGATCGTAAAGTAACCAAGTTGAGAAACAAGCAGATACCTATGGTTTTAGTGAAGTGGAAACACAGTTTGGGATCTAATTTGACTTGGGAAACAGAAAATGACATGAGGAGTCGTTACCCAACCTTGTTTGAGCGCGATCAGATTCCGAGGACGAAATCTTCTTAAGGGGGGAAGATTTGTAACACCCTCCTTACCGGCCTAGATTAATTAAGGTAATTAATTAAGTTTAAGTTGAGACTTAAGTTAATTATGTGTTTTAATTGTGGAATTAATTGAATAAATGTGTTAATTTATTTAGTTAATTTAATATTAAATAATATGTTGTTTATGTGAGTGGGGCGGTGGGGTTTAGGTGGCCGATGTGGAGGTGGTTAGTCACCACCCTAGCCCTTAGACCCTCCACTAATCTTAATACATGCATAGTTGGCCGATTTAGGGGGTAAACTCTCTCTCCACACTTTCATTTACATGCAAACATAGAGAGTGTGTGTGTGTGTTTACTCTCGGAAGAACAAGAACAAAAGAAGGTCCGATTATGCTCTTCAAGAACTTGTTTGGGATTAGAGTTCAATAAATCAAGCTTCATAAGGTTAGAATTATATGATTCTTGTTGTTAATTGCTATTTGAAATCGGTTCTTGAATTGCATGTTATTTTTGAAAGAATATGACGAACACATGATGCATGTAGGAGAATCCATGTTAGAATGAATTTATTTATATATCATTTCTGTGTTTTAAATGATGTTAGAACATGCATGTTAGAAATGGTAGAAATCTGGATTGAAATGGATGATTGGATGATAAATATGAATGAATCGGAATTCAAGAATGAAGTAATCGGAATTCTAGTTTTATGGGTTCATTCGCATGGACTGTTGTAGAATTGAATTGCATTAAACACTTAGAAATGCCCTTGCTGGATTTGGATCGCATGGAACTTAAATTACATTTGATTGTATTAATCGCATGCTAATAGTAGTGGAATGGATATCCTTGAATCGCATTCGATTAGATGAATCGCATTGGATAGTGATTGAATCGCACTTGATAACAATGGATGGAATTGGATTAAATTTCCCTAACTTCTTGAATCGCATTTGAATGAATGGAAGGATAATGATATATTGCATTAAATGTTGGAGTTGAATCGCATTTGGATTGGGTTGCATTGGATTTAACTAAGTTATGAATCGCATAGAAATATTTAGTATTGATCGCATGCGATTCGCATGGATCAATCGCATGCGATTCACAAAGGAAGAATACGTTTGATTCGCATGCGATTCACGGTGGGAATCATTCGATTTATATGAGATTTGCATGGAAGATCAAATGCATTGATGATATGAAGATAAACATGAACTTGTAGCCTTTGCTTATGAAAGGATGTATGAAATGCCTAAGCTAAGGAACTGGATGAATTCACAGGATTACAGTAAGTAAAGGGTAATCGTGAATTATGGTGTATTATTGCATACACGTGAATTGATATGTACTTGTGGTTTTATATGTACATGTATGTTTGATTTCAGTATTATGCTTATTGTTTGTTGATTAAGCAAATACTGATTGATAATTGTTTGTTCAGGTGGTAGCAAGACTCAGTAGTAAGCAAAACTGAGTTCCCTGAGCATTGAAGATATTGGTGAGTGGATATATATCTTGGATGTATAAGATATATCACCTGATTGTTGCTCCTTTCTGTATATATACATGTTGTTGTGAGATCAGCTTGGCGGTTGTTATTCAGCTGGGCCTATGTTTAGAGATATACAGTATTAGTATTTGTCTTGATAAGCATTTGTTGTAATCAAGAAGTACTATTATTGTTGTCTGTTGTAACTTGGCTATCGGTAAACCTATGCTTTGGCCGGCATTTGGTTGTAGGTGTTGCAACACCGCCGGTTCTCTTGTTTGTTTGAGCATTGTTGGTTTGGGCTTGATGCCTTGTATGTTTGTGGTATCTATTCTCTCACTTAGCTTTGTGCTAATTCCCCATTGTTGATTTCTTTTCAGGAAAATCCAGGTAGATGGATTAAAGAGCTAAACTGGGATTTTGGGACTGATCTAACTCTGATATCTGATGTTTTTGGAAAGAGCCTGTTTTGTAGTAACACTGTAAATGATTTGTAAAGTAAAACTTGTTTAGTTTTGTTTGATCAAATATATATTATATTATATTTTGTTAATTAAGCTTCCGCGCGTGTTTGAAATAGTGATAGTAAGAACAGTGTTACACCACCATTATTACTAGTATATATATATATATAGGAATCAAATGTAAAGGATTCATGTGCCGTTTTCATTACAGAAATAGAAGAATGTTTATTTAAATCCCGTGTTCTTTTGCCTTTGATTTTCAACACTTAATTGTGTTTTTATTTTATTGATTTTACCATTTGTCTTAGACCAAAAAATGGAAGGATATATTATAAGATTTTATAGAAAGATAAGAACCTCCTTATATGCATGTGTGTTTGTGACTTTGTTCTTTTATGTTCATAGGAGTTAAGACTTAAGAGTATAAAAAAAGAAGATGATGAATATGTTAAAATTTGTATGGTTAGGTATGACTTATCAGTTTCTTTCATGTATATGAGAGTGAGTCATATAAACAGAGTTGTACTTCACTTAAAAAAATAGACTTACTCGATCTCATGTATGTAAAGAATACGATCGAGGATTATGTTTAACCATAACATGAGAGAATCTTTACACAACAAAATTACGTTAATAGTGACCTAGGTGTTTGTAGTATGTAGAATATAAAAATTATTATTATTGTGTGTAAAAAAAATTATGTTAAATTATGTATTACCCACCTTGTTAAATCAATCACTCAATTTTAAGGGTATAAATTTATTTTAGTTGATTTTATTTGAATCTTCTTTATAATCTAACATATTTTGTATATATGAAGAAAATTGTTGAAATAGTAGCTCATTATTATAATAATAATAATAATAATAATAATAATAATAATAATAATAATAATAATAATAATAATTATTATTATTATTATTATTATTTATTATTAGTTCATATATATATATATGGGGTAAGATAGCTGACTGGACCCTCGTTCAATTTATTATTTCCATTCTCTCTCTCTCTCTCTCTCTCTCTTTCTCTGACTCTCTCTCTCTCTCTAAATCGATCTCTATAGCAACGCAGTGGATAGGCCGTAGTAGACAGTTTCAACGTGATTGCAAAGGGGAAAAAGGGAGACTTTTTGAATGGTTCTGAAGATTTTAAAGAACACCCAAAGTGTTGAATTAAAACCTTTAAAAACTACAAGAAGTAAAATTTAAGTATCTCCTTTTGATTCTCTTTTTAAAAGGATGGGAAGTTGTGGAAGGAGTGGAGCAGTTAGGCAATATATAAGATCAAAGGTTCCAAGACTTAGATGGACTCCTGATCTTCATAACTCTTTTGTTCATGCAATTGAAAGACTTGGAGGTCCTGAAAGTAAGTTCTTCAATTCCTATCCATTTTTCTTCTAATGAACTCTAATGGCTAGCTCATGGTGGTATTTTATGATAATGACTTTTATGCATGTATGTATGCAGAAGCTACACCAAAACTTGTTCTTCAGATGATGGATGTAAGAGGACTCACCATTTCCCATGTCAAAAGTCATCTTCAGGTTCTTTCTTTCTCCATTCTTTTGTTTTTTTTTTCTTTGAAGAAATCTTTTTTTCATGTGAAGATTTGTTTTCTTGTATCAATGGAATCTGTTTACAGATGTATAGAAGCATGAAGAGTGATGGAAATAAACAAGGTATTCTTCTCCTCCATATCTTCTATCAAACTCTATTCAAACAACAAAACTTCTTACTTCAAATTTTTTAGCTCTTTCTTTCTTCAGTCTTGATAGATATTTAGTGGTTTTTTGAACTAGATTAGATATATAAACCCTTCATTTGCTATTTCTGCCTCTACAAAATATGGTTTCTTGACCAAAATAAAGAAGCAAATTGATTAATCAACCTTAATGTGGTTGGTTAGTGTTTGTGTTTTTGCAGGTTCATTAACCCCCCATGTTAGATTTATGGTTCTTCATATAGGCTTCTTTTTTGGTCGAGTCAACACACACACACGCACACACGCAAAACACACACCTTTATGTAGAAAGTATAATCAGTTTCATCCTTTTCTCACATACCAACTTTTTGTTTGTTTCTGTTTTTATTTTTATTTTATTTTTTGCCTAATGCATGTGGGGGCATTATTTGCTCTCACTTATGGCAACTTCTAATGATCATGATTCATGGAAACTTATATCAGAAGATGAAGATCCTGATTCCATTGGATCAAATAGAAGACAATCTCTTGAGGATCATCATGATGGATGTCTTGATCATGAGCATCATTTGAAGCCCACTTTTCCAGATTCATATCCTCACCTCCTTTACACTCTCCCATCTAAAAGGTATATATATTCATCATTTTATTATAATATGTATTCACTAATTTATAATTATTGCTCTGATTTTTAATGCCAAAGGAATAAAATAACTAGGATAGCATTGGACGTATTGTAATTCCAATCCAATATGCCTTGGCAAATATAAAAACAAGAAACTAATTATGAAAGTTAATAACTTTATAAACACCTTGGATATATATTGCTACAAAGCTTGTTGGTAACAAAGGGAAGTTAGTAGCTTTTGCAAGTTTGCATTTGTATTTTGAGTATATATTTAATTTTTAATATTCAAGCTGGATTTTGATGTGTTGGTGTAGAGGGAGGATGGAGACAAGAAATGGTAAGCATGAATGGTGGGAAAATGAAGCAGAAAGGAAGCAAGAAGCTGTAGGGAATCTCACATGGCAGCATCCTCCTTTTTCTTTCCCACATTTTCTTTTGCATCACTCTTTTACCCATGTAAATGATCTTCATCCAGAATCTGACTTGCTAAAGGTACACACACTCTCTCTCTCTCTTCCAAAACACACACACATATGTATGTATGTACTTATATACACACACACACACAAACAATAGGAAACACTAGTGCTTAAATTCCTTCTAATCTTCTATTATCAGTCTTGATGATGCGTGGATTGTATTTCTGAATTGTTGATCAGTCATTAATAGGTGCATTTTAGTCTTTTGTAGCAACAGTTAGGATACGGGAGGTGATTAATTTGTAGGATTTAACAAAATTCCAAAGGGTATATATGACTCGGGATTATCAGGAGTTTAAGGTGATGCTAGAGGTCTTTTGTTCAAGTCTCATAATGGTCGGATGTAGTTAAAAAGTAAGTTTAGTGGGCGTATGAGTTGTACCGTAAAAAATTCGCAGGATTTTGACCATCCGGCTACACATTCATATGGCATGTTTGGAATTGCTTACTAAACGTCTACTCGTTTGTTCATGTTATTTGAAATAAGCAGTTTGCTTTATCTTTTTAGAATGTTCATTAATTATAGGAGTTGATTCGTACACAACATTTTACCCATACATAACAAGGTACAAACAATTAATGCATATGTTATAAGTGAATAATGTATATAGTTGTTGTGTATGGTCAGTTTTGTTATGTACGAATCACTTCCCATTAATTATTAATTAAGATAATTAACAGTTATGATAAGTAGTTTCAAACATTGTTAAGAACACTTTTTTTTTTTTTTGATATGACAGTTATTCCTGATCGACCCATCGACTCTGATCATGTATCAGCACATAATATCAGTTTTGATTAACAATCCCAAACACACAACCCCTACACGTCTCTTCCTTTTCTTTTTCTTTATAAATGTGGTTTATTTAGTATATTTACTTTAAATATATAAAAGCACTTAATAAGCAGGAGGGTTGCTGCTTTTCATTTGTAAATTAGTTTTAGGCTTGTGCGTATTCATGTACACGTGTATATATACATCCCTAGGATCAAGATATGCACATAGCTTATTAGCTTGCACTAGGATCCTGGCAACTGCATGAGTGTATTGTACGCAAACGCATTAGAGTTGTACGATAATGAACATATGGATTGCAGCCTTTAAACTCTAGTAAACAAAGTGGGGATGATTTCTTGGCATGCATGTGTAACTTTCAAAGGCAGAGAATATGCTGTTGCTCTAAAACCCTGTTTGGTTGCTTGGACATTGATGCTTTTTCTGTGCTTTGTTTTTACACCCCAACTACTTCTAAGTAAGAATTTTGTACTTTCTACATTGTGTAGTCAAAACATAAATATACAACAGGAATCTTGTATATATATCTAGCTATCTATGCATTCATGTTTTGGGATTCTAATGGTTTTACCTTTATTTTTTAAAAGAAAAAGACTAATTTATCTTATTTACTTAGAATTAGAGAATAATATTTTGATAAAATTACTCAAAGTCTCATAAAATGAGATAAAAAATGTGATAAAATGGAACTAGTTTTGAAGTTAAATCCGGTTAATTTGAATTGGATATAAGATCCTAGATCTTAAAGTGATCGCTTAGACTTGACTTAATTTTTAATTTTATGTCATATTATTATTATTTACTACTATATATTATTGAGAAGAATATTATTAAACAGACAAAAGTTTTTTTTTTTTTTTGAAATATAGTTTAATTACCGGGTCTATAATTAAAAAGTTGTTTCTACGTAAGGTTGGTTTTGTTTGGTGTGGAATATGTTGTGGGTACAGCTTTTTGGGTGAATATTTTCAAAGTTTTTAAAGGGGTTTGGTAGGAAATTAGGCACCTTAATTTTGATTTTTTGTTGTCTCTTTTATCTTTATATATATGAATGAATATAATATATGATCATAGTTTTGTGTGTACACGTGCCAAATTGTGTCTTTATTTGAAGAAGAAAGTAAAATTGCTGCTTTGAGAAGATTACTAAAACCAGTGGTTAATTTCTGGGCTTGATCTGTCACTTTCTAAATTATTGGAAATATGAATTGTTACAATTTAATAATGTTTTGTTATTGATAAAATGTTTTTATGATAAAGAGAATAATTAAAAACTAGAATTACAGATAATTTAAATCATTACTTTCCCCATCCATAAAGCTCATTTTTGTTTGTGTGTATAGGAAACTAATTAAGATCATTCCTCCTTTTTCTTATAATCCATACTTAAGTTAATGAAAACATGAACCCATTACAATTTTGTTGTATTGATTTTACACAGATTTTGGGAAGAGGTGAAGGACAATGTGTATCATTTAAGAGACGAAAATTGGAGAGCTCGAGAAGCATTCAAGACGAAGATGAAACTGAAGATGAAGATGGATTACTATTAACGCTTTCGCTGCACCATCCCTCGACGCAAAGGAGTAGTACCGGTTCATCGACGAGCGAAATCAGTGAAGTGTACTCAACACCTAATGTAAATGATGGCTCATCAAACAAGTGTAGTGTTAACTTAGACCTATCTATTGCTTTATGTAGTAATTGAAAATAAGTTGGAGACCCCTTTTTTCTATCTTTTGGAAATTATGTAGCTAGGTTTATTAAATATTATCCATTTGTTTGAGTATGGTATTAGGTTCGGAATAAAAACTTTTTTTCTTGCAATTTTATCCGAATTGGGCTGATTTATTATACTATGATATGATGTAGACATGCATGTAGTAAATCAAATGTCTCCTTAATTTAATTTCGTTTCATATTATATTGATATTGCTACATGAGTTAAGTAATAAACCTAGTTGACCATTAATTTCATTTAAGTTTGTAATTAATCAGTCAAAGAAGCTATTGATAAATATCCGATTTCAAGTGGGAATACCACTTGAATATATAGAAATGTTATGCAAAAATGAACATTAATTATAAGCGTGATCACATATATGAAAAGTCATTTTTATTTTATTCTATCATTTCAGCTTTCACTTGAACATTATATACTTGAAATTTACTCAATAATATAATTACATTGAGTTTGATATGTCCATACTTCTTTACTTTAAACACATATAAAGTGATAAACATCATGGTGGTTATGTTACAAAAGCGTAGAACCACGTCGTAAACATCCTAACTCTCCCCGAGCTGAAAGATCACACCAATCACTCACATTGTAGTTGTATAGGCTCATTTCGTGAGAAGGCATACTCATAGATCAAATAGCATCCCACAACCATCCCCTAAGACCATCAGCATCCATAATGAACTTACCTGAAGTTACCCACTGTTACATCAGCATACAGATCATCTCCCACTCACAACTCTCTCTAACTTATAAACCCCCACATGTAACCTACACTAATCCACATATATTATTAATTATAAAATGAGGCGAAAAAAGAAAAAAAACTCGTGAACCAACAACTAGTACGTAAACTAGCTTGGATTGGAGTCAGAGCCAACTAGTGGAGGTGTGATGGTGTTTGGGGCTAGAAGGGTTCTCAACCAGTGCTGGTTGAAAGCCTGATGCGCATGGTCTAAGAGTATGCAATGAAATCACTAATCAAATAATGGGGTAATCACTTGGAGATCACACCGACAACTTCATTCTTAAGACCATTAGCATCAATCTGACATAATCTATGACATTCTTTTTGCTACATCAGTATCGCATTATCTTTCCAATTTTATCTTTTGTTCAACCCTTAAACCTTGTATATCCATCTCAGATGTACAATCCTTTCTATTTTTTATAAAAATAAAAAAAGGTAGAGAGAGGGAAGAGAGAAACAAGAAAGAGACTATGAGTTCATGAACAAGCAAAGGGAATAACCTGTGTATTACCAAATGGGACTTTGACCTAATAATACCAAAGTGTGACTAAAGTGTCTCTCAGAGTTCAAGTCCTGTTAAGAACATAAGGTGTATATTAGGTGTGTGTATGTGTTTGCCGTTAAAAAACCCATGTATGTTAGATTGGTTCTCACGGTTCTCGCACTAAGAATGGTTCTCGCATTAACTTATATATATATATATATATATATATATATATATATATATATATATATATATATATATACTATATTATAAAGCATTTAGGCATTTTGCTTAAACTCTTAAATTAATTGTTTTGAAATTACTAAATTACCCTCATATTAACTAAATTGAGTAACTATAAGAAATAGTTAATAAGATTCTTATATTCTATTTTAATAACTAATCTTTACATATTTAAGAAAATCAAAGTCAATTAATTTTTTTGAAAGTCAAAGCCAATACTAATTAATTTAATTATTAAAAAATATTTTCATAACTTTTTTTCTAAATTATGGAAAACAATAAAATAAAGTAAATGGAAAAAAATAGACATGTCACCAAACAAAAATTATTCGTCGTCACCGTATTACATAAAAACCATACTCCCTACGTCTTGAAAATGGACAAATTAAAGAGTACGAATTATTCGTTGCCGCAGCATTGCGCGGGTATCATGCTAGTATATATATGTGTGTTTATATATATATAGGCAAAAGTTCAAATGAGAACTGTTTTTCGTACGAGAACTGTGAGAACCAATCTAAGTCGTCCAATTCCCCTTCCTTTAATGTCATTGCCCACTCATGAATCCCACCCTGCCACACTTGATCCCCTCCATGCTCTCCATCCATGAACTTCCCATGTCCAAGGAACGGCTGAGATTGGTTCTCATAGTTCTCGTTTGAACCCTCCCCTATATATATATATATCACTACAAGAATTCTGGCAATTACACACGAAAATTTCCCAAGGTGGTTGATTTGTGGGTATTTACCCACGTATTACCCATAAATTGCCCACGCTTAATGAATTAATAAATTAAATGATTATACCGACAATTTTCCCTCAGATTAACCACAAAAATACCCACGGACTTGTATTACGTGTGTAATATGTGGGTAAAGTATTCCGGCTAAAATAGTATCCACAGATTAGCCACGACTTTAATTTATGCGGGTAAAAACTGTGGGAAATTTCGTGTGAGTTTTAAGTTAGATACGTATCACCCGCGTCTGTCTTTTACGTGGGTAATTTTTGTGGGTAATTTGTGAGTAAAAATAATCTACGAATTCAAGCATGTTATATATCGTGGGCATTTGGTTGCGGGAATTTTTTTTGTAGGTGATTTTTAAAATAAAATGTACATACGATTTACCCACGTCTTAGTTTTCATAAGTA
This sequence comes from Pulicaria dysenterica, assembly GCA_947179395.2. Classification (NCBI taxonomy): domain Eukaryota; kingdom Viridiplantae; phylum Streptophyta; class Magnoliopsida; order Asterales; family Asteraceae; genus Pulicaria; species Pulicaria dysenterica. Next base: position 109,007,510 of record OX359288.1, on the reverse strand, counting down.
TTTTGTAATATTTAGCTTTTTGTATGGGTAATATATTACGAAAGCTAGATGTTACTTCCGACCAACATTATTTATAAATTATTATTGCTCAAAATAAAAATTTAACAAAATTTAATAGTATTTCGATCGATCTTTAAAACCGAGTCTTAGCCAATCTATCAGGGTCTCAAAACCGAGTCTTAGCCAATCAGGTGGCACTTCCAGCACCGGAATCCAGTTGGTACGAGGCATGAAACGAGGCTAAAACGGGTTATATACTTGAAAAATATATATAAACTTGCCCTATATTCGGGTTAAAGAATGGTGCTAAATAATACTATACTATGGTTTTTTTATTCGTTGATGGTGATAATATACTCAACAACTCCTATTTTCACGTTAAATTTCAGTTTTATATAATTATGTATTTGAGGATTCTGGAACAAGTCTTAAATATAAGGGAACATTTCGTTTATATCCTTAGAAACTCTCATAATTACGTATATATCCTTGTAAATTTTAAAATTACATACATATCCTTACAAAACCTATAAATGCACAAATATATCCAAAAACTTAATATAATAATAATTTATCAATTTAAAATCTTTAAAACAAAAATAAATATCATCTTAAATTGATTTCTTAATATTAAAAATGTAATTGAGTTATTAGATTACAAAAATACCCTCGGTGCACATTGGATATTCATGAAAATCACAAACTCTTCTCCCCCAAATCAAACACCCCATCGAAACTCAGTACCCAACGATCGATTGAACTCGGTAGATTTCGTCGACCGAGAACAACTCGAGTGAATAGGTTGTGATTTCCGATTGAACTTGGAGTCGAGTACCCACCGATCGATTGAAACACAAACCAAAAGTGATCTTGTAGAACAAATACTCACAACTCACCCGTAAATCAGTGATGCAGTTGTTTGACCGATTCGTGACTCATTTCTTTAATTTTTAACATCAAAAGATTACTAGATTTATCTTATTCATTCTCAAATCATCAAAATGTAATCAAACTCATATTACAACTTCGCTTGGGCAGGAATGTTTACCAAGAACATCCAATTCATATAAAATCACTCAAACCTCTCTTTAAACACTAGATTAAGGTAAATAAAGTCACCTTACACACTTTAATCAACAATTCCTCATCAAATTTAAGCTCTAATATCATGAAATGAGATTTCTTCCCTGGGCTCCTCCTTCTCACACGCCTGTGGCATACTAATGCATCTCAGGCACATCCTATGCCATAGACACGGTCGTTCCTCTACTAGGCACGCTTGGCCTAACCCTAGAAGCACGGGGCGTACCACAGGGTACGTTTTGCAAGAGCTTGGCATGTGGCCTTAAAAGCACGTTCATGCCCAATGATACCTAGGAATCTGTCAACCAGCTATAATTCTGACCAGAACTCAACCAAATACAACCATTACATATACAGTACTTTACAATCAGTTTGTAACATATATTGACACTACCTTCAGCAAAATAACATCACTCGATCATTAAACACCATCTAAACCTAATTTGACACATTCATGACTCATTTATTTAATTTTAACATCAAATGATTACTAGATTAAACTTATTCATTCTCAAATCATCAAAATGTAATCAATCTCATATTACAACTTCATTTGGGCATGAATATTTACCAAAAGCATCCCGTTCATGTAAAATCACTCGAACATCTCTTTAAAGGCAGATTGAGATAAACAAACTCATGTTATACACTTTAATTAGCAATTCCACATACAAAATAAGTTCTAATCTTTTGAAATCAGCTTTCTTCCCTTGGCTTCTCCTTCTCACACGCCTAGGGCACATTAATGTATCTCACGAACACCCTATGCCATAGACACGGCCCGTCGACCGTTCCTCCACTAGGCATGCTCGGCCTAACCCTAGAAGCACGGGGAGCACCACGGGGTACGGTATGCTCTTTAAAAGCTTGACACGGCTCGTGGTCCTTAAAGGCATGCCCATGCCCGACAATACATAGCAATCTGTTCGTCCAGCTACAATTCTGACAAGGACTCAACCAAAATACAACCATAACATATTTAGGACTTTATAATCGGTATATAACATCTATTAACACTATCTTTAACAAAATAACATCACTTGATCATTAAACACCATATCAACCAAATTTGACCCATTCATGACTCATTTCTTTAATTTTAACATCAAACAATTACTAGATTCAGCTTATTCATTCTCAAATCATCAAAATGTAATCAAACTCATATTAGAACTTCATTTGGGCATGAATGTTTACTAAGAACACCTAACTCATATAAAATCATCAAAATGTAATCAAACCGATAATTCTTTTTTTTACATATAAATTGGCAATTAGTATATGTATATCTATACAAGGCTCGAAAAGCTCGATAAGAACTCGATTTGAGCTCGACTTGTTATATAATTCAAGCTCATTTTTAGCAATAAATTGGCAATTAGTATATGTATATCTATACAAGGCTCGAAAAGCTCGATAAAAACTCGATCCGAGCTTGACTCGTTATATAATTTGAGCTCATTTTTAGGCTCGAACTCGAGCTCGATAAAGTTTGACTCGAACGAGTCCAGCTCGAATTACTCAATAACTACTCGACCGTTTACACCCATTTTTCCTCCGAAGGAGATATACTTTTAAAGTGAATACAAACATAAACTTTAGCCACTATATCTCAATCTGAAACTTTGACAAAAATGTAATTGACTCTAACTAAAAGGATATACGATTAAAAAGAACAAATATTTTTTCTTTAAAGGAGTTATACATTTATAAAAAATCATTTATAAAAAAAATTACAAAGTAGGGTTCGAACCCTTATCAACTTAAAAGTTATAAAAGACACTAAAGCCTTTAACACCTAATCAATATTGAAGTTTCTTACTTACTATCTATCAATAAGTATATATCAATAATTTAATTAAGAAACTATTGCAATACCCAGGTTCTACCAAACGACAATAGAAAAGCCCTAAACGACGAGGTTACTGTGTGGCGCCAACATTCCCGCTACACACATCCACGAAGTTACGGTTGCAAGATTTTCGGCATATTCATCATCAAACCCATAGACATGGCGATTGATAGGAGATACGGGGTGAAAAGCAACAGTAACATCGAAGAAGGTCTGAGAGTTGCAACACTATTCGGTCTTGTTCTTCACGATTGGAGGTAACAATCTGATCTAAATTGAAATTAATTTCTAGTTTCATGTTAGTAAGACTATCAATTTATGTTTTAGATTGTTTATCGTGGTTGTTTTTATCTCATAGTTATCACATCTCCTTGTTATGGTTCCTTTCAGTTTATGTGTATTGTGATTACCTGTTATCCAACCACTTGAGCACTAATTTAGTCAAAGTAATTTGGCTGTTCTTGAAGTTATTAATTATTTTGAACTGAAAATACTAGCTATTAGTTGTTGTTTCTTTACCAGATGCTCTCAATGCAGACTTACAATCAGTATTGATAAAACATAACATGAATAGACCCATTCATAAGTAAACGAGTCAAAATTTCTACTTCTTCCTGTATAAGTAAAGACGGGAGAATTAATCTTTAGTTCACTTCTGGTTCATTTTGACAGATGAAGTCAAATCTTCGAGTTATTTAGGACTAATTAGAAAAATAGGCTACGGGATAAAGCTATTACTTGGTCAGATTTAAGATAATTGTATGGCATGTACATGTGTTTGCTTCTGAAATATTGAAATAAATTAATTTAGCGGTTAAAAAAAAGTGGTCGTCGATAAACGTTGGAATATAAGACCAGTTCTACAAGTTCTAGGGAGTTTGATTCTTTATCACTTTTTCATACCTGCAAATTAAGACCAAAATCAGATTTAATCTTCATCACCAATCATAGTTGTTTAGTATAATCCTTATGGTCTGTAATGGGTCTGGAAGGGGCATCCTTAATATCCCATTTAGTTGGTTTGTAGCTTAGTGCAAAATTAGGTTGTCTTTTATTCTTCTTTTAAAGTGTTTAATTAAATATGATATCAATTTTTTTAATATTTTTACACATTCAGGTATTCTGGCATATTATGTGCTATTGAACAACAAGTTCCATACTTTAATTGGCTATTTTGGAACTAAACTCTGTAAAATTGGAGTTCTTTACTTTTGTATTTTTGGGCTGTTATTAGTTTAAGTGTCAATGAATGTATTAGGGTAGGTATGTGTATAGGCTGAACTTTTAACTGCAATAATTTTTTTATTGGGAGAGACGTGTGCCTCTTAAAAGTAGGTTGATTTTGTGCTTTGTTAGTATTTCCTTTAACCCTCGACCTTGTGATAAAGCTTGGGACCTGTCACAAATCCCATAGGTTCCCCATATGTTAATTTGCATTATGCTAATTGACAAATCTTATAATGTTGTTATACTTACTATTCTAAAGAATAGGTCTCTATATTCGGTTCTTTTCCCGATATATCAGTTGGTATCTCATATATGGTTTTTGTATCTAATCATGCCTTTATTGTAATGCTAGATATTGAAAAATTAAACTAGTACCAATTACATGTAAAGTGAAATAAGGATGTCAACTGGAGATTTTCACTACCAAATCATTCACTTACTATTTTAAAGATAGGCAGTGTGTAGTTGATATTTTTATTCATCCCCTTGTTTCAGATATGGCTAGAGGAAGGGGAGGGCATGTAACTAGGGGAGGTTCTTCACATGGTAGAAAAGGCCTATCTGATCACCATCTTAATGGTTCAACAACCAACACGGATGGTAATCAAACTTCACAAGAGAATCGAATTGTCACACATTTGGGCTCCCAGCCATTTGAACTATTTTTGCATACTCATACCAAAGGTCATGACAACCGAACTTTTGTTAATGCAAGATCAAGAACAATAAATGTAAGTTCTATTTTCTAGCTTTGAGATTTTTGTCATTAGTATTATAATAACTGACATTTGCATGAACCTAATTGTAGGAGAACATGTTGCGGCTTAGGCGATTACTTGAGACAAATCCCGCATCTGGAGAAAATGCATCTTTGGTTAATGAACCGGAACTCTTTGATCGGGCAGCGGGTGGGGAGAAAAAACGAAAAGTGTATGGTCGTGCGCTCAAAGCAAGTGATTTGAAGGGCAAAAATGTAATTGCAACTACTTCTAAGGCAAATGATGAGTGCAAAGACGAGTGCGTGAAAAAGCAGAGAAAGTTAACAAGGAAAGTCAATTCACTAACGCACACTTTGGAGATTGTGTGTAGACATGTTGGTGTTCCCGTTCCCGAGGTTTCTAGTGAAGGCGAAGATAATGATCAAGTGGAAAGTTCCGGAGATGCTCATCGCGACCCAACTACGAGTCAATCTCAAGCGGATGCAAGTGAGGATCATCATGACACTCCTATCTAGATCTTATATATTATCAAGGATAAGTTTATTTGCTTTCCATTTACTTCAATGTGTCTAGTATTTAGAGTCTAGATATTATCAAACATTAGTTTGATAAGTTTATTTGCTTTTCTATCTATTTAGGGTGACGTGTCTAGATTAATGGTTTGTTGAACATGGAGTTTTTATTTTTATATCCTAATGCGTTTTGACGTCGGTTTTATGTTATATTATTTAGTTTATGTATAATCCGGTTATTATAGTATGTGGTTGAAACAAGTTGATCTACTTGTGTGTGTAGATATGTAGCCATCGTTTCCATACAAGAAGTCGTGCGTAATATGCTCATGAATTTACCTGTTACCATAAAATATTTAACCTCGACTTTTAAACACGATTATATTTGTGGGTAGTTTTACCCACGACTGCTAGAGGCAAAATATAAAATATCAACACACGACATTTACACACAAATCTTTTTGTGTGTAAAGTTTACCCACATATTACACATGAATATATTTGTGGGTATTTCGTGATATTTGGTGAACTTTAGTCCAACATTCACACACAAACTTCATTCAATTACCCACAAAAGATTTTGTGGGTAAATGTACCCACAAATTACCCATAAACAAATCTATGGCTAATTCGTGGTATTTGAAAAATCGGGCAACCTTTTACCCACAAACTTCATACGACTACCCACGCATCATTTTGTGGGTGATCTTACCCACAAAGTAAAAATCTTGTGGGTAAAAAAATACCCTCTAAGGTTTTACCCAGGAATACGTATTCATGACTAATTCGTGGGTATTAGCTAATTACCCACGACATTAGGTCTTTTACCCACAAAATTTGTATGTGGGAAAATGCCAGAATTCTTGTGGTGTATATATATATATATATATATATCAGAAAAACTATTAAAATCCATTCTATCAGAAGTAATATATATATTAATTGATAAGTACTAGCATTGTACCCGCGCAATGCAGCAGTAATGATAAATTTATACTCGATAACATGTTCTTTTCAAGACATAGATGTATGTAATTATATTTTAAATTTTGAGAACAATAAAATTAGAAAAAAGTTTCTATTCATAAAATATGGTAAAAACGCATTAAAGTAGAGGATGTAAATTAGCAATTTGAAACTATTTAAAGTTAAGAGATTAAAAAAATAGATTAAATACTGGATAAATTTTATATTATAGTTATATGAGCTATTTAAAAATGTTTATAAATTATGATTATAGTTTATTGAGGTTAATGAATTGTATTTATATATATTTTCTAGTAATTAAGTTCAAATATTTATTATATTATAGAATATTGTAAATGGAAGGTTTGTTAATGAAAATACTTTTTATTAATTAAGTTAATTTGTATTGACTTGATTTCTTTAAATATGGAATGTTTAGTTATCAAAATGGAATGTTATTAACTCTATTTAATAGTTACTCTATTTAATAGTTTTTATATAATTTATATGAAGGGTAATTTAGTAATTTTAAATAACTTAAAATTTAAGAGTTTAAAAAAAATATCTAAATGTTTTATAATATAGTATAGATTAATTGTTACATAAACAATTAATTAGCGTTATGCAAGTTATCCAATGAGCTGGACACATAAATCAAGAAGATAATATAAGTAAGATGCATGTCAAAGGAAGAAAAATGATTGAAGAAAAAGGGTCCCAACCTTTTTGACTTCATCCTCAAGGCATTTAATTTAATTAATTAAAAATAGGAATTTGGGTACGTGTTTGATTCATAGTCATGATATTATAATACTCTTTATAATACATACATATGACTAATAATTTAAGACCATTGTTTAAAATATTTTAGACTAAGATACGGTTAGGTACTCACGCTAACAAGGCTCTCGAATAAGCCCCCTCCCCTCTCTTATATGGAAGAAGTTTATTTGAAAACTATTTTTAGTGTAAGAACCGTGAGAATCAATCTAAGCTATCAAATTCTCTCTATTTCAATGTTATTGTCCACCCATGAATTCCTCACATGCACCATGCTACACTATATCCCTTCACGCTCTCCATCAATGAACTTCTCAAATCCAATGAACGACTGAGATTGATTCTCGCGCTAACAACGGTTCTCGAATGAACCCTCCCCTTACTTATATATAGGTCATGTCGTTAGTTGATTAATTAACACGTACAACAAAAAAATGTAATTTTAGACACTATAACCGGTTCACGCTGGATCATCTCAGACCTAACACGTTTTAAAAATCTGACTAGATGTAGTTAATTAGTTTATATATATATATATATATATATATATATATATATATATATATATGGGAGGGTTCAAATGAGAACTGTTTTTCGTACGAGAACTGCGAGAACCAATCTCATGAGCCGTTCCTTGGATATGGGAAGTTCATTAATGGAGGGCGTGGAGGGGATCAAGTATGGCAGTATGCATGTGAGGAATTCATGAGTGGGCAATGACATTAAAAGAGGGGGAATTGGACGACTCAGATTGGTTCTCGCAGTTCTCGTACGAAACCATTCTTAGTACGAGAACCGCGAAAACCAATCTGAGCCGTCCAATTCCCCCTCCTTCAATGTCATTGTCTACCCATGAATTCATCACATGCACTCTGCCATACTCTATCCCTCCACACTCTCCATCCATGAACCCTCCCATATCCAAGGAACGGCCGAGATTGGTTCTCGCGGTTCTCACACTAAAAACGGTTCTCGTATGAACCATCCCTATATATATATATATATATATATATATATATATATATATATATATATATATATATATATATATAAGTCTTATACATGATTTATTGTAGAATAAATAATGAGAGAAATACTTGTAAAGACCCAAATTCTACTTTTTTTATTAATATATGGGAAATTATTTACTGAATAATTTTATAAGAAAATTCCAGTGGGTTACAACTGCGCGGTCAAAGGAGAATTTCTTAATGGTTGTTGGCACAAAAAGGACTTTTTGGACATATATATATATATATATATATATATATATATATATATATATATATATATATATATATATATATATATATATCTAATTAATAACGTCAAGGAATTTTGAAGTTTGACTCTAAACATAATTTTGAATTACCTGATTTGTTTCACGATCAATATGATAACAATAACTCATGTAACTTCGGTTAACAATGTATGTGAAAATATTTTTTAGATTTCATGAAACAGAAGAGAATCTGCTATGCATGTAGGGCGACCACACAAAAGGGACGACATGTCGTCGCAAATACTTTTGGCGACAACCTTTTGATTTTGCGACGACTATTTTCGTTGCAAAGACATTTTTCTTGTAGTGACAATGTAACATCATGTTATTGAAAATTATATTTTGTCATCAAATCTTCTTATTTTATTAATCATTCTATTTACTAAATGATAACATGTAGATAATATATATCACAATATAAATTGAAATACAAAGCATAAAGTTATAAATTCTATTGATTTGATAGTCGAAATAACTAAAGTCAAAGATGTAATGGGTAATAAATCAATGGTCAATGTGTATGGCCATGCATGCATGCATCGCAGAAGTGTCGGTTATTTTGATAAAGACAGCGCGCAGTTGAAATTGGTGTGGAAGTTAAAACTTAAAGGATGAGAATGGAAGAACCTCAAACATTCTAGTTATCTAAATAGAACGCTTCGAAATTAAAAGGTCATTAAAGTTTTTTACTTATAAAATTATCAAAATACTTTCTTTTTAATCTATTATTGTTTTTATTTTTTTAATATGTTATATATATGTATATATTTTTTACAATATTCATCTTAAACTATCAATTTATACATAATATTTAATTATGTCAAATACACTCGTAATACCATTATTTAAAAAGATAGTGACATAATAACTTTTTAACTTGGTTTATTTGAGGTCACATCATTTATCCTTTCATGTATATTACAAAACAAAAGCACATTTAAAAAGTATAAAAAACTAGAGTGACTAAATATCTAGGTAAACACTAGCAGGTATTTCAGGGGTTTTTTTATGTTAGAAATTAAAACGCAGAATTAATATTATTTTTTTGGCAAAAGAACTTACATGTTAGGGTACTTAATTGTGAGCTTATTAAGTCTTATCTAATATCGTTTTCGTTTTTATAAAATCTGATTGTAAGATTAAGATTAGAATCGTAAGATTATATCATAAGTCACTACATTTTTTTTAGTTTTTATATACAATAATTGTTATTAAAACAAATTATATAAGATTTTTATAAGATAATGAAACATCAATTTATAAGATATCATACATCAAACCGTTCAAAATTTAAATATCAAAAACATAGAATAAACGAGGTACCACGCGTTACGACGAGAAACAAATTAATAAAACTGTTGCATAAAAAACAATCCATTTTTTTCTCTTCCTAATCTAATATGTAGCATTATAACATTTTAGACACTTATTAGGAAAGCTAAGAAGGAACATGTGTTCATCACAGGATTCACAGCCGTAGCAAAAAAAAAAGTAATGGAGATATAAAAAGGGTGAAAGGAGAGTTGAACCTTTGACCATCACTTTGCAAAACACATGCTTTACCATTCAGCCTAAAGAGATTTCTAAGATAAATTGCTAAAAACAAAATATAAATATAAAAAATTAATATTACTGTTCATTATCTCCTAATTAGTATATTAAATATTCATCACAATTTATTGGAGTACATGTAATAATAAAATTTAATATATGAATCTTAAAAACAATCAAAATCTAAAAAACATAGTGCATAACATTAATTCCTTATATCATAATAAAATCGTAATGTAAAAACTACGAAAACTATTTTTATCACATGGTAGACCATTTGGAAAAATGTAAAAATAATTATATAAAATAACAGTAATAATTAAAAATATAAATTAATAGTAATAAAAAATAGAAAAATGATAACCACAACCTACAAAGTTGTGGATAAAGAAAAAAGTAAATGTTATTTTTTTGTTTTTATAATTAATAACCTTGTTTCATGTATGGAAAGTTGTCCTGGAACTGGAGAACCACCTTGAAACAGAGAGCCCAAACGACCTGAACACCTTAAATCTCGACCGCTGGCCTCGTAACAGCCGGAAAAACTTCAAACAAAAATACCCTGAAAGACCGGAAAAGGGTGAATTTTAGACCCTCGAACGGACTTGAAATATTGGACATCAAAATTGAAGGAGAAATGGTGGGAGGAGGAATGGTCCTCCGGGCCGCCGGCGTATGCCAACGGCCGGGTGTGGCCGCGGTGGTAGCTTTTCAAGGTAGGGCTTCTAACAAGAGAAGAATTTCTTGTCTTACCAAAAAAATATTGAGAGAAGAAATTTCATAATATATTATATGTTTTTTTATAATTGATAAAAAATTATATATATAAATTTGTAGTTTCCTTAACGATACACGTTTATTAGAAAACAGGTCAACAAAAATAAGAGGCTGAACAACTATAAAAAATAATTTGAGATGAAAGTTTTGGTTTATTCCCTTATTAAAAATAAGTGTGCATACATTTTGTAGTGGCCATATATAAATCATAATAGCGTTCTTACCAATCGAGTTTATATATAAAATAAAATACAAGGACCAACATTTTCTATAAGATCGAGTTAAACCGTCGAAATATCGAAAGGATACTTGGCTTATACGTACAATCTAAGTATCAACCATATTTAACTAAAATGATTAATCTAGTCGGACAAATATAATGTGTATGTTTGATAAAACTGGTTAGGGCTGGGGCTGGGGTTAATGCTTATTAATTGATAATCTCAATCCGAAGCCATAAGCTACTTGAAAAGACTTTTAGTTTGAGGGCTTATAGAAGATTATGGAGGCTTATGTTTTTAATAATCCCCTCACCCAAACGAGGCTAGAGGGCTGGAAATATAAAAACTAAAATCTCAAACTCCTATAATCCCCTGTAAGCCCGTCGCCAAACATACCCAATATAACAATATAATTGGGTTTATATGTTGTTTTACGTACATTAAAAAAATCGTTAATAATCGGCCGTATAATTTGTAAGACGTATCAATGAACAAAAATAATAACTAAAAGCTAGCAAGGATGGATATTGCCCGAATCTTTTTTATATCGTGATTTGCCCTTTTAATTTGTTTCATTATATGACAATCTCTAAGATGTCAACTTTGACTAATTATTACAATGAATATTAGCATAGTATCAAAGTCAAAATGAATAGTTTCTATTATATAACATGTTTATTTTTACAACGTAGGTGAATGATATTTATATCTGAATAATTTTCATTTGATAGCATGTTTATTTTCTTATTATTTTTTCTGTTTCATTAATTTTTTCGTTCTCTATCAACTATTTTATTAAATTTTCTAATAATTTTTTTAAATAATAAAATAAGAAAAGGGTCTCTACCTATAACATAGGTTAAATTGCATGAAAATAAAGGGTACAACTTGGTAATTTGAAACTGTTTAGAATCAAGAGACTAAGAAAATATAGTAAAATAACGGATAGCTATTCTATTTTATTTTGATTATCTGAGCTACATAACTTCTTTAAATGTTTATAAATTTCGGTATACGTTATTAACATATATGAGTTCTATTTTTACATATTTTTTAATAATAATTTAAAATTTTAAGTATATTTAAAATGAAAGGTTTGAATATGAAAATATTTTTTAATAGTTAAGTTGATTTGAATTGACTTGACCTTTTTAAAAAACTGAATTTAATTGATTTTTTTTAAATATAGAATGTTTAATTATTATAATGGAATATTTATTAACTATATCTAATAGTTACTATATTTAGTTTATACGAGTGTAATCTAGTAATTTTAAAATACTTAAAATATAAGAGTTTAAACAAAATGCTTAAATGATTTATTATATAGTATAGATAGATTTTGATTTAACACATGTTTGGTTTCATTTGAAAAGATATATATATATATATATATAGGCAAAAGTTCAAACGACTCTCTACGTCCATGAATTCCACTAATCAAATCAACGGCTAAGGTTGGTTCTCGCAGTTCTCGTACGAAAACAGTTCTCGTTTGAACCCTCCCCAATTTATATATATATATATATATATAGGGAGGGGATAAACTAAAAAGAATTTTATGCTACAAAATGTAAGGAATAATCCTAGCCATTCGATTTATCAGTTGTTGCATGTAATATCTGGTTGCTACTTCTATGGTTTAACTCAGCTGATAAAAGCTGAAGCATTTCTATAGTTTCCTCCATATTATCTTCTTCTGATGATGGCATATCTAATCAAAAGTAAAAAAAAGTCAAAAATCCGTAAAAAATCTCGTTCCAGATTTAAGCAGTTAAAGGGTACTTTTGAAAAAATAAAAATTAAAATCTCCTTAATTTCAGGCAAATGAAACCATCTACTCATCGTCTTGACAGTGGTGGTATGAACAAAAATCGTACATACTCAGATGCACAATCAGATGGGTTTCAATCGACGGCGACGGTGATGCACAATCAACATATTACCTGCACGTAGCCGGCCGACTTCTGCGTACTCAGATGCACAACCATCGTACCTATTCAGATGCCCAATCAGATGGGTTTCAGGCAACAGCGACGGCGATGCACAATCAACCGATGAATTGTACATACATACTCAGATGCAAAACCAGATTGGTTTCAGGCGATGGCGGCGACGATGCACAATTAACCGATGAATTGTACATACATACACAGATGCGAAATCAGATTGGTTTCAAAGCGACGGCGACGTCTTGAACTATACGGCGATGCATACATGGCGTGTGCAGGGGAGGTGATCGGTTGCATACATGCCGGTTACAGGCAGAGGAGTTTGTCGAAGGGAAGTTGGCTGATGAGTTTTGCGCAGGAAAGGACGGAGGAGTTTTGCGCAGGGGAAGAGACAATGAGTTTTGCGTAGGGGAAGAGACGATTAACGTAAAGCTGCGGGATTTTGAGTGGAGGCGGAAAAGAAAACAGCAGAACCTGGGTAATGGGATCGTAGGGTGTGGAGAAAGAACAGGGAGAGTTAGAAATATATTAACATTCTAATTTTATCCTTAATAATTAAATTAAATTAAATTACACATGGCAAGCCCACAATTCTTCTTACATTTTATATTTTAAAACTCTTTTTATTTGATCTCAACTCTCTCTCTCTCTCTCTCTCTCTCTCTCTCTATATATATATATATATATATATATATATATATATATATATATATATATATATATATATATATATATATATATAGGGTAAGGTTTTTCTTAAACATATTTCCTAAAGAACCACCCTGGTGATGACACGTGACATTTTGTTAGGGGCAAAAGTGGAAAATTAGAGAAAAAAAGAACTCACGCGCCACTACCACCCTCCAGCCAACTTAAAAGGGAAAAAAATCACACTTGACTTTAAATGATCATAATTAATTCGTTTTTAAGAATTTTAGCAAAAAAAATTATATAATTAGATTCAGTTTTTCGTTCTCTTTCAAACAAGACCAGATTTGATATATTTTTAATTTTTTTTTTCAAAAATGCAAAAAATTTAAAATTTGCATTTTCATCTAGGTTTCACTCAAAATGCTAAATGCAAAAACTCTAAAATGCAAATTATCGAAGATGCATGTCATGCAGATGTTTATAAAATGCAAAGTATGAAAATACAAAATGGAAATCTAATATTAATCGAGAATTCTTGCTAGTACATATATATCGTGCACGGTGCATCCTCTTTGATTTGGGACGATGATAAGAATTTTGTATATTGTATATTTATAATTTAATAATTAGTTCAAAATAATTTAGTATATCTATTCGATTTAACTATTCGAAATTCATTCTTCCAAGTTTACAACCTTAAATTGTGAATAAGAAAAGTAAGGAACAGTGTTCATACGAAAATTAATCATCATTTGAACGTATTTTGTTTTTTTTCTTTTTCCGAATTCTGACTATAGTTTGTCATTTGTAGTTCTTAATTACATGAATAGCAATTTTCGTTAAAAAAAACTTATCTTCTGATATATATAAAAGACTAATTTTCATTAATTTAATTGGAAGATCTTGACTATTCATTTTATCAAGATTGAAATCCTAACCATTCATTTAATCAAAATTAAAAATCTAATATTGACTTTAAATAGTCAAAATTAAAAACCCAATTTTAAAATTCAATCCTAACAGAAGATAAGATAGTTAGTAAAAAAAATATTATTTAAATTTTATATTAAGTTAACATATTTGTTTAGCTAATATATTTAAATTATTCATGTATTATATTAGAAATAAAATTTTCAAGCTTAGTTTTAATTTTATATTCATACTTCTTAATAACATTAATTTAAAGATAAATATTTAAGTTTCTTATAATTATCTATCTATGGTTATTATAAATACAAGCCTAATTATTTATAACAACATTTTTTTGTCATATGCAAAAAAAAAATGTATGTTTGGACCACAATACCATTGAACATATTGTTGAGAATAATCGACTAATCGTTAGTGGGTTTATGTGGATAAAAAATACCATTATCGTAATTAGATTTTATGTTATTTTTAAAGTTGTTATCATTTATATTTCTACATCAAGTGACTTAAATATAAAGTTCTTTTAGTTTTCAAAAAATCTCATGTTATGTTTTTCTTTTGTAAATACAATATAGTTATATAATTAAATAAACAAATATAAAATAATACTTTTGTACTGTATTTACATAGATATTTAAACTAGTAAAATAATATAATAATAACTAAAGTGTGAATGAGAAAAACCAATGATTGAAATTAGGTCACAACCTTTTGACTCTTGATCCACAACACACATACACACACACATTGATCGAATTACGTACATGCAGATTGAAACGTGTTTAAATGGTAATTATGGTTGACGGACTGTTGCTGGTCTCATTCTTTACTTCAACATCATCTCTAACTTTTGCTCTTTATGACAAAAATAATATAAATAAAAAATACCAAAAAGTCCTTTCGTTTAGAATTAAAAAAGCAATATTAATTGATCATATCATACCTTATGATATGTATACACTTATTTAACAAGATTCTAAATTATCTTCGATCGGACTTATATTTTATCTTTGTTCGCTTGAATATTGAAGACACGTGATCGATTGGTTTGACTAGACCAAATGTAAGTTCGCTTTCCCTTTTATGTATATGGTGATCGTAAACTTTGCATCGTTTTTGTGATCGAGGTGTTCGATATAGAAAATATATAAATGTATTGATCAATATCTTAATTTTGTAAAATAAGATATATGTAATACGCGAAATGTATATTTATAGTACTCATTTACATGCGTTGAAATTATAAAGTGTGAGATTGTTAATCATAAGAATACTTTTCTGGATAATTTTTTTGAACTGTGTATAAATACTTTCAAATTGTAGGACTCAATTCGTTCATGTATGTTTTGAGTTTATGAGATGAACTATAAATACTTTCAAATTGTAGGACTCATTTCGTTCATGTATGTTTTGGGTTTATGAGATGATCAACGATTAGATCATTGAGAAACACCAGTCACTACAAAAAAAGGGTCAAATTTTCACGCTTCATAAAAAACGTGTAAAAATTATAGTATTTATCATACTTATAATTGTGAAAATTAGTTTAAATATAAAGATTGTTTAAAAAATAAAATAACTCCACATTTGTAAATGTGTAGAATTGATTTTTAAAAGTCCACGCTTTTACATGTGTAAGTTTAGTAATAAATTGAAAATTAGAGAAATGTACATTTAAATGCATGGACTTTTGTAAATTAGAATTATTTTCAAAGTTTTTACACTTAGTAGTATAACATTTTTGATAATTTGTCCACACTAACAAATGTGATTTCTTACTACAATTTTCACAATTTTTAATGTAGATACTTGATAGAAAATTTGTCACAGTCGTTTTTTCACGCTTGATTAGAATTTTTCACACTTTTAAATATATTTATATTGCTAAAAATACGTGAATAATCAATATCTTTTTTGTAGTCCGGTCACTCGATTTCGAAGGCACAAAAATACGTACTATTGACAATTGAATGTAAATATTGCCACTTTGAATCTCATCATTTGTTTGGATACCACTTACATTTAAAAAAATTTATACAAATTCTGTACATTGTGTTTAGTGGACAATGGACTAATCTTATATACGATATATATATATATATATATATATATATGGAATGTTCTAACTTAAATTTAAATATCTTTAATATAAATTAAAAGAAAAAAATTATGATATTAATATTTTATTTTTAAAAGTTTTTCTATCAATTATCCCTTTATGTTTTTCAAATTGCTTACATATAAGTTGTTTTTTAAATGTTACTTTTTAATTAATTTCAGTTGTTAACACTTAAATATTTTAACAAGAATATTTATTGAATCATTGAGTTGATACATTTATTTATCTTCGTGGATATTTATATAAATATGTATATTAAATGGATTAAATTAACAAATTCAAATTTTATTATATTGAGGTTATACATGTAATTTGATGGTAATGTTATGTATGAATTTTTATTTTCTAATAAGATTTATCTCTTCTTTAAGAGATTTTATATATGTTAGTACTCTTTAAACACGATAAGAATTTAAAATTTTCTAAAACATCATATGTGTTAATATACGGAGTGGTAATATTTAATTTTTAATATTTATTAATAGAAAGGGGATTATGGTGTCATCGTTTTTTATTTAGATTCTTCTTTTACATATTTTCATGATTATTCATGTAAACAATTATACCTATCAGGTTAAATTTAAAATAATAATTTTACTATAAAGAGGTTCTATAAAAAAATTGATAATAATTAATGATTTTATGCTTTCTAATAAATTTACCTCTCTTTTAACTTTTAAGAAATTTTATATCCATATATATGTTTATAATTGTTTTGCTATATATGTTAGTCATTTTCAATATCATAAACATTTACAAATTTTACTTTAACTATTCTCGTATTTATATACGAAAATAGCTAAAGTTTTAATAAACAAATCCACACTCAAAAAACACATTTTTATATGAATAACAAATACATACATCCTACTCTTGTGGAATTTGTAGGCGCTATTATCAATTTTTAGTTTCATACTCAAATAGCGTGAAGTATTGAATGTTTGGTGATGTTGTATCTAATATTGATTTTATCAAAACTAACTTTTGTCAAAAACTGAATTGATGTGTTTTTTTTTTTTTTGTGAATTCAACATGAATCTTGTTTGATCCTCAGTAAGTTTTTGATTGAAATATAGTTTTTAAAGTTTATATCCAAAAATAGTTCACATGTTTTTGAATTGTGTTTGTGTCATTTCTCTTGAAAGGTGTTTCAACCCATCTTTTCATACAAACTAAGACCATGCGCATCCATGGTTGAAGTCATCGGCTTCTGCTGATGTGGAGCTTGGAAACCGACGGGAACACCATTGCCGTTGGTTGGGTGGTGGCGGGTTCCAACCCCATCGAGTCCACCAACCCGATCGGCTCTCCTCTCTCTTTTTTTTTTCTTTTTTTTAAATAAAAAAATAGAAAAGGGTTGAATTGGGTTGGATGTGGGGATTGTATGGTTAGAAAGGGTTGAAGGTGAAGAATGATGTGGATGCTGATGTGGTGGTGCTTTTGGTTAGGTAAGTTGGGTTGGATGCTGATGGTAAGGGTACATTTGATTTGACGGAAAAAAATGACAAATTAATGGACCAGACAAATGAATGTAATGGTGAAAGGAATGAAATAGTTCATTATCATTCTATCCGCATGTTTGGTTGCTTTCTTGGAATGAAATGAATCATTAATGTAGTATGGTTGGTAAAGAGAAATAAACATTGGAATGCATAAAATAAATAAACAATGACCAAAATGTCTTGTATTAAAAATTTATTAAAATAACAAATTTATTTTAAATAAACTTTACACGTCTTAAAAATATTGATAAATATCAAAACTACGAGATTATTGTAACACCCTCTTTGCCGGCCTAGATTAATTAAGGTAATTAATTAATTAATTTGGGTATTTAATTGGTTTATGTGAATTATTTTGTGAATATATGTTATTGGCAAGTATTTGGGATTTTATATTGTGTTATTATTTGGGAAATTTAGTTAAATAATATTATGTGGATTGTTGGGGGGGGGGGGGGGGGTAGGTATGGCCGAATTATGGGTTTAAGCCTCAACCCACACTCCATGCCACATTACTTGTAACTTTGGACAAAGTGTGTGTGTGAGTATTCTTGTTGCTCTCGGCCGAAGAAGAAGAAGAAAGAAAAGAAAAAATCAAGCTTCTATCTCATTTGCATTTTAGTTGATTACTTGATATCATTTAAAGGTTAGAATTTCCATGCCATTATGTTGATTGTAGTTTAATCTCGGTTTTATAGATTTGTGTATTATATATATGAAATCCGATTGATGCATATATGATGATTTGAGGATCATAGGACGCATGCATGTTAGATTTCATGATTTATATGTGTTAGTTATATGTTAGAATGATTTCTGGAAACATATATAACTTGTATGCATGAAATCAGTAAGATTTGAGTTAGAAAATAGATTTATGCATGAAGTTATGATTCTGTCGGATTTATGGTTGAATGACTCGGAATCCGATAGAAGTATCGGAATCCGATAGAAGTTACTCGGATTTGTCCCTAACTCTTGATCGGATTGTACCTTTACCGGATTGTGACTTTTTACCGGATTTCATGTTTATCGGATTTGGCCCTAACTCTTTTATCGGAATCTTGGATTATCGGATTTAAACATTTAATCGGATTGTGCCCTTATCAGATTGTGATTTTATCGGAATTGGACTCTTACTCGGAATCCGCCTTTACTCGGATTTCCATTCCATCGGATTTGGATATTATCGGATTTGGTATTATCGGATTTAGATATTTATTTGGATTACCATTCGATCGGATTTGGATTCAATCGGGTTCAATGATTTGTATATCTTTGGGATTATTGTAGGATGTATATGTATATATGTTATTATGTACATACATGATTAACATGAATAAATATGATATTTATTATTGGATCAGTATTATGAATTGAATACTGACTTGGGTTACTTCAATCTCAGGAACTGAGAAGACTCGGTGAATTTAGTCATCTGAGTGTGCCAAGGTTTTGAAGACTTTGGTGAGTGGATTTATATCTTCGGATATACAGGATTTGATATCCTATTTGGAATGCTCTTGTTTGGATTGTATATACATGTTATTTGGAGACCAGCGTAGTCTGGGCCTTTGCTTGGGGGTGTAACCTATCAGTTCTTGGGGGGTGCATTTATTGTACTCAAGAAGACTGGTGTGGTTTTCACTGTTAGCTGGGCTATCGGTAAACCTTGGTTTTGGCCGACCATGGTTGTAGGTGCTTGCAACACCGCCGGTTCTCCTGAGATTCATGAGCTATTTGGTTTGGGCATATTTGCCTTGTGTATGTTTAGATATCTATTCCCTCACTTAGCTTTGTGCTAATTGCCCACTAGATTGTTTTGCAGGTTCTCTTTTGGTGAGCTTGATGCTTTTGGGCTGGGAATATGGACGGACCAATACTCTGATGTCAAAGTTTTTGATAGAGCCTGTTTTGTATTAACACTGTATAGGGTCTTTGTACATCAAACAAGTGAAATCCTTTTGTATCTATTATGTAATTAAGATATTTATATGTAATTAGCTTTCGCGTGCAGTAAAATATATATTTTAAAAAGTACAGTGTTACAAGTTGGTATCAGAGCCCTGGTTCGAGGATTTGCATGAATGATTTGTGCAATACTTGAACCGAGGCTCTGGTCAGTCCAGTATTCCCAGGGTGGGTAATTAGTAGAGTAGCTTTGAGAGTGGTTAGTGTTTATACTAACGGATTATATCTAACAATTGGTGAGATGCTGTGTATAGCATAGAAATGGCTGATAACGTGAACCAGACAACTACCCCTGCGTCCCCCGGAAGAAATCACCAGTCCTCTACTGCAGTCAATGAGCAGCACCACAGAGCCGGTACTTCTCTCAACGATGAATCTGATCAACAAGACTATGTGTTGCAATTGGAAGATACTCTGCAAAGTTTGAGAGATCGGGTTCAGGAGTTGGAACAGCAGCAGCATCAGACGCAGTTCTCTTATCAAACTCAGACCACTCATTTGCCCAGAGAGTCAGCTGTATTTACCCAGTCGATACCACCACCTGTTTACTCTGCTGCACCTTACACTACAGTATCAACACCATTTGGTTCTTTACCATTCGTTACTATACCACCTGTATCACAACCCCAACAGCAACACCAACCACAACAGCAGAACTTTTTCATCCCATGGTACCCAAATCAAGGAGGCTTTAAACAGAAAGGGCGATACAAGGATTTCATGGCTTGCCAGCCACCGGAGTATTCAGGAAGCTCAAATCCAACTGATACTTTGAGTTGATTAAGGGAGATGGTAAAGGCTTTGGATGCCTGCAACTGTGAGGAATCTGATAGAGTTATTTTTGCAACTCGGAGGTTGAAGGGTCAAGCTGCAACCTGGTGGGATTCTTTGACTGCTCATCTATCCAGGGAGGTTGTGAATTCTGTTACTTGGGATCAATTTCAAACCAAGTTCTGTGAGCAATTCTGTAATACTTTTGATCTAGCTAAGGTGAAACGGGAGTTCATGGATTTAGCTCAGGATGACAAGATGTCGGTGGATCAATTGATTGCAAAGTTTAATGAAAAGCTGAGGTTCGCTAAGCAGTGGGTACCCGATGAACCATCGTAGATAGACCATTTTGTTCAAGCACTGTTGCCTGAGTATCGGGGTAACACCCGGATGGAAACATCATTGGTTCAGGCGTTTACTGTTGCACGAGCTGCTGAGGGTGACGTGAAAGCTCGGGAGAGAATGAATCGTGAGAAAGGGTCGTCTCACAAGTTCGGTGGAAATCAGAGTGGGAACAAGGGCAAGTGGCAGAATAACCATCATCGGGGTGATCAGAAATCGAAAAGTTCGGGGTCATATCAGAACAGTCCGTGGTGTAAACCCTGCAATGCTAGTCATACTGGTCCGTGCACATCACAGACGAAACGATGTTTGCGTTGTGGTGGATTTTGTCACGAACCATCAGTTTGTCGGTTTAATACAAATGTCTGCTGGAATTGTCACGAAGAGAGTCATAGAGCTGGAGCTTGCACTAAACCGAGGTCAAAGGGGACGGGGCAGGGGGTAGTCAATGTCGGGGGATCGTCTTCTGCAGGTCAGAAGAGAAAGGTTACACCTTCTGCGGAAGGGAGAGCCTTCAAGATGACTGTTACAGAGGCAGCTGATGACTGTGAGGTGATCACGGGTATGTTTATTGTAAACTCTATGCCTGCCCGTGTGTTATTTGATTCTGGTGCCAATAGATCTTTCATGTCTGTATCTTTATGTGGCAAACTGAAACTACCTGTTACTGTTATTGCTTCTCCTTTAGAAGTAGAAATAGCTGATGGTAAGTTAGTGCTTGTAACTTCCTCTGTGACTGGGGTATCTATAGACATTGATGGTACTAGGTTGCCTGTAGACTGTTTGCTGATGCCTATTCCGGGGTTTGACTTAGTACTAGGCATGGATTGGTTAAGTCACCATAGAGCTAGTATCCAGTGCCATAAGAAACTGATTACTATTCCTTTGGCTGACGGGTCGCATGTCGTGGCTCGTGGGGATAGATCTCGATCTTCTTTTCCTATCATCTCGTATATGAAGGCTAGAAAATCTCTAGCTAAAGGGTGTGCGTCTTTTCTGGCTTATGCCGTTGATGTGAAGAAAGAGAAGCGACCTGTTACAGATGTTCGTGTTGCCTCCGATTATCCAGAGGTATTTCCAGATGATCTACCAGGGTTACCACCTGTACGGGATGTTGAGTATAAGATAGAATTGGTACCGGGTTCTACACCGATTGCGAAAGCTCCGTATCGTTTGGCTCCATCTGAGATCCGGGAGATGATGACTCAGATACAAGACTTGCTTGATAAAGGGTTTATCCGTTCGAGTTCTTCGCCGTGGGGTGCACCAGTATTGTTTGTAAAGAAGAAAGATGGAACTCTTCGTATGTGCATAGACTACAGGGATCTGAATAAGAGAACCATCAAGAACAAGTACCCGTTGCCCAGAATCGATGATTTGTTTAATCAGTTACAAGGGGCTTCCTACTTTTCAAAGATTGATCTGCGATCTGGCTATCATCAGGTCAGGGTAGCAGAAGAGGATATACCTAAGACTGCTTTCCGTACTCGATATGGTCATTACGAGTTCTTGGTGATGCCATTTGGTTTGACGAATGCTCCAGCCATATTTATGGATTTGATGAATCGCGTCTGCTGACCTTTCTTAGATAAGTTTGTGATTGTGTTTATTGACGACATTCTGGTGTATTCGAAAACAGAGGATGAGCATGATCAACACTTGAGACAGGTTTTGGAGATTCTAAAACAAAACCAATTATATGCCAAGTTTTCAAAATGTGAATTTTGGTTGCGAGAAGTTCAATTTCTAGGGCATGTGATTTGTCAAGGAGGTATCAAAGTAGATCCGTCCAAGATTGAGGCAGTGATGAATTGGAGTGCACCGAAAACACCAACTGAGATAAAGAGTTTTCTTGGATTGGCGGGTTATTATCGAAGGTTTATTAAAGATTTTTCTAAACTTGCCGGTCCGTTGACTAAGTTGACTCGAAAGGATGTTCCGTTTCTATGGGGTTCAGCTCAAGAGGATGTTTTTCAGACTCTGAAACAGTTGTTGTGTCAGGCTCCTGTTCTTTCGTTGCCAGAAGGTTCAGAAGATTTTGTTGTCTATTGTGATGCTTCGCATGCCGGGTTGGGTTGTGTTTTGATGCAGAGAGGTAAAGTAATTGAGTATGCTTTGAGACAGTTGAAACCGAATGAAAGAAATTACCCGACTCATGATTTAGAATTAGCAGCTGTGGTATTTGCGTTGAAATTGTGGAGACACTACTTGTATGGAACCAAATGTATTATCTGCTCTGATCACAAGAGTCTATAGTATGTGTTTACTCAGAAGGAATTGAATATGAGACAACGCCGCTGGTTAGAACTGATTAAGGATTATGATTGCGACATTCAGTATCATCCTGGAAAGGCTAATGTAGTTGTAGATGCACTCAGCAGAAAGGGACCTTCGGATACTGTAAAATTTATGCGATTGGAAATCAAGTCTGATTTAGTGGATCAACTTTTGGCTGCTCAGCTTTAAGCTTTGAAAGATGAGAACTTGAAGGATGAACTAATGATTAAACGACAACATGAGTTAACTTCTGATTCGCGTGGTTTGAAGGTTTATCATATGCGCGTTTGGGTGCCGAAATTTGGTAGCTTGAGGGAATTAATTCTAAATAAGGCTCATAAATCTAGATTGTCGATACATCCGGGTAGTACAAAGATGTATCTTGATTTAAAGACTCGATATTGGTGGCCAACAATGAAAACAGATATTGCGAAATTTGTTGGGATGTGTCACATTTGTGCTCAAGTTAAAGCTGAACATCAGAAACCGTACGGATCATTGAAATAGTTAGATATACCTGAGTGGAAGTGGGATCACATTACGATGGATTTTGTAACTAAACTTCCACGAACTCAGAGAGGTCATGATATGATTTGGGTTATAGTTGACAGATTAACCAAGAGTGCACATTTTCTTGCTACTGCTGAAACTGCACCTTTAAGTAAACTGGCTCAATTGTACATTGATGAGATAGTATCTAGACATGGAGTTCCATTGTCCATTGTGTCGGATAGAGATTCGAGGTTTGTGTCTAACTTCTGGAACAAACTGCAGCAGGAATTGGGGTCCCGGGTGAATTTGAGTACAGCTTATCATCCGCAGACAGATGGTCAATCAGAAAGAACTATTCAGACGCTAGAGGATATGCTGAGGGCATGTATGTTAGAATTTGGGGGTTCATGGGATTTCCATTTGCCTTTGGTTGAGTTTGCTTATAACAATTCCTATCACAGTAGTATTGGTATTCCACCGTATGAGATGTTGTATGGTCGTCCGTGTAGAACTCCAACTTGTTGGTTAGAGGCCGGGGAAAAGCAATTTGCAGGGCCTGATATTGTACAGATGACAGCTGATAAGGTTACTATTGCTCGAGAGAAATTGAAAGCTGCAAGGGATAGACAGAAAATGTATGCTGATCCGCGACGTCGACCAGTATCGTTTGTTGAGGGGGGAAATGGTTTATTTAAAAGCATCTCCTTGGAAGGGTGTGATTCGTTTTGGAAAACGCGGGAAGTTGGCTCCCCGTTACATTGGTCCTTTCAGAATCAGACGTGTGGTTAATGATCAAGCTGTTGCTTTGGATCTTCCTGATGAGCTAACTGGTATTCATGACACTTTCAATGTATGTTATTTGCGCAAGTGTAATGTAGAAGATCATACGCAGGTTCTTCCGATTAAGGATCTTCGTGTGGATTTGAATCAGAAACTTGTAGAAGAACCAGTTGAACTGTTAGATCGAAAGGTTACAAAGTTGAGAAAGAAGCAGATACCGTTAGTTTTGGTTAAATGGAGACACAGTTTGGGTTCAAATTTGACTTGGGAAACTGAATCGGACATGAGGAACCGTTATCCTTCCTTGTTTGAGCGCGATGAGATTCCGAGGACGGAATCTTCTTAAGGGGGGAAGATTTGTAACACCCTCTTTGCCGACCTAGATTAATTAAGGTAATTAATTAATTAATTTGGGTATTTAATTGGTTTATGTGAATTATTTTGTGAATATATGTTATTGGCAAGTATTTGGGATTTTATATTGTGTTATTATTTGGGAAATTTAGTTAAATAATATTATGTGGATTGTTGGGGGGGGGGGGGGGGGGGGGGGGGGTATGGCCGAATTATGGGTTTAAGCCTCAACCCACACTCCATGCCACATTACTTGTAACTTTGGACAAAGTGTGTGTGTGAGTATTCTTGTTGCTCTCGGCCGAAGAAGAAGAAGAAAGAAAAGAAAAAATCAAGTTTCTATCTCATTTGCATTTTAGTTGATTACTTGATATCATTTAAATGTTAGAAATTCCATGCCATTATGTTGATTGTAGTTTAATCTCGGTTTTATAGATTTGTGTATTATATATATGAAATCCGATTGATGCATATATGATGATTTGAGGATCATAGGACGCATGCATGTTAGATTTCATGATTTATATGTGTTAGTTATATGTTAGAATGATTTCTGGAAACATATATAACTTGTATGCATGAAATCAGTAAGATTTGAGTTAGAAAATAGATTTATGCATGAAGTTATGATTCTGTCGGATTTATGGTTGAATGACTCGGAATCCGATAGAAGTATCGGAATCCGATAGAAGTTACTCGGATTTGTCCCTAACTCTTGATCGGATTGTACCTTTACCGGATTGTGACTTTTTACCGGATTTCATGTTTATCGGATTTGGCCCTAACTCTTTTATCGGAATCTTGGATTATCGGATTTAAACATTTAATCGGATTGTGCCCTTATCAGATTGTGATTTTATCGGAATTGGACTCTTACTCGGAATCCGCCTTTACTCGGATTTCCATTCCATCGGATTTGGATATTATCGGATTTGGTATTATCGGATTTAGATATTTATTTAGATTACCATTCGATCGGATTTGGATTCAATCGGGTTCAATGATTTGTATATCTTTGGGATTATTGTAGGATGTATATGTATATATGTTATTATGTACATACATGATTAAGATGAATAAATATGATATTTATTATTGGATCAGTATTATGAATTGAATACTGACTTGGGTTACTTCAATCTCAGGAACTGAGAAGACTCGGTGAATTTAGTCATCTGAGTGTGCCAAGGTTTTGAAGACTTTGGTGAGTGGATTTATATCTTCGGATATACAGGATTTGATATCCTATTTGGAATGCTCTTGTTTGGATTGTATATACATGTTATTT
This sequence comes from Pulicaria dysenterica, assembly GCA_947179395.2. Lineage (NCBI taxonomy): Eukaryota > Viridiplantae > Streptophyta > Magnoliopsida > Asterales > Asteraceae > Pulicaria > Pulicaria dysenterica. Next base: position 108,981,111 of record OX359288.1, on the reverse strand, counting down.
GGAGACCAGCGTAGTCTGGGCCTTTGCTTGGGGGTGTAACCTATCAGTTCTTGGGGGGTGCATTTATTGTACTCAAGAAGACTGGTGTGGTTTTCACTGTTAGCTGGGCTATCGGTAAACCTTGGTTTTGGCCGACCATGGTTGTAGGTGCTTGCAACACCGCCGGTTCTCCTGAGATTCATGAGCTATTTGGTTTGGGCATATTTGCCTTGTGTATGTTTAGATATCTATTCCCTCACTTAGCTTTGTGCTAATTGCCCACTAGATTGTTTTGCAGGTTCTCTTTTGGTGAGCTTGATGCTTTTGGGCTGGGAATATGGACGGACCAATACTCTGATGTCAAAGTTTTTGATAGAGCCTGTTTTGTATTAACACTGTATAGGGTCTTTGTACATCAAACAAGTGAAATCCTTTTGTATCTATTATGTAATTAAGATATTTATATGAAGGAATCACATTACCTGTGTAATGGGTCATTCCATTCGTTTGTGATAAACAAACATGTTTTTTCAATTACGCATGAATGAATTATTCCAATCCTTCTCACATTCCTGCATACTAAACACTGCCTAAGTTAAGTCTAGTTTTGATTTGAGTATGACCGCATCAAGTTAGTTATAACGAGTGTAAATTTCACATCTCTCAACTTATATATAATCTTGACATTATAAAAGTTATTGTTATTTCAAATAAATAGCAGTCACATAGAATAAAATGATGATGCTAAAACCAGTGTTTTAATATAACATATTATGTTTACTTATGAAAACATAATATGTTACATAATAAAGAGAAAAAAAAGAATCCAGTAGTTGTTATTATGATGTTCATACCCATGTGTATAGGCAGTTTTGGACTTTAGACCATTTGCCTAACGCCTTAACACATGCATGGTCACATACTCACATGCTTCTTGGCTTGTGTTTTTTTAATTTGAAATATTTGTAAGCAATTGAAAAACTATGCATACATACACATTAATGTAATTAGCTATTTTTGCTTGTTCATGTGCTGATTATTATTAATACATGTACATATATATGTTTGGACGACATAACACTCAAACATCCTAATCCTATAATAACGAATCTTAAAAAACATTACATAATAAAATATAATAAGATTTTTAGAACCAAATCATACTTGTGTAGCAGTTGAAACAATGGTGTTTTTAATTACTGCGATATAATTAATTAGTATCAAATTGTCACTTACTCACTTGTATATGATATACACTAGTTCACTTTTCACTTTTAAGCATCCAGTGTATCTTACTATTATAACATTAAATATTTAACATATCATAACACATCCTTTCTCATTTGTATCCACTTTATATAAATTAAATATGATCATACAAGATTCTTAACTTCCATAAACACATCTACATAGCAATATTAACTTGCATACTTTATTAATTATGAGTAAAAGTCTAAGATGCTCACCTTAATCCAATTGAAGGTTACTGTCATCTGTTGTTACTATTAGTCACCTTTGCACCTATTATTCATAACCCTACAATCAGTACTCAACAAAAGAAAACAAATGTGTTTGTTGTTTCCGTTCAGACGCGTCGCGTCCATACGACATTGGCAGGCACAGTTTCTTACTACAACATTCCCATTCCGATCCAAATCCTCTATGTCGACTTCCAGATGCATTACAACCACTCATTCTATTTTAAAATTTATAATTGATCCATTAACATAGACTAAAACCCATTAATATAAAATTTAAAGTCTTAATCATGATTTAACCATTTGACCCATTAAGAACTCTAACCCCCAAATGATAATCTTCGATGACAATTCTTCCAATTGGATTTCTAATGGTACAAAATCATATGATATATACACTTTATGAATTCAAAGGAATGACACACATATATCTAAATCATCATCTCGCTTTCTTAACTCAATATGCATCTAAGAAGAAGGTTACTTATTTGAATGTGACCATTCTTTGCTCTTAATCTTCTTGACCCAGATTTGAAAGGATAAAAATTCTTGTTTGAATCCCTCACTTTCAAATTGTATTTCTTCCTTGATGTTCTTCAATTCTCCAGAGGGTTCTAGTGTGTGTGTGTTTTGGGCCAAAGTGGACAAAATAAAGGGAAATGGTATATATATAATGTGTGTTTTTGATTAAATGTGGTATTTTGTTTTCGTTTTTCAACTTACAGTTTAATAATACAAAGTCTATAAACATCAATGAAGATATAGTTAAATTTAACCATTTTAAACCATTTGAAAATTAATAACCTTTACTATTTTCCCCAACTTTTATTTAATATTTAATTTAACAATTTAATAAGTCTGGGGTATTATACATAGTTTGTCAATTTGATTTTCTCGCCTTATGCACACATATACAAGATTTTGATTCAAATTAAAATAACAGTTAGTATAAAAATAAACTATTGAAATATCTTATTACTATATAAAGCATTTAAATTTTTTATTTAAACTTTAAAATTTTAAGTAGTTTGAAATTACCAAAATATCCCCACTCACACTCTAAAATTAGTTCACGTATAATTAAACTTTTAGAAGGCAAATTTAACAAGGAATTAAATGAATAAATTATAGATTTAAGTTGACTTACAATTTACACATTTAGAAGAAAAGTCAACGAATTTTAATAAAAAAATCAAGTAAAATGTGATTGATTGTTATAGAATTATTTGGAAACTAATGCTACATGATTATACTCAAACCAATCACAACACTAATTTGCAAAAGATGGGTGTGTTTGGCCTAGGCTAGGGAAAAAACTAGTGCTAGGATTGAGATTGATTAATTAATAATCCTAAACCGAATTATAAACTATTTGAAAATGCTTTTATTTTGAGATTGTATTTTTAATAATACTCTCGAGATTTTAACATATGAACGAGACTTGATGGTTAAAGATTATGAAAACTAGAGTCTCAAGGCCTATAATCCCTCATAAGTCTGTTGCCAAATACACCCGGTTTTTAGTAAAACATAACCATCTATAAATGCTTTTAGTTATTACCATAACAACCATATTTTCCATGTTAACCATACATAACAAAATATGTTAAGATATTTACATAAGGTCTTAGAAGTCAAATAACAAAATCAACGTTAATAGTTTATATAAGTTAACACAATAAGAAATAGCACATATTTTTACATTGTTATACTTAAAAAAATGTAAATGCTTCAAAATAAACCAAGAGCCTTGTCTAAATTCCAAGAATCAAAACTCACAAAAAATAATAGCAAATGCTTCAAAATAAACCATATGCTATATTCATACTCACGATTGAACATCTTACATTACCCACTTAACGAAGAAAAAGGGATGAAGGAGATGAAGAATTTAGCTTATATTGCGTTAATATGAAGGAAATATTCCTTCCTTTTCATTTTCCTTTTTCTTTTCTCTTTTCTCAAACGATCAAGAACAAACTGTAAAAGTTATAAATTTTTTGAACATGTGTTCTACTCCGATCTCCTCCTTACTACCAACTATCATCATCAAAGCATCGTTATTGTCTCACTAAAATGACATGCTGTCATTTAGCTAAACATAACTTTTGTGTCAATCAATTTGATCCAAAATAACATTTTAAACAAAAAAAGAAAGCATTTGTATAAAAGGTTGGATAAAGAGAATTTTGTTAATTATTTTGACGAAACATATTTTTAAATAAAGTTTCATCGAATTCAAACATAAGGTTCATATTAGTTAAATATATTTAAAGAGGTTAAGTTTCTTGTAACAACTGTGTTCTCTCTTCAAGTTCATTGAATTTAACTATTTGTCAACCATCACACCTTATATGTCCTCTGTATAGTCCGCCATTACAAAGCTCGTCATCCTCCATCTTTATTCTATCGCCGCTGCATACCGCGGGTATCGAACTAGTGTAATAAAAAACGGATAAACTGTACTTAAAGACATGCAATGAACTTTGTCTAACATGTTATTCTATGCAATGAACTTCGATTTATCTCAAATAATATAACAACCTCCTTGTTTTGTGACATTGTATGCAAGTAAAACATGTAATTAACCGTTTTCTAAAATTATTTATTCAATTTTGTTTTGGATGAGATAAATATATGACTAAATATTCATCAGAAATATAAGGTTAACCTTCATTCCTTAGAAATTCATGATTTTACATATTTAGGCCCTGTTTGTTTCACCGTAATGCGAAGGAATGAAAATGATTTTAATTCCATCCATGTTAGTTACGTAATGACATTCATCTACCTAAAGTAATATTAACACTTCGAAGAACTTAATTACTTTCAAAATAATGTTACCAAACGCAATATACAACGTAATTTGAGTTCAATTCTATTACATTCCTTCACATTACGGTGAAACAAACTGGACCTAAGTGTTCACAATCGCATAATCGCAAACCAAAAACATTAAAAAAAGGAATTCAAGCTTATTTTTATACTAAAACCTTTCCTTCCAAAACTAGAAGAAACCTTTTTTTAGCTAAATACCAATAAAAATAGCTTTTTCAAGTCTTAGAAAAAATGTTCAGGTTTTGAGGTTAACCGCTGCCCCGGCCCGACTGTGTTTATAATACCACCATCTCATCGCCTCGCATCCTGCTAAACCCTCGCGCTCGACCTCACCTCTCCTCACCTCACCTCTCACTCCTCACTCCCATCGCCCCTTTGCCACTCTCCCAGTAACCCATCGCCACTGCTGTAATCACCGCCCTCAACTTTCTCTCTCTCACCGTCGCCAGCTGAGAGACACAGAGACACCATCATCAATCGTCGACGTCGCGCACAGGGACACCATCTCCTAGGGCAGAGGTACGAATTTTTGTTTTTTGCCCTAAATCTCTGATCAATTTTAAAGGGTTTTATGTGATGTTAAATGTTTTAGTGCTTTGCCATGGGGTGTTCTTGAAGCTTTTTGTGATTTGATTAGGTTTTGATTTTTTAATGGTGTTCTTCATGCTAAAACCAATGTGTTTAAAGAGTTCCGCATTTCAGCTTTTTTAGAATCGATTATAATCTTGTAGGTTAGGGTTTTGATTTGTTAATGGTGTTCTTCTTGCTAAATCCAATTACGGGTACGGTACATCAGTGGGTTTTTGAATTTCGGGTTCGGGCTGCGTAGAACAAGCCCCGTTGCCATTTTGTCCTTCACCTCTCTTGCCCTTAATCCCTATTTTCTTCCAATCAATTTAGCTGCAGAAATCTAACATCTTTTGTTTTGATTCAGGTGTTTATTGGTTGTCATCATGCCGGATACACATGCGCTAGTAAATGATTTCTTGAACAAGCTTAAACGGCGGTCAGTGCTAGTTATTTAGTTTGTTTTTAACTGACCAGTTGTCGTGATTGTAATTAATGTTCTGATTGGTATTGTATATGATGGGGCAGTAAGATTGAGGGCTCAAAGGCCACAGCCAAGCTGACTGCAGAGCTTTTACGTAGTGTGATATCGCAGCAGCGTCTTCCCAACACAAATCAAGCCGGGGCTCTTGTTGATGCCATTAAGGCTATTGGAGAGCAGCTTGTTGCCGCTAATCCTGTGGGTTAGTTTCCTTTGCAGACTGTTCACAAATAGTTTGTTGATATGTGTAGATTCTATCTTTCAATCGAATTCTGTTTAAAGTTTTTTTTTATTGCTTTGACTTTGGAGGTTTCCTTCGGTACATGGCATTAAGGGAAACTGGGAAGGGTGGAAATCGAAACATTAGGTTTTTATATATTTCGAAGAACGATATTTAAAGGCACTTTATAATCAGATGCTATTGCTAATTTTGCTTCTTTTTTTTTCTGTTGTGCATTAGTTTTACAGATAGTTTTTGGTGTCAGCTTATGTTATACATGTACACATGTAAAAACAAAATGGCTGGTCAAATTTGATGGCTGCCTGTTTATTTATAAATTATAACTATCGTAATGATAACAAAACAAGATATATCATATATGCCGAGCGTAGATAATGCAGCAACTACACCTTGCTGTCAGCAGCAGCATAGCTTTGTTCCAGACTCTTTCACACACTTTACAACAACAATTGAGACTCAAATTCATCATGTACTTCACTATTATGTCGATAAAGGTCTAATGGTTGGCTAATCTTGAATCAACTTAGGTTCACAAACACTGTTGCTTCAGTAGGATAGACCTGCTCTCGTGTTTCTTTGGTAGTTTGCTGCACTTAATAGTATTATTAAGGGTCGAAGGCCATAGTCTCATAGACAACATCACTAACATAGTAATATAGCTTGTCATAACCACCTGACTTCAATTAAGAAAAGTTTCAAGTACTATGATGATGTTTACATAACGGGCCTAGTATTAATCAAATTGATGTTGTTTAGTTGAAATTTTTTGGTGTTTAAGCATTTGCAAGTAAGAAGATCTAATATAGAAGTTAATTTATAAGCGTTCTAGTGAAAATGGCGCTTTATGTGCGTGATGCTTGAGTCAATACCCCAGCTTCCATGAGCCTTTGTGCCTAGTGTCTTAAAAGTTAAAACATATTGTTGCTTACAATGTTGTGAAATAGTTTGAAATTTTGAATGTGAAAACATGAGCAGGTCTATGTAACTCTAACCAATTGTTTTATTAAAATTTAAATGGGTTGAAGAACTTGCTGTTGGAAATATTGTGAGGCGCGTTCTACATATCATTAGGGAAGAGGATCTTTCACTCACGACATCTGCAATTGGTGGGTTGAGCTTATCGGCCGCCAGTGATGATGAAAATGATACTGAACAAGGCAATTATCCAGTTCTATCAGCTGCTGCTGTTGCTGCGGCTGCTAGAAACGCCTTAAGAGCTCCATCTTTGCAGACCCTTTTAGAAGACGTGCCTCACTCTGCAGCTGTTCATCATTCTTCTTCTTCTGCGGATGATTCTGAAGAAAAGACCAAGTGTTAGTAGTATTTGTTGCTCATTAAATTGATTAGCTGTAGCTTGTTCATGACTGATTTTTTTTACTTCATAGCTACCGATAAAAATTCAAGGAGTAGAAAGCTAAAGCACAATGTTATTGAGACTGTCAATGAACTTATTCAAGACATTGCTACCTGTCATGAACAAATTGCTGAGCAAGCAGTCGAGCATATTCACCATAAGTATTCTACTGCAACACTTAAAATTGATTTTTCGATAACACACACATATATTGGTACAGACATTCGGCCTTATAATGTCATTATAATTTGCAGTGAGGTTATATTGACCTTAGGAAGTTCAAGAACTGTCATCGAATTTCTTTGTGCTGCAAAGGAGAAGAAGAGATCGTTTCGAGTTTTTGTAGCAGAGGGCGCTCCAAGGTCTGTGCACATGCGTGTGCTATTTTCTTTTAAGGATGTTTTCAAGAAAGTGACAACTTCAATTTCCCACTGCCCCCTTTATTTTGCTCTTTTTCTTAATGAGTCGCTTTCATCTTAATATCTGAAATAGGTATGAAGGACATATTCTTGCAAAGGAATTGATTGGTAGGGGGCTACAAACAACATTAATTACCGATTCTGCTGTTTTTGCTATGATTTCTCGCGTGAACATGGTATTTAACAGACCCAGTTACTTATTTGGGGGGAAATATCTTCTGCTTTCTTTGAGGTTGGTTTTGAAAGTGTTGATAGGTTATTGTTGGGGCTCATGCTGTCATGGCAAATGGTGGAGTGATTGCTCCTGTTGGATTGAGCATGGTGGCACTAGCAGCTCAAAGGCACGCTGTCCCTTTTGTTGTTCTTGCTGGTATCCATAAGGTAAGCATGTGACAGTTCAACCATACACGACGAGTTTGGTTTTTTTCTAATTATATATGTTAATATCTTTTTAAGTACTTAAATATAATTATGCATGCCTATTTAACTGTATTTGGTCTTTGTGGCAGTTGTGTCCCCTGTATCCTCATAAACCAGAGGTTTTATTGAACGAACTGAAGTCGCCATCTGATTTACTAGATTTCGGAGAGTTTTCGGATTGCATGGATTCAGCTACTGGCATTGGTGCCCCTCTACTTCATGTTGTGAATCCTGCATTCGACTATGTGCCACCAAAGCTTGTCAGTCTATTTATTACCGACACGTAAGTTCCATTGTGATCTTAATTTCAAGAGTGGCTTGTAATCATTAATCAAAGTGTTAAGATCTTGAATTTTCATTTTTTCACTGAATTAGACATTTGTCTAAAGCATAGAAATCACGACCTGAATGGTATTCCGAGTCAATAGCTATTCAAACCTGATATTTTATGGGCCGTTCTACATATATACATACCTACATGCATACACATACATAGACACACACGCACACACACATGCAAAATCTCACACAAGATTAATGTAGTTGATTAAAATTTAAAATATAATACATAATGTATTGTTATTTTGTTAGTTTATAGCTTTTTCATAATTTATAATCTACTCACATGAAGCGCATTAAATATAATATTAGGCGAAGATCTATTAAAAAGCAGTCCTACCGTCGGGACAAAAACTATTTCGTGTCAATTTACCTGACCCATCTCAACAAAACCAGTACCAAAAATACTAGTTTTGACCTGTTAATCCAACTTGTCTGCCTCACACACCCATTTTGCCACCTTTAGTTATCCTTATCTCTATCTTTGCTATTGATAATACCATTTATATTATATCACATGTTTTTCACTTTATCTTCTGCAGAGTAGTTCTATACTTCTCATATTGTTACCTTCGTGTCCATGATTGATGTGTATTATTATCGACCAATTTTATCTCTTTACAGTGGAGGGCACAACCCATCGTACATGTATCGGCTCATTGCAGATTATTATTCAGCTGATGATTTGGTCTTGCAACGAAAGCCCGCATCTTGATGTTGGTTTGTCCATGCCCATTTTTTGATTCATGATATGTAAGTCATCTTGTGCTTTAAGTAGTTTCTTGACAATGTATTGACATAGTATGTGGCTGGTCCTCGGTCTCATTATCTGGAGATTGATGCTTATTTTATATCTTTTCAATTAATTTAGTTGCAATTTATGGGTCACCACAGGCATATCATTTCTCTTTTTCTTTTTTTTTTTGAACAGCAGACCACGAAAAATTCAAACCAATGGGAATCTTACCAGGTCGTGATGTCTTTGCTTTGAGTTATGTACACAATCTCTTTTCAAAACGTGTTGAGAGGGCCAATTTTGTTTGTAACGATGACAATGTGGAAAAGCTTATGAGGTACCCTTATAGATTTACTGTTATTCCTAAATCTACTGTTAAATATCCAACTCTCTAAATATGAGAGAATGTCCATTATTTCTTCTTGTAATTCCATATTCTTCCTCTATAAGTTGATACATTGCTTAGTTTTTATGTGTCTTCTTTCTTATTTTGAAACAAAGACTCCATTCGGGTTGATATGATCTATCTTATTCTTTTTTTTTGTATAATAGAATTATATCTTCAGATAATATAAATGGTTTTTTCAGTCTTTCTAGTAAAATTGTTCTTGGGAATCTCTAGATCTTAAATTATATTAAAGGATGCGAGGTGATACCAAAATTTAGGAAAATATCATAACACACACAAACACACACATAAACATTTATAACAACACACACTGAGTCTTACAGATCAAAATCTACGCAGTCCCACATCGTAACCACACCGTCAATCAAACACCTGCACCTTCAGATTGAAAGACTCGCACACATCAAAATACATATAGACATACATCAGCATCTGCACTCTCTCCTCCCAGTCTGTCTCTAACGCCGGCGACAGAGATGCATAAACAACCTCACTCTTTGTGCAAACACCAAACTCAAATGTTTCAGACATCCTCACCGCCGGTGACAAACTGGAAACACAGCTAGCATAGCTGCATAGCTGTCCTCGCTACCGATTCTTGGGAGAACCGGAAACCCTAAGCAGTTGTGAGTTGTGGAATAGAGAATGCGTGGAGCGATGGTGTGGTGGAGGGTTTTAGGTGCAATGGTGTATGTCGTCATGGTCCGAGTGTGTGTATGTGTTTGAGAGGGAGAAAAGGGAGAGACCATTTCAAGACGGTGGTGGGTGATGGAGTCGGTGCAAGTGATGGTGGTGGGAGTGGGTTTCTTTTGTTAGAAGATGCTGATAGAGAGTGTGCGGTAAGTAAGAGAGAGTGAGATTGCCCCATATGAGGAAAGAATCTTTCCATTACATATAAAATGACTACATTAAGATAAAATTAATTCAAAGAAAGTGAATAAATTAATGGATTAAGGATAGTTTTGGTATATTTAAGTTGGAGAGAGAGATAGTAAAATAAAGTCGGGTCGGGAACTAAACTTGTAAGTTTTTGAATCTAAGAACAAACCTGTAAAAGGTAAAAAACAGTATGGAATGAATTTAGAAAAGAAAACAGAAGATAATAACAAGTATGTTCATAATAGGTAAAAGTTAAAAAATAAAATAAAATTCAAGAGTTAGAATAACTGGTTTTGACCGGTTGTAAGTTGTATGTTGTATTTATGGAACCATATTACAAAGGGAGATGTTTTCTATACAAGAATTTTACATTACACATCATCAAAAGGTATTTAGATAGTACTATATTTAAATATGCAGATTGGAAAAATAATTAATAATTTTGTAAGTATAAAAAAGATTATGATTATTATGTACTATAAATTAACTCCATATCACATAATGTAACGACCAAAATACAAAAAAACGAAAAGGGTTACACAAATAGAAGATTAAGAGGACGCTTAGTTAATTAGAGGGAAATGGAAATGCCAAAAGGTAAGGGATTACAAAGGAATGCAATGAGCATTTCATAGTATTATCAATATCATTGATATTGCTTGTTAATATAGGTAATCATTATATACACATATGTATGTATATGTGTGTGTTGTGTAAGGGTGGCGGTGGGTGGTGGTGATTTTGCGACTGGTTATGATGGTGTAGTGGGTGTGATACGACGACGGTGGCGGTCGGTGGTGGTGCTAGAGGGCGGTGGTAGCGATATTGGTGGTGGTGTTGATAGTTGACGTGTTACGATGGTATAGTGGTTGCTGCCATGGCGACAACGACGACAGTTGGTGGTGGTGGCGGCGGTGACGGTGGCGGTAGGTGGTGGTGCTAGAGGGTCGTGGTAGCGATATTGGTGGTGGTGTTGATTGTCGATGTGTTCGATGGTGTAGTGGTTGTTACCGATGGCGACGGCGGCAGTTGGTGGTGGCTTTGGCGGCGACGGTGGCTAAAGGAGATGAGAGGAATACATACATGTTTCTATAGCAGGTATTTGAAGAGTATAGAGCATCTGGAGTTTGTAGTATTCCTAAAAGCTAGGAAAGGAGAAAAGTAAAGTCTTAGGTAGAGCAAAGCATGAGAATGATGTCTTCACACGCATTGGGAATGGCAGTTGTAAGGATGACTATTTATTGGTCTAAAAGTAAGGGAGTGTTGGTTATTTGGACTTGAGATTATACAAGAGAATATAGAATATATTCTGCGAAATCAAAGAGAGGCTAAAACAACATAAGATCGACATGGAGTTATGTGGATTGAAAGAGAAAGCTCTTAGAGTTTTAGCTTAGAGATCAAAAGATGATGAAAATATCTTGATAAAAAGAAAAATTGGAAGTTGAGTCCACTGTACATTGGATAGGTTGACATTATTGCTAATTTGCTGTGATACTTTATATATGAAAGTTGCCAGAGATGTCAAGTTATATAATGACGTTTTACATATGATAGTAGAAACTAAGAAAGTAACAAAGAAGAGTTTACCTCTAGTATATGACAATCGTGTAGAGCACCCGAAACAATTGTTGACCTTGACAAAGAGATGAGGGAAACAATCCATTTGTTATGGTCAATACAAATTTCGAGGACGAAATTTTTTTTAAGGAGGAGAGGATGTAGCAGCCCAAAAAAAAAAGTAGTAATAATATTGATAAATATGCATAGAAAGTATGCATTTGTTTATTTTCTTAAAAGAAAAGGAGTTACATATAGTAATAAGTAGAAGTGTGAGGGACGTAATAAAAATTGTTAAATTAGAATACAAAGTGGAAAAAATGGGGCTAACTAACAGCCCGTAATATCCTCACCCAGAACTGATATATATGACTTTTTTTGCTATGCTTCACCTGTTCACGTACAAACCCTAAATCTATTGACCATACGGCAAAAAGAAGGCTAGGAGGATGGGCATATAAGTTTACTGAAGCCAGTATTGGAATCTCAAGAAAGAAAGGTAAGGTTTTACACTAAAACTCGATTATTATGTATATAATGCGATTTAGTTCACTTGAGTAGCATCCTGTATGTTAATTTGAAGGATAGTTTATCGGGTTCATGAAAAGAAAAAAAATTTTAAATGGGTGTTGTAACCGAAGGCATAGTGACTATAAAGAATGTAGTACGAATGATGTTTGGTGAAGATGGATGTCAAAGGTATTTTTAATAGGTGAGGAAATAAGATAAGAAAACAAATAGAAACTTGAAAACCTTGTTTATGGAGGTTTTAGAAAGAAAAAAAAAACAGAAAAAGGATATTAATGATGTATTTTAGAGGAGCAATGTAGCTTTATGCAAGATACATAGGTGAGTAAATATATACATATATATATATATATATATATATATATATATTTATATAGCTCATATCAATTGAGGTCATGTTTGTGATGGCAGAAGCTAGAGAAAATATATAATAAAGGTATGGGCTAGAACTTGAATTAGCAACTCTTAGACATTTATTATACAAATACGTGTATATATTAAAATGGGTCAAGTAGTAGCAGATTATAAGATATGTATCAATGTCGAATGAATGTCGAAGATCGACTTTTGCAAGGGTTTGTATACAAACAAGAACAAATGTTTCTACAAATATAAGTTTATAAAGATTCAAGATAATTTGAATAGCAGATTATTGAAATAAGAAAACTATAAAATGTATGAGGGATAGATGTTACGGAGTGAATTGGAAGAATGCTATGTCATAAAGTTAGAGAAAATGTTTTAAAGGAGTTTTATGTAAATGTAGGGTAAATGTTAAACAAAGAAGAACTATTTCTCTCAAGGCGACATGATTCGAGGTGAGTTTTCATGAGACGTTCCAAACTGAGATACATGCTTATAGTAAATGTTTATTTGTCAAAGTTGTTAACGTGCGTAAAAAGTTAAATGTTTATATATGTATGGTTATATGTGAACTTAATTGTTCGGTCAAGGTGAATTGAGTTGTTTTGGTAAATTTCTGTGATGCTTGAAATGTGAGGTTTCATGTTTGCTAAAAGATGTGAGAGCTTGAATGTTATGTATATGCGGTTTAGCATGTGAACTTGTTTGTTCAATGAAAAAGGGAACATTTCTATGTTCAAACGAGGTGGACACTAGGTGTCTCGTACAAGGAAAATGGAACAGTGTTATGTTTCGACGAGTTGAACATAAACGTTCAACGACAAGGGAACATTATTATGTTCGGTAAGAGGTGAACACTTGGTGTTCTGTAAAAGGATTATGTGTTAATATGTGAAATGTTTAATTGCATGAACTCATTTATAGTAATGTGTTTTATGGTATTTATGAACACTTTATTTTATTTAATTAAGGTGTGTATTAACTATGATTTAAAAGTGAAAAGGTTTAAGTATTTTCGAATGTTTGGATGTGGTATGTTTTTATAGTATTTGTATAATAAAGAAAACATGAACTCACCAGCATAAGCTGACTTAGTATGTATCTCAGTTGACTGTGACAGGCTAATGAGACAAAGATAAGAGAGTTGACAACCTCAATGAGAATGAAGAATGCTTAGAAATGTGTGACGATTCGAGGTTTTGAATGTTTAAAAAATTAATAGGGGATGATTTGTTATGATAGTTTCTTTATAACAGAATTGTTAAGTCTTCCGTTGTATAGTTAAGGTTTATTGATGTATTATTAGTAGTAACATTACCTCCTTTTTTGGGGTGTTACATGCTAGAGGGTGGTCGTAGCGATATTGATGGTGTGTTGATTTTGACGTGTTACGATGGTATAATGGTTGCTGCTGGTGGCGACGACGACGACGATGGAGGCAGCGACAGTTGGCAGTGACAGTGGCGGTTTGTGGTGGTGCTAGAAGGTGGTGGTAGCAATATTCGAGGTGGTGTTGATAGTTGACATGTTACGATGGTGTAGTGGTTGCCGCCGGTGGTGGCGGCGGCGACGACGGCCGCGGCGGCGGTAGTCGGTGGTGGCGTGATAATGCTTTACCTCCAAACCCTAAACCCTAAACCGCGGCGGCGTAGTGGCAACGATATTGGGGGTGGTCAGTGATGGTGGCGGTGATTCGTGGCGACATACGTACATGAATCCATTACCTCCAATTTACTAGATAATGCTTCATTACCCAATAATGGGTAATGATTGATTATATTTCACATAAATAATCAACATCAATGATTATCATTCTCATTCTTTACCTCCTAAAACCCCCGAACCAAGCAAAGTTGCATTCGTATTTGTTGCCTATTTGTTAACCACAACATATATATATATATATATATATATATATGTATGTATGTATGTATGTGAGACTGTTTTTCGTACGAGAACTGCGAGAACCAATCTTAGTCGTTGATTTGATAAAGTGGAAATCATAGATGTGGAGTGTGGGGGGATCAAGTGTGGCAGGGTGCATGTGATAAATTCACGAGTGGGCAATTACATTGAATGATGGGGAATTGGACGGCTCAGATTGGTTCTCGCGGTTTTCGTACGAAAAACAATTCTCGTGAACTTTTGCCTATATATATAGACAAAAGTTCATGCGAGAACCGTTGTTAGCGCGAGAACCAATCTAAGCCGTCCAATTCCCCCTCCTTCAATGTTATTACCCACCCATGAATTCCTCACATGCACCCTGCGACACCTTATCCCTCCACGCTCTCCATCCAAGGAACGGCTAAGATTGGTTCTCGCGGTTCTCGCACTAACAACGGTTCTCGCATGAACCCTCCCCTATATATATATATAGGAAGAAGTTCATTTGAGAACCGTTGTTAGCGCGAGAACCGCTAGAATCAATTTGAGCCGTCCAATTTCTCCGTCTTTAATGTCATTGTCAATCCACAAATTCCTTACATGCACTTTGCCACACTCTATCCCTTTATGCTATATATATATATATATATATATATATATATATATATATATATATATATATATATATATATATATATATATATATATATATATATAGGGTAGTGATCTGGTAAAAAAAACTTATGGTACTAAATGTAAGAAGAGATCTTAGCCATCCAATTTCCCAGATCTGTTCCTAAAAATTTGGCTTTTTTCTTTTTCTATTAATTATAATAAAATACAGTTAAGGGTATAATTGACCTTTTATACAAATTCAGTTTTTTTATATTTAGGCTTTTTAAATTAATTTACGTTCTTCAAAATCCAGATTATTTTTACAAAATGATCCCCAACTATTTTGATGCACAGGCTCTAGAAAAACGTGATGCGAAGCTATCGAATTTGATACACAGCAATTGATGCACAACAAAATTTGATTATTAACCATCTCCTACAGTTGATCAACAATCAACGATTCATAACAAAAGAAAATCATCAAATCCACTTATGCACAATCCAAAAAAGAATTCAGCAAATTCACGGATGCACAATCCAAAAAAAAAAATTCAAGAACTGATGCATAAAAATGAACTGTAAAAGATTTGTTTCATATGCTTAATTCACAAAAATGAAACCTCAGTACATATGAACTTGAAAGATATAATAGAGATTGATACGTGAAGTTTTTGATTCACAAAATACCTTTAATTCACAGACTACAAATGATGAATAAAGTACAACCATTTGCTGCATAACTTGTGTATCATATGCACAAATCCGAGGGCGATTGTGGTTTCCCCTATGGTGCACCGGCGGTGGTGGTGCAGACGCGCTTGTGGTGCATAACACGACTAGGGTTTTTGACTTCATAGATAGACTTCACATGGCGGCAGAGGGATGCACAATAGTGTTATTTGGAGTGCTGGCCAGAGATGTATAGGCGGTTGTTGCTTCATCCGCAGATCTGGTGACCGGAGATGCAGATCTGTAGTGGTGACCTCTTGACCCATCGTCAACGGGAACTCCACGAAGAACACCGTGACTCATCGAAGGTTAATTCATCGTCAGATCTGTCGAACACCGTGGTTGTGGATTTCGATTTCTGCAAGTCGTGGGGTGCAAGGAACGATGGGCCGGAGAAGAGACCGACGGTCACAGAGCGGGTTTCGGTATCGATTGCCGGAGAAGGAGCGTCGACGGGGAAGGAGCGGAGCGTCGCCGGGGGCAGGGAGCGGCTGATGGTCAACTGGAGACATTTAGGGTTTGAGAGGGACGGGAATGGGCGACATTTAAGGGAATGAAAGATAAATAATTACAAGTTGCCAATTATGCCCTTTTTTACTTTTTTAACTAACAGGACACGTGTCAACTCCACAATTCTCCTTACTCTTTGTACCATAATTTTTTTTTACTTGAACCTGATTCTATATATATATATATATATATATATATATACTAGCATCGTACCCGCGCAATGCAGCGGTGGCGACTATTATTTCGATAACTTGTCTGTTTTTAGAATAGAGATAGTGCGTTTCTTTTAAAAATAATAATTGGTCAATAAAATTTTATATGAATGATAAATTCTAACAAGTGTGTTAGCATTATAACTATATAAAATTGTCATTAACTCCACTTAATAGTTACTTTGTTTGCTGGTACGTGTAAATTTAAGAATGGGGTACATTCCACATCACGAGTTGCTAGCTTTCTCAAAGTTAGTTTAATTTCTTTTAAGTTTTAAGCCAAACGACTTATGCATCTTTACTCATTTATAAAACATTTACAATTTTCTATACTCATTTATAAAGCATTTACAACTTAAACTCTTATTTTTTTAAGTAAATTGAATGTATTAAACTACCTCTCACCACTAACCAACTAAACCCATAGAATTAGTTTTAATAAGATGTTAACCATTACCTCTAATGAACAATATCTACAACCTTTGGAATTAGAAATGTTTTCTACACAAGAAAACAATGACCACCTAATAGAAATAAAATTCCATAAGATGGTAAATTATGTGCATTCAATGAGTGGATTTGCATAGTTTCCTAATCTAGAATGACAAATTATATTTAAATTAATTCATAGGGGTATTTTAGTATTTTTAACTTACTTAAAAATTAAGAGTTTTGAAAGTGTAAATGCATTATAAAGGAGTAAGATATATATATATATATATATATATATATATATATATATATATATATATATATATATATATATATATAATATGTAATAAAAACATTCATTTATCATAAAAAAAACAAATGACAAATCACAATTTATACGTAAGAAATGACCGATATAACTAATAAATAAATACAATTTGTAAAGCAATAATAATTCGTAATAATTGTTGTAAAATTTAAAGGCTTTCTTTTGATCGGTGTTCATTATTTAAATTGAGTCCTATTATACTTAATAATGAGTTTTTAAAATTTGTGCAATATCGGGTTACTAAACCATAAATCCGTGACAGATCAACATAAGATATTCTTAATTATATTATGAGTATATATATTATTTAATATATACCTTAATTATTATAAATCTTTTCCACTCTTGATATAAACCTAATCGTAATAAGACAAAAAAATTAAAAAAAATATTTAATTATTTTATTAAAAGATAAAAAAAATCAATTATTATATCGATTATGATAAGTAGAGAAAATGAATATAAAAAACAAATATAATGCCTAATAATTATTTATCCACTTCTATTGATGGATAACTAGAATCTAAATATTTTCGAAATTAAAAAAATTATCATGTTACGATAAAAATCTTATCAAATGTATGTATAAATGAGACAATTACAAATATTTAATTAATTTTTTTTCTTAACAAAATATATCACAATTTTAATAAAAACCCCTCACATGTTTTATATAATACCCTCATAATTTTCTTACAAACTCCTCATAATTGATTTAAATTTAAATTTAAATTTAATATTATGGTTTCTCTACCCCTAATCATAGTCTATGATATATCCATGTCACCTTTAATATCAATTAAGTAGTTATTTCTGATCATATAAAATTTTTTCTCTGCTCTGTTTACGGTATATATTAAATCGTCATTTGGATGTTGAAAACGGAAAGCGTATCCACAGACGTTATTTTTCTTGATTGCCACTACAAGTTTTGTTGATACTTGAAAAGGATACAATTTGTAAATGAACAAAAAAAAAACATTGCTTTCTACATTTAAACTTAATCCTACGTGTTGTCGTGTCAATGTCGAGTGGATGTTAACATTTTTCGTACAAAGTGAATTCCCTGTATTTAGTTCGCCCACTATTTTCCTAAAAGTTCTTTTAAACACAAGAAGAAATTTTATTAAAATAATCGATAAGATACTAGATAAAAGTTACAAGGCAGCACTATTTTGTTTTTTATTCAACTAAATGAAAAAGATGGTTAAATGTTCAGGTCGTGAGTTACACTTTTTTTTTCTTTTTCTTTTGCTTAATGTCATAGTACAATCAATTATTTTTTTTTTCTTTTTCTTTTGCTTAATGTCATAGACTCATAGTACAATCAATTTTTTTTCCTCTTTATCTAAATAGTGTTATATATCTCTTTCGAACTCTGGACTTTTTTATTTTTAGAGTTAATTACATTTTTTGTCCTTTTAGAATATGTCATATTGCATGTTTAGTCCTTTAAGGAATTTTGTTGCATAATTAATCTTTTAAATGATAATTTGTCACACAATTGGTCATTTACGCTAACGATGTTAAATTTGACTGTTAGTCTACGGGCAATTTGGTCTTTTTGCAAGTAAAGGACCAGTTTTATAATTAAATCTTGATTATTATTATTATTATTATTATTATTATTATTATTATTATTATTATAATACATGATCGAACATGAATAAGATGAACATTTGGGTAAATTAACACCATACCATCATCTTCTTCCCCTTCAAACACCACCACCTCCACCAAGTACGACACCTTCAATCACCACCACCGCTAGCACATTTAACCGCATCCACGACCACCATCACCGCCTTCCATCTTCAACACCACAACAACCACCTCTCTTATCTTCAACACCACCGTTGCCGCCACCTCCTTTGCTTTTAACCACCACAAAAGAGGTCTGAAACGAAAACCCTAAATACATTTAACCACTACCAACAAATCTGAAATGAAAACGATAACTAAAAAGTAGATCTGAAACGAAAACCCTAAAAGCATTCGACCACCACAAAATAGATCTAAACGAAAACCCTAAACACAATCAACCGCCACAAACAGATCTCAAAACGAAAATGTAGCTCTAAAAATAGATGATAAACAAAACTCTTAAAACGATCGATGAAAACCCTAATTTTTTCAAACGATCGATGAATCCATATCTGTGGTGGTGGTGGTTGGATACGCGGGAGGCAGCGGCGGCGGTTGAAGACGAAGGAGGCGGTGTTGGCGGTTGAAGACGAAGGAGGAGGCGGTGGCACTGGTTGAAGAGGAAGGAGGTGTCACGAGGGCGGTGGTTTCAGAGAAAAATGGTGTCGGTGGTTGTTTTAGAGAAAGAGGGTGCATTTTGGTGGTCGTTTTTGTAACGGTGGTGGTCGGTGAAGTGAGATGGTTGCAGACGGTGGCTATGTGGTGGTGATAGAATAACCTTGTGGTAGAAGTGGTGGTTGAGAAAAAACCAATGGTGGTGGAATGAAAAGGTTGTGGTGGTGGTGATCTGTTATGTGACGAGAGAGAGAGAGAGAGAGAGAGAGAGAGAGAGAGAGAGAGAGAGAGAGAGAGAGAGAGAGAGAGAGAGAGAGAGAAAATATATTAATTTTATAAATAAATTTTTAAATCAATTAATAATAATTATATAACTATTTATTAAATGAGTAATGGTAAAAAAATTATAAAATCAAGATTTAATTACAAAATTGGTCATTTTCTTGTAAAAAGACCAAATTGCTCTTGATCGTTAGTCAAATTTAACCGCCGTTTGAGTAAAGGACTAATTGTGTGACAAATTCTCATTTAAAGGACTAATTATGCAACAAAATTTCTTAAAGGATCAAACATGCAATATGGCATATTCTAAAAGGACCAAAAATGTAATTAACTCTTATTTTTAAATTAAAAAATTAAATATGTGTGAGTGTGTGATTGGTTGAAATGGGAGTTATGCAGGTTCTCCATCGAGTTCTTAGACCAGAAGGCTTTACCCGATTACCCTACCCAATGTAGGCATAATGATGTTCCTTGGCTTAACCCCTGCTAGGCTGCTACTTGATGGGATCGAGTATCCCATAACATATGGTCTTAGAGTGGACAATGTGAGATGATGGTCACACAATGAACCCCATCCACCACGGTGTGTTAGTGATCATGCTTGTCACATCAAAATCTTTCTTCCACTACACTAATTTCTATGAAGGGTCGGAGCGGGGAGAATGATGGAATGTGGTCACGTGGTATCCACACCAACACACCGTGATGGATAGGGTTGGTAGCATAGACATGCATTCTAGTTTATAGTTTCAAATTTTTATTTTTATAATTTAATAACATCAAAATCACTTGTGAAATATAAAAAGTAAAACACACAACCAATCAAATTTAATAAAAATATAGGCTAAGATGTGTAAGATCTTTAAACTAGCGTGTATGAATCATCACCCAAAAAATAAAGTGACCATGTGTATGGGTGTGAATGGGACGGTTTTATGCTCAAACCGAATCCAATCCGCTAATTTTGGTTTTAAGATTTCCACACCCGTTCCAATGGTTTCGGTTTTGGCAGGTTCTCGCCAATAACGGTTTGCTTTAGGTTTTAAAACCGAACCCACTTGGTTTTCAACGTTAGGATAGGTTATATACAAATTTCAGCAAAAATTTCTAATTTTCTATATTTAATTTAATGTCCAATAATATATTTCAACACAAAATGTCATTCTTTATCCCATCAGTCAAATACGTGTCTAATTCACTTGCTTTAACCCCACCTCACCATCATGTATATTGGACATTAATATTTTAAGAGGCTGACTTCTATTTAAATTAATGAAAAATGAAAAAACATATATAATACATAGGATATTATCGACTCGGCTTTTTAATGGTGCGGTTTCTAGTTAAAACCGAAACCGAACCGATCCCATCAACTTTTTCAAATTTTAAAATCGAATCGTCGGTTTTGAAATGATTTTGGTTTTATCAGTTTTAACAGATTGATTTCGGTTTTTATATAGACCCCTAACCATGAGAACGATCACTCAAACAAATCTAAGGGTGTTATACAAAAAAAGAAAAAAGAGAAGAAAAGGAAGATGCAGTCATGGTCTGTCGGTGGAAGCGAATCCTTTTAGTAATCGAATGGCGTAAAACTTTGACAAAACAAGAACAGATCATTTTGGTAAGAGAATGAATTGTTGAGTGGGTACGTCGGTCATTCCCTTTTTTCAAGGATAATATATTAATATCATCTTATTCTTTTAATCACCCTAGTGGCTATTTATTTTAGTTTATTTTTCGAGTTTATATTTATAAGCTTTTTTTTTAATTGTTATAAATTTAACCAATTTTATTGTTATAGATCATAATAAGTCTATAAGTTCACAAATAAACCGAAAAATTTAGTTTATAAAAATATAAACTTTAAAAATAAATTCTCAATAAGCTAAAATAAAAGACCTCTTAATTTCTTTTTTTCGATCTGCTTAAATTAAATCGTTGTTTCAAACCATAATGAAACTATAACCAATTTTTGTGGTAATAGATTTTTGTCCTAAACATGCAAATCTTTGTTCAAAACCTCCCTCTTTTTTTTTTTTTTTTTTCGTGTGTGTGTCTAGAATGGGCTTACCACCATTTTTTAACATTTCCACTTCTATGCTTTCTTTCTAACACGTAAGTCATTTTTTTCTTCTAATATTAATAGTTTTTATAACCATATTAAAACATTTGATTTATACGTTTTTTAATTTTTTTTATATGTTAACATATAATGTGTTGGTATATACGTTTCATAATCGTAATATAAAAATATATGTTAGAACATAAAACGAGAAAATAAATAATACACAAAATTAGTCTTTTTAATTGTTTTGGCAAAGCAATGCAGTATACTTTATATCTTTCATGGTAACTTCAATTCTAATACATATTTCTTTTTCTATTTGGATTTAAAAAAATCATATTCCGTTTTATTTCCATCGTGACTATTTTTCACTTTATATCCACATGTTAATATTCATATTTTTTTCATTCTTATTTTTTGTTTTCTGTCACTTTTATAAATAAAAAATGTAAGTTTACTTTGTTACATGTCATGCATATGTTTTAAACATGTAACAACACATGAAGTACTAATTAAATACCTCGTTATTATTATAGATGGAGAATATAATCAGTCAACTAGACCAGAATTAGAAGAACGCAACATTTCTATCTATCACCTAATTTCTTCCTTCACATGAGTTTGTCCTTCTCCAATCCTAAAAACATATTCTCACATCACAATGTGAATCCTACTTTCCAGTTCGTATCGATCAAATTGTAACTAAAATGTTGAGGATTTTAGGTACGTACACAACCAAGAATGTGTTAGGGTTAGGGTTAGCGACATCAATGACAAATAATAGATTCTTAACCAATTTTAATTTGATTTTATCGAACAATTAATGACATTAATTAATTTCTATAAACTTTGCATTGTTTTTATATAATTTCATAAAATATCGTACGTATGTTCAAGTACTTGAGCTAATAAAGACATAAAGTTATCTTACATGAATAATTGTTTGTATTCTCACTACTTATACTTAAGGGTGTTAACGTTCAAGTATTTACTACCTTTTTTTTAATTCATAATTAGATATTTAACTAATATTAATGATTATTAAAATCACAAAAAAGAAAAAAGAAAAATGTTTTAAAACCTGAAAAAAAAAAACCAAAACAGTGGACAAAAAAAAGAGAGAAAGAAACAAAACATGTCTGACTTATTACTGGAGTGTATTGTAGTGCATTGAGTAGTCAATTCAAATCCTTTAATGGCAAGTTTTTAAACTATAGTGCATTTTATTCAATAGTGTATGAAGAAGGAGAGTAGCTAGAGGAAAGAAGATACAGATATGTACGACAGACGGACAGAGGCCTTGATGGGAGTCGTCGTATCTAGGAGTGAGAACAGTTAAAAACCGTAATGGATTAAAATTTATAAAATTAAGAAATCTTAAACCGAAGACCAATCCAGTTAATCTTGGCCATGCTCAGGGGACGGAGCCAGTCATGTATGAGAGGGTTTCATTGAACCCACAAAACAAATAAACTATGTACATTTCAATGTAATTTTAGTATAATTTGAGTAAAATTTTAGTTATGAACTCATTAATTTTGTTTACAAAGGTTATAAATCTTAACTTTGAACTCAGTAAAGAAATTTTCTAACTCCGCCTCTAGCCATGCTCAGTTTTAGCCGGTCTAGTCATTATATCCTGTTGAACTCATTGATTTTATTTATCATTAGTCGACATTTGATTTATAAAAAAATATCATCAACTGACTTTTATAGAAGTTATAATGAAAGCATTACAATAGCAACAACAACCGTACACAATTCCGTAATAATAGGGAATGTGAAACTACATATAATATCTGCTAAGACACGATAAGAAAAAATTTAGTTAAACAATTATATAATTATGTGAATACAGATGATTGATAAAAAAAATTATAAGTTATATATATCAAATATTTTTGTGTATAAGAAAAATGTTTTTTTATACAAAACTTTATTGTACAAAAGTACTTATTCCTCTCTAAAACTGATACTTATAAATTAGGTTACTAGCTATATCATATATACATGCTATTTTAAACAAAAATTAATTTCCAAACATGTTTAGAGCAAATAACACCTATTTATATTAAAAAAATACCGACAAATGAAATGTCGATTAGTTATAGATTAGGCATATGTTTATAGATTCTAATGTTTATATAAATATTAATTAATTAATTAGGTTTGTTTTAAAAGCAGATTTAAAGATGTACAAGCATTCAAAATTGTATAAAAACATATTAGGCATTGCTTTTCAACGATATGATTGCGTGTAACATACCACCTGTAAAAGTTAAGTTGTACGTACTACCGCTTAAAATTTAAAGTGTCATCTTTTTCGATCCTCATCGATCATCTACTTTTTTCTTTTGCATTAAGAAATTGCCCAACTAGCTTTTTCCATTCCAATCCATTCTTATAAAAAAAATAAGTAATTAAACATCCAAATAAATAATACTAATAATAATCATCCATCGAGTATATCCTTTCACAAAATAAACCCTATATAAACACCTCCATATTTGCTACTCCTACCTATCTACCATACCTCTCTCTCTCTCTCTCTCTCTCTCTGAAGATGACGAAGCCTGCTTCCATGAAGCTGTTTGCAACATTGGTGCTTGTTGTCATGTGTCTAATGACCAATGGTAATCTTTCCTTCTCCATCCTTAATTTCTCCTTAACGTACACTAGCTTCTTTAAACACTAGTATAATCTTAATTATGAACACGTGGGTAATATATAGTCCGCCCCTTATCATTAATTACTGAAGATATGATATATAAATATTGTTTGGTGAATTGTGTAATATATATATAAGTAGTCATGAATTAATATATATTATGTGTGTACGTATAAAAAATCAATACAGAAATGGGTGGTGGTCTGATGGTGGTGGAAGGGAGGAGATGCGAGTCGGCGAGCCAGAAGTTCAAGGGAACGTGCTTGAGCGAAACAAACTGTGCAAATGTGTGCAAATCTGAGGGGTTTACCGGAGGTGACTGCCGTGGTATCCGACGACGCTGCTTCTGCACCAAACACTGTTAAGCTAGCTAGCTTAGTACTGTAATGTATTAATGAATTAATGTACGTGTTGCTCCATCGATCCGCCCAATAAGTTAATTTCTTCCTAGCTACCTTTCATCGTCCGGTTTGTTTGTTTGTTTCCTGTTAAACCTCCCCAGTACGTATTCACGTACGTTGTGATCGATCTTATTTTATATATGATTAGTGTATAATATGTAATGTTGTGTTGCTCTATATATCACATTATGCACGTACGTTCACTACGTTGTGATCTTATTAGTTCAATATCATTATGAAAGTAATTGACCATACAAGATGCGGTGGATCGACAAAGAGTCACAACATCAAATCAATCAAAAGAATAGATTAAGACGAGAGAGAACGAGAGTGAGAGAGATAGAGAGAGAGAGAGATAAAGTTAAAGAAAAAAATATGAGAAAAGACTCAAGGTTGTGTAAACATGTCACATGTGAACATGCGGTGCACATAAACATAAAAAAATAGCTTCATTACCCGAATAAAAAAAATATATAAACATTAAATATGTATAAAAAAAATCATATACGTATCTAGAAATAACAACGTAGAATAACGGTATGATTCATATAACCTAAAGAATAATTATGGACTTTTGAATTTGAAAATTTAGGGCTAATATCACTTTATATATTTTTATTTTGAAAATGAACCAAGAGGAAAATGCAGATTTGAAAAAAAAAGTGAGACATGTGAAAATGCAAAACTTATACCCTAAATTAGTACATTATTGAACCAGATATCCTTATGGTGGAAACTTATAGTCTTTTACCAATTACTCTCACTAGACATTCAAATATCCTACACTACGATTTCCATAACAAAGAAAATTGACAGCTTACAATAATAACATGAAATTATGGAAATTGATAGCTAAAGTTAGGATATTATTTTTGCAGAATAACAGTAACCACTATATATACTTATAGAGTTATAGAGCCCATTGCTCTCTATTTTTCATCAAATACTCCACCTAATTTCTTCATTATCCAGCACTAATCACCATTTACACTGAAATGAACACCATCAAAGCTTCAAGGAATGTTGATATTGTCGACCAAAATGAGGTAACTTTTACATTATAGTTTTTTAGTTTATATACTAAATATTGATTGTTAAATACTGAAGTAATACTAATTTGTTAAATATTTACGAATCAAAATGTCATTGTCATGTTTGAAGCTATAAACACTCACCATAAAAACAATTTGTAGCAAGAGATTATGAGCTTAGAAATAATCTAATCAACGTCATCACTCCACCAGCTATAAACACAAACAAAGCTCCAATAAATGACGATTTTGTCAATCAAAATTAGGTAAATTTTATGGGGAAATCATCCGTAATATTAACATTACGCAACTTAAGTGATTTTACACTCACAATCTACTTTAATGAAGGGTAGTTTAGTCATTTCAGTATTTACTCATTTAAATGGTTTGTGAGTGTAACATCACCTAAGTTATGTGATGTTAACATTACGGATCATTTTCCCAAATTTTATAATATAAATATTGTTTAGTTTATATACTAAATGATGTTTAATTTGCTTATGATGGATTGATGGGTCGTTTTTGCGTGTAATATCTATTTCAAAGTAACAACATTTTTATGACCTTTCCTTGAGAAAATACAAAATATACCACAATGACAAAAAAATAAACCTTAGGAGATGGACACAAATCAAAAGTGAGATGGTAGCAAATAATAATACTTACATTGATGCTTCAAACAAGAACCATCTTGCTTCCTAGTTCCTACTTCCTACCCACGTAGCCCCTAAAATAGGTAAGAAAAATATTAAAATATTCTATTATACTATCTTGAATAGTATAAAATACTTGATAAAAATCACATATGTAGCTGTACATTCCAAACTTTTTTATCCGACTTTGATGTTTTCAATTTCTAATGAATATATGTTCTTGAAAAATATTTTCTGATTGAACTTTTTCTTATATGTGTATATGTATTTATGTATGTCGTTTTAAAGGAGAAACCAAAATGAGGTATCTCAATAGTATAAATATTTTTCAGTTTATATACTAAAGGATGTTTATTTTGCTTATGATGTTTTTGCCTGTAATATATTATATTTTTATGACCATCTCTTTTAAGAAGGTCCCAAGACTGTTAGGAGACCGGACGATCGTAGCTCATGGTTGACCGTAGCTTGCGACTGTGCGTTTCCACACAACTTCATTTTCCAGTTTAAAATATTAACGTTGGAGATTGATGAATACCCAAAATTCTGTCATAAATATAGTAAAATACCCGTTAAAATAATACTTCTTATGTACTTCTTGTTTGGTACAAGTGAGACAAAATTACATACAATTGACACAAATATCAAGGAACATTTTAGATAAAAAATATATGGATGAGAGAGTGACACACATAAAATAGGTTATACTTTTATGGACATAGTAACAAAAAATGTATTATTCAAAATTTTCATAATATTCAAGATAATAATATCACTTAAAAATATCTCACTTATACATCTTGAAATACATCTTGAAAGATTAGGTGCTTTTAATAGTACACATTATATGCATTTTTAGTTTTATTAAATTTGTCAACTTAAATATATTTCGTTTTTGTTTGTGGCAATTTATTTTATAAAATCATAATTTCCAAAAATCCCAAAATACATATATCTTTTGAGCATATGAAATTGTTAACAAGATATGAAAATGCATTTCAGTAAAAAATCAATTTCTATATATTTGTTAGTGTTCGTGTAAAAATCGTTTTTAACTGGTTGAATATTGTAAACGTTTGGCGTTTGTAAATTTTGCATACTCAATTCTTTTTAATCCTCTCGTAATATTTTGATTGTGATCAATACAAATTTATATTTAATCATTTATTTTGCCAAACTTATTACTTTCATATTAATTTAGATTTTTATAAGATATTTAATATTGAATCCAGATATTAGAATTGCGTCATGAAAATATTTAAATAAATGTTTATTATTTGATTGCATTAACATTTACAATGGCCAGAGAAGATGATGACGGTGGAGGAGGCAGCCGGAACTTGAAGTATGAGATGAGAAGATAGATATGTGAAAGACATATAGAGAGATTTGTAAAAAAATAAAAATATCACTATAAGATTCAAACTTCCATACCTTTCACTTGCCAAACAAAACTTAAATCACTATGCTATAACA
Organism: Pulicaria dysenterica; assembly: GCA_947179395.2. NCBI lineage: Eukaryota > Viridiplantae > Streptophyta > Magnoliopsida > Asterales > Asteraceae > Pulicaria > Pulicaria dysenterica. The sequence goes on along the minus strand of OX359288.1, from coordinate 108,952,969 downwards.
TTGTTTGTTTGGAATAATGGAACACCTTGATGATAACTAATCGGATAAGGCATATTAGAAAAACCCGTTAGTTAACAGTATAATCACACATTCAAGCATGTGGCAATTGTATATACTAGAAATTGTTCATGTGACGAATAATAGATATGGGATGGTATTTAATGTGTGATTGCTTTAATTTTTGTGTGTTAGTTTTCAATATTTTCACTACCTTTAATACATTGAGGATCTATATTATCTCATTTTATGTTAACTAGTAGGGCAACAAGACGTACATTAAGAACTCATGACGAAAAAAAGAATTAATTAGAAGGGCAATTAATCACTAATGAATTCCTTGTCTTAGTTTTGTATATGTTCGACAATGAACATCACCCACATGACATCAAAGATCTATATAATTTCATCTTATGTTCATAGAGAACATCATGATTAACCGTGAAAGCATTGTCGATGAGCCCTATAATTAATTTGTCTCCCATCCTTGTCATTTCTGTAAGAGCCCTATAATTAAATTCTCTCTCATCCTTGTTATTTCTGTAATTCAAAATTTGTGTCATTTGAACGCTAATCTCTTCCTTATCTTCATCACCCTACCAATCACCACCGATTAATCATGAAACCACATTCGATGAGCACTGTAACTAACCACCTATGGAAGCACCATATATTGAACTTAAGAATGAGTGATTCGTTTTTTTTTGTGCATCAATTTTTCTTGTGAAACACGGTGGTTCATCAAAGCTTAACGTATTTTTAGGTAGTTACATGATCTTTGAAGTTGTACATTTTAATTCCTAATCTACACCTAAATAACATTTAATCGACAGTTTATAAAAGTAGTTTTGAACATAGTCATCATGGATGTTGTTAAAACCTAGTAAGGGTCGGGGTGGATTGGGTCTAAGTTCACTTTTTGAAGTTTATAAATTTTCAAGAATAATATATAGAACATAGTAATTTAAAAGAGGAAGAAGATATCACCAATAGTAAGAAGTGCACACAAAATTTATAGTGTAAACCAACATGCTCTACATCTACTCTTTGGCTTCATCCACCGAGAGTTGCTCCACTATAATTTCTCTCTTTGTAGGTAGAGGATAAACCTGTACAACTTATCTCTTTAGCTTACAAAATATAATCTTATCTCTTGCAAACAAAGCTAAGATGTGTCTAACTTCACTCTAATTATATTGACTAGAGTTAATCCTCACAAAACCATTACAATCTTTGATGCTTTCTCTCTTGATTTTGTCTTTGATCTTGAAAGATGGAATTTTCTTTTTTGCAAATGAGCTCTTAAGATATGAGTTAATTAGTATATTGTGTTTTTTGGATTGCAAGAGGTGGGAACAAATGAAGTTACAAGCTTATTTAATTAGCCACAAAAGGGCAAAAACAAATTGTCCAGACCCCACGGATGATGTTACGGTCAACTGTGAACATGCCGTGGGGTGTCTATGCACAACTTTTGATATTTTGAATATAGATGTTGGAGATTGTTTTATACAACGCTCAAGCCTTTTTTTTCTTTAAAAATTGTATGGAGAAAGTGCTAGAAAAGGTAGACATTGACCTTTCAAAATAGTTTGAATTTTATCACCAAAATGAAAGGATAATGAATCTATGTAAAAGCATGTTGAATGTTTTTAAAAAATAAAAGATGTTTTTCCCTATTATAGATTGTAGTTCTTTTGAGAGAATGCTATGTTTAGTTTTTGCCTAAACAAGAATGTGGTTGTCTTATACTCTTTTTGTCTATTGTGGTTTATAAAACATTGAATTTTTTATAAAATATTTGCTTGTATTTTAAAAAAAAATTAATGTAATTATATTAAAATATTTATTAAGTTATTAAAAGTTATATGATAGATCACAATTTTCCTTGAGGGACCTTTCAACATTTTTGCTTCGTCGAGTAGAGATTTGTTGATTTCAAGAAAGATGATTTTTGAAACTTAATAGCTATGCAACGATAGCTTACTCATGGTCGACGGACAGGGGCGGACCTAAGGGTTGGGGGGGGGGGGGCACGGGACACCGGTTATTTGACGGTTCGTAGTGTTAATTTTCGATTTTTTGAGACGGTGCTACCAGTAAATTTTCGGGGTGCACCCGGTGATATCACCAAAATCAAAGGAAAAATGATACTTAAAAAATGATAAAAAATAGGTTAATCTTTCAATTTATATCTTTAAAATAGCATTATAGTTCATAACTTCATATAAATTGTGTTTTTATTTTAAATTTTGGCCCTAAAATACCAGAATAATCGCCGAAATCGTGTTAATTCTGCCCGATTAACCGAAAACCCGAAAAAAAACCCCGAACCACAACCTCAATTTTATTTAATTTTATTTTCGCATTATATGGTGCCACCGGTCAAAATTTTTTCTGGGTCTGCCCCTGTCGACCGAGGGTAGACCGTGCGGGTTGAATTTGTCTTTAAGCTTGTTTTGGAAACTAACATTGACTTATATATCCTGCTCATATGAAAAAGTTTAGAATACAATTTTATGAACATGTTAACAAATTTTATTTTTATTAAAAGAGAATAATATTTTACTCCAAAATTTTCCAACAGCTCTCACACCACCATGACGTGGTTGTGAGAACGATGTCCGAAGGCGTGCTTATGTGAAATTGCTTTTGCTTGTTCTCATTTTTGACTGCTATAAAACGATACAAAAAACTATCTTTTAACATCCTTGAATGACATTATAAATACAAATCCTACATAAATCACTCGCATCATTTCTCTCTTATTTTTACAAACATACTTATCTTATATTTTTATATCACCTTAGGTAAAGTAGCACGAGTTAGATGCTAAGATGAAAGTGTTGTGAAAATGTGAATAACCACTCACCCTTATTATAAGATGTTATATCTGTTAGAGATATGCCCACTAATGTACGTACGCCATAGACCGCTGCTGATGATGTATGGGCCTATTGGGTCATACACCGGGGTCAAACCTGACAGCAACTTAAGTTTGGGGACCAATTATGACAAAAGACAAAAGTTGACATCGCAGGCCGCGTTAGCGCCGCTAACTTTAAAGGGTTAGCGCCGCTAAGTCCTAAGAGTTAGCGCCGCTACGGCTGCATGTACTTTGTGTCACATCCCTGGCAGGCCGCGTTAGCGCCGCTAACTTTAAGGGGTTAGCGCCGCTAAACCCTAATAGTTAGCGCCGCTACGGCTGCATGGGCTTTATGTCAAATTACCTCCCAAGCTGGCCAATGCGAGGGTAACACCTAGAATCCACTATGGCCGGTTTGTGGGATATGGAGAAGTCTGGAGGCAGCCAAGAAATGAGACTTCATTTTTTCTTTTTGAAGTTGATTTTGCTCTCTCTCTCAAATAACAAGGAAAAATACTCTCTTTGATGCTACTATGATCAAGAGAGAGTTCAAGAGAGTTTTACTCCAGATTGTTGGTCTCATATAGTAGCTGTCCCGGAGTGGTTTTCTTGGTGAAGTTCCACAACGGCTTGCTAGCACTCGTGGTTGACTTGTTCCCGGGGTATATCCCAATAGAAGATCCGGTTTTCGTTCTTGGAGGATCATCACCACGGTTTGAGATTACTGGAGCTAAGGAGAAAGGTATAACACCTCTTTCTTTTCAAGTTGCATTTCTTGAACATAGAGTTTGGTCCATTTGAGGGATTTCGGTTTTTATGCTTTGATTGCTTGTACATTGGGCTATTTTGTTTGTACCTTGCTTCCGCTGTGAGCCCACGAAATCCCAACAGTGGTATCAGAGCCACCTCTATGTTAGATCTGCACTTGGTGGCTTGAAAAATCCCGAAATCAAAATGGTTGTTTTCTGTTCGAACAGGGTTAGCGGCGCTAACCTCGGGTTAGCGGCGCTAACTCATAAATGTTAGCGGCGCTAACGCGCTGTAACAGTTTTAATTTTCAAAGTTAAAATCAGTTTTGGTCTCGGGAATTTTTAGCCTTTTTGTGATTCTGGAAATTTGTTCCAGTTTTGTGTTTGGTAATTTTGTTACCACCTTGTTTGTTTGGTTGTATGTGATAGATTTGAAATTGGTAACCTTGTCTTTGACCTTGTGGTTGACTTTGTGTGTTTGGATGCATTTGGTGATTTTTAATCACATGGGCTGTAATATTTATTAAAATTGTTATATTTGTAATAATATTGTGGCTTGCATGCCATTTCATTCATCCGTGTATTTGTACTAGATAAATAGGAAATTAGTGTGGCTTGTACGCCATTTCAAATTTCTATTGTATGTTTTGTACAATTGGATGAAGACATACACTTTGGAGTCGGAAGGAGATGGAGTGTGTCCATAGAAGCCGATGAAGTCCATTGGAGATAGCGGTTCTAGTGGGAGCTCGCATCGAAGACCTTCCGTCCCTTAGTTGACCACGTTCTACCCGTTTTGGCTCACGGGAAGAACGCATAGGATTTTGGCAAGGGTTACCAATTTATTTCGTATATATGCGTGTGATGTGATTTTATTTTATTCTTGCATGGTTTGCTTAGGATTCGCATGCTAGAATTTTTTTTCGAAATTAATAAAATCACAAGAGATTTGGTAAAAATGGTTTACAACTCTCTCGCGCGCTCACATACAAGATTAACTCACCTAGTGAAAATAGGTTTTGTCACTAAACAAGTTAATCAGTAACCAAGCCGAAAACAAAAGCCCGTTTTCATAAAAACGTAAATCTTGCACCATCCAAAAGATGACACCACCCAAATCTAGTGAAGCATGGAGTGATTGTCGAGCTTAGCACGATTTATTCCATGTGGATCTGTGTGGAAGGTGAGTGTGGGATCTTGAAATTATCGGTTGTCGAGCTTAGCACGAGCCGGTAGTTGTCGGGGTATCACCGTGTATCTTGTTGGACGATTTGCAATTACAAATTAGAATCCTTGAGTGATTGTCGAGCTTAGCACGAGTCAACCAAGAATTTTAATTTGGAATTGGTGCTAGTAGGGATCAAACATGCCAAACGACCGATGGTTGTCGTAGGATCCCGCAAGTGTCTAAGAGTTGCAATAGAGATTGCAATCGGTAAAGTGGTTATCGGCCTAAATAGCTCCATGAAGTGATCCGCGGCAACCCCGTCATGAATTGGAGTGAAATATGGTTCTTAGCCCTTGTTAAAATATTTTTCGAGACGATAAGGGTAATTATTTTAACGAGGATTCAAATCAAACTAACTAATTCGTGTACTCTACTTTAATATAGGATGTCGAATCAAAACCACAACACGTCGAACTTTTCACTTTGTATGATTCTACAAAGGGTGAAACTCACGGAAGTGAACTTTGTTGACTGGCTTAGGCAATTGAGAATTGTCCTACGTGCTGAGTCTAAGTTGCACATTCTTGAGGAACCCCTTCCTGAACCACCTGCTATCAATGCGGAATGGGCTATCCGATATGCGTATGAAAAGCGTGTTCGGGATACACACGATGTTGCTAGTCTCATGTTATCAAGTATGAGCTCGGAACTGCGAAAGCAATTTGAGCACATGACTGTGTATGACATGATTAACAAGCTGAAGGATGTTTTCCGACAGCAAGTTAGACAAGAACATTTTGAGTGTGTTAAAAGTCTAACCGGTTGTAAGATGCGGGAAGGCGGGAGTGTAAGTGCCCATGTTTTGAAGATGAAATCATACATGGACCAGATGGAGAGATTAGGTTTTCCTATAGGGAGGGAGCTTGGTGTGAATTTCATACTTCAGTCTCTGCCCGCCACATATGAAAAGTTTATAAAGGACTATCATATGCATGGAAAGGAAATGTCTATAGATGAATTGCATGGAATGTTGAAGGTTGTAGAATCTAACATGTCCAAGCATGCATCATCTTCATCCACTCTTGTTTTTGGTTCTAAGGAACAACATAACATGAAGAAGAAGAAATCGATCCCATTAAAAGAAGAAGTTGGAGTTTCCAAGCTTGCTTCAAGTTTTGAGTCTATGGACATTGATGATGTGCCTAAAGAGACTCAACAAGGGGTGGTTTGCTACTTCTGCGGTAGATTTGGGGATTGGGTCGTCATGCCTGCCCTTCGTGCCGAAAGGATATAAAACTTCTCAGACAAGAGAGAGTTAATTTTCCTACTTGAGGTACATTCATGATTATACTTCATTGCTATTCCTTATAAGCTGGGATGTTTACCCGAGCTATAAGACTCACGTTTGTCACAAATTTATTTTTGTTGCAAAGTGTAGGTCTATTCGTTGTAAAAAGGAAAAAGCTTGAAGAACCGGATCTCTGAAGAAGAAATTTTGTTAATTGTATTCTACAAGAGAAATGGGAGTGTTGGTCTCGCCATTAAATCCGGATTTATTATTACTTTTGTTTGTATGCCCTGCGTGGCAAGAACTACTTTAGTGTATGCTCCTTTGGAGATGATGGATGTTTTTGAATCTTGTATTTTATAAAGATTTTTCATTTTAATAGTTTCATTTCAAATTCGATCCATGTCTACGCTTTTGTGTTATTTTGACTATTTTAGTGCTTAAATACACATTTGATGACGATGGATATGACTTAGAATTGAAACAATTTTGAAAAATTATTTTGAGATGATTTTATCAAAACTTATCCATATCATTGCATACATAAAGGCTCGTTATAAGTAATAAGACAATCATGAACAATTGATTCTTAAATCCAAAAGTGATTTGGATATATTAGCTCTATGGCATAATCAAACTTGACCAAGTAAACAACATTTGCATCGCTTAGATCCATGTGGTTAGGATCTTTGTAAAAGTTTAGCCTCGGGTTAAATGAAAGATACAAATCTTGTTTATTGGAATAGGATGATTAATGAAATCCTTCACCAGTATTGGTAAGGAAGGATTGTGACTTGTTGGATATGATCATATTTGTGTGGATAATCCGTTCAAGTATGCCACAAAGAGTGACACTAGTGAAATTCTTCATCACTATCTTTATGGTAGTAGTTGAGAGAATGTTTACTAGAGAAAAGGCTTATGTCTGAAACCTAGTGGTGTTCGGAACTAACCTAAAGAGAATTAAGAATCAATAAGGGCATATAGATATAAATTCTTAGATCTAGAATAGATGCTAAGTTTTCTTATCTATATTGGTTTAAACATAAAATGAATCATGGGTTTAACCCATAATTCGTTTTTCCGAAGAAACACATTTGCACATGGTGTTACTTTAAATAAAACCGGATATCTGTGTTGATGATCTGGTAAAAGGCAGACCTAAAACATGTATTCAATGTGGTTGGTATACATTAATTTTATGAACCAAGTCCTCGATCTAAAACACAGCATTGTGGTCACTTAAGCATCGAATGAGATATTGACTAGAAAGAGTTCTTTGCTTGTCAATCTCATAACTTAAATTATCCAGTCTACATTCAGTGGGAGATGGATGAATTATAAGTTGATGCCTACATATTTAAATAGTTCATCTGAGTTTTGGATAATTGTTTCTTGAACTTTTGGGAACCATGTTTGGTTGCGCAAAAGGGAAAGTACAATTTACAAAAGCATTACAGTGGAAGAACGTAAAACTTAAATAAAAGACCTAATGTTGACACTAGCATTTAATCAGCATAGAGATGCTGGTAAAACCTGACAATATCCATTGCTTCTTTATCTGATGGAAATCAAGAAGATTGTTTAGATATGAGGTTGTCATATTTTACTAACAGCAGCTTGATGGTAAATCATTGTGATGTTACCATTCATCGGAAACATAGTGGGACCCTGTGTTCACTAGTGAATAGAAGAAGATAATGGTGTAACCTATTTGCTGCATCCAAGTACTTGACTTGGGTTAATCCCACACCTAAGGTGTAATTCAAGAAGGGTGAAGGGACTAACATATATGCCATAATGGACAACTTCAAATACCGACTAGAGACAAAGTGTTTCATATTGATTTTATGGAAACAAGTTCTAGTGGTTATGTTGAAGATAATTTGGATAAAGTGTAATTTTGTTGTCACCTTGTGGAAACAAGTTTGCTCACATGGACAAAAGAGATCTGAATCCTTCATAGGATCAAGTTGAGGAAATACTTAAGGCATTTTCCGAGGGTCTCATTCATCCATAAAAACCAGATTAAGTCTGGATTAAGCGAAACATTGTTGTCACTATGGGGAAACAAGTAATCTCGCATGGAAATAAAAGGCCAAGATCCTTTGCAGGATTAAATTGAGGAAATGTTTGAATCATGTTCCGAGGCCTTATATATCCATTATGTCCAAATTGTGTTCATGACTAAGGTCAGCAAAACTTGCATCTTGTGGCTGTAATCCTGCTTTATGAGAAAGTCAAAGGAATGAGTTTTCTAGAAAGCGTAGATTAAGCCAAATACCCTTGTCAGGGCTAGTGGGAGCATCATGTGTTCCTAGTCAAATATGCTCTATGAAAATAATGTCCTAATTTAGGGTTGTTCTACAACCTAATGGTGGAATTGTTGTTCTATGAGTATAAATAGAAAATATGGAATCAAGTGGATTTTCTAATTCAAGAAGTACTGATGTATGTTCTTGATGTTCGACGAAAGTAGAATTGTCTTGAGTAAGTTATTACTGCAAGCAAATCTATGCTTATGAGACTGTCGATTTTATCGAAGTTTAGATTAATCAAGTATGTGGTATAGATACGACATTTAGACCTAAATGAGTGTCATCGACCCTATTGTGGACTTCGGTCACATTGAGGGTATGTCGACTCTGATAAACATGAGTGTCAATGACTCTATTGTGAACTTCGGTTACATTGAGAGTATGTCGACTCTGATAATCATAAGTGTCATTAATCCTATTGTTGACTTCTGTAACATTGAGGATATGATGACTATGATAACTTTGTAAATGATCTCTTTAATAAACACTTCGCTAGTGGTTTAATAAGAGAATACAAAAGAGTACAAAGGGATATCGGGTAAATGATCCCATAATTAAGCCATTGTCAAATACTAGTGATGACTTTCATACTAGGTATAAAAGCATTGTTCATGCTTATGACCGGGCTTAAATATCGTTTTAGTATATGTTTGATTTACTTATAAGCTTTGGGAACGATACAGACAGTATTGTAATTTATGCTTGTTTCGATATGCGAGTGATTCGGTTACATTCATAAGACTTTACTGTGTTCCATCTTAGCATGTTTAACCACTTCCCAGAATGTTTATACATTCTAAAATTCCACAGTCAGTCATTCTTCAAGGGAAGGAAGTTTGAAATAAGGCTGAGGTTAGGTGTTGGTTATGCATTAATCAAGGATTGAATGCATGAAACGCAACAATAACCTGTGCTTGAAAGGGGTTTCAAGTGACTGGAAGACCCACACCTGAGTTCACTTCATGGATCATGGTCACAAGTAACTCGGGATGATAATATCATTACGTCCTTTGACCCGAGATGTATGAATTGCCATAGCATGAAACTTTCTTACTTTGGTTATTTCAAAACGTAGTTCGTAACTGGCTATTATAAAGGGAATAGCTGGGTAAGACAAGGTTCATGTTATGGGATTGTACAGTCAACGGAATTTGTTCCTCCTGTATGAGAGATATCCCTGGGCCCCTCGATGATTGGGCGCTGACACCAAAATAAGCATGGCCATGCGCAAAGGAATATTGATTGAGAATCAGATATGTCCTTAAATTTTGGTCACCACCAATCTTGATCGAGAAACATAATCGTGAACGATCTGGAGATTGACATATTAATCCATGTCTCGTGTTCACAAGGATATCGCGAACAAAAGGATGTTTGATCACTTATCTATAGGACCTCTACGTTTTATGTAGGTTATGGTTTTTTGCAAGGAAGCGGAACCCATACTGACTTGGGGGCATCGATGCTTTGCTAGAGGCCGCTCTTTGTCTGTGGTTACATGGGTACGGTGCATTATGTGCAAGTGGGAGTCTGTTAGAGATATGCCCACTAATGTACGTACGCCATAGACCGCTGCTGATGATGTATGGGCCTATTGGGTCATACACCGGGGTCAAACCTGACAGCAACTTAAGTTTGGGGACCAATTATGACAAAAGACAAAAGTTGACATCGCAGGCCGCGTTAGCGCCGCTAACTTTAAAGGGTTAGCGCCGCTAAGTCCTAAGAGTTAGCGCCGCTACGGCTGCATGTACTTTGTGTCACATCCCTGGCAGGCCGCGTTAGCGCCGCTAACTTTAAGGGGTTAGCGCCCAAGCTGGCCAATGCGAGGGTAACACCTAGAATCCACTATGGCCGGTTTGTGGGATATGGAGAAGTCTGGAGGCAGCCAAGAAATGAGACTTCATTTTTTCTTTTTGAAGTTGATTTTGCTCTCTCTCTCAAATAACAAGGAAAAATACTCTCTTTGATGCTACTATGATCAAGAGAGAGTTCAAGAGAGTTTTACTCCAGATTGTTGGTCTCATATAGTAGCTGTCCCGGAGTGGTTTTCTTGGTGAAGTTCCACAACGGCTTGCTAGCACTCGTGGTTGACTTGTTCCCGGGGTATAACCCAATAGAAGATCCGGTTTTCGTTCTTGGAGGATCATCACCACGGTTTGAGATTACTGGAGCTAAGGAGAAAGGTATAACACCTCTTTCTTTTCAAGTTGCATTTCTTGAACATAGAGTTTGGTCCATTTGAGGGATTTCGGTTTTTATGCTTTGATTGCTTGTACATTGGGCTATTTTGTTTGTACCTTGCTTCCGCTGTGAGCCCACGAAATCCCAACAATATTTAGTATAGGATATGTTATTTTCTCATACTACTATTCTCTTTCTTATGGTCCTATATTAATTTCAAAAGTTGTATTGATAAAATAGATAGATAAATAGGAGCATTTTTTTTTAATAACAAACACACACAATCACGTAATTTACACTTTATGTTTTTAACAAGACTTAAACCGTCAATATAAATAAGAGCATTTAAAGGTTGTTTTAAGTTACTTATAAATGTTTATCAATTTGGTTCACTTCTAATAAATTTATATATTCGACTTAATTTTTAAAATAAGTAAATAATTCGATATTGTAAGATGGCAATACGATATAACGGTAATATGGTAAAAGAAACAGGAATTTAAAAGTATACTATCAAGTATCCACTTGATATCGTAAGTCAAAAGAAACACGAGTTTTAAGTAAGAAAATCAAAACGCTCAAGTGCTGTTTGGTTTGATAGAGAATGTTAAGAGTTATAAGTTGAATCTTGGAAATAATTTGAATGGGAATGAATTTGATTTGAAAATTAATTCCTCCCCTTTTGTGTTTGGCAAAACAATTGGAACTGGAAGCTCGGTCTCCACCTCGGTCTCTGTCGCCACCTCCGTCTCCATCGGCGTTTGTTGCCTCGGTCATCATTGCCAGTCACCTTTTTGTGTTTGAGTCGTTGAGAGGCTTGTTGAGAAGATGAAATTTCAATTCCATTAACGATGAGAATAAATCTCAATTCCTTCATTTGAGGAAAGTTCTCATCCTAAACCCTAATTTCTTTCTTCAAAAGTGAATCAAACATAAACATAAATCTCAATTTCTCCGTACTTCGTTTATTACATTAGGTGTCCCCAACGTTTGAGTTTTATCACGACTCTGATCCGTGACTCGCCTGAAATGACTAGGATTGCCTTTTTTTTAAATTCCACTTTTGTTTTACATTTTATTCCTAATTCAATAATTAACTATTATTAAAAATAATTAAAAACAAACAAACACCACAGCCATCATGCCACCGTAGATCCCTTCGCCACCGTAAGTCACCACCACCGCCACCATGGCACACCATCTGAACAGACCCTAATCTGATAAACCCACACCACCAAAAAAAAAACAAAACACCCCTAGCCCCCACCCTCCCCGTCGATCTCTTCGCGACAGCCACCATGGCATCCCCAATTAAGAACACAGCATACCCTTAATCTGAAAACAAGAACAATCCCTAATAAAAAACAATCGATTTCTACACAGATCAAAACTAACCAAACCTAATCAAGAACTAACATCGAATGAACAGATGGCGGTGGTGGCTAAGAGAAACAGTTTGCGATTAGGGTTTCTACAGAGAGTGAGAGAATCGGTTGGGGCGAGACCAGATGGTTGTGATGTCAAGATGGTTGGCGGCGGTTGGCGTTAGCGGTGGTGGTTGTCTTCTCCGGCCGGCTGTTGGCTGTCTGGCGTTGGCGGCGGTTGGCCTTGGAGGTGGGGGAGAGAGGATCGATTAGGGTTTCTTCTCTGGCTGTCTTCTCCAGCGGAAGTGAGGTTGGCGATGGCGGTGGCAGTGGCGGCTGTGAGGTGGTTGTCTTCTCCGACTGGCTGTGAGAGTCGCCGGAGTAGGAATGCTGGTGACGGTGGTCCAGGGAGGAGACCCGACAGGATTGTGAGGAAAGGGATAGGTGCTTGATTTTTATATTATAAAGTAATAATAATTATACTAAAAATAATAAAAAACATGATTTATTAATAAAGAAAATAAATAAAAAATAGAATAAGGATATAATTGTAATTTCAAGAAAAAAGATAACGGCATTTTAGTCCTTTTATCTTGATCAGGGATTATAGACATTATAAAATATAAACATTAGAGCATCTAATTTAATAATTGAAGTTTAAAGTCAAACGATGTAACAACTGAAAACCAGTATAATTTACTCTAATTAATAAATTGCTGAAGAGGGACTACCGGGCGTGTATTTTTGGCGCTCGAATACGTAGGAAATGAAAAGGCAACAAATGGCGGTGCATGAATGGATGAACAAAAGCAAATAAATCAATAAAAGTAAATAAAGAAAATGATACGAAGAAACTGAGGAGACTTACGAGGAGACTAATTAAAGTTTTTGAAAATTTTATTCGATCCTCCCACACTAAAATTGCAATTCTTCCTTCTTTTTCCAAAATCATGCTCTGTTTTACTTCAAAAAACCCTGTTGATTTCTCCCTTTTTGCTACGATTTAAAGGTTTTGAAAAGGGTTTTTTTTTTAATTCTTGATTACTGACACTGCATTACTACTAGCTACTACATCCACGATCACTTCCTTCGACGGTAAGAAAGCCCTTTTCATATCTTAAACAAAGGAAAAAGAAGCAGCAAAACCCTTTTTTCATATTATTTAAGTCAAGATTTGCATGCATTTGATACAGGTGATCATGGAAGGAGATCATTTCCTCAAGTTAAAAGAAGCTCAGCAGCGTAAAATCAATGACTTCGCCAACTTGATATTTTCATGGTCTCTTGATGATATTCTGAATGAAGACCTCTATAAAAACCAGGTATTCTTTATAAATTTTGAATTCTTTTCGCTAGGTTTATGGGACCTTTGTATTTGCCATTGCTGGTAAACTAGCGTTTCTTACACAACTAAGGGTTACTTCGTTTTAAGAAAGCAATAGATATAGTCATTAGATTGGTAATTTGGTTTTTTAAATTAATCCTATTCTTATATATTATGTGCAGAATATCTCTAAGTTGAATACAACATTAGTCTGTTCTTATTTTATTATCTTTAAGTCTAATGTTGCTTTCATATGTATCACAAAAACTGTTTAGATCATGGGAAATATGTAACTCGCAATGTTCAAGTCAATGCTTTAGTCTTTTCTTTGCGTTTTGTTTAATGTTGTCTTTGGCTCTTCGCTGCCCTGATGAAGATTCTTGACTGTTTGACTGTTGATCTAGTTTAATTCTTGCTGTTGTATAGACAGATTGGTATTGATGTTTTGATCACAGACCGTTTTGATGACTTGATGAATCATATGTAGGTGGAGGATATACCACTTACCTTTAAGTCTGAAGAACACTATCTTGGCTCATTTGTTTATCATTTGCAAGAGGAAACACGTGATGAATTGGCCTCTTCTATGGAGATCATGTATAGAGCTCCATATGCTGAGATTGTTTCATTTGGCAAGGCCAAAGGTCATGGAAAAACGAGCCTGTATGATGTTAGTGTTGGTCATTGGAAAAACAGATTTAGTGAACGTGGCAAAGAGCCTTACCGGACATTACCTGGTGATCTGCTTATATTAGTGGATGGCAAACCTGAAACCATTGCTGATTTGCAGCGGGCGGGTAGAACTTGGGTTTTTTCATTGGTTACTAAGATCCCAGAGGATGATAATGAAGATTATACTGAAAGTGCATTTTCAGATTATAAAGTCCAGCTTTCTCAAGATATTGAATTCCAAGATGGGATGTTTGTTGTTTTCTTGATGAATATTACAACCCAGAAAAGAATATGGAATTCATTGCACATTCGTCAAAATATGAATATCATTAAAGAGGTTCTTTACACTGATTTAACGGTAAGAATTAGGTCTAAGACTCTAAGTAACTGTATCAATTGGTTGAATATCGTTTTTTCAAATTGTAATATCATTATTAACTACAAAAATATTTGTCACAGGTTAAAGAAAACTGCGATGTTTGTTCTTTTGACAGAGATGTTTCTCAAAAGTTTGATCAACGTTTTTTGAATCAGCTTAATGAATCTCAAAGAGGGGCGATTATGGCAGCCCTTTGTAAAATGGAATGTTGTCATGGTTCTTTTGTGGAACAAATATGGGGACCCCCTGGAACAGGAAAAACAACAACTTTAAGCGTGTTGTTGTCTATTTTTTTGCAAATGAATCGTAGGACACTCGCTTGTGCTCCAACGAATGTGGCTATAGTGCAAGTAGCTTCACGTGTGCTGAGTTTTGTAAAGGAATTGTTTAAAACTACAACTGTAACTGGTGATTCATTATGTTGTATCGGAGATGTGCTCTTGTTTGGAAATAAGGAGAGGCTGAAAGTTAGTGCAGACATTGAAGAAATCTATTTGGAGCATAGGATTAAGAGTCTTACGGGGTGCTTTGGGTCTTTCACTGGTTGGAAGCATTGCATCAGATCTATGATTGATTTACTTGAAAGCTGTGTTTCTCAATATCATGTTTTTGTAGACAATGAGTTGCACAAGGCAGAACAACTAAAAAATGAAATGCTCGAAGAACAACAGAAAAATGAATTGCCCAAAGAAGAACAGCTGAAAAAAGAGGTGCTCAAAGAACAACCGAAACATGAAAATTCGAAAGAAATGGAAGCAAACAACTTAGAAATAAAATCATTCATTGAGTTTTTGCAAGATCGTTTTCGTCATTCTGTACTGCCGCTTCGAAGGTGCATCGTTACATTTTGTACTCATATCCCAAAAAGTTTTCTGAGAGAGCATACTTTCCAGAATATGGTTTCTCTTCTGGAAAATTTAAGCTTTTTTAAAAAATTGTTATTTGAAGAGAATCTGGTTTCAGAAGAACTTGAAGATCTTTTCAATTCTAAACCACTGCAAGATGAATATGTGGAGTTGGGGGATACATCTTCAATCAATATTGTTAGGGCCATGTGTTTATCTGTTTTAAGAACTCTGCAGATATCTCTGGAAGGACTCGGTCTTCCAGATGCTTTAAACAGACATGCAATAATGGACTTTTGTTTTGAAAGGGCTTCTCTTATATTCTGCACAACATCTACTTCTTACAAGTTGCATAATGTTAGAATGAAGCCTTTGAACATTTTGGTCATAGATGAAGCTGCTCAATTGAAAGAGGCCGAGTCCACCATTCCACTTCAAATTCTTGGTTTGAAGCATGCTATTCTTATTGGAGATGAGTGCCAATTACCTGCAATGGTCACCAGCAAGGTAAGTCTATACTTGATTCTTATTGCTTTAATTTTACTCTCAAGCTGTGCTTAATTAGGCTGAATGTTTGTGGACAGGTTTGCATTGAGTCTGGCTTTGGAAGAAGCTTATTTGAGAGATTGAGTTCTTTGGGGCATTCTAAGCATTTACTTAATGTGCAGTATAGGATGCATCCTTCCATAAGTTATTTCCCAAATTGGAGTTTTTATAAAGATCAGATTATGAATGCAGAAAATGTGACATGTAAAAGTCATCAAAAAGAATATCTTTCAGGACCGATGTTTGGGTCGTATTCATTTATAAATGTTGTTGGTGGAAGAGAAGAAAAGGATGATGATGGACGGAGCCGAAGAAACTTGGTTGAAGTAGCTTTAGTGAATAAGATTGTACAAAATCTCTACAAAGGTAAGTACGTTGGTGATTTTTCATCTTTGCACTTCATTTTACTAAAGACTAACCTTTTTTTCAACTTTATAGCATGGCAGGAATCAGGGAAGAAAGTGAGTATTGGTATTGTATCTCCTTATGCTGCCCAGGTTGTTACCATTCAAGACAAACTAGCTCGGAAGTATGAGAAACTTGATGGATTTTCAGTAAAGATAAGGTCCATTGATGGGTTTCAGGGTGGAGAAGAAGATATCATTATTTTATCAACAGTAAGATCTAATACACATGGGTTTGTTGGTTTCATATCTAGTCCTCAAAGGACTAATGTAGCCCTGACCAGAGCACGGTATGATATCTTGCTACTTCTTTAATAATACGTCTTTACAATTACCTTTTTTAATAAGTGTACGTTTGATTTATCTACTTATGAAGGAATTGGTTTGGATCGTGTTTCATTCAAAGAGGTATTTAAACAAAGTTTAGCTAAAATGGCAACATATCAAACGGCCAAAACTTGTTCAAAGTCTATTCTTAATGCATACCACCTCCTAATTTGTTTTATTCAAAGATGCATATTATTTTTAATGATCGTATTAGTATTGTAGCATAAATAAAACACAATAACTATTTTTAGAATCTTTTGAATTAGACAAAAAGTGTGCCTACCAATTCGACTCGGTTTGACTCTTACTGAATGACCCTTTTCATCCTAAATTTGTTTTGACCTGTCTATCATCACACTTACTGCCTCTCTTCTTGAAAAGTATGGTCTGACTCTGTCCCCTGTAATGTCTCATTTTTGTCTAGACATTGTCTCTGGATATTAGGCAATGAAAGAACCCTCATTAATAGCGACTCTGTATGGAAAGAACTAGTCTTTGATGCAACGAATCGTAATTGTTTGTTTGATGCTGATGCTGATGATTGCTTAAAGATGACGATAATAGCTGCAAAGAAAGAGCTAGAACAACTGGATGATCTGGTTAATGGGAATAGTATACTTTTTAAACATGAAAAATGGAAGGTATTCTCTCTGAACGATGAAATTTGTACCAAATTTTCTCATATGGTAACATTGTATTTGTTCCTTATATTTGTTGCTCTTTATGCCACCAGGTTCTCTTCAGTGATGATTTCAGAAGATCGTTTGGAAAACTTACATGTGGTCGTCTAAAGAAGCTAGTTTTAAATCTTCTACTGAAACTTTCTAGTGGTTGGCGACCCAAGAACCTAAATGTAGACATTTGCTGTGAAAATTCAGCACAAGTTGTGAAAAAGTTTAAGGTTGAAGGTCTGTATATTGTTTGCTCGATTGACATCATTAAAGAAGTCAAATACATGCAAGTTTTGAAGGTTTGGGATGTGTTACCCTTGGACGAGATTCCCAAACTCACAAAACGGCTTGAGAGCATATTTTCTGCCTACACTGATGAATACATTAGTCGTTGCACAGCAAAAGGTTTGGAGGGGTGAGTTCATTCATTGTCTACTGAATCTTAGTTTTTAAACTTGTGATTTTACATATCATTTTACTTCTTTTTATTATATTTGTTCAGGAATTTTGAAGTTCCAAGGAGTTGGCCAGCATCCCAAGAAATTATCAGATTTCGTCATCTATGTGAAGGTGAGAATGAAGCGAGCGCGAATCCTGATGAAGGTAGAAATTATGTTGAGAACTCAAAAGTGAGCGAAAGCTTATTACTCATGAAGTTCTATTCGTTGTCACGAGGGGTGGTTAGCCATTTGCTTTCTGGTAAAGAACTTGATCTACCAATGCAAGTAACTGATGAACAGATGGACATAATACTATTTCCCAAAAGTTCGTTTATAATTGGGCGATCAGGAACTGGGAAAACCACTATTTTGACAATGAAATTGTACCAAAACGAACAGAGCTTTCGCCATGCTATTGAAGGGGTTAATGAAGAGGGAAGCAGTCAAATTTGTTACCATGAAGTTGATGATTCTGAAAATAAAAAACCAAGTGTTCTCCGACAGCTTTTCGTGACAGTAAGCCCGAAGTTGTGTCATGCTGTGAAGCAACATGTTTCCCACCTTACAAGGTGTGCAACTACCAATTTTTTCAAATTTTATTTGTCATGCGTTGAATATACTTTCTGATTCTTAGAATTTTTGTATTTGACAGTATTTCATGCACTGGGAATTCGTCAGCAGAGATCAATCTTGATGATGCTGACTTCACTTCAGCATTCAATGATATCCCGGACACATTTGAAATTCCCGTGAAAAGTTACCCTCTTGTTATAACATTTCAAAAGTTTCTAATGATGTTGGATGGCACATTGGGGAGTTCTTATTTTGAAAGATTTCTTGAGGCAAGAGAAGTTTCTAATGGCAACCATACAAGTTCAAGATCTGTTGCACTGCAAACTTTTATAAGATTAAGGGAGGTTACTTTTAATAGGTTCTGCTCAAACTACTGGCCTCACTTCAACTCAGATCTTAAAAAGAAGCTTGATCCCTCCAGAGTGTTCACTGAAATTATTTCTCATATAAAAGGGGGCCTCCAAGCAGGTGAACACAGTGATGGCAAACTGAGCTATGAGGGTTACTCTTTGTTGGCTGAAACTCGTTCTTCAACTTTGACAAAACAGAAAAGAGAGATTGTATACACCCTCTTTCAAGCCTATGAAAAGATGAAAACTGAACGTGGGGAATTTGATTTGGGAGATTTAGTAAATGACATTCATCGTCGCCTTAAAATTGTAAAATATGAGGGCGACCAGATGGATTTCATTTACATTGATGAAGTTCAGGATCTTAGCATGAGGCAGATTTCTCTTTTCAAATACATTTGCCAAAATGTTGATGAGGGATATATTTTTGCTGGTGATACTGCTCAAACCATTGCACGAGGAATTGATTTTAGGTTTCAAGACATACGATCTCTGTTCTATAAAGAGTTTTTAACCTCCAAAGCAACTGGAAAACTTGCAAAAGGCCTTGTATCCGAGATTTTTCAATTAAAGCAGAATTTCAGAACTCATGCTGGTGTGCTGAATTTAGCTCAGAGTGTCATTGACATTCTGTACTGTTACTTTGTTCATTCAATTGACATTTTGGAGCCTGAAACTAGTCTTATATCCGGGGAAGCTCCTGTTTTACTTGAGTCTGGGAATGATGAAAATGCAATTGTGACAATCTTTGGTGGCAGTGGAAGTGGTGGGGAGATTGTTGGTTTTGGTGCTGAACAGGTGATATTGGTACGTGATGATTTTGCAAAAACTGAAATTTGTGATTATGTGGGAAAACAAGCTCTTGTTCTCACCATAGTGGAGTGTAAGGGTCTTGAATTTCAGGTCAGGTTCATACCTTGTTGTAATGCAAGCATCATATTATGTGATTTTAAATTGCATCTGTTCATTGATGTTTCTCTGCCATGATCTATAGGACGTATTGCTGTACAACTTTTTTGGGACCTCGCCTTTGAAAGACCAATGGAGAGTAATTTATGAGTACATGAAGGATCGGGATTGGCTCGATGAACAGTTTCCTCAATCTTTCCCAAAGTTTAACGAGGCAAGACACAGTGTCTTATGCTCTGAACTAAAACAATTGTATGTGGCCATAACGCGAACGAGGCAAAGGCTATGGATTTGTGAGAACAAAGAGGAGCTTTCTAAGCCGATGTTTGATTATTGGAAAAGAAGGGGACTCGTTCAGATACGAAAGCTGGATGATTCAGTGGCACAGGCTATGCGTGTTGCAAGCAGCCCTCAGGAGTGGAGAGAACGGGGCAAAAAGGTTTAATGAATTTTTTCTTCTTTGATCTACTACTGCGATAGTATTCATATAATTCGTTATTTTGTAACCTTATTTGATATGATATTTATTTTTATATGGGTTTTAGCTTTTTTATGAGAAAAATTTTGTGATGGCAACAATGTGCTTTGAAAGAGCTGGAGACACAATGTGGGAAACATTGGCCAAGGCTTCTGGTCTCAGAGCATCTGCGGAGCAAATGCGGGGAACAAATCCTGAAGCTTTTTTGAGTTATCTTAGAGAAGCAGCCGGAATGTTTGAGTCTATCGGGAAACACGAGTCTGCTGCTTCTTGCTACTGTGATTTGGGAGAGTATAAAAGAGCCGGTATCTTTTTTTTATATGCCCATCTAAAGATCTAGTGATTGATTTAGTTTTATCAACTTTTATTTGTGAATGAAAATCATTTAAAATTACTGCTGCTCGAATATGATGTATGTTCTGATTCTTATAATCGTAGCCGCCGTTTAAAGATATATATGAATTTCTACTTAATTCAAGTAAATACACCAACCTTATTGGGCTTCTAAGCCCATAGAACCACAAAGAAGAACTTTCAGCCGGCCATTTGAATTAATAAGTTAATGACCTCCTTCTTTTCTTAATTAAATTGCTAATAGGCTTTGAAGCTCCTCTACCTTCTAAATCAAAAGTCCACGGTGAGTGGCCGAATTAAATGGATTTTGTTAGAATATTATTCCTTAAGGATTAGAAGTGTAAATACATATAAAATAGGTTTAGCTATTTCCATGTATAGCTCTCTCATATTTATATATTTTTGTAATAATCGTTCCTTTTGTATCAATGAGAATTATCAATCTTCACAATTGCTCTCTGACTTCACATGGTATCAGAGCCATTGTGAAACCCTAATCCGCTGCACTCACCGTATTCCACCTTCGTGTATCCGATTCCGAAGGTTATCTTGGTGTATCTGAGTTTGCCGCTACTGCTCACCTTCTTCCTCACGTGATTTTGTGGCCGATCAATTCAGTCGATCGGTTGATTTATCGACTGGTGTTTCTGATTCTGTCGATTGCTGCTTGCTTCAGTTGCTCTTTGATTGGTTGATTCTTGATCGATTCAGTGATTATATATTGATTGGTGTTTCGATTCAGTGTTAACCCTATCGACAGTCGCCCTTTTGCCTTGCGTCGACGTCATTTGTGACCTTGCGTCATTTGCTTCAAGCCATTTGCTTTCAGCAGTTTGCCCTTGTGCCATTTGCCTCTTCAAGCCGTTTGCTTCTTCAAGCCGTTTGCTTCTTCAAGCCGTTTGCTTCTTCAAGCCATTTGCTTCTTCAAGCCGTTTGCTTCAAACCAATTGTTTCAAGCCATTTGCTATTTGTTTGCATTATTTACTGGTTTGCCATTAATTGAGTATCATGGGTGATGTTATTGATCCTCCAACAAGCAAACAATCATTTATCATGAGTAGCTCGTCAATTACTTCGGATAAGCTGACTGGGTCAGCCCACTATGTCTCTGGTACAAGTACACAATCATGTATTACTACTAGAAACCAGTCTACGCAACAGTCTTCTGGGTATTTTCATGCATTTGGGACTGATTATAGTCCAAGGAATTTAGCAACACAAACAATACATATGTATGCAATTGAGTATGATGCATTTCTGAAGTATCAAGCAGC
Source organism: Pulicaria dysenterica (assembly GCA_947179395.2). NCBI lineage: Eukaryota > Viridiplantae > Streptophyta > Magnoliopsida > Asterales > Asteraceae > Pulicaria > Pulicaria dysenterica. The sequence goes on along the minus strand of OX359288.1, from coordinate 108,931,489 downwards.
ACAACAATCTATTCCTAGTGCCACAAGACACTCTGGTAATTACTCGGCCTTTGCTGTCCAAGGCCAGTCTATGGGCTCATGGATTGTTGATTCAGGTGCTACTGATCATTTGTGTGGTAACAAAGATCTTTTCTCTGCTCTTACGTATTCAGATACTTTACCCCCTATTACTGTTGCTGATGGAAATAAAACAGCAGTTAATGGAATTGGCAAAACCCAACCTATTTCATCATTGTCCTTAGACTCTGTTTTATATGTGCCTAAAAGCCCTTTTAATCTTCTATCCGTCAGTCGTATCACTAAAACTCACTCTTGTTCAATAACCTTTACACCTGATTCTGTTTTCTTACAGGTCTTAAGCACAGGACGGATCATTGGTGAAGGGCATGAGTCACACTGACACTATTACTTAGGGGGATCTCATCCATCCATTGTAGCAAGTGCGGTGTCTCCACACTATTACCATCATCTTTATGGCCACTCTTCTCTCTCTAAGTTAAAGAAGATCGTGCCAAGTTTGTCTCCATTATCATCCTTAGAGTGTGAGTCGTGTCAGTTAGGAAAACACACCCGCGGTGTTTTTCCTAAACGAGCAAATAATAGAGTTGATTCTCCGTTTTCCCTGGTTCACACTGATGTGTGGGGTCCTAGTAGAGTCTCTTCAACTTTAGGTTTCAATTATTTTGTCATTTTTATTGATGATTATTCTCGTTCTACTTGGATATTCTTAATGAAACAACGTTCTGAATTATTTCCAATTTTCCAAGAATTTTGTGCTGAAATAAAAACCCAATTTGGTGTAACCATTCGTACCTTGAGAAGTGATAATGCCCTTGAATATTTCTCCACACCCTTCAAAGACTTTATGGCTTCCCAAGGCATGTTACATGAATCTTCATGTCCTAGAACTCCACAGCAAAATGGTGTGACCGAAAGGAAAAATCGCCATCTAATTGAAACGACCCGCACCTTATTGTTGCATGCTAAACTCCCGTTAAAATTTTGGGCTGATACTGTTATGACTGCATGCTACCTAATCAATCGCATGCCATCATCAGTCTTACAAAATCAGACCCCATTCTCAGTTTTGTTTCCAAATCAAACCTCATATCACCTTCCTCTACATCCAATTGGCTCAGTGTGTTTTGTTCATTGTCTGGATCCTAGTAAAGATAAATTAGCTCCTAAGGCACTCAAATGTGTCTTTCTGGGTTATTCTCGATTACAGAAGGGCTACAAGTGTTACTCTCCAAGCTTAGAACAAATATTTCATGGTTGTAGATGTAACATTCTTTGATCATCAACTCTATTTTTCCGTTGATCAACAGGAGTCTTCCAACATTGATCAAGTCATTCCTCTTCCTGTCCTTACGTCATTACCTGCTGACAACCCGCCGAATCCTTCCAATACTGATCCTCCGAGTTCTTCTACTACTGATTCTCCGTTAAAAACCTATCAGCGACGTCCTCGCCCCACTGTTCCGACGGATGAACATGCAGATTCTCCTGACAATGGTACCTCTGACTCATCTCCTTCACCGATTGATCCACTGGCTTCGGTTCTGTCAGAAGATGATCTTTCTATTGCCCAACGGAAAGGTACAAGATCTACTGTAAATCCTTATCCCATATACAATTATGTCAATTATAATTGTTTATCAACGACATATTCTGCTTGTATTGCAAGTCTTGCCTCTGTTACTATTCCTAAGTGTGTAGGTGACACTTTATCTCATCCCGGTTGGCGTCAGGCTATGGTTGATGAAATGACAGCCTTACACTCTAATGGAACATGGGAGTTGGTTCCGTTACCTCCGGGTAAATCAAAAGTTGGATGTCGTTGGATATTCACTCCAAAAGTCGGACCGGATGGCCAAATTGATCGATTAAAAGCCCGACTGGTGGCCAAAGGGTATACACAAATATTTGGTCTTGATTATAGTGATACATTTTCTCCTGTTGCCAAAATGACTAGTATCCGCATTCTTCTATCCATGGCCGCTATGCGTGATTGGCCTCTACACCAACTTGAGATTAAAAACGCTTTCCTCCATGGTGATCTGCATGAAGAGGTTTATATGGAGCAACCTCCTGGATTTGTTGCTCAGGGGGAGTCCGGATTGGTTTGCAGACTAAAGAAGTCCCTCTATGGCCTAAAACAATCTCCCAGAGCCTGGTTTTGGAGATTCAGCTCTGTAGTAAAAGGGTTTGGAATGAAACAAAGTGAAGCGGATCATTCAGTCTTCTATCACCTTTCAGGGACACGGTGTACCTATCTGGTAGTGTACGTCGACGACATAGTTATCACCGGAAATGATCATGATGGGATACGACAACTTAAAGACCATCTTTTCAAGCATTTCCAAACAAAAGATATGGGCAATCTCAGGTACTTCCTAGGTATTGAAGTTGCAAAATCGAAAGATGGAATTTCAATATCCCAAAGGAAGTATGCTTTAGACATTCTGGAAGAAGCTCATCTAAGGGATTGCAAGCCTGTTGAGTCTCCAATGGATCCTAATGTTAAACTTCTACCTGGACAGGGGGAGCTTTTAACAGATCAAGGGAAATATCGGAGACTGGTTGGTCGGCTTAATTATCTCACAGTAACTCGACCAGACATCTCTTTTGCTGTGAGTATAGTCAGTCAGTTTCTAAATGCCCCATGTGATACTCATTGGGAAGCCGCTTTACGTATCCTGAAATACATCAAAGGAGCTCCAGGAAAGGGCCTGTTGTATGAAAATAAGGGGAACATGGAGGTACTTTGCTACACTGATGCAGACTATGGTGGTTGTCCTTTCAGTCGAAGGTCAACCTCAGGTTATTGTGTCCTCTTTGGGGGTAATCTAGTTTCTTGGAAAAGTAAGAAACAAAATGTTGTAGCAAGATCAAGTGCAGAAGCCGAGTATCGAGCAATGGCCAATGCAACATGTGAGCTCATATGGATCAAGCAACTTCTGGAAGAACTAAAGTTTTGCAAGGTATCACCAATGAAACTCATTTGTGACAATCAAGCTACACTTCATATTGCCTCCAACCCAGTTTTCCATGAGAGAACAAAACATATCGAGATCGACTGTCACTTCATTAGAGAAAAACTGCTAGATGGTTCAATCATCACAGAATTTGTTAATTCAAGTGACCAGCTAGCAGATGGTTTTACAAAATCTCTAAGAGGCCCTCGGGTTGAATACATATATGGCAAGCTTGGAGCCTATGATATATACGCTCCAGCTTGAGGGGGAGTGTTAGAATATTATTCCTTAAGGATTAGAAGTGTAAATACATATAAAATAGGTTTAGCTATTTCCATGTATAGCTCTCTCATATTTATATATTTTTGTAATAATCGTTCCTTTTGTATCAATGAGAATTATCAATCTTCACAATTGCTCTCTGACTTCACAGCTTTCTTCTGATTTCCAAATTGCCAGCCGAGTGTGTTAATTCAATGCCCACATTATAAATTTTATTGGCCCAATAACACCCGTCAAAAACTTGTTTTCTATACTTCGGTTTCTCGGCCCATATGTAGAAAATCACGGCCCAGTTGAATTGAACAAGCATAATATTATTGTGGCCCATTTTCTCTAGTTTCCGTAGCTTTTTGAAACGCCTCATTTCGAGTTCGTATGAATGAGATATGACCAAAACATCGAAGAGGTGTCAAAGCTGTCAGCTTACTCAATTCATCTCTTTTCTTCATCATTTCTTATCAAATTCTCTATTTCTTCTCTCAAATGCCCTGAAACATATATTACAACAAATTAAGTAGATAATTAACCTAATTCATTATAATAATACAATCAAAGAATTAGATATCGCATATAAATAATATGTGTATTTTAGCCGATATCAATTACTTCTCTCAGTTTTGACCATTTACTTGTGAATGGTTTTCATGCGAACTGTTTATTGAGTTGCACAAAGTTTATCTTATTACTGTAGTGGTTTTGTTTTAGTCATCTTATCTAACACAACCTGAACCAGCATGTTTAACTTGTACTAAAAGTTACATGTTTTAAACCCGGCCTGCCATCTTGTTGTGCATCTAATTTATCTTGTGTATGTGCAGGATATATCTATTTGGATAAGTGTGGAAAATATTTTGCAGCAGCAGAGTGTTTCAATCTAGCAGAGTGCTATAGCGAAGCCGCTGAAGCTTACGCGAAGGGCGACCAGTTTTCCGACTGTTTGTCAGTTTGCAAAAAAGGGAAACTATTTGATAAAGGGTTGCAGTACATTGAATACTGGAAAGGACATGTTAGTGATCAAAGCAAAGAAATAGAACAAATAGAACAAAAATTTTTAGAAAGTTGTGCTCTTGATTACCATGAACATAAGGATCGTAAATCCATGATGAAATTTGTTAGAGCCTTTTGTTCTATGGAATCTAAGCGTGTTTTCTTGAGATCTTTAGGCTGCTTTGATGAACTTTTGTTGCTGGAAGAAGAATCGGGCTATTTTCTTGATGCTGCTGAGCTTGCCAGGTCATGGGGTGATGTTCTTAAAGAAGCCGATCTTTTGGGGAAAGCTGAACAGTTTAAGAAAGCAACTGTTTGCTTACTTTGGTATGTTTTCTTTAGCTCGTTATGGGGAAATGGAAGCAAAGGTTGGCCATTGAAGGAGTTTTCTCAGATGGACGAAATTTGTGAAAAAGCAATGTCTTTTTCGAAAAGGGAATCAAACATTTTCTTTGATTATGTTTGCAGTGAACTAAAAGTACTTTGTAATAAGCAGAGTAGCTTGCCTGAGCTGATAAAAGATTTGCATGCTTCTCAGAAAAACAAGAGTTTAAGGGGAGGTATATTATCAATTAGGAAAATCTTGGATATACATTTTCATTTGAATTCAGCAAAATATAACTGGGAGGACGAATTACCTGTTGACATTTATAAGCACTGTGAGGACTTGACCATTCAGAATCGTGTTTCTATTAGAACTCTTGTTTTTTATTGGAATATGTGGAAGGAGAATGTTGTGGATGTTTTCGAGAGTCTTGAAAGTTTTAACAATGAAGAACCAAATGAACACCAGAGTTATGTTGATTTCAATCTAAATTATTTTGGGGTGAGAAAACAGTGGGTAAATGGCAAAACTGTTTATTTGTTGGTCAACAAAGATGCTGATTGGGTAAGGAATGCTGGTCAAAAGGGTCTTCATAGAGACGGGAAGCTTTTAACAATGGATATCAGGGAGTTGGTGTTTGCTATCAGGTCTCATTGGCAGTCAGAATTGCTTTCGGTCAGTCTAAAGGTGCTTGAAACTCTTGAATGTCTCTACAAGTCAAAGTCAAAGTCAAATGGTTCTGCATTTCACCAAAGCACATCTCTCCTTCACATTTTTGAGGTTTCCAAGTTTCTTTTAGACTGCCAGTATCTTAACATCACAAAACCTTATAAGCTTCAAACATTCCTTGGAACCTCTACAGCTTATTTTGATATTGTGTTTTCTTTAGACTGGCGGAAATCAGTCTCTGATGATTTGATTTCTTTAAGGGATACTGATCTTTCATTTAGCTTGCTTGATGCAATTGTTCATCAAATTGTTGACATCAAGGGCAACCTCAACTACTGGACAATTGGGAGGGTGATGATGATATGTTTCGGCTCTAGAAAACCCGTAGCACTTTACGAGCATATTTCTACACGGATTCAGTGGAATCCTGCATGGAACTCGTTTTTTGAGATATTCTGGAATGGTGGCTTGAAAGATATTCATGCTGCTGAAGCACTCCAGACCGCTTTGGAGGATACATTTAATGCTAACTGGAGGCAGCCTGGTTACATAACACCTCACACTTTTGTTCATCTCTTAGAGACTCTTCTTTTCGTGTCATCTTTCTCTTCAAGTATCTTTTTCACTACAAAATCTTCTTTTCTTGGATGGTTTACACATCTTAATTCTACTTCAACTTCATCAGCACCCAAACAGGTCAATTCAGATCGTGCCATACACTTTATTGTTGATATAGCTCAACAAATTCTCTACAATAAACGCGATACTGCATCATGGATTCATGAAACAAAGACTGGATCAAACTACCATCGACTATTAGCGTTGAAGCTGGTTATGATGTTGTCTTTAATATGCCTCCAATTAGAATATTCTCAAGTTTCTCAAGTGCTACTTGAGTTGTTGTTGGGAATTAACAATATTGCATATTTGCTTCCGGAAAAGTTTGTATTTGGTCTTCTAAGGAGAAAAAAGGGTCGTTACATGAATTTGAATCCAGATGTGGTTGCAGAAGCATTCATGAGCATAGAGGACCCTCTCTTGATCGTGCGCTCAGGAAGTGTAAATCCAAGAATCCATGCACCTCGTGCTATAGTTGTAGAATTCCCAAAATCTAAATCGGAGATAATGTCTATACTGTTCCCAAGGAAAACTGCACCTTCTGACCAAAATCTTTCAAAAAATGATGGTTTTGGGATGATTCCTGAGACACCATCTTCAAACACATTACCAGAAGCAAGTCTGAAAGTAAATCCTTTGGAAATGCAAATGAATTGGAAAGTTCTGGAAGATGTTTCTGAAGCGATAAAGAATGGAGTGGCACTGAATGAATTATCAGCTGGAACTATGATAAAGGTAATATATATACACACTTTAGCTACTGTCCTTGTGGATGAGAACTCTGTGTATAAGGTTTTCTTTTAATTTTGTCTTGGTCTAAATTAATTCACATATTTGGAAAGTAAATTCTTTGGAAATGCTTTTCTTTTTTGCATATGTATTTCTAGTGGTTATGAATAATTTTTTTATTTTTATTTTTATTAGTCTAAGCTTGATGATTGTGACTATCTGCTTTTTTGTAAGTAGGAATTGGATAAAAATATACACACTTTAGCTACAATTCTTGCGGATGAAAAATCTTGTGGTGGAGGAAATACAATACTCGTACGCAACACAATAAGTGAAATGAAGTTTCTTTCCTCTGCAGTTGATACGAGGTTAGGCTTGGTATATAGCATAATTAAGTGATTTGTTTATTCATCCTTCAGCTGATTTTGATGGGTTTGGATCCTTTTCAGTGGACAAAAAGTGAAGCCTCCAGCTGGCATGAAGAACGCGCAAGAGGTTCTGGAGATACTGCAAAGTGTTAGGCCAAAGATAGATGATCTGTTGAACTGTTCTGTCATGACACAGGAATCAAAGGTTGATGAAACTGTAGTATCAGAATGCAGCAGTGCAACCAAGGTTAAAGAAACATGGGAGGAGAAGAATCAACAAGTGGAAGTTGTGTCAGAAAAACAAAGTGGTGATGTTAACACTCAGAATGCCAAGAAAAAGAAAGGGAAAGGAGGAAATAACAAAGGGAAGAAGAATACAAAGAACAAAGGTAAGAAGAAATGATGTCAGCAATCAGGTGGAGTAGTGATCACCTATTGTTATTATGTTGGTTTGTAATTTTTGTCAATCTTATATAGTCTGTTGCTTTATATCCTCCAAACCTGTATGCTTTTGGAATGCTGATCCAATTCCACGTCTTGTTTGTGAACGAAGAACGTGATCAAACTATTTTGTAAAGAGTAATTGGAAATATAACTTTACACGTAAAATCTTATGACGGACAATTGATCATTTCTCTCTTGGACTTTTTATGACTCACTGCGTCATTTTATCCTCTTCAACACTTTGTCTTAAAGATTTGAGAGAGGTGGGCTGGTACATGAATACTAGAGCAGCATCACAATTGGCATACGATGAAGGTGGTGTCAAAAACCTTAGTAGTAAATTGCTGAAATGTATCGAATCGATAGAGCAGTTTGGTTCCGATATGATCGAAAACCAAGCCCATAACTGATTTTGGTCCATAGATTCTGCTAACAACCAGTTTTGATTAACCCAGAGTTCATTTTTGAATAACAGTGATGGGTAAATTATAACATTTAATATAAAAATTGCATTCCTAGATATTGGAATACTAAATAATTTCAATTCGTATAATACATTTATCTGACCCTTATTATTATTTTGGTTTTACTTCTTCAAAATGTATTAAGCTATACCCAAATGTTAATGTGTATCCACCTTTCAAAAATGTTATTGCATGTGTCAAACTTTCAAAAAACTTCTTATTGTGTGTATTAAACCTCCTATTGCATGTACTAAACTTATATTTTTTTAGCTTTTTTATGTAATCAAAATACAGACAATAACAACAAATTAAAAGTTCAATACACACAATAACATTTGAGGGTGGATACACACGTTAACATTTGGGATATAATTTAATATATTTTAAAGTAGTAAACGCTTATTATTTTCCTGAATATCACCATTGTCGTTATCGGTATTAATTTTTTCATTAATGCTTTAATTTATTATTGTTATTCTATTGTCTTATATTATTTTTCACATGTTATTTGAATTATATACATTCTTGCACCTTAGACAATATAACTGAAATAAGGATAACATAATGCATATGTTTCAAAATCTGCAAGGGAAGTCAAATCTCGATTACATGCAAAAGAGTAGCTGTTTAAAGTGACCGGAAATCACAAAAACGTTGTATAATCATTACAATTATAAAATCTTAATCTTCAATCGAGGCTAAATTAACATATAGAGCTCGTACTTTATAAACATACTAGCCGTGTACCCGCGCAATGCTGCAGCAGTAAATAGTTTTTGTTTTGTAACATGTCGTTTTCAAGGATGTAACGCGTAATTCAATGTCACGGATAAAAATTCAGCAACATGTCCTAATTTTTGTTCAATTTATGTTATATTTGTATCAACTATTTTATTAATTTAAAAATAAATTCTAAAAAAACATTAAAAATTAAAAAATAGTTATATTTATGAAATAAGAAGAGAGAAGTTAATAAGATTTTAAAAATTATATTGATGTGAGTGGATGTGTTAGTGGGAGAATATATATTTTAAATAAATAAAAAGTTAAAGTTTATTAGAAGAGAGTAATGGTTAAAAATTGAGTGGATGAGATGTGGAGATTAGAGATTGACATAATTCTAAGAAGTTCTTAAAAGTTAAGAGGAGAAAGAGTGTTAAATGGTTTATATAGTAATATAGATAGAGTTGGTGTATCGTTTATGCTCATTAACACTCACCTGAACTACTAAAATCACCATGAACTCTAAAAGCAGCACCATCAAAGCTCTAATGATTGTTAATAAAGACAATGAAAGAAATGCATAATCAACACCAAACATGCTCCAATGATTGTTAGAGACTTAATAGATGTGGTGACTGACAACTAAACAAGGTAACAATCTTAATGTTTTTCTTTAGACGTGTATTTCTTTCGTCTCAAATATATTATTAGTTGCATTATTTTACTATGATATCCAGTGATGGATATAGAAATTATTTATAGATGATTTACCACTTTACATTCTTCTACATGTTGGAGTCTAGGATAATGTCATCATATATAAATCATATTATTTATAAAAGATCGTAACCTATTTTCTTGAGAAAAATGAATTGTAGACAATTTTCAGGTCAAAGTAATCTCACTTGTACTTAGAAAGGAATTGTTTCGGCTTAAACCTGCTCAAACCAAGGTTTGGACCATCTCATATGTTGAGAACTCAAAATGCTTATGGTTTTAACCAAGGTTCTAAATAACGTGAGGCGTGGCGTGGCGGCAGTGTCAAGCCTCAAGCCTTGGAAGTCATGGCGAGGTCATGACGTTTCACAAGGCGCGACCTAAGGCGGCAATTTTGTATATAAATAATAATTATGGGTACATTAAATTATACAAACAAATATATAAAACACATTATTATAGGTTTATAACATATGTCATCAATCTTTTTCTTTGTTTTCGGTATATCCCACCATTCTTATAATCGAATAACTATATATATTCGACTCATATGGCTCAGTATCTCTAACACTTCTAAAAAACACGGCTTATAACAGATAAAGACATGTCATGATGGACCTTAGTGCATACCAAGCCTTACGCCGAAGCTTTAGACCATGGCATGACGGTATGGTCAGGCCTTAGCGGAGCCATGACGAATCTAAGGTGAGTTTTTTGAAACCATAGTTTTTACCCTAAAAAATATTTATTGAGTAATTTTTTTTGTCTATATGGTTTACTCAAAATGACCATTTTGATTCAAAGCTCTAGAAAGTTACCGGTTAAATGTTTTCCGATACAACTTTATTATACTTTTAGTCTGAAATGTCTAAGTTTAGTATAACACAATTCACTACAATTAATGGTTTTAGATATTAACTATCGTTTTGTTTCAAATTTTTTTACAAAGTGAAATGGCAATATATCATAAGATTTTAAAGGGTAATTAAAAATTAAAAATTTGTTTTTATTAAAATAAAAAAAAAAAAAAAGATAAAACTGTTATTATTAAATTTGTTAAATTAGGTGAAATATAAAACAAAAATTATTTTCTATTGTTACTTTAAGTAGCCGCCCCCAATGTTCACCACCGATAGCCATAACGGCACAACCTCCTCTCCTCCCGGTTCCCTCCTTCCCTCTACCCTGCAGATTTCACTAGAAAGCGAAGCCACCTAGCCGCCATCATCATCATCTTCTTCTTTCTCTTCTTTTTTCTCCTCCACTCTCACTCATTCATCAAGGATGGCCATTGAGAAGGACCGGCGGATGTTGTGAGCGAAAAGGTACCGACGTCGGAGGCAGCGGCCATTTGGGTTAGGGTTTCTTCATCTTTTTCTTGGCAAAAGGACCGACAATCCAACACCGTTTCTTCATTTTTTTGGGTCTTCATCACGTGTACGTGTTATGTTTAGATCTAGTGGGTGTGTTCATACATTTTGGTGTTGATATCGTAATGAGGTGGATGTAAATGGAGTTGGTTTAGTTTTTTAGGTTTCAAAATAATTTTGAAAAAAATAGATTTTGGGGTGTTCATACGACTTCTGTGAATTTTTGGGTTCGAGTGTTTGGATTTTCATCTGATTTTGGGTGTGGTTACGGTGGCCGGAGGTTGTTATGTAGTGGTGGCGATGGGAATCAAGTGACAGAAATGGGCATATGATATACACATATTCTACAAACAAGTAAAAGAAGATTTGTGATTACGATGATTGTCAAAATCCCTACGCTTCAATAGTGAATTTTTGGTATTTTCCCAAAATACATTCAATTGAATAATAATTTATAATATAAATCCAAATAATATTTCTAAAATATTAATTAATCTTTTCAAATAAAATGATCAAGATTGCAAGATATTATAGCAAATGACGAAACTTGAAATTTGCATCTATCTTAAACGATCAATAATGATGTAATTTACTCTTAACTTGCCTACTTTGTTATCTTTAGTATCATGGTATACATACTTTTGATTAATTAGAGTTACTAAACACCAATTTGGTACGACAATTATACAATTTTTTTGATTCTTTATGATGAAAATCTTGTGTAGATTAATAAATATCACAACTATAAATATGTAGAGTTGATTGAAGATATTAGCACATCTAAATATAATGAATGGACTAGGAAAGGTTCGCCCTTATTTAAGGTTTTATTATCCATTTGATACATTTTTAAATGTGAGATTATGACTAAAAATGTGATGGTTGTGTTCCTAGATATTATTAATACTAAATTATTATAATCCATCTGACATCAAATTGATAACATTATTTGCTTTCTGGAGTGATTTGGCTTAGCCATTTAGAAAGACCATATCGATCTCTACTACATGAATCTTTGTGACAACTTAATCAATGGTTGCAGGCAGAAAAGATATCACTTACATTTCAGTCAGTGGAACACTATCTTGGTTCTTTCATCTACCCTTTGCTAGAGGAAACACGTGCCGAACTGGCTTCCTCTTTGTAGATATGCAAGGAAATCCGAATACCATCCAAGTGATTCTTCATAATGATTTTGTGGTAAGAAGTCATCTGAAGTTATTGTTCTAATTGATTAAATACAATTCTCAATTGTTAAAGTTATAGAATCGTTTGTTTATCATGTGCATATGACTACAGGTTAAAGAGAATTGTGATATATGTTCTAGTGGTTGCAAGGGTCCCACAAATGTTGCTATGGTACAGGTAGCCTAACATTTGCTTAACTTGGTTAGAGAATCACGTGAAACTAGAACTGCATTTGGTGATTCTTTTTGGCCTGTTGGAGTTGTCCTCTTGTTTGGCAGCATGGATATTGGTACAGAAATCGAAGACATCCACATGGAACATCACGTAAAGATGCTTGTAAAGTGCTTTGGTCCATTAAGTGGTTGGAAGCATTGCATAAGATCTATGATCGATTTGCTTGAAACTTGTGATTCTCAGTACCGTGTTTTTCTAGAAAACTAGTTCAAAGAAAGAAGACATACACCATTCATTGAGTTTTTGCGTGCACGATTCAATGCTTCGGCTCTGTCTCTTAGAAGGTGCATCCTTTCATTCTGTACTCATGTTTCAAGAAGCTTCATGCACGAAGATAATTTTCAAAATATCTCTCTTTTAAACAATCTATATTCTTTGAAATCATTGTTATATCAAGAGAACCTGACCTCAGAAGAAGTGGAGCAACTTTTCTTTGTTAGACCATCACAAGATGATTTTCTTAAGTTTCAGGATATGTTGTCGATCAGTTATGTCAGACGCAAGTGCTGTTCTGTTTTGAAAACTCTGCAGATATCTCTTGATAGACAAAACTGTAATTAAGGACTTCTGTTTCAGTGTTTTGAAAGAGCTTCTCTTGTATTCTGCACCAGTGCACACTTCCACTTCTTACAAGTAGCATACTATCAAAATGGAACCTTTGAACTTGTTGGTCATAGATGAAGCTGCCCGGGTGAAAGAGGCCGAGTTTACCATTCCCCTTCAACTTCCTGGAATCAAGCATGCTATTCTCGTTGGGGATAAATGCCAATTACCTGCACTGGTTATAAGCAACGTAAGTCTACTTATTTACCTACCTTCATAAAACTGTTTTCTATTTTAGTTTTACTTTTCTGCTGTATTTGATTGGCTGAATATTTATGGACAGGTTTCCACTGCATCTGGTTTTGGAAGAAGTTTATTTGAGAGACTGAGCTCTTTAGGGCATTCTAGGCAACTTCTTAACATCCAATACAGAAGGCATCCTTGCAAATGTAACTTTGTAAAAAAAAAAAAATTAGTTTATTCCCAAATTGCAACTTCTATCAAAATCAGATCTTGGGTGCAGAAAACGTGATATGTAAAAGTTATGAAAAGCAATACCTCGCGGGACTAATGTTTGATTCGTATTCAGTAATAAATGTTGTTGGTGATAGAGAAGATAGGGTTGATGATGGACAAAGCCTGAGAAATATGGTTGAGGTGGCTCTTGTCATTTGGATAGTTCAGAATATCTATAGAGGTGAACACACTTGCATCCTTTCTTTGCTTTTTCTTGTTGAGCTGTTAGGCTTGCAGTTCTTTTAAGTTTCATCTCGTCTTGGTGTGGCTTTCAAATCTCGTCTATCTTTATTTTCTTATAAAGAAATAAAAGCATTACCGAAGTATTGGTTAATTTGATCACCTAATATCTGTGTTTGAAAAGCTTAATAATATTGTAGAACTTTATTGTTTTATCCTATACCATTTCAAATTGGCATATGGACTTGTTTTGTGATATTGTTACTTATTAACCTTGAAATATATTCTATTCCCATTTTAGTACCAGTGTAATTTTATTTTCCATAACCTTGAATGTGAACATTTCTATCTGTATGGTTAAGCAAGCTATACTGGGATTTGAAATATCTTTCACATTTAAAGCCTGCAGCGACATCAAACAAAAGCTTACCATCGGTGTTGTATCTCCCTATGTTGCTGAACTTGTTGTCATTCAGAAAGAATTGCTCGCAAGTACGAGAAACTTGATGGATTTTCAGTGAAGGCGACATCAATAGACGGTTTTCAGGGTCGAGAAGAAGACATAATTATCTTATATACTTTGATATCCAATATCCGTGGATCTGTTGGATTTCTATCTAGTCCTCAAAGGACTAATGCTGCACTTACTAAAGTATGGATTTATGTTACCATTTTAACTATTGATAATTATAGATAGTTTTCAAAAGTGCATTCAACCCACTATGTGTTGCTTTTGATATCTATGTAGACATAGTCTCTGGATATTGGGCAACGAAAAAACCCTGGCTAATAGTGAATCATAGGGAAAGGATTAGTCCGTGATGCAAGGAACCGGCGTTGATTGTTTGTTGCTGATACAGATGAATGCTTGAAGATGAAATAGTAGCTGTAAAGAAAGAGCTAGCACAACTTGATGATTTAGCTTACTAGAATAGTGTTCTTTTAAACATGCAAAATTGAAGGTAATGTCCATGAACTTGTCAGATTATAGAAGAATTGTTCTTTTTTGATGTTTTTATGTGATATCCTACTTAAAGTCTTTGCTTATTGCAGTTTATGTATGAAATCAGGTTCTTTTCAGTAATGACTTCAAAAGATCATTTGGAATGCTGAGGTGTTTTGGGATGAAGAAAAAGGTTTTAAACCTTTTGTTGAAACTTTCTACTGGCTGGTGGCCAAAGAGCAGAAGCATAGATTTGTGTTTTGAAAATTCTTCACAGATTTTGAAGCAATTTAAGGTTGAATGGCTCTATGTTATTTGTACAATTGACATCATTAAGCTACTAAATTATATGCAAGTTTTAAAGGTTTGGGATGTATTACATTTTTTTTTTTTGAACGGCAAAGCAAAGGGGAACAATAGGAAAGGAGCTTCGGCTCCGCCATCACCCCCACCTATTGACCCTGAGATTATATTAAAACAAGAACCCCAAACAAGAAGTTGGAGGTATAGTACAAGAAACAAACCAATAAAGCAAAACTTCCCATCTAAACAACACCAAGCTGGAAAGCAGCGCATAACAGGAAGCAAAAATCAAGCAGCTAACTATACTAAATTACAAGAAAAAACCAGCACTCCAAATGTAAATAATTCTCTCCCAGTCGTCGAATTAGAAGCAAGAGGAAGGAGTTAAACACCAGTCACTCCACTTAAATGAAATACTTCTCTATGCAGTATCCAAAAGTTAGAAAGTGCTTGGACTTCTGTGAACAGAAAATCAGCATTAGCAACCGGCTTACCCGAGAAAATTACCGAATTCCTATGCCTCGATATTACCCAAAAGTAGGTATAAACAATTGATAAAGAGGCCTTCTTCTTGTCTCCTTTGTACGCAGCTATGGAGACCCAATCCAGTGGATGAGAACTTCTGTATTCATCGCCCAAATACCACCAAGAATATCACCTTTTTGGCCAAACAGCAGTAAATGAAAATATGAATTTCTGTCTCTTCGTCCAAACTGCAGAGAGGGCAGTTTCTACTAACCAAATCGATGCCCCTCTTATTCAGATTAACCATAGTTGGCAATCTGCCATTGAAAGCTCTCCAAACCATGACAAGCACCTTTTGTGGTACCCATTTAATCCATTCGAGAGGGGCAACACAAGAGCCGGACAAAAAGAAATCTTCAAAAGCGAGCCTGCATGAGGAGACAGAAAACACACCAGAATTATCAATTGCCCATTTACAATTCCCATCATTATCCGACTGAAACCAAGCCTCAAGTGGAATATTGACTTTGTGAAAAGTTTTAAAGATTTTTAAGATGTTAAGATGAAAGTGTTGTGAAAATGTGAATACCCACTCACCCTTGTTATAAGATGTTATATTTAGTATAGGATATGTTATTTTCTCATACTACTATTCTATTTCTTAGACCACACGTTGTAGTCGACTCGCTACCATCGGGTTCCAGAAGGAACACCAAAACGCCACTTTGGGTTCCTCCATCGGGTAAGGCCATCGAGTTTTGAAGCCCGATCGAGAAGCCAACCTCCCCCACTCCCTTACCCCCTCTCAACCAATCACAATCAACCACACATTTAATTATTTTAATATATTAATAAAAAAATGGGGATAGTTTTAAAGTAAGGTAAAATTTGTAAATTGGGTAAAGGAAGGGAGAATGATGTGGCGCTGATGTGGTATCGGGTAAGGACAATTTACAGGTAACCCACAACGCATAGCCTTATGGTCCTATATTAATTTCAAAAGTTGTATTGATAAAATAGTTAGATAAATAGGAACATTTTTTTAATGACAAACACACACACCCACGTAATTTACTCCTTATGTTTTTAACAGGACTTGAACCGTCAATATAATTAAGAGCATTTAAAAGTTGTTTTGAGTTACTTAGGTTGATCTATTTGGTTCACTTCTAATAAATTTATATATTCAACTTATTTTTTAAAATAAGTAAATAATTGGATATTGTAAGTTGGTAATACGATATAACGGTAATATGCTAAAAGAAACAGGGATTTAAAAGTATACTATCAAGTATCCACTTGATATCGTAAGTTAAAAGAAACACAAGTTTTAAGTAAAAATATCAAAACGCTTAGGCTTTGTGTGGTTTGATAGAATGTTAAGAGTTTTAAGTGGAATCTTGGAAAGAATTTGAATGGGAATGAATTTAATTTGGAAATTAATTCCTTCCCTTTTGTGTTTGGCAAAACAATTGGAACTGGAATCTCGGTCTCCACCTCGGTCTCTGTCGCCGCCTCCGTCTCCGTCGCCGTTCGTTGCCTCGGTCACCATTGACAGTCACCTTTTTGTGTTTGAGTCGTTGAGAAGCTTGGTGAGAAGATAGAATTTCAATTCCATTGATGATGAGAATAAATCTCAATTCCTTCATTTGAGGGAAAGTTCCCATCCTAAACCCTAATTTCTTTCTTCAAAAGTGAATCAAACATAAACATGTATAAGAACTGAATTCCAATTTTTTAGAATTTTTCAGGAATCATTCAAACCAAACAACCCCTTATAGCTAATTTGTGTGATAATTCGTAAAAAAATATAATATTAAATGAGTAAATTACGCCGATCTTTCTTGTGGTTTGTTTAAAATTGCACCGTTCGTCCCGTAATTCGTTTATTACATTAGGCGTCCCCAACGTTTGAGTTTTATCACGACTCTGATCCATGACTCACCTGAAATGACTAGGATTGCCTTTTTTTTTAATTCCACTTTTGTTTTACATTTTATTCCTAATTCAATAATTAACTATTATTAAAAATAATTAAAAACAAACAAACACCACAGCCATCATGCCACCGTAGATCCCTTCGCCACCGTAAGTCACCACCACCGCCACCATGGCACACCATCTGAACAGACCCTAATCTGATAAACCCACACCACCAAAAAAAAAACAAAACACCCCTAGCCCCCACCCTCCCCGTCGATCTCTTCGCGACAGCCACCATGGCATCCCCAATTAAGAACACAGCATACCCTTAATCTGAAAACAAGAACAATCCCTAATAAAAAACAATCGATTTCTACACAGATCAAAGCTAACCAAACCTAATCAAGAACTAACATCGAATGAACAGATGGCGGTGGTGGCTAAGAGAAACAGTTTGCGATTAGGGTTTCTACAGAGAGTGAGAGAATCGGTTGGGGCGAGAACAGATGATTGTGATGTCAAGATGGTTGGCGGCGGTTGGCGTTAGCGGTGGTGGCTGTGAGGTGGTTGTCTTCTCCGGCCGGCTGTTGGCTGTCTGGCGTTGGCGGCGGTTGGCGTTGGAGTTGGGGGAGAGAGGATCGATTAGGGTTTCTTCTATGGCTGTCTTCTCCAGCGGAAGTGAGGTTGGCGGTGGCGGTGGCAGTGGCGGCTGTGAGGTGGTTGTCTTCTCCGACCGGCTGTGAGAGTCGCGAGAGTTGGAATGCTGGTGATGGTGGTCCAGGGAGGAGACCCGACAGGATTGTGAGGAAAGGGATAGGTGCTTGATTTTTATATTATAAAGTAATAATAATTATACTAAAAATAATAAAAATAATAATAATCATGATTTATTAATAAAGAAAATAAATAAAAAATAGAATAAGGATATAATTATAATTTCAAGAAAAAAGATAACGGCATTTTAGTCCTTTTATCTTGATAGGGATTATAGACATTATAAAATGTAAACATTAGAGACGTCTAATGTAATAATTGAAGTTTAAAGACAAACGATGTAACAAGTGAAAACAATATAATTATCTATATAACAATTTGCAAGGCAAATTGTCCTCTTCATATATATCTTTGGTTTGGCTTTCTATCTCTAGAAGCTTTGTTGGTCTGCTGGTAAACACAACTCCTTTTTGCATAACAAATGCCGGGTTCGAGTCCTTATACAGAATAATTTATCTTTTTTTAAGTTCACACGCTACTGTCTACTGTGTAGACTGTAGACCCCATTCTGCTTTTCCCTAACCTGTCACATTCTTGCCTGCGTCCCTCCCTCCTACCATACCCATACGTACCACTCCCATCTCTTTCGTCTAACACGTCTCCTTATTCAGATTATTCTCACACACAGAATCAATCTCCTCTTCGTTTGGGACATCACCAGGTTTGTATCACCCTTTCCTTTTATTTTGCAGACTTCGATTCATCTCACAGCCCTCGATATATCACAGATTCGGCGATTAGGTGAGTTCATCTTCATTCGGTTGTGATTGTAGTTTAGCTTTTGATTTATCCTCATCTCAGACTGCGATTCATATCAGATCTCGACTTTTATGGAGACTTCGATTCATCTTAGCTTTGGTTCATCTCACAATCCTCGATTTATCATGGTACTAACGATTGGGTGAGTTCATATCTGATTAGGGTTTTGTTTGCAGTTTTTTATTTCTACCTCAATTCTATCTTATTTTTTATTTTTTCATGAATAAAACTCCATTTATGCAGACAGGTTTGATCGGAAGGTCAAAAATTGGAGCAGATGATGGGTCTTCGAATAATCGATCCTTAGTTGCTTGCAAATCACGAGAGACGAATAAGCTTTATGCTTCCATGGATTTCATGGGTATGAAAGCTTAATCATTGCTGTAAGTTTCTTTTCTTGAACTGCTTAAACATTCAGAATTTGTTTTGGTTTTTAGTTTGGACTCTGATTTTTATGACATGTAGACATTTATCATTCTTATTAAAATCTTTTCTTAAAGAAGGAATTCTTAATTTAGCGAAAGCGCTTCTTGATCATAAGATGAGTTACAAAGATTATGATTACATTGTTTGATTCTTCAGTTTTTCCTCATATTATTTTTAATATAGATGATATTTATTTCTATGATTTTGCAATAAGTGAACAAAACTAAAGATGTAGCTGGTATCATTGATGACCTTACTCATCCGACCATCAAGGTAATGGTTTCTTACTTCCTTTGTTTGGAGCAACATTGACTTTCTACTTCCTCTTTTGTTGTTGAGTTGTAGAATCGAGTATATTTATCTTTATCTGCTATTGGGTTGTAGAATTGGCAATATCAAAGATTTTGACAAGTGATCCTAGGTTGCCTACCAAGTATATGGTTTTATGTCTAAACAAATGGCTTCGATGTTAATATCATAACTTTTACCAAAATGATTCATTGTTAGTTTCTTGGTTATTGTATGATTGGTGGTCTTAAAAATCCCAATATGATTTAAAAATCCTAATTAGGATACTTATTGCATGTAGTTATCAATTTGATTTTATTATAAGTTAAATATGTTTTTAATGTGTTCTTGAAATTATGAGGGAATAGTGAATGAAGGGTTTGTTTTAGGTTTACTTTATGTTTCCAACAATTGACAGTAGTAGAGTTGGGTCTTATGAAGGTAATTGTAGATTATTTCCCTAATATGTTGGATCAATACTCTAGCAATATTACTTATTTGTTAAGAACAAATCAAATTAAAATTCTACTTAAATAACACAATTCATGTGGACTATCTTCTTTCTCAATTATGCAATTTTTGAATGAGCTCTTTAGCAATTGTAAATCACCTTACCACTTATAGATGTAGATAATTATGTCATGATAGAACTCAGAAAATTAAAAAAAGAAAATCATTAAAAAAATAAGAAAAACATGTGTTTGTTAATAGTTAAATGTACAAGCTTTGGATAGTCATTGACAAAAG
Source organism: Pulicaria dysenterica (assembly GCA_947179395.2). Lineage (NCBI taxonomy): Eukaryota > Viridiplantae > Streptophyta > Magnoliopsida > Asterales > Asteraceae > Pulicaria > Pulicaria dysenterica. Next base: position 108,911,526 of record OX359288.1, on the reverse strand, counting down.
CATAACAGGTCTTCTACAGTGCAACCATGTTATAAACTTAAGGCTCAATTTAATAGGTACACATACATTTTGCAACACGCAGGAACAATGTATACAAAAGAGACATCTTGATTTTGTTATCATTTTGCAACCATGCTATTTGATCGCACAATGTCTACAAAATGTGTTGTTGGGAATAAGGGTGTTTTTGTGAACTTAACAAGAAGGATTTACATTTGTAATCTGTGTTTTTTACCTCATTCTGTTACTTTAGTTGTCAAAAGTTTTTTTTAACCACTTTCTGTTATTTTATGTGTTTGTTGTATGTGTGTTAATCATTTCTTTTGAAGAAGGAAATGTAACAGTGTCTATGGAAAATGTAGCTAATTGTACTCACATATCATGTAGACAAAACAAGTGCAGATTTGGTTAAGAAGCAAATGATTTGTCTCACCAACATTTGAAGACATTCAATCAACTAAAAAACAGCCATAGCAATATGAGACACTTAACTCAATAAGGTATAGTATAACAATAATCTAACTTATAATTCGTCACTGATGCTAATCTTCCCTGCTACAATCGTCTTAAGGCTTCATCTAATTTAGTGGTTGTTGATTAAGTTTTGTTTTCTCTGTTCTGGATTTGTTTTCCCCATTTGATCAATGGTTATGAAGATGATGGTTTTTTTATAGGTTTCGTCGATGTTTGAAGATTTTGGTATTTTTCAAAAATAATATTCCTGTTTTTCTTTGTTCATTGATGGTTTCAAGGTGGTGGTGTAGGATCTGTTTTCTGGCTCATTTTCATAAGGCTTTGAAGACGACTTACGGGTTTTCATGAGCTCATCCATTTAGTTTTTGTGTGGGGTTTTATGTGTATGCTTTGTGTGTGGATTTTGAAATTGAAAAAAAAATAACTTAAATAAAAATACAAACACCTAACCCTCGAAGAAGAAATTAGAAGCAGACATCGAAAGGAGATTTTTATGTTTTAGTAGTTTTACCTTTGCTCAATATAAATTTATGGACATATGTGCAGCAACCTCATTGTGCATCACATATACATATTTACACAAAGTGCTATTTATGATGGTAGTTTATATTTTTGAGGATTTTTATAGGGAATTCAGGACAACGAAGTTATTATAAAATTGTATTACATGTTTGTGGTGTTTGTATGCCTGAGCTTGGTATTTTAGTTGGTTTAAATTTCGAATTTATCAGTTATCCTTCATTTGGCCAATGGTTATTTTGGATGCCGTGTTATCCAGGAACAAACACATAAGATATTGTGTTAATAAAATGGAAGAGAACTCACATGGTATATTTACTTAGAGAGTTTAAAGTGCTTTGTTAAATTGGTAGGTGATGAATGAGTCAACCTGTAATCCTTTACAATGTGATTCAATGGTTATCTCCTTACAAATTCATTGTCCAAAGAGTAGCAACTTTTTTATTAGCTTATTTGTGACACAGTACTTTTTAGCAACCAATTACTTTGTTGACTTTAAATCAGATACCTATTATAATTGCTTCATCTTATAATAGTTTAATATTATGTTACATAATGTAACCTATATTTCTATCTTTTAAGATTTAACAAAAAAATTATTTTTGCAGGCAAGAGATTTTGAGCTTCAAACACTTTTGGAAAACACTTTTGGGGAGAAACATTTCTACTAAATATCATATCTAAAGTTAAAAAATAATTAGTGCTTAAATCTTAAGACATTTGCTCCTCTATTTTTGTGTTAGCTATGTATGTTAACTATGTAGTTTGCGACATAAGTTGTATTGTAAATTAGCTTTTGCTAAAACTATTTTACTTTGATGTTAAATTTCTTGAAATATATTTGAAGTTTGAAGCTATGTTGTTTAACAATTATTTAGTTTAAAAAATTCGTTTTAGTATTGTACGCATTCTTTTTATTTATTTATTGTCCGCCGCAACGCGCGGACACGAAACCTTGTTTACTCTAATTAATAAATTGGTCAACAGTGACTACCGGGCGTGTATTTTTGGAGTTTTTGACCAAAAAAGGGTTATTTAAAAAAGTATTTACCAAATTAGGGTTGTTTTAAAAATATTTACTAAAATAGTGTTACTATATCCAAACACCACCTTATCTCCCTCCCAAACACACTAAAGTCCCCCAACTCCATTAAAAAAGTTAAAACCCTTCCTAAATCTCTCCACGAAAAATGGCACCACCCTGCGTCCCTGCCGCCGGCCACCACTGTCGCCGGCCACTAGTCGCCGGCCACCACTGCGGCCTGATGCTCGTCGCAGAGAAACCCTCTAACTCGCCGTCGCAGAGAAACCCTCTCACTCGCCGCCACCACCACTGTTGAAGAAAAATCACCGCCAAGAAACCCTCACTCGTCGATGACAACCCGCCGCCTCAAAACACACAAACACCATCTAAATAACTTTCAAACTCTTTCTCTCTTACTAACGTGGCTGTTCTCGCCAGAAGCTAGCCGCCGCCATTGCCGTAACCCTAGCCGCCGCTATCGCCGGAGAACCACTAGCACTCACCTGCAATTTCAACCACCTCTGTTACAACTCCTGAAATCTAACCACCGGTCACCGCTATCCTCAAAACAACCTTCTCCACACTCTAGCCGCCGGAATCGTAGCCCCCGCTATCGCCGGAGAACCACTTGCGGTGGTTGTCCTCGACGAGTGTGAGCATCGACGAGTGTGAGATGGTGGTGGTGACCTGCGACGAGTGTAAGATGGCAGTTGTAAACGGCGACGAGTCTAAGGCGGTAGCTGTGATGGCCGGCGGTGGCTGTGGTGGCAGGGTGGACTGGTGGTGGCCATCGTTCTTAAGAGAGAGAGTGTGTGTGATTTGGTAAGTGTTGGGAGAGGGAAGTATGGGAGTTTGGGTGTTTAGTATGTTTGGAAGGGGGTTTAAGTGATGTTTGGATATATTATCATCATTTTGGTAAATATTTTTAAAACAACCATAATTTGGTAAATAAGTTTTTTAATAACCATATTTTGGTCAAAAACTCTGTATTTTTGGCGCTCGAATACGTAGGAAATGAAAAGGCAACAAATGGCGGTGCATGAATGGATGAACAAAAGCAAATAAATCAATAAGTAAATAAAGAAAAGTTTTTGAAAATTTTATTCGATCCTCACACACTAAAATTGCAATTCTTCCTTCTTTTTCCAAAATCATGCTCTGTTTTACTTCAAAAAACCCTGTTGATTTCTCCCTTTTTGCTTTTTTTTTATTCTTGATTACTGACACTGCATTACTACTAGCTACTACATCCACGATCACTTCCTTCGACGGTAAGAAAGCCCTTTTCATATCTTAAACAAAGGAAAAAGAAGCAACAAAACCCTTTTTTCATATTATTTAAGTCAAGATTTGCATGCATTTGATACAGGTGATCATGGAAGGAGATCATTTCCTCAAGTTAAAAGAAGCTCAGCAGCGTAAAATCAATGAATTCGCCAACTTGATATTTTCATGGTCTCTTGATGATATTCTGAATGAGGACCTCTATAAAAACCAGGTATTCTTTATAAATTTTGAATTCTTTTCGCTAGGTTTATGGGACCTTTGTATTTGCCATTGCCGGTAAACTAGCGTTTCTTACACAACTAAGGGTTACTTCGTTTTAAGAAAGCAATAGATATAGTCATTAGATTGGTAATTTGATTTTTTAAATTAATCCTATTCTTATATATTATGTGCAGAATATCTCAAAGTTGAATTCAACATTAGTCTGTTCTTATTTTATTATCTTGAAGTCTAATGTTGCTTTCATATGTATCACAAAAACTGTTTAGATCATGGGAAATATGTAATTCACAATGTTCAAGTCAATGCTTTAGTCTTTTCTTTGCGTTTTGTTTAATGTTGTCTTTGGCTCTTCGCTGCCCTGATGAAGATTCTTGGCTGTTTGACTGTTGATCTGGTGTAATTCTTGCTATTGTATAGACAGATTGGTATTGATGTCTTGATCACTTTTTTAGACCTTTTTGATGACTTGAATCATTATATGTAGGTGGACGATATACCACCTACTTTTAAGTCTAAAGAACACTATCTTGGTTCTTTTGTTTATCATTTGCTAGAGGAAACACGTGCTGAATTGGCCTCTTCTATGGAGATCATGTATAGAGCTCCATATGCTGAGATTGTTTCATTTGGCAAGGCCAAAGGTCATGGAAAAACGAGCCTGTATGATGTTAGTGTTGGTCATTGGAAAAACAGATTTAGTGAACGTGGCAAAGAGCCTTACCGGACATTACCTGGTGATCTGCTTATATTAGTGGATGGCAAACCTGAAACCATTGCTGATTTGCAGCGGGCGGGTAGAACTTGGGTTTTTTCATTGGTTACTAAGATCCCAGAGGATGATAATGAAGATTATACTGAAAGTGCATTTTCAGATTATAAAGTCCAGCTTTCTCAAGATATTGAATTCCAAGATGGGATGTTTGTTGTTTTCTTGATGAATATTACAACCCAGAAAAGAATATGGAATTCATTGCACATTCGTCAAAATATGAATATCATTAAAGAGGTTCTTTACACTGATTTAACGGTAAGAATTAGGTCTAAGACTCTAAGTAACTGTATCAATTGGTTGAATATCGTTTTTTCAAATTGTAATATCATTATTAACTACAAAAATACTTGTCACAGGTTAAAGAAAACTGCGATGTTTGTTCTTTTGACAGAGATGTTTCTCAAAAGTTTGATCAGCGTTTTTTGGATCAGCTTAATGAATCTCAAAGAGGGGCGATTATGGCAGCCCTTTGTAAAATGGAATGTTGTCATGGTTCTTTTGTGGAACAAATATGGGGACCCCCTGGAACAGGAAAAACAACAACTTTAAGCGTGTTGTTGTCTATTCTTTTGCAAATGAACCGTAGGACACTCGCTTGTGCTCCAACGAATGTGGCTATAGTGCAAGTAGCTTCACGTGTGCTGAGTTTTGTAAAGGAATTGTTTAAAACTACAACTGTAACTGGTGATTCATTATGTTGTATTGGAGATGTGCTCTTGTTTGGAAATAAGGAGAGGCTGAAAGTTAGTGCAGACATTGAAGAAATCTATTTGGAGCATAGGATTAAGAGTCTTACGGGGTGCTTTGGGTCTTTCACTGGTTGGAAGCATTGCATCATCTCTATGATTGATTTACTTGAAAGTTGTTTTTCTCAATATCATGTTTTTGTAGACAATGAGTTGCACAAGGCAGAACAACTAAAAAATGAATTGCTCGAAGAACAACAGAAAAATGAATTGCCCAAAGAACAGCTGAAAAAAAAGTTGCTCAAAGAACAACCGAAACATGAAAACCCAAAAGAAATGGAAGCGGACAAGTTAGAAATAAAATCATTCATTGAGTTTTTGCGAGATCGTTTTCGTCATTCTGTACTGCCGCTTCGAAGGTGCATCGTTACATTTTGTACTCATATCCCAAAAAGTTTTCTGAGAGAGCATACTTTCCAGAATATGGTTTCTCTTCTGGAAAATTTAAGCTTTTTTGAATCATTGTTATTTGAAGAGAATCTGGTTTCAGAAGAACTTGAAGACCTTTTCAATTCTAAACCACTGCAAGATGAATTTGTGGAGTTGGGGGATACATCTTCAATCAATAGTGTTAGGGCCATGTGTTTATCTGTTTTAAGAACTCTGCAGATATCTCTGGAAGGACTCGGTCTTCCAGATGCTATAAACCGAAGTGCAATAATGGACTTTTGTTTTGAAAGGGCTTCTCTTATATTCTGCACAACATCTACTTCTTACAAGTTGCATGATGTTAGAATGAAGCCTTTGAACATTTTGGTCATAGATGAAGCTGCCCAATTGAAAGAGGCCGAGTCCACCATTCCACTTCAAATTCTTGGTTTGAAGCATGCTATTCTTATCGGAGATGAGTGCCAATTACCTGCAATGGTTACCAGCAAGGTGAGTCTATACTTGATTCTTATTGCTTTAATTTTACTTTCAAACTGTGCTTAATTAGGATGAATGTTTGTGGACAGGTTTGCATTGAGTCTGGCTTTGGAAGAAGCTTATTTGAGAGATTGAGTTCTTTGGGGCATTCTAAGCTTTTACTTAATGTGCAGTATAGGATGCATCCTTCCATAAGTTATTTCCCAAATTGTAATTTCTATAAAAATCAGATTATGAATGCAGAAAATGTGACATGTATAAGTCATCAGAAACAATATCTCTCAGGACCGATGTTTGGGTCGTATTCATTTATAAATGTTGTTGGTGGAAGAGAAGAAAAGGATGATGATGGACGGAGCCGAAGAAACTTGGTTGAAGTAGCTTTAGTGATTAAGATTGTACAAAATCTTTACAAAGGCAAGTACATTGGTGATTTTTCATCTTTGAACTTCATTTTACTTAAGATTAACCTATATTTCACCTTTATAGCATGGCAGGAATCAGGGAAGAAAGTTAGTATTGGTGTTGTATCTCCTTATGCTGCCCAGGTTGTTACCATTCAAGACAAAATAGCTCGCAAGTATGAGAAACTTGATGGATTTTCAGTAAAGATAAGGTCCATTGATGGGTTTCAGGGTGGAGAAGAAGATATCATTATTTTATCAACAGTAAGATCTAATACACATGGGTTTGTTGGTTTCATATCTAGACCTCAAAGGACTAATGTAGCCCTTACCAGAGCACGGTATAATATCCTGTCACTTTCTAATAAGTATAAGTTTGATTAATCTACTTATGAATGAGTCGGATTGGATTGTGTTTCGTTCATAGGGGTCTTTAAACGAAGTTTAGCTAAAATGGCAACAGATCAAACGGTCAAAACTTGTTCATAGTCTATTATTAACGCATACCACCTCCAAATTTGTTTTATTCAAAGATGCATATTATCATTGTGATTGTATTGCTATTGTAGCATAAAAGAAAACACAATAACTTTTTTTGGAATCTTTTAAATTAGACAAAAAGTGTGCATACCAGTTCGACTCGGTTTGACTCTTACTGGATGACACTTTTCAACCTAAATTTGTTTTGACCTGTCTATCATCACACTTACTGCCTTTCTTTTTGAAAAGTATGGTCTGACTCTGTCTCTGTAATGTCTGTCATTTCTGTCTAGACATTGTCTCTGGATATTAGGCAATGAAAGAACCCTCATTAATAGCGACTCTGTATGGAAAGAACTAGTCTTTGATGCAAAGAACCGTAATTGTTTGTTTGATGCTGATGCTGATGATTGCTTAAAGATGACGATAATAGCTGCAAAGAAAGAGCTAGAACAACTGGATGATCTGGTTAATGGGAATAGTATACTTTTTAAACATGAAAAATGGAAGGTACTCTCTCTGAAAGATAAAATTTGTACTAAATTTTTTCATAATGTAACATTCTATTCGTTCCTTATATTTGTTGCTCTTTATGCTACCAGGTTCTCTTCAGTGATGATTTCAGAAGATCGTTTGGAAAACTTGAATGTGGTCGTCTAAAGAAGCTAGTTTTAAATCTTCTACTGAAACTTTCTAGTGGTTGGCGACCCAAGAACCTAAATGTAGACATTTGCTGTGAAAATTCAGCACAAGTTGTGAAAAAGTTTAAGGTTGAAGGTCTGTATATTGTTTGCTCGATTGACATCATTAAAGAAGTCAAATACATGCAAGTTTTGAAGGTTTGGGATGTATTACCCTTGGACGAGATTCCCAAACTCACAAAACGGCTTGAGAGCATATTTTCTGCCTACACCGATGAATACATTAGTCGTTGCACGGCAAAAGGTTTGGAGGGGTGAGTTCATACTGAATCTTAGTTTTTGAACTTGTGATTTTACATATCATTTTACTTCTTTTTAATTATATTTGTTCAGGAATTTTGAAGTTCCAAGGAGTTGGCCAGCATCCCAAGAATTTATCAGATTTCGTCATCTATGTGAAGGTGAGAATGAAGCGAGCGCGAATCCTGATGAAGGTAGAAATTATGTTGAGAACTCAAAAGTGAGCGAAAGCTTATTACTCATGAAGTTCTATTCGTTGTCACGAGGGGTGGTTAGCCATTTGCTTTCTGGTAAAGAACTTGATCTACCAATGCAAGTAACTGATGAACAGATGGACATAATACTATTTCCCAAAAGTTCGTTTATAATTGGGCGATCAGGAACTGGGAAAACCACTATTTTGACAATGAAATTGTACCAAAACGAACAGAGCTTTCGCCATGCTACTGAAGGGATTCATGAAGCCGGAAGCAGTCGAATTAGTGAAGTTGAAGTTGATGATTATGAAAATAAAAAACCAAGTGTTCTCCGACAGCTTTTTGTGACAGTAAGCCCGAAGTTGTGTCATGCTGTGAAGCAACATGTTTCCCACCTTACAAGGTGTGCAAGTACCTACTTTTTTTTGTAAAAAGTTATTTGTCATGCATTGAATATATTTTCTGATTTGTAGATTTGATGTATTTGACAGTATTTCATGCACTGGGAATTCGTCAGCAGAGATCAATCTTGATGATGCTGATTTCACTTCACCATTCAATGATATTCCGGACACATTTGTTGAAATTCCAGTGAAAAGTTACCCTCTTGTTATAACATTTCAAAAGTTTCTAATGATGTTGGATGGCACATTGGGGAGTTCTTATTTTGAAAGATTTCTTGAGGCAAGAGAAGTTTCTAATGGAAACCATACAAGTTCAAGATCTGTTGCACTGCAAAGTTTTGTAAGATTAAGGGAGGTTACTTTTGATAGGTTTTGCTCAAACTACTGGCCTCACTTCAACTCAGATCTTAAAAAGAAGCTTGATCCCTCCAGAGTGTTCACTGAAATTATCTCTCATATAAAAGGGGGCCTCCAAGCAGGTGAACACAGTGATGGCAAACTGAGCTATGAGGGTTACTCTTTGTTGGCTGAAACTCGTTCTTCAACTTTGACAAAACAGAAAAGAGAGATTGTATACACCCTCTTTCAAGCCTATGAAAAGATGAAAACTGAACGTAGGGAATTCGATTTGGGAGATTTAGTAAATGACATTCATCGTCGTCTTGAAAATGTAAGATATGAGGGTGACCAGATGGATTTTATTTACATTGATGAAGTTCAGGATCTTAGCATGAGGCAGATATCTCTTTTCAAACACATTTGCCAAAATGTTGATGAGGGATTTATATTCGCTGGTGATACTGCTCAAACCATTGCACGAGGAATTGATTTTAGGTTTCAAGATATACGATCTCTGTTCTATAAAGAGTTTTTAACCTCCAAAACAACTGGAAAACTTGCAAAAGGCCTTGTATCAGAGATCTTTCAGTTAAAGCAGAATTTCAGAACTCATGCTGGTGTGCTGAATTTAGCTCAGAGTGTCATTGACATTCTATACTGTTACTTTGTTCATTCAATTGACATTTTGGAGCCTGAAACTAGTCTTATATCTGGGGAAGCTCCTGTTTTACTCGAGTCTGGGAACGATGAAAATGCAATTGTGACAATCTTTGGTGGCAGTGGAAGTGGTGGGGAGATTGTTGGTTTTGGTGCTGAACAGGTGATATTGGTACGTGATGATTTTGCGAAAACTGAAATTTGTGATTATGTGGGAAAACAAGCTCTTGTTCTCACCATAGTGGAGTGTAAGGGTCTTGAATTTCAGGTCAGGTTCATACCTTGTTGTAATGCAAGCATCATATTATGTGATTTTAAATTGCATCTGTATTTTGATGTTTGTCTGCCATGATCTATAGGACGTATTGCTGTACAACTTTTTTGGGACTTCGCCTTTGAAAGACCAATGGAGAGTAATTTATGAGTACATGAAGGATCGGGATTGGCTCGATGAACAGTTTCCTCAATCTTTCCCAAAGTTTAACGAGGCAAGACACAGTGTCTTATGCTCTGAACTAAAACAATTATATGTGGCTATAACTCGAACGAGGCAAAGGCTATGGATTTGTGAGAACAAAGAGGAGCTTTCTAAGCCGATGTTTGATTATTGGAAACGAAGGGGACTCATTCAGATACGAAAGCTGGATGATTCAGTGGCACAGGCTATGCGTGTTGCAAGCAGCCCTCGGGAGTGGAGAGAACGGGGCAAAAAGGTTTAATGAATTTTTTCTTCTTTGATCTACTACTGCGATAGTATTCATATAATTCATTCTTTTGTAACCTTATTTAATAAGATTTTTATTTTTATATGGGTTTCAGCTTTTTTATGAGAATAATTTTGTGATGGCAACAATGTGCTTTGAGAGAGCCGGCGACACAATGTGGGAAACATTGGCCAAGGCTTCTGGTCTCAGAGCATCTGCGGATCAAATGCGGGGAACAAATCCTGAAGCTTTTTTGGGTTATCTTAGAGAAGCAACCGGAATGTTTGAGTCTATCGGGAAACACGAGTCTGCTGCTTCTTGCTACTGTGATTTGGGAGAGTATAAAAGAGCCGGTATCTTTTTTTATATGCCCATCTAAAGATCAAGTGATTGATTTAGTTTTATCAACTTTTATATCCGAATAAAATCATTTAAAATTACTTCTCTCAGTTTTGACCATTTACTTGTGAATGATTTTCATGCGAACAGTTTATTGAGTTGCACAAAGTTTATCTTATTACTGTAGCGGTTTTGTTTTAGCCTCTTATTTAACACAATCTGAACCAGCATGTTTAATTTGTACTAAAAGTGACTTGTTTTAACCCGGCCTGTCATCTTGTTGCACATCTAATTTATCTTGTGTATGTGCAGGAGATATCTATTTGGATAAGTGTGGAAAATATTTTGCAGCAGCAGAGTGTTTCACTCTAGCAGAGTGCTACAGCGATGCCGCTGAAGCTTACGCGAAGGTCGACCAGTTTTCCAACTGTTTGTCAGTTTGCAAAAAAGGGAAACTGTTTGATAAAGGGTTGCAGTACATTGAATACTGGAAAGGGCATGTTAGTGATCAAAGCAAAGAAATAGAACAAATAGAACAAGAATTTTTAGAAAGTTGTGCTCTCGATTACCATGAACATAAGGATCGTAAATCCATGATGAAATTTGTGAGAGCCTTTTGTTCTATGGAATCTAAGCGTGTTTTCTTGAGGTCTTTAGGCTGCTTTGATGATCTTTTGTTGCTGGAAGAAGAATCAGTGGACAAAAAGTGGAGCCTCCAGCTGGCAAGAAGAATGCTCAAGGGGTTGTGGAGAAACTGCAAAGCATTAGGCCAAAGATAGATGATCTGTTGAACCGTTCTGTCATGACACAGGAATCTAAGGTTGACGAAATTGTGGTGTCAGAATGCAGCAGTGGAACCAAGGTTAAAGAAACATGGGAGGAGGAGAAGAATCAACTAGTGGAAGTGGTGTCGGAAAAACAAAGTGGTGATGGTAACACTCAGAATGCCAAGAAAAAGAAAGGGAAGGGAGGAAATAACAAAGGGAAGAAGAATACAAAGAACAAAGGTAAGAAGAAATGATGTCAGCAATCAGGTGGACTAGGGGGATCACCTATTGTTATCATGCTGGTTTGTAATTTTTGTCTATCTTATATAGTGGGTTGCTTTATATTCTCCAAACCTGTATGCTTATGAAATGTTGATCCAATTCCACATGTCTTGTTTTTGAATGAAGAACGTGATCAAACTGTTTTGTATAGAGTAATTGGAAATATAACAAACGTAAAATCTTTTGACGGACAATTGATCATTTCTCTCTCGGACTTTTATGGCTCGCTGCGTCATTCTATCCTCTTTGGACGTTTTTTTTTTTACTTTTTTGATTGCTGCTAGAATTAGATCAACAAACTTATCCTCTTCAACATTTTGTCCTTGAAGATTTGGGAGAGGCGGGCTGGTACATGAATACTAGAGCAACATCACAATTGATAAATGATTTTGGTTTACACATAAGTCATTAATGATAGAACAGTTTGGTTCTGTTCTGATCTAAATCCAAACCCATAAATGATTTTGGTCAATAGATTCAGCTAACAAATCAGTTTTGATTAACCCAGAGTTCTTTCTTGAGTAACAATGGTGGGTACATTGTAGGTTTGATTAACCGTAAGTTCTTGTACATGATATGTTTAGGTCTGCTTTCAACTTTCTGATTTGGGCTAGCTAAATTATATGATCTAATATTTACCATGGCTAATGAACTGTAAATTTTCATCTTTTTCTATAGCAAAGAAAGAATATATTAAGTACAAATATCTGATATCTGGTACAAGTAACACATAAAGATTAAGCACTTTGGTTTTGGGTCTAAAGACCTAGGTTTAAGCCTCACTCCATTATGCTTTTAGTAAGCCTAACTAGGGGTGTTCAATATATCCGAAACGGCGAAACCAAAAAACCGAACCTAAAAACCGACAAACTGTACAAAAATCTAGGTTAACCAAACCGAATATTTTAATTTTTTCGGTTTGGTTAACCGAACCTAAAAAAATTGGTTATTCGGTTCGGTTACGGTTCATGATCTTAGAGACGGACGGTTAACCGAAAAACCAAAAACTTACAAAATTCAAATTTTATTTTTTACGTTAATCAACACTAACAGATTAATAATTATCTACTCATAACAAATTGTTACCCAAAGTCAATATCTATATTCCACTTTTCAATATAGATATTAGTAGATATATGTTTTATTCAAGTTTACGAGTCAACTAAATTTATAAATATTATTATTTACTATTTATTTACTTAGTTTCACTTTAACTTATTCACATTCTTTATTCGAAATATTTTCTTATGTTATAATTAGTTGATACATAAATAACAAGGTTCGTAATGGTTTATAATTTCTCATTTAAGCTTTGTTCAAGTTGAGATATGAATATTAAATTTTAAACCTCTTGTTTTAGAAATATATATAGCAGTTAAAAAGGGTTAATTGGTTAACCGGGAAAACTGAACTGAAAAACCGGTAACCGATTAGTGGTTAACCGGTGTTTTGGGTTTATGTTCACGAAAATTATGAACCGATACTTCGATTAATCGTATACTTGGTTAACCATCCATGAAACTGTTAAGCGTATATATATATTTATGTATATTGTAGTTGGTTAGCCTTTGTGTTTAGCCCATTTATCTTTGGCCCAAGGCCTTGTATTGTTTGTATATATTTCCTTTCCTGTAACATTTCTTGGGTGAGGAAAATAATCTTTTAATATGGTATCAGAGCCTTGCCTCTGACTTACCTAAACCCTAAATACGTACGTACGTTGGCTGCCCTCCTACCCTCTCCTTCTTGCGTCAACTTCAGACTCCTTCTCTCTTTTTCTTTTTTTGATCCAGGCTTCTTTTCTTGGCTTCTCTTCTTGCACATGGCAGCATCTTCCTCTTCTTCTGATAGGCTTTTTGGCATCACCAATATTAAGGCTTATGTTCCATTACTTCTTGATCTTGAAGAACTAAATTATGATGCTTGGAGAGAATTGTTTGAGACTCATTGTGTCACTTTTGGAGTCTCGGGATTCATTGATGGAACCGTCACCTCAAAAGGACCTACCGATACCGAGTGGAAGAAGATTGATTCGTTGGTTAAGCTATGGATATATGGTACAATTTCTAAGCCCTTACTACGAATGATTTTACAGAAAGACGTTAGTTCTCGTGATGTTTGGTTGAATCTTGAAAACCTATTTCGTGACAACAAGGAAGCTAGGGCTTTCCAACTTGACCAAGAGCTTAGAAATATATCCATTGGGAATTCTTCGATTACCGAGTATTGTCAACGCTTGAAAACTTTATCTGATTTATTGGCAAATATTGACTCTCCGGTTGATGAGAAAACTCTAGTCACATATATGATTAATGGTTTGGGTGACAACTTTGCTCATGTTGCTAGTATTATTAGACATGGTGAAAAGCTTCCAACTTTTTTAAGGGCTCGTTCTATGTTATTGGTTGAAGAACAAAGAATTAATAAATCCCGTAATGCCTCAACGCACCATCACGATCACTCTTCCTCGCCAACCGCTCTAGTCTCGGATTCCTCTCGGTCAAATAATTTCCATCGTGGACCTCGCAAATCTGAAAACAGCAAAAAGGGGGCTGGTCGTAGACTTTTACCTACTGCCCATCGCAATTATCAGGCCCAACCACCTTTGCTGCCAACTCCATGGAATATGCCTTCATATGGCTGGGCCCCTCCTCCTTGGTACTATGCTTATGGCCCAAGGCCTGGTCCACCAGCCAACTCACGTGAACAACATGGAATGAATTCATTCAACAACTTTCAATCTCCAAAGCATGGCTCCACTTCACATGCACAGGCCCAAGTCTTTTCTGCAGGGCCCAACAACAACTTGAATAGCAATTTTTCCATGCCTCCTTGGACGTGGTTTCCTCAACAGTCCACCGAACAAGCGTTTAACGCTTTATCTATTGATTCCGATGACGGGGGATGGTACATGGACACGGGTGCAACATCTCACATAGCTTCGGACGCAGGTAAACTCGATACTATTTTTAATACTTGCACTTTACCCTCTATTATTGTAGGTAATGGATCGTATGTTCCGGTCTCTAAAATGGGTCGCACTTCTATAGCTAATCCTTATCGCACTCTTCACTTAAATAATGTTCTTGTTACTCCACACATGATTAAAAACCTTATTTCTGTTCGACAATTCACTAAAGACAATAAATGCTCTATCGAATTTGATCAATTTGGTTTTTCTGTGAAGGATCTCAAGACCAAGCGGACACTTCTCCGCAGTGATAGCTCCGGTGACCTCTATCCACTACCTGCCCGGTCCTATGCCCTTGCCTCCTCTACCTCACCTCTTTGGCACTGCCGTCTCGGTCATCCCGGCAATAGCATTTTAAATAATTTAATTTCTCGTCAATTTATTAAATGTAATAAAGTGTCTGCGAACACTCTTTGTCAAGCTTGTCAACTAGGCAAACATATTCGTCTTCCTTTTTATCGTTCTAATTCTATTGTGAATGCTACGTTTGATATTATTCATTCGGATTTATGGGAATCACCTATTCTTAGTACTAGTGGCATTAAATACTATGTTATTTTTCTCGATCACTATTCTCATTTCCTTTGGGTTTATCCTTTGCGTTGCAAATCAGATGTTTTTTCTAAATTTACTTTGTTTCGTACCTATGTAAAAACCCAATTTGGAAAGGACATCAAAGCTTTTCAGTGTGATCATGGTGGTGAGTTTGATAATAAACAGTTTCATGACCTTTTTGCCACCACCGGTACCCAATTCCGGTTTTCCTGCCCTCGCACATCTCAGCAAAACGGTAAATCCGAACGTATGATTCGTACAATCAATAATATCATTCGTACTCTCCTCTTTCACGCTCGCCTTCCACCTACCTTCTGGGTGGAGGCCCTCCATATGGCTGTCCATCTTCTCAACATTCTTCCCTCTACCTCCATTAACAACGAAATCCCGTACACAAAATTTTTCGGCACCACACCCACCTACTCTCATCTCCGTGTTTTTGGTTGCCTTTGCTACCCCTTACTTCCCACCTCTCACAAACTCCAGCCTCGCACCACTCCCTGTGTCTTTCTCGGCTACCCCGCTCTTCACCGCGGATTTCGTTGTCTCAATCTCTCTACCAACAAAATTATCATTTCCCGTCATGTCACCTTTGATGAGTCCATCTTTCCCTACGGATCTATGACCCCTTATTCCCCTCCCTCTTACGACTTTCTAGACGACCCTTCACCCATTGCCCGTCGTCTCCTTGTCTCTCCCGATACTACTCCGGGGGGATCCTCCACCGCTTCCGCCCCTCCCCCACCATCCCCTGCCACCCCACCACCTCACCTCACTCCGTCGCCCCCTCCCCCTCTCCCTCCTCCCTCCCATCCTATGCTCACTCGGTCCCGGGCAGGCATTCTCAAACCTGTTCATCGTCTTAACCTTCACACTTCTACTCTCTCTCCTATCCCTCCCTCCCACACTCAGGCCCTTAAGGACCCGAACTGGTCTGCTGCAATGACTGATGAGTTTAGTGCACTTATTAAAAATGGTACTTGGGAACTTGTGCCGAGGCCCAATGATGTTAATATTGTTAAATCTATGTGGTTATTTAAACATAAGTTTCGTGCAGATGGTTCTCTTGACAGGTACAAAGCGAGACTAGTTGCTAATGGCAGAAGTCAACGCCCAGGCATTGATTGTGACGAGACCTTTAGCCCGGTGGTCAAACCGGCCACTATCCGTGCCGTGCTCAGCTTGGCAGTGTCTCGAGGGTGGCATGTTCACCAACTCGATGTTAAAAATGTTTTTCTCAATGGCACCCTCTCTGAGACTGTATACATGCATCAACCTCCGGGTTTTACCGATGCTTCCAGACCGACTCATGTATGTCTTCTGCGAAAGTCTCTTTATGGTTTAAAACAGGCACCCCGTGCCTGGTTCACACGATTTGCAGATTTTGCTCGTCAGATTGGATTTCACCACTCCCGGGCTGATTCATCTTTGTTTATTTTTAAGCGTGATAATCAAACTGCATATATTCTTCTATATGTCGACGATATTATTCTGACAGCTTCATCGACTACTCTTCTTCAGAATATTATTCGTCAGTTGGGCAGCGAGTTTTCTATGACAGATCTGGGGTCACTTAATTATTTTCTTGGTATTGCAGTAACGCGTGATCAGCATGGTATGTTTCTTTCTCAATCTAAATATGCGCAGAAGATTCTTGAACGAGCAAATATGATGAATTGTAAGCCTTGCATTACACCGGTAGACACTCAGGCAAAACTAGCTGCTGACGGTCCACCGGTTGCCGATCCTACTTTATACCGTAGTCTTGCCGGGGCTCTTCAGTATCTCACTTTTACTCGCCCGGATCTCGCTTATGCGGTTCAGCAGATATGTCTTTTCATGCATGATCCTCGTGAACCGCATTTCACCGCCCTGAAACGCATTCTTCGGTATTTGAAAGGCACACTGTCTCATGGTCTACAGCTTTACCGGTCCACCACTGATCGCCTTATTGCTTATTCGGACGCCGACTGGGGTGGGTGCCCCTCCACCCGACGATCCACATCCGGTTATTGTGTCTTTTTGGGTGACAACATTATCTCTTGGTCCTCTAAACGACAGCCGACTATCTCACGCTCGAGTGCCGAAGCAGAATATCGTGCTGTCGCCAATGCAGTTGCGGAAACTGTTTGGCTCCGTAATCTGTTCTCCGAGTTACAGTCGCCTCTCTCGAAAGCAACATTGGTGTACTGCGACAATGTGAGTGCTGTGTACTTGTCTTCCAACCCCGTTCAGCACCAGAGGACCAAACATATTGAGATTGATCTTCATTTTGTTCGCGACAGGGTTGCCTCCGGTAATGTGCGGGTTCTCCACGTTCCTTCCTCGTCCCAATATGCGGATATTTTCACGAAAGGGCTTCCCTCCAAGCTATTTTCTGAATTTTGTACCAGTTTGAATGTTCGCCCGGCTTCCACTATTCGAACTGCGGGGGGATGTTAAGCGTATATATATATTTATGTATATTGTAGTTGGTTAGCCTTTGTGTTTAGCCCATTTATCTTTGGCCCAAGGCCTTGTATTGTTTGTATATATTTCCTTTCCTGTAACATTTCTTGGGTGAGGAAAATAATCTTTTAATAGAAACATCTCTACCTCTAACAAACCGTTGCTGACATTTTTAACTTTTTATCTTTCTTGAAAATCACCGTTATCGTTGTCGATATTAATTTTTTTCATTAATGCTGTGTTTTATTATTGTTATTTTATTTGTTATATTATTTTTCATGTGTTATCTGAATTAATACATTCTTGCATCTTAGAGAATATAACTGAAATAAGGATAACATAATGCATACGTTTCAAAGTCGGCAAGGGAAGTCAAATCTCGATTTTCATGGAATCCAAGATTATTGAGATTGGAAGCCAGATAATCATTTTCATTGTGTTCATGAACACATTTGGGATGTCATTTCTAGACATTTATTTAAACCTGTCTTATTTATATTTATCAATAAAACCAAAAACAAGTAACCCTCATAGTTTTCTAGCCAGATGAAAAACTTGGAAGTCTTACCCAGGATTTTGCTTGACTTGAAGATCATAAGTCCAGTAAAGACAGAAATACTGTTTCTAGATGTCATCCTTGTAAATTATGTGACAGAAATAGAGGTGTGTGTCTTTCCTCTGTTTGTATATGAGAAATGTGGGTGTGCTTGTTTGTTTTTTCAATGGATAATAATAATTTTTTTTAAATATGGTGCTAAATTAACACTCCTGAAAGCACACTATCTTTAAAAATCAAAATGTTTGCAGCATCCTTCTAAGTTTTAAAAGAAAATATAGAAAAATGAATCCTAAAGGTAGTTGTATCAATCCACAACTATACTTTTTTATTTTAAAGATAAAAGAATATAGAAAATCGTTGTATTAATAATTCATAACTATAATATATTTTTGAAAGGTGTTTTTTAATTAGTTTAGGGCAGTTATTTAGACAGTCCCATTAGATAAAACAAAAAATAAAATGACAAAGAAATCGTACATATCACGTGTGGTAGTTTTAGCTTGTTTATTTATTAATAATTCAATTCTCGAACCAGTGTAAAAAGTCTAAAAGGGAAATTTAGCCAAAAGGATTTAGCAAGTAAAACACGTTGAAATTTTCGATGTTTGAGATTATTAGTGTAACAATAAGGTTGTTATAACGCTACTTAATGTTTTGATGGAAAAGTTTAAATTATTTTATGAGAATTTTGTTTGTAACATCATTAACAGGGTATTCTAATCATTAATAAGTTATTAATGAGTAGTGAACGAGTCCTTACAATTATTAGCCATTGATTTCTTTTAATCAAGAATCAAGATTTGTTCTTGCATAAAAGACAGTTTTCATTTATAAGCTTCTTAGTGCGTTGATTATCTAGTAAAATTGGTCAAATAAGTGTTTCGATCTAGTACTTTTTGTAAATAATCAGTAGAAAAATGAACTTCGTAAAACAGGCTACAGGGCAAGTATAATCGGGACTCGCCACTGGAAGGCGCACCCTATCCAACAAATTCTCAAGACTAACAACATAGCTCCGGGGCATAAATTGCAAAAGATCGAGCTCAAACCGACCTCAAAATTTCAGATAACGAACTTCATATCTCTAACTAGAAGTCGAGGGTGTAAGTTAATTATTGAGTGCAGTAATGAATACATATCACAAGCTCAAAACATATCGAGTCAAGCTATTGCCTATCATTACTTGGTTTTCGTTTTCAGACTGCTACTTGAAATCCAAAAGTCAGAATGAAAGACCAAGTAACTTCACCTTCAATAGAATACTGAGGTCTTAACAAGAAGCAAGAGAAATTTCTCCATGCACAAGTTAGATACAAGCTAAAAAACTTCAGAAAAAAAAAATAGATATTCTTTTAGGATTCTCCCACTACTTCTACAAACTACAATAGAAAGTTTTTCCTTTAATTTAGAACACCAACAAACATTCAAAAACAAAGCTCGGGATCTAAGAGTACACTTCAGTCTCTTTCTTTCCAGTTTCATCTCCTTCCTCTTCCTCAATGTATTCCTCGCCTTCCTCCAAGTTGTAGTCTTCCCCGTCAATCTGCTCATAATCCTCATAATCTCCATCCCCGTGATCATAAGCTTCAAGCTCTTGATCCAGCATTGCATCCTCATCAATGGAATCTACTTTGTTCCCTGCCTCCCCCACTTCATTATTCATAGAAGATTGACCATCTGTTGACTTTTCGTTCATCATGTTCCCGGATGGGATTTCTTTTCTTTCCTTTTGATTATTTTCGTTATTCTCCTTCGGGTTACTATCTTCATTATTCACAGAGGAAATGGCCGGTCCTCTTTTTCGCTTCAGAATCTCACTAAGCGGCTTTGGCCCTTCAAACGACAGGTTGACTTCTGATCGTTGACTTTCTGCTCTTGGGTATTTCCTCTTCCCCAAAGATTGACCATCATCTGTTTGCTGTTTCAGGTCTGATAATCTTTTAGGTCCAGTAAACTCGTTATCATTACCACGATAACCCCTATAATCTCTTCCCTCATTATTGAAATCCTCACTTGACCTCCCCTTTATTCTGTCTCTAAGTCTGCTAGGGTTTGATGATGAGTGCGGCGGCCTTCCAGGTGAGTACCTGGATCGATGTTGCCTTCCCATGTCGATTTCCCTTTCAACCCTTGAGCTGTTTTCATAACCAGGTGATGTTGACCTTACCGGAATCTTTATTCGTCCTCTAAGTCGGCTACTTAGGGGACCAGGTTCCAGGCGGCGGTCGTGGTGGCTGTCCCTCCTTGGCATCCTGTCAGTGTGGCTGTCATGGGGATGTTCACGACTGACAACCGACCTTAGACCACCAACGTTATTACCCCTTCTTTGCTTTGATATTCGGTGGCGCAAGTCAAAATGATCAGGGCTTTCATCTCTGGGATACCGCTTCCTTCCAAAATTAGAAGATTCTCTATGGTCCTCCCATGCATACCCGTCCCCATGCTCATTATAGTGGTCATAATCACGCTGCTCAGTGTACATATCTCGGTCAATATCATAATCAATGGATCGACCCATATCAAAATCATGACCTTGAGACCTTCCAAACTGTTCTTCATTAGGATAGTATTCAGAATCTCCATGCTCATTATCCACAAGAACATCAAAACCAGGGGTAGGCTCTCTTGAATATTCATCAACATCCTTTCCATTTACACCCTCGTTATCCGAAACATGATTAGTCTCATAAACACCATGGTTAGACCGGCTGGGTGGGAATTCGTTCACTACAGGTGACGGAACAACAGTGGCTGGTCTATACCTAGGAGGCTCCTCAGGTGGTGGAACAACCTTTTTCTCCACAGCAGCACCACCACCACTTCTTGCTTGCACTCTGGGAACTTGTTTCACCTGAGGATGCAGAAACTCGGTTGGCTTTTGGACACCTTCCTGTTGAGTAAACTTTTTTTCTTGAATGGATTTCTCTGGGGCCGCAGAAGCCACCTTAGACGGCTTGGAGACAGGATTAGGTGGCACAGGTTGGCCAGCTATGTTATTGAGAATGTTTGGTGGCCCGTGCAAGAAAGGGCATAAATGTCCTTTCAAGCAATAACCTTTCTGGAAGAAAATGCAAGCAACACCTTGTTTTACAGGAGCCTGAGGTACAGCAGATCCCACAGGTGCTGGAACTTCGGCTCCCAATAATCCATCAAGAGGCTGAAAACAACAGAAGATAATAACAATTATGAACTATATTCTATTAGCAAACATTAATTCCAAAACCCAAATCATCTTTAAGAAAGAATGCTCCTGATAAGAAGACTTACAGGATGACGGAAACCACATTTTGGATTTAAGCAGTTTCCATTTAACCAGTACCAGCAATCCCTTGGGTTAACCCGTGCAATGTCACTATGACGATACTCACACTCGCTTCCCTGTTATTGATGGTAGCAAAGGCAGAGTTTTTTTAGATGATACAACAATGTGGTAAATGTTTTATCTAAGAATAACATATAACATGTGCATTTAAATCGTAAAACCCTTAGGTTTTGAGTTGAAGTTTCTATGCAGAGATCAAGCTTTCATTTTGTTGACTGTTTACAAAAGCATATGAAATAGAATCACAATTTGTGCTTATTCCTAAGTTGAGTGATATATATAATGTCTGTTTATAGACTTATAGTACATTCTTATTGTAGCCAAGCAAAAGCTAACTTTATTTCCAGAAACCCAAAATATAAGCATGTCACTCTTTTCTAGCAAGGTAAGTACACATGCAACCTAAGTGTACAAATGAGTAAAAGAAAGAAAGAAAATGTTACAACAAAAACAACCAAGAGATGCAGGACAACATAATAAATATGTCGAGTAATTGTCACGTGTTGCTCAAAACGGTATAAAAGCATTTGGGTTGAAGATTTAATGTTCCTACATCATAATAATTTATTCTTAACGCGATCATAAAAGTCAAAAGGTATCCCAAAACCGATAAGCAAGACAGTTGAAAAACATGCAGACCAAGAGAAACCCTAATTCCTGGTGTCCCTTTGCAATTCAAGGATTAGCCTATCAAAGTTGAAACCCCGTGTGTCATAAGTTGCATACTTCCGCTATTCCAAAAATCCATATATGACATCAACATTTATAAGAACTGGTTTAGAAGCAACTCAACAGTAGCCATTACAAACACAGCATTTTGTAGCTACAATCTAACAACATTAATGTAATTCTGAAGATAAAGTAGCCGCTTGAATAACAAGAATCATAAGTGAACTTCAATATATTTTGCGACAGATTGAACAAAATCTATCATAAACTAAATTACACAAATTGCAATTCATGCCATCACAACTCCCGTATGGTATGTTCAGACAGTCTTTAAACAAGATCCGTTTCAATCAATGAAACATGAATATCGAACACCCTATATTAATTAAAGATCTGATGCATTATGAAGAAGGACAAAAATCCACAATTCTATTTACAATAAAAGTTACGTAAAAGATTACCTTTTTGCAGGTGAGGGGGGATGCAAGAAAGTAAACACAATCGGTGTTTCTTTTTAGAAACTCCTCTTCCTCAGTGGTAGTAGGAGGAGGATCGGTTGCCGATGATGTCAATGGAGGCGGAGCCAATTGGGAGGGTTGAGGTTGCTGATTGGTGGCACCGCCGACCATGGTTGGGGTTAGAACAGATAAAATCTAGAGAATATCGATGGTTGGATCTAGGGTTTGTGAGCCGGCTCAACAGGGATGATGTAGAAGATATGATGGATAATGAAACACGAATTGATCTAACATTCAATCTGTATATGTGAATAGGGGTTTGTAGAGAAAGAAATTGAGCCGCCAATTAGGCGAATGGATGGAGAGAGAGTATGAGCGAGATGTGAAGCCCTGAAGGGGAAAACAAGAACCACACCCGACAGGCTTTAACCCAAGAGGTTGCACGAGACGACACTCAGAGTCTCAGACAGACACAACTTGCTTGTTTGCCTTTGCCATATATTCCGCATGGACTCATGGGTTAGGTCCATCCATCCTCAAAAACTTCTTATTTTGTATATATCCTGATATTCTGTATTTTTATCCGTCTTATTTATTTACTGATTAAGAGAAGTGCTAAGAGATCGAGTATATTTTACATATCTGAGTAGACGAGCAAAGTAGAAATATTTAGCATGAAAAAATGTGCTAAGAGATCGAGTATATTATTTAAGTGTTATATTAGTATCACAAGGGCGAAGTTATTTTAAAAGAAAAATTAGGTCATATTTGTTATGTTGGAATAAGAAAAGGAATGGAAAGAATCATTCAATTCATTTATTAAAGAAGGAATGGAAAGAAGGATTACCTTTGTAATGCCATTAAATTAAATTAAAACAACTAACATTTATCAAATAAATGTTACTATTTCTAAGCATTATTCATAAATAGTGTTTTTTTTTACTCTTAGGATATTATTTATCTAAACTAAGGACTTTTTCATCTATTGTAAATGTAGTTTTCTCATAAGGATTATTTTTTTTATAATAAAATTCTATCTCAAAGTCTAATTTATTAAACTTAATATTTGAAAAACTAACTAACAAAGTCTACCTCAAAGCTAAATATAGTTAAAGTTAACATCTGAAAATAATTAATTAACATAGTCTATTTCAAAGTTTAATATAGTTAAAGTTAACATCTGAAAATAATATTATGTCTACCACTACCTTCTAATGTTGTATGACACATGGTTGATTTGTGTGACAATTAGTAGTGGATGGGGCTCGATTTTGCATATTTTTTCAACTGTAGTGCGTGTCTGTGGTAAGTTTTAGATTTCTTGGGGTTTTTAAGTTTGGTTTTTCAATAGATGTATATTTTAAAGTTTGTTTATGTAAGTATACATGTTTGATACAAAGATATATGAACAGATCTTCCACCTTATATATACAAACAACACAATCAAATTAATCTCACGGATAATTTATCTAGGGTTCTTGGTTGCTAACTGCAATAAGGTTAAAATATTAGATGTGTTTTTGGTTAAATATATTTTACATATTCCTATAATTTGACATATTATATTATAAACAAATGAGTCTCAATTATGTTACTATCAATGAGTTGTGTTCAATATAGTCCATATAAAAAGTATAGTCCTAAATTTTAATATTCAATCACATGTGATTCAATATAAAATCACATGTGATTCAGTATACAATCACATGTGATGATAAAATCATTACATGTTAATTACGAAAATGTCACTCCGCCCAAATTTTTAAAAATTCAATCTGGACCATTGATGGGGCTGATCCAAGGGCTAAGATTAGTCCCGACTATGCAATAAGTATGGACTATATTGAACATTTCTCTACTATCAATATAATAATCATGTATACTTCTCGAACTTGCCATATATGTTATAAACGGTAGACATTCATACTTCTAAACTTTGTTAATTTATCATTCATGTTGAATCTTGCGGGTAACCCACACTGTTTGCGTGAATGATGATTGTTTATATGAAAAACGAGGACATAAAGTATCAACTTCATAATCTAGAATAACGTTTATGCTTAACTCGGGATTCTCCTTCAACGACGCAATGCACCAAAACTTTGTTCCTTCTATTTTGTAACTTTTCATTCCATCCTCTACCTACGTTTTTTGTTCATTCCATCTGTGAATGAAATAGAAAATTACCATTATGCCCTGATAACTAAACGATACACGATCATAGGGTCAATCAGTTGTTTTCCCGCATATCTATCTATAACCTCAATAGTCGACAACCGGAGATTATCAAACTCGAAAAAACTAACAAACTCGATGATACAATCTCGATTTTGATTTTGATTCCGAATCTGATTTGATTATTTGATAATCAGATAAGAGATTGACAACCAGAGTTTCCTGAGAAGACATTGAACAAAAGCTCCATCGATTTTGGATTCTTGATTCTCGATCGATTGTTTAAGTCAGGAAATCAGTGCAATAGTTTCCCTTCCATTGTCAATTCAGGTGAGTTCCATTCAAAATTTATTGATTTCTTACCATTTTACTTTCTTCATTCTGGATCGTGACTTTTTTTTGCATATTTTGGTTCATCATAACCAAGTTCTACTTGATTGTTGCATGCCTACTAGGTCTTAGATATAATGTCATAGTGAAATACTTGTCAATTTTGAGTTTTTTTTAGCATATTTTGGTTGATCTTAACCAAGTTCTACTTGATTTTGGTTATTGCCTACTAGGTGTTTGTAACACCCTGATTTCCAAAAATACCTTTTAACAAAAAAAAATTAGTTATTAATCAACCATAAGCAACGGAAGTCTTAAAACCATAAGTACGATAACGTAACCCGACAAAACCACGATGTCACACCATGATCAAAACCGTTAATCCTTTACAAATTCAAATCATAAATAAAATAATAAAAGTTCATTGGTATCAATGTCAATAAACTATCTACCCAATAAGCACCCGTCTCACAAAGCCGATCTCTAAGCCACCTGCACGAGTACAAGACACCATTTCAAAAGAACAAGTGTCAGCTTATGCCTCGTGAGTCAATAGAGGTTATAACCAAAAACCATAAAAATATAATCGTAAGTATAGATATGACATTATAGAAGATACCCTACCCGATCCATTGTGTATTTGACCCGTACCCGTTAACCCGCATATCATATAGCAAAGAATGAGTCAAATATCCTCAAATCAAATCACATAATCAACCGCACGTAATCATGAATCATACCACATCAAACTGCATATGTATCAATAAGGTGTCTTAATGTAGAGTCTAAACCCACACTAGATACCCAAGGTTCACTAATCACGTGCCCGACCAACCTATGCACCAAGTGGGGCGCGACTCCCACCCGAGAGCATAAATCCCGAGAGTATCGCCGCTTTCGCTACTCCAACAGTGCAAGTACAAGTACTGCGTTGTCGTTCAAGTGCAAGTACAAACGAAGCCGACCGCAATTTCAGCTTCTCCTCACACCCTCGTGATGCATGATCTAGCCCCGCTGGCCTACATCACTCCAGTACTTGAACACCGAGGTGCTATAACCATCTAGAAAGACCAAGCGACCCGCAATGGCTAGCACTTTATCCTAGAAGGTCAATCATACCTACTAGGCCCGCAATCCGCAAATGAGTAATAAAGTATACTACCCCCGCCCGCTAAGTTCAAACATGCATAAAGTCGTAAATGATTACATATAAATTGCAGTAAACCACAAATAGTTATAGCATGTGTATCACGTGTTTAAACATACATATAACAAGTATTTGGCTTTAAACATATAACAAGCATCATCAATCAATATATATAACCGTTTATATTTCCAAAAATTAGGTTTTGTCTTTGTACTCGGGTTTTGTAAATTCTACCGAACTCACCTGGAGTCCCAAAAGAAAGAGTCGAACAATAAGCCCAAAGATCAACGAACCACCTAAACAATAACCGAAACCTTAATCATTGACGAGTAACGAAAACCGATACCGAAGGTCAAAATACGAACGAATCACAAATCTAAATCTAACTAAGCATAACTTGTTATTCAAGGCTTGCTACATTAAAATTTTCATATTTCTAAATAACCATAACATATATTCTTTAATCCATGAATCGAAAATCTACAGCATACTAAATCGTAGCTTTTACTTCCAAGAAGAAGGAAACAATGTGCAAAGCATGTGGCCATTAAATTACAAATCCACCTAATGTGTAGTCTTAATTCCATTCAACCTAAACCAAATCACAATTTGATTCCTATCACCAGTTAAATCAAAGACTATAGTTTGATTTACCAAGGAATTGCAATTCACCTCCAGCACATCCAATTGTAGTTCAACACCAAATTACAACTAAATTCTTATTCAATAATGGATTGTCATTCCATACCCTCTTGACATGAATTGAAATTAATTCCACCTCCTGCCATCGAAATTAGTAATTGCATATTTGAATCACAATTCAAGGAGGAACAAACTTACAGTCCACCAGATGTAAAATCACATATTCAAGCTCCCAAAACGTAACCGTGAATCAAGGGAACAGCTTACAACTAAAACAGGGTCGTAAATATCAATTCTTAGCAGTACAGTTTAGTCATTCATTGAAGAAATCATAGTATATATTAAGCTTAGATACACAAAACCATCGAGAACAGCAGAACATAACATTATCCTATGATTCTCTTAACCACAACCAATCATTCCTAGTTCATTGATCCTCGTAAACATTATAAATTAACAACCTAATATCAATTTCGAATTTCACTAATGATTGATCAATCGATCTTTCGGTTTATAGCTTTGAATCGCTACTCTAATATGACAGCCCTGTACGATCACTATCACGCTACAAACGCCAAAAAGAATCCATAATTAAACATGTAATAGGGTATGAGATGTTTACTTGATGATTGATTGCAACAAACTCTTGATTCTTGATCTTATTCCTTAGCCGATCGAGAGTACGAAACCCCCAAGAACTGTCGTGACTAACAATGAGGCTGCCAAGAGATTAAACCCTAATATAATCTTGGTCCTTAATTCACTAATTAATCCCTAAAGTATACCCTTAATAACCCCTAAGTCCCTATTCTTTTGTTCCATTCAAAAATATAACTTTTAAGTCACTAAACACCCAATATTATTTAATTACGACCCCGAGCGTCTAAAATTATCCAATATCAAGTATCCAAAACATATTTATATTTTCTATAAAAATTACCTCGAAAATCTGGTCGTTACAGTGTTTGATAAAATATGATAGTGAACTACTTGTCAATGTTTGATGTGTTTTGTATGTGTTTATTTTTAGTATGCCATTCCTAATGTTCTTAGTAATCTGGTTATAGAAATTATACAAGTTTATAATTTAATTTTCAAGTATATGATTCTGGAAGTTTTATGCATTCCAAAAACTATTTGGATGACATTTGATCTCATTTGATTTAAGCTATTGTAGTTTTTGTAGTTTATCTTCTAATGCCTCATCTTGTTTATTCTTTGGGCCCATTATGAAAACTTAAAGTATAACACATACATCTACTTGTAGTCTTTGGTAGTTTCTTATTTTATTTACACCACAACTTAGTTTATCACTCATTTGTAAGTTGGTAATACATCTATTATTTTAATGGCTTTCAGAGGATATATATTGTTCAGATTTTTATTTGAATTACAAAAGGTTACAGTCTTTTATGGGTTAATCTTTTATTTGGTTGATGTGTTAACATTACATGGAGATTTAAATAAGAACAAATTAAAATGAAAAAAAAAGACAGCCCATACTTGCATCTGCAAACAACTCAAAAAACATCATTTCATCATTTCTATTTAGCATTTGCACTAATTGGGTAATGAGTAAAATCGAAAGCTATTATGCTATGTTGTTAACTTTCTCATTAAATTAACTATGTTGTTAACTTTCTCATTGAATTAACACAGTTGTAGAGCCATGACATATGTAGTATTATTAATAAATACCATGTAATAGTGTTTTTTTTCTAGATTTTTATGAATTCGTTTGAATTAATTCTCTTGGCTGCAATTGCGTATTTAAGATGTGTTTGCCTTCTATTGCAGTCATGGCTCGTCTTACATTGAATAGGAGGAAAAGAAATAAACTAGTTGCATTTTGTTCATTGTGGATAGAGATAATTAGTTTGATTAGTTGGTACATCCAACTTGTGACCACT
Source organism: Pulicaria dysenterica (assembly GCA_947179395.2). NCBI lineage: Eukaryota > Viridiplantae > Streptophyta > Magnoliopsida > Asterales > Asteraceae > Pulicaria > Pulicaria dysenterica. Next base: position 108,882,915 of record OX359288.1, on the reverse strand, counting down.
ATAATATTAGTATTCGTATAGACATGTGTATGACTAGACTTCATTTTAGTCTTGGGAATTGAGAAGGATAGAGAGGAGTTATGTAAAAAGCTTCACACAGAGATGAAAAAAGTTGATGGTTTGACTGCACCAGAATGTTACAAGGCTGTGTGTATGCTTTAACGTAATGAGGACATAATGGTGGTCTTTTTTACCGTTGAGGATGAAAATAAATTATCATGAGTTTTGGATATGCTTGCTGAAGATGCTTAACATTGAATTTATAAATCATTTGATTGCGTTTTTCACACAGTGTTCGTCGTCATATGAATAATTATTGACTTATTTCCATCTTTTATTATGTTCTTAATTGATGTGGTACTCTTGTTTAAAATAATTTTTATATGGTTTTTGCTATTATTAGGTTGACATTATTTAATAATGATAATTTCTTAGTTTTGATATTTATCAATTTTTTAAAAAATGTGTAAAAGTGTATTTAAAAAAAATTATATATGAAATTTAAATAATTTAAGTTATATCAATTTTTTAATAAAGGGGCATTTTGGTCATTGTTTATTTATTTCATTTCATTCCAATGCTTATTTCACTCTACCAAACATACTGCAGTAATGAGTCATTCCATTTTTGAGAAAACAACCAAACATGCAGATGGAATGGTAATGAACTATTTCATTTCTTTGTATATTCCATTCATTTGTCATTCCGTTTCGTTCAACCAAACAGACCCTTAAAGTAGATAGAGTAAAGATGAAATATGAACCATTAGATCTATAAAATTTAGATGCTACAAATCGGAGTCTCTTTTCAATAATAAAAGAATTCCGGATGGGCGTAACAATCATTTAAGGTGACATTTAATTCACATTTTAAAATTTTAACACAATACATAGATCGACATATTCAGAATCTAATGAAAACTGATTCACAAGTGTAACCAAATATGATGCATAACGTTAACCAAATTTGATGAACCACTTATTTTTGATGCAAAAGATATACATGAACTAAAGAATCAAATTACAGAACCAAACATTAAACTTTGAAATGCACAAACAAGATCAGATTTATTTTTATTATAATGACCTCAGAGGTACGTCTACGTAATATAGATGAACAATACATATATTTTTTTTATGAATATTGCTATTGATGAACATTCAATCACAACCCAAAACTGATAATCTTGTTGATTTTCGATAAATATATTGATTTTCAATAACACCATACAAAACCAAACATTATACTTTGAAATGCACAAATAAGAAAAATTTTAAAAATAATATGTTTAAACAATAATAAATGTTTATTTAGTTCCATCATATTTGTGTTCATGTATTGTCTCTCATACAGTTCGGTAAGGAATTATACTCATCACCCTTCTCTTCCGCTTTCGACCCCTAACTGTGATGCAAGAGTTTTATTTATGCAGTCAATATCTTTGGTTGACTTCTTTCTACAGTCTTTGTTTATGCAAATGATTACAGCTAGGATTTGATTTATACAGTTTATTAATGCTATGTTGCAATGCTATGTTGCAGTTACTTCTAGTTTACCCAATTAACTTTTGTTAGGGTTCAGTTTTTGCAGTCGATTGATGCTAGAGTTTGATTTCTTTTTGCTTATGGTTTCTGTTACAACATTCTCACAATTTATTGCTACCAGTTTTCCTATTAACGGTTTCTGCCATTGACCTTTTCTGCACTCTAAATAGGCATATTTAAAATAATCTGATTCAATACATAAGAATTGGGAAAAAATCCATCACATAAAAGATAAGAAAAATCCATCACATAAAAGATATTATTTCAAAATAATCTAATTCAGTACATAAGAATTGGTATAAAATAATTAAAATGTGTCTTTAATCATCATTAGTAGATTTAATGTAGAATTAGTATATGAGAAAATTATACCGATGGTCCCTGTGGTTTGCTCCAAATTTCACCCATAGTCCTTATGGTTCATTAATTACACCAGACGTTCCTGAGGATTATGTTTTGTAACGCCTATAGTCCCTGGTCCACATAAAATGACTAAAATGACCTTTTCTTTTAATTTAAACTTTTCTTTTATATTTTATTTCTTTTTTAATTAATAAATAATTATTTTGTTATTATTATTATTATTATTTTTTATAAGAAAATCTCTCCCATCTTCCCCATTCTCTCCCCGTCTCTCACTCCTCTCTCTACGCCACCCCTGCCACCGCCTCTCGCCGGAGCACCGCAAAAGACAACTGCCACCGCCACACTGCCACCGCCGTGAGAAGACCGCCATCGTGAAGACCTCCACACTGGCCTTCACCGTTTGAAGAACACAGCAACGCTAACCACCCCCTCCTCCTCTCTCTCTCTCTTCTTATGGCTGCGTTTGAGAAAACCCTGAATCGCCCAAATGGTGTGTGTTGTGTGTGTGTTAGGTTCTCTATCAACAGATTTGTGTGTGTCCGTGTGTGTGTGTTAGTTTCTCGATCAACATATCTCCGTGTGTGTGTGTTACAGATCTGGTGCGTGGTGTGTGTGTGTGTGGGTTTACAGATCTGGTGTGTCTGCGTGTGTTAGGTTCTCGATCAACAGATCTGGTGTTGTGTGTGTGTGTGTGTGGGTTTACAGATCTGGTGTGTGTGTGTGTGTGTGTCACAGTGAAGGGTTACGGTGGTGGTGCCATGGTGGCGGTGGTACCACAGGGACGATTAGGGTTTGGTTAGGTGTGGTTACAGATTTGGGTGTTCTTGGATGTTCTTGTGCGATTAGGGTTTGGTTAGGTGTTCTTGGATGTTCTTGTGCGATTAGGGTTTGGTTAGGTGTTCTTGGATGTTCGTGGTGGTGCCATGGTGGCGGTGGTACTACGGTGATGGTGGTGGTGACCTACGGTTTTCAGATGCAAGGTACGGTGGTGGTGTTGGTGACTTTACGGTGGTGGTTCCTTTACGGTGGCAGAAGGCAGCAAGTTGGGGCTGTTTTTTCTTTCTTTTCATGGTGGTGGTCATGGCGGTGGTGGCCGGAGTTGCAGTGGTGGCCGGAGTTGCAGCGGTGGCCGGCGAGAGGCAGTGGCAGGGGTGGCGTAGACGGAGTGAGAGACGGGGAGAGATTGGGGAAAGGTGGGGAGATGGGTTTTTAATTATATAATAAATAATAATAATAATAACAAAATAATTCTTTATTAATTAAAAAAGAAATAAAATATAAAAGAAAAGTCTAAATTAAAAGAAAAGGGTATTTTAGTCTTTATGTGGACCAGGAACTACAGGCGTTACAAAACATAAACCTCAGGGACGTCTGGTGTAATTAATGAATCACATGGACTATGGGTGAAATTTGGGGCAAACCACAGGGACCATTGGTGTAATTTTCTCTTAGTATATGAATACTCCCTCTTACTCTAGCAAATACAATGTATAATTTGATTTAACATAAAAGTCTTCAACAATATGATACTTCAACTATTTTTTGTATACAAAATTGGACAAGTCTGTGCACAACATAACAACTTATGTTTGTATAATTATAAAAAATATATTACTACAATAATGATTTAATAGTTTTTAATATAACAATTGAAAAGGCTGTATGCATATAGAAATACTTGAGGTGTAATGGACTCCTCTTTTCATATCTCTTTTTTTTCCCATTTGATGTCATTTGGGTGGTATCTTGTGTTAAAGACTTCATTGGAAGACTGCCATAAACTAACATAAAGAGAAAAACAACAATACAAAGCAATACAACAAACATATTTCACAAACCATGGTCCACGAAGCCTTTGGTGCCTTACTGACCCATTTGCCTGGCTTCTACATTCTTTCTTTCCATTTCCTCTGGTGATTCTCGACATCGAGTAGAATAACAAGCTCCATTCTCTAGATATCAATTCCTTTTCGTCTATCACGGGCCTTGTTTTCAGTGAATAGGGTGATATGGTGTGATGACTCGCTTTGGCGGCAATTTCCTCAATATAATAAGGACTAGAGAGGACGGTAGTATCTCCACCAACTATCAAAGGTAAGTTGGTTAAAATGTATATAAATTTATAAGATCCTGATATTAATATGAAGCGTAAATCTCTGTTTTCAAATTTCATTACCAAGTAATATATGAAGTTCAGGACAGGGTGGTCCATCAAGTCTAGGTTAGCAGCTTCATCAAACGCATTAAAGCACATCTGATATCCCCATCAGAAGAGTAAACAAAATAAGGAAGTAAGAAAAACTCAGGTATGAAATAAATGCCCACAAATGTGTTGTGAAGAAAAAAACAAAAATAAATTCTAGAGGTAGTATTTTCAGACCATTTACATATGAATGGGCCGCTTTGGGTTGCATTAAACCTCAAATGGACAAAATAGAAACACTTTAAGTGGTTTAGTAGTTGCGAAAAGCCTATCTTTATTCTTTAGATTACTATTGTAGTAACAGAGTTTCCATAATCATAGCCATTAATCTATAACATTAATTAGTCATAGAAAATGAGTAAATGGCCAAAAGTTTGTTTGAGGCTCAACCCAACCCCGACTAGCTAGTTTTGACATGTTTCTAACAGATGGTCCATATTGACCCATTACCCAGCCCCCACCTGACCTTTCCATCTAGCCACCTATTGCAATTTCATTATCTATACTAGACCAATCATCACATAACGAAAGACGAGGGATCTCACCATAATGCACCTTACAAGGAAACACGCAAAACAGATTGTTGTCACATAGCCAACCTGCATGAACAATACATATATGATATCATGTAAGTAGTAAGACGGGTATTTGTTGTTGTTGTTGTAGTTGATGTTGCTGTTGTTGTTTGATTATACTAGTAAGACGGGTTGACAAAAGAACCATAAGATGAAATATAAACCTCGTGTAACTTCTTCGTCCTGCCCTTTGATTCCACAGGGAAGCGCTGTAACATTAAAAAGAGCCTGCGCAAAATTAAACAACACCCTCGTAAGATCTCTGAGGAATTCGTTCACCCCCCAAATGGTAACATATGCATACCCCACAGCTATTGAAAATATGGGAAAGTATAACAAGGTGTTTGAAGTACCTTCCTCCATAAAGAAGAAAACCTAGGGCGGCAAACAAGGAAACACCTGGGAAATGAAAATTGTGAGGTGACTCCAGTGATAGATATATAAAAAATAGAAATTAACGAAAAAGATTTAAAATGGTAGAAAGAAGACCTGCAAAGAACATCTTAGAGAGGATCACTAATGCAGGGATAGGCTTCCACCAAATTATTAACCATAAAACTATCTGTTTAGAAGCCATAGAACCAGTTAACCACTCCATAATTCTTTATAAAAACAATCTCCTCTTCAACTCTTAAGACATCAATAAGAATTTTAACCTGAATTGAATAGATGATTCCATTAATTGCAAAGAAAGTTGGTCGGAGACCGTCAGTTGAGACTGCACGTGCCTGTAAATTGTGTAGAATATCAAAACATGAACTAATAAGCATTTTAAAACGACACAATTAGATCTAAAAGACGAATTAATTAGAAACTGGAGGAGATAAATTACCTGATAGTAGATTTCTGCCCAGAACAAAACTAAGAGAGCATATGTAGTGAAAAATGCAAGACTTGGCACATCAAGCAGTATATGTTGGACAATCTGAGAAAACATAAATACAAAAAAAGATATAAAGGGTCAATATTTGCTACAACCAAGAAACCAGAGTATACAAATGATGAACTACTGAATGTTGCTAACCTCTGGCCTTAACTGTTGAACATCCTGGTGGAATACAAAGATTAAACATCTAACTGCAGGAATAATATATTTACATTAGAAAACACCGGGCAGCGAGATATTAAATAAAATACCTTTTTAGTAAACATATAACAAATTATACAGACCCCCATTAACCAATACATTGAGGAGATGGAAAACCTTCTGGGTGGTCCAACCATACTCTGGCACTCTTAGTTGTATCCTGATTAACTGTACCTGCAACAATTGGAAATTACACATGATTACTAATTACATTACGTTACAATAAGGAATATAAGAACAGCACATTCCGAGCCTTTTATTATGCAATTTATGCTTATATCGTCCTTCTTTTGTAAAGAAGGAAATGATAAACATAGAGAACACGCGAACCACGCTGTTAGCATTCTCTCAAACCCCCAACTTTAGAGACCTACAGTTTGACTAAAAGCCACTAGTCCTAAAAGAAATTACTTCCATTTTTGTTGCCAAGACTTGTACTTCACACTTCCCCTCTAAATCCATAACACATTCTTCCCTCCATATTCATTTATTTTTACTTTAAAACATCACAATTTACAATCCCCTCCACAACACCCCCCACCCCACCCCACCCCACCCACCCAAAGAAAAACCTTATTTGTTTGAGATAATAATTTGAAATTTTCTTTTGTTTGACAACAATATAAATAAGTGCAAATACAGCATTTAACATCATAATCTTAATACCACATTAATATGAGAAACAGCAGCACTTAGCTAAAATACCCAAACAATTACTAGTCAAAAAATTAAATTAACAACCAAGATTAGTTCTTTTCAAGCAAATCATCCATATCCAAGTTTAAGAGCAACAAAAACCGCAATTAATAATCAGATATGAAGCTAACTGCAAACTCACCAGAGCGACAAGGGCGACGATGCCGTAGAGAGCGGCAAGAACGTGGAATATCCAATCCTGCGAAATTGGGGACTTGATGAAATCATCCCACCAATCATACGCTTTATTGACGGCGTACATCAAGACTTCATCGTAATACGGATCGATTAGATCCCTACCCATAGCCGGATATACGGTTCGGCAACGGATTGACCACCGGCCGGCGAAATATTTCTTGAACGAAAAAGAGATTTCAATAGGAGTCCAATCTTGAATCTTTCTTCAGGAATTATACAATGAATCCAAAGAATAATCTTGGTTTCTTTCGAATTATTTATCTCTATGTAAAAGCAATGAAGGAGAAAGGGGGATTTTGGATTTTGGAAAGCCGGCAAACGTGAAACGGTGAGGAGGGGGAAGAATATTTGATTTTGGAAGGTGTATCTTTGCACCAATTTTGCAATTAAACCCTCCGTTTTTTAACGTTTACGCGATTCGGCCCCCGAGTAAAAAAATTTCATAAAAAATCCAACATAAAAATATCATCCAAACAGCCTAATTTATATATATTGTAAAAAGTTCCTTTTATGTGTTCTCTGCTATTACTTCTTATGAACATAAGGACTTACTAATTTGCATGAAACGGATGTCACTAAACCTTGTTTTTCAAATTAAATAAGTCACAATGTATTAGATAAAGATATATTTTTATCAATATTAATCATCAGAATGATATGTTTAATTAAATAGATGAAGTTTTAAGATACAGTAGATGTAAATAGTATGGTGCTTATCTTGATAAACCCTTATAGTCAATGAAGCATGAATGTCTATGCTAATAGTAATAAAAAAGATTTCAAAGATGTTATTGATATTGTCTTCAGTATTTTAATTTTATGTCAGAAACATAAACTTAAAAATGTTTTGACAATTATTTTGTAAGATTATATTATCACACTTCTAGTCAATAGTAGAGACATAGTAAATTGGGATACATTTAGTTAAAGAACTTTTAAAAGCTAAATATATATTATATAAGCAAGATTAGAGAAATAATATATGATATTTTTTTATCTTTATTTGGTTAACCATTTACACATAAGAATTGAATTCTTAACAATTTATTTAATCGGTGTAAGAGGCCTTTTGATGTTTGATATTGGATATAGAAAAAAAAGTATTTAATCTAGTGATAACTAATAATGTATATTTTTTAAGATGAAGGTGTCGATCGGATCTAAGGTGTAAGTGAGTTGTGTTGTAAACAAATGGATATAGGAAGAAAGATTTAAAGTGAACCAAAAATCTCAAATGTTTGAAAGGTTGAAAGTGTAACAAATCTAAAGTAAGAGGTGGTAGTTGAAAATTGAAGCAAATTATAAGAGGTTTAATGGGTTAACATGTGAAGGGTGTGTTACTGTGTTGGAATGAGTTGAAAGTTGACTGGGAGGGAGACCACGAGAAATACAGGCGTCCACCGTTTCTTTCCCACGTGGATAAGGTTCCTCGCCAAGTTGGCAAACGATTGCCAAGTTGGATCATTTTATTTAGACAACAGACTCGTTTAAAAAAAATTTAAATTTTTTTTATAGGAAAATGTATAGATAACCTATCTTAGTGTAAAATGTTGCATTAAGTCCATTAAAACATCATAAATGTAGAATAGATTACATATGTCATATGTAAGAGGGGATCCAATTTTTAATATACACATATCATATATAGATATAAGGTTATAATTTTTCAAAACTACTTAATAATAATACAATATTAGAAAGCTCTTATTTAAAATATTTCTTCTATAAGTTCAAAAAGTACATATTGGAAAAACTTATTCATCTTCGAGAATCAATAAGAAAATATGAGTCCTTAACGTTGAGGCAATCAAGGTTAACATTCGTTTCACATCACAAATTAGGTTTGTTTAGATATATAATAGATAATGCTTCAACTTTTAACTATTTATGTATATGCGATTGTTGTATATAAAGAATCTTGTTGACTATTCCACTAACGGTGACATCTGCAGTTATAAGTTTCAAAACTTAAGTTGTTGAAATGCAACGTATGGCCCAGAATGTCACATGAATAACTTAATAGAATGATACTGATTGATACTAAGATTGATATCTTATAGAGTATTAACTAGTTTATTGTCCCGTGCACGCACGAGTATTTCGGAAACGTATTTGAGATATTAAATATTTCAAATAGAAATATTGCAATAAATGAAATATCACCGAAAACGTACATATGTCATAAGTCTTAACAATTTCTTTTTTGAAACACTTCTTTGTAATAAAAATAATGCAGTATATTAAATATCACATTTGTGATGAGAATATACTAATTTCAAAAAAGTATCATATTACAATAAAATTTATATCAAAACGTAGATAAAAATGAGACGGTCGTAAATATATAATTATGTTTTCTCTAAACAAAATATATCACAAGTTACTAAACATAATTTATAAATAATTTATAATTAATTACATTAGTATATAATTTTTATAAAACTCCCTCACATATTCTTAAAAACCTATAAAACCCCTCACAATTTTCATCTAACACCCTCTCAATAGATTTAAAATTGAATTATCCACATTTTCTTAAAAACCTATAAAACCCCTCACAATTTTCATCTAACCCCCTCTCAATAGATTAAAAATTGAATTATCCACGATTTTTACTTTCCAAAATTGTTTTAAGATTTGAATAATTTTGAAATTGAAGGTTGTGATTGGTTAATTAAGACTCAATTTATGGTTATTTTTAAAAAATTTGCATGCCTTATATATATATACTAGTTTATTACCCCGTGTAAAAACACGGGGATGTTTAAAAAAATATAAAATTTGATGGTATGAAATTATAAAAGGTATAATAAGTGTAAAAGTGTTTCAGAAATTTTCAGATAAAAATAATAAAATATCACCAAACATTTACATATCAGAATTTTAACAAAAAACAATAACTAATTGTTTTTGAATTACTACTATTAATGGATAACAAAAAATTAAGAATATACTAATTTTTAAAAAGTATCATATTACAATAAAATTTATACCAAAACGTAGATAAAAATGAGATGATCATAAATATATAATTATTTTTTTCTCTAAACTAAATATATCACAAGTTACTAAACATAATGTATAAACACCGTATAATTAATTATATTAATATACAATTTTTATAAAACCCTCTCAATTTTCTTAAAAACCCCTCACATGTTTTATAAAACCCCCTCATAATTTTTATTCAGCCTCCTCCCAATTGATATAGATTTGAAATTTGATGTCATTAATCTTTCAAATACCCACTACTATTAATGGATAACAAAAAATTAAGAATATAGTAATTTTAAAAAAAGTGTCATATTACAATAAAATTTATACCAAAACGTAGATAAAAATGAGACGGTCGTAAATATATAATTATTTTTTCTCGAAACAAAATATATCACAAGTTACTAAACATAATTTATAAACAACCTATAATTAATTACATTAGTACAATTTTTATAAAGCCCCCTTACATTTTCCTTAAAAAGCTCATTCCATGTTTTATAAAAACCCCTCACAATTTTCATATAACCCCCTCCTAATTGATTATTAATTGAATTCCATCGAGATTAACTTTCCAAAATTGTTTTTGAAATTGAATAATTTTAAAATTGAAGGTTTTGATTGGTTAATTAAGTCTCAATTTTAGTTATTTTAGGAAAATTGGTAAGCCTCTTATATATATATACATTTTTTATAAAACCCTCTCAATTTTCTTAAAAACCCCTCACATGTTTTATAAAACCCTCTCATAATTTTTATTCAGCCTCCTCCCAATTGATATAGATTTGAAATTTGATGTCATTAATCTTTCAAATACCCACTACTATTAATGGATAACAAAAAATTAAGAATATAGTAATTTTAAAAAAAGTGTCATATTACAATAAAATTTATACCAAAACGTAGATAAAAATTAGACGGTCGTAAATATATAATTATTTTTTCTCGAAACAAAATATATCACAAGTTACTAAACATAATTTATAAACAACCTATAATTAATTACATTAGTACAATTTTTATAAAACCCCCTTACATTTTCCTTAAAAAGCCCATTCCATGTTTTATAAAGCCCCCTCACAATTTTCATATAACCCCCTCCTAATTGATTATTAATTGAATTCCATCGAGATTAACTTTCCAAAATTGTTTTTGAAATTGAATAATTTTAAAATTGAAGGTTTTGATTGGTTAATTAAGTCTCAATTTTAGTTATTTAAGGAAAATTGGTAAGCCTCTTATTTATATATATATATATATATATATATATATATATATATATATATATATATATATATATACTAGCCTGGTACCCGCGCAATGCGGCGGCGATAAATAATTATTACTCGATAACACATCTTTTTTCAATAACGTAAGGTTGTATTTACGCATTATGGTGACATAGATTAATTTTTATTTGCAGAATGTTCATTTTCATTTGCCATATGTTAATTTTTAAAATAACTTTTGAAAATTTTACTAACGACATTGAAAACTGTTTTGATATATATGAGAAATTATTTTATTATAAGATAATGTATTGATAGGTGTGTGTTTTTTAAAAACTATAAAAATATTTAAAATTTATCGTTCGATTTCATTTACTTAATTCGTAAGAGTTTAGGCAAAGTAAAACATAACAACAAATTACTCCGACGTTCGTTTATTTTATGTGTTGAACGATAGTTACAAAAACACAAACATTTATTTTATTTATTTACAAATATGTTCAAATTGACACAACGACACCTAAAGCCTGAAGCAAAACAGAACATGAAGAGCTTTAAGCCCAATTGACCCACATTATTTTAATTTCAATTTAAGATCCATTTTATATTACAGCCCATTGCATTTTCACACTCACGTATTTTAATTAGAATACGTTTTCACAGTGTCGGTTGTCTCTTAGCCACCTAGGGTTCCTTCGAATTCTCCGGAAGCTGCCTAGGGTTTCTTCTAATTCTTCGAAATTTGCTGGTGTTGGGGTCCAAGATAGGGTATGATGTTCCCAAAATTCGAGTTGCATCAAGAACCACAAACTTTGGTGATTTGGGGACTGATTTGGGGTGTTTTTCGGTCGGGACTATATAGCCTTTCACGGGGCTTGTAAGATGGCTGCCATTCGAATTGGTGGTGGTGGTGGTGGTGTGGCTATCGATTAATCAATCTTTGGGTGTCGATTTTGGGGTTTTTGCGGCTGTTAATCAACAACTGCCGACAACCCACGGTTTTCCAGCCACCTGGACGATGGGGGCATGTAGGTAAGTATGGTGATCGATTTCCGGTCACAACAACGGTGCCGACACAGAAACTTCCGGCGTCAGATATTCTTAATGGTAAGTGAGCCCTCGATATAACTTCTAATCCATAACTATACCTCATGCAAAATATCTTGTAACTATCGTGTGTACAAAATTAGAAGTTATATTGCAATTTTCAAGCTCCAAAGATATTCTTGCATCATATTATGATGACATATTGTGAACTATTTCAATAAACAACCACAAACATTTGGAGTGCAAACAAACAGCTTACCTCCACGGCTGTTACTTTTTTGAATAAATTTTGAATGATGATTTGTACCAACTGAGGTCCCAAATCAAGTAATCAAGATTTTTGAAAGGCAAATAAAAATTAAGTAATCGTATAATAAATAAAAAGTAACATATTAGAGATTAAATAAGCTTTGAATAATAATTTGAAGATAGTGTTTTGGTCGTATGAGTGGTATGGAGTGTAACTGAAGCTCATACATAGTTGTATTTGGTCCATTTTCTAGTTTACTGCATGAACACATGAAGCAGAGCGTTTAGCTGCAGGTGGTAGGTCGTAGTGGTCTTGGGGGTGGTTCTAAGATTTAATTTTTTTACTCTATTACTTCTGAATTAGTTATAAATACGTGTTTGTTTATTCATCATAACAAACATTAATAATTGATACGATGGTTATTCATGACTTTGTAATTTGTATACACTTACATATTGCATAAAACTTAAAATGAGTCTAAGTGATACCAATATAACTTGCATAAAGCTTAACTTATCTACATGTAAAGCCACTTAAATGTGGAACATACTCTTGTTTGTACTAAGCCTAAAACTAAAAAAGCAAATTAAATAGTATAAATTGTCTTTTTCATTTCTTTAAACTGGTTAATCCATAAGTATTTTTTAGAAACCAACAAAAGAGGGACCAAAAGCGATATAATTATACCACTTTTAGTGTGGAACTACTTCTGTTCTTTATGATCTAAAAATGTTTCGAGAAATAAAGTTACCCTTTTTTAGGAACCTTGAAAAGTCTTCTTTTTAATGTTACCTTCAAAAACCTTGTAAAGCAGGTCCGTATAAACATGTGTACTTTGCATGAGAAAAAAACACTAAGCACAGTTCTCACATATAATGAACATTGTAAATGTATTCCATGCATAGTTATAACGGTAAATGGGTTTTAACTTCTTAAAAATCTGTTCAAATAATAAAATATATGTATTAACGACATTGTAAATGTATTTAATATATAGTTATAACAGATTGTAGTGTGCTGTAAAATTTACCTCATTTTGGTTGACAAGATCGACCTTCATTTCGTTAATATGGTTAGTCTAATTAAATATAAGATAATAACGGGTGCAAAAAACAATTAATATACAGGGCATTATAACTCTTAGAGAAAAAATAAAAGATGAAATTGCAGATAACACCTCTATACGCTACTTTTTTCGCTTGCATTACCTTCAACATTTTGGACAAGTATATACAAACAAACTGATATGTGAAATGATAATTGATTAATTGGTCATTGTTTGAAGCTAATTGCCTAATCGTGTGAACAGACAGTTGCTGAGAAGGGTTGCTGATTAAAGCACAAGAGATAAAGACAAGATAAGAATAGTAAGCCACCTTCAACCTTCACACTGATTCGACAAATTAGGATTGATAAAGGGTCTACTGAAATAACATGCTCATGAAGTCATGATTTAGATTTACATTCATACTTAAACTACGAGGTGTAGGTGCTTCTATAACATCACCATATATAGTTTTATATTAAACACCTATTTGGCTCATACATATTCAAAAAATGACGTCACAGTTCCTTGATGTTTTTCTACACTTGCAATTTATCGAAACTGTCCATATGAAGAAAGCAGAATATTACAAAAAGAAGATATACTAATTATAAACTTAGGTAAATATGCTTCAAAGGTATTTCAGAAATCGGAACATTAATCATTTTATATAATGTAAAATTTACCTCATCTTGGCCACCAAAATCTGACATTCATTTTAGTGCTCATAGTGGTTATTGCTCGGTATATAGGATATTGGGTGGAGAAAAATGGATGTACAATGGACCTTATTAACTATATATAGTGGTCTAAGCACAATACTTGCTTGTTTTTGAAATAATCATTTCCATTTATTTTACAATCACTTATTGATTTTCTGTTATTTTGTAATCTGTGATTTTCCAGCAGGAAAACGTATTTTCCAGCATGAGGTGAAAGACTGAAAGATTTTGTTATTTGGTGAAACTTTCCAACATATCCTATAGGATATATTATTTATGGTATTGCAATCAATTAATTTTCAATCTAATTATCCACCTGTGTGTATTATAGTTATAGGTTTGAGCCGAGGGGATATGATATATTTATGAAATAATCATTTCCTCTTATTGATTTCCAGTTATCATTGCATTGTTATTTTTTATAGTAGTTGAATCAATTTATTTTTGGTATTGGAATCATATTATATTTAAAGATCCAGCTGTGAGCTGGTCGTAGGTTTGAGCTGAATAGTGTTTTGGTTGTAGATTAAAGCTAAGGATATAATGGTAATTTTAAGTGACTTAAAGTTTAAGAGTTTTAAGCAAAGATGCTTAAATGCTTTATATAATAGTATAGATATATATATATAGATAGTTAAGATTTGATCCGTACTTTGATTCCAATAACGTTAGAAGCACTTCATTATTCATGTAACAATAGAAGATAAACTATCTAATCAACGTTCTTTTTCTTTTATTTTTTGAAGTATCATTGTATTAGTGGATTTTTTGCTTATATATATGGGGGGGGGGGGGGGGTTTGTTTTTTTTTCTCTTCGTATATAGCCTTAAAAAGTTACAGAACTTCCTTATGAATTTAAAATAAAAACGGAAAAGAAAAAACATATATAGTCATGAGAATTGCCAAATTTTATTAAGTTAGGCGTGCGACAAGCTTTTTTGGTTGGAAAACTCTTCCGCTTTGATTTAATCATTACCGGCCTAAAAAGGGTAAGGTGTAACACTGTACATTTTAAACATATAATTTACTTGCGGAAGCTAATTACATATAATTATCTTAATTTCATAATAGATACAAAAGATTTTAACTTGTTTTACATAACAAAACTTCTACAGTGTTAATCCAAAACAAGCTCTAATAAAAAAACTTTGACATCAGAGTTTGGTCTGTCCACATTCCCAGCCCAAAGCATCAAGATCACCTCAGAAGATCTGCAAAACAATCTAGTGGGGAATTAGCACAAAGCTAAGTGAGGGAACAAATATCTAAACATACACAAGGCAAATATGCCCAAACCAAATAGCTCATGAATCCTAGGAGAACCGGCGGTGTTGCAAGCACCTACAACCATGGTCGGCCAAAACCAAGGTTTACCGATAGCCCAGCTAACAGTGATAACAACACCAGTCTTCTTGAGTACAATAAATGCACCCAAGATCTGATAAGTTACACCCCTAAGCAAAGGCTCGGACTAAACTGGTCTCCAAATAACATGTATATACAATCCAAACAAGAGCATTCCAAATAGGATATTAAATCCTGTATATCCGAAGATATAAATCCACTCACCAAAGTCTTCAAAACTCTGGTACACTCGAGTGACTAACTCACTGAGTCTTCTCAGTTCCAAAGATTGAAGTAACCCAAGTCAGTATTCAAATTATAATACTGATCCAAAATAAATATCATATCTAATCATGTAAATCATGTATGATCACAATTACATATACATATCCATTGAACCTAATTCCCAAAGATATACAATTCATGTTTATCTTTAAATCATCAAATCTGATTAAGTTCCAATCCGATTTAAGTCGGATTCCGAGTAGATGACCAAATCCGATTGAATCATAATTCAAATCCGAGCAAAGGCAGAATCCGAGTGAAAGTTCAATCCCAAAGAATAGGATTCCGAGTAAGGTATAATCCGAGTAAATGATTCAAATCCGAGAAAAGGTACAATTCCGAGTGAATAGGCGGAATCCGAGTAAACAGTCACAATCCGAGTCAATGATCACAGTCCGAGTACAAAGCGGAATCCGAGTACTTTACACTAATTAATATCATATGAACAATTCTAGTCGGAATCAGAGCAAGAGGCGGAATCCGACTAATTCATACTTATGAATTCCGAGTCCTTCATAACTCAGCACATAATCAATTTAAATCTTCATTTTCTAAAATGATTTCATGCATACAAGTTATACAAACTTCCAGAAATCATTCTAACATATAACTAACACATATTGATCATAAAATCTAACATGCATACGTCCTATGATCATCAAATCATCATATATGCTTCAATCGAAATTCATACAAATATTCAAAACCGAATATATATAGCCATTAATCAACTACAAATCAGTGTTCTAACCTCTAGATGGTTTCAAATAATCACAGAATGCAAGCAAGATTGAAAGTTGATTTTCTTTTCTTCCTTTCTTTCTTCTTCTTCTTCGGCCGAGAGCAACAAGAATACACACACACACACTTTGTCTATTCTTACAAGCAATGAAGCATGGAGTGTGGGTTGAAGCTTAAACCCATAATTCGGCCATACCCCCCCAACAACCCAAACATAATATTATTTAACTATATTTCTCAAATAATAACACAAAATAAAATCCCAAATACTTGTCAATTAACACATATTCACAAAATAGAACACATAAACCAAATAAATCTCAAGATTAATTAATTAATTACCTTAATTAATCTAGGCCGGAAAAGTGGGTGTTACATAAGGTGTCGTTTGTTTTTTTTAACTCTTAATGCCTCTTAATCTGAATGGTTAATAGGTTTTCAGATATAAACGATGTTTGTTTTTTTTACAAATAAGATCTTAATTCCTCTTAAAAGGTCTAAACCATTAAGAGATTTAACTACCTTTTAATACCTCTTAAACATAATAAAAAAGTGGTCCTTTTCTTTACAACGTATAACTACACCCGATTTGTAATTCGATTTCTCTCGTCGGCTGCCATTTCTCCCCTGTCACCGACGATTACTTTCTCCCCTATCGTGACCGTAGTTCTGTCTCCAGCGATTACAACCTGTAAAAGGATTTTGTCTCTACCTGCAACTGCCAGTCGTCGCATACGTTTGGTGTTGAATAATACGCCAGTCGCAGTATACGGGCTACAACTGTGTAGGATACCGGTCACCGGAGAAAGGAGAGCATTCGTGGGTCGTCGTCGGTGCTGGTTGAAAAAATATGGCCTTGTAGTTATGGAACTTATAAGCTGTTGAACTGTGGAAAAAAGAGCGAGATCGAGTAGGTACTCGCTAGAAAAGAAAGAGAGGCAAATTGAAATTGAATTACTCAAATCTCAAGATCTTAAATTCTCAAGTGTAGTGTACTGATGGGTGAGGAGCTCGATGCCAGTGTGCAGTGAAAAAGAAAAGCAAAGTCAAATTACAGTCCTCTGCCAAAAGCATATTTCTTTAGCTTTTTATTTTATTTTTATTTATCATTATATAATATATTATAGATACACATAAGATGCTATCTCTATTTATTTATGTCCTATTCGTTTTTTATATCTATCTATATGTTAGTTACAAAAATTATAATTTTTATAGACGTAAATACCTAAGTATGTATATATATGTGTGTGTGTGTGTTTAGTGAGTACAAACAGATAATTATAAGTATTTAGACATTTAAAAAACAAACAGTATAATATACATTAACATTCTGACATCTGATCTAGCTCTTAATGTTCAGACGTTTTATTCGGAATCAGATGCAAAACCTCTTAATAAACAAACAACACCTTAATATATTTGTATGCAAAGCTAGTTATAAATTTAGATTTTTTTAATAATTAGCTTTATTTGAACATTTAGTTATCCAATAGCTTGTTTTTTCAAAGCTGTCATTAGCCTTTGATTAAAAGACAAGTATTTATGTTTTCTCATCCTAATTACCTGATGTTCATTGATGTTCTTGTTCATCAACTATATCATTATCTTGCTCATCAACTATTGGATTATGGTGTAAACATCTTGTTTTATCCTTAAAAATCTCCCAGATTTTTATGTGTAAATAAGACTAATATTCAACATTTGCTCGACCACTTGTCAAGTTGCTAGTAATGCTCTTGAACTTACCAACTTTATTGTTCATATCTCACCACATGTGAGACAATTGAGTTTTTTTTCTCTTTGCCATCCTTCAAATGACATAACTATGATTATATTGGTACTTTTCATTAAGATTCTGAAATGGTGATTTTCTTGCCAACTTTGAATAAGCTAGAAAATTCGAGAACTTTTTAAGATGATGATTGAGATCATAAAGATTGTCATTGAGATTGTGGTTGATATTCTTCTTGCAAATGTTGAAGCTAAAATTGATGCATCTTTTAAAAAGTTTGAAATTATTTTTTATTGTGAGAAATTTGGTTGGATACATAAGCAAGTTAACAACATATTTTATAAAAAAATTAGTAGATTCTACGTGTTATCATTAAATAAAAATAAAATAAAACAATTTAACACGAAAAAAAATATAACTTTCGTATCTATATCTATCTACACTATTATATTAAGCATATAACATTCTATCTCCCTTAACAATTAAGAGTTATTAATTTTTCAATCAAAACTCAATCTCCACCCTTAATTTTATTTAGATTAATATCATTCATCAATTTTTTTAATTAGTATTATTTAACTGTCTCATATGACTTTTAAGTCAAAGTATATAAACAATATTACACCACTATTAAATAAAAGTTTTATATAACATAAGTTCAACATATAATCTATACTTGCCACCACAAGTATTCACCATCAACACTTCGGAAAGAATTTGCAGTCTTTTCTTATGATGACCTGGTCGAGAGCAAATGCTCTAAGGTTACGCCTCTTTTGTCTGACCTCAGTTAGGGAATAAATTGAATATTATAGGGCCCCGCGTCTGTCTTGTAAATATGCAGTTACGAATAATCTAGCCAAAAAGTAATAGGAATTAGACCTTCTTTGATCGTTGCTGTCGTATTGCGCGGCTACCTTACTAGTAAGATAAAATGTATTAAACATGTAATATTTGAGTCGGTAAATAAATTAAGCAAAGCGTATAGTCAAACGAATACTGATTTCGGATCTTAATAAAGGGGGAAAACCGTGAGAATACGCTGCGCAATTAATCCCCAAAATTAAATTAGATAGCAGCAAAGTAAAGACTAAAGAGCAGCGCCTCTTGTCTGCAATTGAAAGCAAGGGGGGTTAGGGTTTTTCCCGGTAGACGGACGTCGAAGAATCACCCAAATACTCAAACCCTGCTTCTCTCCACTCTTGATGCGAGCCACGATTACGAGGTGCGCCAAAAGGAAATCTCTTCTTCTTTTTTTTTTTTTTTTTTTTTTCACGAGCAGTTCTACCTGCAAAGTTAATTGCAAATGTATGTGTGCATGGTTGTTAGATTGAAGTTATTTCTTGTTAATTGTTAGCAATTTATCGTTTAATGTAGAAATTGACAATGTGTATCTGCTGTTTTGGTGAAAATGTGTCGAATGTTTTACCTAATTCAAGAAACATATGTCAAAATTTTGAATTTTTTTCGGTTCTTGACGTTTATCTTTTTGAACCGCAACGGACTATTTAAGTTTACGTGCCTGATCATGCTAACCCTCTTTAATTTGGTTGGTTCTACTTTGGAATGTTGCTTTTATTTTAGAGGCTTGGTTAGCAGCTTAATTTAAGGGTTAATTAGGGTAACTTTTGGTTTATTTTCTGATGCAAAATTCGGGGACTCAATTTCTTACATGTAAATGTAGGTTGGTCTGTATACGGCACTTCTGATGTGTTAATCTCAGGAAGGGAAGTTAGTAATCCAGTTGCAGTGCCTCCCATGGAACCTATAGATATTAGTTCAACAGATAGTGAATCGAGTGATTGGGATCTAGAAACATATAAAGCAATAAATGATTCAACTCTGATGGATTCTGCTACTTCAGTCACCAGTTCTTGGGCTCTTACACCATTTGCTGCTTCATCCGGGACATATAATGCAGGTAAGAAAATCCTCTACTGTGAGACTCGCCAATGCTATAAAACAATTCTATTGTTATCTAACTTAACAGATCTTTATCTGAATTCTAGACGATTATACATCAAGTCAACGGTCTCTTCAGCCTACAAGACAACCCGCTATAAATGGGCACTTGTCTCATTCTAATCATGACTTGGATGACCAGCTTCAGATTCTATCCAGTTCAAGTAACAATTTTGGAAGTAAGTACACCAAATTTCTTCATAGAAAAGTAATTTGAGGGTGGTAGGTTATAACATGTCTAATGGTGTCTTGATTTTCTAGATCCCTGCTATTTTAGTACAAAGTTTGATAATCGATTTTTCCCAACAGATTTGAGAAGAATGCTTCCATCATCTCTTCAGGCATCTTCATCTAGTTCTAGGCCAAGTGTTCCAGTAAAGAGTGTAGGCACCAGTCAAAATCGTCAAACTAATGGGAAAATGTACGCACAGTCATGGCAAAATCATTCAAAGGCTCGTATGGAAGAGAATTTCAGTAGGGCCAGTAATGATTTGATGGACAACAACCATGGAAGTAGGGTTCTACCACCATCAATGAGACCCCCTATGTCTGGTCCAACTTCACAATATGTTGGTCCTGATCTTTATCGCCCTTCAGAGCTTGTTGATGAACAAGCCAATGGTGATGAGAGGCTAATTTATCAAGTAGCATTACAGGTAGTCAGGTATTAATTTTTCCGTTTATCAATCAAGGAAAGAAACTATAGCTGTTTAAGTCGCTTTTAGTAGCCAGAATGTTCTACTTAATACATTCACTATAAATGAAGTTGAAATTTTCAGTAAAGGGTTGATCTTTGATGAATTTTGGGGGGGGGGGGGGGTTGAAAGTGATTATGTGATATACTGATATGGAATTACCTGTAACAAAATGGGCTGCACAAGATACTATTTAGATGTGCTTCTACTGTTTGAAGTAAAATAAGATAATTAGTTTTTTTAATTACTTAACGTATTGGCAGACAAATTGACCATCAAGACATTGTTATACATTTTTGTAATTTGATTATTTGAGCCAAGAAAAAAGTTGGTTTCCAACAAATTACTATTTATGACATATGCTTGACGCTGAAAACTATCTGTTTTTATTATTTTTAGGATCTTAATCAACCATTGACTGAAGCAAATTTGCCTGACGGTCTTTTGTCGGTCTCTCTTTTAAGGCACCAGGTTTTCTACTCGTCCGATTAGTGATTACAGAGTTTTTCTTTTACTTTTAGTGTTCGTGTGTACTAATTTATTTATGGTTCAATGCGTTTTGGACTTTTGGTTATATTCTTCTAGAAAATCGCATTGGCATGGATGGTTCAGAAGGAAATGAGTGTGGCTTGTTCTGGTGGTATTTTAGCTGACGACCAGGTTACTAGCTTATGAAGTGTGTAGAGGTGGCAATTTTGACCTATTTATAAAAGTGGGTCAATTTGGGTATGTTTGATCTCTAAGGGGTCAAATGGGTTAAAAGCTATTAAATTTAACTAAAAAGGAAATAAAAGTTGAGTACTATTGTTGTAGTATGGTTTTGTAATCAAATTTAACTTATAAGTTATTTAGAAAATTTGAATAATAACTAAAAAGTGTTTTGAGGGTCGGCTAAAATCAGCCCACTTTGACCCTTACTAAAAGTTACTTAAATTGACTTGTTTCCCATCTCGCCTGCCCTGTCCTGTTCCACCACTAATTGTAATATATTGGGCAATGTATTTACTATTGATCCGCCAATTATGGGTGGTATCTTAAAAAATTTAGAACTCAACCTAGGCTTACGTTTGCTGTATCTCTCTACACAGGGCCTTGGTAAGACCATTTCAATGATTGCGCTTATACAGAATCAGAGATTTTCTTCAAAACCAAAATCATATGATTCTCACAATAAAAAAGCTGAAGCTTTAAATTTAGATGATGATGATGATGATGGCAAAGCTTCAGTTGTTGTAGATGAAGACAAGCAGGCTGGAGAAAATGATGAAATAAAGGTGATGACGAAAGCCAGTAGCTCAACTCGAGGATTTAGTAAGCAGAAACCCGCAGCGGGATCACTAGTTGTGTGCCCAGCAAGTGTGCTTAGATAATGGGCCCGTGAGCTTGATGACAAAGTTGCTGAGGAAGCTAAACTTGAAGTTTTAATCTATCATGGTGGCAATAGGACCAAAGATCCTGCTGAGCTGGCAAGATATGATATAGTCCTTACAACTTATGCCATTGTGGCAAAAGAAGTCCCGACTAAAGTATTTGACGAGGAAAATGATGATGATCAGAGAAACGGGGATCGATTTGGATTAAGTGGCGAATTTGGTAATCATAAAAAAAGGAAAGGGGGTGTTTCTGGTAAGAAAAAGAAGGGTAAAAAGGGTCTTGATGGTTCTGCCATTGATTGTAGTGGAACTCTTGCGAAGGTGAATTGGTTCCGGGTGATTCTAGATGAAGCTCAAACAATAAAAAATAGCAGAACACAAATGGCTAAATCGTGTTGTGGTCTTAGAGCGAAAAAAAGGTGGTGCTTATCTGGAACACCTATACAGAACTTGATTGATGAAATGTATAGTTATTTCAGATTTCTGAAATGTGATCCGTACGCCAATTATAAATCCTTTTGTAATCAAATAAAGTTCCCAATATCAAGAAACTCGGAGCAGGGATATAGGAAACTTCAAGCAGTGCTGAAGGCAAATAATGCTTCGTCGAACAAAAGGTATGCCTTTTGTGTTTGTCTGCCATACATGTATTCACACAAACACGTTTCTTTTAGATATAACCAAGTTAAAGGGCAGTATTTTGAATATTTCCATGTAGATGGATCTAAGTAAAAAGTTTGCAAACATAATAAGATAAAGTGATAATAATTAAGTTAGCCGTGTACTATTTCAACTGGAAGATATATAAGGTTATTTATAATTAACTGGATAACTTCTAGTGTCTTAGGGAGCAATATCATACACTTTAGAATAATAAAATAAACATTATTTTATTTTCTAATAGTTAAATGGAAAGGTTGGTCCAAGTAAATATCTTAAGAACATATTTACATTTATGTTTTTGTAGTTTTAACAATGAAGTGTAAGGGACTTATCCTTTCTGTTAAAACTTCTTTTTTAAACCATATAATGCAGCTTGCTTGAAGTATTAATTCTGTCTTTCTTTATTATTTGGAAGACAATAATCAGCTTTAGCTTTTCTGTGCAGGCACTTTGATTGATGGTAAGCCTATTATTAATCTGCCTAAGAAAACAATAAACTTGACTATGGTTGACTTCTCAACTGAAGAAAGAGCGTTCTATCTCAAGCTGGAAGCTGAATCACGCTCACGATTTAAGGTGCTGTGTGTGTATGTTTGTATAGAATGTGATATCTTATCTCCAATGGTCATACTTTATCATGATCTAAACAAATTCTTAACTCAATATATCAAGAACAACGCGATACCTTATCTTGAAACATACTTTTTCAGGTAAACTTAAATTGATCAAACAAACCAACTAAGATCCCTCTTTGGTAGTCAATTTATGGTACATCCATTATGCAACATATCAAATTTATTGCTAAGCTAGATTCAACCAATAAAATTCTCTTTTGTAACCTTGCCTAGATGGGAATCATGTTAACTGAAAAAGAAATATATATAAGAAATGATGAAAATAAACATTCAATCTGTACTTAATCAAATCGCCATATCATAGGTCCTGATATTGGTTAAATTATAGTGTATTTTTGTATTTAAATTCTTAAAAAAAATCTATTGCAGGAATATGCAGCTGCAGGTACTGTAAGTCAGAAGTACGCAAACATCCTTTTGATGCTTCTGCGCCTTCGCCAAGCTTGTGACCACCCATTGCTTGTTAAGGGATTTAGCTAAGAATCTGTCAGTAGACTTTCTACAAAAATGGCAAGAAATCTCCCAAAAGATATGCGAGCCAATTTGTTAAATCTCTTGGAAACTCTCAACATATGTCGCTTATGTAGTGTGAGTCTCCTTGGCCTCCAATATTATAATTCTTTTATAACTAAGATCATGTAGTGTTCGTCCACGTCCAAAAGCAGAACAGTGTTATAGGGAGTGTTTGGATGATTGTTATGACACCGATTATGTCATATTTGATAATCAAATCAGATAGTCGGTTATATTTGACCGTGCTGCAAGAGATAACATTTGAATTTTCTGTGGTTAGTTCAGATAATTGGTTGTTTCAGACTTTTAAGTGATTGACCAATTCTGACCATTTGATAAAATGGTTAAAACTGAAATTTTTATCTAGTGTTAGTGTTAATTTAAACCAACCAACTTCCACCGGTCTATCGATCAAGCTTTCTAACATACATAAATCCGGTGGATTTTTTAGTTTGATTTATTTATGCGGTCCCTATAATTTATTTGTTTTATCAAAAAGGTTTAGTTTAAAGTCATTAAAGTACTAAAAAAAGAAGTTAAGGGGAGTCACTAAAATGGTGATAGTTGATTGATTTATCCCAACAGTAACCCTTTCATATGTTGTTAAAATAAATAATTATTAACTACGATAATAATTCTTTTTAGAGTTAGTGTACAATCATATCTTCATTTATTATAGAGTTACTAGCATCGTACCCGCGTAATATTGCGGCGACGAAGTTTCTATTGGACAACATGTCGTTTGACAATATATAAGGGCATGGTATTCGGTGAATAGTTTCTACTCAGTAACATGCTGTTTTTATTTCTTTTTCTTTCCATCAACTCCTTTCTTCATTTCCAAAACTAACTTTTAAAGCCAACAAAACAACCGTTTTCTTTAGTTGTAAGGGGTGAGGAAGTGTGTAGTTATAGAGTGTGTAAAGTATGAGAGAGAAATGGAGGTGATTTAAGGGGGATATTAGATACTATAGATTAACAATAAGAAATGTGGATGTAAAGTAGTTAAAATAATGTAAAAATGAGGAGCAAGTAATTTCAGTTTTCCCTCAAAATATCATTCTTGTAGCTGATTGTTATGAAACTGATTTATCTAGAAACTAAAATAATCAGATATAAATCAGAACTGAATTGCCTTTCAAAAAAAAAAAAAAAAATCAGAACGGAATTATATAATCCACACACTAAAAACTGATTGTGGACTTGATGATTTTGCAGGATCCACCAGAAGATGCTGTGGTTACCCTTTGTGGACATGTATTCTGCTATCAGTGTGTATCTGAATACTTAACAGGGGATGACAATACATGCCCAACACCAAAATGCAAAAGCCCGATTGGTCCTGATGTTGTATTTAACAAAGCCACATTAAGAAATTCTATGTCTGATGATAATAATGCGAGTTCATCAAGAATTGATGAGAAATCTATTGTTCTTCAGCAAGACTATAGTTTGTCCAAGATCAAAGCAGCAATCGATATTATTTTGACACATTGCAGAACAAAAAGTTCAAATTCAGAAGCACCCAGTCTAGTTAGATGCGATGGTGGTGAATCGGGTGATGAAGGACCTATAAAAGCAATTGTATTCTCCCAGTGGACAAGAATGTTGGACCTTGTTGAAATGTCACTTAATCAGTATTATATAGAGTACAGGAGGCTTGATGGTTCAATGTCTTTGGCTTCAAGGGACCGTGCTGTCAAAGAATTCAACACTGATCCTCAGGTTTACTTTCTACTTATTGAATTTAGTTTACTTGATGCTAGAGTTGGCTAAATTTGCGTGTTGTGCATGTTGGTAACACGTTAGGGTCAAACGGGCAACTGTTTGGTATAAATGAGAATTTAGCGTTTCCGCATTTTAATTCCAGAAATGAATTGCATTGCAGGTGATTGTTATGCTGATGTCACTGAAAGCTGGGAATCTTGGTCTGAACATGGTTGCTGCTTCTCATGTTATTCTTTTCGATCTCTGGTGGAATCCAACTACCGAAGATCAAGCCATTGACCGAGCTCATAAAATTGGTCAGACTCGTCCTGTTACAGTCTTAGGACTCACTATTAAGGACACAGTCGAGGACAGAATTCCTGCTCTCCAGGTTGGTACTTTAGGGGTTGTAATGTAGTAAATCTAGGCATTTTCCCAGGTCAACATCTGTCCTTGAATCAATGAAATTTCGGTGAATGCAGGAAGAAAAGAGGAAAATGGTTGCTTCGGCTTTCGGTGAAGACCAAAGTGGAACTTCAACCGCTCGTCTAACCCCTGAAGATCTTAGATATATATTCATGGGGGCATTATGAAAGTTTTATTACTTAGGTAGCGACTTTGGGCATTTTTGTTTAGATCATGTGGTTAGCCCTGTAAATAGTGGTAATTATTATTGATGTTCTGTTTGTAGAGAAGGTTAGTCTTGAATAATTATTTTATTCAAGCTTTTTATACCCATGTTTGGAAGTAGGATGTTGTGACCGTTTTAACACTATGTTTTGGTTTCTCTTTACCGTTATATGGTATTAGTTTACTAGACCAAATGGGATACCACAACAGCTGAGTTCAGTTAGAACTTGGAACATCCGGTATCTTCTACCGATATATATAAAGTTAGACTTAACGCCATTAAATAGTTATTATCTTCCTCCCGTGTTTTATTGTGAAACGTCTTTTTTTTTACACATGTGGCTAGTCAAGTCACTAAAAATGTGTTAGTGTGCTAAAATTCGACCTGCAACTTATCCAATATGCTTCTCGATCCATTCTTGATCGTTTTCGCTAATTCAATTTGCAGAAGATAATCATTTTACCTTTCAAAGGACACCAAATTAATGAATTTTCATCAAGTGTAGCCCAAGAAATTGTTAATTAAAGTCGGTTATGTATCATTTGAAGACATCTTACTGTTTTTTAATGATTTGATTCATTTTAAACTCATTATTGCCGTTCTTTTGTACTACTTTATACATAACTCGGTTACCTTTCCATATGATCAAGAATCATGAATTTTCATAATGTATCAATGGAGAATTTCGAGATTAAAATATCGAATTTTTATTCGATTTTAATTCAAAAACATGACAGAAAAAAAAACTCATTTTTCGCTTAAGTCTTACTCATTTTACATAATTCTTTTTATAGATTACCTGTTATAATTTGTAAAAAGAATTATGTAAAACGAGTAAGACTTAAGCGAAACATTAAGCACAAAATGAGTAGGACATGTATTTAATAGCTTTACCCCATAAAGTTACTGCATAATTCTTAGCTTTAATTTTAAAAAATAAATCTAATTGCTTGTTCTTTTATCATTCATCTAACCGCAATTAGAATTTTAGTTTTGGAATTTTTTTTGAATAGCAGACTTGATTAAATCAACAAACTCAGTTTCATACAACTCTTACACAAAATGATCTCCTAACACCCATAATCGCAAAAACAACAGCTAACACAAAATGAGAATTTTATATAACTCAGAATTTGCAATGAACTAGAATCAGAGGTTAATTCTTCCGTCATTGCGACAAAAACCATCAATAACGAGCATCACTACTCCAGGTTGAGAAAACCCGATCTCAGCAAGATGGCATAGACCCGGAACTCAGATGTTTATTCGTCAAAGCCTCATAAACTACACACGGTGAAGCTCCAAAGCAGTGCAGCCAAGGGTTAACGCATCAGACCTTGGCCAATGCTGAACAAGCAATGATAGTTTGAAATTGGCAGCAACGTATGGAAATCCGAAACAGCTTCCATGTCCCTACTCACGCGAACCAACAACAAATATTATGAAATTGATAGTAGCAGCAGGTAGTTATTATATGTTGAATTTTAAAATAACAGCAGCAACAGATTGACAGTGGAAACAGAATGGCAGCAACAGTTTGACATTAGCAGCAAAACAGCATTGATCCAGCGGCAACAATTGATGCAGATCAGCATTAAATTGACAGCATCAGTATTGATTTTATTAAAACAACATCAACAGTTTGTCATGACTCCAGCAGCAAGTTACCTCCAGAAGAACAAGCAATGCTCAAGTTTTGGACTTTTACTATCACATAAAAATTTAAGAGAATAATTACGAATGGTTCCAATATTTGTTTCGAATAAAAAACGTTATCCAATATTGGTTTCAAATCTATTTTACAATTACACGAAATATTAAAGACAATAATTTCAATTGGTTTCAAACAAATAAACCTAATCCAAACTTTGTATAAAGTATTAATAAAAGAGTAACATTTATTAATTGATTTAGAACGCTTAATTTAGTTAAAATTAATATTATTCTCTAAGTAATTCTAATTATCCGTGATTAATATCATTCTTTGAGTAATTCTTTTATTTGATCAAAATTAAAATTCAATTTTAACCACTTAAATTAAAACCTTATTTTGGTAACTTAACATACTCAAACAGTTAGATATTTGAGAATTTGTATAAAAATACGACGTTGGAGGAGAAAACATCATCACTTGAAAAAAGCATAAACCATGTTTTATATTTAGTTCTTTAAATCGTTTATGTTCTAAATTCGTTTTGTAAATTTATTAGTCACGTTTTAACCTTAATATGTTTAATCTAGAGACTCAAGGATAAATATATAAAAGTCTTTTTAACTAAAGAATAAATGATAAATATTTTCTCTTATTTTTACTTCGTAAGTATTCTGTTTGTCTATATTTTCTCTATATTGTAACTAAAGATAGTTCTTTTTATACCGGAGAAAGGAGAGCATTCGTGGGTCATCGTCGGTGCTGGTTGAAAAAATATGGTCTTGCAGTTGTGGAACTTATAAGCTGTTGAACTGTGAAAAAAGAGCGAGATCGAGTAGGTACTCGCTAGAAAAGAAAGAGAGGCAAATTGAAATTGAATTACTCAAATCTCAAGATCTTAAATTCTCAAGCGTAGTGTACTGATGGGTGAGGAGCTCGATGCCAGTGTGTAGTGAAAAAGAAAAGCAAAGTCAAATTACAGTCCTATGCCAAAAGCATCTTTCTTTAGCTTTTTATTTTACTTTTTATTTTATTTTTTATTTTATCATTATATAATATATTCATAAATATATACAATTGTCAACATGCTATTATGAGCCAAGTTACTGTTTATTAGTTTGTCTAAATTGCGCCGATTTATTTATGATATATACTATTTTTGCCAAACATTTATCAAATGTCATCTTAGCTTGGCTGGTAAGAGCCACTTTTTGTATTCAACAGGTCAGGATTTCGACCCTAGGTATTCTTATATTTTCTTTTTTTTTCTTGCCTTTTCCTCTTTTTTGTTTTGAGCAATCTTATTTATTATTTATTTTAAAAAATCAATTATATACTTTTTTATAACGGTGCATCTGACAATATATCTAATTTTTCAATCTTTTTTTATATTTATTTTCACGGTGTCACGATCTTTTCTAATTTAGTTTTAATATTTTTTCTCATTTAATTATCTCTTTAAAAAGATACTTGAATAAATTTCTTTCTTGCTTTTATGTTGCCTTTTCACTATTCACTTGTTAAAAATTTGTAACTTTAGTTTAACTCGAATTGATTTATTTTGTAGTGGGATTAGGGTTTTTCAGTTAGTTTTTATCATGTTAGAACAATGTTTAAGTTGTGTTGTTACTGTAGCATTGTTAGGAGCTAAATGTACTTACGAGCCTTTCATTTCTTCAAGAGTAAGGATGTGTATATATGGCTGCTAAATCAACCTAAAAACTCTAAAACTAATAAAGTATGCTTAATCTATTCATTGTTTCACATGTGACATCATTCTCTTTGATGTTATCATGTTCATCAATGTCTTTGTTAATACTTTGGTATAAGGATCATTATATAATTAAACAGTAACTTTGCAAGTTACTGTTTAATTATATAATTAAACAGTAACTTTGCATATTTCTTATTTCTTATAAATAATATTAGCTTATATATTTTGTTTGTTAAATGAAGACAATTTAACTTTTAGCCTAATGGTTATTAATATTAAGATTGGTGATAGAAATTACGTGTAACTTTTTAGATTATTATTTACTATAATAATTGAAATAAACAATACAAGTTCAAAACATACGAAATAGTAATTATATTCCGCGGTGAAGCGCGGATATATTTACTAGTTATAGATACACATAAGATGCTATCTCTATATATTTATGTCCTATTCGTTTTTTATATCTATCTATATGTTAGTTACAAAAATTATAATTTTTATAGACGTAAATACCTAAGTGTATATATATATATATATATAGGAAAAAGTTCATGCGAGAACCATTGTTAGCGCGAGAACCGCGAGAACCAATCTAAGCCGTCCAATTCCCCCTCCTTCAATGTGATTGCCCACCCATGAATTTCTCACATGCACCCTGCCACACCCTATCCCTTCACGCTCTCCATCCATGATACTTCCTATATCCAAGGAACGGCTGAGATTGTTTCTCGCGGTTCACGCATGAACCCTCCCCTATATATATATATATATATATATATATATATATATATATATATATATATATATATATATCTGTGTGTGTGTGTGTGTGTGTCTGTTTTTAGTGAGTACAAACAGATAATTATAAGTATTTAGACATTTAAAAAACAAACAGTATAATATACATTAACATTCAGACATCTGATCCAGCTCTTAATGTTCAGAAGTTTTATTCAGATTCAGATGCAAAACCTCTTAATAAACAAACAGCACCTAACATTATCAACTTTCACGCACGGACTACCCACATGTACATCTCAAAGTTCAAAATTTTATTATAAGAAATGATATATTCTTCTAATTTTTGTTCTTACATATCCTCTTACTCATTTGATTAAGATAAGTGTCAATATCAAGAGAAGAGATGGGAAAAAAATTTAATGAAATACACATATCATCTTATGATGTGTAGGAGGTTGATGTATGAACAAAAATTAGAAGAATATTTAATTTCTCTTTTATTATAAAAAATTAGGGGTGGTCAAAAGATTTGAAATCAAATTAAAAACCAAAAATTCAGAAAAACTAAAAGTAAAAAATCAAATAAGTATAGAAATTAATAGTTTTGGATTCTTTGTAGTTTCGTTCGGTTTTGAAATTTCAAAAACCAAATTAACACCGAACCAAACTATCAATTTAGTATTGCTAGGGTTTTGATTTCCCCCCAACCTCTGTCATTCACATTTAGTATTCGTTTTTAACCCTTTCAGTTTTACATTGTGAAATCTAAGATAAGTTTTCTTTTATTTTCTTGGTTGAAATTGTAACTCTAATTAAAAAGAGAGGAGTTAAGGTTTCGTTATATTTATGGTTGCAAAAAACAGATTGAACACTTAATATATATATATATATATATATATAGGGGAGGATTCAAACGAGAACTGTTTTTCGTACGAGAACTGCGACAACTTATCTCAGTCGTTCCTTGGATATGGGAAGTTCATGGATGGAGAGCGTGGAGGGGATCAAGTGTGGCAGGGTGCATGTGAGAAATTCATGGGTGGGCAATGACATTAAAGGAGGGGGAATTGGACGGCTCAGATTGGTTCTCGTACGTAAAACAGTTCTCGTTTGAACTTTTGCCTATATATATATATATATATATATATATATATATATATATATATATATATATATATATATATATATATAGGGCTGTCAAAAACAGACACGGCACGACAAAAATAAACGACACGAAACGAAATTGGGACGAAATCGAAATTCGAATTCGTGTTCATGTCGTGTTCGTGTTGATTATAAAAAACACGACGTCGTGTCGTGTCGTGTTCGTGTTAAAATTTTACCACGAAATTAACACGACAATAACCCGATATGGACACGAATATAACACGACAATAAAACGATATCTACACGATATATATACAAATATAATTATATAATTATATATAATATCTCATTGTCCATATAATAAATGAATAGATGGATGCACTTTATTTTATGTTTGAAGTTTGAGAATATTCAGTTTATGTTTATCGTTTGAGAACATTCGGTACCAGTTTATGTTATTTTTGTTGTGGTTCTTGTGGTTCTTGATATCCTTCTTTTCTTGAACAATTTAATTATGCAAACGGATATTTTATGTTGGTTTTTGTTATGTTGTCATGTTAGTCGTTTTTTCGGCATGAATTATTGAAACGGGTGAAAATTTAATGTTACTTTTGTCGTGTTGTCGTGAAAGTCGTATTTTTCGTTTTTTTAATTGGGTCGTGTTCGTGTTAGGAAAAAAAACACGACATCGTGTCGTGTCGTGTTCGTGTCATGAAAAATCAATTCGTGTCGTGTCGTGTCAGACAAAAACACGACACGATGACACGATTTGACACCCCTATATATATATATAGTCAAGGGATCATTTGCGAACACTACAGTT
Organism: Pulicaria dysenterica; assembly: GCA_947179395.2. Taxonomy (NCBI): domain Eukaryota; kingdom Viridiplantae; phylum Streptophyta; class Magnoliopsida; order Asterales; family Asteraceae; genus Pulicaria; species Pulicaria dysenterica. The sequence continues at coordinate 108,850,635 of OX359288.1, read as the reverse complement.
CGTTCGCACGGTGCGAACAGCTCCAAACAAAAGCCCACGTACTCTGCATTCTTTTTTTTTCAAATTTGGTCAACTATTGTACTCTGCATTATTATTATTATTATTATTATTATTATTATTATTATTATTATTGTGTGTGTAAAGATGAGATGCAGTGATTTTATATTAGATACAATGTTTTTTAACAAGATGCATTGTTCTTAAATAGGAATCCATCGATTAATTCACGCATGATGAACAAGTTAAAAGAAAAATTCATATTTTTAGATAAGATGTAATGATTTATGGTTTGGATGCGGTGATTTATAGAAAAGATGCAATGTTCTTATACTAGATGCAGTGTTTCTACCATTGCGCACTATTTCTATTGGAACCTTACCCTATATATATATATATATATATATATATATATATATATATATATATATATATATATATATATATATATATATATATATATATATATATATATATTTGTTAGTGTTAAAAAGACGCAGATTGATGTACTATATGCTGGAAATTGTAATCGAACATTTTCTTACGCATCCGTGTTATTGGAGAAACTTGGTGTCACGTTATAATAATTACTTGTGAAACAGGTTAATTATTTTTCTATATAATTAAAAAAAAAGAAAATTAAGTGTAAAATTCTATAGATCCTGAACCACTTTTTATTTACCTACTACGAAAAAGATAAAGATGAAGAAAATTAAGCAAGACGTCCCCATAGATTTACTCTAACGTTGTCATTCTCATCCATGACCATTCTCTCTTGCAGACTCGGTTTTTTTTTTAGATTTTTTATAGGCTAATGACGAGGCCATCACGCGAAAAATAACAGTGAGGAAAGACTCAAAAGACGGCGTGATGTGCTTCACACGAGTGATCGAGCTTAAATTTCTTTATCTTAGTACAAGTGGGACCCTATCAAGCCAATTCTTAGAAATGGTACTAAATCAATTCGCGCATATAACTTTGGAGCAAATATTCAACTTACAAGCAACTAGCATCGGTTTAGGCTAGCAACTTGGGCAAGAGGTTAAATTTCAAACAAGAGAGAAACTTCAAAATATTATGAACATGAATCAACAGTACAATGAGATGCAAATGTCTATTTTGATAATAGTTTCACCTTGAAGCAGCAGATCATCATTCTTCCATGGCATCTCCACCAACTTCGACTACATCAACCAGCTCTTTCAGAGGTGTAATCTTTGTCAGCAAGACCTCTGCAGAAGATACATGATCAACAAGTTATGCAAAAAGAAAATAAAGCTTTAACTTCTACTTATTCCTTCTTTTTCAAGTTTTAACTGCAACCGATTATGATGCAAGAAACTAAAGGTGGCATAATGGGTACAGGACAAAAACAGACCATTATTTAACTCGAGCGAAAACAGGTCAGGTCAGGTAACTAAGAGTATATATAGAGTTACTAACCAGCTTTCTTGGAAAATGTATAGCCTCTCGAGCTTATGTAAGTGCGAGGATTTGGAGTCAGGTGATTCCGCAGGTATTCCTTCTTACCCTGCCAAAACAAGTATTTCACATAACGTTAAAGGAGATACTGAAATTATTAGAAAATCAAATAAATGAAAACATGTTATATGATCCAAAGAGAAGAATAAAACAAACCTTTTCTATCACACAGACATCTACATTGCTTCCACTTCCTAAATCATTAAATATGCCGGAGCATATAGCCTTGGTCACCAGGTTCACTCCTTCGTCTCTCTGTAAATGAGTCAAAACAGTTCCTTTTGTTATAAAGAGCTTTTCAAAAAAAAAAAAAAAACAGTTATAAAGAAAACACCTACCAATTAGCACATAGTCAGTTACCCTTACCCCCTATTTCCCAAGAAGCAAGTTCCTTTTGTTAATTTTAATGTTAAAAATCCAGTTCTTTTTAAATTCAATCGACATAAATTCTTAAGACTATAGATTCCCTCTTAGACGTCAAATTCTGGACTCTTTATATAGGTAGTATATTAATTACTGATATTAGATTAAGAACTTGTGTAGGACTATTGGTAAATCGATTCTAGGTAAAAGGTAGATTTATATATAGCTGTGAGAACTTACTGTAAGTCCTTCACGATACTCCGATTCAAAGATGGCCATTGCAGCAAGAGATCCAGAGCCCATTGTGGCATATGGAAGTGTGTCCGTCGATCCATGAGGGTAAATCTGAGAATAATAATCTTTAATATCGTCCATAAATTGGCAAACCGGTATATCCAATAGAACATTTTGAAACGTCTGAAGAATATATTATATAAACGTACGGTGTGTAAGTGTGGGCCTGTCACGTCAACTCCGCCAAGCACCAAAGCAGCAGAAACGTGACCCTGGTACCTAGGTAGACAATAAACCAAAAATAGGCACTAACTATAATAGCTAGAACACCATCATTCTTGTAGAAACTAACGCCTTATACAAATAGGCTGTAGGCTCACCTAAAAAGATGGGACTTCAATAGTGTAAGAGCCGTTACAACCCTTGATTCACGACCAGTATGATATCTGTGCAGCTTCAGTTGAGAGCTAATGTTGTCTAGCACAAAGAGGAATCAGCAATTACATATATTTTGGATAAAATCTCAAAAGAAAGTGATTAGAATAGCATATAGATACAACTAGAAAAGTACCTGTAACGGCCTCGGTATCAGCTGCAGTTCCAGCTCCACAACAATATATGTTGGGTGCCATGTAATGAATCTTTTCACAATTCTTGTCAGCAACAATGGGACCTTCTGTTGCTCTGGTATCAGCGCCAAGAATAACACCATTCTAAAAGAGAATGTATGAAATCAGAGGTAATTCCATCTCAAGATTAAAGAAATGAAATCTGGTAATTAGACCACTGGTGGAAATTACCAAGAGGGCATAGCTGAAGTGGTATCAAGTGTGTGCCATCAACCAAAAGGCGTGTGTAAGTAATTTTCAGTACCAAAAACAAATTAAACAAATAAATCGTTGCTAAAAATTACAGTTCTAACGTTCAACTTCTTTAGGTCTGTATTGACAATCACTAAAAAAATCGTTGCTGAAAGTTACTGCTTGGCATGGGTCACATTTACGAAGCTTTCGTTTGTATGGGTGTTTGCATGAAGCGTGTGACACTCTTAAAAAGTTTGCACGGCCATAAGCTTGTAACTGTTTGTATTTTAGCCTCTATGTATTGGTTAGTTAGTAATGGATTTTAAATTTTAAACTTACAGGACAAATTTGCTCAGCAAGTTTGAAATGTAAAGTAACATGAAGAGTTGCCACATTATCACACCAAAGCTTTGCTAGAATGTACATACATGGCTAATCTCCTTTAGCAGTGGATATATCCGTACTATCTCATACAAAGAGTTATCCATACACCTATACTATGATTCAGTAGAGAAACGAGAGATCATATTTTTGTTTCTTGCTATTCCATGAAACAATATTCCCCCCACAAATTTCGTTACCATGAATAAAACAAACATGTCAAAATTGTCACTCTGTGCATTACAAGATTGATGATGAATTAATTACAACATAACATGTTCAAAGAAAAGATCAGTTAGGACTACAGTTACATAAGCTACAAATGGCATCATTACTGATTACATTTGTAACAAGTTAGAAATACCTATGCTTTGGGTGGAGGGAGGTATAACTGTATTAGGAATTGTCTTTGTACAAACACACATTCATTAGAGAAATATTAGGAATTTACCTAGACAATAACTATCCTGCATCTTTTATATATCAATGTACTTCAGGTGTAAATGTACAAGTTTCCTCTCCTAATCATTCTCTGATTATCAGTTCACATTTGTAATTGATTATTTGTGTCTTTTGTCTAACTCTTATTCTAATTGCCTGGGCAGTGTATCCCCCTTCAAGTTTCTTTATGGATACTTAACCTATGCTATGTTAGCTTAGTGATGCATTATAGTGAGTATTATACATTCTTTTCTTTTCCTCAAGCATAGAATCATCTCAACAATGTAAATCCATGTAGGTTTGCATACATGTCTGTATTGGTCACCTCCACTAATATTTAACCCATCCTTCTAAAGCAAAGAAGCTTAAAATTAGACCACACGGAATATATGGACCCAAATTACATGGTCAAAATGTTGTTTTATAAGAATTTGCTCATTAGCTTGTAACAAAATTAAAATTGTTTTCAGCACCAACAAGTTAAACACTACACATGATAATTGTATCAATAGATTTCACTCGTACTATTGTAACAAATATGTTAGAAGGTAACCATTAGCAACATCTCCGCATCATTGTTGCTTATAATTACAAGTCATATGCCAATATAGTTTCTTAAGGAACACTAACACCCTCTCAAATAATTAACATAAAACCTCCTATTCAAGCAGCATCAAACATCAATATTTCTAGGCTATTCAGCTCAAACTGCTTCTTGGGATCTAGAACAATAGCTCTAGAGTCATGAAAAAACTAAATACAAAAATTATCTAGAGAAATGCTATGCGCTGCAAGAGTTTGTATGTACTATGTAGCATGTCGATTTGAAAGATAGCCAATGTGCAATCCCTGAACTGTAGAGAAAATAGTTATATCCTAAATATATAGGGATCACATGGGCTACCTTGCAATTCAAGACATTTATTCCAGATGTTTAAAGCAGGGAGGATGATCCTTATACCAAAGTATTAACAAAGACATTGATGAACATGATAACATCAAAGAGAATGATGTCACATGTGAAACAATGAATAGATTAAGCATACTTTATTAGTTTTAGAGTTTTTAGGTTGATTTAGCAGCCATATATACACATCCTTACTCTTGAAGAAATGAAAGGCTCGTAAGTACATTTAGCTCCTAACAATGCTACAGTAACAACACAACTTAAACATTGTTCTAACATGATAAAAACTAACTGAAAAACCCTAATCCCACTACAAAATAAATCAATTCGAGTTAAACTAAAGTTACAGATTTTTAACAGACAAGAAAATAATTAAAACATAATAGAAAATCATCAGCATACCTCGAAAATCAAACCAACGATGGTTGTTCCCGTTTTCAAGTACCCTGGAGCTTTTAATCCTTTCTTGGTCAGCATATCGTTTCTCCTACACAGGTCGAAACTAAATCCGGTTTTTGGGACATCCATCGTTTCACTTGGCATCTTCAAGTACCTAGATTTTAGAACTTTCAGTTTGATCGATGAAATATAAAAGAAATTCCACAAGGAATATAAGAAAACCTTAGAGGGATTCGCCTCTGATTGAAAATGGATTATTAAAAAAATTCATCCAAAGTATGATGAAGGAGAGTGATTACCTAAATGAAGAACTTACGAGCTCGGGATCTATGAATTGAGTGGCCGATTTGGTGTGAAGTGTGCGAGAAGAAACTTGATGAGTTAGGAAATAGCGAAGTCTTGGAAAAGAAGATAAAAATATAGAAAACGTTGTCGTTCTAACCTTACAGAAATGTTTGACTAGTCTCCATCTTTCAAGTCCACGGATGGGTAAAAAAACTCGAAAGCCCGATTAATATTTAATTATCATTATGCATGTTATAGACTTATAGGTATATATGAATATGTTTTTCATTGATAGTATTATTAATATTGTTAAAGCTAGATTGACCACGAATAGATGCTAAGTTGCATTTTTTTAACTTTTGCATAGTTGGAGAAATGAACCAAATTTGGGATATTTTTACCCCGTCGAACCTTCGACATTAGAGCAACCAATTCCCATAACCGTGGTAAGGATTCAAACCAAATGAATTTAGAAGTCGATTTCCGAACAGACTACTTGGAGAACAACAACAATCTTTAAATATGAAAAATACGAAGATACTATAAAAACTAAATCAATTGTAATTGATAGGTAACAGTTTCTTCAATTTGCCTAGACATAGAATAAGTTGTAAGCAACAAAAATACTACAGCCTATTTAAGTTATACTACTATGATACCCGCGTAATGCGGCGACAATGACTAATTTCTATTCCTTAACATATCCATTTTCAATACGTAACGAGTATAATATTTATGTAATACGGTGACGACGAATAAATTTCGTTTGGTAACATTTCTATTTTATTTATCTTTTTTCCACTTTCTTTACTTTTATGTTCTCCATAATTATAAAAAAAGCTTATGATAATATTTTCTAATAATTAAGTTAATTTGTTTTAGCTTTAACTTTCAAAACAATTTTATTGAATTTGATTTTCTTAAATATGTAAAGTTTAGTTATTTAAATGGAATATAAGGCAATGTTTGTTATGAAGGAATAAGTGTGGGAATGGAAACACTCATTTCATTCCTTTACTAATAACATGTTTGTTTACTACTAGGGAATGGAATGAAGCATTACAAAAGTAATGTCATTCCTTCTATTTCATTCCTTCCTCAACTCTCTTTCTTTGTTCATTCCCTTGGTAATGGGATATAAAATGACCAACATGCCCTTTCTCCCATTCTTAATTGACGTGGTACTCTTGTATATAATTTTTTATATGGTTTTGCTCATAGTCACATAGATCGCGGAACGCTCCAGTACGGGAACACGGATCGGGAACGCCCTTCGCTAATTTCTAAAATTCAATACAGAGGAGGGTAGGCTCATTCCGGATCGCTTTGGTACGATGTATCATATAACATGGTACCCAATAAATAATAATATTAATTTTCTATACCTTTTATAAATCTACAAGTCACAACCAAGTTACCAAACTTCAAACTATATTAATATTTATACTTTCAAAACGTGATTTATACTTAATACTCAAAATCTCAAATAAACATCTTGTAAACATACTTAAAGGAAAACAACTTAAAAACATTCGGTGAGTTAAAAAGATAATAACAAAAAAGATAATAACAAAAAAGAATAGGGAAGGAGGAGGACGATGTCAATATATAAAATTGAAAAAAATATAAACATATATATTAATAGAAGCTAGAATGACTCTCGTAGTTTTGATATGTATCAATTTTTTAAGATGTGTAAAATGTATATAAAATAAATATTTATATATTAAATTATTTAAATTTAAGTTATATATATTTTTTAATTCAGGGGCATTTTGGTCATTGTTTATTTATTTTATTCTATTCCAATGTCTATTTTTCTTTACCAAACATACTGCAGTAATGATTCATTCCATTCCGAGAAGCAACCAAACATGCAGATTGAATGGTAATGAACTATTACATTCTTTTGCCCATTCTATTCATTTGCTCATTCCATTCATTTGTCATTCCTTTCAAATCACTTTAGTTTTTATTAACTATATCTAATATTTACTCTATTTAGTTTATATAATTAGCAATTTTGTAATTTCAAAACACTTAAAATTTAAAAGTTTAAACAAAAGTTTTAAATATTTTATAATATAGTATAAATACGTTTATTAAACTAGCCTTGAGTTTTAAACCCACATATCATCTGGTTCAAATTAGATGACTCTAACCAATTTCTCTTTTGGAAAGAGGTAAATTATATACTATATCAATTCTTGAAGTAAAGGAGCATTATCTCATAAGATTTTAAAGGGTCTATTTGTAATTTTAGTAAAAAACCCATGAGATGTTAAATGAACATGAGATATTAATTTATCATGATATGTTTGTGATTGGTAATAATAAAAGTTTTTTGTTCTTCTTTCTCAATACTCACTTATTCATTTAACACCTCACTTTGTCATCCCATTTTTTAAAGATATAATTAACGATAATTAATTATGATATATGTGTACATTTCTTCCTTCTTCTTTACAAACTCATTATTATTTTATACTTTACTCCTTATTTCAATAGAATAAACCGACTGGTTTTGTGTAAAAAATGATATAGATTTTGTTTATTAAATTGAAAGAGTTTTTTATTAACCTTTGCTAAGAAAATATTTAGGATAAACTAAATTAAAGTAAAAAAAAATAGGAAACACATACAAAGCCATTTATTTATTTTGAAATAAATTAATATTATGTTTTAAGAAGTAGAAATTATTTGTATCGTTTCTTTTTTGTTTGTAAAAATTTGAACAACTTTCGTGTAACAATACTGAAACTTGATAACTATCATGTTACATTTTTTTCAAAAAAAAAAAAGACAGAAATATGTAAAAAGATAATGTATTAATTTGCTTTCAACCCGACGCGTAGCGCGGGCTATTAAAAACTCGTTTAAATCAAATTGATGATTTTCCATGTATTTCTCTAAATTTCATAATAAAGATTCTTTTTTGCTCTTGCAATTTCTAGAATGTCCAATTTTGGCTTTGCATGCACTTTCAAGAAACATAACATTTTCTTTCTTGCTCTTACTGTTTGTCTGTTTATGAATTTCTATTACATAATTATGTGTAAAAAGTGTTTCATCAACTTACATTAATCACCTCCAATGTCTAAATATTCCCCAGATCAAGCAGGATACCGTCAAGTTTTGAGCAATAATGGACAACAAAACGTTGTAGTCTTAGCAATGAACTAACCCAGTGCTTTAAATACACAAATCCATACAAATTCAAAACCTTAAAGTCCGTTTATGTTCTATTATATTTGTTAAACTTGTTTTTTAATTAAAACTCGTTCTTTGAAATGTTTACATTCCCTTGAATAATGAAAAATCAATTCCATAGATAGGTTGCATGAAATTTAAATCAATTACATTCTTTCAAATTTTGCAAAACAAAAGGAACTAAAAAGCTAGAGGTTTGGTAGTCAAGCAAATTTTCACAATCCCATCAACCCATTATTAGCCGTATATATTCTTTTTAGGATATGTATTTCAATTATGATTTGTATATATCTTTTCCTAGTTTATCTCCTCAAGAGAGGGATGTACGGTTTGTATTTCTCCCTATATATAGGGCTTTATTATTCAATAGACAGCAGAAAATCAGTGATACCATAATCGTTATTATGGTATCAGAGCCATCTTCTTCTCCATAAACCCTAATAACGCTACCCCCTGCAACCTGTGCTACGACTTTAATTTCTATACTGATATTTAATTTCTTCATCTCCTGTAACCTACGACCATGGATAAAGAGGATTCTGGATCAAAAGAGGTGAAGACCACGGCCTTGCACCCTGCATACACAGTTACAAATGTTCAGACGAAGATTCGTACCCTTGATGGCGTTAAGGTAACGTACTCATCCTGGACCAAGTTGTTCCGACTTCATGCCAAAGCCTACAAGGTACTTGATCATATTGATGGAACGCCGGCACCGGTTGAAACCGATCCTGGGTACCACCAGTGGGTGGAGATCGATGCTTTAGTTCTTTAGTGGATCTACAGCACGTTATCCGATGAATTGATGGTTCGCATACTGGAGAACGACACCACTGCCCAAGCTGCATGGTACAAACTCAAAACAAACTTTCTCAATAACAAAGGCTCACGTGCAGCAGCCCTTGAACAAGAATTCTCCAATCTTACCCTGGGTGCGTGTTCATCAATGGAAGCATATTGCCAGAAACTTAAAGACCTTGCTGATCAACTTGGAGATGTTGACAACCCTGTCACCGAATCTCGGCTTGTCTTACAAATGGTTCGCGGGTTACCACCGGAATTTGATGTCGTTGGGGCATACATCAATCAAAGCTCACCGTCGTGGGAAACGACTCGTAGCATGCTACAGTTGGAGCAACACCGACAAAATGCTCGGCAAACCCAAAACCAAACTGTTCTCGTTGCACCTTCGGGGGATCGATCGTCCCAAAAACCAACCTGCAATACTCAAGGCAATCAAGGTGATCGAAATTCAGCCCCTAATTATTATAATTATTCGGGCACCGACAACAATCGAATTCAGGACGTGGTCGTGGTGGCAATGGACGTGGTCGTGGCAGAAATTCTCGTGGTAGAGGAGGTCGTGGACAGCCATATCAGTGGAATCAAGGGACTTACCAGAACTGGAATCCAGCATCCCCGTATCCGTCACATGGATCGAACCACCAGGGACCTAATTGGGCAAATTACACTGCAGCCAGCCTAGGTTATGACTTAAGGGCCCCTGGCCACTCTCCAGCACCACACCCGACCGGGCAGGGCCCACCTCCAACTCCACCGTTCGCTGGTTATTCAGACTACAACCCATCTGATTTAGCTCAAACCATGCAACAAGTCAATCTTACCTCTACGGATCACACTTGGTACATGGACTCTGGGGCCTCAACTCACCTTACATCGGATCCAGGTAAAATATCTACTCCCATGACTACTTCTCCAATGACCTCTATTTTTGTCGGAAATGGGTCTAGTATTCCTATTCATGGGTCGGGCCACGCCATGCACAACACCCCCACTCGTTCGTATACATTACAAAATATTTTATACACTCCAGCCATTATTAAAAACTTACTTTCTGTTCGCAAATTTACCGTAGATAATCAAACTTCTATTGAATTTGACCCATATGGTTTTTCTGTTAAGGACCTCAAGACTGGAGCTCTACTTTCTCGTCATGATAGCACGGGTGATCTATACCCGTTCACACCACCAGCTAGCTCGTCTGCTTTCCTTACCACCGCCTATGTTGCCGTATGGTGGGATACTGTGTTTAATAATTTCTACTTTCGAATGCGAGGCAAATTGTCCCACAATATTCTTCTTTGATATTAGGAATTTGAAGGTTGACAAGGCATGATTCGATGTCTTGGGACTTCCATCTTTGCGTTAATGGCCGAATATATGAGATTAATCAACTGTAGTGCGTCACAAGGAAATAAAAAAAGATGAATAACTTGTACATCTAGAACACTGAGGAATTTTTATTTATGCTAAAGTTTTTGTAGAAAAAATTAGGACGTTACACATTTACATCTTTTGCCATTGTCGTAAATTTTTATATAATCAATCGATTACAAGTTTTTGAATCGCTCGTCTTCACTTCACTTCACTTGGTGATCCTTTAATGTTGTTCTGACTCATACCAATCATTTCCCTTATTTTCCATACACTTATTAGCATGAAGTTATTATTAAATAACCCTGAAGTGGACAAGAAATGATAAAAATGCATATGTGACATTTGCTTCACCTGTCCTAAGTGATTATTGATTGGTGGGCATTTGCATTGGATCCCCTGTTTACCTCAGTTCCATAAAAACTCTTAGATTACTAATATTGATTACCCCCAAGATTTAAATTTAGACATTAAATATAACTTGTACTGACATCAGGAAAAGAAGTGGGGATTGGTTCTGGAGAATCACGTGTACACATCACTTGACCATTTGTCCGTGACTCTACTAACCAACAACTTCAACTACACACACACACATACACACACTAATTTCTTAACTATTTGTCTGCACCAGCTTTCTGTTCAAACCTGCAACTTCACCAACATGGTGGCTGCTGTTATCTAATACTTTGCTTCTTTGTCTATTTTGCTGTTTCAAGCTCTAAATATGTCACTTTATCAGCCAAACTCCAAGGCCTTAACCCTTTGATAATGACACTTGATTTGATAGCAAATCTTTGTTAACTTAAAGTATAGCCAGATCTACTTCTGATTTCGAGGTTATGATTCTCCCATTTCTCCCTATATATTTAGTCAAATGGTCAATCATGGCAAACCCATATGAAGTTTCATTCCTAAGTTCATAATCTCAAAGTATTCCTTTTTCTTTCTGCATTTCCTTTCCAACTCATAGGAAATGAGGTATTTGAGAGTTGCTTTCTTTCTTCTATTTTGCTTGTTTTTCCAATCTGTCTTCAGTGGTGACAAAGAAGCACTTCTGAGCTTAAAATCATCTATTGATCCATTGGATTCTTTGCAATGGAAAACAAGTGATTTCTGCAAATGGGAAGGAGTTAAAGAATGCTTCAAAGGCAGAGTTTCAAAACTTGTTCTTGAAAATATGAATTTGAGTGGCACATTGGACTCAGGAATTCTAAACCAATTGGATCAAGTTCGTGTTTTGAGCTTTAAGCAAAACTCAATCTCTGGTCAAGTTCCTGATCTTTCTCGCTTAACCAATCTTAAATCACTCTATCTTTGCTACAACAACTTTTCCGGCGAGTTTCCCGTGTCTCTCACAACCCTCCACCGTCTCAAAACCGTTGTTCTCTCCGGTAATCGTCTTTCTGGTCCTATTCCTGATTCATTAATCGATGTACAGAGATTATATATCTTTTACTTGGATGACAATAAGTTCACCGGAAAAATCCCACCTTTCAACCAATCTAGCCTGAGATACCTAAACTTGTCGAATAATCAACTTTCTGGTGAAATCCCGACGACCAGAACTTTGTTAAGGTTCAACTCAACGTCATTTGCCGGTAATGTTGACTTATGTAGTAATTCATTTGGTATTTCATGTGGGTTTGCTCCGTCTCCGTCTGTCACACCGGCGTATTCAGCACCGCCCACCACCGAAAAGTCATATAACCGTCGCAGGGTAATCAAGATTATTACCATAATCGCGGGTTTCGTTGGTGGGTTTTCGTTACTGTGTGTTTTAATCACATTACTGATATTCATCTTGAAAAACGGGGAGAATAACAAGGAGTTCGCCGTTGGTAAAGGAGTAGAAGTGACGGCAAGTGGTGGTGGTGGGGGCGGCGGAACGAGTGACAAGGGTGGGTCATCATGGGAGGGAGAAGACTGTGGTGGGATGGGAACACTTGTGTTTTGCAGCGTCGGAGATAAGCCAGAGATGAGTTACCGGTTGGAGGATCTGTTGAAAGCGTCGGCGGAGACACTTGGAAGAGGTACGGTGGGGAGTACGTACAAGGCGGTGATGGAGACTGGTTTTATAGTGACAGTGAAAAGGCTGAAAGACACCAGCTATCCGAATCTGGAGGAGTTTCGTAGACACGTGGAGGTCATCGGCCGGTTGAGGCACAAGAATTTGGTGCCACTACGGGCGTATTTCCAGGCGAGAGAAGAACGTTTGCTTGTATTCGATTATTTCCCCAATGGCAGTTTATTCTCTCTTATTCACGGTACGCCATTAAACACCAATAAATCTTCCATTCTCATAATTATTTATAGGAAAAATGATGTGTACAGCTAGAATCATCTATTTTAGGTGCTTCCATACTCACAAATACTTAAATGAGTAAATGCTGAAATTACTAAGATACCCCTCATTTTAGTTGTTTGTGAGTATGAAAGCACCTAAGACAGATGTATTTATATATTTATTTAGGCTTGTATATTTGTATTATGCAGGATCCAAAACATCATCTGGTGGCAAGCCTCTTCACTGGACTTCATGCCTGAAAATCGCGGAGGATTTGGCCACCGGACTCCTCCATATCCACCAGAACCCTGGGGGCCTCACCCACGGTAACATAAAATCATCCAACGTTCTCTTAGGCTCCGATTTTGAATCTTGTTTCACCGATTACGGTCTCGTTTCATTCAAAAACCCGGCCTCTATTGAGGAATCAAGCTCCATTTCGCTCTACTATCGTGCCCCAGAATGCTGTGACTTCCAAAACCCGCCTTCCCAACAAGGTGATGTCTACAGCTTCGGTGTTCTTCTCTTGGAGCTGCTAACAGGCAAGGTTCCGTCCCAAGACCTTGTTTCGGACCATGGGTCAGATATCCCTGCATGGGTCAAGTCCATAAGAGAAGAAGAAAGCGAGTCCAGAGGTGAGACCGTGTCTTGTGAGAAACTTGCAGTGCTTGTGAACATCGCAATGGCTTGTGTGTCGAAGGTTCCAGAGGAGCGGCCCGCGATGAGGGAAGTTTTGAGGATGATTAAGGAAACGAGAATGCTGCCAGCTCATGTCTCTTCGAATAGCAGTGATCATTCACCCGGAAGATGGTCGGATACGGTTCAAAGCTTGCCAAGAGATGACCATCTCAGTATATGATTATGTGTAGTTCTATTTTGGTACCTTTAATGTGTGTTCAGTTCACAATGATCAAATGTGAAGGTGGTAATTTCAACTTACTCATATGAAACAGATCATTGATGACAAATCAAAAGAGATACAAATCAATCATATTACATAATGAACTTACCTGTTTTGCCACCTCTAACAGTCAAAGAGAAAAGGTAAAAGGGTAGAGAAAACCGACAAAGTACACTTGTTCCTCATGCTAATTATCACTCGAATACAATACAAACACCGTTCTCTAATGGGTACACTCAATGTAGGCATCAAGCTAAACATTCTTAGCTTTTTTTAATAATGAAGTTCTACAATCTTTCTTATTGTGGGTTTGGATCCAAATAGGCAATCAATACGGTCGCATAGAAGAAAATAACCCAAGAGTCCCCTATGAACTAACTTTCTTCACGAGTGAAGTCGGAGGGTGAAAACTTGTTGAGCGTCGACTTTACAGCGGATTCTGTACTTGGAGAAAATAAAGACCTGGGATAACCGTCCCTCACCAACACCCTGGTTCTTGTTTCATACTCATTCCGCCTGATGAGGCGAACATCATCGTCTATCAGATATTAAACATAATAACAATATGAGTATTGTGTATAATCGATAAACCAAGTGTTGTAAAAGGCAAACGGAAAACTGCTACTTTCCCATCATGAAACATCCGTTTTCACTATAGATGCAGAGACATAGGCTCAAAAAGATAGTTACCTGACTTTTACCGGAAAGAATGCTATTAGCCTGACTTTTACCGGAGAGAATGCTATAAGCAAGATCTTCGTTTAGTGATATAGGCAGTGGAGGCCCAGGCATGCATCTCATGCTGCAAGAATTGAAGTCGAATACTTATAAATTCGAAGATATTATATCAATATTTATTAGAATTTAGAAGAGGCAATTTCGACCGCTTACTTATTAAAAAGCCCATCTAGGTTATGATTCATTTCTAAAAGGTCAAATATCTAAGTTATAATGATAACAGTCAAGGTTTAAAAAGCCCATCTCGCAGTTCTCGTACGAAAAACAGTTCTCGTTTGAACCCTCCCACTATATATATATATATATAGACAAAAGTTCATGCGAGAACTGTTGTTAGCGCGAGAACCGCGAGAACCAATCTAAGCCGTCCAATTTCCCCTCCTTCAATGTCATTGCCCACCCATAAATTCCTCACATGCACCCTGCCACACTCTATCCCTCCACGCTCTCCATTCATGATACTTCTCATATTCAAGGAACGGCTGAGATTGGTTTTCGCGGTTCTCGCATGAACCCTCCCCTATATATATATATATATATATATATATATATATATATATAGACAAAAGTTCATGCGAGAACCAATCTAAGCCGTCCAATTCCCCCTCCTTTAATGTCATTGCCCACCCATGAATTCCTCACATGCACCCTGCCACACCCTATCCCTTCACGCTCTCCATCCATGATACTTCCCATATCCAAGGAACGGCCGAGATTGGTTCTCGCGCTAACAACGGTTCTCGCATGAACCCTCCCCTATATATATATATAGGGGAGGGTTCATGCGAGAACCGTTGTTAGCGCGAGAACCAATCTCGGCCGTTCCTTGGATATGGGAAGTTTCATGGATGGAAATCGTGGAGGGATAGGGTGTGGCATGGTGCATGTGAGAAATTCATGGGTGTATATATATATATATATAGGAAAAAGTTCATACGAGAACCATTCTTAGTGCGAGAACCGCGAGAACCAATCTAAGCTGTCCAATTCCCCCTCTTTCAATGTCATTGCCCACCCATGAATTCCTCACATGCACCCTGCCACGCTCTATCCCTTCACGCTCACCATCCATGAAACTTCCCATATCCAAGGAACGGCTGAGATTAGTTCTCGCGGTTCTCACACTAACAACGGTTCTCGAATGAACCCTCCTCTATATATATGTGTGTGTGTGTGTGTGCGCGCGCACGCATGTGCAAATTAGATTCTATAGATAACTGAAGATGTTTGTTGTGCAAAGAGAAACAAATGCAATGATGAAATTACAACGTGTATTGCTTTATTCATGAAATATAAGTCAATCAACCGGTTTCTACTAAATCACCAATTTTGACATGCTTGATGCTACACAGCCCAACCCCGTGAACAACCCAAGTTGTCAGCTGAAATACATACAAAAACAAGTAAAAGTTTATGAACATCTCACATACTCGTTTAAGATGGCAGTTATGTTGTTCTTCATCCGGCTAAAGAGGTCGACATTGGCCTGCAGCTGTTAATTGATGTCGTAAAGCATCAGCTTCTGGTAAAGGCTACTCAACTATACAAAATTCAAAACTGCAACCTATGGTGTCATTCTTTTTAATTGGAAAATACTCAGCAGACACACATCATCTAGCAGTTGCAATTGCTACATGTCAGGAAGCCCTGAGTGCAACATACAATTAGGGCTAAAAGATAAATGGTTAAGTGCACAAAAAAGCTACATACTTTCAATTAACATATAACATTACAAGGTACTATGAACAGTATCAATTTTGTCTTTTTGTGCAACTTTGTAGATATAAAATAAAAAGAATGATGCCTGGGTTCATAACTTTACAAAGCTCTCTTTTTTCTTCTTTTTTTTTAGTTTCTAAAGTAGGGAAGCAGACGCTGCTTTGTTTTTTTGTCTATATGTAGTATATTTTAGTTTCTAATTTATAGTAGTTGTCAACATTTCATTTGTATTATTTATTTAAGGTTAGATAAAGAAGTAATTTTTTTTCTCTTTCTATAAATCAATATTTTTTTAAAAAGGTTAAAGTCACTAAAGACAAAGATGTTTTCCCCCATGTTCCAATATGGCACATTAACTTTTTTTTTTACACATATGACCATTTAAC
Organism: Pulicaria dysenterica; assembly: GCA_947179395.2. NCBI lineage: Eukaryota > Viridiplantae > Streptophyta > Magnoliopsida > Asterales > Asteraceae > Pulicaria > Pulicaria dysenterica. The sequence continues at coordinate 108,833,927 of OX359288.1, read as the reverse complement.
TTGTAAGAAACCTGTTATTATAGTCATTTTGGTGATTTTGACCTGCAATAGCAGGTCATCTTCTTCCCCAATTTTCTTCACTTCGAATACAAACTTTGAAGCCAAAATTCTCCTTGTACACTTACCGAAAATCAATGATTTTTGACTCTATGGAAAGGTAATCGAGTTGTCTATCAAGTAGTACAAAAAAAACGAATAAAAACGAGTTTAAAATGTGTCAATTCATCAAAATACCGTAAGGGTGTCGAATAGGGTCATTACCGACTTTAATTAGCAATAACTTGGCCTACACTTGATGGTTTTTCATGAATTTGGTGTCCATTGAAAGGTAAAAATATTATCTACGACAATCTATAAAAAAAATGATGTAAAACGATCAAGAATCGAGCAAAAAAAACACTCTTTTTTCTGCCCTGTTTTCGAACAAAAAACCCACAAAAATCGAGACTTTGAGCTCGAAATTCTCCCTCAATACTTGACGAAAATTCATGAATTTGGTGTCATTTGAAAGGTATAATGATAAATTACAAGATTTTACAAAAAAAATCACAAAAAATGATCAAAAATCGACCAAAAAATCGCAAAAAAGGGGCTAAAAACGGGCTGGCAGGTTGCAGGTCACGAAATGGCCATATCGACACGGTTTTGGTAAGTTAAATGGCCAGATGTGTAAAAAAAAAGTTAATGTGCCATATCGGAACATTGGGAAAAGCATGTTATTGTTCAGTGACTTTAACCCTTTTTTAAAAGCAACCATACCATACTAAGGAAACAAAGTACAAAGTCTGAGTACAGCTTTTTTACGGGATGTAACTAAACTTCAGTCTGATGTTTATGTATATTAACATTAGTGATGTAAAGAGTTGTGATTAAAATTCTGAGACCTTTTAATAAAAAAAAAAGTTGAAGCATATATTGAAAATTCAAAGTAGCCGAAATAGTAATCTTGTCCCGCTGACATTAAAACCTCGCTTCTATTAATAATAACATGCTTCAAAAAAGTATCAAGAATACCAACACATTTCATTTTGTGTAACAATCATAGCAACATAATTTACCTTATGATTGGAAAAAGAGGGACGTATGTTGCTACTCCAGAATTTATTACTACTCTTATATATTCGTAAAAGTGTGTAAGTGTGCACAATTATCCCAAAGATATATTTGTTCATTAGTGACTTCAACATGATTGTTGGGTTTAAATGTTTAATAGTACTTCATATTTACCATTTAAACAAGTAATAAAAACTTGAGAACCAATTTAATAAAGATGTATGAAGGCAACAGGAAAAGCTGGAACAATTACTTACCTTCAGTGCACAGATATTAGTTGAGATCTGACCAAGAACTTGGCTGTTCTGTTCCAGTAGGTGCCTTATCGAGCCTTGTAGTGCTGCTTCATTGAGCAGAATAAAAGTCATTGTCAGTAACGATCAAGAGCTTCAAAGAGTATGAGTATTGGCAAGATTATATTCACCACTGCACTATAAACTTATGAGCTTCATTATAGATAGGTTGATCATTGATGGGAATGAGCACCAACCTTCAACATGAATGCCATCAGCATGGACCCGGTGATTCATTGAAACTGAAAATGGAGCCACATTTATTGCTGAAATTGATGGTACGCTTGGCTTTGTGGATGATTCCACCAATTTATCCTAAATAAACATCATTTGTTGCAGGCTAAGTGTTGTACAATAAAAAACATTACTAGCAGAGGCAGAAAGAGAGTATTTTACAATGTAAATGGAGTATTAGACATTAGTTCTTACAAGCAAGTTCTTAATTATTATCTTGGGATCTTGCAAAAATCATCTCATGTAAGTGATGCTGAGTACCTGACCATATCAAAGCCCTCATTATCCTAAAAATGCTACTGTATAACAACCATTTATATGTGTGCTTCTAATATTGTGTAAATAAAACCAGAGCATCCCAGGTTACAACATTATTCTAATTTAAACAAGATAAAACAGAGTTTCCTGATATACACAGATACACATATTACTTGAGATACATTAATATAGCACGAAGAATTTCAAGTTTATTTATTTCGAATATAATTTGATAGCTATACCTTCTTCTCTTTTGACTTCTTCCAAAAACTCAGTTCCTCATGTTTCCTTCGTTTTCTCTGCAAATATCTCGTCTTCGTTAGCATTCAAGCAATGAAACAAGAAACTTTATGACATTAATAACGCACCACTTAAAAACACACATAGCCAGGTAAGATTTTGCAGCTCTTGATAAAAAAAATGGCCTGATATAAATAGCCCTACTCAACGCATTCTATTTAAATACTATAATTTTTACATACTTGATAAGAAACAATAGTCTACTGCATCATTGTCACTAATAATGAGTCTTTCAAGACACAGAAGAAAAGAACCTGGAAGAATTCTTATTAAACTACTTGTTTATACAAAATAATCTAAATTCAAGTGGACATAAACCTACGCAATCACAAACTTTTTAGTATATCCAGTTAATAAAGTCTGATGTAGACGTACTAAAAAATGGACGCAACTGAAGATACAGCATTTTAATCAATGAAAAGAAATTTAGATATCATAAAAAGGAGTAAGAAGCTCACCGCCATCCACCTACACCTTAGAGCAACGTCACGAACAGTTTTATTACGCAATGTAGCAGCAATCTTCACATACCTTATGACACCAGGTTCATTAGCATATCTACATATATTGAGCAAAGTCAGGGACATATAAATCAAGAATAATATCACTTATGACTAAGAGTGTGTTTAGGATTAAATTCGCTTATCTGCTAATTACTTTCGTATAAACAGTTGGTATAAGTACTTTGCAGATGCGTATCCTAAACTGTCTATTTCACTAACAAATGACAGATAAGCAGTTTGGACCAATCCCAAACTGACAAACTCACTTAAAACTGCTTATTTTCTCTACTAAAACACATTAAGTAGATAAACTGTTTTGATAAGAAATCTCTATCACCCCAAAGAAATCTATCCCACTAACATTAGGGAAGAAATCAACTCAAGAAATATATAAATGGAACCAAAATACGTACTTGGGAAGTGCTTCTTCTAATTTATACTGTTCTTCAACGGACCACTCAACTACTAACGCTGCTCGGTGCTTCAACTCAGGTACAGAATCAACAACAATAGAATCACAAGAGTTTCCGGTTCCTGTAAATGCCGAACTACTGTTTACAATCCCAGAATTCCATGAGAAATTCAAGCTACCTGTGCTGTTCATTCGACGGAAGTTCCCCGTCATCATCGTCTCCGATTTGTCGTCTCTTGGGCTAGATTGGAAAGATATAGCCTGTTGATTCAGACCTGAAGTTTGTTGATGCTGAAATCCCGTATCCATGACGCAACACACTATTGCAAATTTCTATACCACTAAGCAACCATTCAATCCTTATGTGCAAAAAGAAGTATGACTAGGAAAAGGATATTGAATTTATGCAGCGTTTGAGCTACAAAACGGAGAGAAATTCGGATACCCAGATAGGAAAAGAAAAAGAAATGTCCATTTTGAAACCCTAGATTCTCAAATCAGATAGACACAACGCTCAAAAGAATAAAAATCAACACCTCCATTGATACCATCGACGGTAACCTCAGATCGATCTGATTTCACAAACATAGAATAACGGAATCAGTGCTGAAAGCACCTTAATCAACCCCAAATTGACAAAGAACAAAATACCCGCACAAAAAGTTGAAAGTAATATTGTAAACTACGGATTTTAGCAAGCAACTTGACATGAAACCGACAAGTTAAAAGAAAGAAAAAAGGTTCATAAGAGAAAGCTGTAATTGGTTGTTTCTGTTGCCGCCTTCATAATCATCTCTCGCTACCACAACATTGAACATTCCTTTCTTGACTTTCTCTCTCTGTATTTATTGGTGGCGAAGGAATGGAGAAGGGATCGTGCTGTATGTATATTGTATGAATGAGTTATAGGTTTTATTAATTAATTAATAAAAAGGTTTGATTTCCTTTGTTAATAAAAATTTTGGTATATTGTTGATTGTGGGATTCAGCAAAAAGTGGGAATCTGATAAGGCATTTGATGCCCCTTACTGTCACCATTCCACCAACCACCGTAACAACTATATTCAACCAAAAACTTTATATAAAAGTAACATAGTATCATCATAAAGTTGTGGTGATCAATTTTTTATTTTACAAATATTTCACTTTAAATAATGTAATAATATATTATTTATTAGATTTAATATTACGAAAAAAATATTCTTTAGAAAAATGTTTGTTTTTTCTAATTGTTCTTTTACTTGCGTTAACTATTTTATTAGTTTTAAAAATAAATGTTAAAAAACATTAAAATAAGATACAAAGTATATTTATGAATTAAGAAGGGATTTCATAAGATTTTGAAAATTGTGTTAATACTTGTGGATAATTATGTTTATGTGAGATAGAGTGTGCGTTAGTGCATTAAATATATATATATATATATATATATATATATATATATATATATATATATATAAGGTTTAAGTAAATTATAAGGGAGAGAAAGAGAGAATTGATTAAAGATTGAGTGAGTAAGATTAATTTAAATAAAATGAAAGTTTAAAATGTTATTTAAATTGAATGTTAAGAAATTTTAAACTTAGAAATAAGAGGGGATATTAAATGGTTTATACGGTAGTATAGAAGTATAGTTAGACATTGATATTTAAAAAATGAATTGGCTACCGTGAGTCTAGTAATATTTTGTGGTTTGTTTTTAAACCTGAATGTTGTGACGCGAAAGTATAACGTTAGTATATATTGTTACAAAGTAATTGAAAGATCTGAGTTTTTTGTTGGCATATTTAATTGTTTTTAGAAGAAGTTTTTTTTCTAAGTTCCTTTCATGTAGAACATTTGCTAAGATATATGTGGTAGAACCATTATCGTGGTTGTCTTGTTACCATCCCAGGTTATCTTTAATTGAAACATTGATGTGACAGGAACCCCAAACTTCCCCGAAAGCGATGTCTTACCCAGTAGGACATCGTCTGATGGTTTAAACATATTTAATTATATACATGTTATGTATATTTATAATAGTTTACGGGTTTGCATTATCTTTAAACGATCTAAAAAGGAATTTTAGTTATTGTAGTGTAAAACAAAGGAAATATTAGCCTTGGTGAACGGATTAGGTGGATCGAAATACATACTCGTTTAAAATTTAACTAGAGTCCTATATCTAAAGCAGCATTGTCTGGTAAGACGTGCCCCATCACAAGGTTCTAGGGGCAATGCCCGATCAGAGTTCAAAGGGTAGCGTTTATGTTAATGGTCAAAAACAGAATCTCTTGCAAGATTTGGCACAATGTCTCAAGACCTAAAGGAAACCACCAAGTGGTTATGTATCAAATTTTCTCAAACCTAATGATTCTAAATCTGATCAATATGTTAGAGCTATGTCTTCAACACATTAAAATTGTCTTCGCACATGTAATTAATATAAGAATAAGAAGATATAATATTTAAGTATTAACTTTCATAAAATATAAACATTTTAACACTGAAAATGACAACTTATAAATGTTTAACTAAAATTGTCTTTTTCATTAACAACTCTTACGTGTGTAGGAGTTATCCCTTTTCACCACACCGATATATTCGTTTTTTTCTCTCACCTCTCAGATTCATAGTAGACACTTGTAATCACATCAAATTATGAGACTTACCAAAAATTAGTTTAGAAAGGTATAACAACATTTTTGTTAGTTAAATTAAGATCAACAAAACTAAGAGAAATGATACTTAAAACAATTTCAATGTTTGAATACAGAACTAATAAATAGAGGGGAACACAAATTTTTGTTAATTAAATCATTTTTATCTGATACTTCAGTTTAGTGCCAGATAACCGTGTTACTAACCAACTGTTGGGTTTAAGCATAAAAAATTGTGTATTCATTTTGTGTTGAGTTTTTACTTTATAGCCACATCTTATGATAAAAAAAATAATTAAAATCATTGTGCTATCCTACTTATTTATCTAACAAACAATATTAGACTATGTGCATCCATCGCGCAGAGGGTCGTGTGAGAATCTATCATGAGGGTGAGGATCATCGCCCCTCTTCGTGAGGGGGGCTCACGGTCATGAGTGTGACCCCCATCGCTTGTGTGAGCAGAGAGGGTTTTTTTTATATATTATGTTTTCTTGTGATGGGATGAGATAATGGTGAGGAAACAATGTGACGGATAAAAAAGTAAGTGAATCATGTAATGAATGCTGATGGTCTTAGTTATACAATCTTTACTACTTATTTGCTTACACTTGAGAGAATCAAAGTTGATTTTTAAAGCAGACCCTTATAATTCAATTTAGTTTTAGTGTGCGTTGGTTTTTATCTAAATATTTTTTACAAGCATCGTCAAATTTCTTATATTTTTTATTCAATGATGAAACCTCTAAATACCATAAAAAGTTTATTGTAACCATTTAATTTGAATCCCTAAAACGAATGTAACTGAAAATTCTTAACTAGTAATGTCCTAGTACATACTTTTATTGTTAGATTGTAACCATTAAATTATGTTGATCTTCCTTTTATCGATACAAAATATTTTGAGGATAACAAAAACTTCTAACAATTTAATTCCGTAAATCCGTCATATTTTAGTTGTTTTCCATGCATTGCCTTTGACTGATATTGGATGAGCAAATTATACTATTAAAAAATAGCGAACCATCAAATAGATTTATTAATAGTACAAGATTGATATGTTGTCGACACCCACTGTGGTACCAATTTCCCAAAAAATTGTAAATACATATATAAAAACATTCGTTGTATCATGTAATAAGAGATACTTCCTAATTTAGTGGTGTTAGTTATCTTCTAAGAGTATTGTGGGTGTTTGGAAACAAGGTTTAATTTGGAAGGTATAAATACATCTCCAGGGCACAAAAACCTATGTCATATATATTATAGCCGTTATTGAGAGTGTAGAGATGTTGTGTGTGTATCGTCGCTGCCGTGATGAAGAAGGCTCCAATTGATGTGGGTTCTGCTTAAAATCATAAAAAAATAACCAGGTATCAATCCTCACTCTCTCACAATCTTATAGATATTGTGTATGCAACAATTAATCAAAAATTGTTAGTGTTTTTAGTGGATTTATCATTATTCGAGTATATGCTTTAAACTGATAATTAATTTGGATCTTAAAGGATGCAATGTCTGGTGAAAGTGAAATTAAACACTGAAGTTTTATTAATATGGTGATGGGATCTAATGCAACCAAAATGGATTCAAATGATTAAGTTTTGGCTAGGTTTTGATACTGGTATTATTAAGTATCAACTGTATAGCATATTCAAGAATAATTACTTTTATCTACTATACATTCACAATAGTGATTGCTTTGTTTGTGTGCCGTCACAACTAGTGAGTGGCCATTTGGGAGCAACTTATACCACGGGATTGAACATAGAAAATAAAATTTTGTTGTTCATATTCATGTTTTCATTGTATATGATTTTAGTTGTAGCTTTTTTATGAAGTGTCATTTTGTCATGGTGTCCATTTGCATAAGATGTGCCAGCATACTACAATTTATACTGGTCGATTCTGATTGGATTGCATGAAAGAAGAAAAAGATATGCAGACCCACAGTGGTTGAGCTAAATCAAATGTTTGTACGAATGAATTATTGCTCCTTGGCTATAATATATTTTGTTTCTTAATTGTTTGATAATTAATATACATGTGTTCCTTCTTTTAGCATAGCCTCAGTCAAACATGTTAGACACTGACGAGACTAATTTATTGAACGAATGACTTGAAATACTCCATCATTCTTTTATTGAAGTTCAAACATTCATAAAACTTATTCCCAGCAGTCACACACCTCCTATGTCCTCAACTGCGCCATCATAAAAGTCACCATCATCCTCTCTATTTATTACCGCCGCATAGCGCGGGTACTTTGCTAGTACAAAATAAACTACTTAATATAAAAACTTTAAAATATGTTAAAAATTAATAACGAGTGGGTTTGGCGGAAGTATCTAGCAACTGTAGTTGAAAGCTTGTAGCTGATAGCTGGAATTTGGTAGATGGAGTTGAAAGTTGTATCTTTTATATATATGCGCGTTTAACAAAATAGTTGGTAGCTGGAGGTGAGTAATGTAAAATGACAAAAAAGACATATAATAACAAAATGGAAGAATTATAAAACAATTTAAAAGTTATTTAGGTAATATAGTATATAAAAGTTTGCTACTAGTTTCAAAAGCTATTTTAATAATTTTTATTTTATTTTAGAGTTATTATTAAAAAAAACTTTTAGTTGTTTTAATCTAAACATGACTTGTAGTTGTTAGTTTTTTAATTTGAACAAGACTTGCAAAACAAAACGTTACCATATTAACTAATTAAGCATTTCATATTAAATATTCTATTATATAAAAAAATATTAACTTAACGTTTAAAAATTACGTATAGCTAGAAGTATTGAATCTAAACAACATATAACCTAATTTTATAAAACTTTTAGATCTTTTAAATGAGTAATAACATAGAGTTATAATATCAACACTCTTGTTAGATTTAACAATCTCTATAAAAATTTATTGATCCTTATAATAAGAAAAGAAACACACTACTTCTATTTTAAAAATAGACAAATAGTGAAATAAAAAATTTTTAAATAAGAAAATAGAATAATAAATATGACATGAAGAAATAGAAGTAAAATGAATAAGAAAATAAAATATATTTAATTAAAACATGATAAATTAAAGGGTTTAGTTTATAAAAGTGTATCCAACTTTACACCTTTTGCTATTGTATGTACTGAACTTCAAACTAACCGTTTGATGTATCAAACTTTTTGAAAATTACCATTAAGTGTATTTAAACTAGTATAACAGATAACATGGTGACTTGGAACCAGTTTTGATGACGTGGCAATGACATGAATGTGAGTTGGCACCTTATGTGTTATTTTCTCTTTAAAAATAATTCAAATAATAATAATAATAGTAATAATAATATAATAATAATAATAATAATTTAACACAAGAACAGGGCTTGCTTCATCTGCGTCAATCTCATATGCGGCACCACCGCACCACCGATTTGGTGTTTTGCGATTTATCTTCTTCCATCTTCATCTGCGTCAATCTCCACATAGGGCTTGTTTCATCTTCGATTAAGGGTTTCAGGCATAATTCAAACCAGAACAGAGTCTCACACTGAAAACACACGATGGATTTGCTTAGAGCGATCTTCATCTGCGTTGCCTTCATTTGCGTCGATCTTCATCTGTACGTTCATCTTCGATTTAGGGTTTCAACGATTTAGGGTTCTGCCAACGAAGGGTTTCATCGATCTTCATCCGTACGCCTCCATTATTACTGTGGATTTCAGATCTCAATTTCAAGGTTTGTTCAACGAAGGGTTCTGCCAAGGTACGCAAGTTCTTTGTTCGATTTAGGGTTACGGTTCTTGATTTAGGATTCTTGATTTCTAGATTTAGGGTTCTTCCATATCTGCTACTCGTTTGAGGGTTTGAGTTAGGGTTCTTGATTTCTAAATTTCATCTTCATTGTTGATTTAGGATTACAGTTCTTGTTATTGGTGATGTCGAATTGTATTTTTCTTGATTTCTGGAATTCATCTTCATCACTATGGACATTCATGTTCTTCGTTGAGTTCATCTGTTGATAGTCTGGGATTCATGGAGGTGTATTGAAGATGGAGATGGAGATGGATGAAGATCTGATGTGGCATTTTAGTAGTATATAAAATAAATAAAAAATTATAAAATTACCTGGTACCTGCTAAGCAGGTTAATGGATACATAAAAAAGTTAAGTTTGAAAAGTTTGATACATCAAATGGTAAGTTTGAAAGTTCAGTACATACAATAGCAAAATGTGTAAAGTTGGATACACTTTTATGAACTAAACCCTAAATTAAAAGCTAAAGTAAACACAGATTTGTATATCTATAACTTTTTATAGGACAACAATTTTTATATCTATACTATCTTATAAAACATTTAGGTTTTTCCTTAATCTCTTAATTTTAAGCATTTTGAAGTTACTAATTTACCCTCAAATCAAACTACACGAAAATTGTTAAATAAAGTAATTACTAGATGAATTCAATGAGATTCATATATATCATTTTAGTGAAAAAACCTTCAATAATAAAAAATATTTAAAACGTCAAATCAATACAAATTAACTTAACTATTACAAAAAATTTTAACAACTAAACATTTCATTATAAATATTTTATCACATAATAAATAGTTTAACTTAACTATTAGAAAATATATATAAATATAATTCATGAATTTCATAACCTATAACCTATATTCTATAACCTATATTCATTAACATTTATAAAATTTGTATGACTCAATAATTAAAATTAATAAGTTATCGAACTAAATTGTTTCTCACAGCCGTATTTAGCGAATACTATCCTAGTATTAATTTAGAGTTAATTACAATTTTGGTCCCTGTGGTTTACACAAAATTGCAGATTTGGTCCTTAGGCTTCATTAATTACAGATTTAGTCCTTGTGCATTACCATTTGTTTCAATCTTAGTCCTTAGGGCACTTAAAAAGACAAAATTGCCCTTACCCTTTCTTTTATTAAATTTTTTAACTCTAAAATCAATTTCTTCTATAATTAAATAATCAATTATTATTATTATTATTATTATTATTATTATTATTAACACATTAAACAAATATAATATTTTCCCTATTCATCCCCTTGACTATCTCATTTGACTGCACGTCCACCCTACCTTCTACTTATCCCCAACATCTCAATCACCACCTTCAACATCTACCCCTCCTCCATCAAGACCACCCATATCTTTACCTCTACCAATAGTTTCCCCACCGCCAACATCACCCATTCTACATGCTAACTCCCCACCGCCATCATCACCCACTCCACCGTCGGCTGCTCCACCGCCATCACCACCATCCAACGCCACCGCCACCGCCACTTACAGCCACCACCCACAAAACCCTGAAATCGAATAAACCCTCCTCTCTCTATCTCTATATCGTCTCTCTGTCCCCCTCATCTCTCTCTCTCTATCTGCCACCAAACAAAACCCTGAAATCGAAGAAACCCTCCAAACCGACACACAAATCGAACCAGGAAGATGAATCCCTAGAATCGAACCAAAACCGAACCAGGAAGACCATCGAAGAAACCCTGAAATGGCAGAGAGAAACCACCACCTACTTCGAGGTCTCCACCGCCACCTTATGCGAAGAACACCATCAATGGCGGCGGCGGCGGTTCAGATCTATGGCGAGAGCAGAGAGAGAGGCGAGAAAACCCTAGATCTATTCTTCATCATGGTGTTCCCCATCGTGATGGCAGAGAGAGAGAAACGGCTTCAGATCGGTGGCTTCAGAAATGCACTGGCGGAGATGCGGTGGTGCATGGCGGTGTTAGGTGGTTTCATCGTGGTGATGTAGAGAAGCTGGATTTGTGGGAGATGGTGGTGGTAATGTTAGTTTGATGGTTGCCGGATTTTAAGGGGGCAACCGGAGATGGTGGTGGTGGTGGTAGGTGGCCGCCGGGGATGGTGGTGGCGGTGTTAGATGGAGAGAGAGAGAGAGGGATGATGAGGAGACAAATCTAGGGAATGGGAAAGAGTAGGGTATATTTATTTTTCAATAATTATTAGTTGATTAAAACAATAAAATAATGTTTTATGTATTATTTAAATAAATTAAGACTAAAATAAAAGTAAAAAAATAAGACGAGGGCATTTTAGTCTTTCTAAGTGGATTTGGACTAAGATTGAAACAAATGGTAATGCACAAGGAATAAATCCGTAATTAATGAAGCCTAACGACCAAATGTGTAATTTTGTGTAAACCACAGGGACCAAAAATGTAATTAACTCATTAATATATTACGATTTGAAATACCGATAAGGGAAACATAATTAGGCCCAACTTTATTCGGGCCATCAAGAGATCACCCGGTTTACCCGTCTAGGGCTCCAGTTTCACCTCATTGACATTCATGTCTCGTCTCGCCGGAGCACACACAACAAAATAGCCGCTTATCGTTTCATCTCACCTCAATTGCTCTGGTCGGCAACCTGCAAAGTCTTCTACTAGTCGCAACGTAAGTCCCCCATATGATAATAATTTCTTCGGTCTTGTTTTGAAACATGGAATTTGGGGTTCGGTATGAAATGTGAGCTCGAAACCTTAAACTGATTATTTCTCGATTAATACTGTAAATCTTGGAATTGGAGTTCTTTAGCATACTCTTAATCCACCCCCACAAACGAAACGATCAGCCACCAAAGCGATTTTATATAATCAGAATGAATATCTCGCGTGATATTAAAATTTGACATGTTTAATCTACGCAGGATTTTTATTGAATTTTGGGTATTCCAGCATGTATCCCTCAAGAGGAAATAACGCGTATGGGCAGCAGCAGCAGCAACAATCGTACTCTGGTCAATCTGCTTATGGTCAAAATGTATGATTTCCATATATGATTTTTTTTTCTGTGATTTCCTGTTGCAATCTCTACGTTATGTTGATTCAGTAAAGATTTGGGGGAGAGGATTAGGAAAAGAAAAGAAAATTTAGTTGTCAGGACATCACACTGAATAAAATCATGACGAACCCGCTATTTTCATGGATCAATTTCACAGTCCCCCGTCATTCCTCTTTCCATTATTTTTACCTCAAATTCTTAACGTTAAAGAAATAAAACACTTCGTAAAGTTACTTACCCCGTATCCTACGTAGGTGGGATTGGATAATGTTGTTGTTGGATCAAGACATGAGGTATGCACCTCTTTCTATATAACTACTGGTGATCGGATATCAACGTTGAAACTTAATGCCAAATAACTTCTAGTTTCTGGAACACGGGAGTAAATTAAGGATTATTATGACTTCAATAAACTGAATGAATATTTATTTAATATAATGGTTTTGAGTTTGAGGAATAATTGTTCTATGATCTTGCTATTAGTTTGATGAGCGTGTTTAAATTGTTTTCGTGCAATGAGGTGGTCCACTTTCCGGTCTGTCTTGCTTGGATCGTTAATATGTAACTTTCTATTAACTTGATTTATGTTTCTGAATTTTTTCTTTTCTTTGGATGAAGTTGGGGCCTGATGCAGGGACCTCTCAGATATCTATGTCTTCACGACATGCAGCCATGTTAAGTGGCCATCCGTCTGCTGGAGCTCTTTATGGTGGTCAATATACTTCTGTGTATGGCTCAATGGCACTCAGCAGTGCTCTACAGGTCTGGGAACATAGATTCAGCATTCTTTTATTATTAATTTTGAAAGGCAAGTATATCCAAGGAGTTCAAGCTGGCGGGAATCAAACTTGAGACCTCTTTTGGAGACCCCTAGGCGTTAACCGTTCTTTTGTATAAATATTCTCTGATTTATCAAACTTAATTTCATTTAAATATCATGTTTGCTCTTACAGGCTCCTGGTGCAAGTGCCAAAGGGTCTGGACCATCTGCTTTAGAAGGTCGAAGTAGTTATGGTTCAACTATGCAAGAATCAACTGGTGATTACTCTGTTGTTAGCCAAAGGTATGGTAAAAAAGGGGACTATATATTAACTGATAGCTTTTTGATTATCTACCAGGGGATAGACGTCAGTATGTTGAAAGGTCAGGTGTTTATTCTGCACGAGATTCACAAAATGAACCAGCTGCTCGGCTTGCTGATTCAATTGCTTTTGGTCATCATCAGCACCAGGTTTCATCATGCTTCTTACTTATTTAAGTGGTTACAATTTGTTTCAAATTGCACAACAATTTGTTTTATCAACTGGTAAATGCAAGTATGATTTTTTCTGCTCTATGATATTTACATTTTTTGTCTAATTGTTTGTGTAATAGTCGGACATATACGATCGTTTGGACGCTTCATCAGCACTCCGGAAAGAATTGCTGCAGGCACAGACACTCCACTCTGCTTCAATTGAGGGGAGTTCTAGGTAAAGCTTGCTAAGAATTCAAATAGAGTTTTTTTTTTTTCACAATGAATCACTGGATAATAATTTTACTCGTATACAGCCTTAGTTTTATGGTATAATTAACTTGTTACATTCCTTTCCTAAAAAATCATGTCGTGTTCATGCATTTTTTTTCAAGTTAATTGTCCATCTATGTGTGCTTATCAATGAATGAGGAGCAAGAGATGTACTTGATGCTGATGGCATACTTCTTACTCAGTCTACACATGATTCACTTACTAAGATGGAACTATTGAAGATTAATGTTCATAATTTGATGTCTAAATGAACTAAGTAGCAAAAAATTTCTGGCAGACAAGCTGATTATCTAGCAGCAAGGGCGGCTACTGCTCGTCACGCAGGTCAAGATCTTCTGCCTTATGGTGGGAGAGTAGATCCTGATCCCAACAATTTGTCAATGATATCTGGTATATCACATCATGCACAACATGCTCCATCAATATTGGGGGCGGCCCCACGGAGAGATATAGACGATCTTGTGTATGCTCATACTTCTGCAAACCCTGGTTATGGAGTAAGCTTGCCACCTGGCAGGGACTACGGTTCAGCAAAGGGTCTTCATAGTACAAGCCTTGATACAGATTATCTGGCACGTGCTGGTTATGCAAGGCTTGATGATCGTAAAGATGACCGGGGACATACTCGGGAACTTGATCGAAGAGAAGAAGAACGTCGTAGGGAGCTTTTGCGAGATCGAGAACGTGAACGAGAACGCGAACGAGAACGCGAACGGGAACGGGAACGAGAGCGTAAGAGGGAACGAGAACGTATGCGGGAAAAGGAGAGAGACCGGGAGATGAAACGTGCTAATGAAAGTAGGCGTGAACGAACTCCACCAAGAATCTCTAGGGACCGAGGTGGTTCATTATCAACAAAGCGGCGGGAATCGCCTGCGCATAGGTGGATTTTGTTGCTTATATTTGCGTCTGCTATATAGTTCTGTTTTGCAGCCTTCGTAACTAATGTTGTGTTCTGTTATGCTGAAGGCGTCGTTCACCCGTCAAAGAGAGACGAAGAGATTATGTCTGCAAGGTAAAAAAGGCACATAAGAGCTATTCTCTTCAAAGATTTTAAGCTCCTTGTCTCTTGTTCGCTTCTCTTTCTGTCTTCCAGTTGTGGTGGGTGGTTTTTATT
Source organism: Pulicaria dysenterica (assembly GCA_947179395.2). NCBI lineage: Eukaryota > Viridiplantae > Streptophyta > Magnoliopsida > Asterales > Asteraceae > Pulicaria > Pulicaria dysenterica. Next base: position 108,818,741 of record OX359288.1, on the reverse strand, counting down.
TGTTATCTGTTAACTATCCTGTGTGCTTCAATCTTTTTCACTGGTCGAATCTGAACGGATTTCACTTCTGTTACATTACTATATGTCAAATACTCAAATCCCTTCTTTGATAGTTTTTTTCTTGATTGACAATGCACCTCTTGCTATTCATTTGTTGCTCATCTGTCATCAGATCCTCTTCTATTCATTTTTTGTATCTCATGTCTTACTTTTGGGGTCTTACATCATAGTGTTTTGGTGATCGAAGTCGTTCTTGTTGAATTCGTTGGCTTTTGCATTCCGGGTTGCTTTCTCTCTCCTTGAATCGATATGGACTTCAGCTCCAATGAGACCTGTGCATTATTTGTTTTCTTTATGATACATATCTCTTGGGGTTATGGGTCATACCATATTGGTGATCTAATGTGGTTTTTGGTGAATGTGGGCTATAGCATTATGGATTGGCTTCTTCCTCTTTGATTGATAAGTACTTCAGCTCGAGTGGGGACTATGCATCAATTGATTTTTTTGATACACGTGTGGCTCATTTGTCAACAGTTTCAAAGCAGGAAAATAAGATAGGATTCCTGAGACTTGCTTATATTTCTGATACTTTTAAGGGTAATTGTTGCAGGTTTATTCATCCAGTCTAGTAGATGTAGAGAGGGAGTATCTGTCTATTGATAAGCGGTATCCTAGGTTATTCACATCTCCAGAATGTTCCAAGGTATGTTACCTTTCTTCACCATTTTACCTATCATCCTTCATAATTAACAATAACTTGAGTGCTAAATTGCTGCAGGTAATCGTGAATTGGTCAAGGGATAATCTCAATATCCCTTTGAATGTCCCTGTCAGGTATGGTCATTGTTGTTCTGTAAATCTTTTTTTCTTGTTTGTAGCCCAAAAGTCCTTGCAATAAGATTCTCTATTTTGAAATATTAAGGGTGGTATAGTAAGGTACTGGTAAAGTGTGGTTTTGGACTGATACATTGTAGTTGCATCAGTAGGATCCCTTTTAAGAATGAAACTTCTGGTTGACGATGTTATTAACCTGTTGAAAGATGCATTTGGCTGTCTGCACTCCATTGTCAACTTAAGATGTATTAGTTTGGATGTCTTGTTGTGCATACTTTATAGAAGAAACCTCATGGGCTAACTAACTAGATGTTTTGGTTAAACAGTTTTGAGCATGATTTTGTTCAAGATGATTCAGAAACTCAACATAAAGATGCATCCGCTACAACAATGGTGGATGATCCTGGAAAATCAGAGCATGGAAGTACTCGGTGGAATGCAAAGGTGGATATTATTTCTCAGTAAATAAGACTCGAGTAAATTAATATAACTAAATGCGATTGGTTTCTATAGATAACAAAATGCGAAAACCTAAATGGAACTAGAGAGGAATGTAGAAAAGCTGAAAAGATCTTGATGTGAATTGATAGTGTTGTTTCATATGTTATTTTTTTTTTGTTTATTTGATTAGATTGTATTGATGAGCGGGCTTAGCAGAAATGCTTTGGAGGAGCTATCATCTGAAAGAGATTACGAGGATCGAATTCCACATCTTTGCAATATGCTTAGGTTTGCTTGTCTTAAGAATGGGAATTCTTTAATCGCTATAGGTGGTTTATGGGAAACTGTGGATGGTAATGATCCTTCGGTTGACAAATCCTCTCTGGTTCAGACGGCTCTCAGGTTTGTTTATGCATAGATAATTTCACTCATAAATATCTTATTGTTATCAGTTAATTAATTTACGCTGTGTAGGCATGCCAAAGACCTCACACGACTTGATTTAAGCAAGTGCCAACATTGGAATCCTTTCCTTGAGGTGATCCCTAATTGTTATTAATGTATTAATATATTTGTTGCTTTTAGCCTTGGACTCAGATAATGTTCTCTATGTTTTCAGATTCATTATGATCGAGTTGGGAAAAATGGACTTTTTAGCCATAAGGAGGTGACCATACTATATATTCCTGATTTATCGGATTGTTTACCTTCAGTAGATGCATGGAGGGATCAGTGGCTTGCCCACAAGAAAGCTATTGCTGAGCGAGAGCGCCTGCATGCTCTTGAAAGAGAGGTATACTCTTTTGATTCTATATACCATGCTGTTATAAAATACAAAAAAGACAGAAATGAACCAACAGCATGGTCAAAGGATAATGGACCTTGTTACATTTTTTTTTCTGAAGCTAAAAAGTACTTGTTTCGTCTGTTTTGATGAATATAGATATCTCGAGAAAAGAAGGAAGGCTTGAAAGGTAAGATATGTGAGTCATTAATTTCTTTTTTATGAAAATATGCTTTTATAACACCATTGTTTCTGCTCAGTTAAGGAACCAGTGACACCCAAGGATGAGAAGAAAGATGTGAAACCAGTGAAAAAGAAAGCATCTGGATCCTCTGTGTCAGCAGTAAAACCTAAAGAAAAGGCAAAAAGTAAAGTTAAGGAATCTGGAAAAGATGGAGTTCAAAACAACACAGTAATAGAGAAGAAAGATGAAGGCAATAATTCTGGAAAAAAGGACCAGGTAGAAGAAGTTCCTGCTGTTCAGAAGACTGGTAGTGGAAAAAAGAAAATAATAAGAAAAGTTGTAAAAAAGAAGGTTGTTGAAAAAGATAATAATAAACCAGAGAATGCAACCGAAGAAAATGATGCTTTAGATTCTAAAAAGGTGGTAGAGGCTACTGCTGCTGCTGCCGCTGTCACTACTACTACAACTACAAACTCAGAAGCTGGTAGTCAAATCGAGGAGTCAACTGGTACTCATTCCTCTACTAAAACCTTTACCAGAAAGAAAGTTACCAAAAAGGTTCCTGTTAAAAAAGCTTTTAAGAAAGAAGATGAAGGCAAACAACTGGAGGTAACACCAGTTAAGGAGCAAGAGAATTCTGAAAGTAAGCCAAAGAATGCAAGTGGGAAGACAACTGTTAAGAAGAAAATAATTAAAAGGGTAATGAAGAAAAAGGTTGTAACTAAGAATACCAGCAATAAGGATAAATTAGCAGCAGATGAAGGAGCCACTATTGAAGAGCAAAGTGCAGCATTAGTGAACAAGGAAACTGAAAGCAAATTAGAAATCAGTGAATCAGTCTTAAAATCAAAGGCCCCAAGTGTGGCGCCTGAGCCAAGCAAGGATGGGGGCAGTGTGGATGAAAACAAAAACAAAAGTGAGAACAATCATGTAAAGGAAGATAAGAAAGGTAAAGTGGATAGTGGTTCTGCGTCGAAAGTGAACATTAATAATGAAAAGTCAAAAGATGCAGAGAAATCCAAGGAGACGAAGGTGAGAAAAGACAAAGATGGTAAAAATGAACCAAAGGTCAAGGAAGTGAAAGATAAGAAAAAGGAGGAGGAAATACCTCGGCATCCTGGGTTGTTTCTCCAAACAAAAGGGAACAGGGATTCTAAAGTAAGTACTTTTAGTACTATAATTGTTTATATATATACGTATATTATTTTCTTTATCATACTGTATTATGTATGTATATCATGTAATTGCCATGTTCTATGTGACAGTTGCGTTCACTATCTCTTTCACTGGATTCCCTCTTGGATTATGATGATAATGACATCGAAGAGTCAACATTTGAGGTGTGTTGTTTGCAGAGTTATTATATGTTGCTCTTTTAATTTAAATCGAAACAAATTGTTTCATTACACCTGTTTGCTTGCATTTTCCTTCATCAATTTTCCTCTCATGGCAGCTATCATTGTTTGCTGAAACCTTTTATGAAATGCTTCAACACCAAATGGGTTCTCGGATTTTGACATTTCTCCAGGTAGGCTATAACCAATACTACTTAATAATCCACTATTTAGCTAATTAGCTCCCCCGTTATTTTTTATGCTGTTACTGCTTCTGTCCTGGTTAAAAACGACTCTGGTGTCATTTCCTTATTTGCAGAAATTGCGGATAAAATTTGTGGCTAAAAGAAACCAAAAGAAGAGACAGTTGGAAGAAAATTCCGAGAAGGAAAAAGTACAAACATCTGGTAAGCGTGTGAAAACTGATCCTTCTAAAGGGGAAAGCAAATCAGTTAAAACTGAAAAGGAGGATGAAGCAGAGCCAGATGATGACAAAACTATTGCCAAGGTGGAAAATATGGACACTGATAACTCAGAAAGTGTGAAAGCAGAAGGTGAGGATCTGGATGAAGAGGATGAAGATCCTGAAGAAGATGAAGATATGACTGATGCAAGCCCCAAAGACGACACAGGAAATGGGGTAAGTTGTAACTAATAAGACTTTCGTGCATCAATTAGGAAAAGAAAAGTTTATTCAGGGCAAACAGTAATTTCAACAGTCCTTTCATATCTGTGTGAGTGTAGATCTGATACCAAAATCCTTGATCTCTTTACAGGAGAAGGCTGGGGTAGAGAAACCTGACGTAGATGTCAAGTCAGAAAATTTGGCAAAAGACGAACAAGAAGAAACTGTGAATCTGAATATTAAGTTGGAAAATGCTGAGAAACATGATAAGGAAAAGGAAAAGGAAAATGTGGAAGTCACAAGGAACGAGAACATTGACAAGGAACTTTTGCAGGCAAGACGTTCTCTTCATTTTTTTTTTTGTATTTAATGTTTCCTGAATTTTCTTCTCTTAATCAAATCTTTTTGCTGCTCTACTTCATAACAGGCTTTCAGGTTTTTTGACCGAAATCGGGTTGGTCATATCAGGGTAAGTCGAGGTAGTATTATATTTCCAGCATTCCCATGTTTTAGGGCGGGGAAGTTTAACCAACAGTAAATTTGTTTCTTTTCAGGTTGAAGATATGCGGTTGATCATCCATAATTTAGGGAAGTTTTTGTCCCATAGGGAGGTCAAGGTAATAGCTCTTGTACATCAAAACAACTTGCATGTTCTTTCAAACTAATTGGGGTAAGATTAGAAATGAAACCCAAAAAAGATTATTATATTAGATGTATGCATTACATATTAACCTATGTCACAATTTTGACTGTGGAATGCGATAAACCTGTCAATTTTGACTTGTCTTTTACGTGTCAGGATCTTGTTCAAAGTGCATTGCTGGAAAGCAATACTGGGAGGGATGATCGCATTTTGTACAATAAGCTGGTGAGGATGGATATCTGAAACAACGAAAGATCGACACTTCTTGACTCTTTGATTATGAAGAGAAAATGGTAGTTTAATGTTCGTCCTTAATTTTTACTGGTTGCACTAAGGCGGTTTCTGGAAGCAACACATGGTTGATGGAAATTAGTACCTTATGTCTTTACCTTTCTATGTATGTACATCTTTGTGTTTCAAACTTCCATTATTTTCGCTTGACGTGGTTAAGCAAATCAAGAGTATTTGACAGATTAGAGCGAAAACAATTCCTGGTTTTTCTCACAATAACCCCAATCCCTTTGTTGATGTCAAGTAGATGGTTGATCGGGTGTTTGGCTTCGTGTTTATGTAACTTTGTTTTTAAAAGCGGGTCAGAACGTGCTTTTTCAACTATTTTTTGGGAAATAGGAATAGGATAATCTATATCAAAACACAATCCCAAACACCCTCTTGGATTTCTTGCTTATTTGCACACATTAACATCAGTAAGGAATCTTTATAAGAAATTGAAAACACAACACTGACCCTATCCTTTAGGGAAAAGAGTGTAAATTGTTTGAACAATAGTGAGTGCAAAGAGCAAAATCGCTGCAAGAACCGACAAGATTGCCCATGGGTTCCTGAAATACGTGTGAATAAGATTCGCACGCCATTCGTTCCATGGTTTGTTGCAGTAATTATGAACCTGTTTATGAACCACGTCTAGTTCACTCTCGGGATCCAATGTGATGTCCTTTGATAATGAGTTAAACAATTTAGCCACTGCCTTATCGCTACCAATCGCATTTTGTATTATACCTTGTGAATGCAAAAGACTAACATCCTTCGCATGATCGATGATATTATCCATGAAAAATATGTAAGAAGTCACCTCGTTTCCAGCACCGACATGGAGTCTTTCAAACGCTATGAGATTTAAAAACAATGATTCTGTTGCATCGTCTACCATGACCGGGGGAAGCCTGAGAACCCCGCCTTCGAAAGATATGCCTTTTAGGCTTCTTGTTTTGCATTTTCTGAATCGGATTCCTGCTTCGTATAGCTCGGTGGCTGATCTAACGATCTCATCACCTTGTTCGATGACTAATCGGTGGTATGATTTGCTGATTGTTTTCTTCTTGTGGTGTGGGTTCTCCCATAGCAGGCCCTTTCTATATATGTCCAGTGGATGCAGACATCTTCCCATTTTTGTTACTCGAGAGTTGGGAGAGCAGAATTTTTGCATCATTTTGTTTACAAATTCCTCATCATGCTGCAAATTGATTTAGTAAACTATCATTATCAATTGATATTCAACAAGTTAAGTATGATCATAAATCTATATATCATCACCTGGTTCGGGTCGCTTTCTTCTTTTGTAGCAGCAACGAGTGTGTTAAGAAGCAACATCGGTAACTGGTTTTCAAGCATGAGCATATCGCGTTTGAGATAAGGCATAATGTAAAGCTTTCCATGGTTGCTAAAAATGGGATCATTCAGAGCATAATCATCAACAGCATCATCACTATCTCCATCCTCTGTAGTCGCTGCACGCAAGATCTCAAGCATGAAACATCCATCCAGGATCATCATCTTCACGAAACCCATTGTATCTTGATGCCATTTCTGATCTAGTGAACTGTACGCATGCTTGAGATCCTCAACAACCTCCATTACAGCATTCACGTAGCATTCGAATGGTTTCTTGTTCCTTTTCAGAAAGTGAAGCAGAGCTCTGCGTTTGTTCTCTTCCATGGCTTCTAAATTCGGTTCTCCGTAATGGTAAGGTCCGAATGAGACCGATTGAGGCTTGTAGGCTCTTTTGTTGAGATCAGTTACACAGGAGGGCACGCGGTAGATGGATCGTTTCTTCCATTGCTCCATTTCTGATGAAGAATCGCCCATGTTCTTCAGTTCTTCGTTCACTTTCATCACCCATTCGTTTTCTCCCATTTTAAATATACCTGTGCACACAAAAGATGTAGATGATTTCTGGGCTATTGGAAGACAGTTATAGTGTTGGTGATTGGTGGGTTTTGAGGGTTGATCATGACGAAATTCTTGATCTCCATTGGTTTCTTTAATCCCAGTTGGTCTATAAGCTGATGAAGCAAGTAAGAATATGAAGGTACATGAAGAAGATTTGTTTAATGTATATAAGGAATTGAAGTTGGTGCTTTTTTATGATTTCAAAGGGAAGCTGTTCTAACCTTCATCGGAAAGCAAAGTTAAATTTTGAATCTTAATTTTCATGACAAAACTTTGTACTTTCCTCGGTATGCACGTGTGGGTTATAATTATAACAAATTAAACGCATTTGGTACGGGAAAACAAATTCTTCATTGTATAGTTCTTAAATGGTTAATTTTTTATATTAATCCCATTTGTTAAAATTGTACAACCGAATGGGTATTTTCATATCCAACATGGTATCAAGCTTACATGAAGCTGTCGATTATTGAGTTTTTTTCCCGATACCTTTATCATTGATATAACAAGTTAGCTTATAGAATCACAACATGTTTTGACTAAGGGTATTCATGCGCAAGGAGTAATAGTAAAAATCCTTTTGAAGTTTTAAGTAGTCTTTACTGATTAAGTTAGGTGCAATCACCATGGGTTTTGAAATTTGGATTGAACCAAGGGTGTATTTGGTACAGAGAAAAGAAATGGAGGAGAATTGGTTTCTCTTGTTTGGAAGAAATGATTATGGTTTTGGGAGGAGAAATGATTTCTCCACTCATTTTCATTTCTCTCCTTCCTTTGTATTTTCATTTCTCTGCAAAACTGTAGAGAAATGGTAGACATTGTCCACTCATCATCGTCAACGTCCGGTTGTGCTGCGTTTCTATTGTTCCTCTAATCATGGTCGACATTCGGTGAGGTGGCCAACACCGAGCCGCCGAGCCACCATTTCTCCGTTATGTTTCTTTGATGATACCAAACAAGGGAATAAATTACAATTCTTCATACATTTTCATTTCTCCCCATTTCTATTTCTCCTCTATTTTCATTTTCATTTCTTCCCATTTCTTTTCTCTCTACCAAACACACCCTAAGGGTATTGAGGTGCACGCGGTTACCAACGGGTTGCGGCGTAAAGGTTTTTCGTGTTATTAAGATGTTTGTAAACTAAATAATTTGGATTCAAATCTTGTTAATGATATAATATAAACGGTGAGTTAGTCTGTCTTCTAAAAGATGTGCATATCAGTGGATGCTTTTTTTTTAATCAAGAAAAGATGTTAAAGAACTGACTCTTGAGTTAAGTGAAGGCGAGTGGTTTAGAGCATCTTCTTGTCTTTTCTCTTGTAGAAAACTCGTTTGTTTGGAGCTTGTTAGATGTGAGTTGGACCCCCCGTTATCTTTTAAAGGGTTTTCAAATTTAAAATACCTTAATCTTCAACAGGTTCTTATTGCTCCTGATGCTGTTGAAAATCTTATCTCGAGTTGCCCACTTCTTGAAAGTTTAACTTTGTTATACTTTAATAGTTAAGAACTCACTATCCGTGCCCCAAATCTTAAGTGTTTGATCTTGGAAGGTGAATTTAAACATATATGTCTTGAGAATACTCCTATGTTAGTTGCTATATCTGTTGCTATGTACATGACTGATGATATTGTTGAACATTTCGGGCAAAGTTCAAGTTGCAATTTTGACAAATTTCTTGGTAGTGTACCTTCCCTTCAGAGGCTGGTCGGGCACATTTACTTTACAAAGGTAAGACTTCATGTTATTTAAACCCTTTTTATCCTGATATTGTTAACTCATGTATTGACTTCTCGTTCATTTATAGTATGAGTATAGGTAACACCCTAGGGGCAACACAGATGACTTATCAACAGCTAAAGGTTATTGAATTATACCAAGTAAGCTTTGAGGATATGAAAGAAATAATGGTGGTACTTCGTTTGATTTTAAATGCCCCAAATCTTCAAGAACTTCAAATTTCGATGAGTTAAATCTACACATGCTGAATTCTTAAGTATGTTGGTGTAATTTTTGTTTTTGAAAAAACATATATGAAAAAACATACTTAAGAAATCAGTATGTGTAGATGTATATCCCTGAAATTTGAAGTTCTTGAAGATTTGGGGCATTTAAAATCAAACGAAGTACCACCATTATTTCTTTCATATCCTCAAAGCTTACTTGGTATAGTTCAATAACCTTTAGTTGTTGATAAGTCATCTGTGTTTCCCCTAGGGTGTTACCTATACTTATATACTATAAAATGAACGAGAAGTCAATGCATGAGTTAACAAAATCAGGATAAAAAGGGTTTAAATAACATGAAGTCCTACCTTTGTAAAGTAATTGTGCCCGATCAGCCTCTGAAAGGAAGGCACACTACCAAGAAACTTGTCAAATTTGCAACTTGAACTTTGCCTGAAATGTTCAGCAATATCATCAGTCATCTACATAGCAACATATATAGCAACTAACATAGGAGTATTCTCAAGACATATGTCTTTAAATTCGCCTTCCATGATCAAATACTTAAGATTTGGGGCACGGATAGGGAGTTCTAAACTATCAAAGTATGACAAAGTTAAGATTTCAAGAAGTGGGCAACTCGAGATAAGATTTTCAAAAACATCAGGAGCAATAAGAACTTGTTAAAGATTAAGGTATTTCAAATTTGAAAACCCTTTAAAAGATAACGAGGGGTCAAACTCACATCTAACAAGCTCCAAACGAACCAGTTTTCTACAAGAGAAAAGACAAGAAGGTGCTCTAAACCACTCGCATTCACCTAGCTCAAGAACACGTTCTTTAACATCTTTTGTTGATAAAAAAAGCATCCATTGATCTACATCAGGTGAGTTAGTCTGCACGCAATCTTGATGTGTAGATCGATGGTGCAGTCTTGAATTCGCCGAGATGTGTTGATGTGCTGATTTCAGGGTTTCATTTTTTAGGTTTTTGTTCTTAAGAAGGATCGTTCCAGATTCTTGAATTCCAGATCTTGAATTCCGATTTGGGGTTTTTGTTCTAACACTTCATCTTCATATATTATTATTAAAAATTGATATTTTTTTATTTGATCTTGTTAATATTTGGAAATCCATGTCACATGCCATATCATCCTCCACATCATCAAAACCTATGACACATCACCTTCTAACCTGCTATAGCAGGTTAAAAACATCATTTAGTAGTTATAGAAAGTTTAGTATACTAAATGGTAGTTTTGAGAGTTAGGTATATACAGTAGCAAAAAGTAACAAGTTCAATACACTTTTTGATACTAAACCCTTTTCCAAATTAATCCAATAAACCTGACTTTCATTTAAGAAATTTTAAGGAAATTTTCACAAGTTATAACAAATTTACCAATTACTAATATATGCCAACAAAATTCAATCAAATTAAGACACCTATGACAACAAGAACACATAAATCACTAATGAACTAAAACAATAATTTATACTTAAATAATCAACTAAAACATGAACACAAAAATGTCAAAACGGTAGTGTCAAAGTAGGGCATAAAACGAGAGGACAAACCTCTTAAAATATTGAATGTTGAGCTTTTGCTTCGAAAAAATAGAGTGAGAACAGGATTTAATATTTTGATAAATTTGCACTATGTATGGTTTGTTGACCAAGGGTCCTTGCACTGCTCGGGACTATGTAAATCCCCTCATGCCTTTTGCATTGTATGCATCAACTTTTAATATGTATTAAATTTTTCAAAAATTGAGTTGTATGCATCCAATTACATTTATAGCAGGTAACCAAATTTCTTTCTTTTATTATGTATTGCAAGTATAAAACTACTTTACAGTGTGTTTCGTGTGTATTTTCTTAGCTTAAACGATTGTACAACATATGATTTGTAATGTGTATCTAATATATTTGTATGAAATAAACCGGTATCTTTTCACAAATATATAAAAAAATCGAAGCTTTATTGTAATATAGGAGTACCATATATATTCCACAAATAAAAGGATGCCGAAGCTTTATGCCTAGTAAGTTCTTTGCTTTTCAAAAAAAAAAAAAAACAAATAAAAGGATATAAATGAAAATGAATATGGTTGATCACTCCATTAATGAAAAAAAAAGGATATACATGAAAATGAATATATACGACCACTTCATTATTATCTAACTAGATAAAAAAAGCTTTCTGATTTTCATTCCGAGTTTCAACTAAAATGCTACAAATGTATTCAAGTGGATGTCTAACCCGAATGAAATGTTTAGATTGGTGATTTAAGGCTTGTGGTTTTCGAATAGGTTGTCTATCAACTTCATTGGTTCCTCTTCGTTTCTTTTTTATTGGAATCGGAGATGCTGCTTCAATGATCGAATATATTGATGTCTTCTTTCGTTTTGTTTCTTTGAGTAATCTGTTTTAAGTTTTAGTTGGTAATGGATTTGAATCATTTGATGTATAGTTCCAACGAGGTTGTAAATCCTGTGCGTTGCGACGGGAAATAAAAGTTAAGAATGAAAAATACAAAAAATAATATAACGAAAATCGTGCATTAGGACGTATATAAACAAATCATAAGGATAGAAAATGTAAAAACTAACGTCTAAAAACAAATCTTTGATATAAACAAATAAAGTTATAAATATTTAATAAGTTTGCTCTAAAGCGAAGGTAAAGTGATATTATTTTTTTTAATTACCTTACCAAGTAAAGTGATAGTATATATATATATATATATATATATATATATATATATATATATATATATATATATATATATATATATATATATATATATATATATATATATGGAGAATTTCGGGTTTAAATGGAGAATTATTAATTTTCATCAAGTATAAATGGAGAATTTCGGGTTTAAAGTTTCTATTTTAAGATGAAGAAGAAAAGGGGGAAAGGCGACCTGCTATTTCAAAATAAACAAAATGGACACGTTAACACGTTTTATATAAGTTAGCTGGCAAAAAGTGTAAAAAAAAACCATGACGTACCACAATGGTAAAATGGGGAAAATAGACTGTTATTTTATGGCTTTAACCCCTAATTATAGTATACAATTTTTCTAAAATCCCCTCACATTTTCCTAAAACCTTCTTATATGTTTTATAAAACCTCTTCAAAATATTCATCTAACCCCCTCCCAATTTAAAAGTAATATTTCAAAATTGAAATTGAATAATTTGAAATTAAAATTTCTTATTCACGTTTTAATCTTTCCAAAATTGTTTTGAGAATGAAAGAATTTGAAATTGAAGGTTATGATTGGTTAACTAAGACTCAATTTATGGTTATTTTTAGAAAATTTGCATGTCTTTTATCTCTCTCTCTCTCTATATATATATATATATATATATATATATATATATATATATATATATATATATATATATATATATATATATATATATATATAGATAGATAAGATATATATTATTGTATTAATTTGATAATATTAAAATCTAAAAGTCAATTTCCAATCTCTAAATATAAGATCCAAATGAGACGCAAACATGAAAAATAAATAAAGCAGCAAACGTAGTATTAAAATCTAATATTAAATTCAAATATCGAAAATTACTAAATTCAAAGTGGCACGTGTACAATGGAAAAAAGCAACAGAAGTGAACGTATGTTTTGCCATGGGTAAGGAAAGGACAGAAACTATAAAAAAGTATATAAAGAATCGAACGCTTGACCAAACTCTAATCTATCACATGTTCTAACCATTCCGCCCAGCTCACTTTTTTTTTATATTTACACCTTCAGATATATAAAGAAGAGTAAGAGGTTACTGTTTATATTCCTGCAAATTGTTATATATATAACGAGTTGCTCTATTGTCCGCGCATTGCTGCGGTGTGTTACGATGAATGAAATATCAAAACTATTATTCAATCATATATATTTTAAATAAAGTGGAAAGTTTATAAATTTTGAAATACTAATGTGTTATTTGATTAAGATACAAATATATTCAAGTTATATTTTTCATATTGCGTCTAACAAAATCATATGGTATATATTATCAATACTTACAATCGAATAAAGATTTAATGAAAGAAATCTAATAGAATTATTCTAATTTTATTATCTAGTACATAAATTTTTAAACTTAAATTGATAAAGAAATATGCATTTTTAAAAACTGATATTTTTGATAAAATTTATATAGAAATATAGGTAAAAGTAAGAGGGTCATAAATATATATTTGGAGATGTTATATATCTTTCTACAAAATTCTTCTAGCCATTCTTTTACTCTTTATATCAATACAAGTGTCAAAATAAATTAAATAAATTAAAAAAGAGGATAAATGAATTCCACTTATTATTACTTAATGAGTAAGATAATGAAGTAGAAGAAAAAAAAATAGAAGATTATAGAATTTTTCATATATTTATATCATACTTTACATATTTAAAAATATAAAAGAAAAAAAATAATATAATAATAAATGTAACAATCATGGATTTGTTATTTAAAAAGTGTCAGGGCATTCAAAAGAAAGAAACAAAATGGAAACTACAGGTGGCAAACTCAAATAAACCTGAAAAACAAAAAGAAGCAAAAATGTTAGGAGATGTGTTTCGAACGCTGGTGCAGTCCAACGTGCCTTTCATCTTAATCATAAGGATTTGCCACCAAGCTGTAACTTTATTTGAAAAACATCTTGGAATCAAAAATATATAATCATTTATGAGGAAGTTACTGTTCATACATCCTCATAAATAATGCTGTTGAATCAAGAATTCATGAACCCAGTCATTCACATACTCCGTTTCCCAGAAATCAAATACAAGACGACACGGTCACATTATTTGGCTTAGAAGCTTTTCTGGAACGGAAGAATAATCAAAATCCGTAAGAATATTGTATTAATTGAAGATCATATACAGAGCAGAGGGATACAATCGAAACTCTGATATAAAACCCTAACGGACCCCAATTATGCTAAACCCTAATATACTATCTCTAGTACTCCCCTGTAGGTATGAAAACCCTAATACGAAACCCTAGTATACATCTACTCTTAATTGAACAACAAAGACAACTAACCATTAGCTCATCCGATGGTTCAGGTTTATCCGAGGAAAGGATTTCGGAACATTTACGTGCGAGGACATTAAGAAAAGCAGGAAATTAAGATGGCCGGGTGGAAATTGCGAAAGCGTTGCGAGAATGGAAACACTGCAGTACGTGTGGGCATGGGTATCACGGAGAATGTATAAAGGTTTGGTTTTTTACGTAAGAATGTTTGACCGATGTGCAGGGCTACAGCCATTATATTGATAGCTCTTTACATATTTCCCTATATATATATATATATATATGAAAAAGTTCTTGCGAGAACCATTCTTAGTGAGAACCGCGAGAACCAATCTGAGCCGTCCAATTCCCCCTCCTTCAATGTCATTGCCCACCCATGAATTCCTCACATGCACCCTGCCACACTCTATCCCTCCACGCTCACCATCCATGAAACTTCCCATATCCAAGGAACGGCCGAGATTGGTTCTCGCGGTTCTCGCACTAACAACGGTTCTCGCATGAACCCTCCCCTATATATATATATATATATATATATATATGTATGCAACCATAGTAGCAGATTTAAAATTAGGAAAGTCAAAATGGAATTGCTTCCTGTTCAATGTTGATGAAAGAATTACTTAAATTCACATTTATTTCAAACTAAATATACTGAACAATCGATCAAATATCTATGAAGCTATAATTGATTGTTTTCAAGCTATGAGAAAACATAAACATAATGAACTACTACAATAAATTGATATACAATCTTGGAGACACAATACAGTAGCTACCTTCACCTAACACTAGCAATGGGCAATATAGCATTTGTGTTCATGCTATCAAAGGTGCTTGAGCTTGCATTTGCTACATCTGTGTACTCATATTCATTGTTTAGTTTTTTGAAATACTCCCCTTCATCTTCATTAGATGTACTTAGCTCCCGTGGATGCTTTTGTTTCATTGATCCCATTATTCCTTCTAACTCGATTGCTACTTCTTTCATGGCAGGCCTTTCATCTCCTTTAACGCGTAAGCATTTTTCTGCAAGTCTTGATACTTGGATGATATCATTAGGACCTTTGTTTAGCTGCAACTGTTCGTCAAGAACCTCCAAGAGTCTCCCCTCTTTTAAAGAGTACAGAAAAAAAGTAGCTAGGTTTCTCTCTTTTTCTGGCCTATCGAAGCTGAGAGCCTTTTTTCCAGTTAGAAGTTCTACTAGCACGACCCCAAAACTATAAACATCGCTCTTATCTGTCAACTGAGTTGTCTGCATATATTCAGGATCTAAGTAGCCTAGTGTTCCTTGCACTATTGTTGCTAACTCAATCTGATCCATTGGAATTAGTCTAGATGCTCCGAAATCAGCCACATTTGCAACATAATTGTCATCCAAAAGTATATTCGTTGGTTTGACATCTCGATGGATGATTGGCACAGATGCTGCAGAGTGCAAGTATGAAAGTGCTTCGGCTGCTCTGTTGCGATTCTAAGCCGTACGTCCCAAGTAAAAGCCGAAGACTTGCCTTTGCTGTGAATATGATCAGAGAGCGTGCCATTTGGAATGTATTCGTAAACCAATGATGGGATCTCGGTTTCCAGACAACATCCAATCAACTTCACTACATTCCTATGATTGATTTGGGAAAGGATAACCACTTCATTGATAAATTGCTCTATCTGAGATTGTGTTTGATCCGGTAATTTGGACTTCTTTATGGCAACTACTCGACTATCAGATAGAACCCCTTTATAAACTGTGCCATATCCGCCTTTACCAATAATCCTGCTTTCATCATAGTTGCTGGTTGCCCTCTTTAGCTCCTCTATAGTGAAGACTTTTGCTTGATTATGAGAACCTCCATCTCCAGATATTCTTTGCTGCAACATTATTCCACCATTTTGTCTAAAGAACTTTTCTCTAAGCTTCATAAGCTTTCTCTTTTTAAGTCCCAAGTACAACCAGCTGATGAATATTAGCAAAAGTATAGCAGCAACAGAGGTAACTGTAACAACGAAAATAAAATGTATGCCCACCCTACACAAAAAAGAAACAATAAAATGTAACTCTACTTACTAATGACGATCTTTATAATGGTAGACTCATCTGCAGTGCAACCTGTTCCCTCTTTCTTGCCATCTCCAGAAAAACCTTTTCTACAAGAACACTTATAACCTCCATCTAAATCCTTGCATTCATGTTCACAATCATGAGTTCCACGTTCACATTCATTAATATCTGCAAATATTAACAAATGGTCAAGAATTTATAAATATAAACGAAAATGAAACACGAAAAAGGTTGATTATCAATCAAGATTACTCTTGCACTCATTTGCATAAGGGTTGCCTTCATAACCATCATGGCAACGACATGGGTATCCAGGACCAGCATAAGTTGGATCACATTCACTGTTTCCCTTGCATAAGAAATCAGCATCCTTACTTGCTACATCACAAGTTCTGTTTCCAATTGCCCATTCCAGTAACATAGGCATCTTCTCTTTACTTCCAAAATCAAGAAAATTGGTGGTGGAGAAGTTATACTTGCCATCTTCAACAAAAAAGCCATAGCTGCAAGGGTTGAAGTCTGTTATATTTTTATGGTTATCATAGCTACTTAGAGTTATATCAAAAGATTTCATCCCTTGTGGCACGGCTACTTCACAACACCCCACTCCAAAGCAAGATCCATTAGTAAACTCACTCTCTCTACCACATGTAGAGATGCATCCAGTGCCGTCAGACCCATTCCCTCTTCTTCCTTGAAAGTATGCATGCGTGTCACACCCGATGCCTACAAATTTGTTCTTTGGGGAGATCCGGAAATCAGTCAACCTCAAATAGGGTTGGTTTCTTCTGACTTGACCGCCTGAACTATTGTAGCAGTCATTGGCTACAGACATCATAACTTCCACCTCACTTTTGCTCGTCGACATGTTTGAAATAACAATATTGCTTGTGTTTTCTCGGTAGATAGGAACTGGCCCGCTTGACGATTGGTTGCAAGTTACTAGGAAATCAGGACTGTAGTAGCATCCCTCACCCGAACCAAATGGGAATGTAATATTCAGATTGCCACATGAAGTTTCACAAGGTGACCTCTCTTGAGCACTTGCTGTCCCCAAAACTGCAATAGATGCTGCTACTGTTAGTAGTAATCTTAAATGCATAGTTGCTGTTAAAAAAAGTTTGTGATATTGGGTATTTGGTTGGTGAAGGGTAATTAGAGTTGTTATATGAGCTTTATCATGAAGACCTGGTCAAGTTTTGAGAAATGAAGGCTAGATGACTAGTTATATGGCTCATAAACCTGCAATTTGTGTCCACTAGTTAGTTAATGGTTGAGGAGAAGATGTTTAAGTAAACCACCTTCTCAGTTTCCTTGAAACCTATCATGCTTATTTTCCATGCTGTTACATATAATTGACTAATTGGTGTCATTGCTTTGTATTTTCCAAGTTATATTTACATTACAAGTCCTGCTCAGAAAACAACTTTGGAAGCAGCTGCCAAATTAAGTTATCGTAAAATTGACTGACATTATTAAGGACCACTAACAAGGGTATTAGAACTACTACTAGTCTATTCTTTAGAAACAATAGGCCTTCTTGTTTACTCTCATTTTTCTTTATTTCTTTTACTAAAAAATAAAATTCCCTGTTTTTAAAAATTATAACATCATTTTAGAAAAGCGTGTGGGATTGTAATACCATTAAAAAAAATAACAATAATAAAATTATAATACTATTAATAATAAGCTACTAATAAAATACTAAAAAGAATAATAATAATAATAATTATAACTAAACTCACCACCTAAACTAATGTCCATGCCATTTTGCAGCCATACAAAGTTACCTTGTAGGGATTAACATGATTCACTTTCGAGTCTCGAATGAATTTATCGTCTTATATAATCCGTTCCGCACCACCGCTCACGCAATCCCCATGTGTAGATCAAGAGTAAGAGTACGTATGACCGAGGAGCCAAGTTCAGAAACGTGTTGAGATTGGTTCACATTCTGTTTTCTGCTGCTACTGTGCGAGATCAAATTGGCGAAAGAGTTCGGTTTGATAAGGTAAATCTTGGCTTCTCATTCTAAACAATTTAACCTAGTTATAAGTTAGACCAATGTATAAGTTAGTTACTGAATGTTTTCATCCACTGCCTGGGTGTCTCCATTAATTATTCAAAATTAAAACCACTTGGGTCTCAAAACAGTTTGTCAATTGTATCAATTGTGGAATATCATTAAGAAATAGGAATCTTTCATTTCCTGATCAAAACTAAAAATGCAATCTGTAAATTTATAAGAAATTGCCTAATATGGACATACAGATCTTTTATATACAATTCCATAATAAATAAGGAGCTCATGTAGGAGTTGCCTTTAGCTTTGGTCGCTTGTACCGTATAAACTATCAATCTATCATGCACATTAAAGTGGTTGTCAATGAACTAGGATTTGTCATAGTTTTATTTAGGTGGTCACACTTATTAGAGTTCTTTCTATACATATAATTACAAGGTATGTTGGGAATTTCGAAGAATAATTTTAATAGATGTATGCGTAGTGTTCATGGTAGTTTTGTGTACTCCTTAGAGATCAAGTAGAAGGGAAATTGCACCGGAATATTGCAACTTATTTAATTTGTCTAAAGGTACGGATTCTGGCTTACTTTACAATTGCTATTGTTGTACGAATTGTTAGCTTCTCTTACAATTATTATAGTCATTTTCACAAATTCTTAGCTCATTTTACAATTACTATAGCCGTTTGTACGGCTTCTCCTCTTAAATAAGGCTTTTAAAGTTATTCGAGTGATGTTTATTTGTACGGATTCCTCTCTTAATTGTTTCATTTCATGTTCGTTGGTATTAATTCTTGTCCTCAAAATATGAAATATCGGTTTTGAATTTATGTTATTCTTTGAGCGATGATCCTTGTTGTTTGAAAGTTTGATATTTGAAATCTTGTTAATTTCGATGTGCTTCTGTTGTTGAATTTATGAATAGATAATGATATGTGAAAAGTTATGTTTTCTTTTGTTAAATATGTTCCACATGATGCTTCTTAAAAATATTTTGAGTATTATTTTGACTATAAATGTTTTCAAACTTCTGGAACACAAAATTACAATTTGATTATATATATATATATATATATATATATATATATATATATATATTGTTTTGGATAGGTTTTGATGTATCGAGATATTTAACCACCTATGGGGGTATCATAGGCACATCATTGGAGGCACCGATGGTATGGGTAAACCTAGACTTGTAGGTTATGTTTTGTTACGGTTGATGGTAGTGTGGTACGCAACACCCATCTCACATTTGTAGGGTGCATTTGGATCTGCAGGTCCAATGTACAAATGTCTGACTTTTGTCATATATGTTTGTTGACAGTGTGCAAGTGTATGTGTTTTTGGTAGGAGATTGATGTAATTAATACGATATGTGATTTGTTATGAATCGTTGATCTGCATGAATATGATATGTTTGCATTTAATACCGAAAGCCTTTTTATTTAATAAATTATGATTATGAAAGTATTTTGATTTGGAAATTTTGATTTTTGAAACTTGGTGTTTGCTTCAACTATTGTTATTATTGTATATCCGGCATTGGGCATTTAGCTCAGTCACATTTTTCTTTTCTTTCCTCCGCGGTAGGTGTTCAAGAGTGCTTTGAGGAAAAGAGACCGAGAGCTAGCCTAGTAGAAGCTTGTAAGTTAGCATTTGCCATTTGGTTTTTGGAGAGTTATTTTTCTAAATTTTGCTCTGTTTATGTATCGTATGGGTAGACTCCTTTTATGCTGAGACGGTGTGATACATGGATTGATGGATAGTTTTTTTTAAATATTGTTTATTTAGTTTTCTATATATATATATATATATATATATATATATATATATATATATATATATATATATATATAGAGAGAGAGAGAGAGAGAGAGAGAGAGAGAGGGAGGTTAATGCGAAAATGGTTTTATTTGCGAAAAGTGCGAGAAATATTTATAGTCATCAGATCATTTAATCAAAGGTCATGATTATGTGTGGCATTTTGGTAATTAATTGTTGTCTTTAAGGATTATTAAATAAGATTAAAAGGATAAAACATACATTTTGCTTAAAATAATATTTATTTAATTTAATTCAATTTAAACAATTACCTCATCTCCAGCTCATTTCCATTTTAAATGCCTAAAAAATCTCTCTCTATATCTACGTACGTACACCACCATTTCACAACTTCATTTGAAATCCTAATATTTCTCTAGATGCGCCGGCCACCATCTTCTCTTACGGTGCCATTTATGCCGCGGCACGCCACCATTTCTCTTATGGTGCCATATACGCCGCCCCACGCCACCGTCGACTTCACCAGAGAAGGGGACGTCACTCAACCCCCTTCAGTCTGCCGCACCTTCTATCCGCCACTGAGCACCACCACCCGAAACATCAACCCACCGCTGCCGCCGCTGGAGAAGCTTACATCATTGTTCATCCACCGCCACTGCAGAATCTTCCGTCAGTGTTCATCCACTGTAGTCTCAACCGCCACCAAACCACGTGTGTGTTAGGCTGCCTCTCTCTCTCTCTCTCTCTCTCTCTCTCTCTCTCCGTCTGCTGCCCACCATCCATCGCAACAGATTTGAAGATGTACATAGCCCCACTCAGCCGATCCGAAGAACATCACCGTCGCCGGCAACCGTCGCCACCACATGGTCCACATCATTGTTTCAATTTTATCGGTGTTAATTCACCCTTTTTTATGTTGGTTTAATGAAAATGGGTTGGTTTCATCGCCGACTACTGTTTTGGTTTCATTAGTGTTTGGGTTTAGTAGAAATGTTTATGTTGGTATGAAGAAAATGAGTTTTTGAATCTGATTTTTCATTTCATTTTTTCTTTTGTTTTTTGAGTTGTATTTTATACATTGTTCACTCACAAATATGTTCTTAATTAGTGATCAGTCTGATGTAGGTTGAATAACTAAAGAAATATTCATCTATTCAGTATTGAATATTGCAAAATTTATTATAAAACTTGTATATTATTAGCTATAAATCAATATTGAATACTATAAGTTTATAATAAAACTCGTATATTACTAACATTGTTTAATATTGAATATTGTAAATTTATCTTAAAACTTGTATATCATTGTTCAATATCGAATAATGTAAATTTATCTTAAAACTAATGCAGTTTTGGTTGTGTTCATTATCGAACACAAATAATGATAAAAAAAACTCGTAAATATTTTTGGGTATGTTCAGCGGTGAACTCCGTTAAATTAATTATTTTTTACTAAATTATTTTAATTTTTTTTGCTTTTCTATTAAAAATTTAGAAGAGAACTAGATTGGAAAGAGAAAACTTTTTGTTTACTATTATACCCTTTTTAAATAAACAAAAAACAAAAAACAAAAAACAAAAAACATAATTAATAAAAACCATTATATCATATAGAAATAAGTGGCTGAGATTGCTTATCGCACTTTTCGCAAATAAGACACTTTTCGCATGAACCCTCCCCTATATATATATATATATACACACATGGCGGCGCGAGGCGCGACTCCGACGTTAAGAAACAGCCCTTGGCGGCGGGGTTAGGCGTGACGTAAGACAAGGCGGCGCGCCTTTACGCGCCAAATGGCGAGTTTTTTATGGCATGGCGTGCAAAAAATATCTTTTTAATTTTTTTTGATTTTGTTATATACATTTTGTGATCGCGTGTATTAAACTTTTATAAATTTGTATTTTGTTATTTGTATATGTTACTTTACTCCTAATTTATGCAGCTTTGTGTAGTTTGTATATTAATATTCATAAATTTAATATAAATATTTATAAAATATATACAAAATTGCCTCCTTAAGTGCCGCCTGATAAAACGCCATGGCTCGCCTCGGCTCCTAAAACTTGAGGCTTGACCTCGCCGTCACGCCACGCCCTACGTTATTTAGAACCATGTATGTGTGTATATATATATCTATATAGGGTAGAGATATTGTAAGATGTATTTAGATGTAAGATGTGTAAGAGGGGTTTTTAGCCGTAGGATGCACAAGAAAAGTCAACAAGATGAAATCAAGATTGATTGAATTAAATTCAAATTTAAATGAGGCTCGAGGGTATAACAGGTATGATATAAAATTGGTGAAACTAGTATTTATGGAAACCATTTGAAACAAGGAACGTGATTTATAACTGCTACATATCTCTTGAAATTGATGATACTCAATATGATAAAATTCAACACAGTGAACTAAAAATTTGATGCACACCGATTAAAAAGCAAGAACAAAAATAGATACAGAAGAACCATCTTTTGATGAATAAATTTTTAGATAGACATTAACTTCAAAAAAATTGACAAACAGCTGGTTTTCATCAATAATAATGGATGAATTACACATACTTAACTCGGATCTATACATCATTCATAAAATTTGATGAACTACACGTACTTAACTCGGTATATAAACGTAAACGAAAACCTGAATTAATGAAAAGAAAAGAACATTTCGATTCATTAAAAACTACTCTTTGATGTACAAAAATATTAGAAAAAATACATCGACAAATAAGAAATTCCGGCGACTCTTGATGAAGCCTTCAAACCAGAGATGGACTGTGGCGGGTTGGGAAAAGAAAAGGCGATCGAGATTGTGATTATCTTACATTCAAACATGAACGAACGGTGGCGGGCCAAGTACCTTCAACGAGAAATAATGAGGCTCCACCGATATCCATTGCCGGGGACACATGGTACCGATAAAAATCTAATATTCATCAACAAAATATGCTCAACTATCCGCATAAGCCATCGCTCATGGACTCATGAGTATATTATCTTCATATTCTGCACACAACCACAATGCCCTGCGTAACATGAATAACTAATAAAGCCACTTAACATTTTGCAGGTATCAAGGTCCATTTAAATAGAAATGTGAGCTAATTCACTTGACCACCTTTCAACACCTTTTGGGATCTGAGCAATACATTAAGTTTCCAACCATGTCGAAGATGGATCTTCTTTGATACAAATCCAGCCAACTTGATCAACGTAAGATGAACGGAGATCATATTTCGAAAAGATAGGTTTTGCAACTACGAACTTCAACCTCTGTTCTAATCTTTTAGCAATCGCTCTTGGTATAGGGTTGCAGAAGTGGTGGATACGAGCGGCGGTAGTTGTCGCGCTTCAGATCTGATGTGAGGAGGAAGTTTTAGGAGCGACGGTTGTTTGGGGTTTACAACGGATGACAATGGTAAGGGTTGTAGAGAGAATGACGCAAGGCGAGCAACGGATGTTTGAACTACCGGCGTGGAAGCAGCGGCCGTTATAGAACAAGATTAGGGTTTAGATGTTGAGGAACGAGGAATGAACACAACTGGCAGAAAGTTTATTTAAAATGGGAGGTTGATGCAAGAAAGAAGGAAGAGAGAGAATTTGGTATATAAAACACCTAAAATACCCTTTTTCATTTAGTGACACGTGTTGTTATTATATTGCATTTTACCCATCTTATTTTAATTCACATCTTATTTGATCCTCATTCTATATATATATATATATATATATATATATATATATATATATATATATATATATATATATATATATATAAATAAAAGTTACTAAGAAACTTAGTGCGTGCTTTGTTTTTTAGATTTTTTGGCTGCTTTCTAAAAAATAAGATTTCTATCATTTTCTAAATAAACAGATCATAGAAAACTACATGAAACTTTCCGCAATTAAACACTCTCGTAGCTTTTCTATGGCGTGCACAACCATCGTTAATCATAATATTAGGGCGAAACTGGTTATATCTTATCAAAAAGTTTTCAACATAGTGATAATACGATCTGATCTAATGCATTTTTTTTTCTTTTTTAGTTTAAGGATTAAAATCTTATTGTAAAGATATGTTTAGATTATAGTTTGTCGATAAAAAAAATAATGGTTATACTTATGTATTAACTTTACATTGAGGCTAGATATCACCATCTTAATATTAGAGAGTAACTTTTCAAACTTCTATACTCCTTAGTCCTTACCAAGACCTTTTGCTAAGAGTTTGATTTTCAAATGCGTTGGTTTTTGTTTTTTATACATTTTGGAGTATTCTTTGGGCTTTGGTCCAACATACGAATGATAAAAAGGGATAAAATCCTTACAAATATTATTAATCAATTTTCAATAATAAATAAAATAAACATATCAAACTTGAACATAAATAGAATAAGTCATAAAACATATACGAGAACAATAAATTTATAGGTACACTTTAATTAATCAATAATTTTTTTGAAAGATAGAAACCAAAGCTTAAGGTTTTAAAATAGTTTGTTTTTTTTCTCTATAATCTTAGTCCAGTCTTGATTTTTACTAAATAGTCTTTGAGTCCGCTAAATAATAAATAAGCCCACAGCCCAAGGGATTTATTAAAATTGTTAGACTATTCATTTCTTCTGGCTTCATGTTCATCAATCGTTGTTTCTGTTCATCGTCATCGACTCATCGCAAATTGCAATTCCAGCCCACAGGTTCAGAAATCGCAAGTCTAGAAATAATGTTGATCCAACGTAAGCGTAGAAGATGTAGAATCGCTGCTGCTCTTTGCTTCATATTTAGAAATCGCAACAATTTACCTTTGTTCTTTGATTTCAGGGCTGATCCTGAACTTTTCGTGTAATCGGGGAAATGTGTAATCCAAAGTCGCAAACCACTTTTGATATCGAACACGGAACATCCGCAAGACCTCGCAAATCCGTTAGCAGGTGTTAAAAAAATTCCTATCTCAAATTCAAATAGTATCTGATTTTATGTTTAGATCTGGTATGGTAATTGCATATTGCTTATTTGTTTCATGGTTTCTAATTTCTATTTAATCAGTTTTAGCCTGATAGTTGATTATTTTCTTACTTATGGGGTGTTTGTTTTAGCTTATTAAGGGATTTAAGGATAAGGTCTTTTTTTTTTCCTGCATAATTTTTATAAGCCAGATTTATTTTCTTGTTGTAAGTCATAATAAGCCTATAAGTCAAAAAATAAGCGGAAAAAACTAGCTTATCAAAATAAGCTAGAAAATAAGCCCTTAATAAGCTAAAACAAACACCACCTTAATCGACCTTTTCTTATTTGATTAATTGCTCTTTCTTTTTTTTTTTTTTACTTAATAGATTGTGACATTTGAGTTTGGTTTAGTTGTGAAAAGAGAGGATAAGAGAGGAAGTACATAGCTCATTCATGGTTTCTGACTTCTGAGTTTTGTTTAGTTGTATACCTGACAAGTTTAGTTCTTTTTAGTTGTGTTCTATCTAATCACTTTTAGCTTGTGTTACGTTTAGTAGTTTCCGAGTACACATTTGAGTTTTGTTCATACATGTATGTTGATTAAGTAAATGCAAACTATTTTAAATAATCATCAAATGTCTAATTACACTGTTTGCATAACCAAAATCAGATTAAACATATTGGATGGGTTATACCCACAATCCACTAAATTTATCGTTGATTTAGTTATACAAAATGTTAGAAAGTTATCAAATGTCTTTAGAAAATTGAGAGTCATGTATGTTTAGATATAGAATTGATTTAGAAGCACATGGTCTGTGATATTGGGGGATGTATTTTTCTTACTTTAGGGGCCTCTTTTAAATTTCTTCCCCGGGCCCTAAATATGATTGCACCGGCCCTAGGGAGAGGACAATTATGGAAGCAGGAAAGATGGGTGGAAAATACGATATATGCGCAATTTGTTTGAGTGAATACGAAGAAAACGAATGAAAAGATCTTTGCAGCTCAAAAAAATAACAAAAAAGTAAAGGCTGAGTGCTCAGAGAATGGAGTAGAGGTTGAGCTAGGTGGGGTGGGCTGATGAATGATGATACACGCCAACAGGTGAGCGAGTAAGAGAAGTTCTCATTAGTAAAGGTTATTGGCAAGTGGGTCAGAAGCATAGTCACATGGTTCGCGGTTCGCCTCGGTACGGGAACGAGGGTCGGGAACGCGGTTCGCTAGATTAGATGTATCCGGTACGGAGGGGGGTAGGTTCATTTCGGTACGGTGTACCTTTCGTTTTGGTACGGTGTACCACATTTACCTTTAAACATAAGTTTACTTTTTTACATATCTAATTTAAAGTTCAAAAGTAAATTGATTTATAACAAAATCTAAATAACTAATTTATTATCTAAAAATGAAAAGGACATATAGAAAACTCCTATAATGAAAAACAGTGGGATAAGGTGCACCACTTACAACATGAAAAAGCAGTATTGAGGTGCAGTTTTTACTGAATTGCGTTATGAACCCAACAACATGATCCTATTTGCATTATGAACCTAATAGGAATATACGTTGCATACTGTAATAGCCTAATAGGAATATACGTTGCATATATATAATAATAATAGCGTATCTTTAATCTTGGAGGGAAATCAGAGCTGAAATCGAAGAGGCGTCTGATAGGAATTGAAATCGTTTCCAATTGTCTTTCAATCGTTTCCGTAATTGAGTCGTAGGTGTAATTTTCGGTACATCCAGAATTCCCGTCACACTTCATCGAGTCAAGGTTTTCAAGCGATTGGGAACGATAATTCTCGTACCCAATATCGAATCAGAATTGGATTAGGAACGATTATTTACCGTACCAAAATCGCGAACCTGGAGCGACCGGGACGCGAATGTACCACGATTTGGTACTTATCGTTCGGAACGCGGTACGTAGGCATTTTAACGTACCTGCGTTTCTATGGTCAGAAGTCATATACAAGAGTGGGTGTCATTATAAGGTCATGTGTGAGGGTCAAAAGGACAAACAACAAAAAGAAAGACAAAAGGAAAGATGAATAGTTTGGACCCTTTTGCTCTGTTAAGCATTGGGAGGTTATGATCTGAATATAGTTTTGAAAAGTGGAGTATTACAGATGGAAATGGAGATTGTATGACAGTATGAGAGAGTTTAGTCATAAAAATAAAACATTCAAGTCGAATTCATGACGACAGAAATACATGGGGATGGTCTGATAAAGGAATTAAGATTGCAACATTAGACGAAGTGGACTCCAAGTGCTTGTCGCTATGAGGATATAATGTTTTCCTCTTGTATGGAGGATTCATGGTTTGTTGATTTAGTTGTAAATTTGTTTTATGTTCCTGCGAATGTAGGTTTGTGATGCTAGGAACGTGAAGTACTCCTTCGGTGTGGGCATGGGTATCATGGAGAATGTATTAAGGGTTGGCTTTTAGTAAGAATGTTTGTCTGATGTGCAGAGATACCGCAGTGACGATAGTATAGATTTTGATTTCCGTCTTTTAATCAACAAGGCTTGTAGTTTGCGTATTTCTGAGTTGGGAAGAAAAGAAAGGGGGGAAAACTAAATTTTGTGTTTCCAAGTCAGATAGAAGAAAAGAAAATTGATAGATTTACTTATTTACCCTAACTATATATTAATAAATAATAAACCTATTAATCAAATATCAACAAAACCATAATCTTCATTATATTTCTTGAATACATCTCGCAACAACTTAGATATCTTGAGCAGTGGAAGATATGAACATAGAGTTGGTGAGGATAACTATTAGCTTGAAGGGTAATATTATAAGCAGAAACAAACTGTAAGCTATCGGGATAAGGTACCCTCCAAATCAATTCAATATTGGGAGGAAAGCTAGGAGGGGAAGTTTGATTACAATCTCCCTTTCTTTTCTCTCGTATTCTTTTCGAAAATGTTTACCATGTAAAAAAAATAACTTCTTTCCAAAAATTTATGGGGACATGTTTTTTTCACCTTTCCTTTTAATCTCTTCCCTTTGTCTACATAACTGAATAATCGATCAAAGGCATATGAAGCTCTAATTGATTGCTTGAAAGTACAAGAAAATATAAAAACAATGAATTACAATAAATTGATATACAATCGTGGACATACAATAAACTAGCTACCATTACCTGCCACTAGCAATGGGCAGTATAGCACTTGTGTTCATGCTATCAAAGGTGCTTGAGCTTGCATTTGTTACATCTTTGTACTCATATTCATTGTTTAGCTTTTTGAGCAAATACTCCCCTTCATCTTCATTAGATGTACTTAGTTCCCATGGATGCTTTTGTATCATTGATCCCATTATTCCTTCTAACTCGATTGCTACTTCTTTCATGGTAGGCCTTTCATCTCCTTTAACACGTAAGCATCTTTGTGCAAGTCTTGATACTTGAATGATATCATTAGGAACTTCTTTTAGCTGCAACCGTTCGTCAAGAACCTCCAAGAGTCTCCCCTCGTTAAAAGAGTATAGAAAATAAATAGCTAGGTTTCTCTCTTCCTCTGGCCTATCGAAGCTGAGAGCCTTTTTTCCGGTTAGAAGTTCTACTAGCACAACCCCAAAACTATAAACATCGCTCTTATCAGTCAACTGAGTCGTCTGCATATATTCAGGATCTAAGTAGCCTAGTGTTCCTTGCACTATTGTTGCTAACTCAATCTGATCCATTGGAATTAGTTTAGATGCTCCAAAATCAGCCACTTTTGCAACATAATTATCATCCAAAAGTATATTCATCGGCTTGACATCTCGATGGATGATTGGGACAGATGCTGCAGAGTGCAAGTATGAAAGTGCTTCGGCTGTCTCGGTTGCGATTCTGAGACGGACGTCCCAAGTAAAAGCCGACGACTTGCCTTTGCTGTGAATATGATCAGAGAGTGTGCCATTTGGAATGTATTCGTAAACCAATGATGGGATTTCGGTTTCCAGACAACATCCAATCAGCTTCACTACATTCCTGTGATTTATTTGGGAAAGGATAACTACTTCATTGATAAATTGCTCTACCTGAGATTGTGTTTGATCCGGTAATTTGGACTTCTTTATGGCAACTACTCGGCTATCAGATAGAACTCCTTTATAAACTGTGCCATATCCGCCTTTACCGATAATCCTGCTCTCATGGTAGTTGTTGGTTGCCCTCTTTAGCTCCTCTATAGTGAAGACTTTTGCTTGATCATGAGAACCTCCATCTCCGGAAATTCTTTGCTGCAACATTATTCCACCATTTTGTTTAAAGAATTTTTCTTTAAGCATCATAAGCTTTCGCTTCTTAAGTCCCAAGTACAACCAGCTGATGAATATTAGGAGAAATATAGCAGTAGCTGAGGTACCTGCAACAATGAAAATAACTTTGTTTTTAACGGAAACTCACATTTAACCTAATGAGAGGCAATTTGATTTCTCATAGTAGCTTAGCATATAAACCGAAAAACAAAATGTATAATTACTTACTAACGGAAATCTTTATAACGGTAGACTCATCAGCAGTGCAGCCTGTTCCGTCTTTCCTTCCATCTCCAGAAAAACCTTTTCTACAAGAACACTTATAACTTCCTTCTAAATCATTGCATTCATGTTCACAATCATTATTTCCTCGTTCACATTCATTAATATCTGTAGAATATTAACAAATTTATGGTCAATTCTTCCTATATAGGAGAAGGTTCATTTGAAAACTGATTTTAGTATGAGTTCTGCGATAACCAATCTTAGTCGTTGATTTGATAAATGGAATTCACGGATGTAAAGTGTGGGGAATCAAGTGTTGTAGGGTGCATGTGATGAATTCATGGTGGGTGATGACATTGAATGAGGTGGAATTAGACGGCTCAGATTGGTTCTCGCAATAAAAATGGTTCTCAAATAAACTTCTTCCTATATATATACATATATATAGGGGAATATATAGGGGAGGGCTATTATGAGAATGAATATTTAGGTGATAATGAGAGAACAAGTCCTAGCCATTAATTATATGTTGATCAATTAGATCTAACGGTCGTAATCACCTGTTGCAATTCATGGCCATCGTAATTTATGGTTGGATTATGAATATAATAAGGGGGCAATTGTAAACTATCCGATTAAATCAAATTGAGCGCCAAGACTAACTCTCCCATTCTCACCTAAATATGCATTGTAATTTGAACCTCCAACTATATGTATATAAATAAAATAATAAAACATTAAATAATGGATCATCAAGACTTACTCTTGCACTCATTCGCATAAGGGTTGCCTTCATAACCATCTTGGCAACGACACCGGTATCCAGTACCAGCATAAGATGGATCGCATTCACTGTTTACTTTGCATAAGAAATTAGTATCCTTACTTGCTATATCACAAGTTTTGTCTCCAATTGCCCAATCTAGTAACATAGGCATCTTTTCTACGCTTTGAAACTTAAGCAGATCGGTTGTAGAGAAGTTATACTTGCCTTGTTCAACAAAAAAACCGTAGCTACAAGGGTTGAATTCTGTGATATTGGTATGGTTAGTATAGCTATTTAGAGATATTTCAAAAGATCTCATTCCTTGTGGCACGGCTACGTCACAACACCCAACTCCCGAGCAAGATCCATTTGTAAGTTGGCTGTTTTCACCACATCTAGAGATGCATCCGGTACCGTCAGTAACATTCCCTCTAGTTGCGCTAAAGAACGCATACATGTCACACCCGATGGCTATAAATTTGTTCTTGGCAGAGATCCGGAAAGTCCCTATCCTCAAAGAGGCTCGTTTTCTAGCGACTCGATGACCAGAACTATTGTAGCAATCATTGGCTACAAACATCATAATCTCCATCTCACTCGTGCTCGTCAACATGTTTGAAATAACAATATTGCTTGCGCTATTTCGGTAGTAAAGCACTGGGTCGCCTGATGATCGGTTACAAGTTACTAGGAAATCAGGACTATGGTAGCAACCTTTACCTGAACCAAAGGGGAATGTGATATTCAGATTGCCACATGAAGTTTCACAATCTGACCTCTGTTGAGCAGTTGCAGCCCCCAAAAGTGCAATAGCTGCTAGTGTTAGTAGTATTCTTAAATGCATAGTGTTGCTTTCTGTGTGCTTTTGAGTTGGTTGTTTTGGGTATTTGATTGATTGATGAAAGGTGATTAACTAGAGAGAGTTCTTATATATATGAACATGGACCACACGGTCATGAAGACTTGGTCAGTTTTTGAGATGTTAAGAATGATTAAAATATATATAGCTCATAAACATGCAATTTGCCCACTAGTTAGTTAATGGTTGAAGATATTTATCTAGACCCTTTTTATAGCCCTACCTTTCATGACCAAATTTCACTTTATGAGGAGTTATTTGAACATAATTATAAATTCATAAACCGAAGAAAAAAGTGGGTTTATATTCAAATCTATAAGCTTGTAGATTAGGAAAATATTTAAACTAATAATCCAAATACCCTTTGAATATTTATTTTTACTGTTCACATTCATTTCATATATAAGTTATACTAATAACTTATTAGGTCTTAATTAATTTGAGTTTTTTCTAACGCCAGTATTAACTTATTAATATGGGTATTTTGGGAAGTTATATATTCATCCAACCGTGACTTATTAATGCGTCATTAATGAGCCACAAAAAATATAAGTCATTGATTAATTTTAATCAAAAGCTAAGATTGTTTCTCGCAGTTCTCGTATGAAAAACAATTCTCGTTTGAACTTTTGCATATATATATATATATATATATATATATATATATATATATATATATATATATACACACACACACACACACACACACACACTATACTATACTATATTATAAAGCATTTAACTCTTTTGTCTTAATCTCTTAATTTTTAGTGATTTAAAATTACTAATACACCCTTGTTATTAAACTTAATGGAGACTATTAATTAAAGAAACTATATAATGGAGTTAATGGCAATCTTATTACCATTATAATAACTAAATCTTCCAAATAAAGATTATATTAAAAATTAAATCAATATAAATTAACTTAATAATTAAAACTTTTAATAAATAAACTTTTTATATTAAATATTTTATCCTATAATAAATATTTATAGCTTAACTGTTAAAAAATTACATATAACTAGAAGTATAATTAAATCTAAATAACATACGTCCTAAATTTATAAAAATTATTGGATTTTAAAAAGGTAATGTAATTAAAATATAATAATGCCAACATTATTATAAGATTTTACCATCCATGTAAAATTTTATTGACCCATTCTAAATTCGAAAATAAACACACCACCTATTTTTAAAATGGGCAAGTTCTCGAGAAATAAACACACCATTCTAGATATTTTATTTATCTATTTAGTTTTTTTTTATCTTTCTACTTATTTATTTATTTTATTTGTTTATTTATTCTCTCATTTATCTTATTCATTTAGTTTTTTTTTCTTCTTTATTATTATCAATGTTGTAAAACTCGCTAGGCGCTACTCGAGCGGCCGACCGGGGAGTAGCGAGTACTCGGCCTAGGCGGGGATTACCCGGGGAGTACTCGGATTGGGATATTTATGTATAAATTCAAAAATTCACATGTAATATGTTCGTAAATACTCATATATATATATATATATATATATATATATATATATATATATATATATATATATATATATATATATATATATATATATATATATATATAATTGTTCATAGGGCCCAAGAAATATGTTAGAAACATAAACAAAATTGTTAAAAATTTCAAATTGTGTCGCATAGTCGACAATATTAAGAAAAAATGGAAGAGTTGATTTCGTAGTCGTGATAAATAGCGGAAGAGAGGAAATAGATAAGGTTAAAAAATATAGTTACTTGCGTGCCTTGTGCCTTTGAAAAATTCAAAAAATAATTTTTTGACTTCAGTTGACCGAGTAGGCCGAGTAGGGCCGAGTAGGTCCGAGTAATGCCGAGTAGGACCGAATACCAGTAATATGGCCGAGTAGCCCCGACTCGCCTCGGCAGTTGGCCGATTTCCGAGTACTCCCCGAGTACTCGGCCGCCTAGGCCGAGTTTTACAACACTGATTATTATTATATTTTAGATCTCTCTTTTTCACGGCCGAAGGTTTTTTGCAGGAAGCAATCTCCCTACATGTTAGTGGGGGTATGATTGTCTACATTTCTACCTCCCCATACCCTGCTAGTGGGATTGGGTATCGTTGTTGTTGTTGCTATATTGCGTGGGTACAATGCTAGTATATATATATATATATATATATATATATATATACACGAGAACTGCGAGAACCAATCTCGGCCATTCCTTGCATATTGGAAGTTCATGGATGGAGAGCGTGGAGGGGATTAAGTGTGTCAGGGTGCAAGTGAGTAATTCATGGGTGGGCAATGACATTAAAGGAGGAGGAATTGGACGGTTCAGATTGGTTCTCGCAGTTCTCGTACGAAAAACAGTTATCGTTTGAACTTTGGCCTATATATATATATATATGAAAAAGTTCATGCGAGAACTATTCTTAGTGCGATAACCGCGAGAACCAATCTGAGCCGTCCAATTCCCCTCCTTCAATGTCATTGTCCACCCATTAATTCCTCACATGCACCATGCCACACTCTATTCCTCCACGCTCTCCATCCATTTAACTTCCCATATCCAAGGAACGACTGAGATTGGTTCTCGCACTAACAACGGTTCTCGCATGAACCCTCCCCTATATATATATATATATATATATATATATATATATATATATATATATATATATATATATATATATATATATATATATATATATTGACTCTTCCGATACTAATTATAATTTGAACAAGTTGTTTTTTATTTATTAATTTTCTTGATTGGATTTTACTTTTTAATAATAAAAAGAAAGCTCAAGAAAAAAGAGAGTAAACCGCCATTTATATGTATGTAAATATTCTTCTTAAGAATAGACATTTCACGTCAACTTTGGTAGGTTCGGAACTCGCTTTCTTTCTGAGGGACATTATAATTAACTTAAACTATTCTACGTTTGATTGTTTCTAATCAAGTGACCTTCTTCGTTGATAACTACATTACAACATTCCTCACCAGCACCATATATATATATATATATATATATATATATATATATATATATATATATATATATATATATATATAGGGTGTGGTTAAACAAAGAACCTCCCTTAAACAAAGAACCTAAAAACCTCCCTGGTGATAACATGTGGCACATTGTTTAGGGGCAAAAAAGGAAATTAAAAAAAAAAACTCATCGGCGCCTACAGCACCCCAAGCAAAACCCATCAACAAACTTAAAAAAAAAACCCCATTTACTTTAAATGTTCATAACTCGTTCGTTCTTAACAATTTTAACATAAAAATTATACCGTTAGATTCAGTTTTCGTCCTCTTTCAAACAAGACCGAACTTGATATATTTCTGAAACTTTTTTTTTTTGAAATGCAAAGTTTGCATTTTGAGTTGGGTTCATTCAAACTCAAAATGCAAAATCCGTAGTTTGCATTTTGAGCTGGGTAATTCAAGCCTAAATGTAAAATCCGTAGTTTGCATTTTGAGCTGGGTAATTTAAGCCTAAAGCCTAAAACATGAAGAATACAAAATGCAAAAAACATGCAGAATGCAAAAAACATGCAAAATGCAGAATGCAAAAAACATGCAGAATGTAGAACATAAATCGTATAAACATACAAAATGCAAAAACGAAAAACGCAAAAAAAAAACTTGATCGTCGCTAATTTTTGATCTGAGACAAACCTTTTGCGACGACATTCAGCTCATTAGCGACGACATTCAGCTCATTAGCGATGAGCTGCCAAAATGCAAAAAAAAAAAGATGTTTTTCCTGCGCAGCTGCCAAAATGCAAAAAAAAAAATCATTTTCAAAATTTTTTTAAAAAAGTATAGGAAGAGTGATCTTGTTTGAAAGAGGATTAAAAATCTAAAAGAATTGTATGATTTTTTTGATTAAATTCACAAAACTTAAAAGTTATGGCAATTTAAAGTTTTTGATGGTTTTTTTAAAAAAAATCGTGGGTTTGGGTGTGGATAATTACATTTTTTGCCATATCCTTCCTAAATTAATACATAATAATTATAGTTTTTGCCACCGATCAATCTCATCTATTGATTTTGATGATTCAAAGGTCCAGATTGGTTCTTTAGGTTCTTTGTTTAACACATGGTTCTTTATTGATTCAATTTATATATATATATATATATATATATATATATATATATATATATATATATATATATATATATATATATATATATATATATATATATATATATATATATATACCCGCGCAATGCTGCGGCGACAATGGTTTATGTTTTCTTATACGCCGTTTTAAAAAATGTAATGATATATCATTCGCATGATTTAATGTCATGAAATTTTTTCCAGTAACATATCCGTTTTTTTTCAAATTTTTTATATTTGTATCAACTATTTTTTTTCATAAACTATTTTTTTTAAATAAAATTTTAAACATATAATCAAACAACTTTTTTTTTTAATTTAGAAAGTTTTTGTTTTTTATTTCATTTTTTTAATAAACCATTTTTTTATAAACATATAATAACTTTTTTCTTAATTTAGGAAATATGTAATTATTTAATAATGTTTATTGGTGAGTGTGTAAAGTAGGAGAGAGAGATTGAGGTTATTTTTTATTTATAATTTAGAAAGTGTTTATTGGTGAGTGTGTAAAGTAAGAGAGATATTCATATTATTTGAGAGGTATTATTGATAAGTGTGTAAAGTAGGAGAGAGATGGATGTTATTTGAGGGATATAAATAATGTTTATTGATGAGTGTGTAAAGTAGGAGAGAGATGGAGGTTATATTTTATTTGTAATTTAGAAAGTGTGTAATTATACAATAATGTTTATTGGTGAGTGTAAAGTAGGAGAGTGATGGAGGTTATTTGAGGGGTATAATAGTCTTTTCAAGTGACTGAAATTTTAAGAGATTAAGGGAAATTTGTAAATGTATTATATATATATATATATATATATATATATATATATATATATATATATATATATACACTAGCATTGTACCCGCGCAATGCTGCGGAGACGAATAGTTTGTACCCGGTAATATACAATTTTTTATATATATAATAATTTTTACCCGGTAATATGTTATTTTATTTTATTCTTTTTTTCTTAAACTATTTTCTTTTTTTTAAACATATTTTTAAAAAAACAATCAAACAATTTTTTTTTAATTTAGAAAATATTTCCTTTTCATTTCATTTTTTTTTCATAAACTAGTTTTTTAATATATTTAAAAAAAAACAACCAAACAACTTTCTTTAAATTTAGAAAATGTGTAGTTATATAATAATGTTTATTAGTGAATGTGTAAAGTAGGAGAGAGAGATTGAGGTTATTTTTTATTTATAATTTAGAAAGTGTGTAATTATATAATAATGTTTATTGATGGGTGTATAAAGTAGGAGAGAGATGGAGGTTATTTGAGGGGTATAATAGTATTTTCATCTTACTTAAATTGAAGAGATTAAGCAAAAATGTATAAATGTATTATAAGGTAGTATATATATATATATATATATATATATATATATATATTATAGGGAGAGGATAACGTAAAAAGAGTTTTAAAATAAAAAGTGTAAGGAGAAATAACAACCATTAGATCAATCAAAAGTCAAGATCAAAAAGTCTAAAAAGTCAATAAAAGTGACCCACAACCAGAATTCCGTAACTGCCAACCAAGGGTAAAATTGTAAATGAAAAAGACAAATTCGTCAGGCCCTTCTGGCATATCTGTTCCACCTTCACTGTAACTGCTATATGTTGTCCAGATTCAAACAAGATGCACAATAATTAATAAACCTAAAAAATGTTTTTAAATTTTTTACATTGTCAAATACACATTACAAATGATGCACAATTCCTATTTTCAACAACAATTTATTAGAATCTGAACAAAAACAGATGAATATCGATCCCAGCAATTGAATTGTGCACCAAAGCAGTACAAAAATTGAAACACTTCTGTATTCATACAATAAACTTGATTCACAGTAATTTCACAAAATCTGATGTACAATCACCTCCAAGAAAGAAAAGCAAAAGATGAACGGTGATGATGGAACCTCCATTGTTGATGCACAACAAAGACGAAAATGAATCGGAGATTCAGTTGTGGGTTACCTTCGTTGGCGATGGCTGATCTGAACCAGGCGGCGGCAAAAAGCAAGGCGAACCCTAGGCGGTGGTCATATGAAACATCCACAGGTCTGTGTGCGGTTTGGGGGCGACGGTAAGCATCAGCGGCGACGGCAAGCAACCAAACAACAGCGGCGACAGCAAGCCAAGGGCGACGCACGGGCGACTGGAGAGAACAGTCGACGAACAGCAGGCGAGAACATGTGGTCGAACAAAGAAACCGGCGACTGGCAGTGGCGGACTCAGCGGCCAAGAAAGGAGGTTACCCGGAAAAATACGGCCGGCGACTGTCAAAAGCGACGGCGGAGAGCATAGTCGCGACGATGCATAGAAGGGCAAAGAACGGCGGAGGAAGAAAAGCATGGGGGCGGAGAAAAACAGGCGGATGTGCTATTAGGGTTCTCAGGTAGGGATTTATTTTATGGAACGTGGGTAGTGGGTGGACAGGAGAGAGAAACAAATAAAACTTTCTTCCTAATTTACCCTTTTAACAGATTTGACACGTGTTAGCATCAGAATTTACCCTACACTCTGTACCTTAAAATTCTTTTTATTTGATCTCACCTCTCTCTCTCTCTCTCTCTCTCTCTATATATATATATATATATATATATATATATATATATATATATATATATATATATATATATATATATAGGGTGTGGTTAAACAAAGAACCTCCCTTAAACAAAGAACCTAAAAATCCTCCCTGGTGATGACATGTGGCACATTGTTTAGGGGCAAAAAAGGAAATTAAAAAAAAAAAAAACTCATCGGCGCCTACAGCACCCCAAGCAAAACCCATCAACAAACTTAAAAAAAAAAAACCCCATTTACTTTAAATGATCATAACTCGTTCGTTCTTAACAATTTTAACATAAAAATTATACCGTTAGATTCAGTTTTTTGTCCTCTTTCAAACAAAACCGGACCGGACTTGATATATTTCTGAAACTTTTTTTTTTCAAATGCAAAGTTTGCATTTTGAGATGGGTTCATTCAAACTCAAAATGCAAAATCCGTAGTTTGCATTTTGAGCCGGGTTCATTCAAGCTCAAAATGCAAAATCCGTAGTTTGCATTTTGAGCTGGGTTCATTCAAGCCTAAAATGCAAAATCCGTAATTTGCATTTTGAGCTGGGTAATTCAAGCCTAAATGCAAAATCCGTAGTTTGCATTTTGAGCTGGGTAATTTAAGCCTAAAGCCTAAAACATGAAGAATACAAAATGCAAAAAACATGCAGAATGCAGAATGCAAAAAACATGCAGAATATAGAACATAAATCGTATAAACATAC
The DNA here is from genome assembly GCA_947179395.2 of Pulicaria dysenterica. Classification (NCBI taxonomy): domain Eukaryota; kingdom Viridiplantae; phylum Streptophyta; class Magnoliopsida; order Asterales; family Asteraceae; genus Pulicaria; species Pulicaria dysenterica. Next base: position 108,780,314 of record OX359288.1, on the reverse strand, counting down.
AAAAAGTAAAAACGAAAAACGCAAAAAAAAAACTTGATCGTTGCTAATTTCTGATCTGAGACGAACCTTTTGCGACGACATTCAGCTCATTAGCGACGACATTCAGCTCATTAGCGACGAGCTGCCAAAATGCAAAAAAAAAAGATGTTTTTCCTGCGCAGCTGCCAAAATGCAAAAAAAAAAAAAATTCATTTTCAAAAAAATTTTAAAAAAGTATAGGAAGAGTGATCTTGTTTGAAAGAGGATTAAAAAACTAAAAGAATGATATAAGTTTTTTGATTAAATTCACAAAACTTAAAAAAGTTATGACAATTTAAAGTTTTTGGTGGTTTTTTTTTTTTTAAAATCGTGGGTTTGGGTGTGGATAATTACATTTTTGCCATATCCTTCCTAAATTAATACATAATAATTACAGTTTTGCCACCGATCAATCTCATCCATTGATTTTGATGATCCAAAGGTCCAGATTGGTTCTTTAGGTTCTTTGTTTAACACATGGTTCTTTATTGATTCAATTTCTATATATATATATATATATATATATATATATATATATATATATATATATATATATATATATATATATATGAAGAACTTCCATTGAGAACCATATTTAGTGCGAGAACCGCGAGAACCAATCTGAGCCGTCCAGTTCCCCCTCTTTCAATGTCATTGTCTACCCATGAATTCCTCACATACACCCTGCCATACTCGATCCCCCACGCTATCCATCCATGAATTTCACTTATTAAATCAACGGCTAAAATTGGTTCTCGTAGTTCTTGCACTAAAATTGGTTCTTGCACTAAAATCATATATATATATATATATATATATATATATATATATATATATATATATATATATATATATATATATATATATATATATATGCAAAAGTTTAAACGAAAACTATTTTTCGTAGAGAATCAATCTGAGCCATCCAATTCCCCCTACTTCAATGTCATCACCCACCCATGAATTCCTCGAATGAACCCTGCCACACTTGATCCCCCACGCTCCACATCCATGAACTCCACTATATCAAATCAACGGCTAAGATTGGTTCTCGCAATTCTCGTACGAAGAACAGTTCTCGTTTGAACCATCCCATATATATATATATATATATATATATATATATATATATATATATATATATATATATATATATATATATATATATATATATATATATATATATATATATATATATATTTATGAAAAAGTTCCATTGAGAACCAATTTTAGTGCGAGAACTGTAAGAACCAATCTGAGCCGTCCAATTCCCCCTCTTTTAATGTCATTGCCCACCCATGAATTTCTCACATACACCATGCCACACCTGATCCCTCCACGCTCTTCATCCATTAATTCCACTTATCAAATCAACGACTAAGATTGGTTTTCGCGGTTCTCGCACTAAAATCGGTTCTCAATGGAACCCTCCCCTATATATATATATATATATATATATATATATATAGGGGAGGGTTTATGCGAGAACCGTTGTTAGTGCGAGAACCGCGAGAACCAATCTCAGCCGTTCCTTGGATATGGGAAGTATCATGGATGGAGAGCGTGGAGGGATAAGGTGTGGCAGGGTGCATGTGAGGAATTCATGGGTGGGCAATGACATTGAAGGAGGGGGAATTGGACGGCTTAGATTGGTTCTCGCGCTAATAACAGTTCTCAGCCGTTCCTTGGATATGGGAAGTTAAAGGGATGAAGAGCGTGGAGGGATATAATGTGTCAAGGTGCATGTGAGGATTCATGGGTGAGCAATGACATCAAAGGAGGGAAATTGGACGGCTCAGATTGGTTCTCGCGGTTCTCACACTAAGAATGGTTCTCGCATGAACTTTTTCCTTTATATATATATATATATATATATATATATATATATATATATATATATATATATATATATATATATACAATAGCATTATACCCGCGCAATGCTGCGAAGGCGAATAGTTTGTACCCAATAACACACTATTTTTTATATAATATAGGAGTATGATAAAATAATTTTTACCTGATAATATGTAATTTCATTTTTTTTTCATAAACTATTTTCTTTTTCATTTCATTTTTTTTCATAAACTATTTCTTTTTTAAACATATTTATAAAAACAATCAAATAATTTTTTTTTGTAATTTAGAAAGTGTGTAATAATATAATAATATTTATTGGTGAGTGTGTAAAGTAGAAGAGAGAGATGGAGATGTTAAAAGTTTGTGTTAATGGTATAATAGTAATTTTAAGTGACTGAAATTTTAAGAGATTTAAGGAAAATACTTAAATGCTTTATATAATAGTATATATATATATAGGAAGAAGTTCCATTGAGAACCATTTTTAGTGCGAGAACCGCGAGAACCAATCTGAGCCGTCCAATTCCCCCTCTTTCAATGTCATTGCCCACTCATGAATTCCTCACATACACCCTGCCACACTTGATTCCTTCACGCTCTCCATCCATTAAATTAATATGGGAGACTCAATCTCAGCCGTTCATTTTGTAAGTGGAGTTCATGGATGGAAAGCGTGAGAAAATCGAGTTTTGCAGGGTGCATGTGAGGAATTAATGGGTGAGCAATGACATTGAAGAAGGGGGAATTGGACGGCTAGGATTGAGTATCCCATTCTCAATTAATTTAAAGTTTTTATTTCAACTTCCCAATATATATATATATATCTTACTACTATATAAAGCATTCATGTTTCTCTCTCCTAAGTTTTTTAAGACTTTTTAAATTTAAGTAGTACAATTTTTTAACCAAATGTATAACCATCTAAAGCAAAGAACAAAATATTGATAAATGGAAATTCAAAATATTAATTCAATAAATTTAATGCTATTGATTCCATAACTTTTTGTTTATTAAAAATTTACTATCATATAAACACAATTATTCACCACATCAAAACAACTTTCAAAATTTTATTAATTTCTCTCTCCTTATTTCATAAATATAAATCTTTTTATAAAAGCATTTCGTAAGTATAAATCTTTTTTTTTTCTTATTTAATTTCTTTTAGAATTTGTTTTTGAAACTAATAGATAGTTGATGCATATAAAAAAAATTGAAAAAACGAACATCTTGCTAAAGAAAACTTTTTGTGACGTTGAATCACGCGAATAACATATTACTCCCTCCGTCCCAATTTAAGTGTCCAGTTTTAACTTTTTAAGTCTTTCTTTTTTAACTTTGACCTTAAGTATTTTTGTTTATGTTATATAGTACTTGATGTAAAATATATGAATCGATTGTGTTTTAAATGTATATTCATTTGGTATAATTTTTATTAAGTAATATATAACACAAATAAAAATATTTAAGGTCAAAGTTGAAAAAGAAAGACTTAAAAAATCAAAACTGGACACTTAAATTGAGACGGAGGTAGTATTAAATTACTGAAAGCGACATATTGCAAAACAAAAATTATTCGTCGTCGCAGCATTGCGCGAGTCGGATGCTAGTATATATATATGCATGTATGCCAGTGGCGTTCTTAAGTCAATTATATACATACTAGAACTGTACACGCACAATGTTGCGGAGGCGAATAGTTTGTACCTGATAACATACCATTTTTCATATAATATAGAAGCATGATAAAATAATTTTTACCCGGTAATATATCATTTCATTTTTTTTTTCATAAACTATTTTCTTTTTCATTTCATTTTTTTCTTTTTCTCATAAACTATTTTCTTTTCTTTAAACATATTTATTTGATAATGTTTATTGGTGAATGGGTAAAGTAGAAGAGAGAGAGATGGATGTTATTTGAGGGGTATATTGGTAATTTTCTTTTACTTAATTTTAAGGAGGAGATAGAGTATTAAATGTATTATATATGAGTAAGATAAAATAAGATATATGTGGTTGGAAAAGTGTGTAGTTATAAAATAATATTTATTAGTGAGTATGTAAAGTAGGAGAGATAATTAAATGGATTATAAGGTAGTGCATTATGCATAAATGTTAGTACTACTTAAAATTAAGTAGGCTGAATAATTTGAGGAGAGAGAAACTTAAATGCATTATATAGGAGTAAGAAAATATAGAATTAGTAGATCAGAAGCTGCCTGATCTTTATGGTCCCGGCCCCGAGAGAGACGAAGACTTCAGCTTTTTTGTTGTTATTGAAAAAGAAGGTTAACATTCCTATAATTTAACACATGTTCAGACAATTATTTTCTTTCCCGGCACATGAGTCATGTCACATCCTAAACGACTTTTGATTTTCCTCAAGTCAACATTCCTATAATTTAACACATGTTAAAACTTAACACAAAGACCTGTTTTTTAACACTACAAGGAAAGAGGGTATTAGCAGCTATATGTCGTCGCTGAATCCTCTAAATGATGTTGTCTCCGTCACCGTTAATAGACTTATTACTTGTAGTGGAACTACAGTATCACATATTATTATAATACTAACAGTGTACCCGCGCAATGCTGCGACGGTAAATAGTTTCTGTTTTGCAACATGTCGTTTTTAATGATTTAATGATACGTCCTTCGCGTAATTCAATATGACGGAAAAAATTTCTGCAACATGTCCGTTTTTTCTACAATTTTTCATATATTTATATCAAATATTGTATTAATTTTAAAAATAAATTCTAAGAAACATTAAAAAAATAAAAAAAGATTTATATTTATGAAATAAGAAAAGAGAAGTTAATAAGATTTTGAAAATTATATTGTGTTTGTGTAAGAGATGATGTTAGTGTGAGAATATATTTTAAATAAATAAAAAGTTAAAGTTTATTAGGAGAGATAAATATTTAAAAATTAAGTGGGTGAGATTAATTTAGATAAAAGAAGGGTGAAGATTGATTGTTGGTTGAATTTTAAGAAGTTTTAAGACAGGAGGAATTTTAAGAAACGGTTGAAGTTTTAAGAAGTTTTAGATTGATTGTTGGTTGAATTTTAAGAAGTTTTATTAGGGATGATTGTGGTTCATATGGAATCTTAGAAACGGTAAAATGTTCTTAACCCATTGCTTTTTGCGTGAATATGTTATTTTTAGTCTGATTCAGGGGGCTTAATTCATTTTTATGGGTTAAAAGACAGGATGAACTTTGGTGGCTCAAATAGTTTGGTTGATTGGTATTGTTCTCCTATGAGTTGTTTTTCATCTTAGTTTAAATGTCTCTCCTTGTATGGTAACTAGTGCCTTGTAGATTCAGAAATTTTTAGGATCTGAAGCAAGCATTCAATAAAGATTGCAAGACGACTTGTATAATGAAGAAAAACATATTCAGATCAAAACACGGTTAATCAAAATTGTTTGATAGCTAAATAAATACAACAAAAATCTAAATCTAACACATGATTATGAACACCAACAAATTTGTTTGATAGTTCAACCAGTAAGAACAGAGTCAGACTCAGTCACAAATCAGGCCATCAGGGCTTTCCTTTTTCTTTGGTTTGGAGGCTGGGTATATTTGTTAGCAGGGGCCTCCCCTTTACTATTATAAATATTTTAGACCAAAACAAGTTGGACAACACATCATAAGTTTGACCAAAGTGTAATTTCAAACAGAAAATCATTAAACAACTAATAATTTTTGGCCCAGATGCAGTAGCCCACATAAAACTCAAGAATTGTGAAAAAAAAGGAAGGATGGGCTTGTCCACATGTTTTTATGAAAATTAAACTATTTAAAATCATTTTTCTCATTAATTAATTTGGAATAAAACACAAGAAACGTTTTAATCTTTCTAATGGAACAAGTATCATCAAGGAATTAAGATTGCAACATTAGTTCCAAGTGCTTGTCGCTATGAGGATATAATGGTTTCCTCTTGTATGGAGGATTCATGGTTTCTTGATTTAGTTATAAATTTGTTTTATGTTCCTGCGAATGTTGGTTTGTGATGCTAAGAACCTGATGTACTCCTTCGGCCTTTGGGATCGTGAACAAAATCATTAATGTTAAAGAAAACCCCAAAGAAAAGGTGAGAATGGAGAGACTACAGTTTGGACATGAGTATCATGGAGAACGTATCAAGGGTTGACTTTTAGTAAGAATGTTTGTCTGATGTGCAGGGATACCACAATGACGATAGTATGGATTTTGATTTTCGTCTTTCAATCAACAAGGCTTGTAGTTTGCGTATTTCTGATTTGGGAAGAAAAGAAAGGGAGACAAAGCAAGTCGGAGAGAAGAAAAGAAAATTGATAGATTTACTTATTTACCCTAACTATATATAAATAAATAATAAACCTATTAATCAAATATCAACAAAACCATAGTCTTCATTATATCTCTTGAATACATCTCACAGCAACTTAGACCTCGTGAGACAGTGGAAGATATGAACGTAGAATCGGCGAGGATAACTATTAGCTTGCAGGGTAATATTGTAAGCACAAACAAATTGTAAGCTCTCGGGATAAGGTTCTCTCCAAATCAATTCAATATTGTGAGGAAAACTAGGAGGGGAAGTTTGATTACGATCTCCTTTTCTTTTCTCTCATATTGTTTTCGAAAATATTTATCATTTAAAAAAAACTTCTTTCCAAAATTGTACGGGGAACACATTTTTTTCACCTTTTCTTTTAATCCCTTCCCTTAATTTGTCTACATAACTGAATAATCGATCAAAGACACATGAAGCTATAATTGATTGTTTTCAAGCAACTAGAAAATATAAAAACAATGAATTACAATAAATTGATATACATTCATGGACAAACAATAAAGTAGCTACCTTTACCTGCCACTAGCAATGGGCAATATAGCATTTGTGTTCATGCTATCAAAGGTGCTTGAGCTTGCATTTGCCACATCAGTGTACTCGTATTCATTGTTTAGTTTTTTGAGCAAATACTCCCCTTCATCTTCATTAGATGTACTTAGCTCCCATGGATGCTTTTGTATCATTGATCCCATTAGTCCTTGTAACTCGATTGCTACTTCTTTCATGGTAGGCCTTTCATCTCCTTTAACGCGTAAGCATCTTTCTGCAAGTCTTGATACTTGGATGATATCATTAGGAACTTCGTTTAGCTGCAACTGTTCGTCAAGGACCTCCAAGAGTCTCCCCTCTTTTAAAGAATACAGAAAAAAAGTAGCTAGGTTTCTCTCTTTTTCTGGCCTATCGAAGCTGAGAGCCTTTTTTCCGGTTAGAAGTTCTACCAGCACTACCCCAAAACTATAAACATCGCTCTTATCTGTTAACTGAGTCGTCTGCATATATTCAGGATCTAAGTAGCCTAGTGTTCCTTGCACTATTGTTGCTAACTCAATCTGATCCATTGGAATTAGTTTAGATGCTCCGAAATCAGCCACTTTTGCAACATAATTGTCATCCAAAAGTATATTCATCGGCTTGACATCTCGATGGATGATTGGAACCGATGCTGCAGAGTGCAAGTATGAAAGTGCTTCGGCTGTCTCTGTTGCGATTCTGAGACGAACGTCCCAAGTAAAAGCCGAAGAATTTCCTTTGCTGTGAATATGTTCAGAGAGCGTGCCATTTGGAATGTATTCGTAAACCAATGATGGGATTTCGGTTTCCAGACAGCATCCAATCAGCTTCACTACATTTCTGTGATTGATTTGGGAAAGAATAACCACTTCATTGATAAATTGCTCTATCTGAGCTTGTGTTTGATCCGGTAATTTGGACTTCTTTATGGCAACTACTCGGCTATCAGATAGAACCCCTTTATAAACTGTGCCATATCCGCCTTTACCAATAATCCTGCTTTCATCATAGTTGTTGGTTGCCCTCTTTAGCTCCTCTATAGTGAAGACTTTTGCTTGATCATGAGAACCTCCATCTCCAGAAATTCTTTGCTGCAACATTATTCCACCATTTTGTTTAAAGAATTTTTCTTTAAGCACCATAAGCTTTCGCTTCTTAATACCCAAGTACAACCAGCTGATGAATATTAGGAGAAATATAGCAGTGGCTGAGGTACCTGCAACAACGAAAATAACCTTTTTTTTAACGGAAACTCGCATTCAGCCTAATGAGAGGCAATTTGATTTCTCATAGTAGCTTAGCATATTACTGAAAAACATCATGTAATTTTACTTACTAACGGCAATCTTTATAATAGTAGAATCATCTGCAGTGCAACCTGTTCCATCTTTCCTTCCATCTCCAGAAAAACCGTTTCTACAAGAACACGTATAATTTCCTTCTAAATCATTGCATTCATGTTCACAATTATGATTTCCTCGTTCACATTCATTAATATCTGCAGAATATTAACAAATTTATGGTCAATTATTTATATATATATATATATATATATATATATATATATATATATATATATATATATATATATATATATATATATATATATATATAGACACACACACACTCACACACACTATCATAGTACCCGCACAATACGACGACTAGAAATAATTTCTACTTAATAAATATTTTTTATAACGTAAGATTATTATATCTACGTATTATGATGACATCGAACAATTTTCGTTCGCAATATATCTATTTCTTAATGCTTTTTCCATTTCTTTTATTTCTCTTTTCTTTATAACTTTTATTATTAATTTTTAAAATAAAAATTTAAAAACAATAAAATGAGAAATAAAAAGAATTTTAAAGATACTATAGTTAAATCTAGATCACATGATGAGTCATTTAAAAAGATCCAGAAATATGTATACATTTATTTACATGTTATTAGGTTTATTAGTTTTAACAATCTAGCTATACTGTGTTATATTTTTTAATGAAAATCTTTTTTATTTAATTTTAAATTTGTTTCTAATACCATATAGGTTAAAAATTAATTTGTATCGACTTTACTTTCTTTAAACATTATTTATTATAGAAGGCTTAGTTTAAAAAAAGTATTCAAGAATCTAATTAACTCCAAATAATGATTTTTTTTTAGGTTTAGATAAGTAGTAAATTAGTAATTTTAAATACTTTATAATATAGTATAGATATAGATATCGATAAAATAATGAAAACACCAAATAATGGATCATCAAGACTTACTCTTGCACTCATTCGCATCATTCGCATAAGGGTTGCCTTCATAACCATCATGGCAACGACACCGGTATCCAGGACCAACATAAGCTGGATCGCATTCACTGTTTCCTTTGCATAAGAAATTAGAATCCTTACTTGCTATATCACAAGTTTTGTTTCCAATTGCCCATTCCAGTAACATAGGCATCTTCTCTACTGTTTTAAAATCAAGAAAACTGGTTGTAGAGAAGTTATACTTGCCTTGTTCAACAAAAAAACCATAGCTGCAAGGGTTGAATGCTGTGATATTGGTATGGTTGGTAAAGCTAGCTAGAGAGATTATAAAAGATTTCATTCCTTGTGGCACGGCTACCTCACAACACCCAACTCCTGAGCAAGATCCATTTGTAAGTTGGCTGTTTCTACCACATGTAGAGACACATCCAGTGCCGTCAGTATCGTTCCCTCTAATTCCGCTAAAGTACGCATACGTGTCACACCCGATGGCTATAAATTTGTTCTTGGCAGAGATCCGGAAAGTCCCTAACTTTAAACTGGTCCGAGTTCGTGTGACTAGATGACCAGAACTATTGTAGCAATCATTGGCTACAAACATCATAATCTCTATCTCACTCGTGCTCGTCAACATGTTTGAAATAACAATATTGCTTGTGCTATTTTTGTAGTAAAGCACCGGGACGCCTGATGATCGGTTACAAGTTACTAGGAAATCAGGACTATGGTAGCAACCTTTACCTGAACCAAACGGGAATGTGATGGTCAGATTGCCACATGAAGTTTCACAATCTGACCTCTGTTGAGCAGTTGCAGCCCCCAAAACTGCAATAGCTGCTAGTGCCAGTAGTATTCTTAAATGCATACTTGCTTTCTGTGTGTTTTGAGTTGGTTGTTTTGGGTGTTTAACTAGAGAGAGTTCTTATATATAAGAATATGGACCACACGGTCATGAAGACTTGGTTAGCTTTTGAGAGGTCAGAGGTAAAGGATTATAATATGGCTCATAAATATGCAATTTGCCCACTAGACACTAGTTAGTTAATGGTTGAAGATATTTTATTAGACCCTTTTTATGGCAAGGAGGGGGAATTGGTAAAAGTTCAAACGAGAACTGTTTTTCGTACGAGAACCGCGAGAACCAAATCTGAGTTGTCCAATTCCCCCTCTTTCAATGCCATTGCCCACCCATGAATTCATCACATGCACCCTGCCACACTTGATCCCTTCACACTCCACATCCATGAATTCCACTTTATCAAATGAACGGCTAAGATTGGTTCTCGCAGTTCTCGTACGAAAAACAGTTCTCGTTTGAACCATCCCCCCTATATATATATATATATATATAGGGGAAGGTTCAAATGAGAATGATAAATTAAGTGAGAATTGAAGACTCAATCTCAACCGTTCATTTTGTAAGTGAAATTCATGGATTGAGATCGTGGAGGGATAGAGTGTGGCAGAGTGCATGTGAGGAATTCATGGGTGGACAATGACATATAAAGAGGTGGAATTGGATGGTTGGGATTGAGTCTCTTATTCTCATAAATATTTAGGTTCTCGTTTGAACCTTTACCTATATATGTATATATGGATGGCGAGGTGTGTTGTAATGTAGTAATTAACGAAGAAGATCCCTTCATTAGAAACAATCAAACGTAGAATAGTGTAAGAGTTAATATGGTCCCTCAGAAAAGCGACTTTCGAACCTACCAAAGTTGACTATATCAACTTAATGTCTATTCTTAAGAAGAATACTAGCATCTAACCCGCGCAATGCTGTGACGATAACTAATTCATACCGGGTAGTATGTCCGTTTTCGGTTACATGTTATCAGGTTTATGAGTTTTAATTATACGATTTTTCAAAACTTAAATTAAAATATTTTTAGTTTGATAGAGTATTTAAAATAATATTTCTATGGAGATTTTTATTTGATTTTTTATTTGTTTGATATATTATAGGTTGAAATTAATTTGTATTGACTTGATATTTTTAATCATTGTTTTTTTATGGAATGTTTAGTTATTAAAAAGGTATTCAATGATTTCCTTTTATGTTTAAATAAGGGGTAAGTTATAGATTTCAAATTACTTAAAATTTAAGAGATTAAGACTTTTAGGAGAGAGTGTTAAATGCTTTATATAATAGTATAAATATACATACATATGGTGGTTTACTCTCATTTTCCTTGAACTTCCTTTTTATTATTAATAAGTTAAATTTAAGAAAATTAATTAAAAAAAACTTCTTAAAATGATTCAAGAACCTATGTCGTCTGTTAATTAGGTAGCAAGAGTTTATAAAAGTATAATTAGTATATTGGAAGAGTCTGTCTATATATATATAGGGGATGGTTCAAACGAGAACTGTTTTTCGTACGAGAACTGCGAGAACCAATCTCAGCCGTTCCTTGAACTGTTTTTCGGCTGAGATTGGTTCTCGCAGTTCTCGCATTAACCCTCCCCTATATATATATAATCAGGATCAAAGAAAAAGAGTTTTAAGGTAAAAAGGGTAAGGTGAAATCATAGAGTGACACGTGGCAAATATGTTAAAAGGGTAAATTGGGTATACTTTTTATTTATCTCTCCCCAAAACCATCCACGTTCCCCACTTTCTCTCTAGATCCCATCCTCTTCCTCAAGGAAAACCCTAATCCATCGCCATCCTAGTCCCCTGTGAAGTCGCGTGCACCTCCACCGCCGGTGCACCACCATCGCAAATAAAAACCCTAATATCCGTCGACTTCATTCGTGCCCCACGTACAAATCGCCGTCGCCTTCACGAAAACCCTAATATAGTTCGATCCGGTGTGCACCACCACAGCATCTGTATCACCACCGCCGCTAGTCTGCGTCGATACCGCCGCAGCCGCCGCCGCTGTTTTTTGCTGCTTACCGTCGCCTCCCCACTGCACACAGACCATGGCTGTGGATTATTTCATATGGCCGCCGCCTAGGGTTTGCTTTGCTTCGTGTCGCTGCCTGGTTCAGATCTGCCATCGCCGATCTCCACGAAGGTAACCCACATCTGAAATCTCTGATTCCGTTGTGCATCAACAAAGGAGGTCCCTAGGGTTTCGGTTTGCTTCTTGCCGCCGCCTAGGGTTCGGATTCAGATCTGCGTAGCACTGGGTAACCTCTGTTATTACCGATGGCCATTACAGATTATGATTCTTTTTTGTTTTGTAATCGAGATGCACTGTCGCCATCAAATGTATTTCATTCTTGAACATGGAAACTAATCGATGTTTGTTCTTGATTCATAAAATTTTTAATGAATCCAATTCATCAAAATCGATTTTTTATGATTCTCGTTTGTGCATCTGTTTGTTAACAGTGTGATTGATGAATCAATTATCAGAAATTGTGCATCTATAATCTGTGCATCTATAATATGATGATTCCTTGATGAGCATTTTTTGATTTTGTTTATCAATCTTTGATTGTTCGATGCAGGTGTTTGTTTACCATCTGTTTTTGTGTTCATCAAACCTGTGTATCAATTTTAATTTTTGATGAGTTTGTGTCGTGCTTCCTGTTCTTCAGGGATGATACGTGTTCTCGTAACTGCAAGCTTGCTTTTTGGTGTTTGATTTTACAAATATGCCCTTTTTAGTATATTTTATTTTTCATTTATTTTTCATTTTTTGACTTTTTTGATCTTGACTTTAGGTTGATCCAATGGTTAGGATCTCTCCTAACCCTTTGTAGAATAAATCTCTTTTTAGATTATCCTATCCCTATATATATATATATATATATATATATATATATATATATATATATATATATATATCTTCTACTATAATAAAACACAGTTTTTAAATGCTATTTTCTATGTCATAAACGACCCAAAATGCTTACGTGTCACATAATTAAACAATCATCTCCCTGAATTTACTAATCCATATGACGGTTACCAGTTACCACACGGGAAATAAAACATTAAACCAAAAAAATAAAAATCTTCTTCCAGGAGCATCGCAGTTTTCTCCAACCGTCACGTGTAAATCTTCGTCAGAAAAATTCACAATCCGTTTTCAAAGAAAATTGATAAGCATACCCCCAAATCGTATGTTCTATAACCCTAACTCTAAACTTTCATGCTCATAGAACAATCGTCTGTTATCAAAAGATTTTGTTGCGTAATTCGATGACTATATTCTACTTGTAAGATAATTCTATAATTGTACCTTCAAATTTCTCGGGTATTTAAACCGGTTAGCACCCAGGTTATATATTTACTCATTTTCTCATTTGATATTCATGAGAAATATTAAATATAGTCCATACTTATTGCATAGTCCTGATGGACTAATTTTAGTCCTTGGATTATCCCCATCAATGGTTCAGATTGAATTTTAAAAATTTGGGCGGAGTGACATTTTCGTAATTAACATGTAATGATTTTACCATCACATATGATTGTATAGTGAATCATATGTGATTTGATATTGAATCACATATGATTAAATATTAAAATTTAGGACTATGTTTTTTATATAGACTATATTAAACACAACTCTCATATTCATATGTTGGTAAGAATATTGAATAATGGTGACAACAAAATCTTCTTGTGGAGTTGTGGACATATGCTCTGTTGAAAATAAAGTCATATATTTTGTAATTTTTGATAAATAATTCAAATGGGTGTTTTTAGAAACATATTTACCAAATGAGTGTTGTTTTAAACATATTTACCATTTAGGTGTACTTTTTATTTTTACTACTTTTTTTTATATTTTTTATTGTTTTCTTACTACTTTTTAACTGTTTTTTAATTGTTTTTTGCTGCTTTTTTAACAATTTTTTTACCATTGTTTTCTTACTACTTTTTAAACTGTTTTTTACAGCTTTTTATAATTGTTTTTTTTAGTGTTTCTTTACCATCTTTTGCTATTTTTTAATTGTTTCTCTACTGCCTTTTAACTATTTTTTACCCTTTTTTTTAACTTTTTTTTTATGTTTTTTAACTGTTTGTTTATATATAATATATCACAATCGAAACAACTAATTGATGTTTTTTTATTACAATCATAACAATTGTTCAAACAATATTAACAATAAAAAATTAAACCAATACTGCCATGAACAACAATTAGTGTTGGTACAATTGGTTTAGATTCAACTTGACTTTGGTTAGATTATCGTGTTTTTGACACATGCGTCATGTATTTGGTACGTCATTTTACGTACATTTGGTTATGGATGTGTTTGGTTTAATTAATTATAGCGTGTTTTTACGATATAATTGTAGAAATATTCAGATTTTATAAATGTAGAAATAATATGAGATTTGTAGAATTTATCAATTGGTAAATTGTGGGAATGGAAATACCAAAAAAAGAGTTAAATGAATTATGCTTACACCGCTGTAACTTAAGAGCTCATCTCCTGCAGTTAGTGATGGCAATGGGGCGGGGATTCCCCGTGACCAGTGGGTACCCGACCCGAACGGGGCGGGTATTCCCCGCCTTAACGGGTGATGGGTCGGGGATGGGGATGAATTGGTGTACCCGAAGCGGGGATGGGGCGGGGACGGGTATAGTACTTTTCGCCCCGTTTAAGACCCGATATATATAAACATATATATAAATATAATATATATCAGTTTATAACTTTATATAATGGACCCTTTATTAAATACACTGGGTAGACATTCAATAAATAGTTATAGTTACGAGATTTCATGGTGAATTGATGATCCGCTGGTGATGAAGATTGAAGGCGAAATGTTTTTTTTACGATATTAAGAACTTGTCGTTTTTGTTTTATTTACTTTTCAAACTTGATAATATTGTCATCATCTTTTTTGGGTTTTGTCATCGAATATTGTTCGTATTTTGAAGTATTAATGTTTATCAGTGTTTATTTTTATATTTTTTTCATATAAAAATTGTCATTATTTAGTAAATGGGTACCCATCGGGTTCCCCATACCCGGTGGGGATTATTTCACCCGAACCCATTGGGGATTTGGTGGGGCCGGGGCGGGGATGGGTCTGGGGCTGGAGGTCGGGGATGGGGATGGGTATTGTGGTCTTCGTCCCCACCCGTACCCATTTACATCACTACCTGCAGTGCAGCAACAACATATAAGGGCATGTTTAACAACACTATCTCTTAGGTATTAATTATTTTATAAATTATTCACCATTTACTTCATTTGTCAATCGGTAAGAGATATTATCATTATATATTTACAAATAAATTAATGAGTTTAAACAATTGTACCAACACTAATTGTTGTTCATGGCCGTATTGGTTTAATTTTTTATTGTTAGTATTGTTTAAATAATTGTATAATTGTGATAAAAAAACATTAATTAATTGTTTCGATTGTGATATACGATATAATATATAAAAACATCAAAAAAACTAAAGAAGCAAGAAAACAATTAAAAAAAGTACACTAAAAAACTGTTAAAAAGTAGTAAAAAACAGTTAAAAAGAAGTAAGATAATAATTTAAAAAACTGTTTAAAAAAAGCTACAAAAAAACAGTTAAAAAACACTTAAAGCAGTAAAAAAACAATTAAAAAGAAGTAGTAAGAAAAAAATTTGAAAATGGGTAAAAAATAGTAA
Source organism: Pulicaria dysenterica (assembly GCA_947179395.2). Lineage (NCBI taxonomy): Eukaryota > Viridiplantae > Streptophyta > Magnoliopsida > Asterales > Asteraceae > Pulicaria > Pulicaria dysenterica. The sequence goes on along the minus strand of OX359288.1, from coordinate 108,764,710 downwards.
AAACAAAAAGTACACTTAAATGGTAAATATGTTTAAAACAACACTCATTTAGTAAATATGTTTCTTAAAAACACTCATTTGGTAGAAAACTCGAATTTTCATCATCTAACATACATGTGAGTGTGTGATTCTCTATTGTGCGAGCGAATCCGTGTAAAAGTTAAAATTTTAAGCAAATAAAGGGTCATCCACTTTTTTTTTTTTTTTGAAAAGCCAATTGTTTGATTACTTATTATGAACAAACTTTCATCTATTCTTTGCATCCAGACTAGATAAAATTTCCTGAGGATTGGTTTAGAGATTACGTAAATCTTATAAAAAATTCAATCACATATTTAAAATTTCAATTTTAATGTCTATATATGAAATACTGGTGCCTTATTATATAAAATTTTAAACATCAAGTATGTGATTGAATTTTGGTGTTACTGGAAAATGTTTCAGTTGGACATGCCAGTTCTTCCATCTTATACAAAATACTTGATGCCTTCTTGATAACAAAAGATTAAGTTTGCTTTTTTTTGGGTTTTTCAGAATATTGACTTCTAAAAAAAAAAAAACATTGTCAAATTAAGTTGTTGACTAAATAATTACGGTAAGGGATTTTAAAAGTAAAAAATCCCATTTATTTTAAATGTTAGTTATGTAAACGATGTTACGGAACTCTAAAACGTTTTTACATCTGTAGGTATTGGCTTTGTAAATTTGCTCTTGTGAGAACGTTTCTCCATTGGTCTGTTTCTCAAGATTTTTATGTTTGAATCAACTTTCGCAAACATTTTTCTAACCTAACATGAATTGAGTTGCTAAATATCAGTGAAAGTTTTTATCATATCTTTGATATAGATCTATTGACAATGATGGTATACATATTCAAATATTCAAACTTAACAATATTACCCGTGATATCACGGGTCCATAATCTAGTATATATATATATATATATATATATATATATATATATATATATATATATATATATATATATATATATATATAATCATGATTAAATAAAAAAAGTTTTAAAATAAAAAGAGTAAGGAGAAACGTGAGTTTGATTTGTGACATAATAAATAAAACTAACAAAAGGGTAAATTAGGAAGTTTAAAAAAAATAGAAACTTATTCTCTCTCCCATGTTGAAACTCTGCATCACCTATTAACCTCCCCCAAAATTGAAACCCTACATTCGAATCAATAATCCGCCGCCCCCTTTTTAATGTCGCTGGATGTTGTCGATAGCATCGCCGATACAGCCGCCGTGAAGTCGAAGCCCTCCATGAAGTCAAAGCCCTTGTGAAGCCCGAAGTCGATGTTGTCAAGCACTGCTGCTCTGCCGCTGCTCCATTACTGCTTCTTCACCACCATCGCCGCACCACCGCCATCGTTTTAGGGTTTCTGTGGTTGTGTATCAACGCCAGTGACCACCACCATCGATTTAGGGTTTCTGTGGTTGTGTATCAACGCCGGTGACCACCGCCATCGATTTAGGGTTTCTATGGTTGTGCATCAACACCGGTGACCACCGCCAACGACTTACAGTTTCTGTGCTTCTGTTTGCCGACTCCGATGATGCTTTGCAGATGCACACACTCGCCAATGCTAAACCAAACCAACAGAGGTCCACCGCCCCTGCTCACCGCTTCTGCACCACCACCACCGATGCACCATTATCGCCACCGCCGTTCATCTGTGTTGTCATCTCACGTGCATCAGATTTACAAAAGTTTGCATCATCAAAATGGTTTGTGCATCTGTCATTGTTGTTATTGAATTTGGTATGTTTTTGAGTCTTGGCAAAAACTAAGTTGAATCAGAGAAAACAAGAATTTCGTTTTTTTTTTACTTTGCATTTTTAGATCTGCCCTTGTTTGGCAGTTACGAAAGGAAGGTTTTGAAAATATTTTGTTGACTTATGTTATAAATTTTGCGGCCAGGATTTCTCCTTACTCTTTGTACCCTAATTCTCTTTTTACAATATCCCTACACTCTCTCTCTCTCTCTCTCTATATATATATATATAGAGAGAGAGAGAGAGAGGAAGGTTCAAACGAGAACTGTTTTTCGTACGAGAACTGCTAGAACCAATCTTAGTCGTTGATTTGATAAAGTGGAACTCATGGATGTGGAGCGTGAGAGATCAAAGTCTCAATTTGAAACATAGATACCAAAGTCTCAATCTCAGCCATTCATTTAAAAGGGCAAAATAAAAATTGAACCAATTTGAAATAAAACCCACGCGCATCTTACAGTCATTCCAAATTCAGTTTTTTTTATTTTTTTTACCACTTAAATTTTTAAATGACCATAACTATTTCAATTTTTTGAGTTTGAGCAAAAAAATTATACCAATCTTCTCATTTTTTAATCCTCTTTCAAACGAGACCACTCTTCCTATATTTCTGGAAAAAATTTTTTTTGACGAAAATGATATGAATGACGAAAATAATCATTTTCGACTGTTGAAAGAGAGTAACACCTACCAGTTTAATCATTTTCGTCCATCACCTTCATACCCATAACACCTAACAGTTTTCATCATTTTCGGACCCCTGTTAACCTTTTTTTTTACGAAAATGATGAAAATTACTAAAATTGTCATTTTCGTCACCTGCTATTACGTGACATACAGGGCCCGAAAATGATAAATTTCGTCATTTTCATCATTTTCGTGCCCCCCCCCCCCTGTATGTCATGTAAAAGCATGTGACGAAAATGATGAAAATGACTGAATAAAAATTATGTTTATTTTCGGCTGTTGGAAGAGAGTAACACCTATCAGTTTAATTATTTTCGTCCATCACCTTCATATCCATAACACCTAACAGTTTTCATCATTTTCGGACCCCTATTCACCATTTTGTTTTGGACGAAAATGATGAAAATAACGAAAATGACTAAAATTATCATTTTCGTCACCTGCTGTTACGTGATATATAAGAGGACACGAAAATGATGAAAATGACGAATTTTTATCATTTTCGTCACCTGCTTTTACGTGACATACAGGGGGCACGAAAATGATGAAAATAACGAAATTTCTCATTTTCGTGCCTCCCCTGTATGTCACGTAAAAGCAGGTGACGAAAATGATAAAATTTCGTCATTTTCATCATTTTCGTGCCCCCTTATATATCACGTAACAGCAGGTGACGAAAATGATAAATTTCGTAATTTTCATCATTTTCGTGCCCCCCCCCCCCCCCCCCCCGTATGTCACGTAACAGCAGGTGACGAAAATGATAAAAATTCGTCATTTTCATCATTTTCGTGCCCCCTTATGTATCATGTAACATCGGGTGATGAAAATGATGAAAATGACGAATTTTTATCATTTTCGTCACCTGCTGTTACGTGACATACAGGAGGGGCACGAAAATGATGAAATTTATTATTTTCGGCTGCCCTTATATATCATGTAACAACAACAGTAAGTGACGAAAATGATAAATTTCGTCACTTTCATCATTTTCGTCAAATTTTTTTTCTTCAGAAATATAAGAAGAGTGGTCTCGTTTGAAAGATGATTAAAAAATGAGAAGATTGGTATAATTTTTTTTGCTCAAACTCAAAAAATTGAAATAGTTTTGGTCATTTAAAGATTTAAGGGGTAAAAAAAATTAAAAAAAATGGGCTTTGACCATAATACCCTTCTTTATAGAATTAAATCTTATAATTGTTTACTTAATTACAATCATGCCATTATAAATCTTAACCATTGATTTGATTAATCTAATAGCTAAGATTGGGACTTTGGAATCTTTATTTAAGAAGACATCTATATTGATACAATTTCTATATATATATATATATATATATATATATATATATATGCAAGTCAATTATTTATATATATGAATATAAATATAAATATAATTAAGTATATGGTCCCGGCCTGGAGGGAGACGACTTCAACCTTTTTGTTGTTATTGAAGAAAGAAAGGTTAAACATTATGCATGTCTGTATCAACTTGACGTTAATTGTACAGTCTTTACAGATACATGAGTCATGTCACATCCTAAAGACTTTTGGTTTTCCACAAGTCAACATTCTTCTCCCCAAACTCATTTAATTAAACAAATGTTAAAAGTTAAACCTTAACAGTCGGACTTGTTTTTTAACACTACAAAAAAAAGAGTGTATTAGGAGCCATATGTCGTCATTGAATCCTCTAAATGTTATTGTCTTTGTCGCCGTTAATAGACTTATTTCTTGCAAATATTACATGTTATTATAATATATTCTTTTCAGCGTACTAAATAATATTACTTTAAGCCATACATGTTAAAAGATTTTGGGAAATTTATGCAGATGATGGAGCATTGATATATCATATATGGAAGTATAATTCAATCCCTTAAATTAGACCGAGGGGCATTATAGCTGAGATCAATCATCCATATAAGCAACTAATTAGCGATCGACAGGGGATAGGTGAAAGAACAACGTTAGTCCCGAGCAAGAATACACGAGCAAAGGATGACTGAGAAAGAAATAAACTAGCATATATTAGACCGAGGGGTATTATAGCCCAGATCAATCATGACAAACTCAAAAGATAGTCTAGTAATTAATGACACGAGTGATCATGAGGGATGGAGAAGATGCTGTGAAGATAATATTATCAAAATTTTAATGAAAGATAGAGATACTATATGTATCACGTTTAGTTTATATGTGAAAAGTGAGGTATCGGACTTGCTACTATGCAATGCTAAAGAGGTAACACAAACAGTAAATCAAGAACGTGGAGACTGCTTGATGACCTAAAGAGCCTTACTATACGTAGGCAACAAAAGTAACGAGGGAGTGTGCGGTGCACATAAACCAATTGTTATCTCATAAAGGCAACCTCCGATACATCACGGCGAATAGACTAAGAATGAGAGACAGACAATTTTAAAGAGAATGTGAATAGTAACCTCTTTGAGTACAAAAGAACTAAATGCCTTAACAAAGTCAAGAAAAGGCTACTAAGAAAAACCATTTGCAACCAAGTGACCTTGTAACGCTATAGATCGACATAATCGACTTTCTACCTTGTGTAGAAAAAGCCAGCGACCAATAATATTTACATGCGGAGACAAAGGAACAGCTAATGTTTGTACTAAATATGAACTGCGCGTATACATTATATAATTTTTTTTAAAGAAACTTGTTTGGCTACTAACTAACGATTACCACACACTGAAGGAATTCGATCAGTGAAACAAAATCAAGACCATTAATTTACTCATGAATGAATTTGAAAATGGTTGATTTTAAAAGAAAAAATGTGAATATAGTTTGTAATATAAGGAATGGTTTCTTAGTTAAGGACTCATAAGTCATAAAAATAGAAATAATGACACATTATTCAATCATGCAAAACCCCGGCCTCTTTTCTCCACAAAGAAATACAATTTTAGTTCCAAAGTCAAACGTATGTATATTAAAAATCTACACTTGAAATTTAACCATGCATATTGACTGAATCGAGACTACAAGTCGTTAGCCTAGGATCTTGAAATTATAGCCTTTTTTTTTAATCGACATAAAAAAAACATATGAAAAAATCGGGTACCGTGAACAAATATTGATCATGGATATCTGACAGAGGCCCATTGTGAAGAAGGCGTCCATAATTATATATATATATATAATTATATATAGTTGGTGTTGTGATTGGTTTGATTACAATCGTATGACCTTAATTTCAAAATAGTTTTGTATCAATCAATTCCCATTTAGCTTGATTCTTGTATTAAAATTCTTGTTGACTTTCCATGTAAATGTGTAAAGCAAGTAAATATTACCCGCGCTTCGCGGCGGATAAAAATAATATCTCGTTTACTGTAAGATTATACTGTTACTTTAATTTTTAATGAAATACGTTTAAACAACTCTGTAAAAAATAATTTAAAAGACTTCCAATTTATATCCTTGACTTTGCTCACTATTATTAATATAAACAACTATTGTATTAAACTAAATTATTTTTAATATAGATAATCTACTACTACTACAACTAATAATAATAATAATAATAATAATAATAATATTATTATTATTATTATTATTATTATTATTATTACTATTATTATTATAATAATAATATAATAATATAATAATATAATAATATTATTATTATAAAAGTATAATAATAATAATATAATATTATTGTTATAGTAATAATATAATATTATTATAGTAATAATATAATAATATAATAATAATAATAATATAATAATAATACAAAAATAATATTATAATAATAATATAATATAATAATAATAATAATAATATAATACAATAATAATAATAATAATAATAATAATAATAATAATAATAATAAATTCTTACACAAAAGACAAAATACACTAAAAACAAAAAAAATTCCTCTTTTTGTATGTATTTACTAGTATGATCCAAAGGCTGTGCGTACGTTTTACGATGATTATTTAAGAATAAATAAGCGATCTTGTCAAAACAAATACAAAACGTATAACACATACAATCTAATATATTAGACGATACTAAAAACATGAATTTGGTGGGTTTACTGCTATTTTCCAAAATTACGAACCTAAAATGTCATTAACCAACTAATTTGCAAGTTACTTCATTTTAAAATATATATAATCAACAAACTTAACCTTCAACATAATATATTTTCATCCTCATACTTTCGTTTGTTAACTTTGTTGTCTTTTTTAGCAAAATGTTATAATAAGTTATTAATTATAATATTATATATGTATTTATGCACACGTGTATAGATCTATTAATATATTTAGGTAAATACTTATCAACGTAAGTCATTTTTTATAACTAATTTTTCATAGTTACTAATTTATTATTACTAATGTAAATAAAATATATTTTTAATATCAAAATCACTTAATTGTTTAAATTGCATATAAAAGAACGATTTATCTCTAATTATTATACGTCATCAATTATAAACTTCTAACTAAATTAAAAGTAAACAAAAATGGATGAAAATCATGAAATATTAGAATATCTTATATTAATACAATTTTGAATTATGTTAAATAATATTAATATTTTACTATGTGAGACATTTAAACATAAACATCTTTTAAAAAAAGTTATCAAATTTTATTTGAATTTTGAATAATTTATAAATATCAGGAGTCCATAAATTTAAATAGCTACATATTTGATTAAAAAGTTTAATATGTATTACAAAGTTTGTTTTTTCGGATTTCAGTATAAACTATTAGTTAAAATAGTTGCAATAATAAAAATTTTATCTATAATTTTTAATGTTTAGTTTAAATGTACCCAAAACAGTAAAAATATTTGCATTAGTCGTGGAATTATAGTAATGAATATCTTTTACAATAGAAGAAACTAATAAAATAATAATGTAAATTATTTGGTTTTACATATTTTAAGACCAAATAAAAAGATATAGAATAATATTTGTAATACAATTATGTTTCTAACATATATATCCTCTAAATTAGGATTCCAACTACTTAAAGCGTATAAGACAGAAAGTTGAATAGTTTGATTTGTTTTCCTATATGTTATTCATCGACCAAAAAGGCAAAAACTACGTGTTTCTTTTTATACAAAATACAAGTTATTATTTTTGCATTAATAGGTAAAATAGTTTCATATTATTCTTGGGACAAGTGTTAATTGTAAAGGGTATGTGTTATATATATATATATATATATATATATATATATATATATATATATATATATATATATATATATATAGGGTAGGGATATAGGAAGAAGGAATTAAAAATGAGAAGCCTAGGAAGCAATCTAGGCCTTTGATCAAATTTAATCTAAGGTTAGGATGATTAGTGGCATTTTAGTAAATAAAATGAACTTTAAGTGGGAGGGGCACTAAAAAAAGTGGCTGGAGGGGTATTTAAGTCATTACGCGCGTGAGTGGCAGCCACTCTCCTGAAAGGAGAGTGGGCTGAGTAAAAAAACCAAATACCCCTTCAAACTTTAACCAATCATAACTTTTATATAATAAACTTTTTTTAAAAAAAAATTGCACCATTAAAAAGATAAAATTATGCTCTTTCATTTGATACCAGTCTTGCATATATTTTTTTATTTTTTATTTTTTTTGAACTATGTTGCACAAAATATACACTGAGTTGCACCAATTTCGTACTATAAGGCATATTACTTTGGTGCACGCATTTGGTGCTGTGTTACACAACTTTTACACTATATACACAACGTTAATTTGTTGCACAGCTTCGGAACTGTGTTGCACGTCTTTTTACTGTGTTGCACGTTTTTTAAACTGTGTTGCATGTTTTTTTTGGGTGATTCAAAAAACCGTAGAAAGTATACATCAAGATCTATAACTTTTATTTTTTAAGTTTTTGACGAATCAAACTCGATCTTGGTCAAAATTACGGTCAAATTGTTGAAAAAATAGAAAAAAACCAAAAAATTCGTATCTTGCTCATACTACATCCTTTTTAAATGATTCGAAAAACTGTAGAAAGTGTGCACTAAGCTCTACAACTTTTATGTTTTAAGTTTTTGACGAATCAAACTCGATCTTGTTCAAAACTAGGGTCAAAATAGTGAAAAAAATAGAAAAACTGTGTATTTGATGTGCAACACAGTGCGAATGCTGTGCAACATATTAATGTTGTGTAAAATAGTGTAAAGTTGTGTAATAGAGCGCAAAATATGTGCAACATAGTGATATGACTTACAGTGCGAAATTGGTGCAACACAGTTTAATATTGTGCAACATAGTTCAAAAAAATTAAAATATGCAATACTGGTATCAAATGAAAGAGCATAATTTTATCTTTAAAGTGGTGCAATTTTTTAAAAAAAAAACTTTAGTATATAAAAGTTATGGTATGTTAAAGTTTTAGGGGGAAAGACACAAGATGGGGACATGTGTCATCTCCTCCTTGCTTCCTAGACTTCTCCCCCAAAAAAACTTCTTCATTGATCCACGATCTATATATATATATATATATATATATATATATATATATATATATATATATATATATATATATATATATATATATATATATATATATGTGTGTGTGTGTGTGTGTGTGTGTGTGTGTGTATTATGGGTTACATATGTTATTTGTCTTTAACTATTCGTATAATTATAACTTTTGTTGTTATATAATTTTTCTTGGTTTATAATGATTTTATAATCAAAAAGTGTTATAATCTTATAGGCCGGATAAAGAAAATAATAGCAAAAAAAAAAGCATATGAGGGGCTTAGAAGTAAAAGAATACCCAACAATATGGCCTTTTTTTAAACATGGAGAAGTGGATGGGCTTTTTTAATTTACTATGGACACTTGTACTCTTGTAGTATATACAAGTAGAGGTGAACAAATACCGGTTTTTACTATATCCGGTTATAGTAAAAACCGGATCGGATTTTTCGGACAAAAAAAAAACCGGTTACGAAAAAAACCGGTTTAGTATTAACCGGTTTTGATATCGAATTCCGATACTATTTTATCCGGTTTCGGTTTATACTATAACCGGTTTTTATAAAAAACCGGTTTTTATTCGGGGCAAAAAATCCGGTCCGCGTATTTTTTATGTAGCCCACTGTTTTTTTTTTTTTTTTTTTTTTTTTTTTTGTTTTTTTTTTTTTAAATACATTTCCTATAATATATACTATAAAAAAGCATACATGTGAAAGAAAACTCAAATTTTGATTAATTTAAATACTTAAAAAGTACAATGTTAAAATTACAAACTTCCTAATTAAAAATATTCAAACTACAAACATCTAACTTAAAACCATTCAAACTTCGAATTAAAAGTGGGAAGCCAGGGAGGAGCTTCGGCATCGCCATCACCCCTACATAGCAACCCGTTCACGCTTCTTCTTCTTCTTCTTCTTCTTCATCGGGAGACGATATTCCAAGTTCCACTTCTTCATTGTGTATGTTTGATTCCAAGTCGACATCAATTGGGTCTTCTAGTGTGGTCACGTGTTGTCTTCTAGCCGCACCATCCAAGTAATCTTTTAAACAAATACACACTTCCACAGATTCGGGACTCAACCGTGATCTTCTTGCGGATACGACCCTGCCACTCACAGAAAAAGCAGATTCCGAAGCTACCGTAGAAGCTTGGACGGTTAGTAGATCACGGGCCATGGCGGCTAGAACCGGAAATTGTGATTCCCTTTCCTTCCACCAAGCCAAAATATCAAAAGTTTGAAAATCCTCATATGTATATTTTGCTATAAAATTGGTTGACATGTAATTCCCTAACTCACTACTTGGGGTGGAACCACGTGCTCTCTTGGATTGAGAGTTCATAATTGTGTTAAAAAGTGACAAACCCGCATTACTTTGGCGTCTACTAGATTCCGCTCTCATTTGATCATGAATGGCACTAGATGTCCCGTATTTACCCAAATAGATCTCAAACATATCTCGAAAACATTTATTGAAATAATTGGTTTGGTTAGTTATAAAAGCGGGATCATCTTCGGTAAGGTTAAAAGAAAATGCAATTTGTTCGATTAATGTTTCAACTCCACCAACGTTTAAACAAGGGTTTAAAGCGGCGGCACAAGTAAATACCGGGGGAATTTCCTTAAAATATTTTAAAAGTTTTTCTTTCATTTTTGCCCCAACGAGTTTCAATTCTTCACCTTCAAACTCAAAGTCACCAATTTTGCTAGCCATCAAAAACAATTGGTTAAGCACCAACGGACTAGTGGGATAATAAACGCCGGATAAACAAGTTGTTGCGTCTTTAAAAACCTCAAGTAAATCGTGTAGTTTTGAAATCATTTCCCAACCGTCATTCGGATACTCTTGTGCTACAAGACCTTTATCAAACAAGTTTTTGTGAAAAGTTTGCAACGTATCTCTTTGCCTTAAGGCGGAGTGCATCATCATCCAAGTGGAGTTCCAACGAGTTGGACAATCCAAATTTGGACCCAAAGCTTTACAATTAACCGACTTGCAAAAACGTTTATAATTATTCAACCGTTTGTTGTTGGAGCAAAAAATCGATTTTATCATTTCTTTGAATTCTTTTCTTTTGGAGTCAATAACCTCCAAACCGGCTTGAACGGAAAGATTGATGATGTGTGCAGCACAACGAGTGTGAAAAAACACACCGTCTAAAATTGGTGAAAGTAGTATCTTTAATCGTGGAACCGCGTTTGTGTTATTTGACGCATTATCAAAAGACATAGAATAAACTTTGTTTTGTATGTTATAAACACAAATCACCCTTTTTAAAAGCGCAAATAAATTTGCGCCGGTGTGTGGTTCACCAAATAACTCAAACGCGATTGTACGTTTCATCATTTGCCAACTATCTTGGTCTAGCCAATGGGCCGTGACGGCTAGAAAAGAATGTCCGGTGTTATGTGGAGAACTCCAAACGTCACATGTAAGTGACACACCATAACGGTGTTCTTGGAATCCTAAAATCATTTTTTCTCTAGCCGCACGCCACATTTTTATTGCATCACGCCTAAGGGTAGTACGACTTACAGCGGTGTAACGCGGTTGCATTAGTGTTTGGATGGTTTCGGTGAAATCTTTATCATCAAAGTGGTCAAACGGCAAAGCTTTTGTAATCACGAACCTCGTAAAAGCGTCTCGTAATTTGTCGTTGTCGTAAATGAAAACACCACCTTGATTCGTCATGTTGGCTTGAGTTGCATCGGATGTTGCTCTTAGCGCCTTGCATGACTTGGAAATATGAGCCCTCAAAGTAGAGTTGCCTTCGGGTGCTAGAAACTTGTGACAAAGTTTGCACCGAGCCCTTTTTGAACCGTTGGACATCTCGCACAAGTCGAAATGTTCCCAAATTTCTTTATTTCTATTATGCTCGAGAATCCTCACCACATCGGGGTTTCCTCCGACGGAAGATTCTCCCGTATTCGGCATGCTACTACTACCGGCCATGATATCAATCTCAAGAAAGTGAGCTTTGGTGAATAAAAGTAGAGAATTTGGAGAGAATTTGGAAGATGTAAGTTGTGATTTAATCCCACAACATACCCACACTATATATAAGTGTTTTGGGTGGCAAAATGGTAAAAAAATAAGAAAAAAACGGTCAAGAAACACCCCAAACGGCTAGAAAACGGCTACTTTTCGAACCTAACGGCTAGTAGTAAAAAACCGGATAAAAAACCGGATAAAAACCGGTTTCAAAAAAACCGGTTTTTTATCCGGTAAAAAAACCGGTCGGCCCAAAATCCTACAAACCGGTCATACTATCCGGTTTTGAAAAATCCGGTCCGGATAAAAAAAAACCGGTTTTTAGAAAATCCGGTTTCGGATATTTTTTCGTATAAATCGGATATTCGGTTTTTTTGTGCACCTCTATATACAAGTACAACAATATTTGGGTCAGTTACATAGAACAGAGCAAGAAGGGGTTACAGCGAAGTAGGTACAAAGGCATGGAGAGAAGCAGGTAGGAAGACTTCTAGTTAAAAAGTGAATAGTTTACACTTATTTAGATAACAGGTGTCGACTAAGAGAGAAATAAGGAGATTTTATATAATAGGTAGATATATAATGCCAAGCTAATTCAATTCCTACAATTTAGTACAGATTTGCATTTAATTCCATGTAAGATTTGCTTTCTAAAAATTTAATTCTACCATGAGCAATTTTAGTGTGTGTGAGGGATATTTTGGTAATTTTAAACTACTTAAAATTTAAGAGTTTAAACCAAAGTTATATATACTTTATATAGAGAAATGTTCAATATAGTCCATACTTATTGTATAGTCGCAAGAGATTAATCTTAGCATTTGGATCAGTCCCATCAATGGTTTAGATTAAATTTTAAAATTTTGGGCGGAGTGACATTTTCGTAATTAACATGTAATGATTTTACCATCACATGTGATTGTATACTGAATCACATGTGATTTTATATTGAATCACATGTGATTAGATATTAAAATTTAAGACTATATTTTTTATATGGACTATATTGAACACAACTCACTTTATATAATAGTAAGATATAATAATCACAGCCTCTTAATTAGGGGTGGCAATCGTGTCGTGTTCGGGTTCACGGGTTGGCGGGTTGGCGGGTCAGGGATGACTAACACGAACACGACCCATATAAATATACGGGTCGAGGTACATGACACGACACGATTAAGTACATGACACGACACGACACGACCCGTATTATATAACGGGTTCACGGGTCGTTATCGGGTTCACGGGTCAGATGCTAGTTTTTTTCTCCTGTTTTAATCAAATACATAACAAAGTTTAACCTACTTAAAGTTAAAACATTAAAAATCCAAACACAAATCTATAACACTTCTTCAACCTCAGCTTCAAGTTACACAGCTCACAAATCTATAATTAACAAAACCATAAAGAAGTTAAAACATTAATAAACAAGAGCTTCTAATAAGAATAAACAAAACAGCAAAACTCACCAAATATAAACTAAAGTACATTTGAATTTGTGGCCTCATCTTTATCCTCATCAAAGTTTATAGCCATAATATCCCGAGTTATTTCTTCAAGATCAACTTGTGATTTTGCTACATTTTAAATGATGAAAATGAATAATTAATACATAATATGCAGGCTGTTACAAACTCTCGACACTAAAGAATGATGAGAAATATATTACCTTTGTCTCCAAATAGCCAATCTCGGGTACAAATCACAGCTTCAACAGTAGAAGGCGTCATAGAACTTCGATATTGATCCAAGATTCTTCCACCAAGACTAAAGGCCGACTCAGACGCGACCGTTGAAACCGGAACACAAAGTATATCCATAGCCAATCGAGCCAATTCTGGATACCTATATTGTTGGACTTTCCAAAACTCAAGGATATTTACATTACTAGTTCTTTTAGCCCTTGGCTCAAGAAGGTATACTTGCAACTGACTTTTTTTAGTCGAACCACTATCAACATTATCAAACTCATCAAACTCCTATTATATGGCATTTGTATAACAAAAATAGAATGAATTAGTACATTTAACATCAAATAAAGTTATAATGCAAATGTGATAAAATTAGTTTATACCTGCAGAATGCTATGATTTGCATCTACTTCCCCGTCATTACCTTGCCTAGTACCCGGCTCATTACTACTCGAAAATGATGATGGACCTGCTGAATTCTTGGCAGCTTGCATGTACTCATCAAAAAGTGCAAAGAGGGTCTCCTCAACTATTTTAAATTGTGGTGAATCTTTTCCATAAATCTTGTTATAGCAAAAGTCAACAAAAGAAAGCTTATACCTTGGATCAAACACCACCGCAATAGCTAAAAGAAGATTAAAATCAGCCCAATACTTCTTGAACTTAATCCACATCTGATCAGCAATCATCTTCATATACACATCAGAACTTTTTGACTCTTCAACAATTTTCAAGTGGATTCCAAAGATTTTAGGAAAATACAAATTTGACGTTGGATAAAGAGTACCCGAAAATTCAAGAGTGGCTTCATAAAAAACTTTTAAAAAATTGCATATCTTCTCAATTCTTTCCCATTCCTCAACTGATGGGCAACTTTGAAAGTTAGAGTCACTCATGCTAAGATGGCGAAAGGCAAGACGATAGTAAAGTGAACTAGAAAGCATCCTATAAGTGGAATTCCACCTTGTAGGAACATCTTGCGTCAAAGCCCTTTTGTTATCAAGAAGATTTTGTGAACAACATTGAGAAAACTTATCTTTTCTCCCCTGAGAACCCTTAACATATTTGACACAATCTCTAATTCTTTCCACAGCAACATCAATTTGTTTCAACCCATCGTGTCGTGTTTCGTGTCGTGTCGAGAATTGCCACCCCTACTCTTAATATGAGCCTTTTACTGTTAATTGAATAGGTTTATAAACTTGCGCCCCCTGTTATTTTATAAGAAAAAAATTGTAAAAAAGTTAACAAAATCATGGCTGGCAGAGTTGGCTAGGACTTTAGCTGTTTTCTTTGTGTAGGGTAGGTCTAGATTTCAATTCACGGTTCTTTCTGTTTTCATAATTAATCTCAATTTCTCTTCAACTTTTTTTCCTTTTTCATTTACGCCTCCTGTTATTCATTCCCTTCTCTTTATTTTTTTTCTCATTCTCTTCTCTTTTTTCTTTTTTATAATTATAACTAGGAAGGTATTTGGTTGTGTATATGCACATCCCTGAGATAAAATATGAGTGTTATTTAAATATTAACAATTTACAGTAAGACTATGAGTAACATATATTTGTATCTAAACTAATCTAAATACTACCTCAGCTGTTATATAAGCGTTTCTTACTTTTTCCTTCCCAATGCAAACTCAACCAAAACCCAAGTTGCACCCGACCTTCAAACCAAATCAACCCAAAATATTTTCTTTCTCCATAGACTCTACCAAAACAAAAAATAAATAAAGGAAAATGAAAAAGTAGACACAAGTCTTTGGTTTGACCAACCCAAATGAAATTGAATGGCTAGTAGCAGTATCCCCCCCCCCCCCCCCTCAGCCCAAAGCCAACTCGACGCCTAACCCGTCTCCGCTACGGTTGCCTAACATAACTTATTAATCACACTTAAGGGATAAGAACAAAAACCACTTTAAAACATACAACCTTTAACAAATTCTCAATCTAAGTAGACTAACCAAGACATTGTTCTTTACATATAACAAATAAGAGAAGTTATTACATTTTAACCACTGAAAAATCAAAACTAACTCCAATTGAACTACAAGAAATAAAATGACCACATATACAAAATGATAAAAGGATAGAGAAAATTGAAGAAAGCACAAATTTTTTCATTACTAATGCATTTATTAAAAAAACTTCAAAACTAATGCTTTTTAAATGATTCATAAATATGGTATTCAACATTTGAAATCCCGGTTTTTAAAAGAGTTACATAGATTTGAAATCCGGTTTAAGGCTTTCTCTAAGTTTTCTCCTACACATGTGTTTTTTTAAAAGAGTTACACCTCAAAACGACATGTAACGCGGAGACTTGAATTGTAACACTGTACTTTTAAACATATAATTTACTGCATGCGGAAGCTAATTACATATAATTATCTTAATTACATAATAGATACAAAAGATTTTAATTTGTTTTACATAACAAAACTTCTACAGTGTTAATCCAAAACAGGCTCTAATAAAAAACTTTGACATCAGAGTTTGGTCTGTCCATATTCCCAGCCCAAAGCATCAAGATCACCTTAGAGGATCTGCAAAACAATCTAGTGGGGAATTAGCACAAAGCTAAGTGAGGGAATAAATATCTAAACATACACAAGGCAAATATGCCCAAACCAAATAGCTCATGAATCCCAGGAGAACCGGCGGTATTGCAAGCACCTACAACCATGGTCGGCCAAAACCAAGGTTTACCGATAGCCCAGCTAACAGTGATAACAACACCAGTCTTCTGGAGTACAATAAATGCACCACCAGATCTGATAAGTTACACCCCCAAGCAAAGGCCCAGACTAAACTGGTCTCCAAATAACATGTATATACAATCCAAACAAGAGCATTCCAAATAGGATATCATATCCTGTATATCCGAAGATATAAATTCACTCACCAAAGTCTTCAAAACTTTGGCACACTCAGATGACTAAATTCACCGAGTCTTCTCAGTTCCTGAGATTGAAGTAACCAAAGTCAGTATTCAATTCATAATACTGATCCAATAATAAATATCATATTTATTCATGTTTTCATATATATACATTTATACAAATACTCAACATACATAAACCCCAAACAGATATACAATTCATGTTTATCTTCAAATCTTCAAATCCGATTAAATCCAAATCCGATTAAAGTCCAATTTCGAGAGAATAGGATTCCGAGTAAGGTACAATTCCGAGTGAATATGCGGAATCCGAGTAAACAGTCACAATCCGAATCAATGATCACAATCCGAGTACAAAGCGGAATCCGAGTAACTCACAATCCGATTAAATGTAAAGGCATATCCAGCAGAGTCGGAATCCGAGTTCAAGTCGGAATTCGACTCATTCAACCTCTACAATCCGAGTCCTTCAAGACTCAGCACATGATCAATTTCTACCTCATGTTCTAAACTGATTTCATGCATACAAGTTATACAAACTTCCAGAAATCATTCTAACATATAACTAACACATATAGATCATGAAATCTAACATGCATACGTCCTATGATCATCAAATCATCATATATGCATCAATCGGATTTCATATAACATAAATACACAAATCTATAAAACCGAGATTAAACTACAATCAACATAATGGCGTAGAATTTCTAACCTTAAGATGATAACAATAGGCAACTAAAATGCAAACAAGGTAGAAGTTGCTTTTCTTTTTCTTTTCTTCCTTCTTCTCCTTCTCGGCCGAGAGCAACCAAGCAAACACACACACACACACACACACACACACACTTTGTCTATTTTTACACACAATGAAGTATGGTGGTGAGAGTGGTTGCCTATACAAGGCGTGACCAACCCAACCAAAGGACAACCCCATCATTTTATTAATTTATCATTTCCAAATAAATAATAAAATAAACCAATTAAACAAACAACTATTAAATAACATATAATAGTAAGTAAACTCATATTTAACTATAACTCCCAAGATTAATTAATTACCTTAATTAATCTAGGCCGGAAAAGTGGGTGTTACATGAATCAACTCGGAGGATATAATTTAAAATAATTTAATTTCTCATGGGATGATAGTTATTAACTTATCACCGCAAATAGAAAGTCATATCATTTTTTATTATTATTTAAACATAATTTAAGAAAAAAAACTTAAATATCTTTTAAAGTTACTTATATACGGAGTATTTAAATAGTTAGTTCAGTTGTTGGCTTATTGCAAAAAAAAAAAAAATTTGGTAGTGGTTTCTTCTTATAAATAAATTCATTGATTGACTGTTGCAAAAAGATTGGCGGTGATTTCATGTTTTAAACAAATTCATTGATGCATGTACGCGTGTCAGGCAAAGAAGCCGAAGACGTGTTGAAGAATGAGGCTGGGGGCCTTTCTTATAGTATAGGGAGATATTGTGTTTATTTTATTCTTTCATATTTCTATTTTTATATTCTCTTTTCCTTTTTTCAATATCTTCTTATTTTTTCTTTTTTTCTTTTACGTATTTTCTATTTTTTTTGTCTTTGTTTATTTATTTTATTGTGTAGTTTTGTAAAAAGCAAAATAAATTTTAAAATATTTTATGTATTCAGTTTTGATACTATGCTATATTATATACTACATCCGTCCCAATTTAATTGTCCAGTTTTGACTTTTTAAGTCTTTCTTTTTTAACTTTGACCTTAAATATTTTTATTTGTGTTATATATTACTTAATAAAAATTATACCAAATGAATATACATTTAAAACACAATTCATTCATATATTTTATATCAAGTACTATATAACATAAACAAAAATACTTAAGGTCAAAGTTGAAAAAAAAAACTTAAAAAGTCAAAACTGGACGAATAAATTGAAACGGAGGGAGTATCAGATTTCAAACTAGATACATTAAATGATAAGTTTTGAGAATGTAATAATCAAAATGTAATTAGAAATATACAATAGCAAAACATGAATCCATTTAAGGATTAGTTGTAGACGAGTCATTAAAGCTTTCAATATTTTCTTTTCTTTATTTTTTCTTTCCTTTTCCATTATTTCTTTTTTTTCCTGTTTAAGCTTTCTAACATTCTTCTTTGTAGCTTAATAATATAAAATAATATATATGAACACAAAAATAAAATTTTAATAAAAAACAAAATTAATTAAAGTGTATTTACGTAATTTGCTTTATCAAAAGCTTTATAAACTTTTAAAAACTACTTCAAGTAACTTTTTGTTTCGAAGTTTTTTGAAGTTTATTTACAAAACAAAATCGTTTGTAACCTTGATGAAGCTTATTTTTAAAAACGAAAAACCCATAGCGAAACGCGGACCGGGTAACACTTGTTAATTACCAAGTACATTGGATATTTGATAATAGATAATTTGGTCTAATAAGTAAGCCCAATAAGCAAAAACAATGATGCATGTGCCATTGTGTCATTTGGCTTGCAAAGTTGCAAATAAGCTACTTACTAATTGAAGTTGACCATTCATACGAGATTTGACCTAATGATGTAGAAAGAAAAAAATACAGTTATTGTTTGAGCGTAATGTTAGGTGTGATTTGAAATTAGCGATACAAGATAAAACTAGAATTTAATTATGGGAAGCTTGACGTAAATATAAATTGCCGGTTTTAATTATTGGTTAATTAAAGTCTCATGTTCTTGTCCGTGGACGTAGGTCGTGACCCTAAAGACTGAACCATGTTACATTAGGTGTCGTGTTTATCTAGTTTATGTTGTCCCATCTTCTAACGGGTTCTTGTTAAGGTTTCAAGTTTGATCCTTACAATGTGGTGTTTTGATTCTTACATGTAAGCCAAGGGCAAAGAAAAAAGCAAAGACTTTAATTAGATACAGTGCCGACCTTAAGCGAGTTTCAAAGTTGCTAACGAACATGACATTCTCTATTATGACTCAAACTTTTATTAATATTTAATACCTATACTCGTTTAAGGTGAGGACTAGTGTTTATTGTTGTTAATGCTTAAAAGTGTTTGTTTTTTCAGAAAATTATTATTTAGTTGTGAAAAATATTATTTTAAGATCTATCTTTACTAAAATACACAGGATATCAAGAATCTTGAGGCCGGTCTGGTATGAACGCAGTTCGAGTTCGAGTACCTACCATGAACGGTTGGTTTCGTATACATGCCAAAAGTCGGTACGCACCCCGTTTTCACAATTCATATTTTTCTTTCTCATCTTGAATTGGAATCTTTTTTAATCCTAGCTGGTTTGAGAAATGTTCAATATAGTTCATACTTATTGCATAGTCCCAAGGGACTAATCTTAGCTCTTGGATCAGCGCCATCAATGGTCCAGATTGAATTTTAAAAATTTGGGCGTAGTGGCATTTTCGTAATTAACATGTAATGATTTTACCATCATATGTGATTGTATACTGAATCACATGTGATTGTATACTGAATCACATGTGATTTTATACTGAATCACATGTGATTAAATATTAAAATTTAGGACTATCCTTTTTATATAGACTATATTAAACACAACTCTAGCTGATTTACCTTATTATTGCACCTTATACTAGAAAAATCACCAACTTTTTTATACAGATTGACGATTATAATCCGAATATATGATAAAACAAATAAATAGAATTAATGAATTACCAAGTGATAGAATCAAATTCATCTTCTGCGTTTTGAAGAAGATCACGCTCTTTTTCTCGTTTTCTCATTTCCAAAAATAACCCTAATTCTTCTTCCTTCTCTTTCATCATAGACTTCTAAAACTCCTCATCACTTACTGCAATACTGCTGCCGTCGGTTCACCTCCGCTGATCCCAGCATTACCTTTTCCTGAAACTCCAATTCATCGTCTCACCGAACAATATCCACGATTTTGCAAGTATGAACCCTAAACCCTAAAAGGACGCATCATATTCCAAAGCACGCGCCAAACCCCTAAATGTCATGAACTCTAATTTTCGAATTTACGGTATAAATTATTGCATACAAGGATTCCTGAAATAGTGAAATGTTGAGGTCCAGAGGACCAGATCTGAAAACCGAGCTGAAACGCTTCAAATGCAGGGAAAACAAACTTTCGCATTCAAATTTTTTAGAAACAACGGAAACTCATCTGCGTGTAGAAGCAAAAGTTGGTGTAATGAAAACTCATCACAAGTATGGTAATTGCAGATTGCTTATTTGTTTCATAGTTTCTAATTTCAATTTAATTAGTTTTAGCCTGATAGTTGATTACTTTCTTACTTAGGGGTGCTTGTTTTAGCTTATTAGTTTATTTTCTTGTTGTAAGTTATAATAAGTTATAGGTAAGAAAATAAGACGAAAAAAAATTAGCTCATCAAAATAAGCCCGCTCTAACAAACACCCCCTTAATCGACCTTTTCTTATTTGTTTAATAGTTTTTTTTTTTTTTACTTAATAGATTCTGACATTTAAGTTTGGTTTAGTTGTGAAAATGGAGGATAAGAGAGGAAGTGCAAAGCTTCATGGTTTCTGACTTCTGAGTTTTGTTTAGCTGTATTCCTCACAAGTTTAGTTCTTTTTAGTTGTGTTCTGTTTAGTAGTTTCTGAGTACACATTTAAGTTTTGTTCATACATGCATGTTAATTAAGTTAATGCAAACTATCTTAAATAATCATCAAATGTCTACTTACACTGTTTGCATAACCAAAATCAGATTAAACATATTGGATAGGTTATACCCACAATCCAATAAATTTATTGTTGATTTAGTTATAAAAAATGTTAGAAAGTTTGCCAATTGTCTTTAGAAAATTGAGAGTCATGCACGTTTAGAATGTAAAGATCTTTGCAGCTCAAAGTATGATTGCTCCGGCCCTAGAGAGAGGACATTAATGGAAGCAGGAAAGATGGGTGGAAATTGTGATATATGCGCAATTTGTTTGGGTGAATACAAAGAAAACGAATGAAAAGATCTTTGCAGCTCAAAATAATAACAAAAAATTAAAGGCCGAGTGCTCAGATAATGGAGTAGAAGTTGAGTTGGATGGGGGTAGGGAGGGCTGATGATATACGCCAACAGGCGAGCGAGTAAGAGAAGTTCAAATTAGTAAAGGTTATTGCAAACTGGGTTAGAAGTCATATACAAGAGCGGGTGTCATTTTATGGTTGTGAGGGTGGAAAGGACAAACATCAATAAGAAAGATGGAATAGTTTGGACTCTTTTACTCTTATAAGCATTGGGAGGTTATGATCTGAATATAGTTTTGAAAAGTGGAGTATTACAGATGGGAATGGAGTTTGTATGAGAGAGTTTAATCATAAATAAAACATTCAAGTTGATTTCATGTGCTGAGATAGGACAGAAATACATGGGGGTGGTCTGATGAAGGAATTAAGATTGCAATATTAGACGCAATGGATTCCAAGTGCTTGTCGCTATGAGGATATAATGGTTTCCTCTTGTATGGAGGATTCATGGTTTGTTGATTTAGTTGTAAGTTTGTTTTATGTTCTAGCGAATGTTGGTTTGTGATGCTAAAAACGTGATGTACTCCTTTGGCCTTCGGGTTCGTGAAGCAAAATTATCAATGTTAGAAAAAAACCCCGAAGAAAACGTGAGAATGGAGAGACTACAATGTGGGCATGGGTATCATGGAGAATGTATCTTGGGTTGGCTTTTTGTAAGAATGTTTTGTCTGATATGCAGGGATACCGCAGTGACGATAGTATAGATCTTGATTTTTCAATCAACAGGCCTTGTAGTTTGTGTATTTCTGAGTTGAGAAGAAAAGACGGGGAGAGAAACTAATATTCGTGTTTCCAAGTCAGAGAGAATAATTTTTTTTTTATAGATTTACTTAGTTACCCTAACTATATATAAATAAATAATAAACCTATTAATCAAATATCAACAAAACCATATTCTTCATCATATTTCTTGAATACATCTCACAGCAACTTAGATCTTGTGAGACGGTGGAAGATATGAATATAGTATTGGCGAGGATAACTATTAGCTTGAAGGGTAATATTGTAAGCACAAACAAACTGTAAGCTATCGGGATAAGGTTCATCCCTTTCCCTTTGTCTACATAACTGAATAATCGATCAAAGATATATGAAGCTATAATTGATTGTTTTCAAGCGACAAGCAAAAATAAAAACAATGAATTACAATAAAATGATATACAATCGCGGACATACAATAAAGTTGCTACCTTTACCTACCACTACCAATGGGCAATATAGCATTTGTGTTCATGCTATCAAATGTGCTTGAGCTTGCATTTGTCAAATCTGTGTACTCATATTTATTGTTTAGTTTTTTGAGCAAATACTCCCCTTCATCTTCATTAGATGTACTTAGCTCCCATGGATGCTTTTGTATCATTGATCCCATTATTCCTTCTAACTCGATTGCTACTTCTTTCATGGTAGGCCTGTCATCTCCTTTAACGCGTAAGCATCTTTGTGCAAGTCTTGATACTTGGATGATATCATTAGGAACTTCTTTTAGCTGCAACTGTTCGTCAAGAACCTCCAAGAGTCTCCCCTCTTTTAAAGAGTATAGAAAGTAAATAGTTAGGTTTCTCTCTTCCTCTGGCCTATCGAAGCTGAGAACCTTTTTTCCGGTTAGAAGTTCTACTAGCACTACCCCAAAACTATAAACATCGCTCTTATCAGTCAACTGAGTCGTCTGCATATATTCAGGATCTAAGTAGCCTAGTGTTCCTTGCACTATTGTTGCTAACTCAATCTGATCCATTGGAATTAGTTTAGATGCTCCGAAATCAGCCACTTTTGCAACATAATTGTCATCCAAAAGTATATTCATCGGCTTGACATCTCGATGGATGATTGGCACAGATGCTGCAGAGTGCAAGTATGAAAGTGCTTCGGCTGTCTCTGTTGCGATTCTGAGACGGACATCCCAAGTAAAAGCCGAAGACTTGCCTTTGCTGTGAATATGATCAGAGAGCGTGCCATTTGGAATGTATTCATAAACCAATGATGGGATTTCGGTTTCCAGGCAACATCCAATCAACTTCACTACATTCCTGTGATTGATTTGGGAAAGGATAACTACTTCATTGATAAATTGCTCTATCTGAGTTTGTGTTTGATCCGGTAATTTGGACTTCTTTATGGCAACCACTCGGCTATCAGATAGAACCCCTTTATAAACTGTGCCATATCCGCCTTTACCAATAATCTTGCTCTCGTGGTAGTTGTTGGTTGCCCTCTTTAGCTCCTCAATAGTGAAGACTTTTGCTTGATCATGAGAACCTCCATCTCCTGAAATTCTTTGCTGCAACATTATTCCACCATTTTGTTTAAAGAATTTTTCTTTGAGCATCATAAGCTTTCGCTTCTTAAGTCCCAAGTACAACCAGCTGATGAATATTAGGAGAAATATAGCAGTGGCCGAGGTACCTGAACAATGAAAATAACCTTATGTTAACGGAAACTCGCATTCAACCTAATGAGAGGCAATTTGTTTTCTCATAGTAGCTTAGCATATAAACTGAAAACCAAAATGTAATTTTACTTACTAACGGCAATCTTTATAATGGTAGACTCATCCGCAGTGCAACCTGTTCCCTCTTTCTTGCCATCTCCAGAAAAACCTTTTCTACAAGAACACTTATAACTTCCATCTAAATCCTTGCATTTATGTTCACAATCATGATTTCCTCGTTCACATTCATTAATATCTGCAGAATATTAACAAATTTATGGTAAATTATATATATAAAGAGAATAATTAGAATACCAAAAATTGGATCATCAAGACTTACTCTTGCAGTCATTGGTGTAAGGGTTGCCTTCATAACCATCTTTGCAACGACACCGGTATCCAAGACCATCATAAGTTGAATCGCATTCACTATTTCCTTTGCATAATGAATTAGCATCCTTACTTCCTATAGGACAAGTTTCGTTTCCAATTGCCCAATCTAGTAACATAGGCATCTTTTCTACACTTCCAAAATCAAGTAGATCGGTTGTAGAGAAGTTATACTTGCCTTGTTCAACAAAAAAAGCATAGCTGCAAGGGTTGAATCCAGTGATATCGGCATGTTTATTATAGCTATTCAGAGATATTGTAAAAGATTTCATTCCTTGTGGCATGGCTACTTCACAACACCCAACTCCCGAGCAAGATCCATTTGTAAGTTGGCTCTTTCTATCACATGTAGAGATGCATCCGGTACCCTCAGTAGCATTCCTTCGTGTTGCTTTAAAGTACGCATGCGTGTCACACCCAATGGCTATGAATTTGTTCTTGGCAGAGATCCGGAAAGTCCCTGTCGTCAAAGAGTACTGATTACTTGTGACCCGATCACCAGAACTATTGTAGCAATCATTGGATACAAACATCATAATCTCCATCTCACTCGTGCTCGTCAACATGTTTGAAATTACAATATTGCTTGTCCTATTTAGGTAGTAAAGCACCGGGACGGCTGATGATCGGTCACAAGTTACTAAGAAATCAGAACTATGGTAGCAACCTTCACGTGAACCAAACGGGAATGTGATGGTCAGATTGCCACATGAAGTTTCACAATCTGACCTCTGTTGAGCAGTTGCAGCCCCCAAAACTGCAACAGCTGCTAGTGCTAATAGTATTCTTAAATGCATAATTACTTTCTGTGTGCTTTTGAGTTGGTTGTTTTGGGTATTTGATTGATGAAGGGTAAGTAACTAGAGAGACTTGTTATATATAAACATGGACTAGTCGGTCTTGAAGACTTGGTCAGTTTTCGAGAGGTGAAGGATGATGATATATATATATATATATATATATATATATAGGTCATAAACATGCAATTTGCCCACTAGTTAATGGTTGAAGATATTCAATTAGACCCTTTTTAAGGCCCTACCCTTTGATGACCAGGTTATAGTTTATGAGTTATTTAAACTTAGTTGTAAATTTCATTAACCGAAAAGGTTGGTTTATCATCTTTATTCAAATCTATAAGCTTGTAGATTAGGGAAATAATTAAACTAATAATCTAAATACCCTTTGAATATATAAGTTACACTAATAACTTATTTTACCATGCATATATAACATATAATTAGTGCCATTGCGTTGTATTTACAAAGCTTTTTAATCCCTTTTTTTAAGTATTATTATATATATAATACTTAAAAAAACGATTAAAAAGTCTTGTTAATACAACGCAATGGCACCAATAATATGTATGGACCGTATGGTGATGGTGAGGGGTGTTAAGTTGTTATGTCGTAATCAACGAAGAAGGTCCCTTGATTAGAAACAATCAAAGGTAGAATAATGTAAGTTATAATGTCCCCCAGAAAGCGAGTTTCGAACCTACCAGAGTTGACGTGAAATGCCTACTCTTAAGAAGAATACATACATGCATACATATGGTGGTTTACTCTCATTTTTCTTAAATTTCCTTTTTATTAAAAAGTAAAATCCAATTAAGAAAATTAATAAAAAAAAACTTGTTCAAATGATTCAAGAACCTGTGTCGTCTTTTAACAAGGTAGCTAGAGTTTATAAAATTATTATTAGTATTGGAAGAGTCAAAACATATATGCATGCATTGATGGGTTCTTAATTTAATCATATACATATATAAAATTAGTACATCAGAAGCTGCCTAATCTATATATATGGTCCCAGCCCCGAGACCGAGGGAGACGAGTTCAACCTTTTTGTTGTTATTGAAGAAAGAAAGGTTAAAGATGCATAATGTGTCTGTCTGTATCAACTTGAGTTTAATTGTACACACAAGTACGTTCTTTCCAGACACACGGTAATGTCACATCCTAGCTAAACGACTTTTGGTTTTCCACAAGTCAACGTTCCTCTCCTCAAACTCATTTCTCCCCACAAATAATAATTAAACACATGTTAAAACTTATAACTTAACACTCTACTTGTTTTTTAACTCTATAGGAAAAAAGGTATTAGCGGTCGATCAGATATGTCGTCGCTAAAGCCTTTAAATGTCATTGTCGTCGGTAAAGCCTTTAAATGTCTTGTAGTGGAATTACAGTATTAATTACACAAACGGTCCCTGAGGTTTACCAAATATCCCATTGACAGTCCCTAAATTTTAAAAATTACACCCACAGTCCCCATTGTTATCAATTTGTCCCAATTTAGTTCATTTTTAACTTTTCCGTCTAAATCACCGTTATCCCCTATTTTTAAAGGGGTCTTTTTGTCTTTTTATCTTCTAAATAATTAAAATAAAGATAATAATGGGTCTCACTCACTCTCTCTCTCTTTTCTTCCTGCACACTCTCTCTCTCTTTCTTCAAACCCATCGCAGACCACCACCCCTTTCATCTCCACCGCCACCTCCTTTCATCTCCACCGCCGCCACCACCCCTCCTCTCCTCCATCGCATGCCACCACCCTTCTTCTCTATCGCAGACCACCACCCATCCTCTCCTCCACATCGACTCTCTCTCTCACTCTCACTCTCAGATGAAAACACAAATCATTTAAACAGAAATCAATGAAATGCAAACCCTAAATCGACTTCAGATCTGCAACAGAAGATGATATGCAAACACTAAATCGATTCAGATCTGTAACAGAAGATGAAATGCAAAGCCTAAACCGAAGCGGTGGTTGTGGCGGTGGTTGCAGCGGTGGGCGGAGGTTGCCAGATCTGAACCAGATGCCATTTGAGGTAGTGTGCAGGCGGTGGTTATGTAGTCGTGGTGGTGGTTGTGTGCAAGCGATGGTGGTGACGTACAGGGAGACGAAGCGGTGGGCGGAGGTTGCCCAGATCTGAACCAGATGCCATTTGAGGTAGTGATGCAGGCGGTGGTTATGGAGTCGTGGTGGTGGTTGTGTGCAGGCGGTGGTGGTGACTTACAGGGAGACGGAGACGGAGACGGAGAGAGTTCGTGGTGGGGTTTTCACGGTACGGTGGAGGGTTGAGATGAATAGAGAGAGAGAGGAGTGGGGGAGGGAGATGGCGGCTGTGGTGGTTACGGTGGTTGTCTTGTTTATTCATGGTGGTTTCGGTGGTGGTTTCAGTGAAGAGAGATGAGAGATGAGAGATGAGAGTGAGAGAAAGAGAGAGAGAGATGAGAGAGAGTGAGTTGACTGACATGAAAATAATTTAAAATGATATAAAATTAAAAAAAGGTAAAAAGATTATAATACCCCTTCAAAAAATAGGAGTTAACGTCCAATTTAGACGGCTCACTTAAAAATGGACTAAATTGGGACAAAATGATAACCACAGGGACTAACATTAGGGCAAAATGACAACAATGGGGACTGTGGGTGTAATTTTTGAAGTTTAGGGACAGTCAATGAGACATTTGGTAAACTACAGGGACCATTTGTGTAATTAACTCTACATATTATCATTAAAGAAGTCAGCCTTCTTATGGGCGGTCTACTCTTATTTTTGGTTCATATTGAATCTTGGAAATGGTGAGGTGTTCTTGATCCATTGTTCTTAGCGTGAAGATCTTAATTTTGGTCTGATTCAAGGAGGCTTCAAGTTTTTGGGTTAAGAAACTGGATGAACTTTGGTGGTTCAAATAGTTTAGTTGATTGGTATTGTTCTCCTATGAGTTGTTTTTCATCTTAGTTTATGTCTCTCCTTGTATGATAACTAGTGACTCGCTAGTTTTGTTTTTTCATAAAAAGTATATCGACATTCAAAAAAATGTGAATATTATCACTTTAACCTTGTGCCTATGGTATGGTAACACTTTGAATTCAAGTTTTCTTTTTTGATTTTATCATGCCGTTTTTTATTTAGTAGATACGAGAATAATTGACGGAACAATTTTTTCAAGAAAATTGTATGAAAACGAATCTATATCTATCTATCTATATCTATCTATCTGTAACAACCGGAATTTTTTAGGTAATGTTTATTGGAATAATTAATGCTTTTAGATATATGCTTTCGAGCATTTAAATAGACGACTTGTGATGTAATTATTTTTTTTATTGGGTGTTTAGTGACGTAGGGGATGATTAATGAATAAATTAAAAGGAAAGGGACTAAGAGGTTAATAAGAAAAACACTAAGGATTAAAAGGGAATTAAGGGATTGAAGTTTAATTAGGGTTATTTAATTCTTTTGGCAGCCCTAATTTAGACTTACGGCAGTTTGTTTGAAGGCTATTAGCTCTCGATTGACTGAAATAAGAACAAGAAATTTTGGTTACCTTTGAGAAGATAATCATCAAGTGTTCTACCCTTTTAGTATACATCTTATATTATTTAAAGTTGAGATTTAAGAATATTATTAAGGTTCTAAAGCAGTGAATCAAGTTGAACGGCGGGGATTTTTGAACTTACTGTTTCTCGCAAGAATTTAGAAATTTAATTGATTTTGTAGTTTATTACATAAATCGATGTTAGGGGTTTTTTTTAGCTATGAAAGTCTGGAAGCAATGGTACATATTTATGAAATTTCATGCTAGAAACTTGGACTTCATGGTTGTGATTTGGGATTTTTTTTTGTCGCCTGTCACCGAAGATTAGAAGTAGGGAGAATTACAATTTATCTATATGATATGGAATTACAAATTGGTTTAAAGGATGATGATTTACGATTATGAGGTGAATTAAAGATGATTACAAGATGTTTAATTACAATTGTTACCTGCACCAACCACGATTGAGGTTATCAACTACGATTGGAAGAATTACTATTGCTTGATTTGAACCGTACGTAATTTACTATGAATGGGATGTAAATTAGCTTCGATCAGTTAGGAATTTAATAGTTATCTTCATGAGTTTAATAATTTATAATATAGGTTATATTTTGTGACTTTAATTGTTGTAATAATTGTATTCGTATTCTACGAATCGGATACTTATTAGGACTCGTTATTTCGTTAGGTTGCTCGGTGAACTCTTTCGGTGACTTCTCTCGGTTTATTCTCTCGAAATTTCAGGTGAGTTCAGTAGAATTTACAAAACCCGAGTACAAAGACAAAACCTAATTTTTGGAAATATAAATAGCTATGTATATTGATTGATGATACGTGTTTTGTGTTTAAAGTCAAATACTTGTTTTATATATGTTTAAACACGTGATACACATGCTATAATTATTTGCGGTTTATATATAATTATTTATGATTATATGCATATTTGAACTTAGCGGGCGGGGGTAGTATACTTTATTACTCATTTATAAATTGCGGGCCTAGTAGGTATGATTGACCTTCTAGGATTAAAGTGCTAGCCAATGCGGGTCGCTTGGTCTTTCTAGATGGCTATAGCGACACATGGTATGCGGACACCTCGGTGTTCAAATACTGGAGTGATGCAGGCCAGCGGGGCTAGATCATGCATCACGAGGGTGTGAGGAGAAGCTGAAATTTGCGGTCGGCTTCGTTTGTACTTGCACTTGAACGACAACGCAGTACTTGTACTCGTACTGTCGGAGTAGCGAAAACGGCGATACTCTCGGGATCTATGCTCTCGGGTGGGAGTCGTGCCCCACTTGGTGCATAGGTTGGTCGGGCACGTGATTAGCGAACCTTGGGTATCTAGTGTGGGTTTAGACTCTACATTAGGACACCTTATTGATGCATATGCGGTTATGATGCGGTATGATTCATGATTATTTGCGGTTGATTATATGATTTGATTTTCGGATATTTGACCCATTCAGTGCTATGTGAGTTGCGGGTTATTGGGTAAGGGTCAAATACATGGTGGGCCGGGTATGGTATTATCTATAAAGTCATATCTATACTTACGATTATACTTTTATGGTTTTTGGTTATAACTCCTATTGACTCATGAGGCGTAAGCTGACACTTGTTCTTTTGAAATGTGTCTTGTACTCGTGCAGGTGGTTTAGAGATTGCGGTTATGCGAGGAGGGTAGTCATAGACTGTAGTTTGATTAGAGATTGGTGCCAACGAACATTTTATTTATTTAATTGATTTACGGTTTCAAACTCGGTAACGGTTTTCGAAAGACTACGGTGGTAGCACTGTGGTTTGTTTATGGTTGGTTTTCTTTGCCGTTTCGGCGATGACAGTTAATTATGTTAAGGGTTTTAGACTTCCGTTGCAAGTATACGTTATTATTTTAAAAGTTTTTGTAAGTGGTGAAAATTTAAAATCACGGTGTTACACTATCTATCTATCTATCTATCTATCTATCTATCTATCTATATCTATATATAAAAGACATGCAATTATTTTAAAAATAATCATAAATTGAGTCTCAATCAACTAATCACAACTTTCAATTTCAAAATTAATCAATTCTCAAAACAATTTTAGAAAGGTTAATGTCTATCGGAATTCAATTTTGAAATCAATTAGGAGGGGGCTGGATGAAAATTATGAGTGACTTTTATAAAACATGTGAGAGGTTTTTAAGAAAATATGAGGGAGTCATATAAAAATTGTATATTAATGTAATTAATTATAAGCTTTTTATAAATTATTATTAGTAACTTTTCATATATTTTGTTTAGAAAAAAAATAATTATATATTTACGACCGTCTTATTTTTATCTACGTTTTGGTATAAATTTTATTGTAATATGACACTTTTTTTAAATTAGTATATTCTTAATTTTTTGTTATCCATTAATAGTAGTGAGTTGAGTGGATTTTGTTGGGATTATAGTGATGAGTTGAGTGGTCAACTTAAATTTGTTATTCGAAGTGTTTAGTTATTGATTTTGACGTATTTTCAATCTTATTAGAAAAATGTATGAAATTTTTTTATAAATATGGTTCAAAATAAGATGTATCATTAAAATATTAAATATTATATATTTTAAATTTTAAATTTAGAGATGTAAATATATGTGTTCTTGATGGTCATAAAACTATATTATTAGTGTAGGTAGTTAGTTAGCTAAAGAAAAAATTTCTTCTGATGATGTGTTTTGCTATGACGATTAACAAAAGTCAAGGATAGTCACTTTCGAAAGTTGGTTTGTTTCTCAGGAAACTTATGTTTAAACACGGTCAATTGTATGTTGCCGTTTCACGTGTTAAAAGTGAAAAAATATTAAAAATTTTAATTTGTGATAACAATGGTAATGTTATAAACAAAATAACAATATAGTCTACAAAAAAGTGCTTCAAAAAATTTAGTTATTTTTTTGTTAAGGATTATGACATATGTAAGTTTACAGTGTTATTTCATTTATTGCATTATTTTTAGTTGAAAATTTTAATATCTCAAATACACTTTCGAAATACCCGGGCGTGCACGGGGCAATAAACTAGTATCTATATAAAAGGCATGCAAAATTTTCATAAATAACCATTAAATCAACCTCAATTAACTAATAAGAACCCTCGATTGTAAAATTACAAATTCTCAAAAACAATTTCAGAAAGATTGAATAAGTGATAATTCAATTTTAAATCAATTTGAGGAGGCCTAATAAAAATTATGAGGGGGGTTTTATAAAATATGTGAGGGGTTTTTAAGAAAATATGAGGTGGTTTATAAAAATTGTATATTAATGTAATTAATTATAAGATGTTTATAAATTATGTTTAGTAACTTGTGATATATTTTGTTTAGAGAAAAAATAATTATATATTTACAACCATCTCATTTTTATCTACCTTTTGGTATAAATTTTATTGTAATATGACACTTTTTTGAAATTAGTATAATCTTAATTTTTTGTTATTCATTAATAGTACTGAGTAGATAACTTTTTGTTTAGCTGAGTGGGTTTTTTGGGAGTATGGTGAAGAGCTGAGTGGTTAACTTTGATATGTTATTCAAAGTGTTTAGTTACTGATTTTAAAGCATTTTCAATCTTATTAAAAAGATGTATGAAACCTTTTATAAAATATGGTTTAAAAGATGATATATTATATATTTAAAAATCTAAATTCAGAGATGTAAAGATAGTTGTTATTAATGGTCCTGAAACTATATTATTAGTGTAGGTAGTTAGCCAAATGTAAAACTAAAATAGAAGTATTAATTTTTATACAAAAATAGAAACCATTTTTGATTTTTTTTAATATTTAACACGAGAGTCACTATTTTTTTCTTTTACTTGCACGGGTCAATAAACTAGTAAGGTAACATATTATTAGTGTTATGATCAACTAATGTTAATTTTGCTCAAATATTCTCTATCATTCCGAACTGATGATCTCCATGATCAACAATCTTCTATTCTAATTCTAATATATATAAAAGACTAATTAGGAAAAAAAATATTAAATAATCTGACCTTTCATTTAATAAAATATTAAATTTTAGCCGTTAATTTCTTAAATTCTAAAACTTTAATTTTGACTTTTTAGAATCAAACTAATGTGTCTAACCAATATAAAATAAATAAAATATTCAAAAAAAAAAATCCAAATTGAATTCTAATATAAATTAAGTATTACTAAAGATATGATTAATATATATTCAAAATCTCTATACGATTTAGTATATAATATTAAATATATATGTGGAGTAATAATTAGCATTTAAGAAAATTACATTTCAATCTTTAATTTAAATTAAAAACTCAATCTAATTATGAATTTCAAAGTCAATGCTATTTGATTCAAATCATAATTATTATAGATAGTTTCATATATACTCTTATAAAAATTTAAAATATCGTATTTTGCCGTCCTAATTTTTATATATCATATTTACTCTTATAAACTTTTAAAATATCATATTTATTCAAATTCTTAGTTTTATCATTTTCAAATACTTTATAGTCGTTTTAAACTTTTTTGAAGTATAATAAATAAATATTTCAACTTATTGCTTATCATGGTAACGATAATAATTGTTTACTTGTACAAAAAATAATATCACATATTTTCGTATTATGACACTTTGTTTTTGTCATCATGTCTGCTTTCTAGCATTGACACTTCCATAGCTGGTTTTGGTGTTGACGTCTTATGTCACATTTTTTAAACTCTCAATTCACACGGGTATTTAATCTAATATATATTATAAAAAAACACATGAGATAACGTTTCGATCTAGTTTTTCATGTAAAAATAATATTTTTGAATATAATTATGGCTTTTTTTTAAATTACAGGATTCCAAAAATGCTTATAAAACAAAACCCGTTTGACAATATCAAGTGGAAATTCAAAGTCAATGGTAGTTTTAAAAAAATTTAGGATCGGAAGCAAGCATTCAAAGACGACTTATATAATGAAATAAAATATATATATATATTTCAGACCAAAACCGGTCGAATCAAAATTGTTTGATACTTATATTAATACAACAAAAATCTAAGCCTAACACATGAAGTCATGAACACCAACGTTTGATAGTTCAATCAAGAGGAACACAGTCAGTCAGTCAGTCACAAAGTCAGACTCACACTTGGGCCTTCTTTCTTCTTCTAGTTGGGAGACTGGGTTGGGCTGGGGGCCACATATTTATTGGCAGGGGCATCCCCTTCCGCCTTTATTATTATAGATATTTTAGACAACAAGAAGTTAGACAACAAATCATAAATTTGAAGTATAAGGGCTAAAGTGTGTTTTCAAACAGATAAAATCATTAAACAAGTAATAGTTTTTGGCCCAGATACAGTAGCCCACATAAAACTCAAGAATTGTGAAAAAACACAAGGATGGGCCGATGGTCTTCTCCACATGTTTTTAACAAAGTTAAACTATTTAAAATAATTTTTTCTCATTAATTAATTTGGAATAAAACACAAGAAACATTTTAATCTTTCTAATGGAACATGTATCATCAAGTATAGGCTTCAATGCCGCACTCAAACGGTAGGGTTAAACCCAAAGTCCCAACAATCTCATAAATTCACAAATTGATATATACGAGTTTTTTTTTTTTTAATTTTCCAACTATGCGTTCACGTTTAATGTATTACTTTTTATATGTATCTGATTTGTTTTATAGAAAATTAATTACTATTTAATAGTAATCTAGTTTCATTGTTAGTAACCGAAAAATGCATAAATATCATATTACTATAATATATATAAGAGTTAATTACAAAGATGGTCCCTGTGGTTTGCTTTAAATTTCACATTTATTCCTTTAAAATCGAAAATTACACTGGTCGTCCTTATGGTTAACGTTTTGTTTCATTTTTAGTCCTTTAAACTAACTGATGTTATCTTTGACCGTTAGTCAAAGAGTAATTTGGTCATTTTCCCACTAATTCTTATAACCAAACACCTTTTTACCTATTTTCTTTTTCTTTATTCTTATTTTACTTTCTAATTATATTTAACCATGTTATTATTTAATAAAATAAAATATATAATGGGTATAGATGTTAGGTATATAAATATATTTTATCTGGACTGGATTAGAGCGCAGGTAGCAGCCACCGTACTTCCAATTTCTTTCCGCCGCCTACCTGCTGCTCATCGCCGGAAGTTAACCGTCGCCGCCGCCGCGGTTCAAGAAGAAATCGCGGATGCTAAAGTAGCCGCAACCACTCCCGACGCTACGGCTGTGTGTGTGTTTCGTGAGGTACGACTGAGGGAGAGAGAAACGGAGACAACGTTACCGACTCGAGAGTTCCGGCGAGTAGAGAAAGACCGACGGTCAAACAGCCACCACCGTGCGAGTTGAGGTTCTGGTACTGTATGAATGTGGTTCCCCTGTCGACGCCAACAAGCTGTCCAATCACCAATTTGCCCTTCCAAACCGCCTCATAAACGATCAGGTAATGTCTAGGACCCTCTTACGACTTGATTAGTGTAGTTATCACTTGGAATGGGTTTTTAATCTGGGACCTTTCATTCTAAACCTTGGCCGACACTGGGAGCTATGAACCGAGAAGAGAAAGAGGTCTAGAGACCAAGAAATGCAGATATTATCAAATTAATTAAGTAGGTTGGAGTTAGGTAATGTTGTAATTAATCTCAACAAGAATGAATACAAAAATATGGTGAGATTAAGTGTTGAAACAAGGATGTTCTTTGCCTCAACGTAAGAAGGAGGAAGCTCGTCTGGAACCCGTAAGTTTGGAACGATCTGCAAAACATACCACCGTTAGCCTCGTCACGGGGGTGGAACCCCGTGACCAAGTTCCGGCGTGAGAGTAAGTATATGGTTTGTAAATATAGAGAAGAGAAATGTTTAATATCGAAGGTTGAGTTGTGTAAATCTCTTGCTATATCTGAACTGAGGTGGTTATTATATAGAGTGTTGGAGGTTGAGGGTGCCTCTTATTATCCAGCAGTCCATACGTAGCTACTGCTTTTAGTCAGACCTTCTGGGCAGATGACCAACGTCCATCTGTTGTAGATGTGACATAACATGAAGGTTTGCAGGTCTGACATTCAGACAAGCTTATCTTGGAAGTTTGTAGTTGTCTTGAATAAATGGGATCTGGGCGAATGTGACATATCATGAAGGTTTGCAGGTCTGACCTTCAGACAAGCTTATCTTGGAAGTTTGTATTTGTCTCATATGGAACAGCTGTCCTATGTACATATTTGGTAAGCTGTATATAAGCTTTTCCTCTTACACCTTTCTGCTTGTGTCTTTGATTCCCAAACTGAAGGTTGTAAGGTTCAGAGGGTCGGAGGTCATGAGGTTCAGCTGTGTTCCAGCTTTATTCAGGTTGTTACTTGGGGTTGGTCGGAGTTGTTGGTCCGATGGACCTGAGGTTCAACAATGGAAGGTTGTTCCTTCAGTTGGTCGGAGCTCTTGGTCTGATGGACCTAAGGTTCAAGAATGGAAGGTTGTTCCTTCAGTTGGTCGGAGCTCTTGGTCTGATGGACCTGAGGTTCAGCAATGGAAGGTGGTTCCTTCAGTTGGTCGGAGCACTTGGTCTAATGGACCTGAGGTTCAGCAATGGAAGGTTGTTTCTTTAGTTGGTCGGAGCTCTTGGTCTGATGGACCTAAGGTTCAGCAATGGAAGGTTGTTCCTTCAGTTGGTCGGAGCTCTTGGTCTGATGGACCTAATATGGTACATACCTCAACATTAAGAACTTAGATTTGGTTAGGCAGTGACATATATATACATGTTTGTTCCTGGGAATCTGAATCAGTTCTTGAGGGCAGGGGTATCGCTTATTGTGGCCGGCGGTGGTGGTTTAGCGGTGGTGGTGGCCGACGGCCCTAGGGTGGTGGTAGTGGTGGCCGGCACTCTAAGGGTAGAGGGTGGATGTTGTTCTTGTTTAGTGAGTAATGGAGGAAGAGAGAAGAAATGAGAGATGAGAGATGAGAGATGAGTGATAAGAGAGAGAGAGAGAGAGAGAGAGAGAGAGAGAGAGTGTGTGTGTGTGTGTGTGTGGGATTAATAAAATAATGGTGTTTGGAAATAAGTATTGAGAAGATTTTTATGCTTGGAAATAGTTTTAACAGGTTTAACTTGTTTGGAAACAAGAATAACAAATAAAAAGACCCTAATATCCTTTGACTAACTGTCAACTTTAACACCAGTTAGTCTAAAAGACCAAAAGTGAAACAAAACGATAACCATAAGGACTACCAGTGTAATTTTTGATTTTGAAGGACTAAATGTGAAATTCAGCGTAAACCACAGGGACCATCTTTGTAATTAACTCTATATTTAATGAGACGGTCACAATT
The DNA here is from genome assembly GCA_947179395.2 of Pulicaria dysenterica. Classification (NCBI taxonomy): domain Eukaryota; kingdom Viridiplantae; phylum Streptophyta; class Magnoliopsida; order Asterales; family Asteraceae; genus Pulicaria; species Pulicaria dysenterica. Next base: position 108,727,601 of record OX359288.1, on the reverse strand, counting down.
ATATATTTATCTTGACATCAAAAATTAAATATTAAATTGAAAAGTAATTATTGTTATGTAATAAAAATAAATAGTTTAATTGAAATGGCATTAAGCAAAAAAAAAAAATCTCATAAAATCTCTTCTTTATACATAAATTGAAAAAAATACTTATATAATGGAGAAATTGGCAAATTTACAAAAATACCTATAAAATATCATGAGAAAATGACAAACTACTTTGTCAATTGATGGATACGAGATTTTTATTCCTCTAAAGAAAATGTATAACGTAATAGTAACCAAATTTAGTATTGTCACACAATACTTATTTATTTATTTATTTTAACAGCCAAGGAATTACTTTTCATTCATCACAATAAGATCAGCTACACATTGGAGCTCTCATGGTTCCACTAACCAACACAAAAAAAAATCAGACTACTACCCTCAAACAATTTCCGAAAAATACCTCCACCCTCTAAACACAGGAAGATACCATGTCTAAGTCAGCCAACAGCTAATTACGGCCAGCTGCAAGCACAAGTTTTCGAACCAGCACGCATGTATTAAACAAATAAACGTGTTAGCAGCTTAATGGTGCAACAGCTGCAACAACTAACCTTCACAGCATCGCATTAGAACAGCGAAACATGCATAATGGCAGACTAAACATAGCAACTGAAAATACCCATATGTACGCAGCATCCATATACACTTGAATTACAAGTAGTGTCCTTCCTCCATCATCGCAATTTGTTGTTTGACTTCCTCGTAAAAGCCATCAACTTTTAACCCCATCTATTCCATCATGCCGATAATCGATGTCGTCTCCTCTTTAGCATCAATTCTTTGGGAACTCGTATCCGCTAGAGCTTTCACAACTTCATCTGTAGACAAGGTCGGATCACTAGATTTGCTCTTCCCGTTCCTTCTCGTTGAGGTGCTCTTCTCGTCTGCCATCGATACATTACGATGTCTCTTTCTTTTTCTACCGCCGGAGCCTTCCTTTTTGTTTTTTTTTATTTTGTCTTTTTTTCACGTGGCGTATTCTGACCTTCATTGATGCCGACTCCTTCCAACACGACTTCTACTTGCAGCGACTTACCTTTAAAATTGACCAGGTCTTGATTTTGAAGGACCTCATCATCACTCTCCATGCTCTGTTGACCCTCCTGTATAGACACATTAAATAAATTGACATCACAAGCATTAGTGTTCTTTAGGCTGAGCAGATTTGGTGCATTCTGATCTGGGCTCCTATCATTTAAATTTGGCACACAAAAAATAGTAGGATGGGATGATGTAATCGGCCCATTTAATGCTTCATTTTCCACAAGAACCGAATTGTTTGAAATGTTGTTATTAACCACACAATTCCCAGCCGGCCCCACAGAGACACAAATTTCATTGGACCTTAATTGCCCATGATTACTTCCTTGGAAAGCTATCCCATGTGACCCTTGTACAGCCGCCACCTCCTCGTTTTCCGTAGCGCTACAATTTTCAGCTCCGCAGTCGATTGGTCTTCCGTCCTTCACCCCTCTACCGACATCATCTGCCGGCGACTGAACCTCACACCGGACCTGCGTATCTTCAAATTTCTAAACGACTTCTTCGTGTATGACTTTATCACTGGCGTCAACCTTGAAACTTGTCTGCGATAAATCGTCTTGTGTACCAACTCCGTCATCAGCATTCTTTTTGAATTCCTCGTTGTCTTTGTTTTGATTGAAACAGGGATAGACATCCTCCCCATTCCTTTTGGCAGATGTAGTATCATGTTCCGTAGAATTAATCACGGGAGCTCCCTCGTCATGAAGGTAAATCTTAAAGACATCGTTATCAACCTTCACGTTAACGTATTTTGGAAACTCTGTTCTCACTGTCCTAATAAGAAACCTTGCCATATCTAGTCTCCTTCTAAACCTTGTATCGTTGTCAACTGTGATGTAACTACCCCAAAGACTAGCAATCGACTCGAAAAACTGGTTATTGTAAGCATGTAAAGGAATGCACCCAGCTCTTACCCATTTAAGTTGTAGGAGCTATGTGTGACTTACACTAAGTCACAGGGGTATTTGTGTAAGTTCCATAGTTGGTTAAAGGTTGTTAAGAAAGTTGTTAGGAGCTGTGACAACTGGAGGTTGGATTGACAGCCAGAGGTTAACAGCTGGAGGATGACTGACAGTAGGAGGTTGGACGTCAGACGTCAGAGGTCAGATCCTTCATCTATATAAGGACCATCACTTCTCCAGTTTCAAGCACCTAGAGATCAGTTTGAGTTTCTCATTTCCTTTGTAATAGTTTTGTTCTTGTATTTCTTTAGTTCTAAATAGAGTGTTAATGGAGGTTTGAAGAATTCCATCATCTTTGTTGGTTTTGGTGATAAATTGTTCGTTGAATCAAGTCGTTTTGGTTGTTTGTTTGTCTCAAGTTTACAACAAATTGGTATCAGAGCTCCAAGGCTCAGCGATCTGGTCAAGATTAAGGTTCTTGAATCTGTGGGTGGTTTTCTTGAAGACGAAGAACAGGAGAAAGAAGGTTCCAGTCTCAGGAGAGATTGAAGAGAACGTTGGTGATTCAATTTGAGTTAAAGTGATCAGATCAAGAAGGTTATTGAAGGTGAACAAAGATGGCTCCACCTCTCATGATGATCGAGAAATTCACATGTATGAATAAATTCAGTCTATGGCGGTTAAAGATGAGGGCACTTCTCAAACGAGAAGGGATGTGGGTTCCTTTGGGAGGAGAAAGATCAGGAAACACGGAGGAAGTGGAGTTGAATCTTCAAACGGAGAAAGCTCACTCCATAATCTTGTTATCGCTCTCGGATGAAGTTCTAGTGAATTCTTTCGTGGTTGGAAGAGATACGATATCGCTGGAAGATGTAAGGTCAGGTTTACACTCACGAGAACTACGACACAAGGCTTCAGGTCATGTTTCTGATACAACTGAAGGAGCCGTAGGTCTGATTATGTCAAGAACAGAAGGACGAGGTGCTGATTGGTCAGACAAAGGAGAAGGTAGAAAGAGAAATGGAAGATCTCGGTCATGGGGGGGAAATCCAAATCCGAAGGACATGTGTCACAGGTCTGGTGATACAAGGCATTGGAAGAATGAGTGTCCTAAGAGCAGGTTGAATGTGAACGTCATTGGGGACGATGCAAGCTCTGAATCGGAATTGGTTCTCATGGTGTCAAGTTGTGTTAGAAGGTCAGATGTGTGGATTATGGACTCAGGTTGTTCCTTTCATGTGTGTCCAAACAAAGGTTGGTTCTCCTTATATCAAGAAGTGGATCTTGGTAGTGTTCTAATGGGTAACGATGCTCCTTGTCGGGTGGTTGGTGTTGGATCAATCAAGATCAGGATGCATGATGGTATGGTAAGAATACTGACGAACGTAAGGCATGTTCCGGAATTAAGGAGGAACTTAATTTCGATGAGTACGTTGGATGAGGACGAATTCGAGTATTCTTGTGTAGGGGGAGTACTGAAGGTGTCAAACGATGCCTTAGTGGTGATGAAAGGTGTAAGGGAGTCTAATCTATATATGCTGAAGGGGAAGACTGTAGTGGGGCAAGGTGCAACTGCTGTCCCAGATTCACAGGAAGAAGCTTCAGAGATAGGGAAGCTCTGGCACATGAGATTGGGGCATGTTGATGACAAAGGTATGGTGCTTCTCAGTAAACGTGGTCTGGTAGGAGGACACGAGGTGGAGAAGCAGAGCTTCTATGAACATGGTGTTTATAGGGGTAAGGGTTATCGATTATGGTCACTACTTGAGAGGAAGACAAGTGTGAGTAGGGATGTAGCTTCTGACGAGAAGTTAGTGGTCTCACAAGAGGGTCTTCAGGGTGTATCTAAGAAGGTGGAGGATAGTGGTCTTGACATGGAGATAGAGTCGACTCAGGAAGATCCGGACCTTGATGGTAATGTTCAAAGTAAGTTTGGCAAGATAGGTGCAAACTGGGGTTATGAACATAGTGATGGTAGATCTGTGGAAGGTCAAGAAGAAACTTAGGAGGTAGATACACAGGAGGATGTAGACGTTGGTTTACAAGGTGAAGGTGGAGCTGACCAGGGAGCTGATGAAAATGGTTCGTTGGCTAGGGATCGATATTGGATACATGTTAAACCTCCAGTCAGTTATGGTTATGAGGTTCTGGTTGTATATACTTTGCAAAGGGCAAAGGAGGTTGGTAATTTCCATGAACCAGGGGCTTATGGTGAAGCATGTGTTTCAAAGGAAGCAGGTTTGTGGATGGGGGCAATGATGGAGGAGATTGAGGCTCTTCATAACAATGGAACTTGGGTTCTTGTTAAGTTGCCTAAAGGTAGAAAAATCGTGGCATGTAAATGGTTCTTTAAAAAGAAGGTCGGCTTGGAAGTGTCTGAAGCTGAATGTTACGATGCACGATTTGAGGCTAAAGGGTATAGCCAGAAGGAAGGTGTGAAGACGGCGTTTCTTCATGGTGGTCTGGAGGACCTAGTGTGTTTGCTCTGGAGGTCGCTATGTAGGTTAAAGCAGACTCCAAGGCAATGGTATAAACGTGTTGATACTTTTGTGATCAAGCATGGGTTTGTAAGGTGGTCCTATGACTATGGTATATATCTTCGGGAGTTGAAAGATGGAAGCTTGTGTACGTCATGGGGTGTACAAAGCTGTACCTAGCTCATGTAGTCTTCAGGTTCATGATCAATCCGAAGAAGGTTCACTGGGTGACAGTGGATAAGTTTTATAGGTACTTGGAAGGTACTTCAGATGTTGGTCTCATCTTTGGAGGTAATAAAGGATGGTTTGTTACCAGGTGCTCTGATTCCGACTACGCAACAAGCCTAGATAGAAGGAGGTCCGTAACAGGTTATGTGGTTACGTTGGGAGAAGTTGTGGTTAGTCAGGAGGTAACATTACAACCTTTGGCTTTGACAGAATCTGAGTATGTGGCTTTGGCAAGAGCTACGAAAGAAGCAAGCTGGTTGAAAGAACTAGTGGGTGTGACTTAGCTTAAGTCAAGGTGGAGATTGTAGGAGCTATGTGTGACTTACACTAAGTCATAGGGGTGTTTGTGTAAGTTCCATAGTTGGTTAAAAGTTGTTAAGAAGGTTGTTAGGAGCTGTGACAACTGGAGGTTGGATTGACAGCTGGAGGATGACAGACAGTAGGAGGTTGGACGTCAGAGGTCAGATCCTTCATCTATATAAGGACCATCACTTCTCCAGTTTCAAGCACCTAGAGATCAGTTTGAGTTTCTCATTTCCTTTGTAATAGTTTTGTTCTTCTATTTCTTTAGTTCTAAATAGAGTGTTAATGGAGGTTTGAAGAATTCCATCATCTTTGTTGGTTTTGATGATCAATTGTTCGTTGAATCAAGTCGTTTTGATTGTTCGTTTGTCTCAAGTTTACAACATAAGCACAGTACCATCGACATCATTTTTTGACCATATCTTCACACAGTCAAAAGTCTCGACAAGTAATTCATCATCTCTTTCGTCCAAATTTCCGTGTAGAAACGCATTCTTGACATCAAGTTGATGTATAGACCAAGAATGCGATAAAGCAATACTTAACACCGTGCGAATGGTGGATGGTTTAACCACCGGACTGAAAGTTTCACCACAATCCACTCCAACCTGTTGAGACCTGCCATCACAAACCAAACGAGCTTTGTATCGCTCAAAAGTACCGTCAGATTTCTTTTTATGTCTAAAAATCCACATGCACCGAATTATATTCATATTAGGACGACGAGGAACTATCTTCCACGTGTTATTATCAATAAGGGCATTAAACTCATCATGCATGGCATGTTTCCAATTATGGTCACGGAGGGCATCAGAAGGGTTGTGTGGAAGAGGCGAAATGGAGGCGGAAGCGTGAAGATTGAGGATTCGTTTTGGTTTAGAGATGCCAGACATGCTGCGAGTTGTCATAGATCGGACACGAGGAGGAGACAGTTGTTGTGTGGCAGGTGGTGGTGGAGAGGACGGTGGGGACGGAGATGGGGAGGGGATGGGTGCGGTGTTAGGTATAGGCGAAGGTGGGGAAGGTGTAGATGACGGGGTGGTTGGTGAGATAAAGGGAGTGAAAAAAGGATGAATGGGTGTATGAAGGAACTCATAGGATGGTTTTGGAGAATTGAGGGTTGCAAACGGAAAGACATGTTCATCAAATATGACATGGCGAGAAAGAATGATTTTGCGTGTGGTAAAATCATAGCACTTGTACCCCCGATGATTGGAGGGGTAGCCAAAAAAGACACATGGAGTGGATCGTTTTTGTAGTTTGTGGATAGTAGTAGAGGGAAGGAGCGGATAGCAAAGGCATCCGAACACCCGAAGATGGTCATAAGATGGAGCACGGTGATAGAGGAGATGAGTGGGTGTGGAGTAGTTTAGAAGTTTACTAGGTAAGATGTTTAAGATGTAGGTGGCGAACTGGAGGGCATGATGCCAAAAGGATGGGGGGACGGAAGAATGGGTGAGAAGGGTACAAATGATATTGTTTATGGAGCGTATTTTTCTTTCGGCTTTGCCATTTTGGGAAGAAGTGTGAGGACAAGAGAAGCGAAATTGCATTCCGGTTTGATTGCAAAATTGTTGAAAGAGGTGATTAGAGTATTCTTTGCCATTGTCACATTGAAAACATTTTATGTTTCGTTCGAATTGAGTGCGAATTAACATGCTAAAATTTTGAAAAATGGAGTAAACTTGAGATTTTTGACCAAGAGGATATGTCCACAAGAAATTAGATTTATCATCTAAAAATAATATATAAAAACGATGACCACCGGAGCTAACGATCGGTGAGGTCCAAAGATCACTATGAATAATGTCAAACGGAAAACTAGTACTAGAACATGAATCAAGAAAAGGTAAACGAACATGCTTGCCAAACACACAAGATTCACAAACATGTGACTTATTTATTCTGCCACACTTAATACTAGACGAAAGTTTAAGACTATTTAATAAGTTTGATCCCGGGTGGCCAAGACGATGGTGCCAAAGGTCATGAGATAAAGCGGCTAAGGCGGATGGAGATGAGACTTTGGAGATGGCGGATGGTGAGAGTGGATATAGATCGCCATCACTGTTGCATCGGAGGAGGGGTGTCTGCGTCCGGTAGTCCTTCACAAGAAAACCAAACGGATCAAATTCAATGGAAACAAGATTATCTTTTGTGAGACGACGAACGGATATCAAATTTTTAATAAGATTAGGGACATGAAGAATATTGTTCAATTTAAGAGATGGAAAGGGAGAAGTGAGAACTTGATTACCCATACCGTTTACCTTTAATTTAGAACCATTACCAACCACAACGTCATTTAAGATGCCATTATTAACATAAGACGAGAAGTTACCTGTCGTGTTGGCCATATGTGAAGTGGCACCGGTATCAAGGTACCAATTAGTATCCGGCGGGTTCAAAGTCATGGTGTGAAGGGCTTGCTCTATATCCGTAGGTACGTATGTGGACGGTGGCCGTGAACCAAGTATTCCCGGGGACGGTGTAGGAGGTGGCTGATTTCCGTGAGTGGCATAAGAAGGCCGAGTCCAAGGAGTGGTCGGATAGGGACACGGCGGGTATGTCCATGGCTGTGGAGTCCAGGCCCATTGAGAGGTGTTCTAGGGGACATAAGCGGGGTTGTTGCGATCTCTGCCATGGCCTCGACCGCGGCCACGACCGCGACCCCGGGTGAAGGAATCACGACCGCGACCGGCAGAAGAGGGGCTGTTATTGTGCGCTGAAGAGGAGTTGCTGCTGTTGGTGTTTTCCGTGGCCACAGTAGTGGCGTGAAGGGCGCTGCCGGCGGCGGTAGCCACTGATGGAGCCATGACAGATTTGCGTTGTTCTTCCAAAATAAGCTTTGAGCGGGCCTGATAGAAATCCGGGAGCTTGTCCATTTGTTGAATCATCAATGCTACACCATCATACGACTCGTTTAAACCTGCAATAAGTTGAAGAACTAGGCGATTAGCGGGAATTGGAGAGCCGATATTCTCGAGTTGATCGGCGATCAACTTCACTTCTTGGCAATAAGCATGCATATTGGAAAAATCATCAAGCTTTGTATTGGAGAATTTGTTCTCGAGATATACGATGCGAGTATTCTTGTTGTCCTGAAAGATATTAGAGAGAGCTTTCCATGCGTCGGCAGCAGTTGTATCCGGTTTCAGAATTGTATGAAGAAGATCGGTAGAGATGGTGCCATAAACCCATTGTAAAACAATTGCGTCAATGCGAGACCAGTTGTCATCTCGCTTTTCGGAAGAAGAAGTAGCAGCAGGAGGGCAAATATGATCAATAACGTTAAATGCTCGACAATGAATCTTGAATAATTCAGCCCATGAAGTGTAGTGGCCTTTGTCGATTTCCAGTGTGAGGTGGATAAAGCTGCGAATATTGTTGACAGTTACCGCCGGATGAATTTTAGAAGATGAGCTGATGTTGTCGTCAGCCATGGGGAGGAAAGCAGCTGTCGAAAAAAAAAACATAAAAGAGGTATAAAGCAGGGGGTGGCCGGTGATTAAGGTATAGAGACGTAGAGGATCTCTAATACCATATAGAAGATATACAATTGAATGTGTTGATCTATCATTCAATCATGAAGGAATATATATAGGAGTACATGTGTAACAACCTAGTTACAAAATAGGGATGATTATCCCTCTATATCAATCGGATATACATAGGAATTAATTTAAGATATACATGACTAATTTATATTTACTAATAGTAACTTGTTTGACAAAAGAACTAAATGTCTAGTCAAAATCAAAACAAGGCTACTAAAGAAAAACCCAATTTGCAACCAAGCGACCTTGTAGCGACATGAGTTTCTACTGTAGAAAAATCCAGCGACCAGCAATGTCTGCATGCGGAGACAAGGAACAAGTAATGTTTGCACTAAGCATCATGAGATGCGGGCATACGTTATATATATATATATATATATATATATATATATATATATATATATATAGGGTAGGGTTATTATAAAAGGAGTATTCTTGTAAAAAGGGTAAGAGGTCATTTCAACCCTTGGATGCACTCAGATAGTCAACAATCGTGTGTCAAATTTGATGAAAATTTTGTCAAAATTAAGAAGACAAAAGGGTAAAATAGGCATAACAAAAATTGATGACCACCGAAACAGTTACATCTCTGGCGATAAATCGGCTTGATCTCTGGAACATTTGATATTCATCCAAATTTCATATAAAAACTTCAATCATCAGCTTACAAAACAAGATTCATGAATTGCGAATTAATAACCACATATTCACGCATAAGGATTATTCAAAAAAAAAAAAAGATGCACATTGCCTAATTTATTCTTATTCACAAATCCGTAACCCAAATAACAAACAGACTAAAAAAACTTGAATCAAATACTCCAATTATACAAAAAATTTGATGACCAGCAATCAAATTGATTTACAAGGAACGAAAACCAAGATGGTATGTTCCACGAACCTACAAGGAAATGAAGAATAAATCTATCGACCTATTCCTACACAGAAATTGATGAGTTTTGTCGGTGGGATGATTGTCTCTATCGGTTAGATGATTTCGTTCATAACTTGTTTTCAACAGAAATTGATGAAGCAATAGCGATTGTAGGAGAATATAGGGAAAAATTGTGTGGTAGCCGGCGATTATAGGAGAAGCAGTGGTGGAAGGCGGCGGTTGTAGGAGAGATGAGGTCGTATCCGGCGACTGTAGGAGAAGCAGCGTAGCCGATGATTGTGGAAGAAATGGTGGTTGTAGGAGGAGGGGTGGTACATGAGAGTCGATGTCCGTCGCAGATGAATACGTTGTGGTGGGGCGGTGACTTTTAGGTTGCAGGTTTCGACAAATTTGAAGTTAATAAAAATGGAATTAAAAGTCATGGAAGAGATTATTACGGGATGGAGAGAGAATGTTTCATAAATTTCCTATAATACCCCTGATTATATTTGCCACATGTCTTCACAATATTAACTCTTACACTTTTTATATTATTTTCCTTTTTATTTGAACCAAACTATATCCCTTACTTAATTAAACTAAATAATTAAAATTCAACATTCCTTAATTACACCAATTTAATATCAACCATTAAATTAAGATAATCCAAGGGCTATAAATTGTTCTCACCGTTCTCCAAATAAAAGGTGTTCTCATTTGATCCTGCCTCTATATATATATATATATATATATATATATATATATATATATATATATATATATATTAAATAAACATTGTTTAAGAAAAATGTTTGGCTACTAATTAACTAATTATGTCTTACATAACGTTCAACGATTACCACACACTGAAGAAATTCAGTGAAACAAAATCAAGACCATCAATTTAATTACTCGATCATGAATGAATGTGAAAATGGTTGATGTTAAAAAAATTGAATCTGAAAATATTTTCCATAAAAGGAATGGTTTTTTAGATGAAGATTTATATTTTAGAAACAATGAAACATCATTCAATCATGCAAAATCCCTCCGGTGTTTAATTTCTCGATCTACAAAGAACTACAATTTTAATTCGAAGGTTAAACGTACATACGTATGTCAACAATCTACACTTTATTGTAAGTTAATCATATTGACTGAATCATCGAGACTATAATTAATCTTTAGCCTAGCTAGAATCTTGAAGATATAGGTTTTCTTTATCGACATTAAAAACTAAACATCTGAAAAAATCGGGTAACCTTGGACGAATATCGATCATGGGTACCCGACATGGTTTGGTTCGGGTTCAGGTAATCAGGTACTTGCCATATATGAACGTAACGTAGGTTGGTTTCCAATACATACCAAAACTGGGTACCCACTCCGTTTTCACAGTTCATATCTTAGTAACAACCCGTGAACACCCATAGTAATATATTAATATAGGTTATAGAGAAGAATGAAAGGATTAATCAAATAATATAGCAGAAATTTGAGACCAAATATTCAGAGATCGACTTACCGAAGAGTTTTAAACTCCTCTATGTATATGTGGTACGGGTTAGGATTCTTTCATGTTGAATACAAACATGACATATCATATTCTCTCACAAATATTAGAGTGGGTCCCTTATATTAGTCAAGAATAGGTCCCCTTTGTAGGCCACACTCTCATGTTTGTGAGAGGACATGATTGATGATGTTTGACTATAACATGAGAGGATCCTCACCCATATAGTACTAAATTACTAATACAGGTTATATATATATATAGGCTAGATATATATGTATATATATATATATATATATATATATATATATATATATATATATATATATATATATATATATATATATATCATTACTTTCTTTTATTAATTATAAAATAGTACGAATTAGATCAATATATATATATATATATATATATATATATATATATATATATATATATATATATATATATATATATATATATATATATATGATATATGACAAAAGAAAAAATATAATCGCGCTTCAACTCCCCCGGCCTACTATACTCTCTTCATATAATATGTGGTACACTTAATTACTTCCTGGTAATAATATATCCATATAATAACATATTTGCACCATATATATCTATACGTATATGTGTGTATATATATGGGTTTGGTTATGTTAAATTAAATACGTATTCAAATGATGGATCGATCATGAATTTGGAGAATCATATAAGTAGTAGTGTCAGCTGCTGGATCGATCGATGGTGATCATGTAGAAACAAGAAATCTTGGAAGGCCAACCTTGTGACCAAAGGCTTTTACATCTTGTTGAATTTGGCTACGATACTCTCCAAATGTGAACCTTTTGTATACCGAATTCTCTTCTTCTTCTTCACAGCAACCAATAAAAGACTCGTAAGACGGGCATAAAAAGTAGGCTATTGAGTGTCTTTCTGCTTCTTGATTTACCATTACTTTGTGTTCAACACTTTTGTAAACATCGTTGCTCCATGCCTGCAGCAAATTTGTTTATTCATAAATACATATTTTTTTACAATTAATTAAGTTTAGCATATACATGATTCATTGAATCTGTACGTACGTAGCTTCTAAATTTAAAAATAAAATAATCAATAAAAATCACGTTCAGGAGATTAATTTGATTATTATATGATTAATTATATGAATTCAACTATTTTTAATGATTAATGTTTCAACAATTACACTTTATGGTCGGATATATAAAAATCACATATTCCTTCTTAATTTCTCTCTCCAATATTATTTTACCTGCCATTCGTTGACTTATGTTGCATGTCAATGGCTTAATTAAATTAAAGAATCAACGTAACTGCTCTAAAATGTTTCATGTCGAATCATAAACTAATTAAACCATAAAAATTATCCTATAAGTTGTAAGGCGTGGTTAATTGCTGTATCTTTGTTTTAGAAGAAGTTTCCAGCTTTAGTAAGTTTTCAGAAAAAAAAAAAGTCAAACTACGATCTAATATACGCAGACTGATCGATTGTTGTATATATATAAATATAAAAAAATCCACCAAATATTAAAAGGTATGTATATGTATTGGATCAATTACTTGTGTCATTGTGTGTACATATATATGAAAACATATATAAATTTATCTTCATATATATAACTAAGAGTACTCAAATTTTACTTTTGAAATGTTTCATTATATATATTTCTAGTACTGAAATTACTTCATCCGTCCATTGACTTTAGTACAAATTTAAAGTCAGTGAATATATTTATAGCATCGAACGATATTAAGATGGGTACCTTCAGATTTTATTCCCCATCCCCAATTAACTACTGTACAAGTATCGAATGGAATTTATATATGGAAGACAAAATATATATATATCTATGAACAGTACGTACGTTGGAACAAAAACATTTTTAACCCCATTATAATTAATTAATACGTACATCTTAAAATTATGCCCATTAATAGTACGTGTGAAAGTTTTAGATCGATGCTTGATATTATTGGAATATATAATATAATTAAAGCGGCCAGGGTTCACAGCACATGCAGATTAAAGGTTTAAAGGAAATATACCTGAAAAAGGTCACCAATGTTGACAACAAGGGCATCAGGGTTGGGTTTTACTGCCACCCATTTGGAATCTTTCATAAGCTGAAGCCCACCAACATGTTCATCTTGGTGCAATATGGTGAGGAAGTCGCTATCTGTGTGGGGCACCAGTCCGAATACCTCTGGAGATATCGGGCATGGCGGGTATCGGTTCAACCTCATGAAACATGTGCTCGCGTTGCACTCCTCTTCCCACTGCCCTCGCTTTACGCCCATATTCCTCACAAGCACTCGGGCTATCGATTTCGCGAGTTCTTGCATTGCACCTGCATATTCCTGCATTACTTCCCTAGAAAAGAATAAAAAAAAAGTGATCAATAGCATATTTTTTTATATCAGTTGAATTAGTAATTAGTTTGTTTGAACAGAAGAAAGGGGAAATAGTGATATTCTTTTTGTCAATTATGGGAGACATCTTGCCTAGTGGTTTATCAATATATATCCCAACATAATTAGGAACCTTTGCATTTGCATTTGCATTTGCATTTGCAGGTAAAAGAATAACATATTTCTTTATTCCATTATTTTTAGCCGTTTATAATAATAATATCGTTTTGGTTAAAATTCCCTACTTTGATTCTCTCCAACATACTTTTTAAACAACTTGGTTTATTTAAAATATGCTACGTACTACAATTAATATATATAATGATAATTAGTTAGTTATACTAATAAAAAGATAATATGCTATTATATAAACAAACTAATTAACTAAAAGTTGCTAGTCAATATTATGTAACAAATCGAAAACCTATGAGAAACCACACGCGCGTACCCGGCCAAGTAATTAGAATTTTGTTTTTTGTTACATTTGTGGTAAATACTATATATACTTACACAAGTGTAACACATGAAAATATGTAGCTACCTTGAAATTCTTTTACGTTCTTAATTAATAAAAACTTAATTATATGGCCAAAGTGCAAGTGTGATATTTGGCAATCAAGAAAACATGAAATGAATTAATGTCATATATATGCTACCTCAAAGAGTTGAATTCTCCATAGCAAGTATCATCAGAAATCTTGGAAAGAGGAACATGGAAAGCTTCACACCATGACAGTTGTTTTGGAGATGTTGCTGTTCTGTTTCCCCACCTATACGAGTTATCGAGAAGCCCCGAAGCTATCTTCTGTTCGAATGGCGCCTTAAACAGTTTCACTTGCTCCTTCCTCATCTTCCTAAGAAGTTGAAGGTCGATCCCATGGTTAACAATCTGAAAGAAACCCCATTCAGACGAAGCTTTACATATCTCAGAAGCACAAGAAAGCCTCTCTTCCTCATTCTCGCTCCACAAACCGCAAAGGTCCACAAGCGGAAGCTCGCACTCTTCCAACCCAGGTTCGTGGTTCACGAGGAGTCGCTTCACATGATCAACCTGCAGGTGGTCAAGGGATGATGATTGGTTCACAAGTTGAGAGTAGTCATGGAGAAGAGGTGGGTTTTGGTAATTAGACTCGATCATTGTCACAAAGATCTCTAGTGCACGAGGGGTTTGTAAGTTTGAATAATATAAGTAGTGGAATGATCGATACAAATAAACGACTAGCTTGAAAGAGGGGGTTTTATACTGATAATATTGGAGAAACAACAAGGAGAAAACAACAAAATGTGCATTGTAAAAATGGTCTTTTAATTAATAATTTAGTATTATTTTAAAAATTAATTAATTAATATTGGAAAAAGAAAACAAGGAACAAGGAGTGAAAGCTTCAAATGGTGACAAATGTCAAACTTCTGCAGTCTTAGAGAGTTGTATTAATTGGGCCAAAAAGGACCAAGTCTACTTAAGCCTTACAGAAGATCAAATACGAATTAATTTGCACCGAATATTGATTTTTAAAGAATATATATGATTTCTTGTGGGAACGGGTAGAAATTAATTAAGGAAATGTAAATCTTTTAATTAAGGAAATGTAAATCTTTTATATATGAAATTAATTAAAGAATATTATTATAATAACGAAGATATATGATATAATCATCTTTATTTATGGGAATATAATTACTAATTAAAACCTTTTATTTTACAAATTTTTAGAAAAACTCTTAATGATTATCAATAACAAACTCGTACTTTTAATATATTTACTTTTCTCATATATCAAGTGTGATTATTCAAAATTGAAACTAAAATTAGATAATAATTTTTTTAAATTTTTATACTTTTTATATTTCTAGGTGATTAATATTGGTAAATATTTAATAATAAAAATAATATATATTTACTATCCTATAATATATACCTAAATAGTGAAATTAAGTTCAAAAACTTTTACAATTATTTTATGTTGCTTTCGGTTGTGATTTCTATTTTCTAAAGCTGACAATGCTGTAGTGGAAAGGAGATAGATTCACATTTATAAAAAACATAAAAGGTGAATCTGATCACTTACTGTATTATCAAAGTAAAAATATTTCTCATGTGAAAGAACTTTTAATGACAATCAAATAAATTTATTTAGCTTTGAGATGATTTTCGTGGATGATTTTGTAATCTTTAATATTCGATATAAATCATCTTCAAATATTTCTGAAATAACATAAAAGATGAATCTGATGAGTGTATCATCAAAGTAAAAGTATTTCTAATGTGAAAAAACTTCTTTAATGAGAGTCAAATAAATCCATCTAGCCTTGAGATGATCTTTATAGATGAATATGTAGTCTTTAATATTCGATATAAATCATATAAATATTATTTGCCAATATTTTATAATTTCTATTAGTATTTTTTTATTTAAATATTTATTCTCAACAGGGTTTACATTATAACCGTCACCATTAGAAAACGTTACAAACAACGTTCGAATGTCAATTATGGAAAGTTGGTTTTTATATAATTTCAAATTTCAGGGTTACATCATACTCTTCTAAACCTAAATTGCTTATTTATGTAGCGAAAATTAACTTCTTCTAAAACACCATTGTTGAAGCTATGGATGATTTCCAAGTCCTGGTAATGATTTAATTTTTTCGATTAAATACATTATATATTTTATGTATGTTTGACAGTTTTATTTTCTTTCATGTTAGTACTTTAAAAAACCCAAAAAGGTTTAAAAGTAATTTTTATCATCTTCGTATTTTTACACGGGGTGTTAAGCTTGTGTGTGTGTCTATATATATATATATATATATATATATATATATATATATATATATATATATATATATATATATATATATATATATATATATATATAGGGTAAGGTTATATAAAGAACCTCCCTTAAATATAGAACATAAAGAACCTCATCTGGTGTTGACACATGACACATAGTTTAGGAGCAAAAAAGGAAATTAAAAAAAAAAATCGGCGCCTCACAGCCCCCCCAAGCAACCCCCAACTATTTAAAAAAAACCCCCATTTACTTTAAAAGATCATAACTCGTTCGTTTTTAAGAATTTTAACAAAAAAATTATACCGTTAGATTCAGTTTTTCGTTCTCTTTCAAACAAGACCGGACTTTATATATTTCAGAAACTTTTTTTTTTTAAACATACATTTTGCATTTTGAGCTGTGTTCATTATAAATGCAAAATGCAAAAAACAAAAACCATGCAGAATGCAAAATCCGTAGAACGTAAACATAGAACCGTAGAACGTAAAATGCAGAATGCAAAATATAAACATGCAGAATGCAAAATATAAAATGCAGAATGCAAAATATAAACATGCAAAATGCAAAATTTGCATTTTGAGCTGTGTTCATACTTATGTAAATGTAGAATGCAAAAAACGAAAAACGCAAAATATGAACATGCAGAATGCAAAATCCGTATAACGTAAACATAGAACCGTAGAACGTAAAATGCAGAATGCAAAATATAAACATGCAGAATGCAAAATGCAAAATTTGCATTTTGAGCTGTGTTCATACTAATGTAAATGCAGAATGCAAATTCTGCTGTAATCGCAGAATTGGAACTCACTGTAATCGCAAGTTTGGTCTGGGTTTTTTTTTTTTTGTCATAAACCGGGAAGCAGTTGGCTATGTGTTTTATCGTGGCATTTGAGCTGTGCGTATTCTTCCAGCAGGTTTTGAGGTCATGGAGTCATGTTGTTTATTTAATTGGTCTTTAGAGGTGAAGAAAGTTACACCATGTATGGTTTGTTGTTTTTGTAGTGATGGATGTATGATGTTGTGAGCATGGATATGGCTTAGGTGTCATATATTTGTAAGCTTAGGACTGTTTTGTTGGTATTAATGGTATTAATAGTATTGTTTTACAAAAAAAAATATAAACATGCATAATGCAAATATAAACATGTAGAATTCAAAATTTGTATTTTGAGCTGTGTTAATACTAAAATGCAAAAAAAAAATTATTTTCAAAAAAAAATTTAGAAAAATATGGGAAGAGTGATCTTGTTTGAAAGAAGATTATAAAACTAAAAGATTAGTATAACTTTTTTGATTAAATTCACAAAACTTAAAAAGTTATGACAATTTAAAGTTTTTGGGGTTTTTTTGTTTAAATCGTGGGTTTATTTTTTTTTTTTTTTTGGGGGGGGATATTCCATATTTACCCTTTTCTTCATAATTTAATACATAATAATTACAGTTTTGCCATCGTTCAATCTCATCCATTGATTTTGATGATCTAGTGGTCCAGATTGGTTCTTTAGGTTCTTTGTTTAAGGAGGGGTTCTTTGTTGATCCAATTTATATATATATATATATATAATTGGGTTCAAGTAAAAAAACATTAAGGTACTAAATGAAAGGAGAAAGGAGAAAATGACACCTGGAATTAGCGCCCCACGTTTCTCTGCTAACCCTAGAATTAGCGCCCCCCGTTTCTAAAACCATCGCCTCCATCTCGGCGACCTTCATAGCTGTCATCGGCGACCTTCATCACTGTCAACGGCGACCACCCGCCTCCATCTGCGTCGCCCTTCGCCGCTGTTCGCCGCCCAGATTAGGGTTTGTTGATGTTTGCCGCCCAGATTAAGATTTGATGATGCACACAGTCGCCGCCATTCACCACCGCATCTGCACCACTGTCGACGCCGCCGACCACCGTCGCCTAGACCATCACCGCCGCCGCTAGTGCATCAGTTTTACACAAGTATGCAGATCCGTGAAACCCTACTTATTTTCTTAAGACGAGAAAATGCAGATCCCATGTTCCCGAGTTTTTAAATTTTCATCAATGGTGAAACTTTTCTTATCAGTGATTTTGTTTCATTTTTTTCTTTTTATTGCAGCAAATAATGATCTGTTTTTCTTTGAACTGTGCATCTGTAATGTTTAGGATTGTGCATCGATTTATTCTTAAATCATCTGTTCAATTTGATAGATTTGTGCATCTATATATGATGTGTTGTTTTGATGATTTGTGCATCTGTGCTTGAATCTGGGTATATGTGGCTTATACATCATAATTTAATTTCTGGTGGCATCAAACATGTTAGTGCATACATGGTCACACATAAAGAAATGCACTCCTTATTTTGATGATGATAAAAATATGAACAAGTAATATTATTGCTTATCAAATTTATTCATATGTTCATATGCTACATTCTTTAAAGATCAACAAACCTAAAATTAATGATCAAGTGAAGTACAAACAAGTAAAAGACTTCAATTCAACAAGAAAAGAAGAAATCAAGATAAATCAACATTCACGGTCGATACCACGGTCGACCGTGAATCAACCGTCGCTGCTCAGCTCACAACTCTTAAATGTTGTTCTTCTTCAAGTCAACCGAACTAGTACTTAACAAGTGAAGATGATATCTTCAAAGCCGATGACGAAGATATCTACAAACAAGAGTTCGAATTATATGAGCTTACAAATAAATTAATTAAATTAGTTTATGTTTTTATAAAATTATTTTTATAAAAACTTTATAAAAATGACAAAGATTTTATAAAACTCAATTGTGTTGGTTGATTAAATCTAAGACTTCCTATTTTAAGCAAATAACAAACACAATCCTACTTAGAAACAATACACCACCATAATTAGCAAAGGAATCTCCCAAAGGGGTAAAATTCCAACATGCTTTGTGTATTGGTTTCCAAACTTCCATATATGTGTTTAAATTCAAACTTTAAGAGTATGAGATCAACCAACCTTTTGAACATATACTTTTCAGTTGATTTTTATGGTAAAAATGAGTTGAGTGTGGTTTTAAATAAAGTCCAACGTCTATATTGCAAAGAACAAGAAAGTTCAGGTACCTCACGGTTTTAGCCACGGTCGACCTTGGATCGACCGTGAGGGTACTGGACAGCTTTTGGACTTTCACCTTTTTCCTTATTTAAACCAACTCAAACCTCATTTTTTAGTATCTCTTGCACAGCAAAAACACTTAACATATATTCTTATCTTGTGAGCTCATATTCTTTGATAATTTATCTATCATTCAAGATCAAGAATCAAGCAAGAGCAAAGCTTTAAAAGCTTAAACACTACATCATCTTTCTATATATTTTGTAATAGTGTAAGGATCAACTCTATCCTTTCTAATTAGAGTGAAGTAAGGATAATCTCTAGCCTTTAGAATTAGAGAGAAGTAAGGATCAACTCTAGCCTATAGAATTAGAGTGAAACAAGGTTATCTTTACCTTACTTGCAAGTTTGAAGTGTTAATTCTTGCAAGTGAAAAAGAGAAGTGTAAAAGGTTTATCTCTACCTTCAAAGAGAGAAGCTAGTGGAGCAAACTCTTGGTGGGTGAGGCCAAGGAGTGGATGTAGTGCAAGTTTGTTAACACTTGCATGAACCACTATAAATCTCTTGTCTACCAATTGGTGATATCTCTCTACCCTTACTCTCTTTATTTCAAGTATATAAATTTGTTGTGTTATAAACTTCAAGAAAAATATTTTTAACACAACTTACAAATTTTTAATTGTGAAAAATTGGTAAACTAAGTGGAATAACCTATTCACCCCCCCTCTAGGTTCTAACAATTGGTATCAGAGCAAGTTGCTCTAAGATTTTTGTAAAAATTGTTTTGTGATACAACTTGCTTTGTAAATCTATAAGAAAACATTTTGTTACAAAAATATTGAGTTAGATCCATGGATTTAAATGATAACCTAAGTTTGGGGGTTTATATGACTACTTTACCCATGTTTATTGACTATACACTTTTAGGTTGGAAAACCTATATGATGACCTTCTTGAGATCAATAAATTATGACATGGGTGATTTTATTGAAAGTGATTTTGATGGAAATGAGACTGAAAGAGAGTCACTAAATAAACAAATATTGATATTTATTCATAAATCTCTTAAGGAAAGTAAATATGAATATATGTGTTCTTACACTTGTGCCAAGAGATTATGGAAGGATATAGGTAAACTTGAGAAGCTTGAAGTAAGAAGAAATGAAGAAAAAGAGACATCAAGAGAACTTACTTGCTTCATGGCTTTTGAAGAAAATGAGGTATCTTTCATAAATGATTCTAGTAGTAAAGATTACTTACATAATCTTTATGATGAGCTAAAAGATAAATATGATATGTTACTTGATATTAATTCAAAACTCATTACCAAGATCAATGATTTGAAAAATGTTAGAATTCAAAAGTTATCAAGTGATGAAGGAGGTCATGAGTTTTCAATTGAAACAAGTAACATATCAACAAATCTATTAGAACCATTAAAAATTGTGAAAGAAAAGGCAAAAGAGAAAATCCAGAAGGTTCACGGTCGATACACGGTTTTACCACGGTCGACCCACGGTCGATCCACGGTTGATGCCGTGCATCTTCCGTCAGCTCACTGGAATTTTCAAAAGTTTGAAAAATACAAGATTGCCTCTAGTTCTTTCACTAGTATGCCTAAGGTTGGATGTAATAAACATATGATAAAGTCTTATACTCCAACTTCAAGGTATGAAAAAGGTTTCAAGATAACACCAAGGTGGATCAAAGTAGGTGTTTTTGATACTAACAATCCCGGACCCATGAAAAGATGGGTACCACACATGTGAAATATGTTTAAGTTGTAGGTTGCAATTGAGGTTGAATTTCATTCTTGATGCAACTTGAAGTTTTGTGTGGATGAAAGACTTGGATGATAAATCATCAAGAATTATGCTTTTAAACAAAACTAGTGAAACCTAATCAAGATAAGTTTCTCTTTCACTTCTCAAAGCTTTATATGTTGACATCTATGTGTTGAAAGTGCCATGAGAACTTATGTGAAACTACTTGAGATGTTTAAATGTGATTATAGTATCTAGTGCTTTAGATAAACTTGATTTGCCATAAAGAACTAAAGGGTTGCAAAAACATTAATAAAAGACATGAGAAATTATGTTATGTATCATAAAATACTTTAGAAAATATTAAAATTGTCATGACTTATTAAAATGATTTAAAGTCACACCTTGTACTAGAATAGCATGACGAAATCTTAGGAATTACTTGGGATTGAAATTTTTATAAAACACATCATTTTAAATTAAATCTTGGGATCCATCAAGAAAATATATATTTCCAAGATTTTATTGATATGTGTAACTATTGAAAAATTCCTAAGATATTCTAATAATGATGTGTGTGAAGATAATCATTTAAATTTGCCATGAAAATCAAAAAGTATTGATATAAAATCAACTTAAGTAAAAATAAATTGTATTGCATGACAAGGTAATTAAATATGAAAGACATAGAAATACTTATCATATTCCTAAATGTCTTGCAAAGGTCAATTCACACTCATGTAAAATGATCTTTGATTAAGTTACAAAGTTGAACTATGTGGTGCTATAACGACATATTAATTATACTCACATCATTTGGACTTGTGTTTTACATCATACAAAATTTAGTTTGAAGTCCTTCTTGACATAGGCAAGACAAACATTAAACTATGTTGAAAATCATTATATGTCAAAACTTGTGAAACTTGATAGTTAATCAATAATTCTATATTGATTTGGTTTTATAAAGTTAGAATATTTAAACTATATCTAAACAAGTGTATTTGGTTTTGAATGTGAGAAATATTGTGCTTAAAGTTAAAATTGCATATTGATGAACAATATTTTAAAATTTGATATACCATGTTCATGTTCATCATATTTCCTTAAGTGATTATATGCAATGCTTGAGTTTCTCACAAATCATGTTTTGGCTAAAAGTCTCTAAATGATATGGAAATATATGTTATATATTTCTACATATTGAAATGTATAGTCAAATAATAAATTATTTGTCAAAGAATTAAAGGTTTGCTTAAATCCCATGGATTTCATTTTCACATACACTATTTGGGTTTAAGTAATTAAAGAACCAAATTAGATTTTATCATAAGTATCATTGTCTTGGATTTTAAAAGATAACATATTACAAATTAAGACAACTTACTTTGATAAATCATAATTGTGACTTCATAAAATGGTGCTTAAAAGTTATATACATAATTTAAAAATAATTAAGATATATTAAAGAAATAATATTTCAAACACACAAAAGTTCAAATATATAGCGACATATATACTAAACCACTTAAGAAAGAACTAGTTGATACAATGAGATTTGGTTTAGAAATGATTGAACATGTTCCCTTGGAAATAAAGTTTGATTATGTGAAACTTTTCAAAATTGTGATTCCAGAAGGTTCACGGTCGAACCACGGTCAAAGCCGTGTATCGACCGTGGGTTCACTGCCAAATAATCAAATCCAAAGAAAACCCACGGTCGATGCCACGGTCGACCGTGGATCGTCCGTCGGTTGTCTGACGGATTTTAATCCTATTTTGCCTTATTTCTCTCTCCTCTCACCACTTTATCACTTTACCCATCTTCCCCATAGAAACCCTAGCCGCCATTGTTGCTTTGTCACTCAAAAAGCTTAAAACAAATTACAAGAAACAAGAATTTACCTTATGATTGGAACTATGGTTGAAGCCCGGGTTAGATTCATGGTCCATCTACAAGTGAAAGTTTCTTCATTCTCGATCTCTCACTTGATTCATGAATCCTCTTCACTAAAGTAAAATTCCTCATCATTGTTTCTTCTTTATCTTCTTAGGGTTTCACTTTGCACATAAATTTGACATGAATCACATATGAACAATGTTGTGTAATGTTTAAGCCTTGGGTTTAGGGGTAAAGAATGAAGGAAGGAAAACCAACATGATGAAAAATAGGTTTTTCACATAATAAAGCTGAGATAATATTTTTCTCATTTTATGCTCTCAAAAGTATCAACTCACTTGTTATTGAAAAGTTAAACAAATAAATAAAAAGTGAGCAGGTGCTTCACGGTCGATCCACGGTCGAGACCGTGCATCGACCGTCGACCCTCTGGAGTATCTTAATTTCGAAATCAATCAAGTGCTCCACGGTTGAACCACGGTCGACCGTGACTTCGACCATGAACTTGATGTGACTTATAGATAGGTTTTCTCTTGCTTAAGACTAATTATGTATCAATGCAACATTAATAATTCAATTGTCTTTCGAAATATTTAAATATTTAGGACACATGAACCAAATTGTTGAACACATACATATTAAGTTTTTTTTTTTTTCACATATGTGTTTCAAATTTAATGAATTATCTTTTATTTTACATCACCTCATCACCTATTACTTTGAGTACGTATGCAAAATTTTAACATCATTATAAACAAATGAATAAAAGCATGTTTATGTTACTAAAATGCTATGCCTAAACCTTTGTGCGTTAAATAAATTATACTACCTTGGTTTTGTGCAACATTATGCCAACATGCAACTCCTTTTGATGTTAAAGTTTGAATATCTTGTCTTTGGCTCAAATTTTAAGGACTTAATTCAAAAAGTCAAGACTATTAGTAAAGGTGATAAGCTAATTAAACTTGCAATGTCATAAAATGATTAATATGATGTTAAGAGAAGATTTTATTAAATAAGTAGAGACATGCTTATATCTTATAATTCATAATAATCACACACTAAAAGTTGAGCTATGACATAAGGGTTTGATAAATCAATTGGTCAAACATTTCATGTGTTACTCTTAAAAGAACTCACCAAGTAATTGCATGCGTAAAGATATAAAGTTAATTTACACAAACCTCATGCCTAAATTCTATATCTTGTATGGTTTGTAAAGGTAAAATGCTTTTATGTAACTTATATGTGAAACTCATCATCTTTTGTTTATATCAACAAGAAATGTCACCAAAAATAGCAATATATGTTAAATGATAATACTTTGGTTCATGTTTGACATATCCTTGTTCTTAATGTTATCAAATTACATATGTGATTCTTACATGAAATATCACTAAACATATGTAACATTATGATATGTCATTCATGCTCATCAAGTGTTGAATAATTATCATATAACGAATTGTGGTCAAGCTATCTCACACATAGATTTTTAATATAAGATCACTATCAAAAGAATCTTTGAAATAAGTTTGTGATGAAAGATATATATGAAGATGATTACATGGTGAAGAAATAAAAATTAACACATTGATTGTTGCAAGTGGTTCTCTCTTACTATCTTGTCATGGTACTTAATGAATTACTCTTTGTAATCAAGATAGTACAATTAGATGACAAGTTATGCCTCATATAAGAAATCATGTTTGTCATCTTGATATATGCTTGAGTATGCCTATGTTCTTAAATGACTATCTCATGTGTCACACGCTTAATTTACTATCACTTGACACATGAATCTATGAGGTATACGTGCATAAATAATGATTATCGTATATGTATTGCACGCCATTTGTACTCATGAGAACACTTTTCATCTTAATCTTGTTGAATACACAATACATATAAATAGAAAACAAATTTGAATATAAGATAAAATAACAAGTAAACTTATACTTAAGCCTATTTTCTCTATCAAAAGAAGATAAACTTAGGAAATAATGAACCAAACATGTAACTACAAAATCTTTGTTTGACTTGCTTGCAATTAGAAAACTTTTGTGTAGTTATAATAATGTGAGTATATTTTTGTGTGTAAACGTAGGTATAGAATTAACTTAAAATATGTAATACTTGAGAAATATACATATCAATGTTGATTGTAATCTTGAAAAGATCAACACTATATCAAATGTGTCATAATATGTTGATCTACATATACAATGAATTATTCTTTGAAGATCAAGATATTATACATAAATGACATCATGTGCTTCTTACATACAATCAAAACAATTGTCAATTTTGTGCACACATTGGTCACTTACTTGATTAAACTATACATGCTACATTCATTATCTTATCATGAAAAGATGAAAATCATAAGTGAGCCTACATGCACTAGAATACTCATGAATGTATAAACAAAGGTTGATCTATCAGATTATGGTCCAAACAATGATTAAACCTTTACTTGCTACATAATGTATACGAATAAATATCAATTAGAAATGAACAATAATATTGAAATAATCTCCACAATCTTGAGCTAAGAAATTTTTGATACTTGACTAATGATTATGATTGTGGATTTTGGTTGTCCCTAACTTAATTTGCATATTTTAAAGGGGAGTCACCAACCAAACAAAAATATTTCATATATATTTGTTCACACCCTCACTTCCTATCATTAGTATAATACAATATACATAAATCTCTCATGCTTCCTACTTGAGTTTATGCATATACTTTTGTATATCTTGCACTTGTGTTTTGTTGTCTATCTTTTGTCAAGAGCTACGGCAAAGGGATCATAAATCAAGAGGGAGCTTTGATCAAGGGGGAGCTTCATCATGTATTTTGTGCTAGATCAATAGGGGAGAAGAATGTTCCTTTTTGATTCGACAAAAGGGGGAGAAGAATGTAGATGTGCAACATTGTTAACATGAATAAATTTGTGTAGCAATATTAATTAAATGTTGCATATTTTGTCATCATCAAAAAGGGGGAGATTGTTAGTGCATACATGGTCACACATAAAGAAATGCACTCCTTATTTTGATGATGATAAAAATATGAACAAGTAATATTATTGCTTATCAAATTTATTCATATGTTCATATGCTACATTCTTTAAAGATCAACAAACCTAAAATTAATGATCAAGTGAAGTACAAACAAGTAAAAGACTTCAATTCAACAAGAAAAGAAGAAATCAAGATAAATCAACATTCACGGTCGATACCACGGTCGACCGTGAATCAACCGTCGCTGCTCAGCTCACAACTCTTAAATGTTGTTCTTCTTCAAGTCAACCGAACTAGTACTTAACAAGTGAAGATGATATCTTCAAAGCCGATGACGAAGATATCTACAAACAAGAGTTCGAATTATATGAGCTTACAAATAAATTAATTAAATTAGTTTATGTTTTTATAAAATTATTTTTATAAAAACTTTATAAAAATGACAAAGATTTTATAAAACTCAATTGTGTTGGTTGATTAAATCTAAGACTTCCTATTTTAAGCAAATAACAAACACAATCCTACTTAGAAACAATACACCACCATAATTAGCAAAGGAATCTCCCAAAGGGGTAAAATTCCAACATGCTTTGTGTATTGGTTTCCAAACTTCCATATATGTGTTTAAATTCAAACTTTAAGAGTATGAGATCAACCAACCTTTTGAACATATACTTTTCAGTTGATTTTTATGGTAAAAATGAGTTGAGTGTGGTTTTAAATAAAGTCCAACGTCTATATTGCAAAGAACAAGAAAGTTCAGGTACCTCACGGTTTTAGCCACGGTCGACCTTGGATCGACCGTGAGGGTACTGGACAGCTTTTGGACTTTCACCTTTTTCCTTATTTAAACCAACTCAAACCTCATTTTTTAGTATCTCTTGCACAGCAAAAACACTTAACATATATTCTTATCTTGTGAGCTCATATTCTTTGATAATTTATCTATCATTCAAGATCAAGAATCAAGCAAGAGCAAAGCTTTAAAAGCTTAAACACTACATCATCTTTCTATATATTTTGTAATAGTGTAAGGATCAACTCTATCCTTTCTAATTAGAGTGAAGTAAGGATAATCTCTAGCCTTTAGAATTAGAGAGAAGTAAGGATCAACTCTAGCCTATAGAATTAGAGTGAAACAAGGTTATCTTTACCTTACTTGCAAGTTTGAAGTGTTAATTCTTGCAAGTGAAAAAGAGAAGTGTAAAAGGTTTATCTCTACCTTCAAAGAGAGAAGCTAGTGGAGCAAACTCTTGGTGGGTGAGGCCAAGGAGTGGATGTAGTGCAAGTTTGTTAACACTTGCATGAACCACTATAAATCTCTTGTCTACCAATTGGTGATATCTCTCTACCCTTACTCTCTTTATTTCAAGTATATAAATTTGTTGTGTTATAAACTTCAAGAAAAATATTTTTAACACAACTTACAAATTTTTAATTGTGAAAAATTGGTAAACTAAGTGGAATAACCTATTCACCCCCCCTCTAGGTTCTAACAAAACATTCAAACAGATCTGGTGACGAACAATAAGCAGATCAATGTTTGGAAACAAAATGTAGATGCCATTGAAAATGGCGACCAGAAAGTAAGAGAGAGAATTTTTAAAACTGATCAATAATACCCTTAACTGTTATTTTTAATAATTAATAGAAAAGGAAAAAACCACTTTTTTAGGAATAGATTTGAAAAATCTAATGGCTGAGATTTCTCCTTACATTTTGTATCATAAGTTATTTTTTACCGGATCCCTACTATATATATATATATATATATAGGGGAGGGTTCATGCGAGAACCGTTGTTAGTGCGAAAACTGCGAGAACCAATCTCAGTCGTTCCTTGGATATGGGAAGTATCATGGATGGAGAACGTGGAGGGATAGGGTGTGGCAGGGTAAACCCTAAACCCTAAACCCTAAACCCTAAACCCTAAACCCTGATCAATAATACCCTTAACTGTTATTTTTAATAATTAATAGAAAAGGAAAAAAACCACTTTTTTAGGAATAGATTTGAAAAATCTAATGGCTGAGATTTCTCCTTACATTTTGTATCATAAGTTATTTTTTACCGGATCCCTACTATATATATATATATATATATAGGGGAGGGTTCATGCGAGAACCGTTGTTAGTGCGAAAACTGCGAGAACCAATCTCAGTCGTTCCTTGGATATGGGAAGTATCATGGATGGAGAACGTGGAGGGATAGGGTGTGGCAGGGTGCATGTGAGGAATTCATGGGTGGGCAATGACATTGAAGGAGGGGGAATTAGACGGCTTAGATTGGTTCTCGCGGTTCTCATGCTAACAACGGTTCTCGCATGAACTTTTGTCTATATATATATATATATATATATAGGGGAGGGTTATGCGAGAACCGTTGTTAGTGCGAGAACCGCGAGAACCAATCTCATCCGTTCCTTGGATATGGGAAGTATCATGGATGGAGAGCGTGGAGGGATAGAGTGTGGCAGGGTGTATGTGAGGAATTAATGGGTGGGCAATAACATTGAAGGAGGGGGAATTGGACGGCTTAGATCGGTTCTCGCGCTAACAACGGTTCTCGCATGAACTTTTGTCTATATATATATATATATATATATATATATATATCAAGTTAAAAGATGGTCAAAAGTAGATACTTTAACAACATGCCAAATGACAAAGTGTCACCTATATATGGTCTTTGACAACGACAATTATGATCATCATACGTTAAATTCTCTATCTATACAGGTGGCTATTTATTAATTAATCCTAAACCGTCACATTTTCACTAATGTCTTAAATTGGCTTTTCTCTACGTTTAAAGTTGGTACTTTGACACATTTGTATCGTTATTTTCGCGTAAAAGAATCACATTCTTATATTTGTAAAGAAATAGATCCGTTGGTGTATTTAAATTTATCTTGGATTAAATTGATGTACTTGCTATCTACAATTACGGTACTCAATCTTCAACTCCTATCACCAATAGATCAAATCATACTTTTTAGAGTTAATTTATAAGGAAATAATTATAAAAATGCTTCAGTCTTTAAAGTTTACTTTTAGTACTTTAAATTTAAATAAATACGTTAATAGTCGTTGTGTTTATCACTTTGTTTTATTTTCGGTCTTTTAGGCTAACTGCCATCAACTTTGACCATTAATCAAGAGTATTTTAGTCTTTGCTCACATTATCCTTGTTACCAAACAGTTTATTGGCTCTTTCCTACCCTTCTTTCTAATTTAACTTTCTGATTACATTTTATTATATAAAATGTAGTATCTAGTAAAATAAATTACACAATTATTATTATAAATAGTCTTTACACATATAAGATTTAAACAATTAGTCTCCATTCACTCTTTCTATATCTCATGAACATATACACAGATGGAAACCCTAATAAAAAAACAAGATGGAAACCCTAATCAAGAATAAGATGAATCACATAACATGAACAACTGTACATCAAAACATTTAATCAATATTGTTAACATGTTTATGAACTAAACTTGTTCAAAATAACAAAAAAATCAGAATCGGAAGTGGTGATCTAAAAATCAAAACTTGTTTCTCATAGTTCTAAGACCATCTCCGTTCTTAGTCACCAACACACAAACGATCTAGCTCTTGGTCTGTGACACATAACCCCTTTGTTCACCAAGGGTTTTAATCTGGTTCTTGGTTAGGGACAAACAAACAAATCTCATAGCCACTTCAAAATGCTACAAATATTCCCATCCATCAATTTTATGGTTTTGGAGTGAGAGGGAGGGGTGGTGCAATGACTATAGAAAACAAACAATAGGAAAGTGGCGGTGGTCGTCGTGCTTTAGGGAAGACTAAAAAGATATTATTAAATGGAAAGAGAAAGACTAAAAGGGGATTAGTTTGGAAAAGGGTGTTTCGTATCTTAAAAAGATATTATTAAATGGACATGTTTGGAAACATAGATAATGCGTAAAGTTACGTTTGGTAACAAGAACAAGATAGAAATTGGCCATAGTACCGTTACTTTAACAGTCTTACTTAACAAAAGTTAGTCTAAAAGACCGAAAGTGAAACATAGTTGCTATTTTCATAATTTTAAAGTTAAAGGACTAAAACCGAAATCTCATTACAACCACATGCACCATTTTATAATTAACTCTTTTGTAAATCGTCATTTAACTAACAATATACTGAAAATTTGGTCATTTATTAAAAAGTTTCAAATTTCATCCTTAAACTATCATTTTGTTGCATTGGTAGTCCTTTCTAACATATTACGTTAACTAATACTGTTAACTCCAGAGTATTTTGGTCTTTTTTACCATTGTTTTAAATTTTTACTTAATTTTAAATATTTAATTGTTTTTAAAATGAATTTGTCCTCTCATTCTCTCCCTAAGAACACACACTCTCTCTCTCTCTCCCTCTCTCCCTCTCTATAAAATTCCAACCACCTAGAAGACCACCACCGCCACCACCCACGTCTGTCATCACCACTGCCACTTCTGCCCTGCCGTTATCACCGCCACCGGCACACTATCACCTCTACAAAACAAAACCCACCACCACAAACGAAACCCCAAATGGTTAAAACACACCCAGAATTTGAAACCCCTAAAACCCTAAATCGATGTTAGGTATAATCACATACACACACACCCCTATAGATTTGAGAGAGTTTCAGGTTAAGGGGGTAAATCGTACACACACCACCACCACCAAGATCATAACACATCATGCCTCAAGAATATATTCTCTAGATTTAGGGATTTCATTTATTCTAATTCAAGACACGGATTGATGGTTGGTGGTGGTGGTTGAGACAGAGAGATATCGAGGGAGTTAGGGGATCAATAGGGCCACGGTGGTGGTGAGGGGGAGATGGTAGATGATGGTGGTGGTTTTCTCTAATGATGGTGGGTGATGGTGGTGGTTTTCTCTGATTAGGGGAGGTGAGGTGGTGGTAGGTTAAAGAAAGAGAATGAGAGAAAGGAAAAAAGAATAATAATAATAAATAAAATAAATAATAAATAATAATAATAATAATAATAATAGGTAAATAAAAAAAGAATATTAGGGTTATAAGGCCATCAGTACCGCCCATTTTTTACCCAGCTTACCCTGACAGCCACATCAGCGTCACATCAGTTTTTTCTCTCTCATACCCTATTTACCCAGTTTGCTAGTACCACCTTCTCTCTCATACCCTAACATTTTCCCCATTTTTTTAATTCTTTTACTTAATACAATTTATTATTTAACAAAATAAAATTACATTACTAAAATAAAAATTACTAAAACTTGTGAATTTGTCGAAGTAGTGCTTTGTGTGCTAAAACGGCATCCAATTCTTCCCCCGTAAGGTGATCGTGAGGGCTTTTGTAAAACGCGTAGTCCTCGTTGAATCGAGCCGCTCTATCCATTAGCATCTTTTGTTGTTGGAGTTGAAGTTGTTGTTGCTCGAGTTCTAATTTTTTCATTTTGTAACTCATTTTGTTGTCGACCCGAACGTTGAACTCTTATCGCGAGCACCACGGGATGGTGTCGTGTTTTCATCCATAGTAGAAGATTTGGTAAAAAAAATGAAGAGAAAAGTGTGTAGGGAAGAAAAGTGAGTATATAAAATGGTTTGGTGTAAAAAGTATGAAGAGATGAGTGTAATATATATATAGTGTGTGAAGTGAATTAAAAAAAAAATATTTAAAATATTTATTAAACTAGCCGTTGCATTTATTTTAAATTAAAAAAAAAAAATTTTGTTACCGTTGGGGTTCAACCGGGTGTTTATACCCGGTCCACAATACACCTCCACATACCCGATGCACCCGTACGGGTGTTACACCATTACCCGGCCGAACCCGGTACCACACCCGGATGGTGGTACGGGTGGCCTAATAGGTATGATAGTAATTTTGTATAAATTAACGGACTCGGTTAATAGATAATGTTAAAAATGAGTATCAATGCATAAAAATTGTAGTTAAAGAACAATTCTTAGAAAAAATTAAAAAGGACTAAACTTACAATTTAGGTTAGTTAAAGAATCTTTTATGAGATTAAATCTACTTTTTATAAAAGATTCTCAGAACATAACATACACTAAGATTTTTGAAAACAAGTTTTTAAATCGGGTTCCTTCCGGAGGAGTTGAGTTTATGCTTAGATGAAAGAGATGTAACCGTAATCATTTCGAAACTATACATGAGAGTCCATAACCCCGACCTTTACTAAAACTATGTAACAACATGAATCGAAATCTCTAACCTCAACATCAATTCAACCAGATACAAAAATCAGAGTTGAAGACTCCGACTTTATCAAGTTTGTTACACAATTCATGATTAAACACCCATCCTAATCTCCTACAGTCCTACATTCCTTTCTATCACTATAGCAAAACAGCCTATTTGATCTGATGGACCAAATTTCCGCCGCAAATTTGTGAAAGATTACAAAGAAGTTGCTAAAACAAATGTAGGGAAACTCTTCTTAGGGATTTGACCTATGACTTGATTCAAACCGAACATTGAACACATGAAATAATAACGTGTGGAATGAGTTTGTTATTTTTTTCTTTAAACTTTAACTGGCACTTTTATATTAACACTATTTCTCCGTTCCTTTCGGATTATATAATTCTAACGTATTAAGTTTTAAAAAAAAGCAGTAGCAACTTTCTATTCACTTTCCATCATACTGTTAATTAGTTTTTTCTATATCGGTTAACCCACTAACCGGCTCTGTAACAAATATTCCTGTTAGAGAGAGAATCTGGATGGGCATTTATTTAACTTATTTTTCCCAAATGAAGTAAAGTAGGCATGAAAGTCAACCTGTGTTTCAGACTTGAATAAGAAAATCAAACTTAATATATGCATCACATGCACGAAGCAGATGTTTAGGTGAAAAGGCCAACCAATAAACTATGTCAAATTGTCCTAATTATGATACAATAATAATAAAAATTAAATAAATAATAATGGAATTAAGTAAAGTAAATTTCCAAAAGAATATGAATGAAGTTGTCGAAAAAAACTGCCATGTATTTAATTATATATTTATTTTATAATTAGCAATGAAGCTCACGAGTGCACAACCTCAGGCAGAGGGTATCCATCGAAGACTACAAATTATTTCACTTTCGAACAGATCTGAATTCCCTGTCCCTTTTTTTTCTTTGTTAATCTATGGACGGCATTTTGGTTTGAATTATTGGTTTCGTGTTCTTTTTTTTTTCTTTTTTTTTTTTGGACGGCTAATTTCCTCTAACTATTTCTGCTTCTTCTTCTTTTCTTACTTATTATTCACAGACACAAACATGTATTTGTGTGTGTATACATTTCAAACGCCTAACCATTTCTGTTGTCATTACTTATATTCATCTAGACATATATATACCCCGTCCATGATCTGTTGAATCAATAAATAGATCCCTTTCATATATTAATTAAGGATTAATATTGAATCTCTTTATATAGAACATGCATAGCTACTTATAGCCTTTAGATTTATTGAATCAATGGATAGGAAAAACTAAGATGGATATTTGTATGGGTGTTTGTTCGTTTTTTTTTTTTTTAGATTTCCCGTAGTCTCGGTTGTTGTTCTGGTATTATAAGGTCAAATCTAAAACAAAACATAATTTATACGAAGCCTCTTAATTTAATTCTTATTTTTAAGGTAAATTAAGACATTTTAAAGGTATATATCGAGTATTGAACTATAATCTATCATTAAAAAGATCATTTTTGTAGGCTTTGGTGGCATGAAAAAAACACGAGGACATATAAAAATTTGACTGGTAGCATCGGCTCAAAAACATCAAAATTTTCCACTACGTGTGTAAAATCGACTGGTGACCCATATATAGTACTGAAGTACCGCACAACCTTTCATAGGCCCGCCCCTTCATAAGCACATATGTGCAGAAGTGTTGTACATTATCACTTCAACCATCCTAACAGCAGAACCAGTTCAGAAGTAATTATATCTCTATAGACCGAAAGGAAAATGAATCAAAAGCCGAAAAGGACTCGAACACGGAAAGGGAGAGCATGTTGAGTTATAATAGCACATGGAGTAGCAATTGATGGGCCTCCATGATGCGACCATCATCCGTCAAAGCTACGTCTCGATGACGGGCATCATGGTCTTCCTTAATTATATATTTCTTTTAACCTTTGCAAGACTGATAAAAAAGAATGTTTCAGTAATGTAAGTCATAACTGCATGTAGAGAGCGGCCACATTTTAGACTAATTTTGTAAAGTAAAGATACGTTATCTTGACCACACTCGTATTGGCTTTAGCCAGTGCTCTCTGTAATATAATACATAATGTCAAATATTTTACTTAACTTAATGACGTAGAAATAATCACTTCTATTCCAATTCTATACAACTTGTTTTTCTCTTTTGCATATACACTAACATACTTTCAAGTTCAATGGTTCATCATCAATGGCGGAATCACTCTGCTAGTACTAAACTCATACGGGCCTCGTGACAAAACTTATTCCATTCCTTAAGCGAACTTTATCGGCTTAGAGAAGAGGGAAGAGGCTTTTCAAGAACTACTTGATTAGGATGAAACATGTGCATTGGATCAAGGATTGAATATATTTGAACCACCCATGTTGATGGCTGTTAGTATTGTGATACATGTGATCACACCAAGCCATAATAACTCAGACCCTGCAAATATATCTCTGATTTAGTCAATGATAACAACTGATAGATGAGACAGTAACAGGTGAAGTGTGGTCAAATACCTGCAGAGCCAGAACGACTGTCGGGATTCACAATCTTGGGTGTTTGACCAGGGGACGTTGTCGTTGACCTCATATCTGTTAGATTATTTGATGTTTCAGAAGCCACTATTCCTTGAAATTCTTCACTCACAATAAAGGCTGCTAGAACATCCATGAACGTTTCTTTATCTTTCCCGAGTGATGTAGGGTCGGCTGAGTCTAGTTCAGAGAACTCGTCATCTGATGAATGGATAGCAGCCTTGATAGTTTCATCTTCTTCATCCTCAACATATGCTTTATACGTGAGTCTAAGTAAGATCTCTCCAGTGTTCAACTGTCCCCAACCTCCTCGCAGGGTCACAACCCTGTCTGTCGGCACAGTGTCTTTTAAAGATCGTAGGTCAACCTGAAAAAAATGATAAATTAACAGCGTAAGAATCACAAAATCAAATATTTCAAGCGTTTTGGCAACATCTTATTATTTAAGGTACTAAAATATATATTGATCAAAAACGCTATTATAACAAGATAATCTAGAACAGAAGTTGATAATCCAAACAAGAAAACCCGATTATTGCAACTTCAAATCGTAATAATCAGATAAACAGTTTTTAGATGGAAATCCAAGCACCCTTTAAAGAAATTACCTCTCCTGCACCAACAGTCAAGTGTAGAAATCCAAGAGAATCCTTTACTTGTATAGACAATTTATCTTTTCTTGGGTTAGTAACTAGCAGGCTGAAATCCTGCCATAAAGCAAAAGCAAGCAAATATCAGTGATAAATTTCATATCGACATAAAAGACATAGAGTAGCTGCATATGAAAATCTCACCTGATTCCATATTGGCTGGCCAGGAGGGCCGATCACAGTTGTTTGACTGTTTTTTTTACTGCGTATCACCTGATTCCCCAGCCTTAGTTCAACATATGGATCCGTCTTTCCTAAACAAGAAAGTTTGGCAAACACATCTTAATCCATCACAGTTTTGGAAAAGTGAAATCATGATAAGACTTGCGATTTAGTGTGAACTTATCTTACATAATGCAAGAATCATGATATAAATTATTTGATTTATCATTTTGGTGTTACATTTGTGAATATGTGTTTGCATAGACACACATAAATGCACCGGTGGATTCCAGTACCATACAGGATATGGAAAAATCTATGATCACTGACAATTAATACTCATAATGGATAAAAAAGATTGTTATAAAAACCTTTTAAGGAACTAATATATGGTAAATACAAGAATCTAGTAATACGCACCATAGAAGACGTAAGAGAGTTTCCGAGCATCAACAAGAGTGACGGAAAGTTCACCAGCAAAATCTTCATTTCCTTCTTGCATTTCACCCGATTTGAAATCATTTTGAAGTGGACCAACTGCTTTCCCTTTTTGAAAGTCTAGGACACTCTTCTTAGGACGCACAAATAGTCGAGGCAAATCCTCTGTCAAAAGCTTTTTCAAAAACCTGAGATTCAAAGAAACATATAATAAGAAATTAATGATGCCACATCAAATTATCAACGCAATAGAACGAAGTCCACTTTGTGAATAAAAGCATTTGAACATGAGCAAACTGTATGGCACTAGAATAAACAGAAGGTGATAATTTCGGCCCACTTCCTTATACATGGGTCGATTCGGGTTATGTTTTGTCTCTAATGGGACAAACTGATATAACTAAAGAAGAAAAAAATAATTAATAGAACAGATTAAATTAACTTCTTTACCCAAACCCACCCTGCTTATTTTTCAACCTATAGAATAAAGTCATGATTTATACCACAATCTCTAAAGCAAGATCATATAAAGAAGCCACTTACATGGAGAGTACAGGGATGGCTGGTATTACATCGATACATGCAAGAAAGAGAATAAGATGACATATGTTAGTATCTAAGCCAAAAATATCACAACCTAATGATAACTATAATTAGGAATGTTAAGTTTAAGATTTAGCAAAATGGCATACCCATTATATTAAACAACCGAAATGGTGACACCACGACCTTTATTTTTGGAAGTGAGACAAATGCCCATGAAACCGCTCCAACCCAAGGTTCAGACGGGATCAATCTCAGTTTAACCCAAAGTTCTCCATCAATGTCAAAATCCCGAACACCAACAGGCACCTTAATTGGAATAATCCCAAACTTCAGTGTCAGCATCAGAAGCATTCGAGCACCACCAGTGTAACGGAGACCTATTTGGTACCTTTAAGAAGACAGGAATAAACAATTTAAGACAAACGGAAACATCTTGAAGATAAACTTTAACTTTGAAGGGAAGACTTACTGTAAATCATTGATGCCACGTGAAGTCCTGCGTTCGACATTTCTGACAACAAAAGGCTCATCCCCAAGTGAGAATTGTTTAATTTCAACTCTTTCCACATAATCAGGTTTCTTTAGATCATCAATAACTGGTTGAAGCAAACCGATTACCCAATTCTCGAGCCCACCTCTATAAACCTTCCATAACTTCCCCAACACCATGTTCACCCATTCAACTGATTCCTTCCTCTGCAAATCGTTCTCAAGAAAAAGAGAAAAACTAGTGGGAACTTGTGGCCATATGCCCAGTTTCTCTCCATCATAATTGCTCTTTTGCTTTCTTGACGTCCAAAGTTTATCAAACACAATCCCAATAATGAAAAAGAACACAAACATTCCACCAATGTTCCGATTAATTGGAGGTAAAGGGATTGGGTGTATGACCCCAAGTTGAGTTCTTAGTTTAACTACTATGGGGTCTTCTCTAAAGCCCCTAAAATCATTAGCATAACCTAATTGAATGGAATCTTGAGACACTAAATCACTAGCTTCGTCTGTACGATTCAAAATTCGACTTCCCGTGTAATTTTTCAAACCCTTTGTCACCGATTTCGCAATCTCTAAGCTCGAGCTTTGATTCCGGCCATCAACAGGAACCTTACAAACCCAAATCACACCCCTTTTCCTTCTCCTAGAAACTTTAATTCCACTAATGGAAGTGTTAATCCTTGTTCCTGTATTAGAACTCAATTGGAATGGTTTCTGACATGGGCAAATGGGAGGTGATGACATCCATAAATTCTTAGAAAAATCAGAACTTGCAGATGATGACCGAGGAATCATTTGAAGGTGATTTGGAACATGACATACATGGAAATTGAGATTGAAATTGTACGAAACAAAATGGGGCAAACTGGATTCGAAACCCTAAGCAAAAGAATAACACCCAGTGGATTTGATCTATCAGGTTTCAAGATTCTGATAAGGGTGTTGTGGAAAGTTCAAGAAAACAAAACCTGGATGGTGGGTGCAGCAAACAAATTGGATTGAACTCGTCGTCAGTAGCAATTTCAATGAAATTGATCGGATTTTATTGCCGAGAATGTAGGAGGAAGTGGTTTTGAGAAAGAGAATTGAAAGGTCGGTCCACTGGGAATTCAAGAAATAGACAAATAGTGTGATTCTACAAATTCCAAGTCCCCACACGCCGAAAAATAGAGTCGGGCCCAAGATAAGTCGTAGCGAAATAGGGAGAAGGCGAAAGTAGGGAGCAGGCGGCACAATTTACACGTGGTCGGAAACGACGCGGGGATCATAGATAGATTCATAATCATATATTGCCGATGTTTGACCCGATAGCGTTGATGATTCTACTGCCCGCATGATATTCTTGAGTATGATCATTAATGTTGTCTACGAATTCATTGTGGGAAATCTACGGAGAAAAAGGTTGCTGGAGCTTGTGCAGCCTTTGGCAGGAAAAAGATATACCAACCGAAGAGTGAGGGAACAAAAAGGATTCTAGTAAAGTGGTATCGAGTGTTTAGGTGTCTCACAAGGTTGTAGATTTAAGTTCTGTTGTGAATAAAATGATGTAGATTTAGGATTATGTTAGAGAGCGTGTGTTTAGCCTGATCTATACAAATAACTTGGAAATAGTGGAGGATTTGTTATACTAACAAAGGGTGTTTGATTTGTGACAAGGTTATGAATAACGTGAGTTATGGTGTGGAGGAAAGGTTAAGTCTAAGTCTTGGAGGTTATAATGAGGTCACGACATTTCACAAGACGCGACTTATGGTAACAATTTTGTATATATATTCAAATTATATACATAAAACTATACGATCAAATATTAAAAACACATGATTATATGTTTATAACGTTGTCCATCAGTATTTTTCTTTGTTTTAGGTTTATCCAACCATCTCTATAACTGAATAATCATCATAAATATAACAATAAGTTGTTGTTTGGATCATTATACTCATAAATATATAGATGAGATCAATAGTAAATGGGTTAGTAGGGATAAAAAAGTCTTGAAAGCAAAAAATTATTATGCACAATCATCACCCATATTTTACAGTGAAAGAGATGTGGAGATGACTGTTTAATTGGTGTAGTTAAACTTTGAACATTTTTTTTTCTTCTGAAACAACTATGTTTAATCTAATTGATGGTAACAAAGTGGGCGAGGAAATTTTGTTACTAGAAACAGGCAAACAGCTGCTTGTGGAGTAATTTGGTTTATTTGATAAGCTAGAAATAATATGGTCTTCAATGATAGAAGATTATTGACAGCATCAATGATTGTAGGCACTCAAGCATCTCTTTTTATTTGGTTAAAATTTAGCTCGAATATAATAATTTAAATTGATCTATGTGGTGTTTGTAATCCTATTTTAATTATTTGAACATTTTGTAGTATGTTTTAATCTAGCATTTTGCTAGAAGTTTTAATGATATATGCATCGCTAGTCGGGGACATTTTTGTACATATCACTTTTAGTAGTGAAAAGAAAGGATGCAGTTTTGACACTTTGACTAAAAATGTGCACTCTTAAAATTTGGTAATGTGATTATTGAACATGTTTAATTATCCATTTTGCCTCTTAAAATGTTAAACTACAAGATCCGAATGTTTATCACAGCAGGTGTCTCATCCATCGTCTTATATGTAAATTATCAATTACTTTTAGACTATGATCATGTTTGGTATTGTATGTGAACAAAGGCGGACATGGATTGCCAAAGGAAAATAGAAATTTACTACTTGAAGTATATCATTTACAACAATATCCTCAAATTATTGAATCTTATTTACAAACTAAGAAACAGAACCCTGTGAACACAGTCACTGTGTGAAGGAAACAGAAGTTGCCAAGCCTATCACTTTATCATCTAATCTCACTTGGTTCCAAGCTACTTCAATTCCATCCAAGCCATTACATCTTTCCATGCCAAATAAAAAAGGTTTAAACATAAGATGCACAGTATGACAGTAATACAAAACAGGGTTACTGAAACAATGCGTCTAAGAACCTCTTTTGACATCAATAAAAAGATGGAAAATTGAAGCAGTTTAAGATTTAACATAGAAGAAGAACGGGCGAAAAAAGCAAGAAACCCTACACATGTAAAAACAAAGATCTAGCAAGGCAACCGCATGCTAAATTCGGTTAATTCCCTAATTTTAAAAAGAACTCATAAATTGACGAAAATTTGATGGAATAAACGTTGACGTTAACCAAAAGCACTAAACTCTAGTTTCTGATATCTAATCTGCAGATTCTAGAGCCCAGACCTGATTATTAATTATAATCAAAGTACTCAGAAAGTTGGGATACCTGTCTATCTCCGTTTATTTTCCTTTTTTAACTTGCCCTGAGAATTTCAGAACAGATTCACAATCTGTTTCCGGATTCTTCTTTCCCTGCAAGTCAAAATTTTAAGTTAGATGGTTATAACAAGAAGGGAAATTTGCAAGAAAATGCAATGTGCTATTCACTTTTACAGATTCATGTAACATACTTTGTTTTAAACCGTTTAACAACGTTCGCCATTTGTTGCATTTAATCAAGTTCATTATTATAGAACATGTAGCTGAAGTTAAACCAATATTTAAATCAAGTACACTACTATAGAACAGGGATGTAAAGAGGATCCAGGCTTCCAATAAATCATCCACTTGGATCAGGATTTTAACACCAAAAGAGGGATATATTTCACCGGCGCAGAAGAATTCATGAGCATTCCAAGCTAAACTACATGTACTTGGGTATTCAATAAAATAGTTAAGTAAACAGAACCAACAAATTATTTAGCAATATCATTATGCTTATATCATTGAGAGTTTGACATAACCAGAAGAAACTGAAGGCCAGGAGGG
The DNA here is from genome assembly GCA_947179395.2 of Pulicaria dysenterica. Taxonomy (NCBI): domain Eukaryota; kingdom Viridiplantae; phylum Streptophyta; class Magnoliopsida; order Asterales; family Asteraceae; genus Pulicaria; species Pulicaria dysenterica. The sequence continues at coordinate 108,686,774 of OX359288.1, read as the reverse complement.
TATATCTTTGTGCATTTACAATAAATTAGATCTGGTTTGAGATAATTGAGCAAACCCAAGCATAAATGAGAACTTTTATGGATGTTTCATTTTTCCTCATAGGTAAAAGCATATGTTTTACTAGAGAAAGCATCATAAGGCATGTAGAAACAGGGTTTATTTCTTGAAAATGTATCAAGTTGTCACATTTTGCTACTGTACGTACTCAACTATGAAACCTACCATTTAATGTGTCAAGCTTTTGAAAGTTACTAATTAATGCATCTAACCTGTTATACGTACACAATAATCAGGTGATGTGACAAGTAATGTGGTCTTCAATGTTTAATATCAATTCAAAACAAGATTATCATTTTTAATTAGTTATTATTTTCTTTTGAACAATAATCATTTTATTTCAGCAAACTCATCTTATACATCCAAAGCATGGTTTCAGTTTTGCGTCTACAGGAACATCAAAAAGGCACAACACACAAACCAAATAAAATCGACCTCTGCCATTCATCTTCTCCGACCGGCGACCACCACCATCTACTAGGATTGTGATGTACTGTAAGTTTGTCAATTAGGGTTTCAATTTGTAGGGTTTCCATTGTTGCAACAAAGACATGAATCGATTCAGGGTGTTCATGCAAGTTTCCTATTAGAACTGAGACACGAAAGAGTTCAAATCTGGATTTCATCTAAGGGTTTTAGTTCATCGCCAATTTCGGGTTTCGATTTATCATTTATTGCAGGTTCATATTCATGGCTTACGAATTCTGTTTTATTTGTTTGCATCTGATATGGTTCAATTCTCATCTAATATGGTTTGATGGTTCTTGTTCTATCTCTGTTGCGATTACATACAAATATACAATTCAGGGTCCCTAATCGATTGAATCTTCTTAGTTCTTGGTTCATCAGATTCACCATTAATCGATAGTTCATCATCTTCTTCAGATATGTTTAGGTTTCGTTTTTGCTTCTTAATTTAGGTTTCAATTTCTTCACTTGTTCATGGTTTATGTTTACGATGAAGATGAATGCTCTTCTTCACATGCACTTCCTGTTCATCTTAATCTTTACATGTTCATGAATTTTTGATTTTTTTGAAGATATGAGTGATGTGGAAATTAACTATTGAGTGGCAAATTATTAATAAATGAAAAATGAACAAAATTACAGGTTAAGTGATGAATAGGTTACAAGATACATTAATTGGTAATTTTCAAAGGCTTGATACGTTAAATTGTAGGTTTTACACTTGGGTACACACAATAGCAAAAGGTGACAACCTGGATACATTTTCAAGAACTAAACCGAAACAAATATTAGGCAATCAAAACATATCTTCAGACAAAGATAAGTACTTAAAAGCAAAAATGATCAAGGAAGCTAGTTAAGATGTTCAACTATCTCAAATACATAAACACTATCATATAATGATTGTTAACTAGGGAACTGGTAAACCTGGATCAGGATCTTATTGGAAGAAAAAAAAACTTTGCATTTTTTCAAACATAATACAATATAGGAAGAGAAATATTTTTCTAAGGAGAACATATAACAAAACAAGACAAGTAAAATAGACATTTTACCTTTCATAAGTTGCTTTTCCAGCAGAATTTTAATCGCTTCCTCTCATACAAGGCTATCCAAGCTATAACATTTCAACGTTGATGGACCTTTATCCTAAGCCAAAAATGACATTTTAGTGTATATGTCTATATGAACTAGTATAAGAAACCATGTACTTAAATCAAATTAATTTCACTATGCTTACAAGTAAGGTGCCAGAGGGTAGTTCAATCAAAATTGCTGATTGAAAATCGAGCCTTGCAAACCATTTGTGTATAAGCATGCCAAATGGTCATGGAAGATTGGAAGGTTATCGGTACTTTGTAAAATGTCAGATATTGTATGCTTCTGTTATTAGAAAATGCAAGTAAACTGTATGATTTATATATAATCATCTAGAAGATATAACATATTAATAAGATTCTATAGCTTATAATACACCTGAGCTTACTTCAGTTGTGCATATGTAAGTATAAAAGGTACCTTAACGCCTCAGTAGCATCTTTCTCGCCTTCACTGTTTTTAATGCTATCATTGTTTGTGAATTTGGTTGGATCCCCTTTGATATCATCTCATCAACAAGCATTACAGCTTTCTCCATATATCCATGAGAACAATAACCACGCACTAGAGCGGTGTAAGTCACTGTATTTGGTTGAAGACCCTTTTCAATCATTTCATCAAACAGGCAAACAGCATCGCGTAGGTTTTCTAATCTACAATGTCTGTCAATCATAACAGTGTAGCAAACAACATCAGGAGTTAGACCCATTTCTTCAATTTCTTTAGAAATTCTCAACACATCTTCCTTTCTACGCCCTCCATGAAGCAAAACCGTATAAGTGATGATATCAGGTTTAACACCCCTATTTTTCATGTCATTAAAAAGATAATGGGCTTCCTTCAAGCAATTGACCCTGCAATAACCATTTAACATCATTGTGTAGGTAATGGCATCCGGTATTAGTTCTTTCTGAATCATTCTATCAAAAACCCACCTAGCCATCTTCATATCTCCAACACAGGTATACATAGATATTAGCTCACTGTACATCATCTTATCATGACTGTAATTTGATGTCTCAAGTGCTCTAAATAGTGCCAGTGCTTTTTTGGTTTCAACTTCCGCACAAAGACAATGTAGAAGTTTCAAGCAAGAAGCCCTCTTCACAATAAGCCCTTGCTCAGACAACCAAAGTTCAAAAGCGTCAGTAGTCTTGTTTGCTTCACAGTATCCGTTCATCATTGCAGCATAGTGATTCAAGTTTTTCCCTTGTAGGGTATTGAAAAAGAGTTCGGCTTCTTTCACTTTTCCTCCCTTACATAAGCCCTCAATGACCACACAATGTGTAACACTTGTAGGTTCTAACCCATGAGCCTGCATGTTATTTAAAACACCGATTGTCTCCTCAAAAAGACCACATCTTGACAATCCACTAGCAAGCACGTCAAAGGTGATGACATCTGGTTTTAAGCCATTCCCCTTCATCTCCTCAAAGAATCTAAAAGCATTCCAAGGTTCTCCATTAAGACAATACCCATTGATCAAAGTGGTATAATGCATAACATCAGGATCCATTTTCTTACCTTTCATTTCATGTAGCAACAACATAGCCTCATCCATTTTCCCTAGTTTACATAAAGCATCAATCGCAATATTAAACACTACTTCATCAAGAAAAACCCCTGATTCCATGAAATCCATAAATTGGTATACGGCTTCAGCCAGCATACCCAAATGACACAGGCATTGCATTATCGCGCTCACAGTCACACAATCAGTTTTAATACCACTTGATTCCATTTCTTCGTGGAGAGCCAATGCCTTACTGATATTCCCTATCTTACAATACCCTTGAATTAATGCACAGTAACAAACCACATCAGGGACAATTTCAGCACCTTTCATGTCAAGCAAGACACTTTCTGCTTCTTGTAGCTTCGATTCTTTCACCAAACGTTGAATAATGGAAGTATAAGCATAAACATTGACCGGCACATTTGACTCCTGTAAACTTTTTAGCAACTGAAAGCCAGAGTCGGCTTTTCCATTTGAACAAAGACCATCAACATATGTACCAAATGTGAAAGCATTAGGTTCCACTCCTGCCTCCTCCATTTGTCTAAAGACGTCCAAAGCTTCTTCTAAACAACCCTTCCTGCAAAGTCCTTTAATAAGAATCCCATATGTGTACACATTTGGAATCAAGCCTTTCCTTTTCAACTGTTTATAAACCGACTCCATTGTATCCAATTTGTCCCAAGCAATCAATTGGTTCATCAGATAATTACACGTGCGCGTCGATAGCACAAGTCCACCCCTTTTTAATTTGTATAGAATATCTATCGCCTCGTTAAACATTCCAACACTTGCATACACTTTAACCAAAACATTGACAGCTTTTATTAAGTTTGTCGGCCCTCCGGCCTTAATCTCCTCTATCAATGCCTCAAACAAATCTGAAATATCAAAACTAAAAGACACCCCATTTGTATTCTTGATAACATCCATTAACAAATCATATAACTTTATATCCATACCCCAATTGCACAACAATCTAACAATTGCCATGTAAGTTACAACATCATGTTTAAAACCAGATTCTTTCAATTGGGAAATAAAAGACAATGCAACCCTGGGTTCTCTGTTCAACTTGTGCAGCATTTCGGTGACTGTAAACTTGTTAAGTTTTTCAATCGGATGACAGGATAAATGGGTATTGTTTTCATCTGAAGATGAGTCTGACGCATCAAAGCAAGTTAATTGGGGAAGAGACGAAACTGATTGAATTCGAAGATTAAAGATATAATTTACCAGTTTACGGCAAGAAGATAACCTGATAAAAGGAGATCGCATAGGGTTTAAGGTCAAGCCTCTGAGAAGAGCATGAAATGAGGAGTGTTTGTTTCGCTATTCCGATCATGAATAACCCACGGGAGAGTGCTGCGGCGGGGGGAATGCAGAGAGAAGGTTCTTGCGGGCTTTCGGCGGCAGCACGAGGGCCGCGGCGGCGGCGGCGGTGACCCGGAGAAAATAACTCGGTAGTTATAGCGGCTAAGCCTAAAAACGTGTTAATAATATGTTCATCAGGTTAATTTTATATGATGACGCGGGCGTGTGTTAGTGTGACTGTGTGAGTTTTACTTGCATACAAGGAAAGGAAATTTGTGCAGGGAAAGAAAGATAAACCGAATGGAACTCTTTTTCTTGTTTAAGAGAATAAAAGTTAGGAGATACAGAACACAGAAGGAAAAAATATTGATTGAAAGTTCAGAATATATATCAACTGAAAGGTTATGAAGGAGTAAGATACTGAGAGTGATCAGTCATGTTGTGCAATATGATGGAATATATACATGATATTTTTTTTATTTTTCGACTCTAAATCCTTACTGTACTATTTAAAATTCCCAACATATTTGAATCGCAACAAAGACTCGTTGCTCATATTTTCTCGTGTTTTCTTAAACCTTGCTTGTGCGTGATCTATAGGGTTTGAAATTGATTTTATCTTGTAATACCGGTAGATAATGTTTCCATTACTGATTTGTCGATACTATAATATTTTTATTAAAGTATTCGTCAGGGTAATTAGAAATACCTTCAATAATTTTAAAGGAATAGAGATCTATTCATGTGAAAGCATCTTCTAAAGTATTTGAGAAAGTAACATTTCAATCTATCACTAAAATAATCAAGCATTGTTGTTGTTGTTGTTGTTCTGCTTATGTAAGATGCCCTTTTTATTAATTGTCTTTGGAGAAAGATGGAACCAAAAACTCATGTGGCACTAGGGTGAGCATAAAAAACTGAAAGGGAAAATTATCATTTTTGCCAACATACTATTCACCTTTTTCTAATTTTACCAACATTCTTTTTATTTTATCAATTACACCATTACACTTTCAATATTTTTCCAATTTTACCAACATTCTTTTTATTTTATCAATTACACCATTACACTTTCAATATTTTTCCAATAAACACAAGGTTTACCTACTAAGGCTGACAATTTGGGTCAGGTTCGTGTTATTGGGTTCGTGTTGTTCGAGTTCGGGTCAGTTTCTTGTTGACCCAATTTCGACCTATTTATTTTCGTGTCAGGTTCGGGTCGTGTCACTTTTTCCGTGTCGGGTTCGGGTCGTGTTTCGTGTCAGCCCATTTCGGTCAGAAGTATTTGACTAGTATTTTTTTGATTTTCGATTATGGTTTTCGAATACGGGTTTCGGGTACGGTTATCAATTACGGTTTTCGATTATGGGCTTCAAATACGGTTTTGGATTAAACATAATATAAACCATAAATGAAAAGAAATTCTTAAAATTATATGAAAATGGAGAAAAAAAACTTTGCAGTAATATTTAAAAAAAACAAACTATGCAATTTAGAATTACGGAAATCACGTACTAAAGTAAATTTGCAAAGGTTTATACTTAAGGCTCTTATTTACAATATATAAATTTCTTATATTAACTTTTAAAAAAAACAAACTATGCAATTTAGAATTACGGAAATCACGTACTAAAGTAAATTTGCAAAGGTTTATAGTTAAGGCTCTTATTTACGATATATAAATTTCTTATATTAACTTTTGTAGCTTGATGTTTATCTAATTGTTAACTAGTCAAATACTTTTTACCGAAATCGGTTGACACAAAACAGGACCCAAACCCGACACGAAAAAAGTGACACGACCCGAACCTGACACGAAAATAAATAGGTCGAAACTGGGTCGACACGAACCCAATAACACGAACCCGACCCAAGTTGTCAGCCTTACCGCTTAGTAGGTAAACCTTGTGTTTATTGGAAAAATATTGAAAGTGTAATGGTGTAATTGATAAAATAAAAAGAATGTTGGTAAAATTAGAAAAATATTGAAAGTGTAATGGTGTAATTGATAAAATAAAAAGAATGTTGGTAAAATTGGAAAAAAAATGAATAGTATGTTGGCAAAAATGGTAATTTTCCCAAAAATGAAATGACTGGAAAAAAATTCAAATGGGTATAAAACTAATGGTTTTGGTTTTCAAAGTTTCAAAAACCGGTTTTTCCAGATTGGTTCGGTTTTATAATTTCAAAAGACGACTAAAACTGAACCGAAGTATCAAAATAAGGTTTTTAGGGATATAGTTGTAAATTGCATATCTAAGTCTCATCTCATCCCACCCATAGCCGTTGCCACACTTTTGGTTTCATATCTCAAAATCTTAAAAAAAACATTTGTTGGATATAAGTTTATTTCACGAGTGAGTGGCTTCACAGAGTGTTTGCGTGATTCACATATCCTTGCATTTTCATTGCTTCCTCACTTTAGTCATATACATCGGACATTAATTTAGAAATTATCTTTAAATCCAAGGTAAGTTTCTTTTTTTCTTAGTTGAAATTGTAGCCTATTTAAAAAGGGGGTTGGGGTGTCATTAGATCTAAGGGTCAAATTTACAGATGGAAAAAACATATTGAACTTATTGAATTAATTGTAGTCAAACATTCAATAATCGATCATGCATGTCTTCTTCATCATCAAAATATTATTATCACTCATGTGTTTTTTATTTAAAATTAGGTGCCAACCTATTTTGTCAACTGAACAAAAACCGACATCAAGATCAAACCACCACAAAACCAAACGATTTTGGTTTTAATTTTTCAAAAACCGAAATTTTCAATTTGATTTCGGTTTTATGCGAAAACCAAACCAAACGAACTAAGTACACCCAGATGACACTATAGAAAAATAAAACAAAAAATAAATCTCGAATTGACCATAAGATATCTATTCAAATATGATAATTATAATGATTATTATACATTATCAAGAATTGTCCATTGATATATCTTACATATATTACAATCGTTATCGTTATTGTATATTATAGTACAAACCTTCAGAAATTTCAATATGGGGGTAATCATCATGCTTGTTAACATGTGATAAACATTTGCATGGGTGTTCTAATGCATTTTAAATCTCGGTGACTCGGTTTAACATATGAATTGGATGTTCTTGTAAATCTTATTTACCATATGGGTGTATTCTCAAACTCTATTACTAAAAGACTGTAGTTTTTTTTACTAATGTTTTTTACTTCTTTTTTATACTTTTTTAACTGCCATTGTTATCGTTATACTAATCGTTTTCACTACTACTTTTGTAGCACCCCGCAATTCAAAGTCATAGTCTAGAGCAATAATATCGAAATCAACTAAAAACCGCATTAAATTACGGGGTGTTACGATTTTTAACTATTCTACTGCTTTTTTAACTGTTTTTTTATTGATTATGTAACTTTGTTTACTGTTTTTTGGTGCTTTTTTACCATTTAATTATATATTGTACAACAATCACAATAATTTTTTAAACAATACCAACAATCATAAACTAAAACTAATTTATCACACATATAATGTTTTTGTAGGTACTAAACTAAATATGATTTCTTATAAAAACGCTTCTTGTATACACATCATAATTTTTTAAACAAAACTAACAATCATAATTTGAAACTAATATCATCACACATATAATATTTTTGTAAGTACTAAACTAACTATGATTTATTATAAAAACGCCTTTTTCTTATATAGTATACACGTCATAATTTTGTAAACAAAACTAACAATCATACATTAAAACTAATATCATCATACATATAAAATTTATTTAGATACTAAAGTAATTATGATTTCTTATAAAAACGCCTATTTCTTATATACCTATTTCTTATATAGTATACACATCAGTTATTTTTTGATGTCTAAACTAACCGTATAAGGCCATGCGTATGGCCTCCGGGCTGCTTCAGGTCCACAAGAAACACCGCTATTACCCTTTGGGTTGACTTCGGGTTCAAGAGGATGTGGGTTCGCTAAACCGAGAAGGAAGGAGAGAGGAGTCGACAATTTGTCAGCTTTTTTATTTATTTTGTTTTGTTTTGTAAGTGGGTAAGAAGAGAGAAAATGTTTTGAGTTGATTTGCATTGAAAGCTGGATGATACTAGTATTTTGGGTTGAGTTTGAATTGAAAAAAAAATTAAAAAAAGTTAACGTAACAACTAAGATCACACTTGAATTGGTTTATGTTGAATGTGGGTATACTCATAGCCTAACGCAGGCCGATTTATCTAAAAAAATATTCAATTAATATAACAACACCCCAAAGTCACCCGACTACCCCAATTCTGACCCAATCTCGACCTCGTCCATATGGATGCTATTAGAGAGGGCGGAGTAGAGGGGGTTTTCCCAATGTGGTCAACTTTGGCCCCGTGAATTCCCACTCCATGGTGGCGTGGAGGTGTTTGTCCGTGGTAATCTCCACGCAAGTAAAGCATGTGTGGTGTGTATTTAGGTGGGTTTTTTAAATTGTTAGTGAGTATTAGTTGGGTCCCATAATTGAGTGTAATGAGAGGTAACCATTACGGGTCTGTGTGGTAAGCTAAGTGGTAGAGTAAAAAGCTGACGTGGTGGTGTGGTGAGAGGTAACCACTCCCACCACTCTTAGAAAGCTAGGAGTGGTTACACTCCACCACATTCACCACATTGTCACGTCAGCTTTTCACTCACACCACTCGGTCACCACTCAGACTTGGTAATGGTTACTCATCACCCCCACCAAAATTTGGGACCAACGTTATTTTATTATTTTCATATTTAATTTCATAATACTCAATAAAAATAAAATAATACTTTAAAACAAAAAAATAAAATTCATTTAAAATGTTATTGTGTATGTAGGCAGGGCCAATTACCAAAAGCCCATGTATAAAAGGTTATTAATTATTATGTATGTAGGTTGGCCCAAATATCTTGCCGGTTACCACTTACAAGTTACCTAGTTACCAACACTCAATTTATTTTATATATACTGTGGCGTCCATTGTCTTCTCCATCATGCAAACCTCAAACCCTAACCGCGAGCGCTGAAAAACCTCCAACATCAATATCTTCCCTCTGTAACATCCTCTTCGCGAACATGGCAATGGAGGCATACCTTTCTAGAATTGCCAGAAACTCCGCCTCCCAACAAAACCCACTCCGCATCTTTTCAACATCTTCTACCTCTTTCTCATCACTTCGCGCTTTGAATTCGGCTATCAAATCAGAGCAAGACCCCCTTAAACTCTTCGAATCATCCATTTCAATACCCACGTTTAGACGCTATAGGCCCCACTCCGTCCACAACCTCTCTGGATCCAAACTTATTGATCGCATTCTCACCAAGTCCACCACCAGCCCCCCTGCGCCTCAGCTTGATTCTGAAAAATCTGAAGATTCCTGGCTCAAGTCTGTGGCGTCTCTCTCTGAGTGTGGAATGACGAACCTTGCATTCGGTGTGTTGGACAGAATGCTTCAGCAACAGAACCTCACCCTAACTGAGAATTCAATTTGTGCCTTACACTCTTTGATACTGGATAACAAAATTATAGATGACAAGTTTGATCAGACTTTAGAGGCAATTCAGAAAAAATCGGGTGTTTCGCCTGGTGTTAAGACGTTTAATGTGTTGCTGAAATACCATTGTAAAGAGGGCGAGCTCGATAAGGCTCAGGAATTGATCAAGTTTATGGAAACCGAAGCAAACGTGCAACCTGATATCTCTTCTTTCAATATATTGCTGGAAACTTACCAGAATAGGTGGCAAAGGAGTGATTTTGACACGGTGTTGAAACAGATCAACGAGAGAGGTCTGCAACCTGATTTGATTACTTACAATCATAGAATTTTGAGGTATTTCAACGATAAAGAATGTGTTAGGGCTAAGAAGTTGTTAGACGAGATGATAGCTAAGGGCGTAGAGCCCAATTCATTTAGTTATGGGGTTATTATATTTGGGTTTTGTAAGGTTGGGGATTTGGAATCTGCAAGAAAGGTTCTTGAAAAAATGGTTAGTGATGGTTATGTAAAAGAACTATTTTTTGGTGTTGAGGAGGAGGGAGTGGTTGATCGTGGATTGGAAATATGCAAACGTATGTTAAAGTCTCGGAGCATCTCCAACCCACACTCTATCCCTTCAAAATAGAGTGTGAGGCCATTCCAACCATACTCTATCCATCCCTTCAAAATAGAGTGTTGAAAACTCACACTCTATATTTGAAGTGTCAAAAACCACACTCTATTTATGGGACCCACTAAATTTAATACTTTCTATTTAATTTCTTTTCTCCTATCTATTAATCTATTAATGTATTTATTTTTAATAATTGTATTTAATTTTTTATCTTGTATATATTTGATTTAAAAATGCATATATTAAAATTAACAATAGGTCGATAAAATATTTATTTATAAAACAAGCGTACATTAACTTAAAAATACATAAACTTATAATTACATAACCTATGAAATACATTAGACATAAAATATAACAAACATAATTTCCTAAACGGTAAACTTATAGATTAGACATTAACGATCAAAAGAACGAGTTCCCACCATCCATATATTGGCTAAAGCTTGTTGGTGCGTTTTGGGATCCTCCGGCTTGGTCATGACCACCTTCTTGTGCCCTGCTTTTTAATATTTTATCTTTTTCATTTGCCATATACGCATAAAATGCAGGATCTGAGATACTATTTAGATCTGTGTATAAAATTTTATCCTCGGCGCCCTTTTATCAAATGCTAGTCTCTCGGCTTTAATTTCATTCCTTCTAATAAGAGCTTCAAAGTTTTTGTTTATAGCTTTGCTCATTTTTTTACTAGCTTTGACTAGGCCCTCTAGTTGTTTTTGGAATTGAAACATTTCTTGCCCGACATAAAAAAATCAAGGATAAAGTGTAACACCCGCGTTTAGGGCCTGGTTGTTTCGGCGGTGGTAAGTTATTTAATTGTTTATATTAGTATATTTGATTGTTAATAATTATCTGCTATTTATTTATATATTTATTTGATGCTTGCTTGGTATTTAAATTGGACCGCGAGGTAAGAGGTAAAAATATTAGTTTAATATTTTTATATGTTATTGATATCATATGATTCGTTTTTATACGAGGGTCCCGAATAATACCTCGTTGCTTGTTAATGACTTGAGTAGGACCGCTTTATTTAGGTTTCTGTATCTCAGATATCAGTATTTGCACTGTGTAGTGTAATATTTTCAGTCTTGACCTATATATATATAGCATTTGGTATGTTTGTTCTCATTTGGTTTTGGCTGCATAAGAGAAGAGAGAAAGAACCTTTATCACACATTCACAACTTGAGTCTGTAATTATGTTTTCGAGTTCTAAAGCGAGGGTTAACGTTTGGTTTTCGAGCAAGAGGTGTGTTTTGTTGTTTATGTCGAGTTTTGATTAGGAAGTTCTTGAATGTTGGATGTTGGCCGTGCGAAGTGGAGTCCACTACGTGCGTAGTGACTCTATTACGTGCGTAGTGCTCATGGAAGAAGATGAAGTCGATGAGTTTTGGTCGCACGGAGTGTAGTCCACTACGTGCGTACCAGTGCCCATTGCGTGCGAAGTGGGTTAGCCACTTCGTGAGTTTGAAAGTTCAATACGTGCGAAGTGGAGTCCACTACGTGCGTAGTGTCTCCATTACGTGCGTAGTGATTCAGACGTTAATTCTGTAATTTTATTGCTTGTAGCCAATGAGAGTTGTCGTTTTTGTAAATTGGAATGTAATCCCAATTACTGACTAAGTTATGATGTGTTTCAGGAAACGAGAAGGCTCAGTGAAATTAGAATACTGAGTGTGGTGTTGGAGAACACAGGTGAGTGGACTTTAATGCACCAGTGGTTTTAGTTGTAACTGTTATGGTTACTTGGATTTTATACGATTAATCATGCGATAGACTGTTTAGTCTGATATGATTGTTTGATTGGTTATGTGATGATTATTGAAATTGTGTCCAAGATATGAGTATCAAGGCATGAAATTGTGCTCATGATGTTTGTGGCAGAGGTCAGCTAAGCGTGGTTTTGGGCTGGGTCAGTTGCTTCTGGTTAGGCAGTTTTAGATCCTCTGTTGCATTTGTTGTAGCAGAGGGGGTTTAACTGTGCCAGTTAGCAGATGGCTATCGGTAGATCATTGCTATGGCCAGCATTGGTCGTAGGCTCGGCAGAGCCGCCGGTCCTTTGATATTTGAGATAAACTGTTCTTGTGATCGTTGTGGTTCTGCTTTAATTGCTTGTGGCTTGATTTTCATTCACTTAGCTTTGTGCTAATTCCCCACCCTAACTCTCTGTTTCAGGTTTTGAGGGCACGGTAGGTTGCAGCTTTTGTGTACAGGGAAAGTTTGACCGTAGCTCTGATATTTTGGGTTTTAGAATGATGAGCCATACTTTATGAAATGTTTTGTAACACTAAAGGAAGTAATGTATGTTTGTACAGTGTTGGTTTTAACTTTTAATGTTATTTCCTTTTTAGTTTTATAACGTATTATTTCCGCTGTGATTTAAAAAAAAAAAATATGGCTTGTATTTTTGCGGTGTTACAATTTGGTATCAGAGCCCTGGTTTGGCATGCGAGCACGTTTAGAGTGTTCAATTCCCAAATCTTGGCTCGAGGTTGGTCAAACCTTTCCTGTGGGGGAATTAGAGTGTTTGGATTTGTTGTGTGTGTGTACTAACGGTTGTCTAATAAGTTTGGAGGTGATGTGATTGTAATAGATATGGCAAGTCAAGAGATCCCAACCGAGATTCCTGTGACCCTTGCTCAGGCTGGAACTTCTACAACTCCAGTTTTAGAGAATCCAGTAATAGTCAACACCTCGGGTAAAGAAATAGATACAACTCAGAATGATTATATATTTCAACTTGAAAGTGAACTACAGGAGCTTCGAGAAACAGTTCACAACTTTGAGCAGCGGAGTTTGATACAGAATTCTCAAACACCGATTCCAACAGCAGCTGTTGCTACAGTGTCAACAACACCACCACTTTCAGTACCATTTTCTGTTCCATATTCTACTGTTGCTTCACAGGGTACACAACAGCCGATTATCTATCAATTTACTGCACCAGGAGCTTACCCCTACCCAGGATTTGGTCAACATAATAAATATAAGCAATTCATGGATTGTAGACCTTCAGAGTATAGCGGTAGTACGGACCCCAATAAAACTTTGAATTGGTTTAGGGAGATGACCAAGGCCTTGGATACTGCGGAGTGCGAGGAGAAAGTGCGAGTATTATATGCTACTCAAAGACTCCAAGGAGATGCCATGGTATGGTGGGATTCGATTACAGGTCATTTTTCAAAGCAGCAGATGAGTAGTATTACTTGTGAGCAATTTGAGGGAAAGGTTTGTGAGCAATACTGTGGATCTTTTGAGATGGAACGAATCAAGAAGGAGTTCATGGATTTGCAGATGACCGATAATATGTCTGTGGATGAATTGATTAGGCAATTTAATGAGAAATTACGATTTGCACAGCAGTGGGTTCCGGACGAAGCTTCAAGAGTTCAGCATTTTGTGAGAGCTTTGCATCCAGATTACAGGAGTGCTACCAGGTGGGCTAGCACTTTATCTCAAGCTTTTACCCTAGCTAAGTCAGCCGAGGGTGATGCTCAAGCCAAGGAGAAGTTGAATAAAGATAGAATTTCTCAACAGAAATCCCGGTTTGATTATTTTAATACCCAACATCGGCAGGGAACTCAAGGAGGTCAGGGAAGTCAACGTCAAGGACAGGGTCAGAGTCAGAGCAGTCAGAATCGTAGGCCTACATCTGGTGGGTCTACTCAGAGAGCCCCGTGGTGTAATAAATGTAAGTCTTATCATCATGGACTTTGTACTCTACAGACAGCAAGATGTATTCGTTGTGGTCAGTTTGGGCATGAATTGAAGAATTGTAGATTTCCGAGGAGTGTTTGTTGGAATTGTCAAAAGGAGGGGCACAGAGCAGGTGAGTGCCGTGTGGGTAAGAAATCGGGGACTGGGTCGGTATCGGGATCGGTTGGGGGATCTTCGTCCGCTTCAGGACAGAAAAGGAAGAACCCTCCGTCAGCTGAGGGTAGAGCATTCCGGATGTCAGTAGATGATGCTACTACTATTGATGATGTCATCACGGGTATGTTTCTCATAAATTCTATACCTGCACGTGTGTTATTTGATTCTGGTGCCAATCGTTCATTTATTTCTGTGGCATTTTGTGATAAATTGAAATTGCCTACTTCAAATGTTGCTGCTCCATTAGAAGTAGAGATAGCTGATGGTAAAACGGTTCCAGTCACAACGGCTGTGTCTGGGGCTGAAATTGATATTGATGGTACATGCTTTCCTGTTTCTTTTCTGTTAATGCCTATAGTTGGTTTTGATGCTGTTATGGGTATGGATTGGTTGAGTCAGAACCGAGCTGTTATAAAATGCCATAGAAAACTGATTTCATTTCCTTTACCTGATGGGTCATACGTAGTGGCTCGCGGGGAGAGGGTTAGACCTGCTTTTCCTATTATCTCGTATATGAAGGCTAGAAAATCTCTGGCCAAAGGGTGTGAATCCTACCTTGCTCATGTAGTTGATGTTAAAAAGGAGAAACAGATTGTTTCTGATATTAGGGTGGTTTCGGAATACCCGGAAGTGTTTCCCGATGAATTACCTGGGTTGCCTCCTGTTCGTGAGGTAGAATATAGGATTGATTTGATTCCAGGTTCGAGCCCAGTGGCTAAAGCACCTTACAGGTTAGCTCCTTCTGAAATCCGTGAGATGATGACACAGATTCAGGATTTGTTAGACAGGGGTTTTATTCGTCCTAGTTCTTCTCCGTGGGGTGCACCGGTTTTATTTGTGAAAAAGAAAGACGGTACTTTGCGTATGTGTATTGACTACAGGGAACTGAATAAGAGAACGGTTAAAAATAAATACCCTTTACCCAGAATTGATGATTTGTTTGATCAGCTGCAGGGTGCTTCTTATTTTTCTAAAATTGATCTGCGCTCGGGTTATCACCAGGTACGTGTTTCTGATGCTGATGTTCCTAAAACCGCTTTCCGTACCAGATATGGTCATTATGAGTTTTTAGTTATGCCTTTCGGTTTAACTAACGCCCCTGCTGTATTTATGGATTTAATGAATCGGGTCTGTCGGCCGTTTTTGGATAAATTCTTGATTGTATTTATCGATGACATCTTGGTTTATTCTAAAACTGAGTCCGAGCACGAGCTTCATTTGAGGCAAGTTTTAGAAACTTTAAATCGGGAGCATCTTTTTGCAAAATTTTCTAAATGTGAATTCTGGATGCGGGAGATTCAATTTTTAGGGCATGTTATCTGTAAAGATGGGGTTAAAGTCGATCCGGCTAAAGTTGAAGCAGTTATGAACTGGAGTGCTCCTAAAACATCATCTGAGATTAAAAGTTTTCTGGGATTGGCGGGTTATTATTGTAACACCGCAAAAATACAAGCCATATATATATATATATATATTTTTAAAATCACAGCGGAAGTAATACTTTATAAAACTAAAAAGGAAATAACATTAAAAGTTAAAACCAACACTGTACAAACATACAGTACTTCCTTTAGTGTTACAAAACATTTAATAACATATGGCTCATCATTCTAAAACCCAAAATATCAGAGCTACGGTCAAACTTTCCCTGTACACAAAAGCTGCAACCTACCGTGCCCTCAAAACCTGAAACAGAGAGTTAGGGTGGGGAATTAGCACAAAGCTAAGTGAATGAAAATCAAGCCACAAGCAATTAAAGCAGAACCACAACAATCACAAGAACAGTTTATCTCAAATATCAAAGGACCGGCGGCTCTGCCGAGCCTACGATCAATGATGGCCATAGCAATGATCTACCGATAGCCATCTGCTAACTGGCACAGTTAAACCCCCTCTGCTACAACAAATGCGACAGAGGATCTAAAACTGCCTAACCAGAAGCAACTGACCCAGCCCAAAACCACGCTTAGCTGACCTCTGCCACAAACATCATGAGCACAATTTCATGCCTTGATACTCATATCTTGGACACAATTTCAATAATCATCACATAACCAATCAAACAATCATATCAGACTAAACAGTCTATCGCATGATTAATCGTATAAAATCCAAGTAACCATAACAGTTACAACTAAAACTACTGGTGCATTAAAGTGCACTCACCTGTGTTCTCCAACACCACACTCAGTATTCTAATTTCACTGAGCCTTCTCGTTTCCTGAAACACATCATAACTTAGTCAGTAATTGGGATTACATTCCAATTTACAAAAGCGACAATTCTCATTGGCTACAAACAATTAAATTACAAAATTAACGTCTGAATCACTACGCACGTAATGGAGTCACTACGCACGTAATGGACTCCACTTCGCACGTATTGAACTTTCAAACTTACGAAGTGGCTAATCCACTTCGCACGCAATGGGCACTGGTACGCACGGAGTGAACCTCACTTCGTGCGACCAAAACTCATCGACTTCTTCTTCTTCAACATTCACTTCGCACGTAATGGAGTCACTACGCACGTAGTGGACTCCACTTCGCACGGCCAAACCTCAACATTCAAGAACTTCCTAATCAAAACTCGACATAAACAACACAACACACCTCTTGTTCGAAAACCAAACGTTAACCCTCGCTTTAGAACTCGAAAACAGATTTACGGACTCAAGTTTGAGTAAGAGTGGATTTTTGTTTCTTTTCTCTTTTCTCTTATGCAGCCAACAAAATGAGAACAACATATCAAAAGCTATATATATAGATCAAGACTGAACATAATACACTACACAGTGCAAATACTGATATCTGAGATACAGAAACCTAAATAAAGCGGTCCTACTCAAGTCAAAAACATGCAACGAGGTAATATTCGGGACCCTCGTATAAAAACGAATCATATGGTACCAATATCATATAAAAATATTAAACTAATATTTTTACCTCTTACCTCGCGGTCCAATTTAAAATACCAAGGAAGCATCAAATAAATATATAAATAAATAGCAAATAATTATTAACAATCAAATATACCAATATAAACAATTAAATAACTTACCACCGCCGAAACAACTAGGCCCTAAACGCGGGTGTTACAATTATCGCAGATTTATTAAAGATTTTTCGAAAATTGCGAGTCCTATAACGAAATTAACCCGTAAAGATGTGCCATTTAAGTGGAATAATGAACAGGAGACAGCTTTTCAGACGTTGAAACAACTATTATGTCAGGCTCCTATTCTTGCACTACCTGATGGTTCTGATGAATTTGTAGTGTATTGTGACGCTTCCTTTGCAGGTTTGGGTTGTGTTTTAATGCAGCATGATCGGGTTATTGCTTATGCTTCACGGCAATTGAAACCACACGAGAAGAATTATCCAACCCATGATTTAGAACTTGCAGCTGTAGTCTTTGCGTTGAAACTGTGGAGGCATTACTTATCTTGCCACTAGTGAGACAGCTTCACTCAGCAGATTAGCTCAGTTGTACATCGATGAGATTGTATCACGGCACGGTATTCCTCTTTCTATTGTTTCTGATCGAGATCCCAGATTTGTTTCTAACTTTTGGAGGAGTTTACATCATGCATTGGGGACGCGTGTTAATTTGAGTACAGCTTATCATCCTCAGACAGACAGTCAGAGTGAGCGTACTATTCAGACACTTGAGGATATGCTACGCGCCTGTGTGTTAGAATATGGTGGGTCTTGGGATTCACACTTGCCTTGGATTGAATTTGCGTATAATAATTCTTATCACTCGAGTATCGGTATGCCACCTTATGAGATGTTATACGGTCGTTGTTGTCGTACTCCTACTTGTTGGTTAGAGGCAGGTGAGAAACAGTTTGCGGGTCCCGATATTGTTCAGATGACGGCTGAGAAAGTTGCTATTGCTCGGGAAAAGTTGAAAGTTGCAAGAGACAGACAAAAGATGTACGCAGATCCACGCCGCAGACCAGTTACGTTTGTTGAAGGTAAGTTGGTTTATCTGAAAGTTTCTTCGTGGAAAGGGGTTATTCGCTTTGGGAAACGTGGGAAACTAGCTCCACGATACATTGGTCCGTTTCGCATACGACAGATAGTCAACGACCAGACTGTTACTCTTGATCTTCCACCAGAGTTAGCGGGTATTCATGATACTTTTAATGTCTGTTACTTACGTAAATGTAATGTTGAGGATGAAAGTCAGATTCTTCCAGTACATGATCTGAAAGTTGATTCGAAAAAACGATTAATAGAAGACCCAGTTGAGATAGTAGATCGTAACACAACGAAACTTCGGAGGAAAGAGATTCCTATGGTTTTGATTAAATGGAAGCATAGTTTGGGTTCAGATTTAACATGGGAGACTGAGGCAGACATGAGGAACCGCTACCCTAGCCTATTTGAGCGCGATGAGATTCCGGGGACGGAATCTTCTTTAGGGGGAGAGATTTGTAACACCCGCGTTTAGGGCCTGGTTGTTTCGGCGGTGGTAAGTTATTTAATTGTTTATATTAGTATATTTGATTGTTAATAATTATCTGCTATTTATTTATATATTTATTTGATGCTTGCTTGGTATTTAAATTGGACCGCGAGGTAAGAGGTAAAAATATTAGTTTAATATTTTTATATGTTATTGATATCATATGATTCGTTTTTATACGAGGGTCCCGAATAATACCTCGTTGCTTGTTAATGACTTGAGTATGACCGCTTTATTTAGGTTTCTGTATCTCAGATATCAGTATTTGCACTGTGTAGTGTAATATTTTCAGTCTTGACCTATATATATAGCATTTGGTATGTTTGTTCTCATTTGGTTTTGGCTGCATAAGAGAAGAGAGAAAGAACCTTTATCACACATTCACAACTTGAGTCTGTAATTCTGTTTTCGAGTTCTAAAGCGAGGGTTAACGTTTGGTTTTCGAGCAAGAGGTGTGTTTTGTTGTTTATGTCGAGTTTTGATTAGGAAGTTCTTGAATGTTGGATGTTGGCCGTGCGAAGTGGAGTCCACTACGTGCGTAGTGACTCTATTACGTGCGTAGTGCTCATGGAAGAAGATGAAGTCGATGAGTTTTGGTCGCACGGAGTGTAGTCCACTACGTGCGTACCAGTGCTCATTGCGTGCGAAGTGGGTTAGCCACTTCGTGAGTTTGAAAGTTCAATACGTGCGAAGTGGAGTCCACTACGTGCGTAGTGTCTCCATTACGTGCGTAGTGATTCAGACGTTAATTCTGTAATTTTATTGCTTGTAGCCAATGAGAGTTGTCGTTTTTGTAAATTGGAATGTAATCCCAATTACTGACTAAGTTATGATGTGTTTCAGGAAACGAGAAGGCTCAGTGAAATTAGAATACTGAGTGTGGTGTTGGAGAACACAGGTAAGTGGACTTTAATGCACCAGTAGTTTTAGTTGTAACTGTTATGGTTACTTGGATTTTATACGATTAATCATGCGATAGACTGTTTAGTCTGATATGATTGTTTGATTGGTTATGTGATGATTATTGAAATTGTGTCCAAGATATAAGTATCAAGGCATGAAATTGTGCTCATGATGTTTGTGGCAGAGGTCAGCTAAGCGTGGTTTTGGGCTGGGTCAGTTGCTTCTGGTTAGGCAGTTTTAGATCCTCTGTTGCATTTGTTGTAGCAGAGGGGGTTTAACTGTGCCAGTTAGCAGATGGCTATCGGTAGATCATTGCTATGGCCAGCATTGGTCGTAGGCTCGGCAGAGCCGCCGGTCCTTTGATATTTGAGATAAACTGTTCTTGTGATCGTTGTGGTTCTGCTTTAATTGCTTGTGGCTTGATTTTCATTCACTTAGCTTTGTGCTAATTCCCCACCCTAACTCTCTGTTTCAGGTTTTGAGGGCACGGTAGGTTGCAACTTTTGTGTACAGGGAAAGTTTGACCGTAGCTCTGATATTTTGGGTTTTAGAATGATGAGCCATACTTTATGAAATGTTTTGTAACACTAAAGGAAGTACTGTATGTTTGTACAGTGTTGGTTTTAACTTTTAATGTTATTTCCTTTTTAGTTTTATAACGTATTATTTCCGCTGTGATTTAAAAAAAAAAAAAATATATATATATATATATATATATATATATATATATATATATATATATATATATATATATATATATATATATATATATATATATATATATATGGCTTGTATTTTTGCGGTGTTACATAAAGAAACTCATTTTGAGCTTCGAAATGCATTAATTGATCATTTATGGGATGAATATTCTAATTCGGAAAATTAGTGTATTTTAATTATTATGTTTTTTAATTTATGTCTTTTAAATTAATGTATTTTCTTTTCTAATGTAAAATATTTAAATTGAAATGTAAAATAAATTAAATAAAATATTATCTTTAATTTTAGTAAGTATTTAATAAAATATTGTAATGAAATACATGGGACCCACTTTTGAAGTGTTGAATAGAGTGTTGGGTTGGAGTTGAAAAATTATTTAGAGGGAAATGGCCCACAAAATTTAGAGATAGAGTGTCAAATATAGAGTGTTGGGTTGGAGATGCTCAAGAGACACTGAGTATCTGGTCCGTGAATTAGTCTGGAAATCGAAAGCAGATGTTAAAGGAAAATGTTGAAGCCAACCTTCCCATATGAATGAGCCTCAGGATTTTTATAAAGTATGATCAAAAGCAAAAGGTATGCTATAGCCTAGAGGTGTTTTTTGGTCTTTTACGCAACATTTTCCTGCAAATATAGTGGTAAATTTTGATTGGTTCTTTCCATTAGAAATTTCACACCTTTTCGATCAATTTTGGTTTTGCCTATATCATGGATTCTAACTTGGTCTGTTAGGACTAAGATTGCGGTGTTAGTTTACCTTTGCAGGAGCTCATAATCATAAGCTGAGTTCAAGCCTTGTAAAGCAAAAACGTTGTTAGAAGCTTTAGCAGTGCTTGTTCACTAATAAGAAGATTCAATGTGATAATTAAGAGAAATTATATATTCATCATGCACTGTGGTTAGTGTTTCTCATAATCATATCAGACTAGTCTTGTTTTTGTTTTGAACAATTTATCATGCTTAATTAGCAATGACTTTAAATTTGATTAGACTGTCAACTTCCAACTATTTGGTCCCTTCTCATTATGTCATTATCAAAGACCAAGATTCTTGATACGTTCTTCTGCTGGAGTTTATTCTAATCTTTATATAAGCGTATCGATAGTATTTGAAAAAAAGATGTAAAAAAATTTCTATGATCAAATAGGGAACGGACATAAGGTTCATCTTCGATGACAGCCAGTTCTTTTGATAGATTTGAATATTATATAGTTGGTGAACATGCTATTGTGTGCTAGCCGCTAGTTGATTACATATAGAAAAAAGCACTTACATATTCGAACATATATATCATGAACGGTTACTTAGTCTAAAGATCACATAGTTATGGTTTTAAATATATAAGTGTGAAAACCATTCTCTTAAATGCTTGTTTGATTTTAATAAACCGCACAGGGATTAAGTAGTAGTAAAATGTGAGTTATCTTTCAATATAGTTAATGTTTTAATGAGGAGGATAACAGATCTCCAAAACTGAGTTTGATGTCTTAACTTTTAAGACGGTCTCTGTACCTTTCTTGTTTCTGGTGGTGATGTTGAACGGTGCTAGTGGCTGTCCTTGCAACGGAGGCTTGGGAGGCAGTTGTAACTGAGGATTTATGGTGTCGACTGTGAGGATTGGTAGGTGGTGGCGTGGTGCTGGCGGCAGCAGCAGCGGCTGATAGATGGTGGTGGATGTTTGCAGACAGCACCAGTTGGTTGCTGGTAGTGCATTGAAAGTGGTGTTGGTTAATTGATGGTCCATTCTAACAGTTTACTTTAATTGATTTCTTAAGCAACTCCTTATTCATTAAAATATAGTTTACCAAGAACTTGGGAGTTAGCACGATCTATTTAGGGTAAATGATGTTTAATAAGTTAAGTAAACTTAGTATAAAAAGGCAAATTTGATTAAACAATATATGAATTGCCAGGGAAAAACATAAAAAAAGGAAAAAAGAGAGAATAGAAAGATACATACCGTATCCAAGTGGCTAGTGGTTCGCACAACCTCAATTTTTATACTGAATAATGATTTATTTATTTCTTTATTTATTTTTAACATAAACTAGAATGCTTGTATTGTATAATGTGGGGTGGTTATCTTCTTTGTATGGTACATATAAGTATTTTATGAAAATGGATCTTTTTGATACTTTGATGCAACTGCAATTGGTTTACTGTTAAAATCCTAGAGAACAAGTAGTTGGAAGAGAGAGAGAGAGAGATGCGAGCTCATTGTTAGTTTGTTCCACACTTGTTCTTTATATCTAGTGTGTACTGCTTTGTGTGTGTTCTCTTAATATATTTTAATTGAAGATTATGGGAGAAAGAAGGTTCCTTGTCGGATAAGTTTAGATTGACACAAAAGGTGTAACAATCTAGGCACCGTCTTGAAGAGAGACCCAGTGAAATAGACATATATGTGACTCTTCAAATTAATGATCTCTCTCTCAAACGTCTAACGACACAATAATTTTCTTGCAACGTGTTCTATTTTCTTAATTTTTTTTGACAAGTAAGCTTATCAATCGTTGAAGTTTTTTAAACATCCAAAGTGAGTAAAAAAATGATGCGATGTGACAGAAAGATGAGGATTGAAAGGGGAGACGACTCCCATGTTCTTCCACGGTTTGTGGAGTAGATGTTTATACAACTATAAAATAAATTTAGGTATAATTGATAACGAGCATTGTTGGCACTAAGATGCATTTAATCTATTGTTCATACAACTACAAATTAAATTTAGGTATCATTGATAACGAGCATTGTTCATACTACTCCTAAGTTCTAAGTGGAATAAGTACTTATTCTTAAAATTGTCTGCGGGCTCGCAGACATTTCATTAAAAGACCGTTTGTTTAAAATCAGACGTAAGATGCAATAAGATCTTATTTGAACTTAAAATCACTTATTTTGATAAGTGGTTTAAAACCACTTATTATCACTTATTTTAAATCTTATTCTAATGAAAAATCACTTATTCTAAACCCACCGCCGCTGACGCTACCGTCCACACCCCAACCACCAACCGCCACCGCCACCGCTACCATCACCACCGCCGACCACCCACCGTAGCCACCGCCACTGCTACCGCCGCCCCGTCACCGCCGCCCGCAGCCGCCACCGTCACCGTTATCGCCGCCCCATCACCGCCGCCGCCACTGCCACTTCCGCCGCCACAATTACCTCCGCCCCATCCCCACAACCTCCACCGTTATCGCCGCCGCCACCATCGCCGCCGCCGCCACCGTTACTGACGCCGCCGCCGCCGTCACTGTCACCGCCACCATCGCCGCCGCCGCAACCGTCATCGCCGCCGCCACCACCGTCACCACCACCGCCACAGTCGTCGCCGCCGCCGCCACCGTCACCGCCACCATTATTGTCGCCGCCGCCACGGTCATCGCCACCGTCACCGCCGTCACCTCCACCAACCACTTCCCCGCCAACCACCACCAACCTCCGCCAACCACCACCAATCATCGTCGGCGGTGGCGGTTGGTGACGACGGTGGTGGCGGCGGTTGGTGACAGTGGTGGCGGTGGCGGTTGGTGGTGGTCGTTGGTGGTGTTGGCGGTGGTGGAGGTGGCGTTTGGTGATGGTCGGTGGCGGTGGTGGTGGTGTCTGTTGGTGGCGGTTGGAGGAGATTGCGGTTGGCGGTTGTCCGCGGCGGTAGTGTCGGTGGCGGTTGGTGGTGGTCGGAGGAGGCGGCGGTTGGTCGTGGTCGGCGGCGATGGTGACGGTGGTGGTGGTCGGCGACGGCGGTTGGTGGTGGTGGCTGGCGGTGGTGACGGTGGTGGAGGTTTAGGGTTTTAGGTTAATGATGGTCGGTGGAGGTTGTGGTGGTGGCTGTTGGTGGCGGTTGGCGGTTGGCGGGGGTGGTCGGCAGCGATGGTCGACAGCGGTGGTGGCGGTTGGCGGTGGTCGGCGGTGGTCGGCGGTGACGGTTGGTGGTGATCACCGGCGGTGGTGATTGTAGTGGAGGTGGTGGTTGGTAAATATAGTAAATAAGACATTTCTTAAAATTAAAAAATCAAACAGTCTTATCTCGTAGACATTCGCAGACATAAGACATTTTAAACCAAATCTTATCCTGCAGACATGAAATAAGACATAAGACATTTATGTCTTCAAAAAACAAACAACACCTTACTGTCTAATATAAATAAAAGACTAACAATAATTAAATTTATTGAACAAACCTAATCCAAGCTCTTCAGCTGAAAAAAATATATTTAATTGCTTAATCTTGACCATTTGTTTAATCAAAATTAAAATACAAATGTTCTAAAAAAGAAATCAAAATTATGAGAGAATTTTCTTATATGACATTCATAAACTTTAAATTATCATGTTTGTCTATTAATCGTGTGTTGACTAAAGCATGCGAACGGGGTTCTCATTGGAGTTGAGTTAAAAAAACAAAAACACCTAAGTTAGAGGGCTCCAGAGAATTCCCCGGAGATTACTCCGACGCTCAAGTTGGTATTCATGACAAGAGAAATGTGTATAGATTGTTAGTTTTGAGGAAAGTTTGGTGCATAGATGATTCCGACGTATCTCTCCTTATTTATAGGTGGACAGGGATTGACCCATAGAGTGTGCAGATCCAATGTCATGGAGGTGCTTGATGTACTTTTAGCGATATCCGATTAATGTTGGAACGTCCTTAAAAAACTCGAATACCTTCTTTATGCTTTTATGTTTGTCATACGCAGTTCATAACATTTAACACAAAAGATACTCACAGTCACATGTTAGGAGGTAAATCCTATTTGAAGACTCTAGAAAATACTGTGAGCAAGAGATGAGGAAGAAGGCCGTATGCCTGTTTTTTGCTCTGTCTCATGCTCGGTGAAGGCTACCCACTTTAGTTTATAAATATCATATTCACTATTTATAACATTTCAGAAATATCATATTTAATCAAATTTTTAATTTTATTTTATAATTATTATAAGTTATTTTAATTAACCAACAAATATTTGATTTTAAGTTATTTTAATTATAACAATAACGATCGATAACTTATATAAAAAATACAATAATAATCTAATCCTGAACCTAGCCCCGACCTCCACCTCGACCTCGACCCCGTCCCCTACAGATGCTATTACGGCCTGTTCTCGAGTTTTTAAATGAAGGGGAAGGGAAGGAGTGGGAGGATAAAAAGGAAAGAGAAGGATAGTAAAACTCCCCTCCCAATCATCCCAAAAGTTGGAGGGGGGGGGGGGGGGGGAGTTTACACACAAAAATAGTAAATTTTCCTCCTCCTAACATCTCCCAACCCTCTCCTTAGAGCATCTCCAACCCAACACTCTATATTTAACACTCAATCTCTAAATTTTGTGGGCCCATTCACTCTAAATAATCTTTCAACTCCAACCCAACACTCTATTCAACACTTCAAAAGTGGGTCCTATGTATTTAATTGTCATATTTTATTAAATACTTACTAAAATTAAAGATAACATTTTATTTAATTTATTTTACATTTCAATTTAAATATTTTACATTGAAAAGAAAATACATTAATTTAAAAGACATAAATTAAAAAACATAATAATTAAAATACACTAATTTTCCGAATTAGAATATTCATCCCATAAATGATCAATTAATGCATTTCGAAGCTCAAAATGAGTTTCTTTATCCTTAATTTTTTTTATGTCGAGCAAGAAATGCTTCAATTCCAACATTGTTATCGTTAACCATATCAACTCCTTATTTAAACCAACTCAAGTCTTGTGTTTTATTCACCTCTTGCACAGCAAAAACACAGAACATATATTCTTATCTTGTGAGCTCATATTATTTGATAATTCATCTATCATTTAAGATCAAGAATCAAGCAAGAGCAAAGCTTTCAAAGCTTAAACACTATATCATCTTTCTACATATTTTGTAATAGTGTAAGGATCAACTCTAGCCTTTCTAATTAGAGTGAAGTGAGGATTATCTCTAGCCTATAGAATTAGAGAGAAGTGATGATTAACTCTAGCCAGCATAATTAGAGTGAAGTTAGGCTCATCTTAGCCTTGTTTGCAAGATAGAAGATTATCCCTTGTAAACTAAAGAGAGAAGTTGTAAAGGTTTATCTCTACCTTCAAAGAGAGAAGCTTTAGTGGAGCAAACTCTTGGAGGGTGATGCCAATGAGTGGATGTAGTGCAAGTTTGTTAACACTTGCATGAACCACTATAAATCTCTTGTCTACTCTTGGTGATATCTCTCTATCTCTACTCTCTTTATTTTCTTGCAAATATTTATTGTGTTGTTATAAACTTCATGATCTATCTTTAAAACACAACTTACTAATTTTTATAAGTGTAAAAAATTGGTAAACTAAGTAAAAGAACATATTCACCCCCCTCTAGGTTCCAACACATATTATGCATAATAATGCACGAAGTCATTATATAATGTAATATTTCTTTCTTCCATAACCGCGCAGGTCCTACAACGATTGCAAATTTTGATTGTAATACGCCAAATGCACGTTCGACATCTTTTCTGCACGCTTCTTGTCTCATTGCAAAATATTTTTTTTCTGGCCTCGTGGATCATGAATAGATTAAACAAGTGTGACCCATTTTGGATATATACCATCGGCTAAATAATACCCCATATTAAAAGATTTTCCTTTAATGACATAATTAGAAGGAATGAAATTCAAGCTGAGAGACTAGCATTTGATAAAAGGGCGGCCGAGGATAAAATTTTATACACAGATCTAAATAGTATCTCAGATTCTGCATTTTATGCGTATATGGCAAATGAAAAAGATAAAATATTAAAAAGCAGGACACAAGAAGGTGGTCATGACCAAGCCGGAGGATCCCAAAACGCACCGACAAGCTTTAGCCAATATATGGATGGTGGGAATTCGTTCTTTTGATCGTTAATGTCTAATATATAAATTTACCGTTTAGGAAATTATGTTTGTTATATTTTATGTCTAATGTATTTTATAGGTTATGTAATTATAAGTTTATGTATTTGTAAGTTTATGTATTTTTAAGTTTATGTACGCTTGTTTTATAAATATATATTTTATCGACCTATTGTTAATTTTAATATATGCATTTTTATATCAAATATATACAAGATAAAAAATTAAATACAATTGTTAAAAATAAATACATTAATAGATTAGTAGATAGGAGAAAAGAAATTAAATAGAAAGTAATTAAATTTAGTGGGTCCCATAGATAGAGTGTTGGTTTTGACACTTCAAATATATAGTTTTTTTTTCAACACTTCAAATATTGAGGGATGGATAAAGTATGGTTAAAATGGCTAAAAAACTCAATTTTGAAATGATAGAGTGTGGGTTGGAGTCTTTCTTTCCTTCCCTCCGTTAAATTAACTCGACAGGGTGGTTAGGGTTCTAAAGTCTGAACGTTGAAAAACCCTCCAACATCTATATCCTACCCCTGTTTCATCCTCTTCGCGAACATGGCAATGGCGGCATATCTTTCTAGAATTGCCAGAAGCTCCGCCTCCCAACAAAACCCAGTCCGCACCTTTTCATCATCTTCTACGTCTTTCTCATCATTTCGCGCTTTGAAATCGGCTATCAAATCAGAGCAAGACCCCCTCAAGGTCGCCAAACTCTTCGAATCATCCATTTCAATACCCACGTTTAGACGCTACAGACCCCTCTTCACCCTCTCCGTCCACAAGCTCTCTCGATCCAAACGCTTCGACCTTATTGATCGCATTCTCTCCAACTCCATCACCAGCTCCCCTGCTCCTCAGCTTGCTTCTGAAGGTTTCTGGCTCCGGATCGTGATGTTATACTCTCAGGCAGGAATGGTGGACAATGCACTCCGAGTGTTCGACAAAATGCTTCAGCAACAGAACTGCACCCTAACTGAGAAATCACTTTGTGGTGTACTCTCTGTGATGCTGGATAACAAAATTTACGATGATAAGTTTCATCAGACTTTCGAGGCTTTTCTGAAGAAAACGGGTGTTTCGCCTGGTGTTAAGTCGTTTAATTTGGTGCTGAAAGCCCATTGTAAAGCGAACCGTCTCGATGAGGCTCAGGCATTGATCAAGAAGATGGAAACCGAAGGTAACGTGCAACCTGATATCTCTTCTTACAATATATTGCTGGAAAGTTACTTGGGTAGCAGCAAAAAGAGTGCTTTTGACACGGTGGTGAAACAGATCAACGAGAGAGGTCTGCAACCTAATTTGATTACTTACAATCATAGAATTTTGAGGTATTGCAAAAATAAAGAATGTGTTAGGGCTAAGAAGTTGTTGGACGAGATGATAGCTAAAGGCGTAGAGCCCAATTCTTCTAGTTATGGGGCTATCATATTTGGGTTTTGTAAGGTTGGGGATTTGGAATCTGCAAGAAAGGTTCTTGAAAAAATGGTTAGTGATGGTTATGTAAAGGCAACATCTTTTGGTTATTATACATTGATGAAGCATATGGTTGAGGAGGGAGAACTTGATGGGGGATTGGAAATATGCAAAGATATCATAGACAAGAAATGGGTTCCTCCGTTTGAAGCCACCAAGCTTCTGGTCAATGGATTAGTCAAGGATTCGAAAGCAGACGAAGCAAAGGAAATTGTTGGAAATTTCAAGAAACGGCTCAGAGGGTCTGCTTTAGAATCATGGGGAAAGATTGAAGCTAACCTTCCCATATGAATGAGCTTGATTTGTTTTCAGGATTTTTCTAATGTATGATCAAAAGCAAAAGGTATGCTAGAGTTGTTTTTTGGTCTTTTACGTATTACATGCAACATTTTCCTGCATAGTGGTAAATTTTGATTCCACCTTGAGTTCTGTCCATTAGAAACTTCATACCTTTTCGATCAATTTTGGTTTTGCCTACTCTGGCATTATCATGGATTCTAACTTGGTCTGTTAGGACTTAAATTGCCGTGTTAGTTTACCTTTGCAGGAGTTCATAATCATAAGCTGAGTTCAAGCCTTGTAAAGCAAAAGGTTGTTAGAAGCTTTAGCAGTGCTTGTTCACTAATAAGAAGATTCAGTGTGAAACTAATACAGCTTATATATCTTTTAACTCCTTTCATCATGCACTGTGATTAGTATTTCTCATAACAGACTGGTCTTGCATTTGTTTTGAACAATTTATCATGCTTAATTAGCAATGACTTTGAATTTGATTAGACTGTCAACTTTCAACTATCTGGTCCCTTCTCATTATGTTATTATCAGTGACCAAGATCCTTAATATGTTCTGCTGCTGGAGTTAATACTAATCTGTAAATAAGTGTACAGATAGTATTTGAAAGAAATGCTTTTAAAAAAAATTCTATGATCAAATAGCGACACAAGGTTCTTCTTCAATGTCAGCCAGTTCCATTTATTAGTTTTGAATTAATGGGGAGAGGGATTAGAGATAACAGATCTCCAAAACTGAGTTTGTTGTCTTAACTCTTAAGACAATCTCTGTTATGAAAAACAAGGTGATAAACTAGAATGCTTATTATAGCAGATAGCAACATACACAATATATTGTTTCTTGGTACCTTATTGACATTACTTATATAAGCATGTTGTAGGTTCAATAGCAATATATAGTTAGTCCCACAATCCCAAGTAGTGGTGGCAAAACGGGCAGATCGGGCCGGATTGGGTAGCGGGTTGAAACGGGTTCGGGTCAGAACGGGTTTGGGTCCAAACTGGTCGCTTTCAAAAACTAATTCCATAAAAAAAAACAGTTAATTTTGAAAGTAAAACAACATGCCCCATACTCAAAACATGGCAGTTCTCTCTGCTGCAGATCCTTTGGTATGTTCATTTTTTTTTCATCTTTACAGAACTTTGCTTATTTGATAAATTTACAATTGAGCTATGAACTCACTAAACCCAACAAATTTAAGATCCATGAAAGAAAGTACAAAGCAGCACCATGCATACTAAAACAACACCACCAATTGTTTTAAAAGTTAATTGTTTTTAGAAGTTTTAACCATGGTTCTAGATAACGTAAGGTGTGGCGTGGCGGCGAGGTCAAGCCTCAAGCTTTACGAGTCATGGCGAAGCCATGGCGTTTCTTAAGGCGTAACTTAAGGCGACGATTTTATGTATATTTTATAATTATATATATTAAATTTATCATTATTAATATACTAAATACACAAAGTTAAAAGAAATGAGAAGCAAAATAACATATGCAAATTATAAAATACAAATTTATATAAGTTCTATACACGCAATTGCAAAATGTATACAAAAAAGTGTATTTTTTTATTTAGTAAAATTATTTTTTCTACGCCACGTTTTAAAAAACTCGCCATTTGGCACGCAAAGGCGCGCCTTGGCAAGCTTTGGCGCGCGCCACGCCTAGGGCCATTTCTTAACGGCGGAGCCACGCCTCACACCTTGACGCGCCTTTTAGAACACTGGTTTTAACAGAGTTGCTACTTTACAATTTTATAGTTCGACCCTAATCAGTAATCACTCAAAAAAAACTTCTAAAAGCCAAAAATAAGATCAATTCCTAGACTAACCTAAAAAATGGGGTCGACCGATTATTGTAGAAGTCTTAACAGAGGGCAACGATCTTCAATTTTGGGCAACAGGAACAACAAAATCGCTGTCAATCGCAACAGAGAGCAGCTCAAAATATATGTTTCAGTTGCAAACCCAGGAACCCAAAACCAGGAGCTCAATCGCAGGAGTGCAAGACCCAGGAACTCAGTCGCAAACCTAGGAAGTCGGTCGCAATTCGCAATAATCGTGGCGAGGGAGAGCGAATTTCGATTTGTGATTTTGGGAGAAGACGAGAAATGGAGAACGGAGATTTCTGTCGTTCAATCGCAGATTCACCCAATCACCCGTTCCATAGTTGATAACCCGTTTGTCAATTTTAATGTTCCTTTTTCACCCAAACTTACCCGCATATATTTTTTATTAAAGCCCATTCCAACCCAATATGTTTTTATAAAATCCCAAATCAACCCATTTTTAAGTTACCGGGCCATTATTGCCAGCTCTAATCCCAGGGTTAGGTGAATAGGTGGTTGACAAGTTAGCCAATATTTGTAGTGAATTCAATTTCATAGGTTGATAATGTGGGTAAGGAGATGCATAATCCCTTTCCTTGTCAAAATTAGTCATTAGAGGTTGTAGATTATGTATATTGTGTGTTATGTTTTGTGGTTTATTCTTTATCATTATCACATACTTTGAGATAATCTTGTGAACCATTGCCTTTGTGACTTGTGAGATAATCTTGTTTCTGGTGGTGATGTTGAACGGTGCTAGTGGCAACGGAGGCTTGGGAGGAAGTTGTAACCGAGGGTTTATGGTGTCTGACTGTGAGGATTGGTAGGTGGTGGCGTGGTGCTGGAGGCAACAGCAGCGGCTGATCGATGGTGGTGTATATTTGCATACAGCAGCAGTTGGTTGCTGGTGGTATATTGAAAGTGGTGTTGGTTAACTGATGGTCCATTCTAACAATCTTTACTTTAATTGATTTCTTAAGCAACTCCTTATTCACTAAAATATAGTTTACCAAGAACTTGGGAGTTAGCAGGATCTATTTATTTAGCGTAAACGATGTTTAATAAGTTAAGTAAACTTAGTATAAAAAGGCAAAACTGATTAAACAATATTTGAATTGACAGGGAAAAACATAAAAAAAAAAAAAAAAAAAAAAAAGAGAGAGAGAATAGAATGGAGGCGGCGTGAAGCATCCATGTTTGACGTTGACCTGAAAAGGAAAATTAGTAAGCGTGCCGGATCCAACAAAAGATACAGACCGTATTCAAGTCGTTCGTACAACCTCAATATTTTGTATTTATTCATTTAATTATAACATAGACTAGGATGCTTGTATTGTATAATCTGGGGTGGTTATCTTCTTTGTATGGTCCATATAAGTATTTTATAAAAATGGATATGTTTGATGCTTAGATGCAACTGTAATTGGTTTACTGGTAAAATCTAAGAGAACAAGAAGTAGTTGCAAGAGATCTGGTTGTTAGTTTGTTGTACACTTGTACTTTATACCTAGTGTGTAGTACTTTGTGTGTGTGTGTTTTTAGTATATTTTAGTCTAAAATTGTTGGAGAAAGAAGGTTCCTTATCGGATAAGTTTCGATTGACAAAAAAGGCGTAACAAGCTAGGCACCGTCTTGAAGAGAGACCCGGTGAAATAGACTTGTACAACTCTTCAAATTAACGATCTGTCTCTCTCAAATGTTTAACGTCACTATAAATTCTATACAATGTGTTTAAATTTTTTTATTTTACAAGTAAGCCATCAACTGTTGAAGCTTTTTTAGAGGTCCAAAGACAAGATAATGGTGTAATCTATATCTATCTATATCTATATAAAAGGCATGCAAATTTTCCAAAAATAATCATAAATCGAGTCTTAATTAACCAATCACAACCTTCAATTTCAAAATTATTTCATTCTCAAAACAATTTTAGAAATATTAAAAACGTGGATAAGAAATTTTAATTTCAAATCATTTAATTTCAATTTCGAAATATTAATATTAAATCTATTGGGAGGAGGCTAGATGAATATTTTGAGGGGGTTTTATAAAACATATAAGGAGGTTTTAAGAAAATGTTAGGGGGTTTTATAAAAATTATATACTAATGTAATTAATTATAAGTTGTTTATAAATTATTTTTAGTAACTTGTGATATATTTTGTTTATAGAAAAAATAATTATATATTTACAACCGTCTCATTTTTATCTACGTTTTGGTATAACTTTTATTGTAATATGACACTTTTTTGAAATTAGTATATTCTCATCACAAAGGTGATTTTTATTTACTGCATTATTTGTATTTAAAAATTTTAATATCTCAAATACACTTCTGAAATACCCGTATGTGCACGGGTCAATAAACTAGTATACTAATAAAAATATGACAGAAAGATGGAAAATGGAATAATTGATAATAAGCATTGTTGGCACTTTTTTTAGTATTCGTGAAGTTTTTCACACGCATTAAATTTATTGAATAATCATAACCCTTAATTTAATAAATATACATTTAATTGCTCAATCTTAACTATCTATTTAAGCAAAATTAGAATTTTAGTTTTAATTTTCATGGTAAAAAGTGAATCAGGATTATTAGAGAAATGTTATATATATTCTTATTAAATCTTAAAAATGTCATATTTGTTCACTGGTCGTGTATTGACTATTCCCTACATGAGCCCGTATGTGGTTCTCGTTGGAGTCCAGTTGCAGAACAAGAAAACCTAAGTTAGAGGGCTCCGAGGAATTCCATTACAACGCTCAAGTTAGTATTCGTAATGTTTGGTGCATACCCAATTCAGGCATATATCTCCTTATTTATAGGTAGAGAGGGGTTTTGACCCCTAGAGCGTGGAGATCCAATGGGATGAAGGTGCTTGATGGTATTGTTGTACTTTCACTAATATCCTATTAATGTTGGGACATCTTTAAAGATCTCGAAGATCTTTATAATGCTCTACTTGTCATATAATGTCATTGCAATACATAATATTTTATGTGGAAGATACTCAAATGTCACGAGGCAAGTTCTCCCTGAAAACTCTTGAAAGTGCCGTGAGCAGGAGATAGAGAGAGAAGAGGATTGTAAGTCTGATTTTGCTGTGTCGCCTACTCGGTGTCTCCATCTGGTAACAGGATGGTAAACCATTATCCATTCTAATTTACAAGTATGAATTCATCATTTATATATTTCAAATATCATATATGACCATATTCTTAACTTTAACATATTAAAATATTTTATAAGTATTTTAACTTCTTTTTAATTATGCACAATAAATAATTGTCCTTATTGTGTTAATTCTAACAATAATAATCGATTACTTGTACAAGAAATACAATCATGTCTCTTGATATTATGATACAACGTTCTTGACGTCATGTCTGCCCTCATCTTTGCGTTGATATTCCACTGTAGTCTGAGTGTTGACACTGTTTGTCGTCATTTATTTATAGTTCTCATCTCTTTAATATTTTATAATTATATAATATTTTCTTTTAATGTTCAATATTGATCATTTATTAAACCTACTAGTGTATCGAAGAGACATCTAATCTAGTTCTACAATATAGAAAACGTGGTTATTTTAGTTAACAAAAAATTATATCCAAATACTATTTTAAGACTCAAATATGTAAGTTTTGTATACCTTAGTTGTGTACTTGTTTAAGAATGAATACTGTTTGATTTAGGTCGTTTAGCCCACAGTAAACCAATAACCCCAAATTTTCTGGCTTTGTATTTTGTAAGCTATCAAATTGCTTATTCAGTTGAGACATCAGTTATGACTGATCAACGGCCACTTGGAGACTTGGATTTATATATTTTGGTTTTGACCAATTTGGCCCCGGAAAATCTATAGCATGCCAAAGAAAAAAAAAGTTTAGTCCTCATTTTTGGATTTGATTAATTTATCTTTTGGGGACCTATGTTTCTAGGCTTAACAAAATCACTAAAAATTTAACGCATGAAATATTAAATTTATACAAATCACAATATCTAATAGCCAAAAGGGTATTTTGAGACTGTTATTGGCATTTTAATGGCAAGTTCTGGCTATTCAAAAAAGAAAAAAATAAAGAAGCTAAAAGGGTATAAATTATCTATTACACACACAAACCATTGTATAACAATACCTTAAATAAAAGTGTTTCAACATTCACTAACCTGCACGTGGAAAAATTCTACAATAAATTGTCGTCTTGGAAAGCAAAAACCCTGTCTGCAAGTGGTAAATTAACTCTCTTGAAATCAGTTCTTGGCAGCTTGGGCTCTTACTTCTTTTCTCTTTTTAGAACCCCTGGTAAGGTAATAAAGAAGTTGGAAAGCATACGATCCAATTTTTTTTGGGGATCTAAAGTCGGAGAGCGGAAAATTCATTGGATAGATTGGAATATTGTGCTAAATAGTAAAGACAATGGTGGTCTTGGAGTAGGAAGTCTCAAAGCTCTTAATTTAGGACTTCTTACGAAATAGATTTGGAAATTTAAAAATCCACAAAATGGATTATGGAGATTTGTCATTCAAGCCATTCATGGAGATGACGGGGGCATATCGGGTGTTAATTCACGGGGTAAAATTCCGGGCCTTTGGAGGAACATCCTAAAAGTTTTCAAATACATGGATAAAGTAAACATCCCTCTTAACGAGTGGTTTTTAGAAGATCGGTCAGGGGCCAGCAGCAGTTATAACACGGGATGGGCCTTGGAGAAATCGGGGGTTTATTCGGTGTCTTCTTTAAGGTATGCATTCGATAATCTCACTCTAAAAAAGCCTCAAAGCTTTGATTTCTTTTGGTGTAGTTGGCTTCCCCTCAAGGTCATTATACACGCATGGAGGGCTGTGTTGGGTCGGCTTCCTAGGAAAGTTAACTTACATAGACGTGGAGTTACTTTACTTTCGTGTCTATGTCCTCTTTGTGGAAGCGTTGATGAATCAGAAATCCACTTATTTGCGCAATGCAGTTTCAGCAGGAAGGTTATGGGCAGGGTATGCGAATGGTGGGGTTGCGACATCAGAGGCTTTGATGGTATGGCAGACCTACTCAGATGGGGGTCTTATTTGGGGGTCGGCTTAAAAACGGAGAGGGTGTTCACTGTGATAATTTATGCGTACCTATGGTTGTTGTGGATGCATATAAATGATCTAGTCTTCTCGAAAGTTATCAGCAATGACGCCCTTGTTTTCAATCAGTTTCAAGCCTACACATATTTTTGGTTCAAACACAGAATGGGGAAGGAGGTAGTGAGTCTTGAATGGAGTTGCTGGTGCATTTTGCCAACCACCTGTATTGCGTCCTAATAGTGATCATGTTTGGTGCTTGTATCTTGGCTGTTTCTTTGTTTCTTTGTTTCTTTGGTTGGTTTTGGACTCCTCTTTGTTATGGTTTGTTGTATTCTCCGGGTGCTAGCCTCTGGCTGGCATTCTATTCAATTAATAAATTTCTGGTCGTTCTAGGGCATGTGATGGCTGAGCCGAAGCATGTTCCCTCGTCGACCTTTTGCCGTTCAAAAAAAAAACATTCACTAATCTGCACACTAATCAACTGTCACATTATCTTTCTACTCCTAACACTCGGTCTTGTAACGATTACTCTCCACCAATAATCGGATTAAATCCAGAAACCTACATAATGTTAACGAACCAATCGGATATAAAGACTTCACCTTCGACATAGACCTGCTTTTTGTGTTGTCAACACCACTCAGCTGCTTCCTTCACAAAGCTATGAAGTGGATAAAGCATTCACCACGTTGTGGTGGGCTTCACCATGCTTCACCACCGTCCCATTAAAACCACTCTTATAAAAAAAGTTCATAATTGGCCAATAGTTGTGATCTTGTTTATCCCTATAAAAAAGTTTTAATTATGAAATCTTAATTATTTTTTTAATAAAAAACCTAAAATTTATTTTTTACGTTTTTAGTCAAATTGGATTCAATATTTTGAATTTATATTATAAACAAATTATCAGAGATAATTTTCATTTATGTCAGTCTTAAATCTTAATAATATCGTATTTGACTATTCTAATTTACAAATATTATATTTACCTTTTATAACATTTTTAAATATCATATTTATTATTCTATAATATTTTATAATAAATTTTAAATTCTTTTCAATATAACCAATAAACGCCTAAGTTTATTGTGCTTAGTTACAACACTAATGAGCGATAACTTGTACAATAAGACCAAACGGAGTACGCTCGGCATACCCACGGTATGCTTACGTGGAGGTGGTGGTACCGCCATCCACACCATCCCTCCATATCGGTACCGCCAAAGCATTGAAGGAATCGGTAACTTTTTGCCGAAGAGAGAGGATGCTATTTCGAACGTTGCATACGAATTCCAATGTCCAAACGGTCATATGACCGTTAATTTAAAAAAAAAAAATTAAACTAAATTTAATCAACTATAAATACTAACCTTCTCTATACATTTTTTTACCCATTCTCTTCTTCTCTTTCTCTTCTTCTCTTCTTTACACAAATGGATCCTTCATCAAACACCCCTCAATCATCCCGATCAAAAACCCGGCAACCCCCGATTTACCCACCCAACCCAATGTTCGCGCAACCCCAACTAACTCTAGTGCGGTTTCATCGGAGGAGTTCAACGAGATCATGAGAGGCATTGGCGGCTACCGTAGTGACATCAAGGAGTACAACGAGAAGCTTTTGCAACAAAATGAAAGGAAAATCCGTTTGAAAGAGTTGAAAGAAAAACGCAAAGCCGCGCTATACATCGAGAGGCCCGTTGATGGTTTGACCGGCTCGGAACTTGAGTTTGTTCAACAAACGAAGGAAGAACTAATGGAACAATTCGGGTTCAAGAAAACGTCGGGATCGGATTAGTTTTTTAGTTGTTTAATTATCTATGTTTATTTAATTCAAAATTAAAAAAAAATATGTAATAATAATTTATAGATTTAAAAAAAAATTAAAAGTTGAAGTATGCTTGAAGCATGGGTAACCCCTATTTTAGTATGCTTGAAGCATGGAAAGTGTCATGCTTACGTGGCGCCTATGTGGCAGTAAATCATCTCATGCTTCAATTGAAGCATGTACTCCCTATAGTCTAAATCAATCACATTTATATTAATCATGATATCACGTTTCTGCTGTTATGTATATCCTTGTGTCGACGCTAACAATACAGATATGCGTATTAATGTAGTTGTCACCATATTTTAGAATCTAATTTCATTCATTTTTTTTTCTAATAAATTAAGTCTTTTTTTATTAATACTTAATATTTATTATATTTTTAAACTAATACTTGTATCGCATATATATTTATCTAATAAGTGTCTATAATTAATGACTACAATATTGACGCATTACATACATTTGAAAAAAACCATTTTAATTATCTTTTATTTGATTTTGTCACGTATTCCTTTGCTAGGTAGTCCAGTGGGGATTATTTTCCAATTTTCAGTTTTGACCTCCTTTAACAAATATTGTTCAAGATTTAAGGAAAAGTACAAGGGCAATGGAGGGATTTCACTACTTTCCTTTTCGTCCGAAACATCACATATTTATAATTTATTTTGCACGTCAACTGTAATTATAAATTCAAATAAAAAACTAAAACTGACGCCGAGAAACCAAAACCAAACTATTAACTCCGGCGAATAAAAACTTCTCGACTCCGGCGCCTCCATCGTAGCGTCTTCTAACCGTCCGTCATGTTTCTCGTCGAGAAAACTCGTTTAACTTCACATTTCAAATCAACTGCCAAAAAATCCTCGCATAATTCCAAAGTCTACCAGCTAGCAGCTCAATCTTTCGATGAAAAGGTAATTCTTCATCTGAAAACCCTAAGTCCAGCCTCCGATTCGTCTATAGTCAGCCTGTCTTGGATATCGAAGGCCGTTTTGTTTCTCTCGGAGGTTCATTTTGAAGCGCAGGATCAGATTTCGAATTTGAAATCTGAATCAGATTACAATCTGGCTTTGTATATGGATTACAGTCTGAAGGTACTCGATATCTGCAACTTGATTTCATCAGCGGTTGAACAGTTAAACGAGCGTCGTCTTCTGATGAACCTGAGCCTTCGATTGATAAACTCATCCGGTCAGATTCCGGCCCCGGGAAAACTGAAAAAGGCGAAGGACGCTCTTATCAGATCTGTTCACCACACTCATGACGTCTCAAATGAGAAAGGACAACGAGCAAAGGCTTTGATCGAAGAATTGACTTCTGCCATCAGCAGCTTGCCGGCTGGTAAGATAAGTAGCTCAAGAGATATTCAACGGACGTTACACAGTCTAGGAGTCCTGACCGTTTTCGTAGCCGGCCTTTTGGTTTCCGTTCTGTACAGACAGCCCGATCCTGTTAACTTCCGAGCTCCGGTCAATTTCGTTTGGGCTGACTCGGTCAACAGCATTCAGAGACAGGTGTTAAAGCCAAAGCAAGACGGAGAAGAGAAAAAAGGATGGTTGTTGGAGCTTGAAGACACGGCGAGCCGAGCGGTAGTCGTATGTGATATCCTGGATGAAGTCGTTGGCGGCAACGGAGACAAACGATTGGAGAATGGCGTGAAAGAGCTGGGAAACGCGGCGGCGAAATTCTCCGACGTTGTAGATGAGTTGAGTAACGGAGTTAGGGGTTTATTTGACAGTGTCCTGAAAACGCGTAACGGCGTATTAAACGGCGTGAGGAAGAGTGTTTGGTAGGTGTGAGTTTGGTATTTCGTGTGGGGGTTGTTCATATATTTTCTTTAACGTCAGTGTACCGAAAGCGGGCGAAAGGCGTAGAGAATTCCGTAATTAAAATATTTTAAGTAGCAATCAGCTTAAAAGCGCTTTCGTTTTACCTTTTCCCCTTTTAAAGGATATATAGAAGACCAAATAAAATCAAGCGGTCGCCATATATATGTATTCAAGAATATACAATCTTATAAGATCGTTGTGTTGAAATATATAAATAACTAGATTACATATAATTGCAGGACAGATATTAAACATTAATAAAAATATAAGATACGAAAGAAATTAGAATTAAGAAAAAGACGGTAGATGACTCATGCGAGTGATGAAAGAATGATGTAAAGAGGAGAGTTGACGTGACGACAAAACATGATATGATGATACAAAAAACGTGATTGTATTTATTAATTATTATACAACTTGTTGATAATTTATTGTTACAAATAAAGACAATAGGGTCATATCTTTATTTATTATAATTACAAATAATTTAAAATGATAATAGTTTATTAATATTACAGCACTAAAGTGAGAATAAATATATGGAATTCGATATTTTAGAATTTTATACATAGTAAATATGATATTTGATTATTTGGGCGGAGAAATACAATATTTGAATATTTAAAGACATATATAATACAATTCTCTTTAATAATTTTGATTAAAATTAAATCCAATATTTGATCAAGAAAATGTCAAAATTAGATTTCAAACTTTATCAAAATAGACGGTTTTTAATTTAACTTCTATCTAGGCTAATATTGTCAAATATTTATTACTATTAGCCTCTTATTTGTATTGGATTATATGCTCGTATGATACACAAGTTAGTTTAAAAAATGATAAATATTAAAAGTTCAAAAGAAGATATTAAATTATAAAACGTGAGAGAAATGAGAATGTAATAAAATGGCGAGAAATCAGACAGTGTCATAGAAAGACATTTCGGGAATCGGTTTGATTGTATCTTTGTTCCTTCCGTTCGAAGAAAGGAAGAAACACGACAAACGGTGGAAACGTAGTATCATGATTAGGATAAAAGAGATTGTATTTCTTATACAAGCTATCAATCATTATTGTTATGGGTAGGTATAATATGGTCAAATATTTATTGGTTATAATTAAAAAGATTTATAATGTTTATAAAATATTTTAGAATAATAGAACTAAGAGTTTGTTAAATCTGATTTTTGAAATATTAGAAAGGGTAAATATGATACTTATAAGTCGGTATAAACAAATAGGATGTAACACCCCAAAATGGGGTCTAGTTATAAACTGTAGTACATGTAGCTTTAACAGTTGTACGTTGACATTAACTGGTGTTTTGTTGCTAAATGTAGTATACATGTTGCTAAATGGTGTCTTAAATGTTAATTGGTGTTTTAAACATGAATTGGTGCTAATTGGTATTAAATGGTGTTAACTGGTGTTAATTGTGGATTAAAATGTAGTATTGTGAGAAGTGTCATAAGTTGATCAAGTAGACAAATAGTTGAACGGTTTTGGATAATGGTTCCAAAAATATCTCCGTTAGTTGAAACGGATAACCCTAAGTTGTGTTTTAAGTTGAATAGGAGAACGAAATACCCGAGATGGGGTATTAACTTCTTAAGTCGGCCTATAGACTCTTTCTTCTTTACTGGATAAGCTAAAAACACATACACACACTCTATACACATACATACATACGTACCACTATACACACACACACAAACCTTGTACTTTTGGTGATTAAATTCAAGAAGGGAAAGGATTAGAAGCTGGATTCAAGTGTTCTTATTGAGCTAGAGGTCATCATCCTTGTAAGTTTTCTTGTTAAAACCTAGTTTTTGGTGTGTTAGTGTGTGTGGTGTCAAAGTGAAGATTTAGAGGTGTTTTGATGTTGTTCTTGTGTCCAAATCATGTTAGTAAGTTAGTATATATGTTAGAAATGTTGTATAAACACTTGAATACGGATTCAAGTCGATTTTGAGTCCAAAATGGGTGAAAACCGTAGCTGTGCTCGAACAGAGCAAGAACACACTGTAAGTGTGGTTCCTACGGGCGTAGTATAATGTTGCTACGGCTGTAGGGTGTTGTTTGTATTGCTGCGGTCGTAGGAAATGGTTGCTACGGCCGTAGTGTCGTATTTAAGAGGATTACCACCCACGGGTGATGGAAACAAGACTACGGGCGTGGGTACATAACCTACGGTCGTAGTTACTCAAAGGATACCTACTACGGGCGTAGGATATGGTTACTACGGCCGTAGGTCATGGTTCTTTGGCAAGAATTGCTACGGGCGTAGTGTATAAATACTACGGCCGTAGTACGTGTTGGAAAGTTGTCCTGCGGGCGTAGAAACATGTTCCTGCGGCCGTAGGAGGTTGTCAGAAGCTATGTTGACCTTTTGTTGAGACAGTTGTTAGTGCAGACTAATATAGTGTATACTAAGGGGTGTTTATCTATGTTTATTGGTGTTAGGTGACTCAGACGATTCTGTGTGCTCTTGGGATTCCCGATTGCATATCTGCCTCTTATAGTTTCGAGGTGAGTACCGGTTTCCCATGAGTCTCAGTAGGTAAGTTATCTGTGGTACTTGTTGACATGTGACTAGTGTGTTGATACGTGAAAATGGAGGTATGTTATGATAGAGTTGTACAAGCATGCTTATTATTGATATGAAAGATATTGTTGTGATTATATGGGCGCATTAAACTGGATCCTTATTGGATCAGCTATTTGTTTATGAAGTTTTGTCCGGACATTGAATTGGAGAACACGGAAGTCAGTCAGGTAGACGGGTGTTAGTATCTGGCTGGGTTCCCAGGGTCCTTAGGGACTACGGATTGGGGAACTAACGATACTCAAGTAGTATACACTTGGGTAGGGCTCTGCAGGCCGCCGTTCCTCTATGGGACTGGGTTTCTTGATAGATTGGAACCAGCATGAAAGACATGGTGTACCATGCGGACTGCTGTTGGGTTGTTGAGCGGAGTTGGCTCCCCTGCAACATACGACTACTGCTGATACGTTTGGCTCGCCTCAATATGATAGGATAGCCCGGTGTGCTATTCTGATACATGATAGCCTGCTTATTGTTGCTTATGTGTAATTGGTGCTCACTAGCTAGTTG
Organism: Pulicaria dysenterica; assembly: GCA_947179395.2. Lineage (NCBI taxonomy): Eukaryota > Viridiplantae > Streptophyta > Magnoliopsida > Asterales > Asteraceae > Pulicaria > Pulicaria dysenterica. The sequence continues at coordinate 108,643,901 of OX359288.1, read as the reverse complement.
TAGCTAATGGTGCAAAATTTATCTTTTTCGCAGGGTGATGCTAGAGGTCTGGTGAGGCGGGTACTGATGGTAGCTTTTGTTGTATATATCTTTTGGGGAACACGTTGTGGTATGGATGGATCCGATGGTCGGAAAACTTGTAGGTAACGCTTGTAGTAAACGAACTTGGCTTAACTTTTGATGTAATTAATTAGCCGAGTCAAACCACGTTGTTTTTGTAATTGGTGTTTAATTCCGCTGTACGCTTTTGATAATCGTTGTTAAAAAGTTTTAATTTAACTCTAATTATAAGCTCGTTAAGGGTGGCGTTACATAGAATATTTTAAAATATAAAATTTCTAAATTTGAAATTCTCTCTAATAATTTTGAACCAACTAAAGTCAAAATTGAAGTAATTTTGATCAAAAAAGAATCAAAGTTAAATTTTAAATTTTATCAAAATGGATAGTTTAGTTTTGATAATTAATTTTTTATGTAAATTAATAAATAGAATTATTTGATAGATTTTATTTATTTTAGTCTTTTATTTGTATTACAAAATAAAAATAAGAGAATATTTATCATTTATTCTTTAGTTAAAAAGACTTTTATATATTTATTTTATTTTGAGTCTCTGGATTAAACATATTAAGGTTAAAACGTGACTAATAAATTTACAAAACGAATTTAGAACATAAACGATTTAAAGAACTAAATATGAAACATGATTTATACTTTTTTCAAGTGATGATGTTTTCTCCTCTAACATCGTATTTTTATACAAATCCTCAAATATCTAACTATTTGAGTATGTTAAGTTTAAGTGGTGCCTTTCAAAAAAAAAATGTTAAGTTTAAGTGGTTAAAATTGAATTTTAATTTTGATCAAATAAAAGTGTAACATCGTGTTTCACGAACTTAAAATTAGCGTCAATTTAAATTTTTACAACTTATTTATCAAAAGCTTGCAGCGGATATAAATCGCCACTTACAAATTATCAGATGGTTATCTGATTAGTTAACATATGAAACAACAGGTGTTACCGTAATTATCAACCGACCATCGGATCACATGCAAATAATTAACAATTAGTGTTCCACAAATATAAATACTACAATTACCCACGAGTAAGCCAAGCTCGCCAGACCATCCGCCACTAACCTGCGAAAAGGGAAATCTTGCACCGTTAGCTACAACTAGCTAGTATGCACCAATTTACACATAAGCATCAATAAGCATGCTATCACATCACAACAAGGCACACAGAGCTAAGCTATCACATAGCGGTGTGTCGACATGTCAGCGGGATCATATCTTGCTAGGTAGCTAGCCTGGCTCAACGATCCAAGCTGGGGAATCAGTCACAACCATCCGTATCGGTGGGGGAGCGAAGAGCAGCCCACCATCACGTTTACCAGTTCCGGTTTGCACCGAGAACCCCATTTCACAACCAGTTCCAGCTTTCGCCGAAAACCCCATTACATAACCAGTTCCGGCTTACGCCAAGAACCCCATCTTCGTCAAGGAACGGTGGCCTGCAGAGCCGTCATCAAGCGTATATACTCGGATGCCGTTAATCCCCTACTTCCAGACCCTATTGGGCCCCCAGGGACCAGCCTACACGGCTGACCTTAACCAATCTCCAGGAACTATGAATACAGTTCCCCAATTGTCCGGACATATAGTCAATAACAGATAACCGATCCAATAAGGATCCAATTGCATGCATAACTTAGCGCTCTAACACAGCTGATCCAATCAGGATCCAATTACATGCGCACATACAATATCACATTAGCTTCTGCTCATACTCGATGAGCATAATACTAAATTACACTTTAAACATAGCATACAGTTGTCACATAAGTCATAACCCTACATGGGTCTATCTCGTATCACTTCACTTATCTATCGTCACCATTATAACCACATAACACGTGTTATAACACAACACGTCACTTACATAAGTCATAACCCTATATGGGTCTATCTCGTATCACTTCATTTATCTATTGTCACTACCATAACCACATAACAAATGTTATAACACAACACGTCACTTCACCACTTACCTCACACGTGCATACGTCACTATCACAATCGCACGTTTCAATACACAACAGTTAGCCCTACTTACTGAGTCTCATGGGAAAACCGGTACTCACCTGAAGCCCTCGCTAGGCAGATATGCCACTCGTGTCTTCCGGTTCCACAGATACACCTAACAGATCATATACACGCTTGGTTATCACTTACACATAACACACTTAGGCTTAAAACACAATTCACAAACAGTCAGCCCTTAACAGGATCCTACGGCCGCAGAGGACATGTCCTATAGCCGTAGGACACATGTCAAGCCCTCTCTACGGCCGTAGGGACGATTCCCTGCGCCCGTAGAGGTTATTTCCAACGAATCATGCCTTACGTCCGCAAGAACCTATTCCTAGGCCCGTAGAAGCTATTCCTTGGTGACCTACAACCGTAAGTTATGTACCTACGCCTGTAGACCTTGTTCCTTCGTCTGTAGACGGTAAATCACATAAAAACACCTCCTACGGCCGCAGAGACCCTGCCTACGACCGTAGAAAACACAAAAGGCCTCCTACGGCCGTAGTACTCATCTCCTACGCCCGTAGGAAAGTCACGAACAGCAGACCTTCGTCTCTATTTCGACACAACCTCTGTAATACGCGATTTTGACACTTTAATCTATCAAATACTGAGTTTTTATCACTTGTATACTATACTTGACAACCAAGGACACTTAGGAACACCTTAGACACAATCAAACAACACCAAAAACACCACAAACACCATCCAAATGGTGTTTTATCTTTAAAAACACAAAACTAGGGTTCTTGATCAAAATACTTACAAGAAGATGAAGTAGCAGCAGACTATCCACAGAAATCAGTTGCAGAGCTCACATGAATCACTTCCCTTTCAATTTCTCTTTCAAAATCACCAAAGCTTGAGAGTATGTGTGTGTGTTTTCACGAACACATGTATGTGTGTTTGTGTGTGTGTGTGTGTGTTAGTCAGGGGATAAGAAGCAAGGAACCGCCTTTGGTGGTCAATTAATACAAACCGGGTACTTTGTTCCCCTTTCCAACTTACAACTTAACACACGCTATCCCGTTTCAACTAACGGGGATATCTACGGAATCATAACGCGAAACCGTTTAACACCATATCACTTTTATACACGTTTGACACTTTTCACATAACCACTCTAATTAACGCATAACACGCGTTATCAACTTAAAGCACACTAATTTAAATCACTTAAAATCACTGTACAACTATTTAAGCACGTGGTACAACTAGGTACTACTAGGCCCATTTTCAGGATGTTACAAAAAGAGTTACTCAAAGAATGATATTAATTACGGATAATTAGAATTACTTAAAGAATAATATTAATTTTAACTAAATAAAGCGTTCTAAATCAATTAATAAATGTTACTCTTTTATTAATACTTTATACAAAGTTTGGATTAGGTTTATTTGTTTGAAACCAATTGAAATTATTGTCTTAAACATTTCATGTAATTGTAAAAGAGATTTGAAACCAATATTGCATAACGTTTTTTTATTCGAAACAAATATTGAAACCATTCGTAATTATTCTCTTAAATTTTTATGTGATAGTAAAAGTCCAAAACTTGAGCGTTGCTTGTTCTTCTGGAGGTAACTTGCTGCTGGAGTCATGACAAACTGTTGATGCTGTTTTAATAAAATCAATAATGCTGTTGTCAATTTGATGCTGATCTGCATCAATTGCTACCGCTGGATCAATGCCGTTTTGCTGCTGATGTCAAACTGTTGTTGCCATTCTGTTGCCACTGTCAATCTCCTGCTGCTGTTATTTTAAAATTCAACATATAATTACTACCTGCTGCTACTATCAATTTCATAATATTTGTTGTTGGTTCGCGTGAGTAGGGACATGGAAGGTGTTTCGGATTTCCATACGCTGCTGTCAATTTCAAACTATCATTGCTTGTTCATCGTGAGCATTGGCCAAGGTCTGATGTGTTAACCCTTGGCTGCACTGCTTTGGAGCTTCACCTTGTGTAGTTTATGTGCATATGAGGCTCTGAAGACGAATAAACTTCCGAGTTCCGGGTCTATGCCATCTTGCTGAGATCGGGCCTTCGCAACCTGGAGTAGTGATGCTCGTTATTAATGGTTTTTGTCGCAATGACGGAAGAATCAACCTTTGATTCTAGTTCATTGCAAAATCTGAGTTGTATAAAATTCTCATTTTGTGTTTTTTTTAACGGCTTGTTAGTAGTTAGTGAACGGAGCCCCACAGTGACATCCAATTGGGCAGTATGCAAGACTCGTATCCCTCCATAGAGGATAAACCCCACTCGTCAACACCACAGAGGGAAAAACCCCCACGAGGAGGCTTGAACCCAAGACCTCCTGTGTGGTAAATAACCCTCTGACCACCAGGGCAATACCCCAATGGCAATTCTTATTTTGTGTTAGCTGTTGTTTTTGCGATTATGGGTGTGAGGAGATCATTTTGTGTAAGCACCCAGGAGTTGTATCAAACTGAGTTTGTAGATTTAATCAAGTCTGCTATTAAAAAAAAGGTCCAAAACTAAAATTCTAATTGCGGATAGATGAATGATAAAAGAACAAGCAATTAAACTTATTTTTAAAACTAAAGCTAAGAATTATGCATTAACTTTATGGGGTAAAACTATTAAATATCTGTCATCTTTCTCCTATGTTTCACTATGACACGTCTACTTTTTATCTACACATGTGGGCGGTCAAGTCATTAAAAACGTGTTAATATGCAATTTTGTTAGTTTTTGACCTGCTATAGGAGGTTACCTTTCCTCCTCATCATCTTCACCTTAAAATCGAAAGTTTAAACTTGAAATTATCTATTTATAATTGATGAAAATTAATAAATCTTGAGTCTATGGAAAGGTAATCAGTTGTCTAAAATATAATACAAAAAACCCGACTAAAAACGAGTCTAATACGAGTCAAATAATCAAAATGCCATAAGAGTGCTTAATGGGTTATACCCGACTCTAATTAATAACTTTTTGGCATATACTTTATGAAAATTCATGAATTTGGTGTCCTTTGAAATGTAAAAAGATTACCTGTTATAATCTGTAAAAAAATTATGTAAAACGAGTAAGACTTGAGCGAAAAATGAGTTTTTTTTGTCATGTTTTTGAATTGAAATCGAATAAAAATCCAACACTTTAATCTCAAAATATACTTTGACAAATTATGAAAAATTTATGATTCTTGATCCTATGTAAAAGTAATCGGGTTATGTATAAAGTAGTACAAAAAGAACGGCAAAAATGAGTTTAAAATGAATCAAATCATTAAAAAACAGTATGATGGTCTTGAATGATACATAACCGACTTTAATTAACAATTTATTTGTCTACACTTGATGAAAATTCATTAATTTGGTCTCCTTTGAAAGGTAAAATGATTATTTACAAGGTTCTGCAAATTGAATTAGCAAAAACGATCAATAATGAATCGAGAAACATATTGGATAAGTTGTAGGTCGAAATTTAGCACACTGACACGTTTTTAATGACTTGACTAGTTGACTGGCCACATGTGTAAAAAAAATAGGCATACCACAATGAAACACAGGAGAAAGATTATAACTATTTAATGGCTTTAACCCTAACAATATATATATCGGTCTTTTATTTATATTAGAAGATACCGAATGTTCCAAGTTCTAACTGAACTCAGCTGCTTTGGGATCCCATTTGGTCTAATAAACTAATACCATAAAACGGTAAAGAGAAAACAAAACAGTGTTAAAACGGTCACAGCATCCTACTTTCAAACTTGGGTATAAAAAGCTTGAATAAAACAATTATTCAAGACTAACCTTCTCTACAAACAGAACATCAATAATAATTACCACTATTTACAGGGCCTAACCACATGATCTAAACAAAAATGCCCAAAGTCGCTACCTAAGTAATAAAACTTTCAATATGCCCCCATGAATATATATCTAAGATCTTCAGGGGTTAGACGAGCGGTTGAAGTTCCACTTTGGTCTTCACCGAAAGCCGAAGCAACCATTTTCCTCTTTTCTTCCTGCATTCACCGAAATTTCATTGATTCAAGGACAGATGTTGACCTGGGAAAATGCCTAGATTTACTACATTACAACCCCTAAAGTACCAACCTGGAGAGCAAGAATTCTGTCCTCAACTGTGTCCTTAATAGTGAGTCTTGAGACTGTAACAGGACGAGTCTGACCAATTCTATGAGCTCGGTCAATGGCTTGATCTTCGGTAGTTGGATTCCACCAGAGATCTAAAAGAATAACATGAGATGCAGCCACCATGTTCAAACCAAGATTCCCAGCTTTCAGTGACATCAGCATAACAATCACCTGCAATGTAATTCATTTCTTGAATTAAAATGTGGAAATTCTCATTTATATTCTTCATCTTAGCATATGAATTTCTGAGATGAAAGAAATGCACCAAATAGAGGGGGCAATTATTACGTTTTATCTCTAGCGGGTCTAATGGTACGGTTAAAAACTATATAGCGTAAAAGTGTTTTTGGGTCAACCCAACCAATACCAAAAAGTTACCCGTTTGACCCTAACGTGTTACCAACATGCACAACCCGCACACCAAGTAAACTATATTCAATAAGTAGAAAGTAAACCTGAGGATGAGTGTTGAATTCTTTGACAGCACGGTCCCTTGAAGCCAAAGACATTGAACCATCAAGCCTCCTGTACTCTATATAATACTGATTAAGTGACATTTCAACAAGGTCCAACATTCTTGTCCACTGGGAGAATACAATTGCTTTTATAGGTCCTTCATCACCCGATTCACCACCATCGCATCTAACTAGACTTGGTGCTTCTGAATTTGAACTTTTTGTTCTGCAATGTGTCAAAATAATATTGATTGCTGCTTTGATCTTGGACGAACTATAATCTTGCTGGAGAACTATAGATTTCTCATCAATTCTTGATGAACTCGCATTATCATCATCAGACATAGAATTCCTTAATGTGGCTTTGTTAAATACAACATCAGGACCAATCGGGCTTTTGCATTTTGGTGTTGGGCATGTATTGTCATCCCCTGTTAAGTATTCAGATACACACTGATAGCAGAATACATGTCCACAAAGGGTAACCACAGCATCTTCTGGTGGATCCTGCAAAACCATCAAGTTCACAATCAGTTATTAGTGTGTGGATTAAATGATTCAGTTCTGATTTATATCTGATTATTTTAGTTTCTGGATAATCAGTTTCATAACAATCAGCGACAAGAATGATATTTTGAGGGAAAACTGAAATTACTTGCTCCTCATTTTTACCTTATTTCAACTACTTTAGATCCACATTTCTTATTGTTAACCTATAGTATCTAATATACCCCTTAAATCACCTCCATTTCTCTCTCATACTTTACACACTTACCAATAAACACACCCATCTATAACTACACACTTCCTCACCCCTTACAACTAAAGAAAACGGTTGTTTTGCTGGCTTTAAAAGTTAGTTTTGGAAATGAAGAAAGGAGTTGATGGAAAGAAAAAGAAATAAAAACAGCATGTTACTGAGTAGAAACTATTCACCGAATACCATGCCCGTCAAACGACATGTTGTCCAATAGAAACTTCGTCGCCGCAACATTACGCGGGTACAATGCTAGTAACTCTATAATAAATGAAGATATGGTTGTACACTAATGCTAAAAAAAATTATTATCATAGTTAATAATCATTTATTTTAACAACATATGAAGGGTTACTGTTGGGATAAATCAAACAACTAACACCATTTTAGTGACTCCCCTTAACTTCTTTTTTTAGTAGTTTAATGACTTTAAACTAAACCTTTTTAATAAAACAAATAAATTTTAGGGACCTGATAAATAAATCAACTAAAAATCCACCGGATTTACATATGTTTGAATCAGACAAAAAAAAGTTAGAAGGCTTTGATAGATAGACTGGTGGAAGTTGGTTGGTTTAAATTAACACTAACACTAGATAAAAATTTCACTTTTAACCATTTTATCAAATGATCAGAATTTGTCAATCACTTAAAAGTCTGAAACAGCCAAATATCTGAACTAACCACAGAAAATTCAAATGTTATCTCTTGCAGCACAGTTAAATATAACCGGCTATCTGATTTGATTATCAAATATGACATAATCAGTGTCATAACAATCATCCAAACACTCCCTATAACACCGTTCTGCTTTTGGACCTGGACGAACACTACATGATCTCAGTTATAAAAGAATTGTAATATTGGAGGACAAGGAGACTCACACTACATAAGCGACATATGTTGAGAGTTTCCAAGAGATTTAACAAATTGGCTCGCATATCTTTTGGGAGATTTCTTGCCATTTTTGTAGAAAGTCTACTGACAGATTCTGAGCTAAATCCCTTAACAAGCAATGGGTGGTCACAAGCTTGGCGAAGGCGCAGAAGCATCAAAAGGATATTTGCGTAATTCTGACTTACAGTACCTGCAGCTGCATATTCCTGCAAGAGAATTTCTTTTAAGAATTGAGATACAAAAATACACTATAAATTAACCAGTACTCAGGACCTATGATATGGCAACAGATTAAATGTTTATTTTCATGATTTGTTATATAGGTTTCATATTGAGTGAACATGATTCCCATCGAGACAAGGCTACAAAATAGAATTTTAATTGGTTGAATCTAGCTTAAAAACAAATTTGATATTTTGTATAATGGATGTACCGTAAATTGACTACCAAAGATCTTAGTTGGTTTGTTTGATCAATTTAAGTTTACCTGAAAAAGTACGTTTCACAATAAGGTATTTCGTTGTTCTTGAAACATTGAGTTAAGAATTAGTTTAGATCATGATAAAGAATGATCATTGTAGTCGAAGATGTTGGAGATAAGATATCACATTCTATACACACATACACACACAGCACCTTAAATCGTGAGCGTGATTCAGCTTCCAGCTTGAGATAGAACGCTCGTTCTTCAGTTGAGAAGTCAACCATGGTCAAGTTTATTGTTTTCTTAGGCAAATTAATAATAGGCTTACCATCAATCAAAGTGCCTGCACAGAAAAGCTAAAGATGATTATTGTCTTCAAATAATAAAGAAAGACAGAACTAATACTTCAAGCAAGCTGTATTATATGGTTTAAAAAAGAGTTTTAACAGAAAGGATAAGTCCCGTACACTTCATTGTTAAAACTACAAAAACATACATGTAAATATGTTCTTAAGATATTTACTTGGACCAACCTTTCCATTTAACTATTAGAAAATAAAATAATGTTTACATTTTATTCTAAAGTGTATGATATTGCTCCCTAAGACACTAGAAGTTATCCAGTTAATTATAAATAACCTTATATATCTTTCAGTTGAAATAGTACACGGCTAACTTAATTATTACCATTTTATCTTATTATGTTTTGCAAACTTTTTACTTAGATCCATCTACATGGAAATATTCAAAATACAGCCCTTTAACTTGGTTATATCTAAAAGAGACGTGTTTGTGTGAATGTGTATGGAAGACAAACACAAAAGGCATACCTTTTGTTCGACGAAGCATTATTGCCTTCAGCACTGCTTGAAGTTTCCTATAACCCTGCTCTGAGTTTCTTGATATTGGGAACTTTATTTGATTACAAAAAGATTTATAATTGGCGTACGGATCACATTTCAGAAATCTGAAATAACTATACATTTCATCAATCGAGTTCTGTATAGGTGTTCCAGACAAGCACCACCTTTTTTTCGCTCTAAGACCACAACATGATTTAGCCATTTGTGTTCTGCTATTTTTTATTGTTTGAGCTTCATCTAGAATCACCCGGAACCAATTCACCTTCGCAAGAGTTCCACTACAATCAATGGCAGAACCATCAAGACCCTTTTTACCCTTCTTTTTCTTACCAGAAACACCCCCTTTCCTTTTTTTATGATTACCAAATTCGCCACTTAATCCAAATCGATCCCCGTTTCTCTGATCATCATCATCTTCCTCGTCAAATACTTTAGTCGGGACTTCTTTTGCCACAATGGCATAAGTTGTAAGGACTATATCATATCTTGCCAGCTCAGCAGGATCTTTGGTCCTATTGCCACCATGATAGATTAAAACTTCAAGTTTAGCTTCCTCAGCAACTTTGTCATCAAGCTCACGGGCCCATTGTCTAAGCACACTTGCTGGGCACACAACTAGTGATCCCGCTGCGGGTTTCCGCTTACTAAATCCTCGAGTTGAGCTACTGGCTTTCGTCATCACCTTTATTTCATCATTTTCTCCAGCCTGCTTGTCTTCATCTACAACAACTGGAGCTTTGCCATCATCATCATCATCATCTAAATTTAAAGCTTCAGCTTTTTTATTGTGAGAATCATCTGATTTTGGTTTTGAAGAAAATCTCTGATTCTGTATAAGCGCAATCATTGAAATGGTCTTACCAAGGCCCTGAGTAGAGAGATACAGCAAACGTAAGCCTAGGTTGAATTCTAAATTTTTTAAGATACCACCCATAATTGGCGGATCAATAGTAAATACATTGCCCAATATATTACAATTAGTGGTGAAACAGGACAGGGCAGGCGAGATGGGAAACAAGTCAATTTAAGTAACTTTTAGTAAGGGTCAAAGTGGGCTGATTTAAGCCGACCACAAAACACTTTTTAGTTATTATTCAAATTTTCTAAATAACTTATTAGTTAAATTTGATTACAAAACCATACTACAAGAATAGTACTCTTAACTTTTATTTCCTTTTTAGTTAAATTTAATAGCTTTTAACCCATTTGACCCTTAGAGATCAAACATACCCAAATTGACCCACTTTTATAAATGGGTCAAAATTGCCACCTCTACACACTTCATAAGCTAGTAACCTGGTCGTCAGCTAAAATACCACCAGAACAAGCCACACTCATTTCCTTCTGAACCATCCATGCCAATGCGATTTTCTAGAAGAATATAACCAAAAGTCCAAAATGCATTGAACCATAAATAATTAGTACATACGAACACTAAAAGTGAAAGAAAAGCTCTGTAATCACTAATCAGACGAGTAGAAAACCTGGTGCCTTAAAAGAGAGACCGACAAAAGACCGTCAGGCAAATTTGCTTCAGTCAATGGTTGATTAAGATCCTAAAAATAATAAAAACAGATAGTTTTCAGCGTCAAGCATATGTCATAAATAGTAATTTGTTGGAAACCAACTTTTTTCTTGGCTCAAATAATCAAATTACAAATATGTATAACATTGTCTTGATGGTCAATTTGTTTATCAATACCTTAAGTAATTAAAAAAACTAATTATCTTATTTTACTTCAAACAGTAGAAGCACGTCTAAATAGTATCTTGTGCAGCCCATTTTGTTACAGGTAATTCCATATCAGTATATCACATAATCACTTTCAACCCCCACCCCCCCCCCCCTCCCAAAAAAAAAAATCATCAAAGAACCATTTACTGAAAATTTCAACTTCATTTGTAGTGAATGTATTAAGTAGAACATTCTGGCTACTAAAAGCTGACTTAAACAGCAATAGTTTCTTTCCTTTATTGATAAACGGAAAAAATTAATACCTGTAATGCTACTTGATAAATTAGCCTCTCATCACCATTGGCTTGTTCATCAACAAGCTCTGAAGGGCGATAAAGATCAGGACCACCATATTGTGAAGTTGGACCAGACATAGGGGGTCTCATTGATGGTGGTAGAACCCTACTTCCATGGTTGTTGTCCTTCATCAAATCATTACTGGCCCTACTGAAATTCTCTTCCATAAGAGCCTTTGAATGATTTTGCCATGACTGTGTGTACATTTTCCCATTAGTTTGACGATTTTGACTGGTGCCTACACTCTTTACTGGAACACATGGCCTAGAACTAGATGATGATGCCTGAAGAGATGATGGAAGCATTCTTCTCGAATCTGTTGGGAAAAATTGATTATCAAACTTTGTACTAAAATAGCAGGGATCTAGAAAATCAAGACACCATTAGAAATGTTATAACCTACCACCCTCAAATTACTTTTCTTTGAAGAAATTTGGTGTACTTACTTCCAAAATTGTTACTTGAACTGGATAGAATCTGAAGCTGGTCATCCAAGTCATGATTAGAATGAGACAAGTGCCCATTTATAGTGGGTTGTCTTGTAGGCTGAAGAGACCGTTGACTTGATGTATAATCGTCTAGAATTCAGATAAAGATCTGTTAAGTTAGATAACAATAGAATTGTTTTATAGCATTGGCAAGTCTCACAGTAGAGGATTTTCTTACCTGCATTATATGTCCCGGATGAAGAAGCAAATGGTGTAAGAGCCCAAGAACTGGTGACTGAAGTAGCAGAATCCATCAGAGTTGAATCATTTATTGCTTTATAAGTTTCTATATCCCAATCACTCGACTCACTATCTGTTGAACTAATATCTATAGGTTCCATGGGAGGCACTGCAACTGGATTACTAACTTCCCTTCCTGAGATTAACACATCAGAAGTGCCGTATACAGACCAACCTACATTTACATAGAAGAAATTGAGTCCCCGAATTTTGCATCAGAAAATAAACCAAAAGTTACCCTAATTAACCCTTAAATTAAGCTGCTAACCAAGCCTCTAAAATAAAAGCAACATTCCAAAGTAGAACCAACCAAATTAAAGAGGGTTAGCATGATCAGGCACGTAAACTTAATTAGTCCGTTGCGGTTCAAAAAGATAAACGTCAAGAACCGAAAAAAATTCAAAAATTTGACATATGTTTCTTGAATTAGGTAAAACACTCGACACATTTTCACCAAAACAGCAGATACACATTGTCAATTTCTACACTAAACGATAAATTGCTAACAATTAGCAAGAAAAGACTTCAATCTTACAACCATGCACACATACATTTGCAATCTCGTGAAAAAAGAAGAAGAAGAAGAAGAAGAGATTTCCTTTGGGCGCACCTCGTAATCGTGGCTCGCATCAAGAGTGGAGAGAAGCAGGGTTTGAGTATTTGGGTGATTCTTCGACGTCCGTCTACCGGGAAAAACCCTAACCCCCCTTGCTTTCAATTGCAGACAAGAGGCGCTGCTCTTTAGTCTTTACTTTGCTGCTATCTAATTTAATTTTGGGGATTAATTGCGCAGCGTACTCTCACGGTTTTCCCCCTTTATTAAGATCCGAAAATCAGTATTCGTTTGACTATACGCTTAGCTTAATTTATTTACCGACTCAAATATTACATGTTTAATACATTTTATCTTATACGAAAGTTATATTTTTTTTCGTGTTAAATCGTTTTATTTTATTTTTATTTAATGATAACACATTCACTAAATTTTTTTTAAAATATGTTGTTAACTTGCTTATGTATCCAATTAAAGTTCTCACAATAAAATCAGTGATAACTTCAACAACAGATGCATCAATTTTAGCTTCAACATTTGCAAGAAGAATGTCAACCATAATCTCAATGACAATCTTTATGATCTCAATCATCATCTCAAAAAGTTCCCGAATTCTCTAGCCTATTCAAAGTTGGCAAGAAAAACAGCATTTCGGAATCCTAATGAAAAGTATCAATATAATCATAGTTATGCCATTTAGAGGATGATAAAGAGCAAAAAAACTCAATTGTCTCACAAGTGGTGAGATATGAACAATAAAGTTGGTACGTTCAACAGCATCACTAGCACCTTGACAAGTGGTCGAGCAAATGTTGAATATTAGTCTTATTTACACATAAAAATCTGGGAGATTTTTAAGGATAAAACAAGATGTTTACACCATAATCCAATAGTTGACGAGCAAGATAATGATATAGTTGATGAACAAGAACATCAATGTACATCAGGTAATTAAGATGAGAAAACATAAATACTTGTATTTTAATCAAAGGCTAATGACAGCTTTGAAAAACCAAGTTATTAGATAACTAAATGTTCAAAAAGTTGTGTTTCAATGATAGTTTATAGGAATACAAAAATATTTTCTAATAAAGCTAATTATTTAAAAAATCTAAAACTATAACTAGCTTTGCATACAAATATATTAAGTCTACAAATACTAATCTGCTTGTTTTTAAATTTCTATTTTAAAAAGACAATCTTCGTAACAATTTATTCACCTTCATATGAATTTCTATCGTGAGTTTGTATCAAAATTCAAAATCTTTTATTGTGTGTGAAACTTTTGACTTTGGATACATACAATAATAGAAAAAAAAGGATACAAAGTGTATACAAATAATTAAAAGTTAATTGCACACAATAGCAGTAAATTAGAAGAAAATTTCAAAATTGATAAACAAAATGAGAATTCATGCAAGGTTGAATCTTCTCTTTTTACCACGGCATAGCAAGGGTGCACAGATACAAATATAGTTTATTATTTTGTTTATTTATTTAATAATAATGACAAAAATGTCGTTTAAAACAACTAAAAATCCGTCTGATTGCTTAAACCAAAGTCCATTCCCAACTTCTTCAACTTGGTCCTTACCACTATTTAGTTGATACAAATCATGTACTCAATGAAACCACAACAAAATTTTTATTTTTTTCTTACAAATTAAAGAAATACAAAAACAAAAAAGGATTAATTCAATTCAAGTAGATGGAACTTCAGAACCTGGATTAATCGAATTCAAGTAAATTAATCGAATTCTTGTAGTTTCTAGCAATGTGATTTCATCAGATGGCATAATCTTGCAAGATTAGACAGACAGGTACACAACAATTACACCTTCAGATGATGCTCAAACAGAGATGCCATTTCAATCTGCAATACATGTAAGTATTTTAGTTAAATAAAATCGGCATGAAACTACAAGTTGACTTGTATACACACTCCTTGTTTCCAAATTAACTACCAAACAGAAACTATACACCACATTACAAGGACGATTCAGTCATACAATCCATTTGTTGATTCAATAAATACTTTTATCTGTAACATGTTAAAGAAAAATACTTAAAAAGGGAAATGGAGTAAATAGGTCGAAGACATAGAGTGAATTATAGTAGAAGGTGATTTGTATACATCAAAAATTACTTGGCACCCAACACATACAAATATGTGATTTTGTTTACAAATCTCCTCCCATTCTTAATACATCAAATCATTTTGTTCAAAAAAAATTGATAAAATCATTGAAGTAATAAATATTTGTAATCATATCTAACACTAATTACTTATAAAAAAAAGTTTAAAAAGTTTTTGGAGAAAAAGCATCTGGGTCAGCCTGCCCATGTCAAAGCATAACTTAATTGACCTCTTAATAAAATAAAGTCAACTTACAGCAGTCAAAGCTGCCTCAGAGCCCTTGTTCCCTGCTTTACCACCAGCACGATTCAAGGCCTGAAACAGTCAAATGTAACAACTAAATGCTTTAGAGATTGACAGATTGGTCATACACCTTTTCTAGGTGATAATTGGATGAGGTTATTCTATGATAACATAGTGTTTTAAAATGAGATAAACGTTAACTGTGATGGTTACACTATTAAATTAAGGATCTGGAAAGAAGATAGATAAAATAAACTAGATAGGGTTACTAGTTCTACTCCTCTCGGTTCCCAATAGACACACATTAATAAATAATAAATATACCTGATCCATGTCTTCACATGTCAACACTCCAAATATGCAGGGAACACCTGAAACGTGGTAATTGATGGTGAAATCAGTTATAACTAATTTACTAATCTAAGACAACGATCCTCCCTTGAGTTATGGCTTCACAACATCATAATATAACATACTTAGCACCTTTGTTTAGATGGTTCTGTATGTATGTAGGGCCGTCTCAAATATTTTTGAGGCCCAGGGCAAAACTAAAAAATGGGCCCCTAAAAATACTAAACTATATAAAACGCTAAGAAAAAACTTATAATTATACGTACTTAACGACAACAATAGACGAAAATATACAATTGACAACCAATTGCAAACTAAGTAAAACTGATCAATACTGATTCAAGAATTAAAATCTAATATTTACCACCTAAGCAAACTAATAAACAAACAAACTAATATGCTAATGACAATTAGTTACAAGATAATAAATTAGTTAATTATGAACTAAGCAATTAGTATGCAAATACCAATTAAACAATTATACTAAGTAAAAGTAAACTGAATAATAAATACCAATTAGTTTTCATATAATCAATTGACCAAACAAAACAGACAAAAAGCAAATAGTTATATTATTGAAATCTAAACAGCGAATAAAAATTAAACTAAAAATCAAGGATCAAAGATTAAAGAAAATTTTACACATGTTTGAGAAATTAGAAGCATTTCAAATTTCAAATATGTCTTTCATAGATATTTCTGAATTCTACCTTTCACAAAAGCCTATGATATTGTTTTTCTTAAGAAAACCGAATAATGATAAGAGATTGTGATTGTCAATGTTGTTTCTTCTTTCCAAATTGTGTGATGTCGCCCCAATGGGTCAATCAATTTTGTATGATATCATCGCAAACTAACAATCGTTTTTTGTGTGAACTGCGGATTTCTTAGTTTTCTTCACAAACGGTCACTACTAGATAATGAAGCATCACAAAGAGATTTGCTATGCATCAAATTCAGTGGGTATTTTTTAACGAATTTCCCACTAGTTTGGGTCAAAAAACAAATTTCAACATTTTTCAAAAATTTCATGAAATAATTGCAGGGAAATTTGAGCAATGGATTTCTCAAGAAACTTTATCCATGGTCAATTATGTGGGAAATATGAGGTAAACGAACTTTTTCACAGGACAAAAGAGAACGTGTTGTAGTTGGTCATAAGATTTTGACAATTGAATATAGCATTTCTACTAAAAGTGTTAATCTAATTTTTTAAGAAATTTTTAGCATTTACAACAATTAACTCATAATATATTAACTAAACTAGACTTATGTACATTATACACGTACAAAAGAAAATTGGGCCCCTCTAATCCATGGGCCCTGGGCGGTCGCCCCTTTCGCACGCCCCTTAAGACGGCCCTGTTGTGATTCACACAACAACAACAACAACAACACCCAATCCCATCTAGGCGAGATATGGGGAAGGTAAGACGTAGACAGTCTACTTCCGCCTATATTGTGTTATTCAACAGTCCCACTGTTTCTGTAGTTCAGTCCATAGCATAGGACGTATTGGTGATTTCGGTGCTTGTTGGTTCTTTACACATCGCTCCCTGTTCTGTATTAGTCAACTTAAGAGGTTGCTAATTTGTGTCTAGATGCATCCATCTCAGCAATCATTTAGATGATGTTTTGGAATTAACTAGTTTTGGGCTTTCGTAAATACCAAGTTCGGCTATATATGATTATCATATAAAACATTGTTCTTTAGATTAGATTTTCAGTAGGAAGTATCATAAATTATATAATCAAAGCATATGAGCTAACAGAAGGAGACGTTAAGCAAGATGTTTTTTCTTCCTTGTCATTTAGTAAGAAAAAAACCCCTTATTAACACAAACCGTATAAGAAAGAAAAAAACTTATTATTAGTTTCTACTTTTATTAGCTCAATATATACTGATTAATAGTGTATGGTATTATCTTGGATTAAATAGCTAACTCTACAGAAATGATGTTTTATATGATCAGGGATAAGCTGACCTTGTTTTTACACAAGCCAAAAACTAGTTGGATACAAATCAACAACCAAATGATAGTTCATATGGATGGATCTCCTCTTACTAAGGCAAAAACTGATGGAGTTGACCAATATAAAATGGGAGAATCAAAACATAGAAAGTGGGAGAATCATGCGACACACATAGAATCAAAATTTAAGCCACACCGTCCTCCTCTTCTTCTCTAACCCATTGATATTTGTCTTCCATTACTCTAGTCTTAATTTCCTTCTCATATTAACTCACCTACTTCATTTTTGTTGTTGCATGTCTCTTTCAATTGTTTTTTCTTCAAATTACATCTCAACATTTATAAGCTGATTCATTATGTGCGATAGAACATGGCGTCTAAATAGAGTTTATAAACATGTACTTCTTTCGGCTGATTTGTTTTTCTGATCTTTTAGACTATTAATTTTAGGATACAAATGTAAATCAAACCTGAATTAAGGCCAGCAGACAGGACTCCGGATGCAGCAGAATTAGCAACAGCATCATAGTGGGTAGTATCACCTCTAACCTAGAAAAAAACACAGATATCTAATTGCATTCAGACGTCGATGTCCAGCATATGTGATCATTTTTCATTGGGAGGTGATTTTTGCACAGCAATGATTTGTCTTAGACAACAATCATGACTTTTATGCTCCCACATGCTATTTATCTATTTTTTTCCATCAACAGGTATAAGGGTATAATTCTCCAAACAAGAGTTTTTGTTGTGTATGGCAAATCATTGTCGTACACAAAACACCTCCCTTTTGCATGTAACATATTGCATCTGTAAGGCTCACACTCCAACTTCATGCATTAAAAAAAATTCTACTTTGCATCAAGTTTTAAAATTCTCCTATCCAGCAGATGTTTTAGCTAAAAGAAGACAACACATATAGGAATGACCTTTTTTTCATACAAAAATGCATATTACAGCTGTTAAGTAATGGTATTGATGCAATATCACATATAAGAAGTTGGTAAGAAATATATTACCACAGCTCCTATACACAAGATCGCCTGGTACTTCCCAGACTTTCCAAGCCTTTCAGCAACCAAACCAATCTCAAAACTACCAGGAACCCACACAACCTAGTAAGTTTAGAAACAACAAAGTTAGTCACCATACACATGAATATATAATCAGCTAAACCGAAACACTTGAGATAGTTCCAATCATGAAATAGCCAAACCATCCAAATTATTAGGAACTTTTTTTACCATGTTGCATTTAAGCTAATTAAAGAACGAAAAATAAACATGAAGTAACAGAAAAGATAAAAGAAATGTATGTAAGGGGAGATAATACATACATCAATATCTTCTTCTCTCACTGAGTATTTCTTAAAGGTGTCCAAAGCACCATCCAACAAAGGCCTAGTGACAATTTCATTAAACCTTGCAACAACCTATGCCATGACAAGCAATAACATATAACATAATGTTAAACCCTACCACATGTATACATGAAACTTTTACATATATAAGTCAACGTCTGAATACTCCACAGAATCTGAATCCTTTACGACGTTCCAAGAAGTGGCATAATTAAGAATAAAAAAACAAACTAGAGTTCTCAGTTATACATGAACCTTGAATCCTGATTACCAAACAAAAGGACACTTTGCAAGCTACATACAGTTGATGAATAACTAGTTTTGCTGTAGATATTTTTGTGTTGGTCTTGCAGATATAATATGGTACTGCTACCAAAGAAATGACCTTCAAAGATGAACAAAATTCCGTTTCAAGAATTGATAATATGTATGAACCCGGAACCGTAATTATTCATATCAATGTATGATTGTACCTTTCTTTTTCTCGGAGACAGAAATCTAATAAAGAAGGAAATTGGGTAAAAAAATAAAGAAGGGATAGTGAACTAACAACAGCAAAACGGAAACCCTCAGCTTTAGTCAGAGAACCGGTCAATTGGCGAACAGCTTCAGTTTGAAACGATGATTTCTTCTTCTCTGCCGGCGCAACATATAGCGGATTTGGTAAACCTTAGAAAATAAGATACGAAGAAGTATGAATATACATTGAAAGGATTGAATGGCGAATGATGAAGAGCTGGAAATCTCACATTTTAGGGAAAACTGGAGGAAGGGTGATGTAGGGGAAGTTGTACGAGAAGAAAGGAGAGAAACTGATGATGAGCGCTTAAGCATTACCCTTGACGATGATAACGATGAGAGATCATCGTGAAGAACAGATGATGAAGCAGTAGCAGTAGCAGAGGCAGCAGCCGCCATTTTTTTCTACGTTAATCAGATCTTCGGTTGAGGGTTGCAAGTATTTCTCGCTTTTCCCTAGGGTCAAGTGGTCAACATTCAGCTACCTTTTACCTATTTATATCTAATCTAAATATTTATCGTTATGATAATAAACACTGTTTTAAAGGTTATTAATAAAAGTATAAAAGATAATATTACCTTTTAAAACTGATAATTATAATTTAATTATATAATCAACCTTTTATGTTTTTTAAAAATTCACATTAATCCCTTTTTATATAACATAAAAACTTTTTATTCATAATATACGGTTACCATTTTTAAAGCTTAGAATCTTTTTTTTTTTTTTACTTTTAACCTCAATCTTCCTTTCTATAAAAATTAAAATTATTTATTTTAAAATGTTGATTTCAATAAGTAAGGGTATCTCCAATACAAAGTGTATAAGAGTGGTATAAGAGTTGTATAAGAGTTGTATGAAGTGGAAAATGATAAGATTTGATCGTTACTCATTGGTGGTATGGAAATATGATGGACCCCGTCTTTAATTCTTTTTTAATTCATGTAATATACGTATTACTATTGTAATTGACTCCACCTTTATAATATGGTTTTTGTAATCTATTTAATATACAATCTAATTTTTTATAAAGTTTAATGAAATGTGAACACTAACAGGCAGAGTTATACAGATAGTAAAATGTTGACGTGACAGTTTATTAAACTCTTTTAGAGTTATATGCATTGGATAAGCCAGATATTAGTTGATGACGTATTGTCCGTTGCAAGGACATGAATTGCAATCCAGGATAAAGGGAAACAATCCCAGATTTGATGATATATTCAATTTGCATCTGCATTTTGCAACTTTACTTTTACGAAATTTGTGTAAATAAATTTGTATGTTGTAAAGAAGAATGAATTGATATGATATTGATATGTTTTGAACTTTACAAATAATTTGTTTATTGTATATGTTTATGAATTTATACCATTGAAATTTATATTCACTTTTTATATAAGTAGAAAAATTAATATAGTTCTATTCATAACACCCAGAGCTTTGCCACAACACTGCTGCAAGCATAGAAAAAACATTTTCTTGGTCCTCTTTGCTAACATGAACAACATCCAGAGCTTCCTGAAATAAAGAAAAAAAGTAATATATTTTAAAATGTAACCATCTGATCTCTTTAGATAAAAATAGTGTAAGGTTGTTGATTCAGATTTCTAAGAATAAAGGCGAAAGATACATTACCGTTACATTACCAAATTCTTCAGCATCATCAACCCCAGGAATCGTGTAGCAGTTGCTTTCCTGTAAATATTTGTACTCATGCACACTCTTCAAGTTTAGTTTCTCTGTTACATGTTTGAATACTGGCACCCGATATTTTTCCGATTTCACTGAAGTGGATTTCAATTAGTTTTCCCTGATATGGACATCGACAAATACCATGAGAAACAACAGAAACATTATAAAGATAAAAGCCTCATCATCCTATAAAGATGGTTCTTTTTATACATTGATAAACCTAAAGAAATATAGAGAAACAGTATACTTACAAAGCAACTTGAGTTGTCATTTCTTGACGTTTTTGCATTGCCGTATTACAAGTTACAAGTTACAACAAGCACATGGTTAAAATTGGCAGATGAACCAAAAACTAAGGCTGCATCCAAATCCTGAAGAATGCAATTGACATGTATGACACAGAGCTAAATAACCTTTCAAAATGAGCTCCAAAATATAAGAAATTGTTTATATACAGCTTTAAAAGGCTTTTTCTTCCAGCCTGATATGCTAAGGTCATGTTTGGTTCTCGAAATCCCATGTAATTGGAGTCCAAGATTCCATTTGACCCAATTCAGTGTCATGTTTGGCTACAATACTGGATGCAGTTGAATTCTGTCAGAATCTCAGCTTATGTGGGACATCTATGGCCCTCCTGTCTGTAGCAAATGAATTGGAACACTACCCTGCTCAACTAGAGTCCTCAAATCTGAAGATGTCAAAGGGTCATCCAATATTTTCGCCAAAGCTTCCCTCATAATCACAGTGTTCTTATCAAGTGCGCTAGGGAGCCTTTCATTCTGAATCATCTTCCTAAATATATATAAAGCCAAGGGTGCATTTGATACAGAAATAAAAGCCTCTACTAATGCCACATATACATAACAATCCGCCCTCATATTCTTCTCTTCCATCTCTTCAAAATATACTAACGCATCATCTGGCTTCCTGCATTTGCAAAGACCATGAACGAGAGCCATAAAAGCTATATTATTCGGAGAGCACTTCATTTCCTTCCAAATTAACAGAGCTTCATCTGATCTTCCAGCGTTGCAAAATCCATCAATTAATGTTACATAAGTAATGACATTAGGGTTTCGTTTTTTCTTAGCCATTATTGAGAATAAGCAAACCGCCTGATCAATGTCATTATTTTTGCAGTATGCATCTATCAGCAAGTTGTAAGTCACAACAGAGGGAACAAGGGATTTGTGTACCATTTCATCATAAATATCCTTGGCTTCTGACACTCGTTTGGCCTTGCAGAGACCATTCATAATAGTGTTATATGTAACTACATCAGGGCAATGTCCACTGCCAGATATATCCCTAAACATCTTCAAAGCATAATCCACTTCTCCAACCTTTAACCAACCATCAATTACTGCAGAATAAGCAACCAAATCAGGCATAAAACCTTCTTCCACCATCATTGCCAGATAGTTAGATGCTTCAGCCATTTTTCGATCCGAAGATAGTTTTTTCACAAGTAAGGTGTAATGTTTAATCCATGGCTGATGCCCATGAGTACGTATCTCATGAAGAATGTTTATGGCACCACCCACATCCCCAATCTTGCAGTAGTATCCAAATATCGAGTTGTGCGTGAACTGTGATGGTGGAAATCCATGGGTTTTCATCTCTTTGAGAAGCTCATGGCATTTTTCCACTTTGTTTGCATTGCTAAAAGCATCAATCAAATTGTTGTAAAGAAGCAAACTTCGTTTACAAACATTTAGATCCATATCGTTGAAGAGATCTAGGGCCATATCTAACTCGCCTCTTTGGCACAAACCATCAATAACTATTTCAAAAGATGAGACTTCTAAAGGAACAAGATTTCCAATCTTGAAAGTGTCATCATCAGAATTATCTTTCATTATTACTCGCAGGAGATGATGGGCTTTATCAATTGACTCACTATTTACTAGCTTAATCAAGGCGGCATTGAATAACGTTATCATGGATTTCTTATTGACACGGTCTTTTGCCTCTTTGAGTAACAACATCATCTCTTTTTCATCATCCAAAGAAGATAGAAGAACTTTGAGCAAATTAACATCAGGATAAATACCAATATCATTCATCTGGGAGTACAATTCTAAAGCTTTTGTGAACTCTTTGTTTTTGCAAAGCCCTTCGATGAGTACTGCATATAGTGAAATTCCAGGCACAAAACCTGAACTTTGCATCTTTTTTAGTAGACTTAGGGCATAGTCTACCTTGCCATCCTTCAAAAACCCATGAATCAAAATATAAAAGGTCTTCTCGTTTAAGCTTACCTTATAATCATCCATCTTGTTGATTAAGTGGATCACTTTATACACATCACCTGCTTTGGTCAACGAGACGATTAAGATCGTGAAAACATACGAGTCTACCCAACCACGTTTCTCTATCTGCTGAAACACTTCCAAAGCAGTCTCAAACCTGCCTGCCCTACAACAACACTGTAATACAGCTGTTACGGTATACTTATCAGGATTCCACCCATTATCCCTCATCTCAGTCATCCTCAAAGCCAATAACTCTACAGACCCCGACTTTGAAATAGCTTCCAGCAGTGAATTATAGCTATAAATATTTGGTACACAACCCAAATTCTTCACTTGATCAAACAATTCATTAGCCTCAGTGACCATCCCTAATCCTCCCAAACACCTAACAGAAAAACCTAACGCGCCAGCACTCACATAACACCGTGAATTTACCATATCAACATACAGTGCCTTCAGTGCGGCATTTTGTTGAGCACCTGATAGGATAGAGGCCATGGCATTATAAGTATAACACGTATGGCGATACCCACTTTGATTTGATGCCCAGTTAAAGAATCTTAACGCTGTTTCCCAATCCTTGAAGCTTTTAAGAGCCGTTTCGACTACAACAGTCGTGAGTTGCGATCCAAAGGAGGTTAACTCTGGTGCAAAGACCATACATGAGGAGTTTTGGTGTGTGAAGATGGATATGAGTTTGTTTACAGTTTCAAGATTATGTGAAGGAAGAGACGAGTAGTGCGAACGAAGTGTGAGGTGCGTAATGGAGTAAACAGGGAGTAGAAGAAATTGAGGGAGAGTGTGAGAAAGAGGGAAGATTTGAATGAAATGATAAAAGGGGATTATTGGTTTGAAAACCATACTGGCGAGGGTCACAGTTTGGTCTACGGGGCGACAACTTATGGCGAAGAGCGCCAATCAGATCATATATACCGTGCTACAAGGAGAACCCCAAAAGAAAGGTTAGAAAAAGATAGTTAACAAAGACCAGAAACGATCTGTAACACTCCGTTTCCGGAGGCTACTCATACGATACAAAACAGAGCAAAATCTAAGAATTTATACCTCAAATAACTCGTGCTTAGTTCGCAATCCCTTTACCCTTCAATTCCCGTGTCAACCTGCCGCATGGAAAGAAAATGCGGCTAAGCCAAATGCCCAATGCGCGAATACAAACAAAAGCAAAATACAATACAAACGAGACATAACGAATTGAATAGTAAGACTAGCAATAAAACCAATATGGAAGCAGAACATATACAATAACACAATACGAACAAGACATATCGAAACTAAGACCGGCAATAATTAACGAACCAATACAAAGACAGAACTATAACTATAGAGTCAATGGGGTACGAACAATCCGAGCTCAATAATACCGATACTTGTATAAAACAAGCACCAGCCAATAAACAATGGGTACATGGACCTGCAGATCCAACGTACCAAACAATGGTGGATAAGGTGTTGGACACTACGCCTCTATCCACAAACAATAACAATACAATAACTATGGTTAACCAATACGCCTCCTAAAACCCTTATGACACCACAATGAGGAGACGCCGTAACAAATCACACCGTTACGGAAGTGTCACGCCACCGGTGCCATAGTGACGCGCCTATGGTACCTCCATAGGTAGATAGTAGCTCGTATAACCAGAGTAAAACAATAAGACAATAACGCTGAAGCAATAACAATACGATACTAACCATGACATATTCTCAATAAGGAAGTCTACGAGGTATATAACAATAACAATAAGTCAACGAACGAACAAGTCTAACAAATCTAACTAAATAATATAAGACGTGAAAATAACTAAATTTGTATTTTTAATGGGAAAAGACAAGGTTTTGAGACTAACCAAAATACGATTGTTTTGAAAACACCATTAGTTTGAGAAAAACTTGAATTTAAATAAAACGAGACTCCTTTTTAAAATGTAGATATACATACCAAAATCACCATAAAACACTTGAAAACAGGACCAAGTAAACGAAACGAAACCGAACAGGAACATTAAATGACGAAACAACTAATTATAAAAGGAGCAACGAATCCAACAAAGGAGCATGCTCGAGAACATCTAATACTTTTAGCCGAGTGATAGAAACCATATAACAATAGCAAACGATAGATCATAATAATAGCAAAAGTAGGAATCCGTACAACAACAAAGAGATCTAGAATCCATACCTGGATTGGTCGAAAGTACTCTAGATGCTACCCGAACCTACTTCCCTTGTGCACAATCTATCGAATATACGAACTGTTGTTAACCAAACTAACAATTAGCTTTCCTGATCAACTTAGAATTTGTTATGTCCATTTTGCTTTGATTTAAATAAATTGAAACTTCTTTCATATTAATGTTTCTGAAACTAGTATTACCTGCCTTTGTGCCAATCAACTTCAAATTGTACATACATTAATTGACTACATATAATTACGCAAATAAACTATTATGATAGTGCTCAGCTAGTAAACTGGGTGCTAACATAATGTTTAAGTTTTCTTTCCATTACAAATCCATAAAACAAAACAGGTTTATAAATCTTACTGAAAATCACTTGCAACCAATTGTTAATTAAAACTTAGTTTTATTCATCCAAATTCGAACTCAATTTTTTTTAACCGAAACCAACTCACGTGGTTCACACCTTTTCTTTTTCTTTTTACTTAAGCTAGATTATGAATGCTTGAAGACTCGGTTGAACCAAAATCAGGAGGTAATTAGAAACAGCAACAGTAGAGAAACAAGATAGACGCATCACAAAAGGAATCGAGTCCTTTGCATGATTCATACTAATTCGAAGAAGTAGCAATGTAACTAAAATAACAAGACTTAGGCATGATCTCAGAGGACCAAAACAGTAGCAAGGAACAAAACTCCGCTTAAATTTTGAGTTAAAGGATCAGATTCAACACTAACTAAAATCAGAATAGAAGCTTTTCATCGTGAACAATTTAGAGGCAGAAGCATCAGATGACAAATCAAGGCAACTTTAACAAAGGAGAGAAATTGATTGAATGCACTTCTTGAGAGGTACTAGAAGGAAACAGAACCACTAACCTTACTGGTGGTGAAGAGGAAGACCAGCGCTTTGCACCGCTTCCGCTGCTCGATTTCCTTTCCTCGCCGTCGCCAACCGCCGCCCTAACTCCCTCTCTCAATTAGTATTCGAGTTTTCAGCTAGATGACTTCGAAAATTTCATATGCACTGGTATTTATCGAGACTTGGTGGAGAGTCGTAAAGGACTCCGATCGCATCTTCGGGAGTCAAAGTCACAGACAAGGAAGAGTGTTTTTAGACTATTACCATCCAATTTACCCAATCAAAAACACCGTCACATCAGCATCCACATCATCATTCACCTTCAACCCTTTCTAATCCTACAACCCCACATCCAACCCAATTCAACCCTTTATCAAATAATAATAAAAAAATATTATATATATATATATATATATATATATATATATATATATATATATGTATATATGTAAGTAGAGAGAGAGAAGAGAGAGGGGAAAATGAAAAAAAGAAAAAAAAAATGGAACCCGGTGGCTTTGTAATTGGGTTTGTAGACTAGATGGGTTGGGAGCCCAAGTCTACCCAATGAGGGGTGATGGTGTCCCCATTGCAGACATGGGCAAAATCGATCTTGGACCGGTCCTGGACCACAGCCGGTCTGGTCCGGTCTGGACCTAGTCGGTCTTCGCGTAAGACCATTTCGATAAATTCAGTCTTCGGGCGGTCCTAGACCACTTCCGGACCGGTCCAAGTCCGGACCGGTCCGACTTCAGTCCTGGACCGGTCCGTTTTTCGTTCGGGTATTTTCCGGTTCGGTTTAAACATTTCCGGGTTTTTTTTAGTTTCGGTTTAAAATTTTCCAGTTTTCGGTTCGTTTTTTTGTTTGGAAAAAAAGTGACTTGTTAATTTAAAAAAAAATTGCAAGTTATAAAATATAAAGTATAAACATATACAGGAAGAATTGAAAAAAAAAAATCGGAAACTAGCCGTTGGGACCGGTTCGGACCGGTTTGGACCGAAAAACTAGTCGTTAGAATTTGAAATTGGACCGTTGGGCTTGGACCGTTGGGCTTGGACCGGTTCGGTTTGGACCGGTTCTTGGACCGTTTTGGACCGGTTCGGACCGCTTACGTCATTTTCGGTCTTGGACCGGTTCGGTTCGGGTGGTCTTTCTTGGACCGGTCCGGTCGGTCCTAAAAGCCCATCTCTACCCCATTGGGTATATGGGTTCACCCTTCAACCTCAGCACTACCCAACGTGTAGATTTCATAGATGCGGATGGTCTTAGGCTTAGTGATTGGGCTTACTCATTGGGTTAAAATTTAGTCTATGACCAGTCCAATAAAAAAAATACCCAAAAACTGTGTGCTTTATTAACTGATTTATTATTATTATTATTATTTTCTTTCAAAAATTTTTTTTGGGTATTACACGATCGAATACCAAGTTACCAACAATGGAAAACAGTCAAAAACAAACGGCATCAACCCCGATAAGTTTTTCTATCCTGGGTGAAAACCAAAAGAAAGAATCCATATAAATCTTGAATAATGTAATTATGTGGTTAACATCTAAAGCCTCATCATCATCATCATCGTAATTCGAGCAAAGAAGTGAGTTGAGGTCCTTCCCATTGTGGTTAGGAGGGTTTGTATCGTTAACCCGTACAGTAGGTCCGGTTTGTTTTACAGGATTTCAAAGGAATGTAATGGAACTAAAATTAAACTCCTTGTTGTATTACGTTTGGTAAATTTATTTTTGAATGGAATCTTATTTGGTGGAATGTTTACACTCCCTCAAGTAGCGAAAAATCCATTCCATTGGTATGCTAAATGGAACTAAAATCAATTCTTTTCATTTGAATTATACGAACTAAATGTCACATTTTTACACCTTTCAAACTTAGGAAACTTATCATGTAATCTTGACTCTTCAACCCATATATCTACCAAATAGCAAGAAATATCTCCGATCCCGACACTTGATTTAATATGTGCCTCGTATGTCCAACATTATCAAAATGACAAGATTATGTAAATAGAGACGCAAAAAAGAGCATAATAACAAAGGGCTTAATAGTATATAAAAATAAACACTTCATTCAGATAATCTTTTTCTTTTTGATTGATTGTTGACATCTATCAAGAATATATCGTGTTATAATTCGTACATAATGAATAACACATCCAATTATCTTATACGTATAACATCTATTTGTTGTCTTTAAAACACTAGTATGTTTTTATTATGAGCAGAAACGCCAAAAACGCCTTAAACAAACCCATTGCAATTTGCTAGCTAAATCAATGAAAACCATATGAAGAGCTTCTTAACAAAGAATTCAATTAACCCTTGAGCTGTTGAGCCTTCCCCACCAGTTCTTTTTAACCTTCTCACTACCACTTTCTTCACTACTTAGCTTGTTCAATATCACTTTTGTCTCCCTCAATCTTGCCCCAAAATCCTTTTTCCACCCTTCAAAACTCAGTTTCAACCTGCTAAGTTCTTCTTCCGGGTTCAAGTTTGCCTCAACTTGACCCGACTTAACCTCCACCAAAAACCTTGCATCGTCTCCAAACACTTGGCTTCTTTGATCAAACTCTTCGGCTAACCGGCTAATCAAACTTAGCCCCGCGGTCATTTCA
The DNA here is from genome assembly GCA_947179395.2 of Pulicaria dysenterica. Classification (NCBI taxonomy): domain Eukaryota; kingdom Viridiplantae; phylum Streptophyta; class Magnoliopsida; order Asterales; family Asteraceae; genus Pulicaria; species Pulicaria dysenterica. The sequence goes on along the minus strand of OX359288.1, from coordinate 108,614,748 downwards.
TTGTCACTCGCCCCTACACCATTTGAGTTTCTTTCGTCCAAGTTATTGTTGTTGGTTATGTTTACAAGTGGATTTGAAAGATCGTCAATGGTGAGGCTTTGTTTTGCTAAGGCCAGGCTTGATTGTAGCGAGTGCATTTGTTTCTGCCATAATTCCTCCATGGAAGTCATTTTATGCTCGTATTCTGACCAACGGTCATCATATTGTTTAATTCGTTGCAAAAGCATATCTTTTTCTTCTTCTTTCTCTCGTAAACCAATCTCGGCTTTAAGAATTCGTCGTTGTAGGTCCGCAAGGTATGATGAGTTCACCCACTCGTTACCCTGTTCATTAGCAACCATATGCAGTTTTGTCTCTCACAAAGCAATTTCGTGTAATTTAGAATTGATCGTAAAAATGGTCCTTTAACTAACCACCAATTGCAGCTTTTTGGTAAACAAATCCGACTTTGCAACTTTTAAAAAAAAGACCAAAGTTGCAATTGGTGGTTAGTTAAAGGACCTTTTTTGCGATTAACTCTATAAATATGCAATAAGAATTTCATAGATATGTTACTAAAGACACATAGAAAAGAAAAACACAAATATAAACCACCCACATACATACATAGTTCTATGCTTTGCGAATGAACAACTGTTAATAGATTTAAAGAGTGTTTGGGCACTGATTTCAAGTTGTTATAACCAATTTCTAGTGAATCTGTGTTTGGAATAGAGCTGCGAACAAATCAAGTTTTTATCAAATAATTGCAGCTCATTTGGATCGATCTTTTATTGAGTTCGAGCTCAAGCATAAAAATGGACTCATCATAGCTCTTATAGCTTTTCAAGTTTTATAAGGGGTGTGTGTGTATGTACATGAAGGATTCAAACAAGAACTATTTTTCATACGAGAACCAATCTTGACCCTTGAATAAAATACATCAATGGCTAAGAATTCTAATGGCTCATTAATGACTCGTTAATAAAGGATATTTGGAAAGATTATGTCAATCTAATAATAACTCATCCACAAGACGCAATTCACTGTTAGTAAATATATAAATGACCAAAAGATCTCTAATAATGAGTCATTATTGGTGTTAGAAACAGTTCTAGCGTGAAAAACAGTTCTCGTTTGAACTATTCCACACACACACACACACACACACACATATATATATATATATAGAGAGAGAGAGAGAGAGAGTTTTGATTCTGTAAATGGTGTTATTATAAAAGTTTGCTTTGTTAAACTTTTCTAAGTCATTTCTGACTATTGTCAAGTTCATATACCAAGTACATTTAATATGAGCTTTCTTATTTAATATGATTTTTTACACATATTTGAAACAAATTTGGTTATCAAAAATAATTTTTATACACATATTCCAGTTTTTCGCGCAAACCGAAGCTTACATCATGGGCTCATCGAGCTATCGAAGTGAGCTCAAACTCGGATCGACTCATTGTTATAGTACATTATTAAGGTGTTACATGAGAATCAAAATATACGATTTGCCATTGATTATATAATGCTTTTATGTCAGTAGATGAAAAAAAAGCGGAGTAATAAGTACCTTTCCAGGACCAAACTGAAGCAGTGCAATGTCCCCTGTGCATCTTCGAACAAGCCACCCGCGAATAACTGCAAAGAGGTTTAATATTCAGTTCTTCATGATTGATGATTCCATTTATAAAGATACAATAACGTGAGTACAAGTTAAATATTTGAACTTCGATGTGAAAAATTACTTTTGAACATGTCATTTTGGTCATGGTTTATCTCTAACTGATCAAAAACAAATCAGCAGAAAGAAGATCGGGTCAAACGGGGTGAAAGTCGTCCAAACTCCAACGTTCTAAATTTTTCTATTTAAAAAGGTTAGATTGTTATTCTACAAAATTTTCTATAATCATATTCAATGGAGTTAACTAACTCAACCCACTTGACACATCTAATTTCCATCAAAATCAAATCTCAGATTGAAAGAACAATATACAAAGAATTACCAGCTTGTACCACGTCTGCGGCATCATAAAGTTTTTTGTACTTTTTCCTGATAATCCGGGCCTTAATCCGCTTTTGTATTAGCACGGCTGATCTATGTCTGTGTAGTAAGACTGCAAACTCCTTTCTATCTTTTTCCCCACGAACAACTGTAAAAGAATGTTAAAAAATGTAATCACCAGATTGTACATTGTTAATTATAGGATTAAATTATTTTTTTAGAAATAGCTCTAGAAGGCATACATGACTGAAGAGTGAAAATTCTTCGTTTCATCTCCCTTAGCAAATGGCGAGCTTTGTGACCTCTAAAACAGCTTTGAACACGTAATATGCCATTTAGAGTACGATTTCGTGTATCCTCAAGCTTACCGATCTGACATATATTGATAAAAGACAGAAATTGTTTAAAAGACTTTTTGAAATTCACATCATTTGTAAGAGAATATCACAATCTGTGAATTAAAAATCTTTTTAAATTTATATTTGCAATTTTTTCATAAACTTCAGTTAAACAACAGTTAACTTGTATACAAATGGAGGAGATTAAAAATATTCACCAACCTGTCCAGTTCGAAAGAACAACTTTGTATAGCCAACTTGATACATTTCGGTAAGAATATTGAATTGGTTAAGAATGGCAACCGACACGCTTAGTGGATCTTGTGATGCAACATGGTCAAGAAGAAGAAAACCATACCTAATGTGGGATCATTAGAAAATATTACACTTAAGTACTACAGTAAAGGCATCACAATTAAAAGTTCAATTACCTTCTTGCAAATTTTTGATGGGTCATTCTTGTTGGAAATCCAGATCTTGATATTCGAACAACTTCTAAAACACCACAACATTTTAGCTGCTGCAGTACGAGTTGTTGATTGTAAATTCCAGGGGAGTGTGAGTTATTGGGCTTAATGCAACGGATAAAATGCGACGTTGTGTTCCCCAAACGTTGCATTAATTGGAATAATTGGCCCTGAATACAATCAAGAGCAATGCAATTTTCAAAGAACATATCTGACTGATGGAAATAGACTAGAGCAAAACACAAAAAATGCTCCAGTTGACAGAATGGGAATATATACATACTATTTGTGAAAGCATATAGAGCCTGTTGTTATGTTAGGCATGACAAAGAGTTTGTTTTCAAAAAAATACGGAAGTGAACCTACCTTGAACTTTAACATGACACTAAGCTTCTGGGAATCCACCCCACCTGATTTATTTAGTGAACCAGCTGCAGGCTTCTCAGACTGGGAAATCATATTTGAAGCAAATATCTGAGGAAGCTTGCATGTGCAAGAAGACAAAAGTTGAATGGAATCCAGATGCAATAAATCACGATTTTTCTCCAAAAATCCGGTTGTGTCATATGCAACCTGAGAATACCAAATGAAATTTTAAATTTTAGGGATTGATAACATTCAGAAAATGGATCAAAAAGAATTATGTAGGAAAATTTGCATACTTCCCCAGCATAATGATGAACTGTGAATGCTTTGCCTCGCTCTCCTCTAAAACATGGATTAGACTTTAAGTGTTGCTTTAGCTTGTTGGCAAATGACATGTCTGTTCCATTTGGGAATGTGGTTTCTTCATCTAATAGGGTTAGTAATCCCAATGGTTTCTGTCCGGAAAAAAGTTTAAATCAGGTAGGATTTTAATTCTTAAGTTATAAAACAAGGAAGAAATAACTAATCACTTTAGAAGATGGATAATGTCCCTAAATCCAAAAATTATTTTAGAATTAAAAATACAAATATCCAGTTAAAAAACTAGAATAGACTACAGGAAATCTAAAACAACCTTCTCAAAAAGACTGAGACAAGCTTGGTTGTCCTCAAAGTCCACCTTTGCCCAGTCAATGCCATCTTGGATATATTCCTAAGAAGTTAGAAGCATTCAATATATGTTGGAACTTACATAAAAAATCACCCACAACATCATAAATTTTATGTAAACATAATATGTAGACTGCGATAGCAGATGGATTACCTCCTGTTCTAATTTGAATAAATGACGATTGAAGTGTTGCTGCAATCTCTCATTTGCATAATTAATGCAGAACTGCTCTAAACTATTTACCTAAATGTGTCGAAAGAGGGAAGGTCAACTATTTAACTATAACTATATTTTATATAACAGGGAATAAACTAAAATAGTGACTATGAAACAGGGAATCATAGGACATACATCAAATGATTCAAATCCATAGATATCAAGAATGCTGATAGATCTTCCAGTCCGGCGTTTCCCCGCAGAAAGTGACTTGTTGATTTGTTCCACCAACCAATCAAACAAACAAGAATATATTGATTTTGCCAATGCATCCCTTGAGTCAATCCCCTGAAAGATGAAGGGTTTCTAGTGGTCATTATATTGAATGATCTTATCACACCATGTGATTATTGTACAAATCCCATCTAGTGGAGTCAAAGCATGCCTTAAGGTATATCTTACCTGAGCTAGGGTTAGCTTTTGAATAATATTTTCATTACCAACAGTCATTTTCCGAGTGGATAAAGCAATCTGTAGTTGCTTAGCCTCACATCCAAGCAATTTAGCAACACTTAAAAGAGCTGGCATTGACATCATAATCAGTTGTATCAAGAGAACCTCAACTTAAATCAAAGATGTATTTAAGAGGTCAAAATATTTGGAATCAACATGCGGTAACAAGACGTTACCGGTAAGTAGTAATTGCATGTGGCAATCCTATATTAGTGGATCAGTTGACTCATTTTGAATCAGGAAAAGTCAAAATCTTTTGCATGATAAAAGCAATTACCTTCATCAATCACAGGTTCCACATGATTTTCATTATCAACAACTGAAAAGGTCACATTTCCTAGCCACAACACTGCTGCAAGCATAGAAAAAACATTTTCTTGGTCCTCTTTGCTAACATGAACAACATCCAGAGCTTCCTGAAATAAAGAAAAAAAGTAATATATTTTAAAATGTAACCATCTGATCTCTTTAGATAGAAAAAGTGTAAGGTTGTTGATTCAGATTTGTAAGAATAAAGGCGAAAGATACATTACCATTACAATACCAAATTCTTCAGCATCATCAACCCCAGGAATCGTGTAGCAGTTGCTTTGCTGTAAATATTTGTACTCGTGCACACTCTTCAAGTTTAGTTTCTCTGTTACAGAGTACACATTTAGGTCGAGTAATTACACAATTTAGGAATCTGCACTGATGCACTTATTTAAATGCGTTTTGGTGGACTTTTGACCCCATTGACTCATTTTCTATCTAGCTAGGTTTAGAAATTTGTTATGTTGACCCCTTAGAAATTAAATATAACCCAAATTATCCCATTTCTATGTAAATAGATGAAAGTCATCACCTCTAATTTTCATATGCAAATCTTATAAATGTTAAAAATAATAATATGTTGATTGATTGGATTGGGAGTGATGTAAAAGTATTTACACAGGCTTCGTGAATTAGTTGGATTAAATATACAAATGTTCAGTTTATGAGACGGTTACCTCTAAGAGAAGGTGGAGCTCCAGCACAAAGCTGATAAAAAGAATGATATGACCTTTCACCTTCTGTGCACTGAACAACTCTTGACTGATCATATATAGATCAGATAAATGGCTTGTAAGTGGTGAACTGGTGATATTAAGAGCGAAGGGGTATAAAGGTAAAAGATCATGATTGTACCTTCTCGAGAAGAACTGCAACAAGTTAAAAGCACAAGTCAGAGAAAGCAATCAGTACTTCAATCTCAGAATAAATAGCAAATATGCTCGGAATTTTCTTGTGATGACTTGACAGAAATATGCATCTTACATGTTTGAATACTGGCACCCGATATTTTTCCGATTTCACTGAAGTGGATTTCAATTAGTTTTCCCTGATATGGACATCGACATATACCATGAGAAACAACATAAACATTATAAAGATAAAAGCCTCATCATCCTATAAAGATAGTTCTTTTTATACATTGATAAACCTAAAGATATATAGAGAAACAGTATACTTACAAAGCGACTTGAGTTGTCATTTCTTGATGTTTTTGCATTGCCAAAGCCCTCCAAAATTGGATTAGTTTTCAATATCTCGTATTCTATTCCAGTACCACCTCTAACTGCAGCTAAATATTGCATTGCTATTTTTGCAGTTTCAGTTTTCCCTGCTCCACTTTCACCACTAGGCAGAAATAAAGGGTATAAATTAGATGCATAGCATGATGCATATAAAGCATTAGAGTTATCTATTAATATATTACTTAGGATAAGCAACTATCATCTAAAAATATTAATGTAATAAAGCTAATCACTTCATTTTATCATTTTTATGTGCGTTAGAGAAACAGACAGTAGCCTGTGCCTACTTGTATATGAATACTACAAATATGTAGAGAATATCAACCCACCAAATAATGCCTAGCACATAAATGGTAGATTCTTTATGTCACTCTTTGGTATAAATTCAAATAAACTTCAACAAATACTTAACTGGCTTCTAATTCTCTTCGCGTCAGTAAAAGTAAAAAATCTCACTATGAATTGTGTGAGCAGGTAAAGTATGATTACGTATTACCCATCAACATGGATATCAAGACTGAGAGAACAAAAAAACTGACTATAGATGGGACTGAGTTAGGACAGTTGAACTAACCTTATCACAATAGATTGGTTTACTTCATCTGCGCAAAAAGTAGAAGAAAAAAGAAGAGCTGATTAGGGAGAAAGACAAACATGAAGAAAACACCAAACTGGAAATCCAATAATAGAACTTGACAAGGAAATTCCAAACAACCTCTAATCATTTCCCGGATAGCTGTATCAGCAATGGCATAAACATGAGGGCTATCAATCTTTTTCCTTTTATAGGCTTCAATGTACTCATCTCCATACAATGGAATTGGCTTAAAGGGATTGATAGCAACTAAAACAGGCCCTGCTTTTGACTAGAACACATAGGAAGTAAACACAACAAGTAAAAGCTTTGGAATTCTGACACAACATTAAGACCGTTAAACAGTTCACAGATTCTTACATAGATCATGTCTCGATCATATCTATATTGAAGATTGTACAAGACTGAAGGTTCGCTCAAATAACTTAGTTGAATGAGATCATCTATCCCATCAAGAATTTCAGGATTTGCTGGTAACAGACTATCAGACTGCACCTTTAATACCTGGGTTGGGAAGCAAAACATCAAAATTCATTGCTTGACCTTCCTTAAAAAAGCAAATTATATAATATCTATAAAATATAGCTTACTTTTTCTTCGGAATATGCTATGAGTGACTCAGTGCCTGATACAGATAAAATCTTTGCCAGTTCCCAGTTTCCATCAGGCGCTTGAAACCAAGCATAATGCTTCTGCATTACCAGTGCAACCACAGATATAGGGAAAAGTAGATACAAGAAAACTCCAGCTCAAAAGTTGATATGTAAACAGTATAAAAATATTAAAATTGTCTGCATGATATGGTTTACATTCTATAAAGGATAACATTCTATAAAGGAGGCATATTTTTGTTGGACTAGGATATCATCGTTGCAAAAAGAAAACAGAAAGACATTACTATGAGTCTGCGATCTCAAAACAAAAGGTCAACATAGTTAGGTTAGGAGCTAGCTTTTCTGTTCTTTTGTAACTATTTTTTCTTTTAACTCACACACCCTGCCTAAACCTCCGATACCAAAGGTGTGTTGGTGATAATTTGGGTTATAACTGAGTTGCAGTTGCGTATGTTTTAGCTCATTGTGCACAGGATAACAGGCAAAAGAGTCATGACCAAGGTTACCTTCTTAGCATTGTAGACAGAGATATCATCCCAGCCCCGTTGATGAGAAATTGATGGATTTATGTCTTTCTCGTCCATGGAAGGCCTTTCATGAGCATATGGTGAATCATCTTCATCATCATTAGATTGATTAATGTTTTGATTACCAGCTGCTCCACCATTCTCGGGAATGCTATCAGGTCTCGTACTACTACTACTGCTTGTAGCCTTTTCAGCTGAATCCATAAACCTGTAATCCACAGGCAAAGATTTGATGGACTTGAATGTTTTGTCAGACATTATTTGAACAAGAGGTTGATTCCTTGAATTCAAGCTCAACTCTTAATGTCTAACACATGATCCAACTAACTTTAATATATCTACCAAACTTAAGGCAGGGACCATAAAAGAATAAAGGATCTTGTCAGTGCTCATTATTCTTTCCTCTTGATCAGTACTTCCACCATCAACCCTAGATCATATATGAAAAAAATTCCCTAGGGTCAGATTGTACGGATGTTATATAATAAAATAGGAATCTTCTGAATATGTGAAATTGAGTTTCACGGATCAAATACACCCTGAAATCAAATTTGGGCAACAATGATCAGAACAGATGTTGAATTGGATCCAACAACAGAAAAAAAGGATTTCTTCATTCAACTCCGAAAATTCTCCGGAAGGCTTTCTAGCAAAGGAGATGGGAATTGAAAGCTGGGAGGTATTTCGGAGAGAAGAATGAGAAAGAAGGGAAGATCTTAAACCCTAGGAATGATTCGGAGAGAGAAAGAGAAGATGTATAGAAAATCCAAGGAATAAGAAGAGAGACGATGCTTGCCGGCTTTTCCATGCTTGTTTCTGTCTGTCCCAACGCAAGGCGGTTGACAAACCGATTCGCACGTCGATCAGCCACCACTGCTCTTGCTATAACTCCGCGCCATATCTATTTTTTCCATTCAAATCTATTATTTATTTTTTTAATCACCATCTTCTTATATTTAATTTAATGACTTATAATAATAAATTATAATAATTTCGCGAAACTGCAAAAACAAATGTAACGCCAAGTAAACTAATGCAAGACTTTATAATGCCAACTTATCTTCTTATTTCGCTTCTATTCGTTCAAGCAAAATACTAAATTACATATTCTATCATTTTTTTACCCGATTCATTTTCTAGTCTTGAGACATAATCAATAAATAATGGCTTTTAACAAAATATGTACCTTTAAAACTTGATCCGACCACTTTAAAACAACCAATACATCTTATATATTTATTTCTTTTTATATCAGTTTGTTAACATAGTTATAGATATCATTAAAGATGTTATAAATAAAAAGACGAACATAATCTGCGCAAGTTTTAGTGGCAATTGTATACATGTATAATTATGCTAATTTTTAATGTTTATATGTTGTAATTTAAAATGATGTTAAATTTAAACAATTAATTATGAAATAAATTAAATAGTTTAAGGCTTTAAGCTATGTAGGTTGCAATTTTCAATTGACTAACTAATTTATGTATGAAGATTGATAAGGGTTGATTTTCTATAAGAAGGATTTGCTATAAAGTTGTGAAGATTGGAATGATTAAGATTATCAAACAATCAGCGAAACACTTTTCTTGAATTATACTTTCACTCTATAATGTCTTAACAATCAAGTAGGCAATTTCATGTTTGTTTTTATACCCAAACAATTATTTCGACACAGATAACTGCCAAAATTGTTTATAACGACTTCTAATTGTTTTTGACTTGATAAATGTTGTTATGTAAGAGTTGTGCAAACGGGTAAACAAAAGTATCGAAAACTATCGACATGTTGAATAGACGAAGTGTTGAAGACTTCACTTTATCATCCGCATTGGCATGTTGAAAATTAAGCTTCAACAACCAATTAACTTCAACCCTAATTTCTAGAGATTTCAGGTTGACTTATACTTGTCACATATGTTCACTTTGTATCACTGAACCCATTTAAGTACATGTGAGTTTAAATATAGAGTTTGAATCGTATTTAAATGCTTATTAATGTTGTGTTTTTGTGTGTTTAAATATGGGGTGAGGCATGAATATGGGCATTATATATTATATCAATTAGAGAAAGTTTTCAGTCAATATATCATGATATTTAGAGGGGCAATCTTGTAATTTAGCAAACTATCATGAGAAGTTGAATGAACATGAGATTTCAAATTATCATGAGATATTGGGTGGTAGTGTGGCACAGATCCCAAAAACATATCTATTTCATCTTCTTCTTTTTCTTATTAGCTCTAATTGAATCTTAGAAGAGTTCATGGATTATCTTTATAATCATGGTTGATTTTAACAAAATCAATAATAAAGTATTTGTGTTATGCTTTGAGTTTTTGGAAAATGATAAAATTGCGTGAAGTTTTTTTATTCAAGTTTTAATTTTAGAGAAGTGATCTGTTTGGATGTTCTTACACAACACTTGACATGCGAAAAACTTAATTAATTTACTCGATAGGATAAGACTTTTTTTTCTACCGCAAGTCTAGCTAGGTTCTTTACAGTATACTTATACAGTTATACACTCATTATATATCACAAACTCACCCTATAGATTGTCATATCACTTTACTAAAAATATTTATGTTTGAAATAAAAGAAAATATCCGTTATCAGTAGATAGTAAGGTATTTTAAAGTTGATCATGACTTGCCCTTTTTTAGCTTACAAAAGATGGTCACAAAAACGTGATTGTACATCCGAATTTGTATTTGGTATTCTTTAAAAAGAATAATTCATTTTAAACTTCAGATAAAAATAATTTAACCCCGCCTCAAAGCGCGGGTACATAAATCCTTCTTACGAACAAATGAAGAACATGTGGTAACGATTTTTTTTAGATGATAGGTATGTAGACAATGATGGTGAAGGTATAAGCGACTAAAAGTGAGAATAAATTATGAGAATAAGACTACCGTTTTAAGTATCTATTAAAATTAACATCTTAAGAGATAAATAGTGAAAAATGTTTTAAACAAAAAAATATAAACAATTATACACTAGTATAAAGATTGTAGAGACGTGTTCTATAATGTAACGTAATTGTAAGATTATAATGTAATGGATCTTTAAACTTGCTGGTTATGAGAAAATAGTCTGATCATAAGATGTTTTTAAATTTCAATATTATTTTTATAAAAAACAGCGAGCATCCGATAAATAAAGTTTAAAGGATTAAAATTGAATAGAGAAAGTAACAAAATAACGAGCATCTAAACTAAAACCCTAATTTACTCTTGTTTTGAGAGGTGTATTATTGAGTTAATAATAAAAACGCCGTTGGTTACGAATTACGATAGATACATTTACATTTTGGTTCGAATAATGCCTTTTTGACCACAGCCCCATTTTAAAAAGCATTCATTGTCCATGGCGTCTTTGGAATCTTGCTAACAGTTGCGTTTGTCTTCACTTCTTCCATTTACCAAAGCCACCACCCTTTTCGCTCAATCTTTACCCGCCGCAGTGAACATGGAGAAGCCAAAGAAGAAGCAAGTTCTTCTTTTCTACTGTGTTGAAGCCCAAGAACTTGCTCGCAAAATCGCTGCTCAATCCGACCACATTGAGCTACAATCCATCAACTGGAGGTCTTCTTTCATCCCTCCCTTTAATCTTAACTCTTCTTCTTTTCTTTTATGCAATTTAGACTTTCAAAATTCATCCCCGAAAACCCAATTCCGATTTAGGGGATTCAAAGATTTTACTGTAGCAATTGCAACATGACGCTATTGTTTTGAATGAAAGTGCTTTTTGTGTAGTAGAAGATAGTTATGATAATATGCTACAATCAAAGTAAACAGTGTCAATTCCTAGGTTGAAGATTGAACTCCTTTGACAAATGTCACTAGATGTTTGCAAATATTTGATTTTATCTAGAATTTTAGGGAAATTTATTGAAATGAAATAGATATTAACAGATGAATTGCCAATTACAAAGATCATTCCTATATGCTAGTTCTTTTAACTTCAAAAACCATGTGGCAAAAGTGATGTATCAAATTTCACCCTCTTGATTGATTTTCCTTTTCATCTCTGTTGTCTTGTTTGATTGAAGTGATGGATGTAATGTTTATGTTGAAGAAGGATGCTGACATGTGATATCATGTTTCAGGAGTTTTGATGATGGATTTCCTAATCTTTTCATAAACAATGCACAAGATATCAGAGGCCAGCATGTTTCTTTTCTTGCGTCTTTCAGCTCGCCAGCTGTGATATTTGAGCAACTCTCTGTTATATTTGCACTTCCAAGGCTCTTTGTTGCTTCTTTCACGTTGGTTTTACCTTTCTTTCCAACTGGATCCTTTGAAAGAATGGAAGAAGAAGGAGATGTAGCTACTGCTTTCACCATGGCAAGAATATTATCAAATATTCCAATATCAAGAGGTGGTCCAACAAGCTTAGTCATATATGACATACATGCTTTGCAGGTCTGTTTTTTGATAGATAATGCTTACAGTTTTTATATCAAATAAATAGTTAAAACTAGTTTAAGTTAACATAACCGCCTTACAGTTATTGATTAGCATATCTTCTTTGCATCTTCAGAATTTAGTGATCACTTCCTAATTTACGGCATACAATGAAGCAAATCCTAATATGTCTTATGTTGCAATTTCTTTCTTCACAGGAAAGATTTTACTTTGGGGACAATGTTTTGCCTTGTTTTGAAACCGGTATTCCTCTCTTGAAGCAACGTCTTCACCAACTTCCTGATGCTGATAACGTAAGCTCTTGAAAAACTAATGAACTTGTATTTGTGGTAACCTATATTGTTTCTGTTTCATTTCTTTGTTGCCTATAAGTACTTTCATTGTTATAATAATATAAAAAACATCTTTAAGAGTACCGTTTCCAATTAGTATGACATCAATGTCTTCCTTTTGTATGGATATTTAGATTGTAATCGCGTTTCCAGATGATGGAGCTTGGAAGCGATTCCACAAGCTGCTGGATCATTTTCCCATGGTGAGCTGAATATTTAGTTACCAAAGTAGCAAATTGAAAATGCATGGACTTATATAGCTGATTGATATGATACTGGCAATGACAGGTGGTTTGTGCAAAAGTTCGCGAGGGTGATAAAAGAATCGTAAGGCTAAAAGAAGGTAATCCTGCTGCACGCCATGTCGTAATTGTTGATGATCTGGTGCAATCTGGAGGTACTCTAATCGAATGCCAGGTACTTCCTCTTTAACTTGATATACATGTATGCATGTGCATTTTGGAAAGTTATGCGTAGAAATAGAAGCCTAAAAAATCAAATGAGGGACTTTGATTTCATTAAGATATTAATATGTACATAGATTCTTTTGTTTGATTATAGATTTGATTATTCTTTTGTTGCAGAAAGTTTTGGCAGCGCATGGTGCAACCAAGGTCAGTGCTTATGTCACTCATGCGGTGTTCCCTAAAAACTCTTGGGAGAAATTTATTCACAAAAATGGTGGTAATGATATCTTTTTCTCACTCTCTGTGTCAGTTTTGTTTTAAGATGTCCATAAAAATTGCAGTAAATTTCTGTTTTATGATGTCAAATGTTAATATGAATAATTCTTGGGCCAAGGTATCAAGTTTAAAGTTTGCCCCTTTGTGTATCATATTGAAGTTGGTCCACATTAGAGGTGGCAGGTTAAAGCCAATTATTTATGAAATTGGTCAAATGGAAGAAAGCCTAGCAAAAGTGTACTTTCATTGCATATAACATTCAAAGACACTGGATTCAGATTCAACAAAATTATTAAAAATGGAGATTTAGTGGTCAACCATCCTGGCCTAATTTGACACAAACTAAACACATAGTTGTCAATAGCGAATAGCGGTAAATAGCGATGACCTACCTATATGCTACGTAGCGAATAGCGGTAAATAGCGGCCGCTATTTCGTATTTAGCAATAACCTTCTAAAATATAATTATATATTTATATATCATAATATTACCTTAAAAGTCTTAAACTATGTTCCAGACTTCGAATTGATGAGAAAATAGATCGATTTGACCAACAATTGGGGTCAATTATGTTCCGGTCGTCAAATTATGTTCCCGCCTCTGAAGAAATCGACCCCAATCAGTCAAATTCGCGTTTTATTCGTTCCAAACTATGTTCCAATCGTCGAATTGATGAGGAAATAGATCGATTTGACCAACAATTGGGGTCGATTTCAAGCATCGCTACCGCTATAGGTTGAATAGCGGTATCCTGGCGCAACGTGATAAGAACCGATTCACCAAATTGATGATATAGAACAGAAATTAAGAACAGGAAATCGATATGTATATTAGTTACTGAAATTGATAGGTTACTAGAAAGAAAATGAGTAGAAGAAGAATCAGAAGGAGCTCGTAAGAACTCCCCTGCCCTAATCAGAGAAGACGACTTGTCTTCCTGCCCAAGCTCGAAGAGCCGATAACTCTAAACTCAATACTCTCGATACCCTTCTCTGCCCTCCTTCAGCTATTTATATGATCTATATTGAACTAACCTTGGGCCCATTGGGCTGGGCCGGATATGAAACATAAGAACATGGACTAGTAGTAGCATAATCTCTATCAATACCGCCCCCATAAAGAAGGCTTGTCCTCAAGCCTGAATTTTGACAATTGACTTGGAATAAATCCCTCCTTGTATCATCTTTAATAGTACCTTGCTGCCATGGAATCATCCAAAGCTTCCTAACTTCCTTTTCTGCTTTATTAGTACCCCATTATTCCCTTAATCTCTTTTCTCTTTTCTTCATGTAACTGTCTTCTGTAGCATCTGAGAAACTTCTCTTGAGTGTGTCCTTGTGATTCTGACCATCTACTTTAAATCGAACATAAGATTTCAGTTTAGAGAACTTAGTAGAAACAGGGAGAGCTTGTGTAGTGTCAAGATTCTGCTCAAGTATATTCGCAACTTTCTTAACAAGTTGACGAACCTTGACAGTGGGGACTCCACTATGAAGATCTCTCATGAAGTTTCCCAGGCCTGGTTTATTGAAAAACATCATGTATAGGGCCTTTCTATATTGAATATGAATATGGAGACCTTCCTTAACATTGTCATGACTTGTATACATGAGAGCAAGAACACCATCAGACTTGGTTAGCTCATAAACAACCCTTTTGCCTTGAGTTCTAACAGCAAGAACCTTGGCCACATATATCTTACCATACTCGAGTTGAACACCATTAATAATAGCTTGAATCAAAGTCGTGTAGACCCCTTCACAATTCTGCCCCTCAAATAAACAAATTCCATCAACCATGAACCTGTGATACTCAATTTCAGTTCTGACCCAAACAGTGTGCACTTCAGCCTTCGTCTTTAGCTTCCAAGTTGAAATTACTTTCTCTTTCTGATGCAGGTAGGTTTGAATTTGTGCGATTGATACGAATGAATGACCAACTAGATAGAGTGGTTTCATGACAACAGAATTATGAATATAATCAGGCAGTTTAGGAGGTCTGAACTCTGAAAGACACTTGATCATGAGAAACATATGAGGTAGCAAAGAAATTCATGTAATCTGGGGGTGTGCGAGGCTTACGATCCCACACAACATACCAAACCCAACAATATTTAGTTTGTTTTGTTTTGCTAGGCCAGTTTAGATTACCACTTTCATCAAACAACTTGTCTACACTCCAAAAACCAGATTCCTTAAAATAGTAATCAATGAAATTGTCCTTGGGGGTTAACAATCTGTGCATCAGTAGCCATGGGGGTGTAACCATCATAAAGGAGCATGTATAATCCGGAGGTTTTGGTGGCTTACAACCCCGATTGGTATACAAAATAGTCGAAGCCAATTGCCTAACCGAATTTGGTTTAGGACTTCTATCGAGCACCTTATGTGCACAACCAAAAACCCGAATCTCTAAATAAATCATGATTAAATGAGTCTTTGGGTTCAACCATTGGGGTGTTAATACGTCAGAAAGGTTACTGGTGCACAAAAGTGAAGGCAATTTTGGTGTAATTATGAGTTGATGGCTCAAATTATCGAGCTGGAAAGTTTGTTCACTTACAGTGATAGATCGATTAAGGCTCCCAAATTCAACTGATAGTTTAGGTCTTGTGCCTTCCATATGTTTCTGCTTGAATTCAACCACTACGTCCTCTGATTCCCCCTTTGTGAAGCTGGAATCGCTAACCTCTTCTTGCAAACCCTTCGAAGATACATCTGAGATTTCTCCCATACCCTTCAATTTTGTCAATCCCACCAGATTAGTCGATCCCAATTGATCATTGTTATCGTCGTTTCTGTTGAGCAACAAGTTCATCCTTCTATCAAGCTCTAATAAACTCTGCTGCAATGGTACTTCGTTTTGACTGTTGATACGAAGCTTACCTTTCACGATTGAATTTATATGTGTCCCCTGGTGCTTGTTGTGACAGATCATCTTCTCAATTAATTTTTTTAGAGTTTCTCCCATGGAACAAGCTAATCGAGTTAGATCTCGCATTTGGGTCTCCAGGTGATCAAGTTTTTTACTATGGGAATCAAGACGTGACTCTAACAGGAAACTCTCCTCGTCCATCTCCATGGTTTCCCGGCAATGGAACCAATTGATAAGAACCGATTCACCAAATTGATGATATAGAACAGAAATTAAGAACAGGAAATCGATATGTATATTAGTTACTGAAATTGATAGGTTACTAGAAAGAAAATGAGTAGAAGAAGAATCAGAAGGAGCTCGTAAGAACTCCCCTGCCCTAATCAGAGAAGACGACTTGTCTTCCTGCCCAAGCTCGAAGAGCCGATAACTCTAAACTCAATACTCTCGATACCCTTCTCTGCCCTCCTTCAGCTATTTATATGATCTATATTGAACTAACCTTGGGCCCATTGGGCTGGGCCGGATATGAAACATAAGAACATGGACTAGTAGTAGCATAATCTCTATCACAACGCTACGCTATTCGCGATAGCGGCGCTATTTGCCGCTATCGACAACACTGACTAAACAATAATCTATTTCAAAGGCAATATGATTTGTTAACATCTCCTAATGGCCTAATTGGTAAACCATTGTCCCCCCATAGGGGAGGTCAAGGGTTCAAGTCCCACTGGGTTTCAATTAGGGATGCTTCGGAAACGGCCACGGGCCGTGTACATCTGAGCCAAAGGCTCGGCACCCCTGGGAGGTGCCTTAACCTGGAAAACTCCTTTATTATTAAGTATGATTCTCACATCCACTAAAACTGTGTGCAGAAAACTCAAACAAGGCGTTTACATACTTTTGGATCACTGATTCGTGCGCACTGACTGTGAAAAGTATTGAGAACAAGGCTCCTTTTGAAGTCCTAAGTCTTGCAGGATCTATCGCAGATGCGCTTCAAATATGAATATCTGATGTGTTGCTTCTGATGTTTTATGCGTGATTTAACAAATAAACCTGGTGTTCATTGCTGATTATCATCACCCGCAACTTAAAATTTTGCTTTTAATGATGCATTTTTCAGGGAGACTTAGAATCCTCAATAACAAAGAAAGATGAGCGTGAATCTTTAATTTGACAATTAACATGTCTTAGTTTACTAACGCCGTATGACAATCGGTTTCAAGAAAGTGAATCTTTTGAGCTATTGTTATTAACAATACATTTAAACATGATATGAAGTATAGTGTTATTGTTTGTGCGTCGTGACTCGTGAGTGTTATTTTGGTCCTATTTCGCAACATCTAATTGGGTAATGAGATGAGTTTAATTTGTTTAAAATGACTTATAATTTACAGAGTTAGTTCAAATATAAAAAAGTGTATCTAACTTGTCTCATTTTGCTATTTACATGTATTGAACTTTGAAACTTACTATTAAATATACATTCTTAAAAAAAATTCATTTCTTGCGGCCATAGCCTTTCCACCTCAGGATATTCTTCAAAGTTGAATACACTTTTTATAAAGCAAGCGCTAATTCATAAAATTTATAGACTTGTAAAATAGTCCAGTTAGTTAGGCTAAATTTGAAGTGATTACTATTAAATCTGTCCTCAAATGCTTATTAATGGTTTCTTTCTGTGGCTTACAGATGATGGATTTTGATAGACTATTTTGTTTATAGGTGTTGGACTGTTGGTGGTGCATCCTAGTCTATTTTATTGGTTAATGTTATTATTATTACTTTAGTTTAGGCTTAGAATTGATTGTATTGGTGTGTTTTTTTGTCCCTTCGCATATATTAAGGAAATACACCATTAATTATTATTTAATTTTAAAGAACATCTTTAACTGTACATAACTTTATTCGCCTAGATCAAGTTCTAACATCTAAGAGCACACACAGTCTTAACATGATTGATCCTAGTGGTGACTGGACCTACTTTATTTTTAATTTCCATAATTATTTAGAAAATAAATTTATAATACATTGGATATAAAAAATAATTCATAAAAAATATGAAAAAATGATTTGTACCGTTAACATCATTAAATTTAGCAAATGTTATATTCACCAACCATTTAACTCACCTAAGTTAAATGATATCAACATTACGAATCAATTTCCCAAAAAATATTACATTAATTTAAAAAATCACTATATTTATTGATGGTTATATTTTTCTCTAACAGCGTACTTCATTTTCTCTTATTTTGCTATGATGTTGAGTGTCTTTTTGTTTTACTTGATCTATCTTAGTTGTAGCGGGTGATTTTAACGAGTCGGTTAACAATATCAACAGTTCACGAACTACACGAAGAAGTATCGGAATTTGATGAACAACGTTGGATTTTTTCTTTCTTTGCTTGTTGAGTATAGAGGAATTGGGTCACCACCAAATAGCTCATCGTCAAGATTGATAGTATCGTCTTCGTCATTAAAAACAAGCAATCACCTACATAATAAGATGACGTACAAGTATCAGAATCCAACAAACTTACATGAGAATATTTTTTCGTACGAGGAATTGGATTGTACCAATTAGCTCGTCCGAATTGTTTTAAAATTGATAGTATCTTCTTCGTCATTAAAATCATTGTCTGAGATTGATACACATAAAATGTTATACACATGTCTATTGCTAAATATATTTTATAAAACCATACAAACACGATATTATGCTACAGATGGAAACCAGTAAATACATATAAGATCTCTAATTTAGCATCAACAAAATGTCACACAAAGGATACAAACAACTTGCCAATATATACATATAAGATCATTATTCAGATATTTGTTGTCTTTGTAGCATTACATGACATTGAACAATAATAGATATCATGCTGGATCTGTCTCTCTTCTATACACTTGAAAACAGCCCATTGGCACTATATTTATAATAAACATCGGATTATTTTTACATATATACATATTTTTCATAGTTTAATTATACACAGACTACACATTGTCACAATACCTCTGCTTCATCACTTTCTCGAATTTCTATAAGACGCCTCTTTTGCTCTGAATGCAACAAACCAACCTCCATTAGCGTTATGTAGCACCAAAATGTCGTGAAAAAAGTGCAACACTGTTATAGATACAAGTAGACTTCAATTTTAGATTTCTTCCAGACTAGGGGTTGAAGTTGAACTATCTACTGAATCCATCGAGTAAGACCCATCTGGTTGTCGAATGCATATGTTCATATTATGGTAGGAAATCGAATCCTGGAAGATTGACTGAAAATACACAGGAGGTTAGCATATGATCATAGATAACACAGTCATGTTAAGTCCAGGTCAGAAGATGAGTGAGCCGAGTAATTGGACAAAACGCGTCGCGTTGGGTTGACGCGTGAACATTTTTTTATTTGGTCAAATCTTTTGAGTTGACTTGTTTGTGATAAAACACAAACCTAAATTGACCCTTTAATAAGTTAATGGGCCAATATTTACATCTCTAAGTTGAGTATCTCAGTACCTCTGTGGCTCTGTGGTTCCAATTCAACATATTAAATATATGTTTGTCAGAGAAGTTATAATCTGTAGGACTACATCGGTCAATAGTAAAAAAACTTTTAGCAAATATAAGTCAAGTCAGATGTTTAGTTAATCGTCCAAGTACAAAACAGAAAGTGTGTGTGTGTGTGTGTGTGTGTATGCTATGTTCTTATTGTGGTTTGTAATAAAAAAAGATAAAACAGAAGAGGAATTGACAATATTGACCCTAAAGCAACTAAAATGGATACCAAAAGAGAACAATTCATGAAATAGGCTAAAATGTACAAATCTAAGTACCTCATTATCATTCCCTTGGGCCTCTGACTGGAAAAGAATTGGTCTGCACCATTTGTCCTCATTCATTAAACTCGAATTCTGGAAATGTGTAATGAGAGCCACCTTCCCCTGGATCCTTGCATATGCCAAGGAAGCAACCTTTTCACTGTTAAACTTCTCCCACTTTTTCCCATTAAATGCCTAAACAAGAAGCAAATGCCATAAACATCTGATAGATATATCCAGCAACATTATAAAGGGAAGAGGTGCTAATTCTGACCCATCTATGAATGGGTCAGTCCCGGTTATGCTTTACCTCTAAAACTAAACAGTTCGAAACTCGAAAGTATCAAAGTAGCTTGGAGTGTATCTCCAATACATAAAGTTATAAACCTCCTAAATCATTTAATTCAAAAACTTTTAAAATACTTTTTCGAATAAAAAATTTGTTGTAATCATATTTGACACATTAATTATTTATATAAAAAATAATTATTTTTATGGGCAAATAGTGTTTTGGTCAACTTGACCCAGCACATACAAAATAACCGATTTTGATCCCTTATCAACCCAACCCACCTGCCCATGTTTCCATCTGTAATTAAGAGGAAGACATCAAATGAAGCAAAGAGTATGTTATGATCCCACATCGGCCAAAAGTAAATTAAGTTGGTGGCTTATAAGTCTAGGTGTCCCCTCACTCTAAGAGCTGGCTTTTAAAAGTGAGTTCTACACTTGGGCTTATGGCATGATACTATCCTTGTATGGAATATGTTCATATCAATTGGTATCAGAGCCAGCAATTCTAGTGCATGTAGAAGCAAGTTATAAAGGTGGTCAAAGCTTGCTAAAGTTTGCAAAGCAAGGTTAGAATAATGGAACCTTGAAAAAGGAGATAATGTGTGAAGGAGACGCCATATTGATGAAAGCATACCCCACATTGCATTTATTCTGTAATCATGAAGAATGAATCAAATCAAAAGTGCTTTGTAAATTGAAGTGACTTTATGGTGATTATCTGTAAACCTTAGCTAAACATTACCTTAAAATCAATCGGCAAATACACAAAATCATAGGTACCCTTGTGACTTTCATCAATGGCTGCAAGCAACATCTTTGAAGTGTACCTAATATCAAAAGAAAAAAAAATCAGTAATGAACTCTCAAGAACAATCTACTCTTCACATAAAAAAACAAAGAGTCTGTTACTTTCTTACTTATTAGGGATATTTTTTATCATCAAAGTTGTTCTATTGTCTTCCCCACTTATAATCTTATCCAAATCAAGTTGATACTGCTTGTTTCCAATCTGGTTCACGGTATAATCAACTCGCCGACTGCGGTTTCGTTCAATTAAACCCTCATTTAATGCTCCCCGTCCTTGAAAAGAACCACTACCAATCATTATAGGCCCTTTATTTGGAAAAGAGGTCATTCGGGAAATAGGTGAACCACTTCCATTACTGAAAATGGGCCCCACACCATTAAAAACAGTTGGATTCATAAAGGCTCTCTCCGAAGATGGGGCAGACCCTACAACATGATGTGAACCTAGAAATGTACCATGCTGACTAGGACTTGCATACATGCCTGCTGAAGATGCCCGCCAAGAAGATGAACTTTGGTGGTCAGAGTAAGTGGTCGGACTTCCCCAAAGGAACTCTGTACCAGATAGTCTACCAACACTAGATGGATCAAAGTTGGAGTTGGTGTTCCCTGGGCTAGTACTTGTTTTATGGCTGGGGAAGGAATGTGATTGTTGTTGGTCAAAGCCCTGTGTTGACTTGATAAAGCTGTCTTTGCCAATTGGCGCAATCTTTACAGGGTTTGACATATGTGGTGGAAGTATGGATGCCAGGCCACGTAAAGGGTTGTTAACAGGGCTAAGTGTTCCGAACCCTGATGACCAGCTGAACCCTTGCTGTGAACCGCGTTCCCCTGGACTGCTTAGATGACTCCAGCTACCTGCTAGATATAAATGTGTGTTATAGCTCACAAGAAGATATTTGGCAACCACAAAACTTAATGATAATAACTGAGGTGGCCATTTCGACTCATCAACTTTGAATGGGTTAACAAGGGTTATGCTTTACCTCTAACGGGTCAAACAAGTCAAATAAAAAATAGCTAACAAGGATACGGGTCAAACATATCAACAGTCGCTCGTGTATACAACAACAATAGAACCCAGTCCCACAAGGCAGGGTATGAGGGAGGTAAGATGTACATGGTCATACTAACAATTAGACAACCCACCCTTGACCCGCCCCGCCAATGTTATAAATGTAGATAAGATCTTTATGGAAGTGTATAAATTTTGCAAATACGAACCAGGAGGAGAGTTGATCACTGGTGAACCAACATGGTGCCAAAAGGGCCGAGTTTCATCATGTTCCAGCTCTAGACTCAATTGATGCATTAAGCTAAATACATATAGAAACATCAGTATCAGTTGTTTTCATCATAACTAGAAAGGTATAACAATACAAATTTATAAATATCAAAAAACATTTTTATACAACTTCCATAGCTTTTCTCAAATCTTAAAACAATTTCTGGATGTGATTCATCTTATTTTTCTGAAAAAGAAATCTTGCATGTGTGTGTAGATTTTTTTGGTCAAAGAAAAATCAAAACCCTATTTGATTACAAAAAATGTAAACAGAAGATGCAAGTGCTACCAAAAAAGGATCAAGTCTCTGATAATAGATACTTGAAATTTGAATAATATCCATACATGTATATATATTATGGACCAGAAAGTAAGGATGTCTTTTCTTTTTTTCAGTTTTCTTTTTTTAGGAAAGACTTAAATCCTCAACATTACATGATAATTTGAGAAGTCGAATCTGCAAGTCCCAATGAATGTGGCAGTTAAACTTGAGAAAAATTAACATGGTATAAAGTATATAATTTTCAACTCATAGTATATAATACATACCTTCTACGAGTACCACCAGGCCTGCTGTGCTCAAGTTTTATTCGTTTCCCAGCAATTTCACTCCCATTTAGAGCTTTGAGAGCCATCTCTGCAGCTCTAACATCATAAAACTCAATAAACTTATGGTGTCTCTTATGTGGTGTTTCCCTGATCTGCTTTTTTATAAAAGAGACGGTCAAAATGTATTCACACTCTTAAAGCTCTTAACAATACTAAATTCTTTTAAAGAGAAAACACACCTCTTTGACTTCCCCATAAGCTGCAAATACTTGACGAAGATCATCACTAGATACTGATGCATCCAAGTTGAAAACAACAAGAGTTCCTTGGTTGATATCCTTTTCTGATGGATTATCCTGAATGTATAATAAACAAATGTAAATAATATATGTTAGCAGTGTGAATTACTATACTGGATTTTCAGACCTTAGGGATGGAAAAATGGATATCTAATTTTCTTCGTCTCAGAGGCTTATTTTGAAGTTCTCTCATTGCAGCTCGAGCATGTCGTATGTCATAATAAGATATCATCACAAAACCTCTGTGCTTACATGCGGTATACATGTTTCTAATTTCCCCATATTCCTACAAAAATACCACTTTCTAAAGTTAATTATGGTCCAAAGTGTTGCCAATATCAGCTCCAATACATACAAATATCGCATATATTGAGTGACATGTTTATATGCAGTACACAATCTACATGAGTAAAACTAATACAAATCTGTGTCTCATGAAATAATAAAGTTTGTATGAGTACATGTGTATATATTGCATTGAAGAAGTTAAAAATTTTTGTCTAATTTTTGTCTTGGCTAACTATGTTCATTTTACTCACAAAAAGGTATCCAACATCCAAAAATTTTAATTTAAAGTAATCTTTAGCAAAATTGGGTTTTCAGGCAGCAAAAAAGTCAAGACATGGTCAAACTTACCACCACGTCATCAAATTTGACCCGGGTAAACCTGTATAAATAATCTTAAATCAAAAGTTCTACGGTTTTTATCAATGTTTTTCCTTTTTATGGTTGAATATAAACACAGTTACCCAAAAAAGAGATCAGACCAAACTATGTTACCTTTTCATACAATAAACCCTCAAAAAAGTTGTATACTATGATCAAAGAGCAAGAACTCAACGGGTAACTGCAGCAAAATATATCGAAAGAATCTTGAAAATGATGAATACCTCAAAGAGGGATTTCAATTCAGAGTCCTCAACATTGCTGTTAATGTTCCTAACAAATAGAGTCCTTGAAGGGTGTTCACCATAAGGGTGTTCTCCAACAACCGTTGCCCCACCGTTTGGGAGCTCATGACGACTTATGCCGATTACTGGGACACCTTCAGACATGCTTAAATTCGAAAAACCAAACCGAATCCCCTCATGGGAATCAATATCCATTTCCATCCCCCCTCCGCTTTCAAAAAGGTCATCTTCCAAATCTTCCAACTGAGTAGGCAAGTCAGCGAGGTCAAAGTCATCAATTCCTGCTAATAGCTCATCTTCATCCCCTGGAAGCATGCTTCCAGTTAAACTAGTTGTTATATCACCAAGTGTATCTTCACTCCCATCTTCTAGAGGAAAACCATCTTCAAAAGATTGTTTAACATATTAAATGATATTATGTCTAAAAAGATTATGATATAGAATAAATAAAATATAAAACTGCTTAAAGCAGAATTTTATCGAACATTTTTCATGTGGAATGACCGGCAATGAGCTTGAAAACAAGCTAATATCACTTGATGCTCGATATGTATTTTCCACTTCTTGAAATATAGTTGATGCTGGAATAGCTTCTGGCGCATCTGAATCACAAAGACATATATTATCATCTGCTACATAAGTATATGAAATGAGATAAAAGCATTTACCTGAAACAGAATTTTTTAAATGCTGCTCCATTGAATTACTTCCTACCTGAAGCTCAAGTCAACCTATTAACAAAAACGATAATATTTTAACAAATTTAACATAAAAGTACTGCCTTTGGATATGTGATCCAAGAAAAAACATTTGTTGGGTCAATATAATGTCTAAAAGTACTATAAATCATGAAACAAAAGCAACAGCAACAATAATTTGTGATTATGGCACTTGTCAAATAGGTTTTAAATAATTATAATAATAATAATATTACCAAACAGGGAGGCTACAAAAGAAAATCGTCATATAGACTACTTTTGGGGACCAAACATGGACTACTTTTGGGGAGACTGGAAATCAGGATCAAATCCCTGTTATGGTAACTTCATTTAACCATAATTTCAACTACAAAATCAACCTCAGATCATACGGTACTTAAACCCTCCCCTCTGCAAAATAATAGCAGCAAAAC
Organism: Pulicaria dysenterica; assembly: GCA_947179395.2. Lineage (NCBI taxonomy): Eukaryota > Viridiplantae > Streptophyta > Magnoliopsida > Asterales > Asteraceae > Pulicaria > Pulicaria dysenterica. The sequence goes on along the minus strand of OX359288.1, from coordinate 108,589,519 downwards.
CCTTAAAAAGACCAAAACACACACAGAGATCATCAGAATTAGTTGTATAAACACCATATTTGAAGGATTTAGTGATAGGTTATGCAGTAATTTGGAAGAAAATCGAGAAGTTTTTAGAAAAGAAACTCTAGTCAACACCATTCAGTAGTCGAATATATGATATGCAAGTGAAAACCCCATGAAACTTACACGATCACTGTTCGATTCTGCCAACAAGTACAAACAGTTGAAAGAAAATTCGAAAAATAAAAAGAATTCGGCTGCGATCATCGATACATGAAGAGAAGAAGAAGGAACTCACCCTGAGGTCGTTAGAGAAGTTACTTGCACGAAGAACATACGAAAATGAAGAAAAAGAAATGGGAATTGAGGGGTAATCTTCTGTTGGTTATTAAAAAACAACAGTTCCGTAGAAGCAGAGAGAATGTATTTCGTATACTCTTCTACTTCCTTCACTCCCGCCGGATGAGAAGAGATCCATCAATTGACCTCATCATTGGATGCGATTAATCTTTTATGCTAATTAGAGTATAACAACAGCAAATTATTGATACCACTGCTCTCCTCTCTCTCTCTCTCTCTCTCTCTCTCTCTCTCTCTCTCTATTTAATGTGTATGTAAAATGTTGGAAAGGTTTATAAAAAAAGTAAACTTTGGCTTCAAACTTTAAGTATGTCAAATATTTCCCCATACATAAATACTTATCACATGCATTTTTAAAATCAATTATAAAAAAATATTTTTAACTTGTTACGTTTTGTAATAGTGTATATTAATCTTACAAAATTTTACTGTGTAACGAATATTTAATTCTTTTGTTATTATATGTATTAAATTTTCTATTATATGCATTTAATTTATACATTTCTTTTTTATGTAATCAAAATACATACAATAACATCAAATTATAGGTTTAATACAAAAAATATAAGCTTTTAAATTTTAATACACACAATAGTAAAACATGATAAATTAGATATATTTTAGTAGATTTACCCAAAATAATAAGCATTTTGAAAGTTTGGCCAGAATGACATGGGCATCCGGCATCAAGAGGCAAGCCACTACACTATCTTCATGGTTGGCATTTAACGTGGGATTTTGTGGTTGATCAAAGTGGTTTTTTTTTTTTTTTTAATTTGTACGCTGGGAGGGGGAAATTTAAAAAATTGTACTTCAAGATCACGGTAAACCATCAAATGTATTCTTGGTGAGAAAGAGGGAGTGATGTGGTGGCGTTGAGATAACATCCGGAATGGTTCGACATTCGTTAAAGACTACAGATTCTCTTATTCAAAATGCATTACATTTCTTTATTTTTCAAACATTAATGACACACTTAAATTAAGATACACAATAGTAAATTTAGATTACATGGCTCTTACCATTATTAGTTATAGGGTCAATAATGCTTTAGCCATTAACGTTTTAGTTTAATTTTGGTTTAATCATCAAAGTTTTTTTTCAAACGGTTTTACCGTAAACTTTGAATTTGTAATGATTTAATCTTCAAAGTTATACATACTATTCCGTTACTAATAAATTAATAATTGTAATGAAAAAAAATGAGTAAATATTATAAAATAATTATATCCGTTATAAACTTATAGATATTGAGAATGTAAGAAAACAATAATTATTCGACTTCGAAAGGAAAATGTCAAGGTTTTCATACATAACCTTACGTAATTCATGAATATGAGTTTCTCTATCTGTCGCTGATTTTCTCCTTCTTTTAAGGATCTATCTATATTTTACATGATTTTCTCTCATCTTCTACATGACTCATATTATCCTCTCCTAATTTCTTATATTTTTACTATAAACATTTTTTAAATGATCTAAACCTGATCAATACCATACAAATAGATAACATGATTGTTGTCACTCCCCTGGCCCAGTCACGCCCACAAGCCCTAATGCAACCCACACAGATTCCAAATGCATATTCATTCATGTATAAATAATGTAGGAATTTTTATTAAACAATTAATAGGATAACATGTTTGTTTCTATATAGCTTACCCCCCTTCCCCACACATCAAGATATTTATACCACACATTATTATTATATGTTACATAATTATAATTTATAATTATACCAGAAAATTGTCTACATCTCGCACTTTCTTGTAAAAAATCAACCCAATTCATTTATTATGTCGATATCATATAAATTATTAAGTTCAAAGTTAATTATTTATTTTGGAACTTGTATTTAAAAACTTAAATTACATTTTATAGCATCACGAAAACAAAATGTTTGTAATTAGTAACATACATGACAATACACTAATGCAAATGTATGTAAGATCGTTGTAGTAATATATAAGGTTCATACTTCAAGTATACATAGATGTAAATTAGGCGGGATATGTGTTTACCGTAAATAAAAAATAATAATTCTAAATTCCAGTGGAGGATATACTCCAAAGTAGATTATGTAAATAGATGTCATACTACGAATTGAAAGCCTAACAAACAATAACTAGTATAATATTCATATGATAGTTATTGTTCGAGTAGCATTTAAATAAGATATAGATTTAAAAACGGGACATATAATAGCTAATATTCAACATTTTTAATGAAATAATGTTGTTTTAACATAACGTGTTAATACAATTAAGAACCAAGTAGAAAGATCTAATAAAATCACAATATCATAAATTGCTAAGTTTTTATGTAATATTTTATTCGTCTAAACATTATGTAATTGTTAATTTTTTACTCTTCGGTTCTTATTTGTGGGAGCTGGTATATTTTATTATTTCTTTCTATTTATCCTCTTATTTATAAGATCAATATAAATGTTAGAATTCATAGAGCATATAAGAAAAAAAAATTAATAAAATCTATATATAAGTAAGAATAAAAATAAAATATAAAAAGAATAGAAAATATATCATTTTTCTATATGTTGTCATTTTATGTTAACCTCCACTCTCATTTGAGGTTCCTTCCCCCACTGATGTGGGATGAGTTTATGGCTTTTGGTTATTTTTCCTTCTAATTCTCTTTGCTTTTCCTCCTAACTTATTGTATATATTCTAATTCTTACTTTTTTTTATTTCCGTAAACTTTATATACAAGGATAATTCTATTGGATAGTAATCAACTCTCAATTTTGTTCTTTTAAAGTCACTTAAACTTTTTTTGTATACTAAAAACCACTCAACTTGTGTTTTTGTTCCAATCTTATGTACTTAACTTGCTATAGCAAGTTACCAAGTCATCTTTATTTTTTTTATTTAAATAACTAATAAATAACACCTAAATTGAAAGTGACTTAGTAAATAGCTATAACAAGTTAATTACATGGAATTGGAACAAAAACAAAAGTTGAGTAGTTTTTAGTATACAAAAAAAGTTTGAGTGACTTTAGGAGAACAAAATTGAGAGTTGGTTATTATTCTAGAGTTATCCCTATATAATAATGTAAACTTAAGCTTTAATAGTCTTTATTTGTATAACTAATGTTAAAACTTGTTTTTTATTTAGATCATTAAAGTTCAATTAGTTTAAGTTTAGATGAGTAATGTAATTAAAGGCAGTGGGAGTTTATTACATAGGTAGTTAGGGTGAATACTTGAAATTTTAAGTTTAACTTATAAGTGTTGAACTACATTGTTTTAAGTAATTAGCTAGAAAAAGTTCACTACTTTTTTGTTTATATAATTTTTATATATTTATAGTATTTAAATTAATTATGAAATCATTCAGTTATATATACTCGATAGCGACCGTGACTACTTAGTGTTTTGTGGTGCTCGGTGTAGATTGTGCTCCGTGAAGATTGGGTGTTTCTCTTATGCGTGAAAGAGAGATAGGGGATCAGAGTCCAGAGAGATGGGACTTATGGTGGGTCTAACTGAAGAAGTAAAGAGTAATGCAATGGAGGGATTTCAATGGGTATTTGATAAGTTTTGAGCAATTAGAAAAATGTCATATCTCATTTTAACTTCTGATTAAACAACTCGATGGCTGGTAACTTTTCTAGCATTTTTTGTAAAAATAACACTTTTTGCATGAACATATGTATATATATATATATATATGTATATATATATATATATATATATATATGAAAAAGTTCATGCGAGAACCATTTTTAGTGCGAGAACCAATCTGGGCCGTCCAATTCCCCCTCTTTCAATGTCATTGTCCACCCATTAATTCCTTACATGTACCATGCCACACTCTATCCCTCCACGCCCACTATCCATAAAACTTCCCATATCCAAGGAACGGCCGGGATTGGTTCTCGCGGTTCTCGCACTAACAACGGTTCTCGCATGAACCCTCCCATATATATAGGGGAGGGTTCATTCGAGAACCGTCATTAGCGCGAGAACTAATCTCGATCGGCTGTTCCTTGAATATGGGAAGATCATGATGGAGAGCGTGGAAGGATAGAGTGTGGCATGGTGCATGTGAGGAATTCATGGGTGGACAATGACATTGAAATATGGGGAATTGAACGGCTCAGATTGGTTCTCGCGGTTCTCGTGCTAACAACGGTTCTCACATGAACTTTTTTCTATATATATATAGGGGAAGGTTCAAATGAGAATGGGAGACTCAATCTCAGCCGTTCTGGAAGTGACACGTGTACAGGGGTATATTTGGAAGATAAAAAATGTTCTCTCTCCTAATGTGTTACTACCCACGTCTGCCCAACCCTAGCCCCATTTCTATTTTCTCGCCGCCATCCCCTCCAAAACTCTCCGCTCCCGTCGATCATCGCCGCCCACCCCCTCGCAAAACCATCCCTGCTCCGACGAACGCTCTACTCTCCGTAGTCCCTGTCGTCTACGTTTTTCTTCTCCGATGCCGCCGTTATTCGTCGTAGTGCCGTCGCCTCCGCTGCTTTGCATAGTCCTGCCGGTTCCGACGCAAAATCCTTCGATGCCACCGCCGTTCGTTGAGTCCCCGTCGTAGTCCCTGTCGCCTCCCATATATGAAGCCGTTGTTACTCCGCTGGTGGCGTTGTCGTCGCCTATGTTTGCTGTCGATTGTTGTGCATTCAACACCACCACCAGTATGTCGATTATTGTGACCACCGGTGCACCATTTGATTTTAGGGGTTGTGCATCTTATGTATCAGGTACTATGTTCATCAATTTTGTATGTATCATTCTTAAATCTGCTCTTCAGTTGTTGATTTTGGTTGTTCATCGTCATTTTCGGTTTTTCTTTGTAATTAACTCTGTAGAGGAACCATGCATCAAATGGTTATAACATGTGCATCAAAATGATTGTATTGTATGCATCAAAGGTAACTTATGAATCAAAGGTTTGTATTTGTGTGCATCAGTTCTTCAGCCGTTAATTTTGGTTGTGCATCAAGGGTTGTAATATGTGAATCAAAATATCATAGTGGCATGAAAATTACAGACCCACGTTTTACTCAGCCTTTTATTTCTAATTTTTCAAATTACCATATTAACTTTTTAAATTTTTTTAATTCCGAAAATTTTGTTAAAATGGTGGTTTTTTTTGTTTGAATTTTGACTTGATCATGTGGTCTAGATTTCACCTTACATTTAGTACCTTAATTTTATTTGTAGCAGATCCCAACCTTATATATATATATATATATATATATGTGTGTGTGTGTGTGTATGTATGTATGTATGTATGTATGTAAGCACATACATACATGCATACACAAACATGCATGATAGTATGCATATACCCATTTGATTAAAAAACAGAAACGGTAGAAGACTTGGGAACTAGAAGTTATTTAGAAAATGAATATGTATTTGGAAATTGAAAAACCAATAATACCATCACATGCGTGTGAAAATTGATATGCATTCAGGAAACAAAATTGCATTCGGAAGTCGAAATGCATTCCATATGTCTTCCAATGCATACATAAACTGAAAGTTTGCTTGAGAATTGAAATGCATACCCTATATATCGATTGTATAACAAACATATTTTTAAAAGGGATTGCATAACATATATGTATCAATCAAATGCAGTCCAGACATTACACATCACATATCTGATCCTTATTCCTTGAGTTTTTAACAATGCATGTTGGTATGCATATCAGGTATGCATATTGGGATGTAAATTAACACTACATTCAGCTTTCCTTTTGGTATGCATATCGGTGATCACATCAAATTGGGGTACCTCATGTATTCGATAGTAATCCCATCCAATTGATGCATCTAATGGATTCAAGGGAAGTGGGATGAGGGACAACGAGAATTAGTATTGAGTGACAACAAGGCAACAAGGTTGCCGATTGGATTTATTTTCAAACAAAAATTGATTGAAAAATTAGCCGTCGATCATGGGAATCCAAGGGTTTAAACTATTCCTTAAATTTCATAGTGAAAAGGGATTTACGTTTATCTTAGTACTTACTCACACACATCACACACACATACGTACGCTATCTCTCTCTCTCTCACACACACACACACACATGTAATAGTTCACCAATATCGACCATTTTGATTTTCTTTTAAATTTAAAAGAAATAATCAAGTATGTGTTACATTGAATTACTTCTTCCATTTAACACCACCGATAATTACAATCGCCACTCGTGACCAGACTATTGTTGTCTCCACTTTAGCTCCGTTAGGTTACATACGTGCAATCTTTCTGTAAATAGAAACCTAATGAAGTGATCATCATTGTACAAAAATACATGGAAGCTTCGTTAGGTCACATATGTGTAATATATGTAATATATGTAGTCTTAGTTGGATATTATATGCAATATTTTAATGGTGATCGTATTACGTTACACATATGCAACTTTTTAGTTAAATTAACCTAATTTTTAAGAAAAAGTAAAACAATATACGGTGTCAAGTTAAATAGAATACCGGTTAATTTGATTTGATCTTGTAATTGAAACGTTAGTACATCAAAATTATTTTAGTTTTAAGAAACATATGTGTCATGTTTGACTTGTATTACTTAATGTACATGGAAATATCATCTACTTCAGCAATGTAGACATCAAATGTTTGGTCTTGTGATAGAGAAATATAGCTAACCCGATGTAATATTTATTAGTCACAAACTTAAAGAACATCACACAGGAAAACACACATACACTTAATTTTCCAAAGAAAAATAACAAAAAACTATTACATAGGAAGCTTTTTTTCTTCAACCGAACTAACTCCTAGCGATCTTCTTGGAAAGCACGAAAAGGGAGAGCCAAATGATCAATACAAGTGCTATGGAGGGTAAGAGTGACACAATAACAGAGCCTGCAATATGACCACAAAAGGAACCATACACGTCGCATACCTTGTTCCATCTTGTATGAGAGTTTCCTATGTATCCTATGTAACCTACCGCTCCTGCTGCTCCCGTTGCAGACGCAGTGATACTTAGCAGCACCTGTACCATACAAGTCATATAATCTAGTTCATTCTTTTACTAAAAGAACTACTACACACTCATAGAGTACCCGTAGTATCACATTCATTACTGACTGTTATTTCAATACTGCTGACTGCTCGTATTAATGACTGTCATGACTATTCAGACTAAACCCACTTTTAAATTAAAGTCAACGAAGGGGAAAAAACTAATTAAACTTCCTCGTCTTGAACGCCATGGCACGATGCCGGCCTGCCATCATAACTATACCACCACATCCGAGTCATAGCAACGACTTAGTCATGACGAGGCTATGACTAGGGGTATTCGAAATATTAGAAAATCCGAAATCGAACCCGAAAAACTATGTTGAAATTTAGGTTAACCAAACCTAACATTTCAGTTTTTTCGTTTGGTTAACCGAACAGTTAAAAAAATCGATTTTCCGGTTGAATTCATGGGTTTAGGATAGTTAACCGAAATAGTTAAAAATACTAATATTATTTTAAAGTTTAGGAATATTGATTAATTGTTAGATACTAATTACTATACAAAAATTATTAACTCATAAAAATCTATAGCAAAAAAACAAATATATACACAACTACTTATATTTAATAGATGCGAGTAATATGTTCATAAAAGTCGATCTTCACTATTATTTGCTACTACTAGTTTATTTATATTCAAGAACTTACGACATCAAGTATCACAAAGTAAAACGACAACTCTGTGGAGCTTCCTTTGGGCTTCAACAGTGCTAAAACTGATAACACACAAGTGATGATGCTGTACAAGCAGGCAACCGACAGTGCTGCCACGAAGTATCTGCATCATATATATATATATATACCAAAAAAAAACATTGATTAATATGAAATTATACTAGCTAGCTAGATCCACCCCAGTGAAATTATTAAAGTGATCATGCATGTTTAATATTTACTGACATGAAAGCTGGGGACTGATTGAACTCGGCAGCCATGGGAATGGAGAGGCCCGGGGCAACAGGTATCATCTTGGTTTGTTTCGCAGTGACCATAACAATCATAGCAACGAGGGCCGTAGCGAACAGTATAGCCCTCAACAACGCATCAACCGCCACATGGTTCTTGACACCGCCTCTAGTACTGCTGGTGGCACCATCCTTGTAGCTTTGTGCAGGTGCTGCAGGCGACTCCACGGTGGAATGTGAAGGATTAACCGATGCCATGGTCACCCGCAATGTGAAAAGTAGTTAAGCTGCAATTAAGTTTGGGTTTAGGAAATTAAGGGTGGTTTGATGTACGCTACACCCTCTGCAATTATTTATACAAGAATTGGTCAACATTATTACAGTAGGATGTTCAAAGAAGCATACATGATATATGGTTGACATTAATTCATTATATATTTTGGTCGAAAATATCGGGTTTAATATGATACACAAATTATTGACCGGCCTACTTAACGTACTAATATATCACGGACTTTTTGCCTTTTTGTTCATACATATATATATACATACATATCTATATCTATACTATCTTATAAAACATTTAGGTATTATTAATCTCTCAATTTTAAGTAATTTAAAATTGGGATTGGCTTAATAAACAACCCCAATTTACTAAAAAACACTCTCCATAATTAGATTTATTTTCATTTTTAAATTATAACTATTGTTTTAAATATATAATTAATACAACTATACTTTTTAAATTTCTTTTTCTATAATTAGATTTCTGTTTTCATAATAAACATTTTTATAATAATTAAATTAACTTTTTGTATTAAACTTTTTCAAGTATTAAAAAACATAATTGATTAACATATTTGCAAGAACATTAACAATAATATTAAAATTATAAAAAAACATTATTTAAACATACTACTCTATATCTATAACATGTGTTTTCGGAGCACTAAGTTTCAGTTGTCTATAACATTCCAAGCGTGACATATACATGAATTGTCGTTGCAGATGGGGCTCTGTGACGGGTCTAATAAGCCGAAATGGTAGACATCAGGTAATCTCCTTCTAGTTGTACCATTACATAATGAAAATCATATATGTGTGAAATCGTAATAGTTTAACGGTATTAAATCTGTTCCGGACTTTCCAAAGAAGAAAAAAAGTAATCTCACCGTGGGTGGTTAAATAATGGAGGATCACTCCAAACCTATTGGACGTTGGCAATTAGGACTCCAGTTGTAGGCATAACCATCCTGTTAGTTTGTGTGCATAGAAAGTGTACACATGTCATCATATCCGAGCACTAAAGTGTCACACAATTGCACACCCAACTCGAACCAAGTTTACAAAGAATACAATAAGTGTGTTGATAATAATAAGTTATTTAATTGTCAAGGAACAAATAATAAATAGTTTATTTATTGTTTGGGAGAAATTAAGTAATAAGTTTAATATTTAATTAGAAGATTTGATAAATAGTTATTAATTAGTAAGTAAATTAATTAATAAAAATTAAACCTAGTGTAGAAATTGTAAAGTATTTAAAGTTATTAAACACAGGCTTTATTTGACGGACTTTATTGCTTTAAGGTTCAATCCAAGTTAATTCTTATTTAAGATGATTAACTTAAGGTTTATTATAGTAAGGGTATCTATCTAACGGTTTATTATAGTAACAGTATCTCTAATTTAAGATGTAGATTTAGAATGATTTTATGAAGACTTAATATGTAGATTTAGGGTGTTTTTTAGTAAAGAGGGTGTTAATTTAGCACCACTTTACAATTAATAGAAACTATTAAATAAAGCAACTATTTGATTGAGTAAATAACAATTCTATATACCATTTTAATAAACACACCTTCCAAAATAAAGGTTAATTAAAAAAAAGCAAATTAATACAAATTAATTTGATAATTAACAATATTAATAATTAAAATTTTCATATAATATAATAAATATTTAAACTTAACTATTAAAAATTGCGTATAATTAGAAATATTAAATCTAAATAACATACAACCTTAATTTATAAAAGTTGATGGATTTTTTGAATGGGTATAATATAATATAAATAGAATAGTTACATGCCAATATTCTTGTTGGATTTTACCATCTATGTAACATTTTATTGACACGTTATAATTTAGAAAAGAAACAAATCACCATTGCTTTAAAACGGACAGGTTATCAAGAAAAAAAATATCCGTATCCATTGCATTACGTGGGTACAATGCTAGTGTGTGTGTGTGTGTATATATATATATGTATATAGTATATATATATATATATAGGAAAAAGTTCATGCGAGAACCATTCTTAGTGCGAGAACCGCGAGAACCAAACTGAGCCGTCCAATTTCCACTCCTATAATGTCATTGCCCACCCATGAATTCCTCACATTCACCCTGCCACACTCTCCATCCGTTTAACTTCCCATATCCAAAGAACGACTGAGATTGGTTCTCGCGCTAACAATGGTTCTCGAATGAACCCTCCCCTATGTGTGTGTGTGTGTGTGTGTGTGTGTGTATATATATATATATATATATATATATATATATATAGGAAGGTTCATGCGAGAAACTTTTTTATTGCGAGAAGTGCGAGAAGTGATTAAGACCATTGGATCATTTAATCAATGGTAAAAATTGATTATGACATTTTAGTAATTAGGTAGAAAATCAAGACTATCAAAATAGATACCAAAAGAGTATTATAGTAACTTCAATGTCAAAAAAATATCAATACCATAATTAACATTTCCCCATCGTGAAGAAACCTTATGGATTCACGCCGCCTACAAACAATTTATTACTCATAGTCCAACACTCCACCGGTATGTTCCTTTGCACCCGATCAATAACGTAAAACTTCATTGGCTACTTCTTCCACCGCCGTGTCTACAACGCACCGAACCCTCGTCGCCGCTTTGAACCGTCGTCGTCTGCAACACACGCAACCTTCATCGGCGATCTGAACCGTCCGCCCTCATCTGCAACACACCCAACCTCCATCGGATCTGAACCGCCATCGAGAACCCCACCACCGATCTATCTGTAACCGCCCACAAGTGTCGCCTTATCACCGACCTGTTGCTACATTTTGATCGCCTACAACATCCGCCCCAAAATTTGTTGATTTTTAGGTTTTTTTTATAGATCTATATTCATATATCAATTATGGATTTTTTTTAATCTAACCATCATCTTTTCCAGAATTTTTGAATTTTTTTTTTGATAAATCAATAATTATGCTACTTTACTGTTTGTATAGGTCAAGGAAATATTGGAAAGTTGTTTTTTTCCTTTGGATATATTAAAGTTTAGAGTTGCTGTATATTTTAGATTAACAAGTTACTTTGTGTGTACATTTACTTTTACTATGTTTATGAAAATATGGATTTTTTATTTGTTTTTAGTTTTATTTGTGGACTGTATTCTTCTTATGTGTTCACTAACGAAAACGTTTCATCATTGTATTTTCTATGTTTACTAGTGAACAAGGTTCATTATCATCTAATTAAATTATTTCCAGATGTTTAGAATTACTTTAATTTTATATTAATACGGTGTTCACTACTGAACTTAACCTACGATTTACAATTTTTCGTTATAAATATAGTTTCATTAGAGAACATATCCACACCCAACATATATCAAAAACATTAATGAACTATTTAAACCGCATAATTCGAAGTTTACTAGAGCATTTTACAAGCTTAATACCATATTTTTATTGATATTATGAGTAGAAATTCTTTTTTTAAAAATTACTCATTAATGAACAACAATAATATAGAAAACGTTAAGAAATGTTAATGTGTTTTTTAATATTTTTTTATTCTCGTGAATGTTACAAAAAATATACTAAATAAGAATTCAATTAAATAGTAAATAAAACAAAAAAAAATTGAGTTTCTAAAATCTTACGTATCCAAGAGAGAAACAATAGAATTGTCATATTTAAATTAATAATGAATTAATTGTAGTAATGATAATAACGACGTTAATACCCCTTTTGAATAAGATCTTGTCATTTAAATCTGATGGTTATAAATGCTTCTTGCAATTCTCGCAGTAATAATGCTTCTCGCATTAACCCTCACACACACACACACACACACACACACACACACACACACACACATATATATATATATATATATATATATGCAGTGTGGAAAGTTCAAATGAGAATATATATATTTAGTTGAGAATGAAAGACTTAATCATGACCCTTGATTTGATTTGATCAAATGGTCTACATTTGACTCTTCCAATATTTATTATTCAACTATGAATTGTGACAGCCATAAATGTTACAACGGATGAATTCCGACCATTAGATCTAATAGATAAACATATAATTGATAACTTAGATTTATTTTCGTATTTTCACTTAGATATATATTCTTATAACAACTTTTCACTATATATTTATATATCAAAATTAAGAATAGGAATAATATATTGAACCACAACATGAGCTACAAGTTTCTATGCATTTTGTGAATCAAACACACGATAAGTACGTGGTGATCGATCCTATTAGTTTCTAAACCAACAGCTTAATTGATATTATTTTATTTTTATTTCATTATCTCGTTTTACATGATTTTATTAAAATGCTTCCGTAGTTGAAAGGTTCAGCATGATTAATAATATATGTTATGTATTTTTTATTTAAATTTTGATTATAATAGACTAACCATCTCCGCTTTGTTTCTTTTGATTCTTTAGTGTTCATTAATAGATTAAACTAACTAGTAGGATATTTTTTATATTATATTAATTATATATATATATATATATATATATATACTAGTTTAATACCCCGTGTATAAACACATGAATTGTTGATGTGAATATTAAACATTTATGGTGTGAAATCTTAAATGTATAATAAATCCATATATTGATAACAAATCAATAAACATTCATGAAAATCACAAGATGATCAAGAAAGAAAATTGACTTACAGATTTGCACCAATAGTTGTTAGCTTTTAGGAAATAAATATAGTTGATTAGTGGGTAAAAATTCCAAGAACAATTTAAAATAATTTAGAAATAGGGAATTTTGATTAGTAAAAAATATTTCAAAAATAACTTAGCGATCACATAAGCCTAGTCTTTTAATATATAGCAGGTTGGTTTAAAAACTGATAAAAACTAATTATTAGTAAATAATTATAAAACGCGAAAAAAGTAAGACTTTTACAAAATGGTGGCAAACAACGTCAAAGCCCAAACCAGCGGTTGACGCATCGACGTAATGGAGGAAACACGTGGTATTATGATACGAAACGTGATTGTATTTATTTATACATATATCGATCATTATTGTTACAAATAGAAGCAATATGATCAACTGTTTATTGTTGATAATTTACAAATACTTTGAACTTATTATAATATATTTTAAATGATAAAACTAATAATTTGGTTAAATCTGATATTTTGAAATATTTAGATTACATAAATAGGATTTAGTTAATTAATGGCAATAAATCAATTAATTAATGATGTTTATCCAATTAAATAGATCTATTTAGCTACTAATGAGGTGTGATTTGCATGGTGTATCTAATGTACGTACATAATTATACATAAATATTAGTTTGATGTTTATCCAGTTATATAGATAAGTTGGTTAATAATGATGTGTAGTTTATATGATTATATAATGTACGTACATAATTATATATATTAGTAAATATTAGTTTATTCTAAAAACTTAAAATATTTATTATTGATTTAATTAATGGTTATCTTTATCTAATTCATATTAGTTTGACTCTAAAAAGTCAAAATTAAATTTTTAGAATTAAAGGATTTAATGGCTAAGATTAAATTTTTTATTAAATGAAGAGTCTAGATCATCTAATAATTTTTTTTAAATTAGTCTTTTATATATATTAGAAGATATATAATTGGTCATACATATTTCATCAATTTGTTTTAAATCTTAATTATCCCATTCCCATCTATTTATTCTTAAAAGCTACTATTTTACCTTATTAATATTTTCTACTATGAGACTCGAACCCGCCCATAATCTTATGTATCGTTTGTTTCACCATAATGCGAATGAATAAAATGATTTTAATTCTATTCATGTTAGTTATGAAATGACATTCCTTTACCTAAAAGAATATAAATACTCCAAAGAATTTAATTCATTTCCAAATAATGTTACTAAACGCAATAAACAAATGAATTTGCTTTCAATTTTATCACATTCCTTCACATTATGGTGAAACAAACTGGACCTTATAGTTCACCGTTGATCGTTTTGATATTTATTATCAATAAATCAGTAACTAACTAAAAATTTGTAGTTATTCACCTGGTTAAAATTTTGAAAATTGTGACTAGAAAGGAGTAAATCTTAAGATTTTCTTTGAATTAATAGTCCTAAGATTGACTCTTAATGAGAGCGTGTATACACTCGCACACACATTATTGTATACAACCAAGTATCACATCACATTTATAATAAAGCTAAAAATAAAAATAATAAAAAACTTAAAAAATAGGAAGACATATATAAACGCCAAAACCTCCTATAGACGTGGAAGCCGAAGATAGTATTGCTCTGAATAAATAAACAACTTAGTTGCCTTTGTAGACTTAAATACCTTTCTAAATATATTTGAGTGATCACAGAGATATGTAACCATATATATATATATATTCCATATAACTTTGACTATGGATATTATGGATGTTTAAATGATCTTATATATATGACAATTACGTATATAAAATTCATAATAATTCTATCTTCCTTTATTTTATCATTTTACTTCATTTCATGTTTTTATTTCATAATTGTCATGTATAATGTATTAATTCTACATCCTTATCTCATCATTTGATTATAACATCTATCTTGATCAAATGAGTAGTATAATAATATGTTGTGAACATATATATATGGTGTATGTAAGGAATTCATTGGTGGACAATGACATTGAATGAGGAGGAATTGGACGGCGCAAATTGGTTCTCGCACTAACAACGGTTCTCAAATGAACTTCTTCATATATATATATATATATATATATATATATATATATATATATATATATATATATATAGGGTGAGGTTCAAGGGAGAACCCTTTTAAATAGAGAACAGAGAGAACACGTGTAAACTTGTAATTTATTATTTCTTTTTTACGTTCATGTTCACCCATAGCTACCCAAAAGTCAACTTTACATCTTAAATCTTAAAATCAAAATTATTTCTATAATTATTAACAATTTAAAATTTTGGATGCATTGATGCATCAAATAACATTTTTGTATGCATCGATGCATCAGGATTATATTCGAACATATTATCAAAAAAAGTGACATATTTTAAATTCGATTATCAATGAAATCAAATGCCTAAATAAATTATGACAATTTTTTAATCATCTGATCAATGAAATCAAAGTTTCAAAAGTGTTCTCTCTGTTCTCTATTTAAGAGCGTTCTCCCTTGATCCTAACACTATATATATATATATATATATATATATATATATATATACTAGCATTGCACACGCGCAATACGGCGGCGATGACAATAGTTTGTGCTGGATAACATGTTTGATTAAAAAGTAGGGTATATTATGTATAAAATGCAGTGTTGATCAACATATTTATAATTTTTTCTCCTTTTTCTGTTTTCTTTACTTTTTTTACAATCAACTATTTTATTAATTGTTAAAATAGTTTTTGAAAAATAATTAAATAATATTATTATTAAATAATTAGAATAAAAGATACTATAACCTTAAAATTGTATTGATGTAAGTAATTTAGCCAAAATTAGATAAATGAAATAGTTGTTGTGATGTTTAATGATTTATTAAAATAATAGTTGTCTTAAATGAGTTGAGATAATTAAGGAAATGATTAATTAGGCTATTGTTTTAAGTGTTTGTATCTTAAACATAAAATTTGTACTACTTAAAATTAAGTAGTTTTAAAATTTTGAAGAGAGAGAAAGTTAAATTCTTTATAATGTAGTATAGATATATATATAGACAAAAGTTTAAACGAGAACTGTTTTTCGTACGAGAACTGCGAGAACCAATCTGAGCCGTCCAATTCTCCATTTCCCCCTCATTTAATGTCATTGTCCACCAATAAATTTATCACATGCACCCTGCCACACTTGATCTCCTCACGCTCCACATCCATGAATTCCACTTTATGAAATCAACGGCTAAGACTGGTTCTCGCAATTCTCGTACGAAAAATATTTCTCTTTGAACCGTCCCATATATATATATATATATATATATATATATATATATATATATATATATATATATATATATATATATATCTTTACTACTATATAATGCATGTATGTTTTTGTCTCCTCAAAATTTTAAGACTATTTAAATTTAAGTATTCCAAACAATTATGCATAATGTACAACCTTCAAATTATTAAGAGTTAAGACTACTTTAATTACCACCCTTATTTTATCTAAATTAATTTCATACTTTCAATATTTATCTTTATCTTTATCTTTATCATATATAATGCATGTATGTTTCTCTCTCCTCAAAATTTTAAGACTACTTAAATTTAAGTAGTCTAAATAATTATGCATAATATACAACCTTTAAATCATGAAGAGTTAAGACTACTTTAATTACCATTCTTATTTTTATCTAAATTAATCTCATCGTTTCAATATTTATCTTTATCTAACTACTATATAATGCATTTATGTTTCTCCCTCCTTAAAGTATTAAGACTACTTAAATTAAAGTAGTCCAAACAATTATACATAATGTATAACCTTCAGATTATTAAGAGTTAAGACTACTTAAATTACCACCTTTATTTTTATCTAAATTAATTTCATCCTTTCAATATTTAACTATTTCATTCTCTTAATTTATATTAACTTTTTCTTATTAACATTTCTCTTTTTATTTCATAAATATAACTCTTTCTTCTTATTTTAATATTTTTTTAGAATTTTTTTATAATTAATAAAATAGTTGATACAAATATAAGAAAATTTGAAAAAGACAACATGTTGCTGAATTTTTTTTTGTGACACTGAGCCGTGGGAATAACATATTAATACATTCTTGAGAACGACATATTGCAAAACAGAAATTATTGTCGCCGCAGCATTGTGCGGGTACGCTGTTAGTATATATATATATATATATATATATATATATATATATATATATATATATATATATATATATATATACACACACACACACACACTATATTATAAAACATTTAATATTTTCCTAAAGCATTTAACATTCTCTTTCTAAATTTTAAGTAGTACATGTATGTCTTTATGCAAATAGTACAAATATTCAAAGCAATGGTCCAATCAATCATCTCCCTAATTAGCTCAACAAGTTATGGTAAGTGTTGTTTTAATCAACTAATTAAACATAATTAGATATTTTTCTATAATCTTTATTCTTTTTATAAAATTACTTTAACAGGAATAAAAGTGTTGATGACAAAATATAGAAATAAATAAGATAGAAAAAGGCGAAAACATATATTTTATCGAAAGAAAGTATTTGTTACAATATTTCGTAAATACAACAACCTTACATTGAAACAAAATATGTTATTAAGCATTAACTATTTGTCGTTGTCACATTGTGCAGGTACTATGCTAGTATATATGTATATATATAACCTCTGAAAAATTGGGAATGATTTTTCCATTACTACTCAAATTTATTTTAGACTAATTGTTTAAAAAAGTGGTTATTCACTTACTCCTATTAGATAAAAAGGTAATGTAGATTGAATAATTTTTTTTTTCATTTTAACATGATTTAATTATAATGTTCTATTCTTTATTTATGGTTTATATTATATTTAGATTTTGCTTATTAACTATTATATTTTAGGTGTTCTAAATTTCTGTTTAGACCTCCAAAAATAATTAGACCTGCCCTTTTCATACCTAGCTTCCTTTTTTATATTTTACTTGATCAACTCTTTAGTTATCTTGAAGTATTTAAAAGAAAGTTTTTTATATAGGAGGTAACTTGATTGATAAAGAAACATCTGTTTGATGGCTTTGAAAATTAAGGCCTATATGTGTTTTGTTATTGTTTATCTCCTATCTTGCAATGCTACCAACCTGTTAAAATAATGGTGAAGATTCTTGAGGAAACCCTATATATACTCTTTGACAAAATATCATAAAATCCATCTACTGAATTTATTATCAGTATCTTTGAATCCTTCAATTCTCTTCATAATTGTCAATTGTGTGATCACATTTAATTTAGGCCGATTCCGAAAATCAAGCGATTTCATCCCATTTAACATGTAGAATGTTTTTTTATTAAATTGAAAGATAAAAAAAATATGAAAAATGGGTTTTAAAAGAATTAGAATTATTATCCGAAAAAGAATATAGTTCGGTTTGGTTAGGAAACTTTTAAATGAATTACATGTCATTTTGCAAGAGAATAACAAAGTTTTCATTGTAATTATTAATTTGTAACCTTTTCATAAGGGTACTAATATTTTCACGAATGGATTTAATTTATCTATTGAAAAATACTATTATACTCTGATTTTTTAATTTATAAGTTATAAAGATAAATGGTAATACAGTATAAAAGATTGATTCCCCAAAAAAAAAAAAAACGACATCTTTCTACCGCCGTTCACCTTCTTACACCGTTTGCCGATTGATGCTACCTCTACTGCCGTTTGTTGATGCTTCATTCTTTTGTCATTTCAATCCGAGAATAAGTCAAATTTAATCAGAGTTATGCTCCCCCAATTCTAATAAGAGTTCTCGAGTGCATTCATTTAGATTTTGGTACCATATTAATCAAATCTTTTCGTAGCTGAGTAAACCTTTCTCTCCAATATAAACCCGAATGAAATCTGGAAGTTGAAAAGTAAAACAATCAAAGTCTAGTTAGATAACACGGGGCAATAATTATAACCCATTCATCCATGAAATTACAGAAAAAACACGTTTATGTTGATATTTTTAAAAGTTCACATATAATACACGGGATTCTAAGATCAACATACTCCAATGTGACGAGTTAAGGGCTCCCAATTTGTGGTTGTCGTTGTTATAGTAAAGTAAACAAGTCGCCGGCGATGTTTATAAACGATAAAAACCCCAAAACCGATAAGGATCGAGATGAAGGGGGACACTTAACGAAGTATACATGCCAAAAAGATTAAAGAGGGGAAGGGAAAATACTGACCATCATAGGGATGTGTATCATCAGTGGTAGAACTTGAAGCAAGAACAAGAAAGATGCAAAGTAACGGTGTGAACACCACCATTAATGGTCGTCACGCAATAGTAACAAATGATAGTTTCTTTTAAGGCAACAAGAAAAAAGAAGAAGAAGAAAGAAAGAAAAAAAAAATCTGAAGATGTGATAATTGATAAGCAACAAAATGTATACTTTTCTCACATTAGTATCGAAGATATTTTTGAGGAATCTCTCTCTTCATTATTGCCATAATTATTGAAGGGTATATATGTCAAACCATTATTTTTCTGGAGCAAATATATCCATGGACATATAATTTTGTCAACTTTTTGTTATTAAACTCTAAAATATAATCATGTTTTCCATTTTTAACTTTGATTTAAAATTGGTTACTCTTGGGTGTTGTTTGTTTTTTAACACATAAGCTGTTAAAGTCTTATTTCATGTCTGCGAATGTCTTATTGGATAAGTTAAAGTTTAAAAGGTCTTGTGTTTGCGAAAAAAATTGTTTTTTTTAATTTTAAAAAAGGTCTCGTTTGTTATAACTTTGCAATTTTAAACTAAATTCAACAATTTGAGTAAAATCATCAAGAAACAACAATTTTATAAGATAACAAATTAAACAATCACATATAGTTATAAGATAACAAACACATATATCAAGAAAACAACTTCATATATATACCCAATTTGATACCATATACTAGGGCTGTCAAAAACAGACACGGCACGACAAAAATAAACGACACGAAACGAAATTGGGACGAAATCGAAATTCGAATTCGTGTTCGTGTCGATTATAAAAAACACGACGTCGTGTCGTGTTCGTGTTGAAATTTTACCACGAAATTAACACGACAATAACCCGATATGGACACGAATATAACACGACAATAAAACAATATCTACACGATATATATATACAAATATAATTATATAATTATATATAATATCTCATTGTCCATATATCTCATTTGTTGTGGTTCTTGATATCCTTCTTTTCTTAAACAATTTAATTAAGCAAATGGATATTTTATGTTGGTTTTTGAAATGTTGTCGTGTTAGTCGTTTTTTCAACATGAATTATTGAAACGGGTGAAAATTTAATGTTACTTTTGTCGTGTTGTCGTGTAAGTCGTGTAAGTCGTTTTTTAATTGGGTCGTGTTCGTGTTAGGAAAAAAAACACGACATCGTATCGTGTCGTGTTCGTGTCATGAAAAATCAATTCGTGTCGTGTTGTGTCAGATAAAAACACGACACGATGACACGATTTGACACCCCTACCATATACTATTCATAATCACCAGGTTTTGCACAGACATAATCAACACAATACTCTTATGTGCACAACACAAGAATCATCAATCTCTTTTAAACCTAAACCAACATTACATGCTTGTTAAGTTAAAAATATTGGTAATTATAATCAAACCTTTAAGAGTTGTCGGTTACATCTTTCTAATCCTATCTTCATAGAGATATTACATGCTCTTATTTGCTAGTTTAATACTTATGATATTACCCACTGCCCACCATGAACAACAGCAAGTTAACAGTAGCACATAAAACAAATGTTTGCAATACTAGTGTTTGACAAAATAGAACACATAACCCATAAGTTAAATCAGATAATGCCAAATTCAATACAACACAATCAAAGGACTATCTTCAAGCACCCAATAGTCACATATTATATATAATAATGGGGTTCGTGAACTGCATTTTAACACAGTAGCAAACCCAAATAACATACGAAATTTCAAGCTTCGATTAATACATGTAGCTTCAAATCGAATGGGCTGTAGTGTTTAGGGATGTGAGATCGACGACAGGCTTTGAAATATGCTTCGTCTGATTTCAAATAGGAATCAGATAAAATGGAATGTAGAAAACCCAGATCACAAATGCAATTTCAATCAGATACCTGTGGTTTAGGGCTTTGACTGTAATGTTCTATCGACGATGGTGCAGGGATCGACAGTATCGTTTAGGGCTCCACTCGACGGCTTCGAGGATCGACGAGCTTCGACTATAATGGCTTCGAGGATCGACCGGGTGGAGCGATCGGCTGAGCGACGATGGTGGTTTGATCAACGGAGCGACGAGGGGTAGCAATCGACCAAAGCGACGGGAATGGAGGGTTCGACGGCGACTTTGTGTTTAGGGCTTCGAGAGACGGGAACGGGGTTTTAAACGTCTGCAGACAAAAAACTTATATTTATTGCTTCACAAGATAAGCAAATATAAGATAAAAAAAAGACCTTATTGCTACGAAAAAATAAACTGTCTTAATTAAAAACGTCTTCCCGCCTGCAGACATTTTAAAAAATAAGGCTTTATCCAAAAAAACAAACAAGCCCTTAGACTCTTAGTCAAACAAGGCCGGTTTTCTTATCATTTGAAGGGAGAATTTCGTCAAAATTGATACAAATTATATAAGGCTAATCATTGTGTATGATTTGATTTATAATTTTACAAAGACTAGATCAGATTCAAACTTACCGAGGTAAAATATCAGGTCAAGTTTTCGTATTCACCGAAAAAAATACAAAATATAAGTATGGCAAGAAGAAACTACTTTAAGTATCACTTCATTTCAGATCAAATAGTTCACTTCTTCTCGATTTAATCTATTTACAGCTTAATATAAAAATCCATTTCTAGTTGTATATCCCGATTTTTAGGTTCTAGTTTTATGAGTTGTATGTAGTTTATCTGAAGTTGGTTGTTCATCTCGATTTTTAATTTTGCTAATATGTTTTTGCTTTGAGTTTTCACTTGTTTTAACTTTTGTTTTAAAGTTTAAACATTTAACAAACATTTTGTTTGTATCAAATGCAATGTATATACTTTGAATTAGGTGTCACACATCTTGATATTTTAAATATAACTTTAATCCTATTAAATTTCATAATCTTACAATGATGGTTGTATGTCTTCAAATCTTGATGGTTAAAACAGAAAATATGTAAAATGAAACCAACCGAAAACCGAACCACTCAAAAACCGAACTATTTTGATTTTGGTTTACCAAAAACCGAAATTTTCGGTTTGGTTTCGATTTTATGCCAAAACCGAACCATTCGTTACCCCTATGAGTTGGGATATTTGGAACATTATTTCACTTCAAGCATCAGGTAAGCGGTAAAAGAAGTGTTGCAGTGATAATTCATGGTTAAGGTCCTGGATGTTGATGCTAAATTGGTGATAACATGTTACAAACATCAGTTTGTTGTCGTCGAGGTGACTAAGGGTCTTAATTTGTTTGTAACTAGATATAAGACCCGCGCATTGCAGCGGGTTTTAAGAAGTTTTTATGCGTACGCACGTTGCAACGGTTTTAGTTACGTTTTCATATGATTACTTAAAAGCGAAACGACTAAATGATATGAAATATCATCAAGCAGAGCCAAAATAAACGTAAAGTTTTGGTTAATAGTCAAATACTATATTCGCATGTTGTTTACCATCAAGAACAGCAAATGAACCGAAGCAAGTATCCAAGTAAAACAGAAACCATCAAGAACAACAAACTATCAATTGGAACAAATCCTACCAACTTTGAAGCAACGAATTCGAAAACAACAACATAGGTCATTATCTTCATAGCCTTGGATACAAATCCAAATAAAACAGCAATCATGAAGAACAACAAATGAACCGAATCAAGTATCCAAGTAAAACAGAAACCATCAAGAACATCACATTATCAACTGAAACAAATCCAACCAACTTTGAATCAACAAATTCAAAAACAGCAACATAGGCTCAGAAAAATTCATCATAGCCTTGGGTCAGATCATTATCTTCACTATCAACTGAACCAAATCCAACCAACTTTGAACCAACGAATTCGAAAACAGCAACATAGGCTTAGAAAAATTTCATCATAGCCTTGGGTCAGATCATTATCTTCACTATCAACTGAACCAAATCCAACCAACTTTGAACCAACGAATTCGAAAACAGCAACATAGGCTCAGAAAAAATTCATCATAGCTTTGGGTCAGATCATTATCTTCATAGCCATCAAGAACAACAAATGAACCGAATTAAGTATCCAAGTAAAACAGAAACCACCAAGAACAGCACACTATCAATTGAACCAAGCCAGCTATTTTGAACAGTATCCATATAGTGTACATCTAAGATTTGCTATTACTTGAAACAAATCCAACCAAACAATCACCGCCCAGAAGGCCTCATATCGAAATCCGTCAATAACCAAAACAAATCTAGATCTGTGGATCTAGAACACAACAGCAACATCGAAGAGAGAGAAAACCCACCTCGAACAAACCCTAATTTGTGGGTCAGGAAGACGATACCGACTGCGTATCATGAGAACGACGGCTCATCAAGACGGTTGCATCGCCGGCTACCGTCACAGAGGACGGCAGCAACGGCGGCAACCAAACAATCACCGGCCAGAAGGCCTCATATCGAAATCCATCAACAACCAAAACAAATCCAGATCTTTGGATCTCGAACACAGCAGCAACATCGAAGAGAGAGAAAACCCACCTCGAACAAACCCTAATTTGTGGGTCAAGAAGACGATACCGACTGTGTATCATCAGAACAACGACTCATCAAGACGGTTGCATCGCCGGCCACCGTCACAGAGGACGGAAGCAAAGGCGGCAGCATCGCCATTTTTCGATCTAGGCAAACTATCGCCGCCCACACGACACAGACACTGGCATCGCCTACCACCGCCACACAGGACGGCAGCAACGACGACAGAATCGTAGAGAGCCACGGCGGCGGCATACAACAATTGTAGAGAGAGAAAGCGGGCGACAGAGCAGAATCGAGAGAGACGTAAAAAAAAGACGAAAATAACAAAAAAGCCCAAAAATGAAATCCGGCCCAAACCCGGTTTCTCACCCAAACCCGGATCTGGGCACAAAACCATAGCCACCCCACGGTTTTTAATATATTGTATATAATTGTAATAATCTTGTTTCATTTTCCCTTATCGATTCGTTATAGTTTTCTCTATTTGATAGAAAGTTTATTTTCATCTTAGTGTCTATTGTATTTAGTTTTGGTTGGATAATAAAAAAAAGTTCTCAAAAATCGAAACCTATATAAAACCATGCAGCGGCGGAGTTACCCCTCAAATTTTCATTCTTTGTATAGAAGTTAATAAAAATTATAAATTTCTTTATATGTGCAATGCACAACATAAAATTTAGGGTGCAACATATAATCTTTCTTTTTCCTTCCAACTAAGTAGCCCAATTATATGAATAAATAGCCCAATATCTAACTAACTTAATATATTATTGTAAAAGTCCAAATATTTAAAAAGATGAATAGAAAAAGGGTCATAAAACTTAATAGATTCGTGTTACGTATTTACATAAATTCCCTACGAAAACAGGTCTCTAAGGTACGGTGTTTTTGTTGTTACTTGATTTGACGAAATTTATTTGTATGCTACCGGTGAATTCTTGGGCTGGGTCCGCCCCTGGAACCATGTTCTAACTTAGGATAAGTTTGAACTCTTAGGATACTCGCAATGGATGCCCGCTTTTGTCTATAACGAGCCACAACAAGGAAGATTCTTCCTCCTCGCCATTGCCGCTGCTTCGTGGTTTTCTTGTCATCTTTCAGCTCGTGGTTCGGGTAACGAGGCATACACCTCTATTTTTTTTCTTCAATCAATAATATTTGAGATAAAAATATGTGCGTGGTTCTAGTAATGATAGTTCTCGTTGTGGATTATTAGTGATCGATTAGTGATGTAAGTGTTAACATACTCTTTTTTAGTCTTATTTTGATCCTAAACCATTCATTTCTGGTCTGAAATCATTCCACTTCTAAATCAATAGGATCTAAGCTTTCCTGGCTATTATGTAACCTTTAAACCATTAGGTCGAAACAATAATAATCAAATAGTTGAGGGACTAAAAGTTAATCTCTAACCAATTCTTACATTCCCTCGTTCATTGTCCGTTTCTCATTTTTCAAATTCCCAAGTATATTTCGAGCCTACGTTCACTCACTCGTACGAAACCACAAGCTAGGGTTCTTCATCTCTAGGAATTCAGTGTTCTCGATGTTATTCTCCTTGTTTTCTTCTGAATTTATACAAGTTTTTCGCAGGACGATGGGTTGTTTCTTCTGCTGTTTCAAAGTCAGAGATGATCATCGCCCTCAGATCAATCGCGTTTCTCAACCGATTACTGCAATCACCAAGGTTAGTGGTAAAAACAAGGTGATAGATATGAATTTTGAACAAACGTTATTGTTTTTGACTTGTTTTCCATTTCGACGTTCAGGAACCTGCCGATTCTCTGACTAGCAATAGTTTATGGACCATACTAGTTTCCGAAGGTGATTGATCAGCCTTCTCTCTTGTAGTATTAAAATGTCTCGAAGGAGAATTCATTTAATCTGTGTTTTAAGTTACTGTATATTTCGATTGAATTGTTCACGTCACTGCGAAGTCTCGAAGGAGAATTTATTTGATCTGTGTTTTAAGTTACTGTATAGTTCGATTGAATTGTTCATGTCACTGCGAAGTACACTATACTAACTAAAAAATGATTCTATGTTTTTGGCTTATCCTATGTATTTCTCAGATTTTCTCAAAAGAATACACATAATGTCGGTAACAAATGTGCATTTCCTAGCTGAATTTGTGTTGATAGAATTTTTATATGCTTTTCACTAGATCACTCACAGTTTAAGGCTGGAAAATATGGTGTTACAGAATCTCCGGTTTCTGATGACGGGCTCAGGGCTGAGGTAATTATTTCTGCACTTTTTATGCTAAAAGCACCACCAAGGCACCAATGTAGTAACCACAATAGCAATGGTTATCAAGGAAAAGATTTTGTAGGGCAATTGATCTTCTCTTTATGGCAGTGGATACAGAGATTGGAAACCTGGATCTTCCCTCTGCATACCATTTTATCTCATTTCAATGAAAGAATCCTGTTTGTATATGTAAACTTTGAAGTTTCATGAAATGCCCAAGTTGTATGCAACTTCTATGGTAACATTGTCTCTCAACATTCTTGACATCACTACTGTCAACTGCGCAACTGTGTCAATTTTTAAATTCCATCAGTTCCTATGACCAATATGTATTTTTATTAACTTTGTGATGAGGCGAAAAAAGATCTCTTGAACTCAATGATTTCATGTCTCTTTAACTCTTTTGCAAAAATGCAGGCTTGACTTTCTTAGATTTTCCAAATAATTAACTTGAAACATAGATGTATGTCATTCACCTTTTAAATCGAAAATCAAGTGCAAACAACAATTGTAGAGGAAAGCAGAAGTGCACAGCACTATCTCTAAGGGACCAAAGTAAAGACAATTTAATTATTAAGTTTTAAAAGACCAAATTTATGAAAGAATTTTTCTCAAGATGTTTGTTAAGCAAAATTTCTTCACGTCAAGTAGCTGGTAGCGTAGACAAAGGTTGATTTAAGTTGCTCGTATGATTATTTGCGTCCTCTTGCTTTATAATCTGGATGTCAGATCAACTAACTTATAACTTTCCAGGCACAATTTCTTAAAGCTTGTGGCACTTTACCCCAGACTCCTATTGAAATCCGGAAAACGGAGATATGGCAAGACTCACGATCTCATAATGGTGATAAAGAAGCAACACTACATTCGTGGCTTCCGGACACTGCTATTGGAAAGGCATTAGAGAAGCAACCTGACCAGTTGCAGTCTTCAATCAAGCTTTTTGAGAAACAGGATAACAATTCAGATTCTTCATCACATACATCAAACAGGTAACTCATACTCAGACGATAGTTCAAATTTGGTGTCAATTTTTCATTTGGTTTATCTCGTTAATCAATTGTTAACAATAGCTAAAAAACTGATTTTCATATGGCAGTTTAAAGAATTCGAGAACTCATAATGGAGATACAGAATCAACAATTCATTCATGGGTTCCATACACTCCTCTTGAAAAGGCATTACAGAAGCAGTATGATCAGTTGCAATTTCCAATCAAACTTTTAGATGGACTGGATTCTTCTGATGGCTGTGAGGTTGCAAACACGCAGTTCAAAAACAAATCCGTTCGATTTGAAGCGCAGATTGATGCATGTTCTAGTTTAGTTTCATCAAGACACTCTTCACCTATAATTTCTAACCCAAACTTGAAGCCATTGGTATCACCATTGGATCATAACCTTCTAAAACCTTCACCGTACCCAACCCCTCTGAAATTAACCGATGATATGCAAACACCAGGCACTGTCTTCCCTTCATATGCATTTGACAAAGAAAGTGGGAAGAATCAAAGGATTAGAATTCAGTATGTGTACTCAGGGATAAACCCTAAGAACTTATCTCAGTTAAAGGCACCAATAGAAGAAGATATTAGTTATGAAGAATGTCTTGAGAAACCCCAGCCACACGTAAATTTACAAGAAACTAAAACTGACAAGGAGTTAAATTTGGGTGCTACTTTGTCATCATGGCTACCCCCAAAGTCAAACTATGAAGGCAGCATTGACCAATGTTTGATTTCCATTTCTCAGGATCTCCCTGACTTTGGTCAAACTCCTGGTGTTAGGGCTATTAATGGGATCCCTAATACAACAACGAAGTACAAGGAGGTGAATTTTGTTCATATATACACAATGATTACTTTGTCCATATTATGATTTATGATTAAGGCCTGTAACTACATTTTTCTTTTGAGTTGATAGGATCAGAAGGTTAATTGGCATGCGACACCATTTGAGCAGAGGTTAGAAAAGGCATTATTGGAGGATGAGCGCATCATCAAGAGGTAAGTCATACTTTTTAGTTGCTTGCTCGATTTCTTATGTGTTGAATTTGGAATTTAATTACTCTTGTAAAAAAATAATTGTACAAACATGTGAAATTTTTGTTCTTATATTTAACATAATCTAAAAGTAATCATTGCGTATATATTAAAGTTCGCCTGTTACCTATTTGGATGTCTATAACTTATTTTCATGTTCTTGGTTGACAGTAACCAACATGAGACAGTGGGTATCGAATTTTGATGGTAAAGAGGAACGCGAGAATGCTGGGTTTGGGATCCGAACTCAAAAAGATTGTAATGTTCCAGAAAAGAAATAATAAATAGCATGGATGATAGATGTTTACGCAATCATATACTATTACTTGTTGAATGATCTTTTTTTACCACATATCTTTGTGGCTGCATATGCTCAAATAGGGCAATGACACTTGACACCTGTTGGTCCTAGCTTATTCTGGGATTCACCTGTTCCTGATTTAGGGTTGTTCAAGGTAGGGGTTGTAAGTTTGTGGGGTTTCAACTCAAAACCAGTTGGTTACGAGAGGAGTAGCCCGTGACCTTTATACACTCATTACAAAGTCACTCTTTCGTCCAATGTGAGACATTACTCAACACGCCCCCTCACATGTGGGTTCTTTTTTTTTCTCGCGCCTAGCATGTGGATACTTATGGGTTACGTGGAGTGGGTAAACCTTGCTCTGATAACATGTAAGTTTGTGAGGTTCCAACTCAAAACCAATTTGAGTTGGAACCCCACAAACTTACAGGGGTGTGCATCAGGTTGAATTCAGGTAGATACTAGATGACATAAAAGTAAATAGTAATGGAAACCTAGAGGCTAGAGTCGAGCTGTTCTAAACCAGCTCGGTCACAACTAATATGGATATTTATTTAATTTACAAAAAGATATAAGTCGAAATGACAACGCTGTTTCAAGTTTGATGAAACTAGTTTTGTTTTGGTTTGCTCCAATCCGGACTGCATGGAGAGCCAAACTAGAATTTGTCTACGATACAGAACCTAGAATTGAACCAAAAGTAGCTGGTTTAATTCTTCATTTTTTGACTTTTTCTGTCGAGGAATGAATGTAGCTTAAGAAAAGAGGTGTTTCGATATCCATTTTCTTTATAGGCTAAAATTGCATATAGTGCAGAACTAGTTTCCCTTCAAGAAAATGTAGTGTTTAAAAGACAAAAGGTGATTTTCAGAAAGTTTTCCGGGATTTGTTCTTGGGATCGGAAACTGAATATGATTTTCCAAAGACAAATGTCAATGTCTCTTTTCTAAAAAAGATTTAAGTTTTCAATAAAAAAAAATAAAAGAATATCGTTTCGTCTTGGATAATTAAAGTTAAAAAGAAAAGTTTGACATTAACTAAATCCATAATAAGACAATAAAAAAGGACACAATATAATAGTAGAAAGCAATACTAGCTTACCACAATTATACCAATCAAATATGCTGCGGTTTGCGTTTTTAACTTGAACTTAACAAGAAAACTAGGGTTGTGTTGACACAACACGAACTCGATACGAAAATAATAGGTTTGGGTTCAGATTGATTTGTGTGACACGAATAATAAATGAATCGGGTTAGGGTCATACATAAAGTTCACTGGTCAACACGCAAACCCGTTTAATATTTATATAGATTTTATCCTTTTTATATATAAACTAATTTTTTAAGTAATTATCATCTAAACTTTCATAATTCACAATCTTGATAGTTTTGTTTGTGGAAAATTGAACAAAAAAGACCTTGGACGTTAATAAATATGATTTTTTGGTGCTGATATTCCAACATGTTGGCCTGTTTACAAGCCCCCAACCTGTAAATGACCCGTCAACATGCTAAACGATATAATTAAATGGGTTATGCAGGTGGGTTAGTGTTTTAAATCCTAACACAAATAAATAAACGGGTCGGTTCGGATCAAGTGATATGAGAAGTATCAAGCCAGATCTTTAAACCAATAATCAAAATCTTGAACAAGATCTTTAAAATCAAAACTTTAAATATGGAAAATCAAATGCAACCCACAAACCCAGAATCGAAATCGAAAACCACCACGAACAATATCGATTTTAACTAGCTCTGATTTTAACAAAAACAAAGAAACAAATTTAACAAAAACAGAATCTGTAAGAAATCTCGAAGCAAATCTACAACTTAATTTCAAAAAAAGATTTGGGAAGAAGTTCATCTGCAAATAATTAAGGCGATTTCCCTTTTAGTTTCCCTTGTTGGGTTTGAATCCACCTTTACCATGGCTATGCACTAACGTGCGTTGTGCAGAGAAGGATGAAGAATATGGTGGTGATTCGATGGAAGCCCTAAACTGTAATGAAGCCCTACATGATAAAGATTACTGTTGTCTTTTCAAGAAATTTTAAAATATTTCAGTAAAAACAAAGAAAAAAAACAATTAGTTACATGTGATTTGCATACGATGACTTTAAAAAGTTGGTTTGATTTGTATGTAGAAATAAAATTCGTTTTATATAATAATAATTTTAACAAAGTTTTTGTATTTTTTTATGCATTTTACATTTATTTAATTGAGAAATGTTCAATATGGTTCATACTTAATGCATAGTCTCAAGAGACTAATTTTAGTCTTTCTATCAACACCATCAATAGTCCAGATTGAATTTTGAAAATTTGGGCGGAGTGATATTTTCGTAATTAACATGTAATGATTTTACAATCACATGTGATTATATATTGAATCACATGTGATTGTATATTAAATCAAATGTGATTAATTATTAAAATTTAAGACTATGTTTTTTATATGGATTATATTAAACACAACACTTATTTAATTATTAAACAAGCATTTAGTTCGACTTTGAAAAGTTGTTTTTAGTGGGTATGGTTGGTTGAAAGATCAATTATAAGTTTGGAAATGTTCCTAGCCACTAAAATTTCAGTGAACTTTGCGTTGGGACAAAATAAGTTTAAGATCAAATGCAAAATACAAGGAAAACTAGCTCAAAATTTTAGATAGTAAACGCAAAATTGATGGGGCCAATGATCTCTTAGCCTAGTGGCAAGAGGGAGGTGGGAAGGCTTTGCCTCCCTGGAGGTCCTGGGTTCAAGCCCAGGCTTAGGCGTTTACTAACTTGGGTGATACTAACATCTAACTACTAACCATGGGAAGTCCTGGGTGCAAGCCCAGGCATAGCCATTCAAAAAAAAAAGGAATTGATGGGAACATGTAAAATTGATATTTGGAGATTCCTTTTTTTATTTCCTTTCTTAATTTTTACATTTGTATTGATCCTATTAGTAAGAATAAGTATGAATTGAAAATAAAATGATAAATAATATCTCGTGATTAAGGTATGTCTTACGGGACATGTCTTAATTAATTCAATAGTCACTAGGTTATAAGCCCGCATAAATGCGGGATTTTATTTTAGGTTTTATTGGTTAACATTTCATCTAATTAGACTTAAAAAATAAACTTTATAATTTTAGTATTTGATCAATTACATTTCAAAGATCTACAAAGATTTAATCAACAAAATATAGTAATTGAAAACAAAACCTCATACGAACATTAAAATTATTGCCGCTTTCAGTGATAGCTCAGTGTGTCTAGTTCTAGAAATTCCGGCCTATTAATTGATGCATAGGTTATTACTTAAGTTATTAAAATCCTGAGCTATAAGCTCATGGTATCTTCATTTGTTGATAGAGTCTAAATTTTGTGCATTCTAATTCGATTGTATTATCTAACTTCGTCAATGAATAGAAAACATATTTACAAAATAATGATGATCAGCTGCCTAAAACATGTTTAGAAAACAATACCAACATCAACAAAATTTAAATATAGCCAGAGAATTTAATCAAAACACAGTGTGTTCAGGGGTGTTCTTCTTTTCTGTTTTGCCCAGAACGTAGGACACACATATATACACAATAATCATAAAACAGATAGTTAATTGATTAACCATGTTAACTGTCAAAAAAATGAATTTGTTTAAATAAAATAAAAAATTAATTTGGAATTCTCACATAGGCTAAATATCAAGTTTTCATCTTGCTTGACCCAATTGCACTGTTTTGAAAACCGGACCGGACCAGTCGTTTGAACCGGTTCAACCGTGAACCGTGATTAAATCCGGTTCAAAAGTAGTCCGGGCGGTTTCACTAAAACCGGAATAAAACCGTTGAACCGGAGCAACCCGCATCTGATGTGTTATTCAATTAGGTGTTTTGATTCTCACACATCCCTAGCTTAGGCAAAAGTAGGAGATCTCCATATATATATATATGGAGATCCCCTACTACTGCCTAAGCTAGCGATGTGGGACATCTAAAACACTTAATTGAGTGTCACATTAGATTTTAAGAATCAATAATAGGACTTAGTTTAAGATTTGGAGGAAGAATAAGAATGTCACATGGGATTCAAACATTCTTCATTTAGTATAGATATAGATAGTTTTGAAAACCGGACCGGACCAGCCGTTAACCGGTTCAAGCGTGAACCGTGATTAAATTCGGTAAGAGACTAAACCGCGCAACTGTGAACCGGACGGTTTCACTAAAACCGGAATAAAACCATTGAACCGAAGCAACCTGCATCGTACCGGCCTTTACTAAAGCTTTTTAACTAAAATCAATATATGATGGAAGACCTAAATATAGGCAAGTACATCATTTGGTTTGTTTCTTAGAAATAATATGGGATATATATATATATATATATATATATATATATATATATATATATATATATGTATATATATATATATATACACACACACATACATATATATAGATATGGAGATATCCTACTTTTGCCTATGCTAGGGAGGTGGGACAACCAAAACACCTAATTGAATACCATATCAGATTTTAAGAATAAATAATAAGGCTTAATTGAAGATTTTGAGAAAGAATAAGCATGTCACATGAGATTCAAACATTCTTCAATTAGTTAACTGATTAATCATGTTAACTGTAAAAAAAAAACGAATTTGTTTTAATAAAATAAAAAATTAATTTGGAATTTTCACATAGGCTAAATATCAAGTTTTCATCTTGCTTGACCCAATTGCACTGTTTTGAAAACCGGACCGGACCAGCCGTTTGGAACGGTTCAACCGTGAACCATGATAAAATCCGGTTCAAAAGTAGCGACTAAACTGGGCAACTGTGATCCGGGCGGTTTCACTAAAACCGGAATAAAACCGTTGAACCGGAGCAACCCTCATCGTACCGGCCTTTACTAAAGTTTTTTAAGTGAAATCAATAGATGATGGAAGACCTAAATATAGGTAAGGACATCCTTTGGTTTGTTTCTTAGAAATAATGTGGGATCAATATATATATATATATATATATATATATATATATATATATATATATATATATATATATATATATATATATATATGGAGATCTCCTACTTTTGCCTATGCTAGGGAGGTGGGACAACCAAAAGACCTAATTGAATACCACATCAGATTTTAAGAATCAATAATAAGGCTTAATTGAAGATTTGGAGAAAGAATATGCATGTCACATGAGATTCAAACATTCTTCATTTAGTTAACTGATTAACCATGTTAACTGCAAAAAAAACGAATTTGTTTTAATAAAATAAAAAATTAATTTGGAATTTTCACATAGGCTAAATATCAAGTTTTCATCTTGCTTGACTCAATTGCACTATTTTGAAAACCGGACCGAAGCAGTCGTTTAAACCGGTTCAACTGTGAACCGCGATTAAATCCGGTTCATAAGTAGCGACTAAACCGAGCAACTGTGAGCCGGACGGTTTCACTAAAACCGGAATAAAACCATTGAACTGAAGCAACCCGAATCGTAACGGCCTTTACTAAAACTTTTTAACTAAAATCAATAGATGATGGAAGACCTAAATATAGGCAAGGACATCCTTTGGTTTGTTTCTTAAAAGTAATGTGGGATCATAAAAAAAAAAAAAAAAAAAAAAAAAAAAATATATATATATATATATATATATATATATATATATATATATATATATATATATATATATATATATATATATATATATATATATATATATATATATATATATATATATATGGAGATATCCTACTTTTGCCAAAGATATGGATGTGGGACAATCAAAACACCTAATTGAATACCACATCAGATTTTAAAAATCGATAATAGGGCTTAATTGAAGATTTGAGAAAGAATAAGCATGTCACATGAGATTCAAACATTCTTCATTTAGTTAACTTATTAACCATGTTAACTGCCAAAAAACCGTATTTGTTTTAATAAAATAAAAAATTAATTTGGAATTTTTACATAGGCTAAATATCAAGTTTTCATCTTGCTTGACCCAACTGCACTGTTTTGAAAACCGGATTGAACTAGCCGTTTGAACCGGTTCAACCGTGAACCATGATTAAATCCGGTTCAAAAGTAACGACTAAACCCGGCAACTGTGAGCCGAGCGGTTTCACTAAAACCGGAATAAAACCGTTGAACCGGAGCAACCCGCATCGTAGCGGCCTTTGCTAAAACTTTTTAACTAAAATCAAAAGATGATGGAAGACGTATATATAGGCAAGAACATCTTTTGTTTTTTTTCTTAGAAGCAATGTGGGATATGGAGATCTCCTACTTCTTCCTAAGCTAGCGATGTGGGATAACTAAAACACTTAATTGAGTGTCACATCAGATTTTAAGAATCAATAATAGGGATTAATTGAAGATTTGGAGGAAGAATAAAAATGTCACATGAGATTCAAACATTCTTCATTTAGTATAGATATAGATAGTTTTGAAAACCGGACCGGACCAGCCGTTAACCGGTTCAACCGTGAACTGTGATTAAATCCGGTTCAAAAGTAGCGACTAAACCGGGCAACTGTGAACCGGACGGTTTCAATAAAACCATTGAACCGAATCAACCTGCATCGTACCGGCCTTTACTAAAGCTTTTTAACTAAAATCAATAGATGATTGAAGACCTAAATATAGGCAAGGACATCATTTGTTTTTTTTCTTAGAAATAATGTGGGATTATAATATATATATATATATATATATATATATATATATATATATATATATATATATATATACATATATATAGATATGGAGATCTTCTACTTTTGCTTATGCTAGGGAGGTGGGACAACCAAAACACCTAATTGAATACCACATCAGATTTTAAGAATCAGTAATAAGGCTTAATTGAAGATTTGGAGAAAGAATAAGCATGCCACATTAGATTCAAACATTCTTCATTTGGTTAACTTATTAACCATGTTAACTGCCAAAAAACCGTATTAGTTTTAATAAAATAAAAATTAATTTGAAATTTTCACATAGGCTAAATATCAAGTTTTCATAACCGTGATTAAATCCGGTTCAAAAGTAGCGACTAAATCGGGCAACTGTGATCCGGGCAGTTTTACTAAAACCGGAATAAAACCGTTGAACCGGAGCAACCCGCATCGTACCGGCCTTTACTAAAGTTTTTTTAACTAAAATCAAAAGATGATGGAAGACCTATATATAGGCAAGAACATCCTTTGTTTTATTTTTTAGAAGCAATGTGGGATCATAAAATATATGTATATATATATATATAGGGTGTGGTTAAACAAAGAACCTCCCTTAAACAAAGAACCTCCCTGGTGATAACATGTGGCACATTGTTTAGCGGCAAAAAAGGAAATTAAAAAAAAAAAAAAATCGGCGCCTACAGCACCTCAAGGAAAAACTTATCAACAAACTTTAAAAAAAAAAACCCATTTACTTTAAATAATCATAACTCGTTCGTTCTTAACAATTTTAACATAAAAATTATACCGTTAGATTCAGTTTGTCGTAATATTTCAAACAAGACCAGACTTGATATATTTCTGAAACTTTTTTTTTTTTGAAATGCAAAGTTTGCATTTTGAGTTGGGTTCATTCAAACTCAAAATACAAAATCCATAGTTTGCATTTTGAGCTGGATTCATTCAAGCCCAAAATGCAAAATCCGTAGTTTGCATTTTGAGCTGGGTAATTCAAGCCTAAATGCAAAATCCGTAGTTTGCATTTAGCTCAACTGAAACTGTTTAATGAATGCAACAGTTTTGGTTCTACTAACAGTCTTCGGCTTCAAGGTCTTCAAACAGTTGTAGTAGTTTGTACTAACAGTTCTGAACTCTATATAACAGCTTTTAAGTTCACAGCAACTGTTGGTTACAACTATTTTCACATTTTCATCTAACAGTTCACAACTGTTTTCCCAAAGATAACTCTAACAGTTTTGAACTGTTTGTCAAAATTCTTCTAACAGTTTCAAACTGTCTTCCCAACATCCATTAACAGTCTTAACAGTTTTGATTTATGCATGTATAACAGTTTCAATAACTTAGCCAATTTCCCAACACTGTGTTCATTCAAACTTAAATACAAAATGCAAAAAATGAAAACGTACATGCTGTCCAAATGCAAACAAAATTTTCATGTTAAAAAATTTTTAGAAAAATATGGGAAGAGTGATCTTGTTTGAAAGAGGATTAAAAAACTAAAAGATTGGTATAATTTTTTTGTTCAAATTCACAAAACTGAAAAAGTTATGACAATTTAAAATTTTGGGGGTTTTTTTTAAAAAAAAATCGAGGTTGTTGGGGGGGAATTTTCCATGTTTACCCTTTTCTTCCTTAATTAATACATAATAATTACAGTTTTGCCACCAATCAATCTCATCCATTGATTTTGATGATCCAAGGGTCCAGAATGGTTCTTTAGGTTATTTGTTTAACACATGGTTCTTTATTGATCCAATTTATATATATATATATATATATATATATATATATATATATATATAGAATTGAGTTCAAGTAAAAAAAAATTAAGGTACTTAATGTAAGGAGAAAGGAGATTGTGTCATGTGTCCTTTTAATTAAAAGGGTAATTTAGGAAATATGTATACATCCTAAAATTCTGCTAACCTAATTCTCTCTCCCACGTTTAAATACATTCATCGATTCCCCAGAACTTTAAACCACCACCATCGCTTTTCTTAGCCCTGCATTCATCGCTTCCCCATCTCGCTACTCCATCGTCGATTTGACGTCGCCGTTCGTCGGCAGTTCCTCTCGACGCCGTTCCTCTCTGCCGCCGCTCGCCATCTTCCATCCGTAACCCTAGATTCCTCTTTTATTTCCGCTGGCCACCTTCCCTTACCCACATGAAACCCTAATCGGCCCAGCGCCGCCGTCTTGAATCTTCCACAGATTGTGTGCATCATCCGCCGCCCCTGTGAAGTCGCTACCTCTACGCCACCACCGCTACTGGATGCACGAATGCTTTCGATTCCGCTCGCAGATGCACAGTTGCGATTCCGGATGCACATCGCCGCTCGCCGTCTCTTGTTCTTCGACTTTGTTTGATGATGTGCTTCAATTTCTATGCACATAAAATATTACAGATGCACATCGCCGTTCATTGTTCATCGCCGGTGACAGCAAGGTGTGGGGGTTACGACCCATCTTTTTGCTTCTTGCCGCCGCCTAGGGTTGCTTCATCGCTACGGTTCGCTTCTCGCCGGCTAGGGTTTCGGTTTGCTTTTTTAGCCGTGACCTCCATTTGTTTTTCAAAACCCTACTTATTTTATCAGTGATTTTGTTCATTTTTTTTATTTCAGCAAATAATTATCTGTTTTTCTTGAACTGTGCATCTGTAAATGTTTAGGATTGTCTATCGGTTTATTCTTGAATCTTCTGTTCAATTTGATGGATTTGTGCACCGATATAAGATGTGTTGTTTTGTTGATTTGTGCATTTGTGTTTGAATCTGGGTATGTGTGTCTTATAAATCATAATTTAGTTTAGGGTGTGCATCAATCAGTTCTGTTGAACAATAAAAAGATCAATATTTTGAAACAAAATGTAAATGCAGATGAAAATGGCGACCTGGAGAGAGAATTTTTAAAACTGGTCAATAATACCCTTAATGGTTTTTTCTAATAATTAATAAAAAAAGAAAAAAACCACTTTTTTAGGAATAGATTTGAAAAATCTAATGGCTGAGATTTCACCTTACATTTTGTACCATAACTTTCTTTTTACTAGATCTCTACCCTATATATATATATATATATATATATATATATATATATATATATATATATATATATATATATATATATATATATGAAGATCTTCTACTTTTGCCTAAGCTAGTGATGTGAGACAACTAAAACACATAATTGAATGCCACATCAGATTTCCTCAATCACTAAGAGGGCTTAATTGAAGATTTGGAGGAAGATTAACATGCCACATGGGATTCAATAGATATTGTTGTAGTATTGATATAGATCGGTGGTACTTAAAGTTATTGTAAAGTTTCTATATATGACGTGCTAATTATAACTAAGAATTAATGTTGAGTATATGTATGTAACGTAGAATCAATCTTTGAGGATCATCAAGACTACGTTCACATTTAATTAGGGGATGACTATTGATAAAACTTGACTTAATATAAAAATAAAATAATTGGTGGCTAGTAATTCAATTTATGCGGTGGTGGATTTAAACATTTTTTATTAATTTTAAAATAAACATGTTATTAACTAATAGATAATTTTATTGGAAAGTTTTTAAACTTAATGTCACTATTTACATATATATTGTAGGATAAAAAATATATTTTTTTATATATTATGTTTATCAAAACTAATCATCTAGAAATTAGAAAATTTTGAAAACTTAAAAAACTTTGGTATCTAAAATAATTTTCAATTGTAAATAATCACCCTTGATCTAAGGAAAGTAAATATATTGAAAATAAGAGCCTGTGATTGGTAATTATCAAAGAAATTATTAAGAAAATTTGTAAAATAAATTTGTAATTAGTAAAAAAATTGCTATAAATTAGAATGATGATGTTATAATCATATTTTTTTAATTAGAACATTAGATTAGATTAGATTTTAAGATGTTAGTTATTGTAATGTAATTTGTTATTATATGAGATAGATGGTGCGAAATATACGCTCGTTTTAATTTCAATTTAAAAACCTAAACTGAAAACAGTAGAGCAACCCCTCGCTGGGTCCTAGGGTCTGTTTACTTTTTCTTGTTATTAAGTGCTGTCTGGATTAAGTGTCTATCTGGAAAAATAAGGTCTGTATGGAATAAGTAATGTTGTTGTTTGTTTTATGTCTTAAATAAACTGTCTAAATAAGAAAAATATTAAAATCATGAGCTTAATGTAGAAAGTATCCTACTCGTAACTTATTGTGTTAAGTCGTCTTTCTGGATTAAGTAATAAACAAACAATACAATTATAACTTACCAGAATAAGTTTTTTTTCCATTAAGTTAATTAAGTCAAAAGTAAACACCACCCTAGCCTCCTAGGAGCAATGCCATAGAGATTTTCAGCTACTTTTTTTCTTCGACAATATAACTACTTTTAGATATATTATATATACATACATTTTAGAGGGAAAAAGACAGGGTAATAATAAAAGTTAGTGAAGCGCCTTTGAACACAATTCTGCTGTAGCTCGGTTGGTTTAGCACTTTTGTTTTTTAGTAGTAGGTTGTACGTTCGATTCCCGTAGTCTTTTTTACCATCAAACTTGTTGGTGCATACATGGTCATACATTTAAAAGTGCACTCCTTGTTTTGATGATGATAAAAATATTAACATGTGATACTATTGCTTATCAAAATTATTCATATGTTCATATCTATATTCTTCAATGTTAACAAACCTCAAATTGATGATTAAGTGAAGAACAAACAAGTAAAGACTTTGATTCAACAAGAAAAGAAGATAACAAGATAAAAGTATACATTCAGCCTTCACGGTCGATCTCACGGTCGACCGTGAATCAACCGTCGCTGCACAGCTCACAATTCTTAAACATTGTCTTTCTTGAAGTCAGCCGAACTCGTACTCAACAAGTGAAGATGAATTCTTCAAAGCCGATGACGAAGAAATCTACAAACAAGAGTTCGGAAAATATAAGCTCACAAAATAAATAATTGAACATGTTTAAGTTTTTTTTTTAAATAATCTTTATAAAAACTTTTATAAAAATTGATAAATTTTTTATAAAATTCACAAGCTTGGTTGAATTAATACAAGACTTCTTATTTTGGCAAATCCTAAACATAATACATCTTTGAAACAATACAACACCATATTTAGCAAATGAATCTCTCAAAGAAGAAAATTTCCAACATGCTTTTTGTATTGGTTTTCAAAGTTCCATTTTTGTGTTAAGATTTAAACCTAAGAAGTATGGAATCAACCTAACTTTTGCCAAGCTCTTTTTTAGTGAATTTTTATGGTAAAATTGAGTTGTGTGTGGTTTTGGTAAAAGCCCAACGTCTATATTTGAAAGGCTCAAAAATGCTCCAGTAGGCAGACGGTTTTAGCCACGGTCGACCGTGGATCGACCGTGAGATGTCTGGACACTTTTTGAGTTTACTTCTTTTTCCTTATTTAAACCAACTCAAACCTCATTCATTACTCAACTCTTGACATTAGAAAAACACAGAACATATTCTAAGATCTTGTGAGCTTATATTCCAATCAAAAGATATATCATCTACAAGATCAAGATCAAGAGCAAGAGTGAAAAGTCTTCAAAGCTCAATCATTACATTATCATTATATAATTTGTAATAGTGTGAGGATCAACTCTAGCCTTTGAAATTAGAGTGAAGTGAAGATTATCTCTAGCCTACATAATTAGAGAGAAGTAAGGATTAACTCTAGCCATCAAATTAGAGTGAAGCTAGACTCATCTTAGCCTTGTTTGTAAGAGAGAAGAGTATTTCTTGTAAACTAAAGAGAGAAGTGTAAAAGGTTTATCTTTACCTTCAAAGAGAGAAGCTAGTGGAGCAAACTCTTGGTGGGTGAGGCTAGGGAGTGGATGTAGTGCAAGTTTGTTAACACTTGCATGAACCACTATAAATCTCTTGTCTACTATTTGGTGATATCTCTCTACCCTTACTCTCTTTATTTCAAGTATATATATTTGTTGTGTTATAAACTTCAAGAAAAATCTTTTTTAACACAACTTACAAATTTTATTTGTGAAAAATTGGTAAACTAAGTTAAAAATCCTATTCATCCCCTCTAGATTCCAACAAAACTTTTTTAATCTAACGCTTTCACTCAGCCTTTTTGATTTTACATAACAACATATTTTTCTTTTTTTAAGCAACTAAAAACAACGTATTTAATAACTTAAATTCAATATGTATTTTATATTCACATCCAATAGACTTCTAGAAGCCCCAAGTGAAATCTTCATCTCCTTTCAAGAAAAAAAAAATAAAAAGAAGATTTGCCTGGATAATTTTTTATTTTTATGATTAAATTAATAATAAGTAAGTTTGAAACCAGAAATTATTTCATACTATTACAACAATTTATTAACGTAATTTATATATAACAGTAAATATAACTTTTACATAAAAAAGTTATAGTGATATTACGTAATATTTTCATCAAAATATTTAGATAGTTTAAATAGTAATGAAAGTGATCGATTGATGGTAGATTTATAAGAAAAAAAGATAAAGATAAAAGATGGATTATTGGCTAGCGGTTAGAGTAGAATAAGAAAATTACACATACATATAAAAATATATTAAAACCCGTCGCAACACGAGGGCAAAAATCACCTCGTTAAGAAACAATGTTTAGGAATAGTATGGATTTTGATGATCTTAATTATAGGACATTTTTTTTAGAGAAAAAAAAAGTGAATACATGTTGGCTGAATGATCTTAGAGAAAAAAGTAATTATAGGAAACTATTGTTTGTTTACTTTGTTAAATATAATATTTTAAATTATTTTAAAAAATAAACATGATATTGATAAATTAAAGTGGATAAATAGGATATCTTAGGGTTAAAAAAGGTATATATGAAAATTATCTCTAATAATTTTGATTTATATTAAAATAAAAAATGAATCAATATTAACCAAGAAAAGTCAAAATTAGATTGTTATTTTTATCAAATAGATAGTTAAGATTTAATAATATATATTTTTTTTAAATTTAGTGGCTAGGATTATGTAATAGATTTTAATATTTTAATAGAGTTAGTTTTTAATTTATATCAGAATATTTTTTTTTTTTTGCTGTATGTTAATTATTTATTATAATTATTACTACTATTACTCATATTTGTTTAACATATCTATATACTCTTCTGTTTTCCTTTTTTTTTAAATTGATTGTTGTATACTACTAGTACTTGACTGTGATTCCATATTAATAGAATCTTTATTACAAAGATGTTATTCTATTCCACAAGTTCGATCAAGATATTAAAATTTTAGTTTACTTTTGTTACTATTAATATTAGTGAATATTAGTGAAAAACTTGCACCTCAATATTCGACAACCCTAATTTGGATAGCTTGTGAAAGTAGTATATAATAATTATTGTTTAATCATTGTGGAGTTTTTTTAACGAGAGATCTTATATCTTCATACTATTTATATTTATTCTCATACTTACAAAATCAATATAAGTGTCAAAATCAAGTATATAAGATGCAATATATATATATATATATATATATATATATATATATATTTCAAGTGTCATTATTTAGTAAGTAGAAGGATAAAATAGAAAGAATTAGACTCAATGAATAAAGTAGAAAAATTTAGTAAGAGGAAATAAGATTCCCTCTCAAAATTCTTATAGAGAAAGCATGTGATATACATGCTTGAAATATTATAATAAAATTTATATATT
This sequence comes from Pulicaria dysenterica, assembly GCA_947179395.2. Classification (NCBI taxonomy): domain Eukaryota; kingdom Viridiplantae; phylum Streptophyta; class Magnoliopsida; order Asterales; family Asteraceae; genus Pulicaria; species Pulicaria dysenterica. The sequence continues at coordinate 108,546,397 of OX359288.1, read as the reverse complement.
AACCTAGATAGAAATAAGACAATCACAAATATATAATTATTTTTTCTCTAAACAAAATATATCACAAGTTATTAAACATAGTTTATAAACAACCTATAATAAGTTACATTAATATTCAATTTTCATAAATCACTCTCACATATTTCATAAAGCCCTCTAATAATTTTCATCTAACATTCTCTCAATTGATTTAAATTTGAATTAATAGTGGTTTCTTCACATCTACCAATCACAATTATCCATGTCATATATACAGTCATCAATCATATCATCATTTATTATGCCACGCCGGATTTTATCAACCATATATATTATATTAGAACCTCTAGCTCATTTCTGACCCTTGATATAACGAATCAACAGTTGAGATTGCTTTTTAAAATTCTCCCAATAAATTTGTTCTCAAATTAACTATTGCTTAAAAAGGTGAGACAAAAAGCGTTATTCTTAAATAGAACTTGAAAAATACAAACACTACATAACCATTTAACAAAATATTACATAATTGAATAATATAATATCTAAAAATGTTAAAAGACCATTAAATTATTAAACATTCCCAGAAAGTGCACATACAAGGAGGTTGTTAACCTTCGCTGAGACTTATGGTACTTAGGTTAACCTCCATACCAACTTTCCCCCCAAAAATTTATAACACCAAAAAGCATCTCCAAAACTTCTTGATTACCCTAAATCCACCTAAATTAGTCAAAATTATATCATTACACTTGTTCTCACACTATCCTTCATTTCTGCTCACCAAATCCAATTCTCATGCACAACAAGCAACTGTCACCTCCCACCCTCATATAACTCATGACCTGCCTCCCCCCTTTAACATATCTTCAGCATGGACCTTCTCCCTTCTCCCTCTACCCTCAACATGTCAACTTCTTCTCCTTCTTTTTCTCCGGCAACCAGCCGGAAGTTCTTGCCGGACATTCAAATCTTAGAGCTTTTCGTCGCCCTTTTGGTTTTCATAGTCATTAATTCTTTAAGGCAAAGAAAACAGAAAGGGCTGCCCGTTTGGCCGTTTGTGGGTATGCTGCCATCTCTAGTGCTTGGCCTTCGTGTCGACATGTATGAATGGATCTCACAGATTCTTTGTAGACAAAACGGGACATTTGCTTTCAAAGGTCCTTGGTTTACAAATCTTAATTGTATTGTCACTTCTGATCCTCGTAACCTCGAGCATCTTCTCAAAACCCGGTTTCAAGCATACCCGAAAGGCCCGTATTTCCGTTACGTCCTCCGGGATCTTCTTGGGAATGGAATCTTTAATGCTGATGACGACATATGGCAGAAACAGAGGAAGACAGCGAGTATCGAGTTTCACTCATCTAAGTTTAGAAACATGACCACCGAGTCTTTACTAGAGCTCGTTCATAGACGGTTGTTGCCTGTTTTAAGGGAGTCTGTAGATCAATCTACTGAGATTGATCTACAAGACATCCTATTAAGATTAACGTTTGATAACGTTTGCATGATAGCTTTCGGGGTCGATCCAGGTTGTCTAAGTCCAGGGCTACCTAAAATACCATTTGCTCAAGCCTTTGAAGCAGCTACTGAGGCAACTATACTACGGTTTGTTACTCCAACCCTGATATGGAAAATGATGAGGTATTTGAACATCGGATCTGAAAAGAAACTGAAGCATTCCATAAAAGGAGTAGATAGTTTTGCGGATGAAGTTATTCGAACCAGGAAGAAAGAAGTCTCTTTGCAGACGGATGAAAAGAAGCATAGGTCTGATCTGTTGACGATCTTTATGGGACTTAAAGATGATCAGGGACAGCCTTATTCAGATAAGTTTTTACGCGATATTTGTGTGAACTTTATACTTGCTGGAAGGGATACTTCTTCAGTGGCGTTGAGCTGGTTTTTCTGGCTTCTTGATCGAAATCTGACAGTCAAGGAGAAGATTCTGTGTGAGATATGTCAGATTGTGAAAGAAAGGGAAGATGAAGGTGAAAATGAGGATTTAATTTTTAGGCCAGAAGAGGTGAAGAAGATGGAATACCTGCATGCTGCTTTATCTGAATCGTTGAGATTATACCCCTCGGTACCTGTGGATCATAAGGAGGTAATACTTGCTACTTACCATCAATACTATTAACATTATTATTAATGCAAAGCATCTCTTTTATATGGTCCAAACAAACTAGATTTCATAATACAAGCTCATACTATGGTTTCCCTAAAAAACAAAAAAACAGGTTGTTGAAGATGATGTGTTTCCAGACGGAACGGTACTGAAGAAAGGAACAAAAGTGGTTTATGCAATCTATGCGATGGGAAGAATGGAAGCCATATGGGGAAAGGACTGCAGAGAATTCCGGCCAGAGAGATGGCTGAGGGACAAGCGGTTTATGAGTGAATCAGCCTACAGGTTCACCGCCTTCAATGGCGGCCCGAGGTTGTGCTTGGGGAAAGACTTTGCCTACTACCAGATGAAATTTGTCGCAGCCTCCATCTTATACCGTTATAAAGTGGTTGTTGTGGAAAATCATCCAGTAACACCAAAGCTTGCACTCACTATGTACATGAAACATGGGCTGAAGGTGAAACTTTGTGAGCGTAGCAAGTCTGAACTCCAAATGTATCAAAATATAAAGTTTTGAGCTCCTAGATGTGTGGTTTTGTGTTCTTTTTTAACTTATTCTTTCTCTATGATTTTTATTTTTAAAATTATTTTACTTCTATAAGTTAATATTGTAATGCATAAAATGCAGAAAGATGACGCGTAGAGACCGACATATATAGATGGAGATGCATTTTATTGTAACTTACATATAATAAACATTTTGTTTGTGGTATTCAATATTCATGTTCATATACTTGGCTATAAAAAGGATGGGGATGTCAAGTGGGCCTGATATTTATTTTTTTTACTTTAATTTAATTAAAATATTAGGCTAATTTGAAATTGAACATGGATTGAATTCTAAATGATGGTTTACATGAGAGATGTTATGCCAGAAAATAAAGGATAAAATACTCTAGTAGACAAATGGGCAATGAAAATGCTGCTACCTAGTTTCAAGCTTTCCCTGCCCATTCTTCATAGAATTCTTTTAGAAATTCTTCCATGAACTTGTGTCGTTTTTCAGCCCTTCTCTTCCCTGCCTGAAATTTAAACAAATACTGGTTATCAATAGCGATCTAATCCCAGTTGCACAAAAAAGATAAAAATGGAAAACTAGGAGTATGCTAGACTTTTGATTGTCCAACAGGCCAATTCTTATCTTGAAATTTGATATGGAAAAACATAACCACCTTTGTTTTCATTAGATCCTTGAGCTTGAGAAGCTTCTCGTGAAAGTGATTCACAGTAGTTTGCTCATCTTTTCTCATGTATTGGTCCTTTGACAAATCCAATCGAGGTTGAATGTTAGGATCATGAAGCACTCTGTTTCTACTTCCTCCAAAGGTAAAACAACGTGCAATCCCTGGAAACAAAACTTATTCAATGTACCTTCAGGATATACACAAATTGAAGACAATTTTTTGTCCAAATTGCCACATGATTCGGTGCAAATCAATTAAAAATTTTATTTACATATTCTCCACAGTGAAATAAATATTTGAGCACAAACACATTTAAGCTGGCTCAGATTTACTACATCCCAAATTCCCAATTGTACTAGCTGAATGAAAGTATAGAATTGAATGGGCAAAAATGATTAGTTCTGAGCATTAATAGGAAGATGCTTATTTACCAATAGCACCAATTGCATCAAGACGGTCAGCATCTTGCACAACACCAAATTCAGGCATATGAGAACCATTTGCAACTCCATTTAATTCCTCCTTGAAACCTTTAAATTTAAGAATTAAGTATTTTATATAAAGCAACAATGGGTGTTGACAGTAATTTGGAATACACAAACAAAAATAAGCAGGGATAGCCAGAACAGGTGTCTGTAAAGGAGACTTACCCATTCCCTTTATAATAGCTAAAATCTTGCTTCTTTTATCCAAATCCATGCCCTCTTCTTCAAGAAAGTTCTCGACAACTTTCTCCTCAGATGGGTTCCTGCATACATAAAAGGATGTAGCAGAAACTATTTGCAATTGGATAAGAAAGAAGCAAAGGAGAAACATAAAACGTTTCAAGGTAAATGAAACATTAGAGAAAAACTAGTTTCCAAAATAACTGGGAAGTTAGATAGTGAACATTTCATCTGAACAACTTGTAAGGAATCTCTTCTCTCATGGAACAGATGCAAAGTAATACTAGCAACATTGTCATGAAGTAATGGCATTTGAGACATCTAGAACTCCAGGACTAAATATGAACGTTTCAAAAATCTGTTTCAATACGTTCTCAAAACATAAATGTGAATACCTAAAAGTGATAATTATAAGAGGAAAATTATGAAGAATGATGGGTAGATTTGTAGTTTCCTTTTCTACCAGATCTTTAAAAGAGCCACCAATATGGAAGTATTGCTTGCAAGATGTTTTCCATAAGGCTGATTTCAGTTTCAAAAAAATCGAAGACAAAACGGTCAGAAATTATAGAGAAACGAGTAGAGAATTGACTTGGATAAATCTTTTGGATCGTGTATATCACACTTTTTGAAAGTAAAGATTCGTCCCTAATGATGGGTATCACGAACTTACTTTGGATAATCCAAAGATAAAAACTTATGATCTGAAGAAGTTTAGGGCCGCTTCCCCCTTGACCCCCTCTCTTATGACTGCAGTATTCAATAACTAAAAACGATTGTGCACTCCGCACCTCCTTACCCATAGTAGTTAATATGAAAAACCTTATGGTCTCAAATAAACAACAATTACCTAAAACATAGTTGATGACACTTAAATCACCAACAAAAACATGTCAAAAGGTTATAGATATGATACTACTTACCAAGCAATCTTACTGAGGATGCTTGGCAACAAGGACCAAGCCATCTGGAAGCCCGAACAGATTTGCATAAAGTTAAAATTAAATAGAAAGCCTACCTCAAGTACTTGTAGTCTCCTGCATATGAAATAAACTATCATCAATAGCAACAAACGCAAGAGCATAGATAAAATTTTCATGGCTTTTCAAAAAAATAGATAAAATTAGATGATGTTTTATTTCCTAATGAATGGTACTGTAGATTATAAAGTATGTTAGGATTTAGGAAAGTGTTTTCGGTTTCTTGCGAAGCTAAAATGCTCCCAAACAGGCAATAATGGTAAATTTTATTGATAGATATGAACAAACCTAACATCTTCAAAACATGCTGCGGAAACAAAATGTGAGCCAAATAAAGCATTAAAACGTGGATAAAAAAGAACTGGGTAAATATTGAGAGAAGTTAACTTTGTGACGATACATGACCCCCCCCCCCCCCCCCTTGCACACTATTATCATTATTATCATGCATAAATGAGTGAATAAATCAGCTTCCTTTGGAACACTAATATAAAAAAATTTCTTTTCAGGAGGCATAGTTTTCTAAATCCTGAATCAGCGCAGTAAATAACATAGACAGAGGAGGATGAGAAACAGTCACCTATATCATGAAGGAGTGCAGCTAGCTCAACCTGAAAAAAATAAGATAAATGACCAACAAATAGGCTGAGATTGGAAAACTAAAATAAACTAAGAATACACATACCTAAATAAACCCAATCAAATAACAACTATTTATAAGACCATGCTTAACTAAAATGTAACTATCCAACTATGAACTTTGTAGTCAGGTAGTACAGAACATGAATTTAACAAATTAGAAAGAAAGTAGACGCCTAAAGGGTGTTATAAGCATCCACAGTGATTTAAAACAGATAGGGGTCCGAAATTATGTATCAAAATGATATCTTGATGGGGATAAAACTATCAGCAGCAGAAGGAGCAGAGGATTCATTAGACAATGACTTGGATTCAGAGATGTCAGCGGACATACAGATGAGTGACTGGATGTAAAAGAGTATACAAAGAGAAACCATGTAACCGAATATAAGAGACGTGAACCAGAACTTAAATCCAATGAAGTGACATCAGGTTTGACACCACTCAACCATGGCACCAGTCACATGACCTCCAAACAGATCAAGCTTTGTTTATGGCTGATGTTAAATATAGACACCTTTCCAGATAGCATTGTAACAGAGCTTTGTAAAAAAGCAAATGCGAGCTTATGAAAGCCCTTCCATATCTTGGGAATCTTGTCTTTACAAAGACTATGAATGTGCATCTTCACAGTATTATCATTGTTGAGTAATGTCCCACATAGGACGAATAGTGACTAGGACAAATAGTGACTTTGTAATGAGCTTTATAAGAGTCATGGGCTACTCCTCCCATAACCAATTGGTTTTGAGTTGGAACCCCACAAACTTACATGGTATCAGAGCAAGGTTCACCCACTCCACGTAACCCATAAGTATCCACATGTTAGGCGCGATAAAAAAAAGAACGCCACACGTGAGGGGGCGTGTTGAGTAATGTCCCACATAGGACGAATAGTGACTAGGACAAATAGTGACTTTGTAATGAGCTTTATAAGAGTCCTGAGCTACTCCTCTCATAACCAATTGGTTTTGAGTTGGAACCCCACAAACTTACAATCATAAACAAAAAAACTGAATTACCATTAGTTAACTAGCATCTTTTTATAGTGGATGCCAGTTGAGAAATTGTAGCCAAAATAAAAAAAAAAGTCATACCCCTCTACAGTCGCGGTTTCACTTTGTCATTGTAGAGACATTCATCAATCTAAGCTAATAGACTTATTAACCAACTACTACAGAAGAAAGAGGTAAACTACATTCTAAGGTCACAACCGTATCTTTTCAAGTTTAGAATTGACATGGAGTTTCAATATTATTTGGACATTAACAACTCCTTTTGGATAACAATAACCATTAAAATTCTGTGACATTTAGAAATCCCCATAAAACTTTTAAGTTAGAAAGCAATAACTTTGACCTCAGGTAATAACGTGCCCCTCTTTGTCATCCAAATAGGTTTGCAGAAATGATTAGGTGATGTCAGCAAGACATAGATAATGGACCTCGTGCTTTATGTTAAGTTGTTAACCACTGACTATCTGAAGGCCAGGTACTCCACATTATGAGCAAAAGTTTTAGAAAACAACTGAATGCTTCCGAAACAGAAAAAATAAGAGTACTCCTTTGTTCATCTAAATCCTACAAATAAGCACCACCTTTCGTATTGGGAAAATCCAGTGGAAATTGGAATGCAAACTTCTCGTTCAAATACATTGAATTAGAACTACAGTACTGAAGTGTTTGTTTAGTTTCAGGTACAAGTATTACCATCGAAAAACATCAATTACACTAATTTGGCCTAGTACTATTTTTCAAATTAATGCTACTTAATATCTTGAAACACGAAATCAAACAACTTCTCAACCTATCTTCAACCTAAAGTTTACAAGTTTCATGTGACAGAGGTTTATAACTCCTGTATCCCCCGATTCAATTTGTGAAGTTTCAGAATACGAAAAATACGCATCATTCACAAGCATAAATCAGCGATTGAATGTCAAAACTCACGGTTTCCACTGCGTTCTATATGTGAGTCACATCACACATGAAGGAAGGAAAGCAATGAATATCATAAAAAGCATGTATAAAGAAACATACAATTTCGAGGGAGATTGATGAAGAAGAAGAAGAAGAAAGGGCTTCCTCGTGAGCGAGGGAGAGAGCGAGGTCACGAACACGGAAAGCATGGGCAGCATCATGAGAAGCATCGTTCCCTTTCATCATCAGTTGGACCAAACTCTCTGCGTTTCTTACCGTTTCACTCTTCGCCATTGCTTTCTGCCCTTCTGCTTTGCTTGCTTCCAAACTTGACATATTATTATGCTTTGACCTGTTAATTAATGGTTGATTTTGACTTTGCAGTTTCTACAGCTAAAATTGACCAGGGATATCAATAATCAACCAATCTTTTCATTTTTTATTGGGTAAAATATGTTTTAATCCCTAAACTTTAGATTTGAAGATAGTTTAATCCTTAAACTTCTTAAATAAATGATTTAATCCCTAAACTTTTTTAATAAATGTTTTAATCTCTAAACTTGTTATAATCCATCATTTTAGCCACTTGACCTTCTACAGCAAGTTACCAAACTTCTAAAGAGCATTTTAATCACTAAGCTTGGAGTGTAATCGAATCAATCCGAACCAAACCTAGTCAAACTCTATCTCGACACTGCCTCTACAACTTAAGCCGGTAAAGATTGAACAATCAATTGGTGAGTGGTAATTAACCGTTGTTTAACAATCTACAAAGCCACGAATCACCATCTCATGGATTCCCAAAGAAACTAGAAAACAAAAATAGAGATAAAAGAAGTCGAAGATATGCAATCATTAAACTAGTGCAACTATACGAGTTAGAGTTTGACTAGGTTTTGTTCGGCTTGATTCGATTACACCCCCAAACTTAGTAATTAAAATGCTCTTTAAAAGCTTGGTAACTTGCCGTAGAAGGTCAAGTGGCTAAAACGATGAATTGTAACAAGTTTAAGGGTTAAAACATTCATTAAAAAAGTTTAGGGATTAAATCGTGCATTTAAAAAGTTTAGGGGTTAAACCATTTTTAAACCTAAACTTTAGGGGTTAAAATATATTTTACCCTTTTTTATTTTACTTGTTGTGTTCAATACGATCTATAAAAAAATATTGTCTTCAAATTTTAATATTTGATCACATATGATTCAATATACAATTACATGTGATTATAAAATCATCACATATTAATTACGAAAATGTCACACCGTCCAAAATTTTAAAATTCAATCTAGATCATTAATGGGGCTGATCCAAAGGCTAAGATTATTCCCTCAGGACTATCGATTAAGTATATGAAGATATAGTATATTTTCTTAATTTTATTTATTTTAAATTAGTGATCGTGTAACAAAAAATTCGGAGTGAAATTGTTATTGAGTTCGGAATAAATTTTACAAAAAATTCCTTTTTACTTTTACTCATTATATGTTAAGATGTATGTAATTTAGATCAACCTAAATGATTTATTAAAATAGCTGCAACATAAATATTAATTATATTATTTTATTGTTAGTATTATTAGAAACATAAATTATTTGATTTTAAAAAATATATATAGTTTAGGGATTATTTTGTCATTTCACTACACTTAAGTTCATGGGTTATTTTGTCATTTTACAATCTTGCATATTCACGGGCTTCTATTCTAACAAAAGATTGAATTAAAAGATACAGTTAGGCTAATAGAAACCCATGGGCCCCACGTATTTGGGCTTACAAATCAATTGATATTATATCATTATAATATAATAGTTGGTCCAACATTTCTAAAAAGGTACAGCTGGCAGCTTTTGATTGGATAGAAAGTGCCTAATAAGTTGAAGGGATTCCTTGGGTTTGAAAGTAGGTACTTGATGTCCAGCTCCTCTTAGTGTTACAAACCTCAAGTCATCGTATGCAATCGTCCATCCACCAACCTTCAATCCATTACATTCAAAAGTTTATATAAGATTTAACTTTACACATTTTACTATTATTTATATTATTTCTATAACATTTTACTGTGTTGTAAAATAATTACCTGAGTTTTAAAGTACCATGGAGACCAATCTTCAATGATTTTGAGACCAAGTTTTCTCAATGAAAGTCGTGTAGAGGTCACCGGAATCCTTCCATCAGTATCTCCACTGTAAACCCAAACCCGAATACCCCCAGCAACAAGTTTTCTGATGACCGGGAGTATAGAATCAGGAGCGTCATTCCAAAATGTTATAGCATCACTGTATCAAGCACGTCCCTTGTTATAAAAAAAACAATAAACAAATTGTTTAATGGATCAAAAGGGGTTATATGCAAAGTTACCTACAATGTGACCATGGGTAGGGTATTTTCGTGGTATTAGCGTGGAGCGCGTGTTGTACATTCGGCTTGTTCATATATGACTCCGTATATTGTGATTGGCACGGGTCGTATCCTGTTGGTTTCACATGCCACGCTTTCTGTGATCAATTCTAAACATAGTGAATATAAGTTCTTTAATTGAAGTTTAATTATCTTATTTTGATCAGTAAAGACACACAATACACCATCTAATCTATATGTATGTCCAAAACGGGTCTTTGACCCCGTAATCAATGCATTATCAAGTAAACTTACGTTCTTGGAGAAAGTCCGAGGGGAAACATTGCCATGAATATGAGTGCGTTGGGTCGAATTGGGGGTAGTATCAACACACGAGGGCGCATACAAGCTATACATGTCGATGATTTTGTAAACATCAAAGTATTCGTTCAGCGCCTTATCACAAACATCAGATGATTTGGGGTCGCTAAAGTTGCATTTTGTCTTGACATCATTATACACACGATCAGATATGACAGCATGATCCCAAGCATAATCGATCATTCCAGTTTGATCAGTTTCATCATCCAACAACGCGTTTCCAATCTGTATTTTCATGTTTCATTTCTTCATAATTTAATGATTTCATGAAATTAATTAAAAGTACTAATAATAAAAAAAGAATGTGGAAATGCGAACCATTAATCCCTTGAAATTGATACGATCTTGGTTGGAAATAGTGTTGTTTTTATTGAATATAAGCTCGGCCAACTGTGGAACATAGTGCCCTGAAGAAATACAAATTAAATACATTATATATAAATATAAATTTGGTGTTCGATCTCCTGTTAATTAACTTTGTAAGTTTTTATTCTCAATTAATTTAATTAAATTAAAGATGTAACATATATATTAATTAATTACCTGCATAGCTTTCACCAGCAAGGTAGAATTCATGGGACTTGTATTGAGGAAATCTTCTAAACCACTTGACGAGAAATGTGTAAGAATCTTGGGCTGCAGTCGATCAATCATGATTACAATTAATTTAATATATGCTACAGATTGAGTGAAATCAACATGCATGCATGCATGTATGTATGTATATGCAAAACATATATACCTGTAATTGTATCACCAAGCTGCTTGATGTCGGTGCTGGTGTTGGTGTAAGAAAATCCGACACCAACCGGAGACTCGAGAAATAACAGGTTAGCAGCTTTAATTTAAGAAAAATGTAAAAGATAAGAAATTAGTAGCGTAATTAAGTCATAGTTATTATATATGCATGTAAAAAATGAATAATTTGAGTAAATAAATGAAAGAAGTGATATTGAATTAGAATAGCTAATTGCCTAATTAATAAGTAAAAGAAAATAACAATGATTTTATAGATGTATGTATTAATTAATGAATATATATATATAAAGCCATAAAGGTATGTATGTACCTTTGTTCCAGGCGTAATTGTTTAAACGGAGTTGTGATTTGTCCTTGTTAACAACAAACGGTCCCAACTCTTCCAATCCTCCAAATCCAATCGACGAACATCCTGGACCTGCACTATTTAATATATTATTATTTCTTTAATATTTATCGTTGAAAGCTGCTAACCTCATGTTATTGATGTTACTTATAACATTCACACATACATGACTATATATAACTTTAATTATATATAAACATCAAAACAACATCGTACGTATTATATCAACTGTGTCTAATCAAACCAATTCTCTTAAACTAATGCTTCATATAAAAGATGAAAAATGATTTGTATATCATGTGCTTAAAAGTATGGGGAAATGATACATGCAGCTAACATCACCTAAGTTAGGTGATGTTGCTCTTACATACCACTTAAATAATTAAAACACTTAAATAACCTTAATACTCTTTATTTAAGTGGATATGTGAGAGCAACATCACCTAACTTAGATGATGTTAGACGCATGTATCATTTCCCAGTATATATGTTTAAGAAGAAGATAATAACACATTTTAGAATAGGGAGTTAGGGAGTCCCTCTCCCTTTATCATCAACAATTTGCTTAGTAATATAATAATACATTAACCATGTTATCTAATCTCAATTCACCTAGATTAGTTTACTCTCAAATTACAACAAAATCTCTTAAAACTCTATAATTAAGAAGAAAAGGAGAGGTTGAGTGTTTGACAATGTGATGTTAATAGAAAAATGTAAGGATGACGTGATAACATCTTCATTACTCTTCATTACTAACACTCTAACGCTTAAAATGAGTAGCCCTCGTAGATAGGAATGGATGTCACAAAGATGTAGATATTTTTAAACGAGGAATAAACTCCATTGTACATATTATATAAAAAGTTAAACAAACTTAGACCACCAGCATCCATCGCATACTTCACATAGCCACATCAGCGCCACATCATTCCCCCACCAGTCTCTCATCCCATCACACAAACTCCGCATCCATCATATACTTTACATCACAAAAAAGAAAAAAAATAAGCCCTTCTCTCACATCTTCTCTCCTCACGAGCGCGACTGTGGTCACCGGCGTGACCGTGAGAGGCCACTCACGAACCCCAGCGATGGTGTTCCCATGCGTGAGCAGCCCTCACACGGCCTCCCTCGTGACGGATGCGGCCGGTCTTAACACTTCAATATCCCTTCAAATATAAGAGTAGGTGGAGCAGTGTGGCTATCAAGCACCATCATAGTGTGATGCCACCCTAGTTTCAACATGGTGCTACTACTACCCACATGGAAATAAAAATAGCACAGTACAACATTTTTTCTTTTCATCTAAAAAACCTAGACAAAAGTTTTATATTCTGGCTATAAACAACTATATTGATTCAAAAATGAATTATGTTTTTAACACAACTGAAATTAATTCATATTATTCTTTTTTCTATCTTCATCATCTCAAATGTTTTCTTCTTTATCTTCGATCTTATGGAGAGTGTTAGATTAGAACCGTGAATTCACCAATATTGGATGTGTGTGAGTAGGGGTGTGCATAGAAACCGAAAAATCGAAACCAATCCGTTAAAACCGAACCGATAAAACCGAAACCATTTCAAAACCGACGGTTCGGTTTTCAATTTTGCAGAAACCGATGGGTCCGGTTTGGTTCCGGGTTTTAACTAGAAACCGCCCCACTAAGAAACCGTCCCATTAATATTTAATATATTATATATATTTTTTAATTTTATAGTTTTTAAATAGAAGTCAATGAAGCCTATTGAATATTTCAAGGTCCAATTATTAAGGTCAATAACTTTTCATTCCCTTTGTCGTTTACCTTTTTTCAGATCGACGTTTGTATTATGATTATATAATAAAAAATATTTTTATTATTTGAATAGTTGAGTTGAAAATTGTATTAAGTGTTGAAGTATGTTATTAGACTTTGAATTTAATGCTAGAAATTAGATATTGTGGCTGAAATTTGTATATAATGTTATATATATAAAGGTTAGTACAAGAAATTTGATATTAATATTGAAAACCAAGTGGGTTCGGTTTTGAAACCGAAACCAAACCGTTAATGACCAGAATCCGTCAAAACCGAAACCGATAGATTCCGAAACCATTGGGTTTAAAAATCCTAAAACCGAAAATAGCGAATTGGGTTCGGTTTGAGCTTAAAACCGCCCCATGCACACCCCTATGTGTGAGAGAGAGAAGACGAGGAAGAATTTTAAAAAGTGTTTTTATTTCTTTATCTTCTAAGGTCTTGAGTAGCACTCTCCTCAATTCAAATTAATTTAAATGTCATATCCGTTTTTTTATTTTTTCTTTTCAACTCAAATCAACTCAAAACTCAAGTAGCATCCAACTCAAATCAAATCAAACAACTCAGATATTTTTCTCTTTTCTCACTCTCACTACAAAACCAAAAAGAATGAAAAAAATTAAAAAAAGAAAAAGCTGCAATATGCTTCGGTTTGGTGGAGCCGAGGTGGAGGATTTGGGGTGGAACCCGAAACCCCCAGTGGGGTGTTTTCTTTGAACCTAAATGAACCCAAACCCCCTCCCGAACCGTTACGCGTGGCCTTAAAATATTAATTGGATTTCAACTTTTTTTTATTTATTTACATAGGTATAAAATATTAAACGAATATAGGAATAAATAGACACCTGAGTAAATATTCGTCAACTAAGAATCAGTAGGGTAATATTAAAAACAAGAGGATTAAACTAGTCAATTAAGATAAACCTTAATTTTCTTTTATTTTAAACGTTTGTCGATAAAAAAACTAAAATAGCAACAAAAAAAAAGGATGACGCTTGTTGGGCTGTTGTCAGATAGTAGTGGGCCGAAAAGCTGACAACCTTTTTATTGGGTCGCCGTTTTAAAGGAATTGTTCCTTTCGAAGACAACTAGTTTGAAAGAACTATTTAAATTTGATAACGACGTCGCATACCATGCTCATCATTCATCATGTCAAAACTTTTTAACATAAAAAACTTAAAAACTTATTATGTTTGTCATTGCCCCCAAAATAAACATCAATGTATATATTGCACAAACATCTTATAGATTTTTTTTGTAAAATAAAAACCTATAAGTTTCTGTGTCACTATATTACTAGAATCTTTAAATTGAACCAGTATAATTTATTACTAAATAATAATTCTATATATAGTATTTAAAAAATAGAATGATAACATAATACTAAGGTCCTATTTGTTTTATCGTATTGGAATGATATTCCTCTACCTAAAGGAATATAAATACTTCAAATAATTTAATTTCGTTCTAAATAATGTTTATAAACGCAATATACAACGGAATTTAGTTCAATTCCATTATAATCATTCACATTACGATGAAACAAATGGAACCTAAAAGTTATGAATAATAGTAAAAACCTATATATGTTGTTTGATCATTACTTTCCTTTAAAATTTTGCATCTAGAGTGGAGAGAGGTAGTGACGAGAGACAAGTGACCATCATGCCGTGATGCATGGGTGTGGCCAAAACTGAAAATAATTTTTTTGGTTGTTAATTATTATTTGATAGGTTGGTTGTAATGTATACTAGTCTTAAAATTTTGTATGGTCGGATATTACATGTAGTGCGTGATGAGTTGTATGTTGGGAGAGCGATACTTATGTGATGGTGCGACGAGTGTGTGATGTGTGTGGATAATCTAAGTGTAACCCACATGTAATGTAACAAAAAATCATAAATGAAGATTGAAGGAATAGAGTAAGGTGGTCACAATAAGATAAAAGGGGACCAAAAGTTTTTGTACATTTCTTCAATGGATGAATGTGGGTGTAAATGTGTAATTTTGCAGTCACAATATGCTTTTTTTCTTCATATAAAATATTTTCACAAGATACTTTTGTGACCATGAAGCTAAAATTACACATTAATTACACCCTATATCACAATACTTCTCCAATTGGAATTTCATAAATTAACATAGACTGGGGTCCAAATCTATTAATTTCCATAAATTCCAACATAGGTTTAAAGCGGGGTTTTCAATTAAAAAATATGTGAACTTTTAACAAGAGTGTCGAATATATGTAAAGGTCGGAAACTCTAGTAATCTGTAATATTAAAAGATAAGTTATCTTTTAAAGATTTACAGATAACTTTTGCAATGAATATGAAAACTACAAATTGTGTAATGCACTGTTAAAACCCTACACCAACATTTTATTCATGAATTTCATTATATATTTTATGTTTTTAATCGTTAGAACAATGATTCTATGGTTACAAGAATGTTAATCACTTGATCTATAATATTATATTCGGAAGAACTTTAAGATAATTATTGGGTATATCTTATTTCCTTTTAAAAATTCGACTCTACCTAACCTGAGTACCGTAGTTGACTCTTTTATTTTATTGTTTAACTTAGTTAAAAAAAACCACGTATATAGTTTCTTTTTTCTTTGTTAGCTACATTTTTACTTTTTGACAAAACTTTTATTAATGCTACTTTTGCAAAAGGTAGTAAACAAATTTACATGGAATAACATGAGGTTTGGTCCCCAGTGCCGAATTAAGTGGACATGCAAGTGCTGCAAATCGCAAGAGGTGATGATAATTTCTTTTAATAGCTAAACCTTAATTCTATATTATGTGTTTATATCGGGACTTAAACCCATAACTTTAAAATATAGAAACACATTCTTCAAACTTTAATACGGCTAGACGAAGACCTTTAATAGGTAATGATAAAATATGGTTGGTAGTAAAAAGCACAATGGTGTTTTTGAATGTATTTAACTTTTAGTAAAAAGAAAAAGATGGTCGATCAAGCTTTCATGTCCAGTACTTTCTATTTGGAATAATTGTATCACGTCCTTGTAGATCACATGTAACACTTTTTTAATATGGCTGATAATTCGTATATAATAAAATTTTTTATATATACCACGTTTATGTTTAATCAACTTACACTATATAGTTTACTGCTTGTAATCGTTATATATTTTATGTATACTTTACTGCTTGTAATCGTTATATATTTTATGTTATGTACAAATTATTTTCTGTTAAGTATAATAATATATGTAAATATATATAAAAGTTTATTAAAATCTGAAATTATTCCACAAAACATATAAACGTGCATTCAATTTTATTTTTATTAAATCCATTAAAAAGAACACATGAAAAATATTAAGTATAATATTATATGTAAATTTTATTTTTATTAAATCCATTAAATCCACAAAATATTATATTTTAGTATATACTTGTTTATATATAATGAACTACACAACGATTAACATTGCAATCACTAATAAGTCATATTAGACAATTTGATTATATAGAAATATATATAATAATACTCGAATGAACCGCAAAAAAACAATGCTTAAAAAATGATTCCCTTAATTATTTGTTTGGTTATGCATTATTACTTCATTCATAAAATATATTAAAATTTTCATGTCTTACTCTTATGATCGATATATCAAACAACAACAGTAGGTCATGCATGACAAAACGAGTACCCCATCTTTTATACATATGTCAGACATTTTAGTTATGTCTTGTGTGTATTGGATAAATGATATTATAGTTTAATACAAATGATATAGTCCGATTACATTGGAGGGTTAGGGCCTATTAAATTTGGTTTGTGTAATATATACTTTATAAATGGTGATCATTGATTAATATAACATATAAAATACTTTATAATTTTTATAATTTTAAATAAAGACTTTTCTTTGATACGAATAATTAATTAATTATTTTTTAGGTCATGCGTACGACCACACCCGAAACCTCAGCATGACCTTCGGGTTGACTAGGTTCCACAAACTCCTATATGCCCCTATGATGTAACCCTATCGGATGAGGTTTTCAAGTCCCCCAACCCGATCTTTTTTCCTCTCTCCTCTTTTCTTTACTCTTCTAGATCGATCTCTTTCTCTCTATGATATATATTATAAAATAAAAATAACAAGGTAAAAATTAGATTGTTGATCGCATTGAGGTTAAAAAGAAAAGGAAATGAAAAGATAATGTGATGCTGATGTGGTTTCTACATTGGGTAATCGGACTATATGTCATATAGTTAGCGAACGCCTGCTAGGAGATTAAATATTTTAGTTAGCTGGATCTGATACCCAAATTAATGAATATAGCTAATTCATTTAAGGATATACGTTTGCGTAATTAGTATATATACATTGTTTGCGGGATCATGGCCAAATCATAATCGTTGTGCTAATAATTATTATTAGCATCAAATACAACCAACAAACAAGTTAATAATATATAATAGCTCCAAACATAACACTTGCACTTGTCTTTCAAAAAAAAAACATAACACTTGCACAATGATAAAGTACAAATTAATAATTACTTTTATCAAAAAGTTTGTAGTTCAATATTATTAAATTGTTTCCTGCAATTATAAATTTTGTAAACAGTTAATATAGATTTAAAAATAGGTTTAAATACGTGTTCTCTTGTTGCTGAAAAAAATATAGTTGGGTTTTCTCATAGTCCCCATCAATTAATTTAGTAAGCGACTTAAAAATCATTATTTTATGTAATAATGTTATTATAATAAACTATGAGATTTTAATCTAGCTTAGCGTATAGCATACATCAGATATGCGTAACCTAGCCAGCTTCCCTGATCATCCTATCACCATATATTCCAAGGTATTTGTGGTATATATGGACTTGATATATATATATATATATATATATATATATATATATATATATATATATATATATATATATATATATATATATATATATATATATATATATGGGAGGGTTCAAACGATAACTGTTTTTCGTACGAGAACTGCGAGAACCAATCTCAGCCGTTCCTTGGATATGGGAAGTTCATGGATGGAGAGCGTGGAGGGGATCAAGTGTGGCAGGGTGCATGTGAGGAATTCATGGGTGGGCAATGACATTAAAGGAGGGGAACTGGACGGCTCAGATTGGTTCTCGCAGTTCTCGTACGAAAAACAGTTCTCGTTTGAACTCTTGCCTATATATATATATATATATATATATATATATCGATATAACAAGTTGTAACAAATAAACATTATCTGGTGTTGTAAGTCGGTGTTCCTTTTGAGTAGGGATGGCAAAAATACCCGATCCCGCAGGGAATACCCGAAACTGAAACTTTTGGGACGGGATTTGGGACGGGTAAATAGTTATGGGACCGGGTATGGGATTTCTTTCAAAAAAATTCGCGGGTATGGGACAGTTATGGTTTTAGTCAATATCCGCCCAATTATCCGTCCCATGTACCCGATCCCGAACCATTTATATTTTTTATAATTTTATTATATATATATAATATATATTACAATGTTATTATATATAAAATAATATGAATTACAACATTAATAGTCCATACTTCTCTTTGACACTTCCGTGAAGAACATTCTTTCATTTTAATGTAACGATTTAAATTAAATTATCATGAAATTCGGATAGTTTATACTTGTATGGTGATTGTATTAAATCAATTAACCGTTGAATTTGTTGAATGTTGATGTTGCTAGAAAATGAAATTTAAAGAAAAAAACACTCTTTGTTTGACGTGATTCGCATGAAATTCTAGGAAATAAAACTTTATTTAGAAGAACTTAATTGACTAGGAGTATAAATGGGATACCCGATACCCAGTGGTATACCCGCGTCCCTGATGGTTATTAAGTAATGGGATACCCGAAGGGACGGAACCGGGTATGAGACATGATTTTATAATAGGGTATGGGACTGAGATGACCAATACCCGTCCTATTGCCATTCCTACTTTTGAGAAGTTGTAGGTTCAAGTCTTCCCATATGAATAGTGGAGTAGATTTATGAGTAGGTTAATTATAGAGTGTGTGTTTACCGTTAAAAAAACATATAAATAAACATTATTTTATATTCATTTTAACCCATCAATTAAAAGAGGCGTCGAGCTCCTTTGAGTTCGTCGGGTGATGATGAGTGAGAAGACAAATGAGTCTAAGTGGGTGACGAGCATTTGACTGAGCAAATTTGCACGAGACCCACTACGGGTGCTCATAGAGTCGAGTTTTTATCTTAAATAGTCTAACTAGTATTTCTATAGTCGTTTTTAATACTGCACTTGTTAAAAAGTGACGTAGCCAGGATTTATGATTAGGGTTGACCAAAACATGTTGGAAAATAAAGATAAGGAATAGCAAGAAATATCTAGTATAATTTGTTTGTTTAATCATTTAAGAAGATCAAGCCCTGTGTTTCACATTAATAGAATCATCTAATAGCTAATTGTTTGTAATATATATATATATATATATATATATATAGAGAGAGAGAGAGGAGGGTTCATGCGAGAACCGTTGTTAGTGCGAGAACCGCGAGAACCAATCTCAGCCGCTCCTTGGATATGGGAAGTTTCATGGATGGTGAGCGTGGAGGGATAGAGTGTGGCAGGGTGCATGTGAGGAATTCATGGGTGGGCAATGACATTGAAGAAGGGGGAATCGGACGGCTCAGATTGGTTCTCGCGGTTTTCACACTAAGAATGGTTCTCGCATGAACTTTTTCCTATATATATATATATAGGGGAGGGTTCATGCGAGAACCGTTGTTAGTGCGAGAACCGCGAGAACCAATCTCGGTCGTTCCTTGGATTTGGGAAGTATCATGGATGGAGAGCGTGGAGGGATAGGGTGTGGCAGGGTGCATGTGAGGAATTCATGGGTGGGCAATGACATTGAAGGAGGGGGAATTGGACGGCTTAGATTGGTTCTCGCAGTTCTCGCGCTAACAACGGTTCTCGCATGAACTTTTGTCTATATATATATATATATATATATATATAGATCGTGGATCAATGAAGAAGTTTTTTGGGGGAGAAGTCTAGGAAACAAGGAGGAAATGACACATGTCCCCCATCTTGTGTCTTTCCCCCTAAAACTTTAACATACCATAACTTTTATATACTAAAGTTTTTTTTTAAAAAAATTGCACCACTTTAAAGAAAAAATTATGCTCTTTCATTTGATACCAGTATTGCATATTTTAATTTTTTTGAACTATGTTGCACAATATTAAACTGTGTTGCACCAATTTCGCACTGTAAGTCATATCACTATGTTGCACATATTTTGCGCTCTATTACACAACTTTACACTATTTTACACAACATTAAAATGTTGCACAACATTCGCACTGTGTTGCACATCAAATACACAGTTTTTCTATTTTTTTTCACTATTTTGACCCTAGTTTTGAACAAGATCGAGTTTGATTCGTCAAAAACTTAAAACATAAAAGTTGTAGAGCTTAATGCACACTTTCTACAATTTTTCGAATCATTTAAAACGGATGTAGTATGAGCAAGATACGAATTTTTTGGTTTTTTTCTATTTTTTCAACAATTTGACCGTAATTTTGACCAAGATCGAGTTTGATTCGTCAAAAACTTAAAAAATAAAAGTTATAGATCTTGATGTATACTTTCTACAGTTTTTTGAATCACCAAAAAAAACATGCAACACAGTTTAAAAAACGTGCAACACAGTTTAAAAAACGTGCAACACAGTAAAAAGACGTGCAACACAGTTCCGAAGCTGTGCAACAAATTAACGTTGTGTATATAGTGTAAAAGTTGTGTAACACAGCACCAAATGCGTGCACCAAAGTAATATGCCTTATAGTACGAAATTGGTGCAACACAGTGTAAATTTTGTGCAACATAGTTCAAAAAAAATAAAAAATAAAAAAATATATGCAAGACTGGTATCAAATGAAAGAGCATAATTTTATCTTTTTAATGGTGCAATTTTTTTTTTAAAAAAGTTTACTATATAAAAGTTATGATTGGTTAAAGTTTGAAGGGGTATTGGGTTTTTTTACTCAGCCCACTCTCCTTTCAGGAGAGTGGCTGCCACTCACGCGCGTAATGACTTAAATACCCCTCCAGCCACTTTTTTTAGTGCCCCTCCCACTTAAAGTTCATTTTATTTACTAAAATGCCACTAATCATCCTAACCTTAGATTAAATTTGATCAAAGGCCTAGATTGCTTCCTAGGCTTCTCATTTTTAATTCCTTCTTCCTATATCCCTACCCTATATATATATATATATATATATATATATATATATATATATATAGTAATCCATAACCAACTCATAGTATGTTTGTTAAATGTTTTAGTTTATATTACTAGGTTCCTCCGCTAATTACTAAATTAAAGTATATATGAAACGTGAGAACAATTGGGTATAGTTAAAAATGGAACGAATTAATCCGATGAGCTAATTAACGACAAATTGGTTATAATGTTATAGACTTTTGAGTTTTTCCAATAAGTTTTTATACGTACATAACTATGGAAAGCTTTTACCCTAACAAATCCAAAACATTCTTAAAAATAAATTGGACTGGACACACATGTTTGTCTTTTCATAGTACATTTCCGGGTTTTCTGAGAAGAAAAAAACCAAGATATATAATTTGTTCTTGAATGATGTATCAGACTCATTGGCCCACTTGTTCTCTTAATTAAACAAAATATTTTTAAACATTTACTTAGTAATAATAAAAAGAATAATAAGCATTTGACAAGTAATAATTGACATTTCTAAACTCTATATAAAACAAATAAATAACTAGTTTGTTTAATTCATTCATGTTGTTTTTATGTGTTTAATTAGGCCCATAATGAAAAAAGAAGTAAATTAAAGAAAGAGAATTGCTTACCTCCATTCAGCCATAAGAGGAGAGGCTTCTCTTGTGGGTTGTCTGCAGCTTCAAAAAACCAATAAAACAGTGCTCTACCATGGCTTTCATTGACTGTAACATATCCAGCATACTGCCTGAAGCTCACTGGTGGCTGCCCCGGAAGACCGATAACTTGGTCAGCTTTTTGTTCCCGCAATGCTCGGCTCGTCAGCGGTGGCTGTTGGCCGGAAACCACCACACCCCACCAGAAAGAGGCCGTTGAAATTATGAGGAGTAAACTATAAGTCCTTGAGGTGTTCATTGTGTGTGTGTTTTGAAATGATTGAAGGACAGATAGTATGAGTGTATTTTTATATATACACAAAATGCTTTTGACCATAAATGTATAGGTAGCAAGTTTCTTTTTCATGGGCATCAACATTGGAAATATCTATTCCGGACCCTACTCAAGTACTCATTACTCAACAACTTGTTTCCTTCGTTATTAATATAATTATTCTTATTATTATTGTTCTTAATATTATTAAGGCTTAATTGGAAAGTTTTTGTGATGATTTCAAAGTAGTTCAAAGTGTTTAGGGGCTGTTTGGTTGGATGGATTCTTTTTTGAAGGAATTGGATTGTAGAAAGGAATTGGATTTTGAAGGATTTGGAATTTGAATCTAAATCCTTCTTTGTTGTGTTTGGTAGTATCAGGAAATGGAATTGACTTCCCCACCACAAACCACCATCGCCACCTTCACCACCACCTTACTGCCGCCGCCGCCACCGTCTAAACCCTAAATCCTACGTCGCCGCCCACTGTCGCCCACCACCGTCGATACGCTGCCACCGTCTAAACCCTACGTCGCCGCCACCGTCTAAACCCTAAATCGCCGCCACCGTTGAAACCCTAGCCAGAGGTCGCCGTTGCCGTTGAACGTTGCCATCGAACGTCGAAATCCTAGCCAGAGGTCATCGTCGAACGTCGCCTTTGAACGTTGAAACCCTAAATCGCCGCCACCGTCGTCGAACCACCAGCGGTCGAACGAAACCCTAAATCGTTGTCGAACGTCGAACCACCATCGAACGTCGAACCACTAGCGGTCGAACGTCGAACACCAGCTCGCCGAACGTCGCCGTTGCTGTCGAAGGTCGCCGTCGCCGTTGCTGTCGAAGGTCGCCGTTGCTGGGTGGTGTTTATGGTCTGATGATGAGCAAGTGAAGATAAGAAGGAGGAAGGAGATGAAGGATTTCAAAATCCATAGGGTAGTGGAAGGATTTCAAAATCCATCAGCTATGGGAATTAAAATCCATTTTCTAAAATCCATTTCCTTTTCTTGTGTCAAACCAAACACATGATTTGGTGGAATTAAAATCCAATTCCCACCAATTCCCATGGAATCCATCCAACCAAACAGGCCCTTAGTATTTGTAGGACGGCAGTGTAGCCGTGTAGGTGTGATAATGAGTCAAATCTTGATCCACATTTTATCAGGATTATTTTATTTATATGGTTTAACAGGTCAAAAGACTAGATTAATCGGCTCAACAGGTAATCCAATAGGTCGATTTGTTTACTTGGATCACTATATAAGTCGATCAAAGATGTATCTGGGTCGACAATTGATATTAAACTACAATTTAATTTTAACAACCTCCGTCAATTTATCATTCCCCACCAACTGCCCGCCGACGCCAACGCCCGCCATTGGCCACCACCGCTTTCCGACCACCACCACCTGCCAACACGCACCAATGCCTGCCACCACCTGCAGCACACAACACCACCCTTCATCGGCAAGGTGATGGCGGGTGGTGGTGGGTGGTGGGGGTGTGGGTGCTTAAGACGGAAGGCGATGATGGTGGCCGACAACGAGTCTTGGTGACGGTGGTGGCAGCGGGCGACGATTGGTGGTGGACAGTGGTGGGTGGTGGCGGCAGCTGGTCATGGGTGACGACGGCGGACTGTGATGGGTGGTGGCGGAGTGGAGATGTGTGGGTAGTGGAGTTGGGGTAAGAAATATATTAAATATATTATTTTATAAATAAATATCTAAAATATAAAAAATATTAATTGGGTCAAGATCCATTAACTATAAATAAAATCCAAATTCATGATGGTTCTTTATATTAATAGATGTAGATTCAAGTCCAATAAAAAGAGTATAAAGGTTGGGTGATATCTATAAAATATCTGATGCGATATATCCCATTTAACAACACTATAACTTTGTGTATATTTAAAAATTTCTTTTTATCGTTATTATAATTTTACTACATAAAAAATACTTCACTTAGTCTGACCGTTTTTATGATTGTTTCTGATATTCCTTATATTAACACTAACATTCGGCTTTAAATATCCACTCATTATACAAGTAACAAGTTGATGTCTCAATAAATTGTAGGTTTCGTTTGAATGCGCGTTTGACTTGGCAATTCTTTGAAGGACCTCCAACTTGTGCGAAATGTGATACAAGACAAATCAATCTATTTCAAGCATTTATTAATTTCGTACATTCACATACTCGATTGCTATATGTATTTGACCACAATCATCCTCGATTTGGCATATTCTTTATATTGTGTATGATAAAACATTGTTATGTATAGATTATCTCTTATTTAATATATCTTATTATCAATGGGTGATACAGAGATAAGTCGACTTATTGCTAATCACCATTCTTGGCAACCAGTTCTTAACTAGGTTTTTTACAAGTTATTTTTGTGATGATTCATCAAATATTCTCTCTTTATCTAATCTCCTGAAATTGCAACACTTTTTTTGTCCTTCGTAGAATTTTCTTAAATGCAAATAAGACATACCAACGTATATGTATTTTATCAAGATTTGTACACTATAAAACGTAAGGATGTAATCGTGTCGAACTGAACATTGTCAAGGTCAAAACTCGAGTCAACTTTAAAACTCGAGGCTCGAGCTCGACCAAACCTCAAATTTCAAGCACGAGCTCAACTTGATGAACTAGACGATACTCTCGAGCTCGACTCCACTCGGCTAAAAACATTAGTAAATTTTTTCTAAACACCACTATGCAACTAGATGTTGTTACTCACCAATATTAATATGTAGGTAATGCATATACTTATGAAGGGTAACAGTGTAATCTAGCATGAGGTCAATTAGGTTCGCGAACTTGACAAATAATATAGTTCGAAACTCGACTCAACTCCCTGCTTGAGTAACTCGAGCTTGACGTTATTTACGTCAAGTCTATTTCATACATTCTCCGAGCCATTCTTGAGTAACTCGCAAGTTGTCGCGGATCACTTACACCCCTCATTATACATTATTTTATCAACTAAAGTAATTTATATTTAAAGTTATATTATACATAAATTGTAAAGGGTGTGATTGAACCTTGGTATTGTTGCCACGCTTTTCCGTGAGTAAACGCCAAGGTTGGGCCTTGGACTAATAATAAATTAAACATAAGGATATAGTTTGAAAGAAATATTTAATATAGACTATATTTAATTTATAGTATTTAAAGATTAATTTTAGTTTTTGGATTAATCTTATTAATAGTTCAGATTGAATTTTAAAATTTTGGGTGCAATGATATTTTCATAATTAATATGTGATTGTATACTAAATCACATACGACTGAATATTAAAATTTCAAAAATATGTTTTTTATATAAAATTTATTAAACACGACTAACAATTTAAAATAAATGTAATAGTATTACGTCCAGCTAACACACAAGTTTCAAATAACAAGTTTTATTCACATCAACATAAGTAATCATAAATTATTTTACCCAATAATATATAGTGACCATATATCTCACACACAAACACATACACACGTGTATATATATATATATAGAGGGTGAGATTATATATAAAACCTTCCTTAAACATAGAATTATAAAAAACTATTATGTTGATAACACGTGACATTATGATTAGAGTAAAACTGGAAAAAACCTCACGCGCCTCTCTCCAGCAACCCTCCAGCCAACCTTTTTTTTTAAAAAAAACCATCAACTTTAAATTATCATAATTCATTCGTTTTAAAACATTTAAGCAAGAAAATTATATCATTAGATTCAGTTTTTCGTCCTATTTCGAACAAGACCAGACTTGGTATATTTCTGAAACTTTTTAAAATGCAAAATTTTCAAAAATTGTATTTTCATCTGGCTTTATCTCAAAATGCAAAATATCAAAGATGCTGGTCATGTAGATGCTTTCAAAATGCAAATTATAAAAATGCAAAATGCAAACCTACAACTCTACATAACACTAAAATGCAGTCCAAAATACAATTTACATATTCGAACCCAAAATGCAAATTCCATACACAACACTACAACGCAGTCCAAATTACAAATTACATATTCGAACCAAAAATGCAAATTCCATACACAACACTACAATGCAGCCCAAAATGCAAATTACATATTCAAAATTTGTATTTTAAAAAAAAAATTAGAAAATTATGGGAAGAGTGGTCTTGACCGAAAGAGAATTTGGGAATGTGGTCTTGATTGAAAAAGAATTAATAAACTAGAATATTGGTATAATTTTTTTGCTTAAATTCAAAAAACTTAAATAGTTATAACAATTTAAAGTTTTGAAGTGAATTTTTTTTATTTAAGTTGAAATGGGGGAGGAAATTGACGTGGTTTTTTGAGGGAGAGAGGGGGGGGGGGGGGGGGGGGGTTTCCATGTGTGACTATCACACATTCATTTATCATATACAACTTTAATATAATTACAAAACTATCATCTTTAAATATTATTCATTGATTTTAA
Organism: Pulicaria dysenterica; assembly: GCA_947179395.2. NCBI lineage: Eukaryota > Viridiplantae > Streptophyta > Magnoliopsida > Asterales > Asteraceae > Pulicaria > Pulicaria dysenterica. The sequence goes on along the minus strand of OX359288.1, from coordinate 108,519,612 downwards.
TGATCCAATAGTCCAAATTGATTATTTAAGTTCTTTGTTTAAGACATGATTCTTTATATATATATATATATATATATATATATATATATATATATATATATATATACTAGCATATTACCCGCGCAATGCGGCGGCGTCAACTAATTTCTACTCAGTAACCTGCTTGTTTTCAGTATTCATCAATACAGTGATAACAAATAATTTTCTTTTGGCAAGTGGCAACATGTCTATTTTCTTTATCTTTTTTCCATTTTCTTTATTATTATTCTATTCTCAATCAACTCTTTTATTATTTTAAAATAAATTTTGAGAACAATTAAATAAGAAAAACGATCTCTACTTATAAAGTAGGTTAAATTACATGACAATATAGAGAGTAAGTTAGTAATTTGAAACTATTAAAAATTAAGAGATTAAGATTACAGAATAAATTAATTTGAAACTATTAGTTATATGAGCTATTTTAAAAAATTAAAATATATGTTTATAAATTCTAATTATATGTTATTCACGTTTATGAGCTCTACTTAATTATACACATTAATGTTTATAACATAATTGAATATTTATTATTTAATTTTTTTTAAGTATGGAAGGTTTAGTTATTAAAATGGAATATAAGAATCTTATTAAATGCATGTAATAGTTACTTTATATAATAGTTTCCATTTATTTATATGAAGGGTAATTTAGTATATTCAACTTACTTAAAATTTAAGAGTTTTTAGGTTGTAAATGCTTTATATAGGAGTAAGATATATATATATATATATATATATATATATATATATATAGCGAGAGGTTCATATGAGAACCTTAAATTAATTGAGAATGAAAGACTCAATTTCAGCCGTCCAATTCCCCTCCTTCAATGTCATTGTCCACCCATGAATACCTCACATTCATCCTGCCACACTCGATTTCTCCACGCTCTCCATTATGAATTCCACTTACAAAATGAACGACTAAGATTTAATCTCTCATTCTCAATTAATTTCTCATTCTTATTTAAACCCTAAACCTTAACAATGATTCTCGCATGAACTTTTTATATATATATATATATATAATAATCCCAGACTCATAAGAAAATATGGTCAATTGCTTTGCACTTAAAGGTTTGACCATCCCGCCTATTAATATCTTCGCTAGCTAGCTGTATACAAAGCTTGCAGAATGTATATTGACTCTTCACACCAGTACGTTCAGTATATATATATATATATATATATATATATATGTTTTCCCTGCAAAAGGAAGCAAAGTTAAATAACTAAAATATACATGTCGTATCTTTTCAGTATTGCAGCATCAACCCATATTGAGTCTACTACCGTTATTTTATATTTATATATAGAGATGTAGAATCAAGAAAAAATATTTTTTGAGGAAGAAAAGATTTGTAATCTTTTAGCTATAAAAATATTAAACATCTAAAAAAAATTAGATACATCTATTATATTTATTATTTTTAAATTTTATTTTTATTTGAATTAAAAATTAAGATGATTTTATCTATTATTTTATATTTACAACCGTACTTTTTCAAGAAGGGTATTATCCTGAAAACCTTACTCTATGTGTGTGTAGAAAGAGATAAGTTTATTTAAGAATCATACTTACTGCGACTATTGTGGGTACCATTTATAATCATCATTAATGCTCATTAATAGGCATTTTGTTCATTTAAATATTTACCCAACTGGTGAATTGCGTCCGGGTGAACGAGTCGTTATTAGATTGACTTAATTTTTCTAAAATATCACTCCTTGATGAGTCATTAATGAACCAATCATTAGTTTCCCTAGTATATATATCACTAATGACTTATAATATGAGTATTTGGGTTATTTATATATTTATTCAACCGTGAATTACGTCCGGTGAGCCATCATTAGTTAAAGAGAAACATGATTTTCCCAAAATGCATCCTCATTAATGAGTGTATTAATAGTCATAATGAGCTCCTACATGAATTAGTAATTGATATGTTATAATCAAGGATCAAAATTGGTTGTCGTATAAAACATAAGTCTTATACGTCTATGAAAAGTTAATAACAGGTAATAATTTGTCGATCTAAAAGATGAGTATAAAAGTAATAAGGCCCTGTCTGGTTAGAAGAAATCAATGGGATTCTGTGGAGATTGGAATCCAATTCCTTAGAAATCTCATGTTTGGGTTCACCATGAAATTATATTTGGTAGGAATTAAAATCCTACAAGTAAGGGAAACTAGAATCCTTCAACATAAGGGAGGAATTTATAATCTGTAAACAAGCGAAAGTGACATATGACTATTATACCCTCAAACTCAAACCATGTATCTGATTCATATTTTCTATCCCAAACCCTTCGACACCATCTTCCGCCTCCACCCTTCGCGTCGCCTTTCCTCCTTTCCATAGACATCCTCACGGTTCATTATCGTCTTCCTCCGTCTATCCACTGCTGACTCCATCCTCAGTCCATCCACCGCCGCCGCCGTCCTCACCCAAACCCTTCGTAGCCATCTCTCCTCGCTGCTTGTAGTGTTTCTAACTTATTATGTTTATTAGCATGATTTTGTAATTTATTTAATATATTTTTACATAAAAGTTATAAAACAATTTAAAATCAAGTAAAAATAGGAAGGGTAATTTTGTCATTTTACATGTCTGAAATCAAATTTATCTATATTATCTACAAACCAAACAGAATATGGAAATGGATTCCAATTCCATTTCCCGTCAACCAAACAGATTACAGATTCAAGTTCCAATTTCTGACAGATTTCAGTTCATTCATAGATTTCAATTTCGTAAGAAACATTCTACGAACCAAACTTCCTCTAAAAAAAAGATAACTAGCATATGAAAATGGGAAAGATAAAAATATGACTAGGCTAATGTACGTAAATTCATTATGAATTACACATACCTACCTTCGTTCATTTGGTTTGTATAATTGTATATATGATTTTGGAATGTCAATATTTTTAGCTAGTCTTTAGGTGAAAAGAAAAGAAAAATGCATTAATCTCCCAGGCCTCCATGCTAAGAGCACCATGATAGCCATGGTGTAGCATCATGTAAGAGTAACAATCATTACACTTCTATCGTACTTAACACACTATTATGTTAGTTTTTTACTATCATTACACAAACTCGTAATATTAACTCCTGACCATGTCAAATTATAAGACACACCTAATACCACGCTAATCAATTCAAAATTCAAAAAGAAAATTTTGAAAAAGTATGTTTTACTGTTGCAAGTCCCACTCCCACCTCATAAACCTATCATGTGTACAATAAGAAGTGGTGGCTGCTACCTCTATCACTCTATGTCTCTATACACTCACCACACAATGATGGAGTGTGTGACTCATTTGACTTTTAACTACCGTGTAGTCAACTCACCACACCCTCTATACACATGGCTCCGCCTACTTTAATGATCAGTAGCGTGATTGAGTCCTATCAAAACCACTCCGACCCTTCTTACACTATATGGTGTATCACCATACAATGTAAGTGGAGTCGTACGTGTAACTAATAAGGTGAGTAATTAAAAGGAATATAAAATGTTTTTTTTTAATTTAACATCCTTTCACTTTGGGAAGAAAAAAAAATTAAAGGTAAAATTTTGCTTACACTACCTCAAATCATCCACTTCTCTCGTTTCCTTATATATGTATATATTTTGCTGAGGTTAGTACTGGTGATGCGTTAATATAGGTGAATAAGTTAGTACTGGTAAAGCAGAAGCTAGTGCCGGTGGACAGAGTTAATACAAGCGGCGTGTTTTGAAGATCATATTGATGAAAGACTTTGAAGGACTGGTCAAAAAGCTTATGTACGTGATAAGGATGAGTTCTTTAATCTAAGATATGATAGTTATGAGAATATAAACCATTGTGTTTTTATCCATAACTAAGTGATTTCGTTTTGCTTGAATTGTGGAAAGTTAGTTAGTTGATGCTTAGTATATATAAATATATATAGCTTATATGTACGTAGAAAGCAGATAGCCTCAACGTTTTGTATCCCTACAATAGAGAAGTATTGTACGAGTATTGATTTATCATAAATTAATATATTGGGGCTTTGAGTGCTGATATATCTGTGTTCTTATTCTTATACGTGTTGAGGTAATTTATGGTAAATCAAAGTGTTATTTCGCAAACTTCTTTGTTAATTAAATTATTATTTTTAAGGTAAACTAAAATATTTTAAAGGTAAATCAAAGATTGAGCTATAACTTTATCAATTCTTTTAAAAACAATTCATTTTTTATTAGATTTTGATGATGCTAAAAATTATTGGTGGCATCCGAAAATTTAACTGATAACAAAAACTCGAAATTTTTTTCTCTTCGTTTACAAAATTGATTGTCACCCGTATAATCACCAAACTCTATATGGGTCCGCCTATATTACATATGTAACTGTAATATGTGATAGTAAGCTGTAGCCTGTAAGCACAAACATATGATTGAAATTATCAAATATATGATGAATTTAATTGGGCCTGATCCAAGTTGAGCCCAAAAATTGTATATTGGTCCAGTGATCCTACACTCCTACTATTGATCAAAAAGGCCCTGTCGAAACACTTTCGAGATTTAACGAATTTTGTTTTACTTTCAAAAGATTCTCGTAATCGTAATCATTATCATGATGATGATCATCATCATCATAGCGAGATGGAGTCCCTCTTGAGTTTTCCTCTTCATTACTAGTTTTTTGTTCACATAAAGAGCAAGAACAAATGGCATTAATTATTACAAATTATATACACCGATGAATAGCTATGTTTATTTTTCTAAATGGGAAGTATTTGTACATATATATGAGCAAGGGCAAACCTAGCTTCTTGATTGCAGCATTCTTTTTAAACCAAGCCACTTTGACCTAATTCCATAACCATAATCAATTGATCACCAACAGAATGCAACATTATAGTACAATCTTAAAGTTTGAATATCACGATGGATTATCAAAAGTGAAATGTCAAATTGCTTGTGAAGGGTTTTGATAACCTGACCAAACCATCATATGACTCAAACTGGTCAAACATAGGTTTGATTCAACTGGTTCAATCCTAAAAGCGGAACTGGATTGAACACAACCCTCTAAACCCCAAAAGGGTTAGGATCTTTAAAACTAATGATCAAACATAGTTTCTTACAAACAATCCATACATAAGGTTACAAAAATTATACCTGATCAAAACCTTTAGGATTGCTAAAGAAAGTCCACCATTACTGCACCTCCTTGGAACTGGCTGCTAGACCGCTCTTGGATTACCAAATAACAATTCTCGTAATCGAGAATGTGTGTGTGTATGCGTCGACTTCAATCGCAAAACACCTTCGGGTGTTCTTCTCCTTCGACTTCAACTTGAGCCACGAGAGAGAGAGAGATAGCGACGAGAGAGAGGAAGAGAGAGCCGAGATAGACGAGAGAGAGGAAGAGAGAGCCGAGATCGACGAGAGTAGAGAGAGAGTTGTGGTGGCTAGGTTTAATCCCTTGTCTCATCTCTTTTAATCCTTGAGGCTTAAGATATATATAAGGATTAGATGGACCTAAGCCCGTTTAATTAAAAGCCCACTGGTTTTAATTAAACTTTCAACCTTCTCACTTTGACCCCCTGGACTTTACTAGTTAATTAATTAACTATTAATTAACTGGTCCGTTAAATATTAAAACTTAATATTTAATTCTCTTTAAATAATAAATAACTATTTATTATTTATTTCCTTTTCTAATAATTAATACAAACTGATTAATTATTTATTTCTCTCTTTTCAATAATTAATACCACTGATTAATTATTTACTTTTCTCTTTAATAATTAATCCAACTGATTAATTATTTCCACACAGACTTATGGTGAAATCCAACTGTTCTGAATTGGGTGTGTAGCAGTGTGACCCTTTAGTCTCTTATAACATTGGATACAATGTGCCCATTAATTATCTCTGCACATAATCTAACAGCTTGTACCTAGAAATTGAATATTTGTGTAAATCCCATAAATTATACTTTAACTATTCGATCTCGTATTAAAGTTTTATTCTTTACCATATCTATCTCTATCTCACGTCTTTTCTCTCTCTATCCCTCATTGCTCCACACCGCCACCACCGTCATGGTAGAAAGTTGAGCACCACCATATTTATCGCTCCCACTCTTCTTCTTCTCCGTTTTCTTTTTTTCCCTGATATATGCGAAGTTTAAGGTTGATTTAGGATTTATGGGTTTAAATTTATGGCTGCTTATAACAGTTTAGGGTTCGATTGGCTTGTGTTGGTGATTTCTAGTGGTGGGTGATAGAGAGGTAATTGAGGAGAGTGACAAAAAGATAGAGAGGGAAGTGGGTTTTGAATTTCCATGGTCGTATAAGGTGAATGGTGATATTTTACAAACCATATATGATTGTACACTAAATCATCTATAATTACATATTAAAATTTTAAGATTATATATTTTTACATGAATTAATAGAACACAAATTTAAAAACCAAAAACAAAAACAAAAAAAGTTGGACCCGTGGGTCATTACCTAGTCCATATTGCCATCTCTTCTTAATCAAACAAATTCCTTTTCTTTCATTTTCCCACTTTTTTTCTATCAAATCCTTCCTACATTATAGTTGAGAACATATCACTATATGTGTGAAATTATATAGTAAAGAAAGAGCTCAAGATTAAATATTTGAACCTTGTTGGCTTCTTTTATATCTCTTTAAACTCTCATCAAGAATTACTGATTTCTTCTGAGAAATTATCCGTTTTAAAATCATTAATAGGCTAATCAATAAATAATTATAAGAATGGGTGCATTTGCGTATTGTTTTATCTCAAATACATCAAGTAAAAATTTTGGCATTAAAGTTCAAACAATTTGAAAGTTGTCTAAAGTCTTTCTTTAATTCATACAACCTCCTAGCTCAATTTAATTTAAAATTCTAGATAATTACCACAAAATTAATATTGTTTTTCTGTAATCACTCCTAACTTATTAATTAATCATGAAACAAATCTAAAGAAGGGACAAATAAGCTTCTACATGTTTGAAAAGTTTAATCGGTCGAGAAAACAAAGAATTACGGAAGAAATTGAATTTTTCTATCACCGTCGAAGGATTTACTGAGGGTAGCATTGTACCTGGACAATATGGTGACGATAACAATAGTGAATGCTCGACAATATGTTTGATTTTAAAAATATAGGGTATGGTATGTGTGGAATGTGGTGTTAGTTAACCTATCCATGACTCCATGTTCTTTCCCCTTTTCTGATTTCTTTATTTTTTTTTACAAATCAACCATATTATTAGTTGTTAAAATAGTTTTTGAAAAAAAAAATATTAGTATTAAATAAGTAGAGGAAAAGATACTAGCCTTAAAATTGTTTCGATGTAACTAATTTAACCAAAATAAGATATGTAAATAGTTGTTGTGATGTTTAATGATTTATTAAATAATAACTATCTTAAATTACTTGGGATAGTTAAGGGAATGAGTGGTTAAACTATTGCTTAAATTGTTTATATCTTACCCGTAAAAACTTGTACTACTTAAAAATTAAGTAGTCTTCAAATTTTTTAATAAGAGAAAGTTAAATGATTTATAATTCATTATAGATAAAGATCAATTAATACTTGAACTAGTTACGCGAGTCTAATTATTTAATAACCAACTAGATTAAATTTTCGTTGATTAAAAGAAATTATAGATATTAAACGTTAATATTCATATTAAATAATTATAAAACAAGAACGAAATGAGAATAAAAATACGACGACAGATGACGTCAACACTTCGACCAACGTTGGAAACGTTGATGCGAGAGGAAGGGCAGACGTGACAACAGAAACGTGGTACCATGATACAAAAAAACGTGATTGTAATTTTCTTTTATAACTCAATGGTTAGTATTGTTACAATTATAGATAATAAAGTTAAGTGTTTACTGTTTATAATAAAAAAGGTTAAAATAATTATAAAATATTTTAGAACAACTAAAAAAGAAAAGACAATTATTGACAAAAGTAGGAGACCAAAATAACTTTTTGTCTTAGTCAACCGATGTCCAACTTAAATGATAGGTTAATAAAAAAATTATTTGATCCGTGTTTTATTTTAAGTCTTTAAAGAACATCTCACAAAAAAGTCTTTCTGATATACTCTAAATTTCACTTAATTTTTAATTCATATTGAATCAAGTGTTTAATTCCTTTTAGCGGCTGAAGGTTTCAACATAATGATGAAGGAAGCTTGCGACAATCATTTCTTCAAAGCGGTCGAGATTGGTGTCAAGAAAATCAGAGTGTCACACCTGCAATATGCCGATGACACGATAATATTCGGTAGTTGGTGTAGACAAAACTTAAAAGCTTTGTTAAGGTTACTTTCAAATTGGAAGAAGGCTTCGGGGCTCAAAGTTAACTTCAACAAAAGTAGCTTATGGAATATAGGAGTGTCTCCTACGGTAGCAAACTCAATGGCAGAAGAGTGCGGTTTTAAATTTGGGTCAGGAATTTTAAAATATCTGGGGTTTCCTATCAACGTAAGTATGAAGAGGAAAGTTCACTGGGAGGCGGTGGTAAAAAAGTTTCAAGATAAGCTAGCAAAGTGGAAAGAAAAGTTGTTGTCATATGGAGGTCGTCATACATTAATCAAATCCGTATTATCCAGTCTGCCGGTCTATTTCATGTCTATGTTTCGCGTACCATCCAGTATCCTTTATACTCTAGACAAATTGAGAAATTTTTTTTTTGGGGTGGGGGTGTTGGTAGGGATTCAAAAATAAATTGGGTCAAGTGGTCGGATATAGTAGTGTCAAGGGACATATACATTCGTTAAGGGTAAATGGTGGTGGCGGTTTTGGAACAACGAGGGATCTTTTTGGGTGGACATAATTAAAAGTATTCATGGGGTTTCGGGGGGTTGGGATATACATTCGTTAAGGGGGAAGGGGGCCGGGGTTTGGAATGGGATTATAAAGGTAGGGAGGGTGCTGTTTATGAAGGGGATAGATCTTTTTTCCTTACAGAAAATCATTGTCGGTAACGAAGAAGACACAAACTTTTGGTTCGACATTTGGATGGGATCGTCAACACTAGCTCAAAACTACCCAAGAGTTTTCTGCAAGATAGGGAGCCCAGATAAAAAAGTCGTGCAGATGGGCAATTGGTGCGGGGAACGTTGGCTTTGGGACCTTGGTTCAGAATCGGAATTCAGAGGCAGGGTAGCGGTCGAGTTGGCAAATCTCAAGGAAGCTTTGGAGGGGCAAGCAAGAATCTCGAAGGTCAATAAAGATAAAAGACTCTGGCTACTTAGTCATGACGGACTCTACTCGGTAAAAAGTTTAAGAGAAAGGCTGGAGGAGCTGCAGTTCGAGGGTAGCACGGCAGTAAAACCCACCTATTGGTCATATCTTATCCCTAAAAAGATATGTATCTTCAGGTGGAAGGTTGATCGCAAAAGATTGCCGGTTATAGAAAATTTAGACAAAAGAGGAATAGATCTACACACAATGCTATGTCCAAGGTGCGATGTAATTGTTGAATCGGTTAACCATGCAATATTCACATGCTCTAAGTTAAAAGCTCTTTGGAAGGATGTCTTCAGTTGGTGGGGGATGGACGTTTCCACCTTCACTGATTTTAAAGATCTGGAGAACTTGGCTTCAACAAAGTTAGATGCGCAAGCTAAGAAGGTTTGGAGTCTAGTTGTTTCAACAGCGGGGTACTCAATTTGGAGAGACAGAAACCGGATAGTGTTCGAAGGGAAAAGGAATTATACGTCGGGAATACTTTTAGATATAAAAACTCTACTCTTTCATTGGCTAAAAGGTAGAGCGAAAAATGGTAATTTCCTATGGTGGCAAGATTGGTTAATTTTTCCGGCAGGTATTCAAAAATTCATATAAAACAAGGGTCGTTGATATTTTTGTTGTATGTACACCTAGGACTTATATAGTTATACTATTTCCATTACTTGTGGAACGGTATCCCCTAAGTAAGTTCGGTGGTGGACTTGTATTCGAATTGTAATTCATCTCTGTAGTAATATATATATATATATATATATATATATATATATATATATATATATATATATATATATATATATAGGGGAGAGTTCATGTGAGAACCGTTGTTAGTGCGAGAACCGCGAGAACCAATCTCAGCCGTTTCTTGGATATGTGAAGTATCATGGATGGAGAGCGTGGAGGGATATGGTGTGGCAGGGTGCATGTGAGGAATTCATGGGTGGACAATGACATTGAAGGAGGGGAAATTGGACGGCTTAGATTGGTTCTCGCGGTTCTCGCGCTAACAACAGTCGTCGCATAAATTTTTGTCTATATATATATATATAGCGATTTGCCTTTCAAAAAAATTTGCCAGAGAAAATATAGATTTCCCTTTTTCTTTTACAATAACCGGAAATAAAGACTTGAAGAAGAGCCCACGGGTTGAGGTTGAGGTTTTCCGAGTCACGCGCCACAGACCGATACAAAGAAATTAGGCAAGCGAGTGTAGAAACCCTAATCAATCATCAGGCAATCCAATTTGGGGCCAAAAAGTTCGTTCATCCACTCGCCCATTCCCCTCGCGTGGATCTTCCTGCTTCATCCAGCAGATCGGGAACACAAAGAAACGGAATTTTACCATCACCATTGATTCTCATTACTTACACCAGGTACACACACACGTACGCCTCCTTCCCTCTTTCCCTTCAAGCTTCCGTCCGCTACGTACGATATTATAAAAACATGTATTTTGTGCTTTCTCCTTTTGATTCTACTTCCATCTATCATGATCTTTCCAATCTGAACTGCTTTCTCTGGAATGCACAAGAGGATTTCCTCAAGCTTCGGCTGTAATGGGTGCCACATGTCAAGAGTTAACCATTATCATACTTCATCTGCCTTGATTGTTCCACATGGTTAGTCCGTAGTTCGGTTGACTTTGATTGTGTTGATTTGGGTTCTTCTAGTCTTTAAAATCTTCTTGTGGAATGGTGTTTCCAGGAAGAAAAAAAGGCGTAAAATTTACTTAAAAGACCTGGGCCTGCACCTTGAACCGACTTACTTTATGTAGATGAACCATCTTTCCATTTCAGGACTTTTAATGCTCTGCATGTTCATAAGTAGAGTCCACTTTAGATTGTCAACATAATACATTTACCTCAAAATGACTATGATTATAGGGAGATCTGCGCAACAGATTGTACTTTCTGTATGTACTCAAATGTTGGGACATAACGGATACATGGTGTTAATGTAATGGTCTTAGTAGGTTCTTTTTGTATGTCTCCGTGTTGGATATCATGTCTGTTATATATGTGCAATCGTTACACAGAGCCATGGTGCGCTCTTACATCTTCCAGTGTTGAGCGTCTGCAAATCATCGTTCATGTTGTTTTATACTGATTCGGTCCCTGATTCTGGTATTCATTGGTGTTTCTGAAATGTCTGGAGTTAATCGATTCTCCAAATCACATACCATTCTTCTGTATCAAACATCTATATGTACCTCTGGATCAAGTATCTAGATCCTATAATAGTCATGTAGCTCTTAATAATGATTTCCTACATGCTATAAAGCGTGGCCTGTTGTTTATGTTACAACTATGATATTTGTTAAGACCATGCATAATCATTGTTTGTACTTGCAGGGTGACTTTCTTTTCTATTGTTAGTTCAGTGCCATTTACATTTGACATTATTAGTCTAAAATTTTGGTAACTGGCAGCAAGCTTTTACAGTGAAGGCTCAATGATATGGTCCATATGGAGTCAGGTTAAAATTCTGAAAAATAAAATCCAGTTGTTTCAAGTTGCTAATATTAGTCGTCCCTTGTATGTAGGAACCAAAGGAATTAAGCGGAAAGTCTAAATTCTTGCCATGGATATTGATCTTAGGCTTCCTTCTGGAGAACATGAAAAGGAAGAGAAAGAAGAGACAAAGGAGATAAGCAATATGATGGATGGTGAACATAAAATGCACAATGAAGATGTTTTGGGTCGAGATATGGTTGAGAATTCTTCATCAGTTGATATGGTAGATTTTAAGGAAGATATAAATCTCGAGCCTTTAGCTGGTATGGAATTTGAATCACATGGGGATGCATATTCTTATTATCAGGAATATGCAAGATCCATGGGCTTCAGTACTGCTATACAAAACAGCCGCAGGTCAAAAACATCACGGGAATTTATCGATGCAAAGTTTGCATGTTCCAGATATGGAACGAAACGTGAACACGATAAATCTTTTAACCGACCCCGTAGCAGACAAGGAACCAATCAGGATCCTGAAAATGCATCTGGCAGAAGGTCATGCTCCAAAACTGATTGCAAAGCAAGCATGCATGTTAAAAGACGACCAGATGGAAAGTGGATTATCCATAGATTTGAAAAAGATCATAATCATGAACTCTTGCCTGCACAAGCTGTTAGTGAACAAACAAGAAAGATGTATGCTGCCATGGCCAGACAATTTGCCGAGTACAAAAATGTGGTTGGTATGAAAAATGATTCAAGTAATCCGTTCGATAAATCCCGTAATATGGCTCTAGAAGCAGGCGAGGCAAATGTATTATGCAAATTTTTCACGCAGATGCAGAGTATCAATTCAAATTTCTTTTACGCGATAGATGTAGGTGAGGATCAACGGTTAAAAAACATGTTATGGGCTGATGCCAAAACCAGGCATGATTATGCCAATTTTTGTGACGTTGTATCATTCGATACATCTTATATTAAGAACAAATATAGAATGCCTCTTGCTCTTTTCATTGGGGTCAATCAACACTATCAGTTCATGTTGCTTGGGTGCGCTCTACTGTCTGATGATAGTATTTCTACCTATTCTTGGGTTATGCAAACATGGCTGACTGCTATGGGTGGGCGACCTCCAAAAGTTTTAATCACTGATAAAGACGAGAATTTAGACTCTGCTGTTTCACAGGTGTTCCCTTCTTCAAGGCATTTTTTTTGTTTATGGAATATCATTGGCAAGATTTCTGAAACTCTTAAGCATGATAATTTCATGGCAAAGTTTGAAAAGTGCATTTTTAGATCTTGGACTGAGGAACAATTTAATAAAAGATGGTTCAAAATGGTGGACAGGCTTGGACTTAAAGATTGTGATTGGATGAATTCATTTTACGAAAGCCGCAAGCAGTGGGTCCCCATCTATACGAGGGACGTTTTTTTAGCTGGAATGTCGACTCTTCAACGATCCGAGAGTGTAAACTGTTTTTTTGACAAATATGTACATAGGAAAACGAGTATACAAGAATTTGTTAGACAATATGAAAGTATTGTTCAAGATCGGTATGAAGAGGAAGCAAAAGGGGATTCTGATACATGGAACAGGCCGCCTACTTTAAAATCACCATCGCCTTTTGAAAAACACGTTTCAAGTGTATACACACATGCTGTTTTCAAGAAATTCCAAACTGAGGTTTTGGGTGCGGTTGCTTGTATGCCTAAAAAAGAGGCACAAGTTGATATGATCATTACCTTTAGGGTTTCGGAATTTCAGAACAATTTGGATTTCATTGTTTATTATAATGAGTCAACATCTGAAATATCGTGTACTTGTCGTTTGTTTGAATTTAAGGGGTTTCTCTGTAGACATGCGTTGATCGTTCTCCAAATTTGTGGTCTATCTACAATCCCGCCTCAGTATATTCTAAAACGGTGGACGAAAGACGTGAAAAACCGGGGCTTAGTATCAGAAGGATCCGAGTTGGTGCAGTATAGGGTTCAGAGATACAATGATTTATGTCAAAAGGCAATTAAATTGGGTGAAGAGGGATCACTATCTCAAGAGAGTTACAATTTGGCGATTCGTGCACTTGAAGAGGTTTATGCAAATTGTGTGTGTTTGAATAACTCCAATAAGAATCTATCTGAACCTGGAACATCAACTGGTCCTGGTGTTTTACGAATTGAAGAAGATACTCAAAGCAGAAACATGCGTACAAACAAGAAAAAGAACCCAATGAAGAAAAAGAAGGTTGTATAGATATTCTTTTCTTCTAACCCATTATAGCCCCTGATCTTATGCTAATATTACAAATCCTTTTTATTATAGGTTGGGTCAGAGCCAGATATTATGCCCGTTGGAGCCCAAGACAGCTTGCAGCAGCTGGTCTGCATCTATCTAAATCCTACTTTGCTTCATCAATGCACACATTTTATATATCATCAGCAGAAACTTTTTTAAAATCATAGGATGGTGAAGTGTATTGAGTTAGAATGATGCAATGAGTGTGGGCTATAAATCATATTCATAAACTGGGTACAATTAGCCTAGATACTTAGAGATAGGTATTAAAAGAAAGAGGATACTGAGAACACACACACACACACACACTAAAAGAGAACTGTTTTCTATTATTGGAGGAAACCTCAATAAAAAGCCTACTTATATAGAAATCGTCAGTTGCTAAACATAAACCCATCTTTCTTTGGATAGTAAATACAAATAGGAAGATCAAAATCAACTGGAACAAGTGGATAATAAATAATTGTTTGCTTTGTAAATCATTGTTGTCATATCCTTATCTTCTTCTACTAGCACCTTGCTGGTAGTTTGTTTAATAAAATATCTGTTTAAGAAAAAGTTGCTATAATGTGATGTAAAGAAGCTCAACCTCCTAGAAAGTAGAAACTCTATCTGAATGAAGAAATATAACTTGTTGATCTTTTTTAGGTTGTCTTTATAGACGATGATACCATCACCTTAGAATACCCGTAATAATCCTTGTCGCCTTTTCCTATACATAGAAAAATTAAAGTATCATAAGAAGTTGGCGTCAAAATAAATGAAAGAACCAAGCTTGTGGGCTGGATAATCCATCTAAAGATCTCTGTAATCGGAGGCTTCAGTTTACTAATTACGCAGTTACATAACTGTTTGTATAAAATAAACATTAAGCAAATAATAAAGTTCTGCCCAGATCAAAATCAGCTTCCATTTTTTTCCCCATGCTTTGAACCTAATGGAAAAAAATGCATTTAGTGGATCTTTGTGATTGTTGTGCTGATTTTTAGACATGATCGAGGCATGTTAACACTGGAAGATCCAAATTGTTACTCTTTTAAAGTCCATTATCACAACTCATTTTCACCCTGAATTTCTTTGTTTATGGTAAATTCATTCTCTACCCTCCCAAATTTTACAGGACAAGTTGAGCTCACGGTCAGTAACTCTGGATGGTTATTTTGGCTCACAACAAAGTATGCAAGGAATGGTAAGGATTCACTTGTAACCAAACCAGATTCACAAAATCTTTTGATTTTATAGTTTCTATAATTCAATATTCTTTTTCTTGTGGTATATTAGGTTCAGCTTAACTTGATGGCGCCTTCAAGAGATAATTATTATGGAAATCAACAAGCAATTCAGGGGCTGGTACATCATTTCATATTATAATTATGGTTCAACTCAGAAACTCTATTTATTGTTACATATTATGTAAAATGTTTAGGATTTTTTTTCTCTATAGGGACAGTTGAATTCAATAGCACCAAATCATGAGAGCTACTATGGGGCTCAGCCGACCCTTCATGGCCTGGTATGTTGTTGACGAGTATGTGTGAATATTCTTGACGAATCTTGATCTTCTGATATAACAGCAGTCCTGAATTCTTGCCTACAGGGACAAATGGACTTCTTTCGAACACCAGGTTTCACATATGGCATGCGGGTTAGTGTCTCACAACTTGTTATTGAATTAGAATAGGTGTCAAAGTGGCTGGTCAGGCAGGTTGGGTAACGTGTAAAACTAGGTTTGGGTCAAAACAGTTAATTTTGGGATGGCTCAGGTTGTCCCAAAACACATTGTCCAAAATTTTCATATGGATGTTTTTATTGTCAAATATGACCCATTTGAACCTTTTTCTTTTTTAATTCTAATTATTTTAAGTTTGCCCTTTCGACCAGTCAGAATAAACCATAACCTGAATGGTTAACCCATTCATAAGTAAATGTGCGCCACATCCACATAATTGCAGGCTTGCGCCTTTAACTGCCAAAAACACATGTCATTCAATTTTTTGCTCTTCTATAGGAGGAACCGAGTGTGCGAACCACACAACTTCATGATGATGGGTCAAGACATGCATGAGCTTATTGTTCATTCCAACCATTTTACTTTATGTGAACACCACGGCCATTGCCAACCAATAAACTTGTTCATTTCCCAAGAATGCTTTTCAGATCAAAGGGGGTAGAGTGGGCTTGATGGAATTTACCATTTTGCCGGGTGGATCAAAACAATCACCACAACAAATCTTGAAACGTAGTTTGCTCTAGATCACCATACTTGTGTTATGGCGACCAGGTTGAAGCTGTTAATTTTCAAAATTTGCTGTATCAATGTATCAACTATTATTGTATTTATCACACTGAGGTTGAGGTAGAGAGGTTGTGTACTAATGTGAGGATGGCTTGAAAATTAGAAGTTAGAGTCAGCATGTGTAAACAGGTTATTCTGTTGTAAAAAGGTTGTGTAGCGTAATATATTGAGCCAGATATCAGATGTGTATGTTTCTTGAAACTAGTTAGACTACTTGTGTAAATTTTTGAACAACGAGATGTTTTTTATTTCTTTCGACACTGTTAGAATTGGTTAAAGTCTATGATGATTCTATGTCTATCTTTAAATCTGCTTTTTATGAAATATTGGGGTTGATTTCCTGTGTAGCTTTTAGATTTAGTATCCAGGTAGGTGTGTCAATAGGTCTTGTTTATATATTTACTATATTAAATTTCTGTTTAATATACGGATTAGTTTAAAAGAATATATATATGTTGAGAAAAGTAACCGTTGTTAGCACGAGAACCGCGAGAACCAATCTGAGCCGTTCAATTCCTCCTACTTTCATGCCATTGCCCACCCATGAATTCCTCAAATGCACTCTGTCACACTCTATCTCTCCACGCTCTCCATCCATGATCTTTCAATATCCAAGGAACGGCTGAGATTGATTCTCGCAGTTCTCGCGCTAACAACAGTTTTCGAATAAACTTGATAGTTAGAATTTTAAAATAATGACTATGATTGTCTAATATATCTTATTAAAGTTAAAGCTAGTCTTTTATTAATATTAAAAAGAAAATATTGTTTTTTAAGGTTATCTCTATGGCGATAAACATACGCATTTCAGGGGTTTTTTTTAAACATGTATGAGAACATTTTTATACATACACACCAAAACAGAACATCTTGACATCACCAATAATATAAAGCAAAATTACTTATCAAAATGGAGCAACTTTGAATTTCTATTTTTGTGGTTCATAACTTCATATCTGTCGACCTGAATTCACTAACTTTTACTTCAATCTTTATTTGCATCTTTTATCACTTCCTTCCTAGAAACATTAGACAAACTATCATAAGTTATGTAATTTAATACATAGAAAGTATAATTAATATCATATGACACATGAATACTTTAATAGTAGTGTTTACTGAAACTTAAAAAATACTTCGGCTCTGTCACTACACAGGAAATTACTATCACTTAGATAATGTCAATATGCCAAAACTAATCATCACTTCCGACACTGTCAATACATTGGAACTTAGTATTACTTCTAGTACGATGTTGATACTTAATACGCCAGAACTTGTCAATTTGGTAGTGTCAATGCATTGAAACTGTACATTGTCCTTTCAGCGTTGTAACAAAACCAAACAAACATACTTGTATTTATATTAATTCTTAGGTTTTTCATGGTGAACTTAGATCTTATGAGAGCATGCGGAGTAGCGTGTGGATGAAGCAGGAGCGGGATCTCGGACCATCGTGGTGTAGCGTGCTTGTGATCAAGGGAAAATGAGATTTGTAAGGAGAAATGTAACTTTTTTTTTTTCAAATCGTTTCCAAAACTCAAACGGCTATTTTTTATATATATATGCTCTTTTTCAAACGGCAATTTTCAACCACGCTATAAAGAAAAACACTCATCTACACAATTTACTCACCTTATTTCTCAAAAGTTACCCTTCGATCTTCATCCAACTTTAACTAAATATAACTGCATAACTCATCATCATGATCTTCGTCCGACTCATTAGAATGGAATAGTTATTCATCATCTTGTTCAAACTTACGAGTAATTTTTTTACATGATTCTGTTTAATATAATTTATTTATTATATTTTACTAAATAAAATAATAATAAAACACATAGATCTCAGAATATGATGTGATGATAAGTGGCTACATCAAAGGGGTGTGTAATATGTTAAAAGTGATGAAAATGTAATGCTAACAAGATATCATAACAAAGTGATCACCACTCCTTTGTTATTTCGGTCATCCTTTGTTAATAACTAAAACTGTCTTTAGCTAAAGGTGTTTTTAAATATTTTATATTATTTCAACATGTAATGGTTGGTGAATGAAATTGAACAGTAAAACAGTAAACCACATTGAGAAGCAATGCTGCAAACTAAATTCATACAAACTTGCAGAAGCTGTACAGGCAAATTTCAAAATATTCAAATCTTATTTTAAGCACTCCACCTCCCTCCCTCTCTCTCTCTCTCTCTCTCTTTCACTCTCTCTCTCTCTTTCTCTCTCTCTCTCTCTCTCTCTCTCTCTCTCTCTCTCTCTCTCTCTCCCTTCCCCCTACTGAGCCCGAACCCAGACCTACAGGGTCAGGCAAGTGTGAGTGCACACACGGGAATTATAGTCTAATGTTTATAATAAACTATCCATGAACAAACTTCAGCCACCACAGGCCTATAAAACTACCTTCAACTGGCAGATGAGAGAATGTAGATTTACCAAATTACAACGCTCATGAGCTGATCGACAACTGAAATAACCACCATCCGAAAATCATCCTCTTACTGATTCAGGAGCAACCTGACCACCACCTTGATGACCACTGAATCCACCAACATGCATTGACCTCTGAGAAAAGTCAACCAACATCTTTCTTTGGTTATCATCCGTATGAGGCAGACTAGCACGAAGTAGTTCCACAGGCATTTCTCTACTGATCGTCTTTGAAGCTTCTGAAAACACAATTTCACTGCTTGGTGGAACCTGTGCATACATAGCTTGCACCAAACTATCATATTTACTTAAACAGTATTTAGTCAAAAGCCCAAAAAACGCATCAAATGAAGCCTGCCAAAGTGTCGGATTTTGTAAACTGGGATTAGCACTGGTTAAGAGCTGAGTGGCTCTTTCTAGAACTGATTTTAGGATGATGGATGCACCATCACCAGCTGAACTGCCAAGTGGGCGAAGCGGTGGTTGCTCCGGAGAACACACCACAGCAGCAAGACAAGCACTTAATGAATTAAGATCCATCGCACTTACACATGTTTTGACTATCTTTGCTAGTGAAGTAACAGTCTCAGAGGCTTCAGGGTCGGAAGGAAGTCCCCCAAATAAAAATCTTAAGTGACGGAAAATCGTCATGCATACTATTCGTGCAAGCTCGCTACTTGGTGACAAAAGTTGAAGATATCTAGAAATAAGTTTCCGACCTTTGGGAAGAGATACTACCCGTAAGAACACAATATCATCTTTGGGAGCCAACCCAGAAGATGAGTGTGAACTTACACCAAGCGGGTCCACAAGTTGAAGGGCTGCTGCCAAGCCTTCTAGAAGAATATGCCGCCTCTGCCTCGCCTGAGAACCACCATCCTGTGGCTGAGTAGATTGCAAGAGGCGGTCAATGTCATCTACATCAAGAAGCACACAGATCCCATCTTCAATCATGATTCTAGCTGCAAGCATTGGTTCTTGTTCTAACGGTTTCTCGGTTCTTTTTGGTTCAGAACCACCATCAGCAGAGCCTGATGGGGGGTCGACTTCAAGAAGCGGTTGAGGCCTACGGATTAGAGAGAAGGATACTCTTCCATGAGAATCAATATTAATATGAGGCTGAGAATCCGAACTGTTACTATTACGTGACCGTTGTGGGGAATCTTTAAGGTGAGCAGGGTGGAACCGGTTTTTGGATGAATTTTTGGCAAGACAAGCTTGGTGATAATAATCATTTACATATGGATCATTGCTGTGTGTTGGAGCATGTTGCATGTTAAGAATGCTTTCAATCTCTTCAGATGTCATGTATTTGGATCTGAATTGTATGCGGCACTTGTCAGTCTTCTGATTACTGCTATCAGAACCCTGACGAGAAATTCGTGCACCATGTTTACTCTTTTGTTTCGTCCTCAGTTCTCGTGTATCCGCCATTACGTATTTACCTAAATGTAACGGGTGAGACGGAAGCGTGTCATATAAGTATGGCTGGAGTGCAAACGGACTGAACCGTAGAGAATGTGGGGACATCAAATGTGGTGATAAGAACCCATTTTGAAGTAGCTTTTGTTGAATTGTATTATTCAATAGTCCAGCATGATCCGCATGTAATGTGTGGTTAGCCCATTGGTTATGACCCAGAGGGTATTGGGCTAAGCCTGGATGGGCTAGTTGGGTTCGGTTTCCACTGTACCGAGGGAGCCCACCTAAAGGTGAAAGATTTGATTCTGGAAAGGGTATCTGGGGACTACCAATGCCAGATGTGCGGTTTAGATGTGACTGCTGACGTAGTGAAGGTAGATTATTATGGCCACCAGGAGAAAATGAAGGCAATGATGAGCTGGGTACCAGTAGAGGTTCAGAGAAGAACTGGTGTTTCTCATGAGGGTATGACGAGGCTCTGTACAATGGTTTAGAATCTGAGAGGTGCGATTGTGAAGACCATCTCCTGCTACCCTGGCTGCTTTCGGTATCAGATATGTGTTGATCTAACCACTCGGGTAGGTCTCTATCTTGTACCCAATCAGATGCAGATGAACCTGAAATTGGTCATTAAACAAACTATATAAATATGAACCTTAATGTAACTAAAAACACAAATAGAAGTAAAACGATGATTTTTATATAACCACTCTCTTTGCTTCCGCAGAGCCTCTGTTTTGTGAAAACATGTTTTTAATAAATCCATTTTAAAACCTGTGAATATTGTACAA
The DNA here is from genome assembly GCA_947179395.2 of Pulicaria dysenterica. Classification (NCBI taxonomy): domain Eukaryota; kingdom Viridiplantae; phylum Streptophyta; class Magnoliopsida; order Asterales; family Asteraceae; genus Pulicaria; species Pulicaria dysenterica. The sequence goes on along the minus strand of OX359288.1, from coordinate 108,498,590 downwards.
GTTTTAAATGGTTAATTCCTTTTGTGAAGTCCTTGTGAATCTTTACCAAATTCTTAGAGAAATTTCCTATATTAGATAATGTTATAAATAAATGAATAAAAAACAGTGTGTGCCAATTTGGTATAAATGACTGCCAAGTTTCAACTTTTAGCGAAAAAGAACCCAAAAAGACCCATATCTTGAATATAGTGAGATGGCAAAAACGTTCTACTTTGAGGGGAAGTGAATGTATGAATAAAAACAAAGATCTTTTTATCCAGCAGTAACAAGGATCTGAATGTCCCACAGTATCAACTCAATAAAGGTATTTCTCAAATAATTATAAGAAGAGATGATGAAAGATTTCGTTAGATGTGTATACTCACTTTCCCTTGAAATAGATCCCGACCCTCGATCGCCAATAACTCCAGGATGTCTAGGTCCGCTAACTGATCTGTTTAACTGTAAAACAGAAAATTATGACACATATACTATCTTTGCTCAAAATACAGCAATATGAAACAACAGTTAATATAAGATAACATGGAAACACTGCTGAAAGTATCTCGGTTATATGAAAAACCCAAATACCATCTTTAAGAACAGTTTAGAAAGAAGACCTAATAAAATAACTCAACATACACAGTAGAGGCTAATTTCTTAAATGAAATTTCCAGGATACATGATACAATTACTGAAGGTCTCGATGGACGAGCCATACCACAATCTAAAAGCTACTGCAAACAATTTTACCATATACAAGAAGGCTCACCTTTGAAAATATAGTTGACAGATCATCTAAATCCGATAGGGATCCTACACCTGGTTCCTGTTGAAAAAAAAGGAAGATATAGAAAAATAAGATATCTTATAACTGCAACTTTATAAATCTGCATTAATGAATTTATCTAAAACCATCATTAACTTTACATGTCCAATTTGAACTGATTAAATAGTAAAGCAACAATCAGTCTCGTTTTTTTTAATGCCTGATACGAGTCTCATAAACGTAATTTCCTCCTTTCCATACAGGAAAAAAATCAGATCTACTACATATATGGGCTAAGATAGAGTTGGAATGTGCGGAAGGGAAGGCGTGAATTTTCAGTCCTAGCTAGTTTGATCTGTTGAAATAAGATTCCCAATTGGATTTTGTGTGAAGAAGCCTATGTTTCTAGCCCTCAGTGAACCATATTCCCCAGCATTTAAATTTAATAACACATAGAACAGTAGAAACAAATACAAAAAGAAACCAAAAACAAAATGCACGTTATAATACAACAATTTATTTATACCATAAAATGTTTGTTAGCTCTCTGCTGTATAGCATCCAGTTTCACATTAAAAGTACAAGCGCCAAGTTAAGATTGAATAAGAAGAAAATAAAATAAAAAGAGCAAAGAAAACACAACCATCCATGTACAACAGATTGGGAACCCTTAAAAAGAATAATCACCACCCCGATGCCCATACTAAAAGAAGCACAAAAACACGAGGAAAAAAAATGTGGTGGATCTGTTTGTTTCGCTGTCGAATGGGTCATAAGAGGCGAGCTCATCTATATTGCAAAGTCTAACCATTGAGGGTAAATCTCGTTTGTCTTTATCTTATTGGAACACTTTATATACATCCGGAAGAATTTGTTTCTAATTGACCATAATTTTTGTTATTCGGTCCTTCATAGAATATGTATCCCACTTAAATTTAACCATTTGCAAATAATCAAATAATATGTGTAGCTATTATTTGTTATTAGCATAGAAAATGTGAATAGATATAATACTCATAACACTACAATATACACACGAACACACACACATACATAACAACACTTGAAAAAGCTTAAGTGTGATAAGGCTATTTTACATTTATCCATCACTAACTTGAAATAAGCATTTAGCACATTTATAAACTAGTTCTTAATTTCATTCAAATTTGAGTTGTGTTCGCAATACAAACTGAGACGTGCTAACTTAATTCAAATGTTGGACCTTTTGGGAAGAGTTTGGTAAATAAAACTAGTCCAACATTCAGCTGCGTCTGAGTTATCTCAGGTCTAACTCCATATACCTCATTGGTCTATTCATCTCAACTTGACTACAAATTAAATCCCTGATTTCAATATGAAGGGCATAACATGAAAATATTTCAGCTGTAACAAACAAGCATGATAATCGTAAGTAAGTTTTTTCCACATCCAGAAATTTACCTCTTCTTGGTCAAACAAATGGTATTCATCGTCAGCAATTCCAGCTGTAGGATTATCATCATCTTCTTCTAAACACCCAAACTCAGCTTTGTCCATAGTATTTCGGCCAAAGAAAGCATATTGTGAAGCATCAAAGAGTTTATCATCTGATCAACATTTCAGAAAGCATTAGGTACAGCATGCAAAATCTTGAAATAATACTATAAAGATTAGAGCAAACCCTAGATAAGAAGATCACACACGCACACACAAAAAAAAAAAACCTTCACAAAACCACTGTTGATGTATGTTTACAGATACTCACTGAACTAGTATCCCTTTTAATAGCTGGATGTACTTCTTGGTTTTTGTTCGTTAACCAACACAAGTTTATCAATTATAAAGGTAAGACGTTCGACACACAGATTTCAAAGGTTTATTTCTGTACGATGTAGGTACTAGCAAGTAATTTAAACCAACAGATTCCTTCATCACACGCGATTTCAAAGAGAACTCACCTCTAATACCCCAAAACCAAACACGATCAAACCAAACAAACAAAACTTACTGATACAAGAAAGAATCAGCTGACCTGAGAAAGAAGCGTTACCGACGGTACTGAGGTCCTGACTATGGGATCTGTCCATGACCCAGATGGAGACGGCGAAATTAGGGTTTGGAGAGGAGGAAAAGAGGGGTGAAATTGATAGATGAATTGAATAAGGGAAGGTAGGAAGGAAGGAAGAAATGAATCCCACCGCCTAAGGCTATTGTATTAGAGAGAGAGATAGAGGCATGAAGTTGCGTTTGCGTGTGCAGTTGACGTTGGTGTGTGATAGCACAGCGACTGGAATTCAATTCGATAATCTTGTATGTAAAGAGGTTGTTTTTGCATTGCATATTTTAACAGTGGAATCAAGGTCGGAACGCAATCATTTCCCTAACCTAACTAAATGTATTATAAAAGGGACCATTCTATAAATTATTAAATAATAATCTAAATATCTTTTATTATCTTTTATTATTAAATAAATACAATGTGATGAATAAGCAACATCGTTATATTATTTTTAAAATTTTAAATTATATATAATGATAACTTAGATAAAATTCATTATATTTTGAATCACTTTTTCCTTTTTTTTTTAAATATATTTTAATCATCAAACTTTATATTTTAAAATGGTTTAACTCTCTTTTAGATGAACGTTTTAACATTGGCATTTAATTTATGAATATTTTAACCCTACACTTTATACATTTATTGCTTCATGGACACTACGAAATACAAATCAGTGTCTTTCGTCAAACCAAAATCACTCCCTCCACGACCTTCATCATTGGACCTTTTATACTTTCAAGGATATGGTGTTATATTGTGTGTTAAACTGTAACACCGGGTTTCACGAGCTTAAAATTAGCGCCAATTTAAACTTTTTAAGTATAATTATCAAAAGATCGTAGCGGAAACAAACCACTGATTACAAAATATTAGTATTGATATCGGACTTGATGAGAAACATATCAAAATACATCAAGTCCCAAGACTGCCAGTGTTACCAACTAGACACCGACCACCGAAACATGAAAAACTAATTACAAGCGTTCCCAAAAGACATGTACAGAATTACCCACAAGTGTACCCAGCTCACCAGGCCCACAATCACTAACCTGCAAAAAAAGAAAATTTATACACCGGTTAGCTACACTAGCTAGTGAGTACAGATTTCACATAAATATCAATAAGCATGGTTCCACATTTCAGGTACGGCACACAAGCTAGTCTACCACATAGCGGTGCGCCGACAAGTCAGCAGGGTCATGTCTCGCGGGGGAGCCAGCCCAGCTCAACGACCCAAACTGGGGAATCAGCCACAACCAACCGTACGGGTGGGGGAGCGAATAGCAGTCCACCCGACACGTTACAGAGCCACGTGGATCCTAGCCATAGGCCAAGACCCTCAGACTCATGTCAAGAACCTCAGTCCTTAACTTACCACAATTCCCACACTTACCGCAATTCCCACACTTACCGCAATTTCCACAATTACCACAATTTCCACACTTACCACAATTTCCACACAAACACGTTTGACTAATAACCACATTAACCCGTAACCACATTTTCCAGATAATCTCTATCATTTTCAATAACATGCTAGCATTTCATAAACAACACATATTACATCACATCAATTCACATCTAACAATTCACATACAACTTACCTCACGGCAAGCTAGTTCATACAATATCGCCTTAAGCATATCACATCTTAGACATGTAAAACAACACAGACAACACATAGCCGTAACTACAGTTAGTCATACTTACCGATCTTTATGGGAAACCGGTACTCACCTTAAGCTCACAATAAGTTAACACAACGATCAGCGTCTTCCGGCTTCTCTCGAGCACCTAACACAGTAGGTTCATACTTGATTACTAACTAATGACAACTAACACAACTTAAATCATAATTCTGCACAAACTGTCACACTGGACCCCTGCTTGTGATCGCAAGCAGTAACCATGCGGTCGCAAGACCATCTCAAATTCCACCCTTACGCTCGCAAGTGATTCCCATGCGGTCGCAAGGGTCCCCCCCAACTCATCGAAGCTTACGATCGCAAGGGACTCACCATACGATCGCAAGAATGGTTCTTAGGGTGTTTACGATCGCAAGTTATGTACCTGCGCTCGTAAACCTCACTTCCTTCGCCCATAGGCGGTAAACATCATAAAACAGACCTATGCGATCGCATAGACCTACCATGCGATCGCAAATCATAAACACAAGACTTACGATCAAAATACTAACACTTGCGATCAATATCAAATTTACGCGGCGCGACCCCATATATTTCCGCGGCGCGGAAATCACAAACACTCTATACGGTCGCAAACACTTTTGCTTACGATCGCATGGACTTTGCACACCCTATGCGATCGCATGCCATCACCATGCGATCGCATGACCGCCCGATACAGAACCCTTTCGACTCTGTTTTACGACAGCACCAGTTCTTCGAGTTTTCGCATTACAAATCGACACAAACTCAACTTTAATCGTTCATACAGTTACTTTAACACCCCTAGATGTGTTCTAACATATCTTTACACACACACCCACATCAAAACACCATTTACACCTTCAAATTGATGTTCCATACTCATAAACCCAAACTAGGTTTTTCAATGAAATTACTTACAAATCAATGGAATAACAGCAGATGGATCACGAATTTGACTCCAGAATCACAAACAACTTCCTTCTTTTGATCTTCTCTTCCAAAATCTCCAAGGGCTTGAGGTGTGTGCGTATAAACGAGAGTGTATGTGTGTGTTGTGTGTGTTTTGTGTGAGTTTTGTGTCTCCAGGGTATAACAACAAGGAGAGACCGACTTTGTGATCTATTAATTAGATCACGGGTATTTTTGTTCCCCTTTTCAACTTACAACACAACTTAGGTTTATCCGTTTCATCTAACGGAGATATTTTTGGAACCATTATCTAAAACCGTTTAATAATCTACCCACTTGGTCTACTTATAACACTTTTCACATAACCATGTTTTATCTGCCATAAACTCCAATTAACAACTAATACATTTAATTATAATCAAAGTACAACTATTCAAACACAATGTACAACCCCACACTACTAGGCCCATTTTTAGGATGTTACATAAACCATGAGTAGTGGTCATCCCAACTCAAATCAACTCAAATGTCACATCGTATTTTCTCTTTTCTTTCTCTTGCCCGAAATCCAAGTAACACCCAACACAAACAACTCAAATATTTTTCCTCACCTTACTTTATCTTACAAAAAAAAACAAAAAAAAAACTTCAGGTTAAACGGGTTTGGGAACCTGAAGGACGGAACCCAAATAGTGGCGACCGTGAACGTGTCGTATCGTGACGCTTAGGCAATTCGATCATAGCTTGTTTAAACTACTTAAGATCATCAAAATCTCTTATTTAAGCTTAAATTTTCATTATACAATGGTTGATCTATGCTCCTTTGGTGATAAAATCACCAAATCATTCATAAAAGGCCTCATGCAATTCAAATCTACCATTTTACGATAAGTCTTTGCAATAAAACAAACTTTAGTGCAACTAAAAATCCAATTTAGTTATAATAGCTGAAGCATTTACTGAAAATCTTTACAAACTTCTAATATTTAAAAGATTTGCTTAAAAGTTCGGGGAACAAGGTGCATTAACTAAGCTTTAAAAACAATTTAGTTACGAAACACGAGCACGTCCATGAGATCAACATCCACAAATCTTCAAAACTTGGCATCCTTGCTATCTCTTGAATGCTTTGATCCATCTAAGCCCATTGACATGCAAGAAGAGGATAAATTGGGGGACTCATGGGATACTTATGATTTGAATATACTCGTTTGAAAAGCCCACTTGATGGTTTGATTAAACTTTATTATTTCAATATATTTCGTGTTTTATTACCGCGTTGTATAATAATTATCTGCTCAATAACATACCTGTATAATTGTATTCATGTTTGTTCGGTGATTGTGTATGTACTATAATTGTATCCGAATCGGTACGATTGCATTGTATTCATATAATGACTGTAACTGTATCTCAACTAATGTAACCGTAGTTGTATATACACATTATAGTTGTATATGTATCACATTTGTATCTGTATAGCATTTGAAGTACCGTATATATATATATATATATATATATATATATATATATACACACACATGCATATATATTTAATTGTAAGTATAGTTGTGTGATTGTAGTAATTTACATAGTTGTATAATAATAATTGTACTAGCATTGCACCCCGAGCAATGCGGCGGCGATGACAATAGTTTGTGCTCGACAATATATTTGATTTAAAAAACAGTGTATGTTATGTGTGAAATGCGGTGTTACTTAACATATCCATATTTTTTCTCTTTTTTTTATTTCTTTACTTTTTTACAATCAACCATTTTATTAGTTTAAAATAGTTTTTGAAAAGATAATTAAAAAATATGATTATTAAATAATTAGAGAAAAAAAATACTATAGTCTTAAACTTGTATTGATGTAAGTAACTTAGCCAAAATTAGATAAATAAATAGTTGTTGTGATGTTTAATGATTTATTAAAGTAATAGTTGACTTAAATTAGTTGAGATAATTAAGGGGATGATTGGTTAGGCTATTGTTTTAGGTATTTGTATCTTAAGCATAACAATCTATACTACTTAAAATTAAGTAGTCTTAAAATTTTTAAGAGAGAGAAAGTTAAATGTTTTATAATGTAGTATAGATATGCATGGGTGTCGTATTTTCATACCCGTATATGTAAATCTGTACTTGTATTAATATGATATTGTACTTGAATATCATATATGTGCACGGTATTTGTATAATTATAAAACTTGTATTTGAAAGACTGTTCGGGTATATATATATAAAAGTATTGTATATGTACATGTAATACTATATACATTTATTTGTCTATACGATCACAAGCATAGCTATGCGAGTATGGTATAATTCTCTATATGTATCACTTGCATTTGCTTATATACATCATATGTATATATAGGTATTCTTATCGTACTTTCAGGCATTCCATATTACAAGCTATTTCCACTTTAACTGTTTAACATATCAGTGGTTGCTTCTACTTAAACTGAACCTACTATCTACCCCAGTCTCATATCTATTGATGTGTTATTATACAATATGAATATTACTTATATATACATTTATATAGAATTACATGAGATCATGAATCACTATTTATGAGTAGTAGATCCAGGTATTCACCTTAGCTGATATATTACGACTTTAAAGTCTGTTCAATTCCAGTGTCATCAATTACCTGATAACACTTATAAACATTTGAAATTGCATCAATATCGAATTTTGACATGCAACAGTGGGCAACACGGCCCGTGTTCATGTACACATCTTACTCAGACAGCTATACAAGGCGCGTAAACCCTATTGTTCGACTGCAACCCTACACAGCCCGTGTGGATCGTTACTACATGACTATGGACTCCCTAACATGGTATGTGCCATTTAGGACAGTACACGACCCGTGTTAAATTGTACATGACCCATATATGCCTACATGGGCATACTACATGCCCACTTCTCCTTTGCACGACCTGTGTTCTGCAACTGGCAGCAACAATTTGACAGGAACTTTTTGTTTTCCGACCAATAATCAATCCAATTACTACCATAACACATCTAATATGTTCTAATCATTACATAACATCTCTTGACTCCATTAAACAACAAATTAACATCATTTGATTATAAAACACCATCTAAACTTAATTTGGACCCATTAGCACCTCAATCTATCAATAACAATAAGAAAGATTATGAGGAACACTTACAATTCAAAGATGATGGTGAAGATAATGATGTTGTTTGATTTCAGCTTTGAAGATTGTTAGACGATTTCTTCACCTCAAGAACAAGGAGATGTAGTTGTGTGTGGAATAAAGGAAGATGAAAGAAAAGAAAACAAAGGAGGAGAAGAAGGTTGTTGACCCTAGGGTTGGTTGTCTCTTTTAGCGGGTATTTCACTCCCCTATCCGACTCAACTTATCCATATGATATTTATAAATCTCAACGAGGATATATTTGAAATTATTATTTTAATCAATTAAAAATTTTATAACTTTAATTTATTTCTCAACTTTTATTCAAACACCTCATTTTAACAACTTCTTATAAATTTGGAGTGTTACAGATATATAAAGTTTGTATCTAACAAAGATTGCAGAATTTTATGATATAATAAACATATTTAAAAAATCATTATTACGAAGTATATAGTATTTTTTAGATTAGATTGTTAAATATCTAGATAAACTAAAAATAATTATTTTATTTAAAATAACAAACCAGACTTTTTGCGAAGCAATACACCACTTCATGTGCTTTAAGACATTAACATGAACATTGACAGGATAGAAAACTGATTTGACAAAATATAAGAGAGGTAAAACTAGACAAACATATTTCTTTAACTTTCCGTATATTTATAGTCATCTTTTTAATATATCCGTTTATATCCAAGTGTATATGCTATTAACAATATATTTTATTCGATATATGATACATCCTACATGGTATACTGCTATTTAGCTTAAGATGACAAAATTGATCCACTTAGAGATATATCGGAATATATCACCTTTGAAAAAAACGACGTATTGTTAAAGTTAGTGTGTCTCCAAAATTATGTTTACAAGAACTGAAACACAATTACGTTTCTAAACACAAAAGCAAACACTCTTTTAACATTTACAAACCGTAAAAGCTAAAACACAATTTCAAACTCCTCCTTAATTAACAACACCAGAATTACGTACTACATATCACTATAATAATTCGTAATCAAAACAATTAACTAAATTTATAACGATCGTATATCTATAATATATTATAAAACATTTAAGTCATTTAAAACTCTTAAACTTTTAGGTTTTTTAAAATTACTAAATTACCCCTCATACAAATTAAATGAAAATATTAAATTAAATAACTAATAAATAAAGTTAAGAAGATTCATATATTTTATTTTAATAACTAATCATTCTATATTTAAAAATATTAATTTAATACAAATTAACTTAATTAATAAAATATATTTTTATAACCAAATATTTAATTTTAAATATTCTATCATGTTATAAATATTTCTACTTAATTATCAAAAAATATGTATAAGTAGAACTAAAAAACTTGAATAACTTTTAACCAAAGTTATAAACATATATTTTTTAATTTTTTGAAATAACTCATATAATAAGTAGTTTCAAATTAGTTTACTCTTTTTTTAATCTTTTAATTTTAAATAGCTTCAAATTACAAATTTACACTCTTTATTCCTTGCAATTCACTCTATCTTATTAGATTTTTTTTCTTATTTTATTATTCTCAAATTTTATTTTAAAAGTTCACAAAACAATTGTTTGAGAAAAGAGAATTGAAGTTAAAAAATAGACATATTATCAAAGTAACATTATTTATTGTCATCATATTATGTAAATACCGAAAACAAATTAAAAATTATTGGGTATTACCGTATTATACGGATACCATACTAGCTAGTATGTTATTATATGTTTCAATCCTACACTATTAATAAGCTAAATACATATACACAATTTCACGAATTGGCGTTCAAACCACTTTCATCAATCTTTTTATGACATCGCGTTTGTAACGTGACTATTCGATGAAAATGGAAATTAATGAGACATGTTAACATGAAAAGTTTGTGTTTATTCATTTTCACATGGGAAATTAATGATCCATAAACCCGAAAAGTTAATCTAATTTTCTTTTTAATTTTTTTCCTCTAGGAATATTAATATATTAGAGAAGAAAGTACCTTTTTAACTTTAATAATAAAAGCATGTTTGATATGATTAGATTCGTTAGTATTCTCTTTCTTTCTCTTACAACTAGGGGTGAACATGGTACTGTACCGGTACCGATTTTACCGAATACCGAATTTGATTTAAAGACGGTACCGAATACCGTACCGAGTATTCATATACGGTACCGATACCGGTACCGAGTACCTATTTTACCTAGTTAATTCGGTACTAGTCCCGAATACCGAGAATACCGATTCCCGAATACCGATTTACCAATATTTCAAGTACCGAATACCGGACCGAAAACTCTAATTCGGTACCGGTACCGGTACCGGTACCGGTTTCGGTACGGTGCCGGTACGGTTTGGTATTTCCGGTACCCATGCCCACCCCTACTTACAACTATTAAAAAAAATATAAAAAGTAGCTAACAATTATTTATAATATAACTTTTATAACCACCAAACACGTATATATAACAATTTTAATTATAAATCTGCATATTTTGTTAAGCACAACTATAAGAAAACACATTTACAATATATCTGATTTAGTTAGACTAAGAGCATTTATTTTATAAATTCTTAATATAACTTGTTATACAATATCTTAAAACTTCATAACCCAAAATAAAAATCATATCCTTTCATTCTTTTTCTTTTTCTTTTGGTATAATATAAACTAGTTACACTTTCTTTCTTTTTATGTTTAATATTCAGTATAAAGTGAAGACCACAATTGTAAAGAATCAAACACCTAATAATATACAAATACTCTGCTTACTTAGCGGGAATCAATATCCAACTAAGACAATTAATGATTAGACCTAAATAAACACGATTATAAAATAAAACTAATTAAGATTATTATAATGTTTTTCTTCTAATATATAATAGTACATAACTACATAAAGAGATTATGTAGCATAGAAACATATATAAAACCGTACTTGTCAGAAAAGAAGGTGATTTATACACAATAAAAAAGTAAAACGTATATTATTTAAACCTTTAATTTAATTTAACATGCTATCTAAAAAAGAGAAAAAAGAGTGAAGTTATGATTTTATTGTGTCTTAAAAATATAACAAATCATTCTAATTATGTATGAATTAATCACCTACAACTTACAAAATAGTACCTATTAGAGTTGTGATTTGTGTATTCTTTGAATAATAATAACAACAACAATAACAATAACAATAACAATAACAATAACAATAACAATAACAATAATAATAATAATAATAATAATAATAATAATAATAGTAGTAGTAGTTATTATTATTATTATTATTATTATTATATACTATACTTAAAATGCGTTGCTGCATATGAATTCGTGTCCGGATCCGGGTTCGGGTCACAAACCGGGTCTGGGCCGGATATTACTTTTGGGCTTTTTTCGGTTTGGCCCGGATTTGATTTTGGCCTTTTTCCCGATTTTGTCATTGTCATCGGTTATGGTCTCCAACTACACCTCCACCATCGCCATCACCACCACCCACATCCATCTCTACCATCACCACCGCAGCCCAAGTAAACCACCGCCGCCGCCTAATCTTCAAAGATCTAGGGTTTTCATGTTGGAGAAACGCAACGGAGACGGTTGGACGGCAGCGTCAGAGAGAGAGAGAGCGACGGCGGCGAAAGAGAGAGAGCGGCGGCGGACTGCGAGAGCGACAGCAGCGAGAGAGAGAGAGAGAGAGAGAGAGAGAGTGACGGCAGCGAAGCGAAAGAGAGAGAGCGACGGCGACTGCGAGTTTGCAAGAGAGAGAGAGCTACGGAGAGGTGGTTCGCCGGAGAGAGGGAGGGAGGCGGTTGTGAAGGGAGGGGGAGATTAGGGTTTTGGTGTGTTGTTTGGAGTGGAAAATGGGAGGATAATGTGGGTAGTTTATATATATGAGTAGTCTTTAGGGTTTTTTTTTTGGGTTTTTTTTTGGGTCAAACATATATTGGGTTAATTTTTTTTGAGACTGAACCAATTGTTTTTTTTTAATATGAGTAGTCTTTAGGGTTTTTTTTGGGTCAAACATGTTAGAAATATGCCCATTAATGTACGTACGCCATATGGACCGCTGCTGATGATGTATGGGCCTATTGGGTCATACACCGGGGTCTAACCTGACAGCAACTTAAGTTAAAGGGACCAAATATGGCAAAAGACAAAAGTTGACATCGCAGGCCGCGTTAGCGCCGCTAACTATTAGGGGTTAGCGCCGCTAAGTCCTATAGGTTAGCGCCGCTACGGCTGCATGTACTTTGTGTCAAATCGCTGACAGGGCACGTTAGCGCCGCTAACCCTTTTGAGTTAGCGCCGCTAACTCTTGGTTAGCGCCGCTAAACCCTGCCAGTGCCATTTGTCAAATAACCTCCTATATCAACCATTGCATGTGGATTTTATTAGTCTCGAGGCATGGCCGGTTTGTGGGGTTATATCCCGCATCTGGAGCCAAAAGAAGAAGAGGGATGGAGTTATGTGTGTGGTTTTTCCTCTTTTGCTCTCTCTCTCTCTAAAAAAACACATATTAACCTCTTTGGTGCTACTAAGGCCAAGAGAGGTTCATTCAAGAGAGTATAGCTCCAGAGTTGATCTCGGTTTGTTGCTGTTCTAGAAGTGGTGTTCAAAGGTGAAGTACCATGGAGGCTTGCTAGCTCAAGGGGTTAGACGTGTTCCCGGGGTACTACCCATTAGTCGATCCGCGTTTTATTCTTGGAGCTTCGTCACCACGAGATTTGCAGAATTCTGGAGCTAAGGAGGCTGGTATAACCATTTCTTCCTTTTCTTAAGTTGCATTTTATACATAGAGTTTGGTCCATTTTGGGATTTCTTGTTTTCATGCTTTATTTGCTTGTACCGTGGGCTTTGTTTGTTGTACTTGCTTCCGCTGTGTTGCCCACGAGATCCCAACAGTGGTATCAGAGCCACCTCTATGTTAGATTTGCACTTGGTGGCCTGAAAATCCCGAAATCAAAATGTTTGTTTTCTGTTCGAACCGGATTAGCGGCGCTAACTATTTTGAGTTAGCGGCGCTAACTGTTTAAACTTAACGGCGCTAACGCGCAGCTACGATTTTGGTTTTAAAAGATAAAAACAGTTTTGTTCTCGGGTATTTTGGCTATTTCATGTTTCTGGAATTTTGTTCCAGATTTGGTTTTGGTATTATAGTTACCATTATGTTTGGTTGTATGTGGTTGTTGTGAAATTGGTAACCTTGCCTTGACCTTGTGGTTGTATTTGTGTGTTTGGATGCAATTTGGTGATTTAATATCACATATGGGCTGTAGTAGTTATTAAAATTGTTATATTTGTAATAATATTGTGGCTTGCATGCCAATTCATTCATCCGTGTATTTGTACTAGATAAATAGGAAGTTATTGTGGCTTGTACGCCATTTCTTTTTCTATTGTATGTTTTATACAAATTGGATGAAGACACACATTTAGGAGTCGGAAAGGAAATGGAGCGTGTCCATAGAAGCCGATGAAGTCCATTGGAGATGGCGGATCTAGTGGGAGCTCGCATTGAAGACTTTCCGTCCCCTAGTTTGACCACGTTCTACCCGTTTTGGCTCACGGGAAGAACGCATAGGATTTTGGCAAGGGTTACCAATTTAATTCGTTTATATGCGTGTGATGTGATTTCATTTTATTCTTGCATGGTTTGCTTAGGATTCACATGCTAGATAATTTTTCGAAATTAATAAAATCACAAGAGATTTGGTAAAAATGGTTTGCAACTCTCGCGCGCTCACATACAAGATTAACTCACCTAATTGAAATAGGTTTTGTCACTAAACAAGTTAATCTGTAACCAAGCCGAAAACAAAAGCCCGTTTTTCATAAAACGTAAATCTTGCGCCATCCGTAAGTCGATACCACCCGAATCTAGATTTATGGGTTTTGGTTGTCGAGCTTAGCACGAGCCAACTCCCATAAACCTGTGTGGAAGGTGAGTGTGGCAAATTCACAATTTTGGTTGTCGAGCTTAGCACGAGCCAATTTTGGTGAATTTGTTACCGTATGTCTTGACGGACGATTTACAATTGCAAATTAAAATCCTTGAGTGATTGTCGAGCTTAGCACGAGTCAACCGAGAATTTTAATTTGGAATTGGTGCAAGTAGGGATCAAACATGCCAAACGACCGATGGTTGTCGTAGGATACCGCAAGTGTCTAAGAGTTGCAATAGAGATTGCAATCGGTAAGATGGTTATCGGCCTAAATAGCTCCATGAAGTGATCCGCGGCAACCCCGTCATGGATTGGAGTGAAATATGGTTCTTAGCCCTTGTTAAAATATTTTTCGAGGCAATATGGGTAATTATTTTAACGAGGATTAAATCAAACAACTAATTCGTGTACTCTACTTTAATATAGGATGTCAAATCAAAACCACAACACGTCGAACTTATCACTACGTATGTTCCTACAAAGGGAGAAACTCACGAGAGTGAACTTTGTGGACTGGCTTAGGCAATTGAGGATTGTCCTACGTGCCGAATCCAAGTTGCACATCCTTGAGGAACCCCTTCCTGAACCACCTGCTACCAATGCGGAATGGGCTATCCGATACGCGTATGAAAAGCGTGTTCGGGATACGCACGATGTTGCTAGCCTCATGTTATCAAGTATGAGCTCGGAACTGCGAAAGCAATTTGAGCACATGACTGTGTATGACATGATTAACAAGCTGAAGGATGTTTTCCGACAGCAAGGTAGGCAAGAACATTATGAGTGCGTTAAAAGTCTAACCGGTTGTAAGATGCGGGAAGGCGGGAGTGTTAGTGCCCATGTTTTGAAGATGAAGTCATACATGGACCAGATGGAGAGACTAGGTTTTCCTATAGGGAGGGAGCTTGGTGTGAATTTCATACTTCGATCTCTGCCCGCATCATATGAAAAGTTTGTAGAGAACTATCATATGCATGGAAAGGAAATATCTATAGATGAACTGCATGTAATGTTGAAGGATGTTGAATCCAACATGTCCAAGCATGAATCATCCTCATTCACTCCTGTTTTTGGCTCTAAGGAACAACTTTTAGCCAAGAAGAAGAAATTGATCCTATCAAATGAAGAAGTTGGTGTATCCAAGCTTACTTCAAGTTTTGAGTCTATGGATATTGATGATATGCCTAAAGAGACTCAACAAGGGTTGGTTTGCTACTTCTGCGGTAGATTTGGGGATTGGGGCCGTCATGCCTGCCCTCCGTGCCGAGAGGATATAAAACTTCTCAGACAAGAGAGGGTTAATTTTCCTACTTAAGGTACATTCATGATTATACTTCATTGCCATTCCTTATTAAGCTGGGTTGTTTACCCGAGCTATATGACTCACGTTTGTCACAAATTTATTTTGTTACAAAGTGTAGGTCTGTTCGATGCAAAAGGAAGAGCTTGAAGAGCCGGATCTCTCAAGAAGAAATTTTGTTAATTGTCTTCTACAAGAGAATTGGGAGTGTTGATCTCGCCATTGTTTCCGGATTAATTTATTACTTTTGTTTGTACGCCCTGCGTGGCAAGACTTGCTTTATTGTATGTTCTTTAGAGATGATGGATATTTTGTACTATGTATTTTGTTTAAAAGATTTTTCATTATGATGGTTTCATTTCAAATTCGATCCATGTCAAAGCTTATGTGTTATTTTGACCATTTATAGTGCTTAAATACACATTTGATGACGATGGAGATGACTTGGAATTGAAACAATTTTGAAAAATTATTTTGATATGTTTTATTCAATCAAAACTTATCCATATCATTGCATACATAAAGGCTCATTATAAGTAGTAAGGTGATCATGAAATAATTGATTCTTAGATCCAAAAGTGGTTTGGATACATTAGTATATGGCATAATCAAACTTAACCAAGTAAACAACATTTACATCGCTTGGATCCATGTGGTTAGGATCTTTGTAAAAGTTTAGCCTCGGGCTAAATGAAGGATATAAATATTGTTTATTGGACTAGGATGATTAAGAAATCCTTCACCTATGTTGGTAGGAAGGATTATAACTTGTTGGATTTTGATCACACTTATGTGGATAATCCGTACAAGTATACCATATAGAGTGACACTAGTAAGATTCTCCATCACCATCTTTATGATGGTTGTTGAGAGAATGTTTAACTAGATAAAAGGTTTGTGTCTGAAACCTGGAGGTGTTCGGAAATAACCTTAAGAAATTAAGAATCAATAAGGGCATATAGACGTAAATTCTTAGATCTAGAATAGATACTAAGTTTTACTATCTATATTGGTTTGAACAAGAAATGAATCATGGGTTTATCCCATAATTCGTTTTCTCTAAGAAACACATTTTGTACATGATGTTACTTTAAACAAAACCGGATATCTTTGTTGATGATCTGGTAAAAAGCAGGCCTAAAACATGTATTCAATGTGATTGGTATACATTAATTTTTATGAACCAAGTTCTCAATCTGAAACACAACATTATGGTCAACTTAAGCATCCAATGAGATTTTGACTAGAAAGAGTACTTTGCTTATCAATCTCACAACTTAAAATTATTCATTCTACATTAAGTGGGAGATGTATGAATTATAAGTTGATGCTTGTATATTTAAGTAGTTCATCCGAGTTTTGGATAATTGTTCTTGAACTTATGGGAACTATGTTTGGTTATTCAAAAGGGAAAGAACAATTTACAAAAGCATTCCAGTGGAAGAACGTTAAACTTAAATAAAAGACCTAATGTGGACACTAGCACTTAATCAACATAGAGATGCTGGTAAAACCTGACAATATCCATTGCTTCTTTATATCTGATGGAAATCAAGAAGGTTGTTATAGATATGAGGTTGTCATATCAGAGTAGCAACAGCTTGATGGTAAATCATTGTGATGTTACCATTCATCGGAAACATGGTGGGACCCTGTTTTCACTAGTGATTATAAGAAGTGAATGGTGTACATAGATGTAATCAATTTGCTGCATCCAAGTACTTGACTTGGGTTAATCCCACACCTAAGGTGTAATCCGAGAAGGTGAAGGGACTAACATATATGCACCTATGGACAACTTCAAATACCGACTAGAGACAAAGCTTTTCATATTGATAATATGGAAATATGTTCTAGTAGTTGTGTTGAAGATAACTTGGATAAAGTGAAATATTGTTGTCACCTTACGAAAACAAGATTAGTACACTTGGATGTAAGAGACCTGTATCCTTCGCAGGATTATGTTGAGGAAATGCTTAAGGCACTTTCCGTGGGTCTTATTCATCCATAATATCCAGATTAGGTCTGGTTTATGTGGAACATTGTTGTCGCTTTGGGAAAAACAAGTATGTTCACATGGAAATATGAAGACCAAGATCCTTCGCAGGGTTAATTTGAGGAAATGTTTTGAAACATGTTCCGAGGTCTCATATATCCATTATGTCCAAATTGTATCCATGAGTTTAGTCAGCAAAATTTTGCATCTTGTGGCTGTAATCCCGCTTTGCAAGAAAGTCAAAGGAATGAGTTTTCTAGAAAGCATAGATTAAGCCAGATACCCTTGTCAGGGCTAGTGGGAGCTTCATGTGTTCTTAGCAAAATATGCTCAATAAAATTAATGTCCTAATTTAGGGTTGTTTTACAACCTAGTGATGGAATTATTGTACTATGAGTATGAATAGAAAACATGGAATCAAGTGGATTTTAGATTCAAGAAATACTGATATATGTTCTTGATGTTCGACGAAAATAGAATTGTCTTGAGTAAGTTAGTACTGCAAGAAAATCTATACCTATGAAACTGTCAAATTTTAATCGGAGTTTTGAATATTAAAATATGTGGTGCAGATACGACATTGAATGAGTGTCATTGACCCTATTGTGTACTTTGGTAAGATAAAAGGTATGTCGACTCTAATAAACGTGAGTGTCAGTAACTCTATTATAAACTTCGGTTACATTAAGAGTATGACGACTCTAATAATCATTAGTGTCATTAATCCTATTGTAGACTTCGGTAACATTGAGGATATGATGACTATGATAACCTTGTGTATGATCTCCTTGATAAACACTTTGCAAGTGGTTTAATAAGAGAATACAAAAGAGTACAAAGGGATATCATGTAGATGATCCCATAATTAAGCCGTTGTCAAATACTAGTGATGAATTTCATACTAGGTATAATAGCATTGTCAATGCTTATGACTAGGCTCGAATATCGTTTTAGTAAATGTTTGATTTACTTATAAGCTTTGGGAACGGTAAGCAGTACTGCTAACCCGATGATTGTATCGATGTATAGTGGGGACTATATATACGCATGATGCGGTTACCTTCATTGGTCTTTACTGTGTTCCATCCTAGCATGTTTAACCACTTCCCAGAATGTTTATACATTCTAAATTTCCACAGCCAGTCATTCTTCAAGGGAAGGAAGCTTGAATTAAGGCTGAGGTTAGGTGTTGGTTAGGCATTAATCAAGGATTGAATGCATGAAACGCAACAGTAACCTGTGCTTGAAAGGAGTTTCAAGTAACTGGAAGACCCACACCCGAGTTCACTTCATGGATCATGGTCATAGAGTGACTCGGAAGGATAATATCATTACGTCCTTCGACCCGAGATGTATGAATTGCTATAGCATGAAACTTTCTTACTTTAGCCATTTCAAAACGTAGTTCGTAACTGGCTACTATAAAGGGAATAGCCAAGTAAGAGAAGGTTCACGCTATGGGGTTGTATAGTCAACGGGATTTGTTCCTCTGGTATGAGAGATATCCCTGGGCCCCTCGATGATTGGGCGCTGACACCAAAATAAGCATGGCCATGCGCAAAGGAATATTGATTTAGAATCAGATATTTCCTTAAATTTTGGTCACCACCAATCAAGATCGAGTAACATAATCGTGAACGATCTGGATATTGACATATCAATCCATGTCTCGTGTTCACAAGGATATCGCGAACAAAAGGAGTATTGATCACTTATCAAATAGGACCTCTACGTTCTTTTTGTAGGTAATGGTTTTCTGCATAAAAGCGGAACCCATACTGACTTGGGGGCATTGATGCTTTTGCTAGAGGCCGCTCTTTGTCTGTGGTTACATGGGTACGGTGCATTATGTGCAAGTGGGAGTTTGTTAGAAATATGCCCATTAATGTACGTACGCCATATGGACCGCTGCTGATGATGTATGGGCCTATTGGGTCATACACCGGGGTCTAACCTGACAGCAACTTAAGTTAAAGGGACCAAATATGGCAAAAGACAAAAGTTGACATCGCAGGCCGCGTTAGCGCCGCTAACTATTAGGGGTTAGCGCCGCTAAGTCCTATAGGTTAGCGCCGCTACGGCTGCATGTACTTTGTGTCAAATCGCTGACAGGGCACGTTAGCGCCGCTAACCCTTTTGAGTTAGCGCCGCTAACTCTTGGTTAGCGCCGCTAAACCCTGCCAGTGCCATTTGTCAAATAACCTCCTATATCAACCATTGCATGTGGATTTTATTAGTCTCGAGGCATGGCCGGTTTGTGGGGTTATATCCCGCATCTGGAGCCAAAAGAAGAAGAGGGATGGAGTTATGTGTGTGGTTTTTCCTCTTTTGCTCTCTCTCTCTCTAAAAAAACACATATTAACCTCTTTGGTGCTACTAAGGCCAAGAGAGGTTCATTCAAGAGAGTATAGCTCCAGAGTTGATCTCGGTTTGTTGCTGTTCTAGAAGTGGTGTTCAAAGGTGAAGTACCATGGAGGCTTGCTAGCTCAAGGGGTTAGACGTGTTCCCGGGGTACTACCCATTAGTCGATCCGCGTTTTATTCTTGGAGCTTCGTCACCACGAGATTTGCAGAATTCTGGAGCTAAGGAGGCTGGTATAACCATTTCTTCCTTTTCTTAAGTTGCATTTTATACATAGAGTTTGGTCCATTTTGGGATTTCTTGTTTTCATGCTTTATTTGCTTGTACCGTGGGCTTTGTTTGTTGTACTTGCTTCCGCTGTGTTGCCCACGAGATCCCAACAAAACATATATTGGGTTAAATTTTTTTGAGACTGAAACAGTTTGCGGGTCGTACTCCTACTTGTTGGTTAGAGTCAGGTGAGAAACAGTTTGCGGGTCCCGATATTGTTCAGATGACGGCTGAGAAAGTTGCTATTGCTCGGGAAAAGTTGAAAGCTGCCAGAGATAGACAAAAGATGTACGCAGATCCACGCCGCAGACCAGTTACGTTTGTTGAAGATGAGTTGGTTTATCTGAAAGTTTCTCCGTGGAAAGGGGTTATTCGCTTTGGGAAACGTGGGAAACTAGCTCCACGATACATTGGTCCGTTTCGTATACGACAGATAGTCAACGACCAGACTGTTACTCTTGATCTTCCACCAGAGTTAGCGGGTATTCATGATACTTTTAATGTCTGTTACTTACGTAAATGTAACGTTGAGGATGAAAGTCAGATTCTCCCAGTACATGATCTGAAAGTTGATTCGAAAAAGCGATTAATAGAAGAACCAGTTGAGATAGTTGATCGTAAAACAACAAAGCTTCGTAGGAAAGAGATTCATATGGTTTTGATTAAATGGAAGCATAGCTTGGGTTCAGATTTGACATGGGAGACTGAGGCAGACATGAGGAACCGCTACCCTAGCCTATTTGAGCGCGATGAGATTCCGGGGACGGAATCTTCTTTAGGGGGAGAGATTTGTAACACCCGCGTTTAGGGCCTAGTCGGTTCGTGGCGGTGGTAAGTTATTTAATTGCTTATATTAGTATATTTGATTGTTTATAATTATCTGCTATTTATTTATATATTTATTTGATGCTTACTTGGTATTTAAATTGGACCGCGAGATAGGAGGTAAAAATATTAGTTTAATATTTTTATATGGTATTGGTATCATATGATTCGTTTTTATACGAGGGTCCCGAATAATACCTCGTTGCTTGTTAATGACTTGAGTAGGACCGCTTTAATTAGGTTCCTGTATGCTAGATAACAGTATTTGATACTGTGTGTTGTTTTAAATTAATTCCCAGCCAACTTTTGTGGTTATATTGACTTTGAGAAGTCAAGTTTCTTCATTTGTGTGTGTTTGCTTTCTTGGTGAAGTGAAAAGAGAAGCTTTGTTCTAGCCTTTAATTTCTTGATTGATTGTGTTCTTTGTTGCAAAATCAAGGTTAGTTCATAATTCTTAACATGATTTGATTAGTTCTTGATAGTTCTTGATGGGGTTTTGAAGAAAACATGCTACTTGATTTTTAGGGTTCAAGATTCATGTGGGTTTATACCCAATCCGAATTTGATACATGTTCTTATATGTTCTATGGATCTTGCTTACTGATTTAGTATTAAATTGTAAATGATTTCTGGATATTTGGTGAGAAGCTTGAAGAACACCATTAATGGAAGTATTGGGTTGGATTTGAGAATCTAAAAGCATGATTTGATGATTAGAAATGTATTTTGTTGTTCCTTATATGTTAGTTGATGTTGTTTGAATGTTTGGAAGTGTTATTATTCGATTTAGCTGCCTGGAAATCGAGTTTTATGTGGGTTTTTGGCTGCTGGTGCGAGAAAACAGAAACTGCAGTTTGCTGTTCGTAAATTTACGCGGCGCGGAGGCTATGGGTGGCCGCGGCGCGAGATTTACCTGCACAGCTCTGCAAGTTCTGTTTTGCTTCGTGTTTTCTTGTATGCTGTCATTTGCTGCTAGTACCTATTACATGCATGGTTATAGGATATGTATATATGAATGGCTTTGATGAGGAAACATGTGTAGAAAGATATGAATTAATTATGCTTAATTCATGATATAAGGCTACTTTAATTTAATGAATTGGACTTTAAATGTGTTTTGTTGGTTGTTACACATTGTTGGTAACATATATGGATATCTTAATTGGTTTTGGAAGTTTTCCATATTGATTATATGAGTTTTGTGTAATGGCTTAGTTTTGACCCATTTGTGTAGCTACTTGAATTATTGAATTAATTGAGATTAGATTCACTAATTTGGTTGTGTTGTGTTCTCAGGGAATCCGAAGCCTCAGTGAAATTAGACAACTGAGTTTGGTGGGTGTCAAGGACACAGGTGAGTGGACTTTAATGCACTGGTGGTTTTAGTTGTAACTGTTATGGTTACTTGAATTTATACAATTAATCATGCGATAGACTGTTTAGTCTGATATGATTGTTTGATTGGTTATGTGATGATTATTGAAATTGTGTCCAAGATATGAGTATCAAGGCATGAAATTGTGCTCATGATGTTTGTGGCAGAGGTCAGCTAAGCGTGGTTTTGGGCTGGGTCAGTTGCTTCTGGTTAGGCAGTTTTAGATCCTCTGTTGCATTTGTTGTAGCAGAGGGGGTTTAACTGTGCCAGTTAGCAGATGGCTATCGGTAGATCATTGCTATGGCCAGCATTGGTCGTAGGCTCGGCAGAGCCGCCGGTCCTTTGATATTTGAGATAAACTGTTCTTGTGATCGTTGTGGTTCTGCTTTAATTGCTTGTGACTTGATTTTCATTCACTTAGCTTTGTGCTAATTCCCCACCCTAACTCTCTGTTTCAGGTTTTGTGAGCACAGTAGGTTGCAGCTTTTGTGTACAGGGAAAGTTTTACCGTAGCTCTGATATTTTGGGTTTTAGAATGATGAGCCATACTTTATGAAATGTTTTGTAACACTAAAGGAAGTATTGTATGTTTGTACAGTGTTGGTTTTAACTTTTGATGTTATTTCCTTTTTAGTTTATGACGTATTACTTCCGCTGTGATTTAAAAAAAAAAATATGGCTTGTATTTTTGCGGTGTTACATAGAGGACATAAATGTAATTGAGAATTTAATCATTTATGTACATATACCTAGGTTAACATCGTGATAGGTTTTGGTCCCCATCAATAATAATGTGACAAAATTCATACGGTTTAATTGTTTTCACAAACTTTATGTTATAAGAGAAGAACATGGCATCACACGTGAATTGGTTGGCCATTTAGGTAATACATGCGTTATCAAAACCAAAAAAAATGTCTATTTGTTAAAACACCAAAAAAGATTTTAAAAATATTAAAATTAAATAAAAGCTTGATCTTCTATGTTATGTGATGTGCCTTCCCTAAAGCACCCTTTGTTTTCTATATCATTCAGCTTTGTTATTGTATCCTATACCAATTGTTGTGGTCATTTGGTTAAAATATACAAATGTAAACAATTATGTAGTTTACAACACGTTTTTATTTTTGCGAGTTAAGTCGGAATGGTCTAACTTGATATGAAGCAAAAAGACCAATGACATTGAGGAACACTGTCTATCCATCTTATTGCGGTCAATCATGATCAATGATTCTACAAACCTAATGAAATTTATAATTTTTAGTTCAAACAATAAATCTCTCACTGACTCATTGACAACATGTATGCTAGTGGATCAACTGTCACATAGGGAGTGTATTCTCTGTTCTAGCAAATGAATGAAGCTTTGTAAAAGACCAAACTTCTTGATAAATCGTTATAATTTTAGAAAATCCAATTTGATCATGAACAAGTTATTCACTTCAATCAAGCCGTTCTTTCCTGTATATATGAAATATTTTGGATGCTTTTAATTGTCATATACCAAATGTAATGTTTATCATAGGTGTTATAAAAGGAGAGACGGGGCATATACCATTATGGATACACTTATAAACAACAATATATTCTTGTGGATATAGAGGCAAACATTAAAATGCATTTTTTTCATATCAAAGCATTCGAATCATGCTACCTACACATGTGTTAATTGACTCTTATGGTTGTTGTTGATTGATTAATTAACATTCACTAATCTAGTTGCATGTTAATGGTTTGTTACGAGTGACAAGTTTTTTCACGAAGAGAACAAGGTTTAACACTTGTCTGATACTGATTGGTGGAGTGACTTACATATTTAGTGGTAGTTTGCATGGATTCATCAGACAAAGATTCATCCGGCTAGACATGGTTAATGTAGAAGATGGTTCTAACACGTGACATCTCTTTTCTCTTTATAATTGGATAAGCCAAACCTCATTATATATGTTGTAATGCTAAAAACAGCAGTTATTACGATAAATAATAGACATGTGCTACTTCACCCTTGATCATCTATTTCAGATTTGTTTTAAATTGTCTTTGTTATATTAGTAACCCTGTTACTCAAGTAGTTTTATTGGCAACACATGTGTGATATATATATATATATAGGGGAGGGTTCATTCGAGAACCGTTGTTAGTGCGAGAACCGCGAGAACCAATCTTAGTCGTTCCTTGGATATGGAAAGTATCATGGATGGAAAGCGTGGAGGGATAGAGTGTGGCAGAGTACATGTGAGGAATTCATGGGTGGGCAATGACATTGAAGGAGGGGGAATTTGACGGCTTAGATTAGTTCTCGCGGTTCTCACGCTAACAACGGTTCTTGCATGAACTTTTTTCTCTCTCTATATATATATGTCCTTAGATGAGAAGATAGTCACACTAAAACATATATATATATGTCCTTAGATGAGACGATAGTCAAAATAATACAATTAAGTACACACAAATAACTATGAAAAGTGAGATTAAGACTTCACCATTGTTGACATATTGCAAGATTCGAATAATATAACCAATTGTTTATGTTAAAACAAGTTGCACACACAATTTGCGAAGGATGTGTAATCAAAGCAAGCATTTTGTAAACTAAATCAATTATAAAGTGTTAAAATTTTAATATCATTTAAAAAAAACTATATAAAATTTGATTGTAACAAAGTCACATACATAGTCGTACTTTATTCTTTTTATCAAGTTAATTCTACGTTTTAGAATAAATGTCGCATCACAAACTAGTATACCTCATGGTGTCTACTGTTAGGTGTGATTAATGAGGAAAATACGAGCAATGTTAAAATGACGCGAATGGGGTCCAATGTATGGAAGCCACCGACAAAGATAGACGGTAAGCGCAAGACTATATATAATTTGTACAATACACATAAATAATGCAATAAAACATAATATAACATTCGCTTAAATATAAAAGTAGGAAGAAGTAAACATGCAATTAAGTTATAATGACAAACAACTTGTTTATAAGTAGCTAAAAACATCTATCTTAAGTGTTTCATATTTACAAATACTTAGACAAGTTTATGATCAAACGATTAATATATCTCTACTTTAATTGCTTATAAATATAAAACAACCTAAGATAGAAATGGCTAAAAAGTAAAAACATAAAAGTCTAATTAGGTTAAAAAAAGTTAGAAAAAGAAATCAAAATTTGCTATATATATGAGGGGAAATCATTCGTAATGTTAACATTACGTAACTTAGGTGATGTTACACTCACAATCTACTTTAATGAAGGGTAGTTGAGTCATTTTAGTATATACTCATTTAAATGATTTGTGAGTGTAACATCACCTAAGTTAGGTGATATTAACATTACGGATCATTTTCCCTATATATGATTAAGGGACAAGGAAGTATTTTGACCGTAAAGTAACTTTTATCCAAATATTACAATTCCTCCAACATCCAACGTGTCTTAATTGAAGGCAAAGCAGTGATTGAGCGAGCATCATCTCCCTCTCCCTCTCAATCCCCATTCCATCGCTTTTTCTCAAACACGCTTTCATACCGCAGATCGATGTCAATACGCCACGAGATCTAAACATCAATTCCAGATCTACAAAACTTATTCATCATTTCTTCATAATCGTTAATCGATTCTGTGATGTTATCCGATTATTTCTGTTTCCGTTGAGATTGTTTGCTCATCGTGTTTGTTTGTTTGTTTTTGTTGTCGTCGGAGCAATGTGCGGAAGAGTTTTGCGTTAGGGTTCGGCTTTCCGATAGTTTCCTTGGACCGATGGTGTTTATTGGAGGATATGCAGATGCAGAGGCGAAACGGTGGGGATAATTATTGGAATAAACAATTAGATCGGGGGTTAATAATGGAATCCCCGCCACCTTCGAAGTTGTTGTCAAATGATTCATCGCCTTTGATGCAACCTTTGTCTGCTACTTCATGTGGTGGCGGTTCGAGTGTCGGTGATGCCGGTTTGGGATATATTGAGCATACAGTCACGAAATTTGATACGCTCGCTGGTGTCGCTATTAAGTATGGGGTTGAGGTAATTCCCCATCTTCGTGATTTATGAGAAAATGATTCTAAAATAGCTCGATTGTATGGCATTTGGTTTCATTTTTTCCAGTTTTTCTCATCATATGTACTTACTGCAATGACTTTGTGATGTTTAGAACATTTTATGTTGTTTATGGAAATCTGGTACATCCTTTTTTCGAGCATTCATGAGGTTTTTTTCGTTTTATTTTATTTTTTTGAAATCTATCAGTAGCCAAAGTTATGTTTAAGGAACCAGAACATATAATTAAATATTTGATATTTTCAATAAACTTACCTTGCTGTCATCGCTGAATGAATTTGTATTCCATAGGACAATTGATTGGTTAATGCTACCCCTATTTGTTAAAAATCTCACGTTGATTACTTTTGGAGTTTTTGATGCCAAAGTTTGTACTGCCAACCACAATGCGTTACTCTTTGCCATGAAGGTATATAGGACTGTGAAGAGATGTTTTTGAATGATTCTACTGCTGTTTTAATACAATTAACAAATTTAACTCTCTATCTGATATTTCTAGAGGAATGGTATGTTAGGAACATCAAACTTGTAGAGATTTGAATCTCTATCTATTCTTGGGACATTCACAAAACAAACTGTAAGGTCCGCTGGTCTTTTACGATGATGACCAGTGTACATTGATAGCTGACAGCATCGACTGATTCGAGGACGCTGGGTGGCCAGGAGGGGGAGTCGAATAAGCCACTAACATTATTTTTGTCACACTTGTTGTGAAAGTGTGGTTGTTGAATCTTTTTAAAAAACCTGATTTCACAACTGTTGAAAAAGCCAATCATTTGATATGACGTCATATGGATGTTTGTTTGTTTGTTTATTTATTTATTTGAATGACATTACGTACTAAATGTCGGATACTGAAATAAAGGCCACTTAGCGAAGCATGGGAGTTATATATTGAGGTTGTTAGTTAACCTGAATCGGTGGAACTTGTCAATTTTAATACGTTATGATGTATATAGCGTCAAATTACACCGCCTAAAGTTGTTATATGTCCAAATGGATATTTGTCATGGTACTATTCCTATTTGATTATTCATTCTTGAGATATGTTGCAGGCTGTGTATGTTTCCCTGGATATTTATTTCTAACTTTAAAAGGGAGCATGCGATTTCTTTATAATTTCTTTTTTCTGTATCTAACATTCCATTGCATGTCAGGTAGCTGACATAAAGAAGATGAATGGCCTGACAACTGATCTTCAAATGTTTTCCCGCAAGACGCTTCATATACCTCTACCAGGAAGGCACCCACCCTCTCCCATCTTGTCAAATGGATATCATATTCAAGGGTACCTATACATCACTTCCTGTCTATTAATTTGTTTTAACAATCCATTTTCTCAACCATATATTGCTCTCCATTCTAATCAATTTGTCTGTTGTATATGGATTGGTGCACATGATAGCTTATATAAAAATGGTCGATAGAAAGTGGCGCTCCTATCGTTATTAAACTAATTAATAAATAGTTTTACACTTTTACCATTTTTTCTTAACAATGCTTAGTTTTATGCCGCAGATTTCCA
Source organism: Pulicaria dysenterica (assembly GCA_947179395.2). Classification (NCBI taxonomy): domain Eukaryota; kingdom Viridiplantae; phylum Streptophyta; class Magnoliopsida; order Asterales; family Asteraceae; genus Pulicaria; species Pulicaria dysenterica. The sequence goes on along the minus strand of OX359288.1, from coordinate 108,470,365 downwards.
TTTTGAGTCATGAACGATGACGTATGCTAAGATTCATTTAAAAAATTTAGGTATTTTTGTAAATGCGCAGAAATTTTTGACACACACACATACCTGATAAAGAAGGCATAATTCGATTCTAGCTAATCAAATAATGAGGTTGTGTGGCCAAAGTGATTGGCCACCAGCCCACCATCCCCAAGTTTTACCTTGGTTATTTTAGTAAGTACATGCTCGCCAAAAGTTGCACATACCTTTCAATATTGCTATGCATAATAGATAAACAAACCATTTATAATTATTAATATAGTTCATGAGATTTTCCTGGTTTGAGATAAGAAAATCAAAATTAAGTAGTGAAGAGAAGAAAAGGAACCATCTCAAGATGGCTTAGTGGTAGGCACCTTGGGAAAATCCTCGCTAGGTCAACATCGTGGATAACCGCCGGGGGGGGGGGGGGGGGGACAAAAACGGGGAGACTAGCTTGACTCCCTTGGGAACCTATTAAAGCGGGAAATGCCGCTTGAAAAATAAGGAAAAAAAGAGAAGAAAAGGGAGTACATAGAGAAAAGTCATAAATGGAGTATCACTGAGCTCATGAATACCATTTCCAATTGTTGGCGGGGGGCCGTATTCAGGGTGCCATGTTCTCTGGAATGATAATGTCTAATGAAGTTGGGTTTTCTTATAGATATGTTGATGTTGTGTTAGAATGTTAGATTATTGGCTGATTGGTTTCTGCTTTCTAATCTGATGGGAATCTTATATCTTTAATTGGAAACACATCAAATAACTAGATTACACTTTAATGATAATATATGCTGAGTGGGAAGTGGGTTGCAGTTTTGGGTCGCCACTAAATGGTATCTATTACCACCGTTTGGCAGTGTCCTTTTTAGCTATTTTATTGCAGAACTTGACCTGTTAGCGATATATTATAACATAACCTGACTCGACTCATTCTCTTTAAGGATTTTTAAGTTGAAATGATCTTTTAGTTATTTGTTAGTGTTATGAACCGAGTGACTTAACTTGGTGATTTTCTTGCAGGCCAAAAAAGTCTGAGACAAGACCAAGCAACCGTAGACATTCTGATTTGTTTGACTCTATTAAATCCCTAAAATTATCATCTTCTACACCCCAAACGGTGTCACCATCCATGGATGCTTTACGAGACTATTATGGTCTTAAACCAACCAACCAGAATGGTAGTGATGAAAGATTTGAAAGCAATGCCTATAAAAAAGGAGGTACTTTCAGCTTAGAACACACACCAAAACCACCCCAAAGCTCTCACCCGCCACATGGTCTTCACAGAAAATGTAAAAGCTTAGCTTACGGGATGTCAGAAAAAGGTGATGCACCTGTGGCAAATGGGAAGGCGCCTGATTCTGATACATGGTATGACAGACTAATGAGAAGGCGTAGATCAGACGTCGACCTCCAAACTCACACCCCAGAAATGATGCTAAAACCCGACACCACCAATACCACCGGTGCATTTTCAGCAACACCTGCCGGAAAAGGCTTAGCACTGAGACCAAAAGCCGCCAGCCGAACCGCCAGTGATGCCGACAGTCTGCAGAACATGCCGCCTCTAAAGCTAGGGGATTCATTGATTGCAGCTGACACTTCAAATGGAGTGAAAAAGTCTTCGAGCTCGCCAAGCTTTCAGGACTCGTATAACAACAGTAATAACTGCAACTCTACTACATCATCAATCTGGCCAACTTCGATGTTGAATTTGACAGCTGATCTTCAAGCGTTGTCTACTGCAGCCATCACAAGACCAATCTTTGATGGTTTGCCGAAGCCAATAAGTGGTCGTAAGAACAAAGCGGCTATCGATTAGTAAATTTTCTTGTTTTGGTTTGGAATGGAGTGGATATATATATATGGTCCTTGGAGCAATTGAGTTCGTGGGACAAAGGAAATAGAAAGAAATGGTTGATAGAGAAAAATAGATATAAAGCAAGCAATTGATAAAAGAAAAAAAGAATGATTTTAATTTTTGGGGCTATATAAGTATACATTTAGATAGAAAACTGTATATCAAATGTTTAGGATTGTCTATCGAGAGATGGTTGGATGCTGTTTATATGTTTCTATTTAAGTTTTTAAATTATCTTGAAACCAAATTGTTTATTTTATGAACATAATATTCTTTAATTCACTTGTCTTATTACTTATAAGGTTCATGTATACACATTTTCTAGTCATGTTTTTAATTGTCGATTTTCGTTGTTGATTAAAAGGGTGTTTGATCCTTTTAATGGTCGGTTAGCAGCATTCAAAGTGTTTGATACGCATATCTCAAAAGAAGAGAAATCACTGAAAAAAGGCTCTCAACTCTTAAACACTTACTCCCCATCCCAATATCATTTGTAACCCTTTATTTGATGCTCTCACATTCGGGTATACAGAGTTCGATTTCCACATCTCGGTGTTTCAAGTTCGCCATTCAACAAACTATATTCAATTTGAGAGAATTTTCTAGAGTCTGATAGTTTTTTTAAAGGTTCTTTGATCTTCGAGTATTTGCTAAAAAAAAACAAACACGTTAGAGGGAAAAGTCTATGTGAATTGCTCTTTTGCACAAGTCAACTAAGGCCGTGAGTATCATTTAAACAAGAAGTATGAAGAAAAGCTATATAAGATGTGTACTTGACATTGAAAGCAAAGACCTCTATTTATAAGTGAGGGTCACCGGATCAAAGTGTCATAAGAGCAAACGAAATGGGAACAAGTTGGTGTTTGTAGTGAGGGACCATTGTGTGTGATCAACAACTGTTTTCACTGCACTAGTGCGTGGATGGAGATTCAATGTGGTCTTTGTAGAGAGGTGCTCGAAGAAATGTGTGGGCCAAATCGATGCCTTTAGTTTTATATATTTATTTTGTTTATTAAAATTGATGATAGTTGAATATTAGGTGAGTCATATAATTTGATATGATAAAAAAATATTGAAAAGTGACCATTATAGTGTTAGAGTGGTAGGTTCTCCTCTCCAAACCTTTCTATTTATTTTTCTTTCCCTGTCATATGATACTCAGGAACACCTTTTTTATGGTTTTCTTCAAAATCCTTTCTATTCTTTCCTTAAAAACACTCGAGAAGAAGGTGCGAGGGTTGATCAGCTCGAAGTGTAGGATCTCTCATGAAACCTTACATGTTTTCGTTTCTAGAAAGTACCTTATTCATGAATTCTTTTTGAGTTTTTCGAACGATAAAACACACACTTTCTAAAGCTAATCCTAAATCTACATCTTTATATTGATCGCAGGACATGAATCCACAACTTTATATAACACCTTACGCACCTGTTACAGCCGAGCTATAAGGCTTTTGTATGTCATATGTGTTGTTTCGGATTGAAGTAGCTTGGAATTAGTCCGGGGTCGGTAGCTATGTTGACATTTTATTATTCTTTTATTGAAATATTTTTTTAATGTTTTTAATATATATTTATAAAATTGGAGTCTACTAATTCTCTTTCTTCATATTCTTTATTGATTTTAATACTTGAATTAATCTTGTAAGTAAGATAATAAGTAATAAAAAAATTAAAAGAATATATCAACTTTAAAAAAAAATTATAAAAAATAACTTAGTTTTCATATAAAAGGGAAAATTACCATTTTTGCCAACATACTATTCACCTTTTTCCAATTTTATCAACATTCTTTTTATTTTATCAATTACACCATTACACTTTTAATATTTTTCCAATTTTACCAACATTCTTTTTATTTTATCAATTACACCATTACACTTTCAATATTTTTCCAATAAACACAAGGTTTACCTACTAAGGCTGACAATTTGGGTCGGGTTCGTGTTATTGGGTTCGTGTTGTTCGAGTTCGGGTCAGTTTCTTGTCGACCCAATTTCGACCTATTTATTTTCGTGTCAGGTTCGGGTCGTGTCACTTTTTTCGTGTCGGGTTCGGGTCGTGTTTCGTGTCAACCCATTTCGGTCAAAAGTATTTGACTAGTATTTTTTTGATTTTCGATTATGGTTTTTGAATACGGGTTTCGGGTACGGTTATCAATTACGGTTTTCGATTATGGGCTTCAAATACGGTTTTGGATTAAACATAATATAAACCATAAATGAAAAGAAATTCTTAAAATTATATGAAAATGGAGAAAAAAAAATTTGCAGTAATATTTAAAAAAAACAAACTATGCAATTTAGAATTACGGAAATCACGTACTAAAGTAAATTTGCAAAGGTTTATAGTTAAGGCTCTTATTTACGATATATAAATTTCTTATATTAACTTTTAAAAAAAAACAAACTAGCAATTTAGAATTACGGAAATCACGTACTAAAGTAAATTTGCAAAGGTTTATAGTTAAGGCTCTTATTTACGATATATAAATTTCTTATATTAACTTTTGTAGCTTGATGTTTATCTAATTGTTAACTAGTCAAATACTTTTTACCGAAATCGGTTGACACAAAACACGACCCAAACCGACACGAAAAAAGTGACACGACCCGAACCTGACACGAAAATAAATAGGTCGAAATTGGGTCGACATAAAACTGACACCAACCCAATAACACGAACCCGACCCAAGTTGCCAGTCTTACCGCTTAGTAGGTAAACCTTGTGTTTATTGGAAAAATATTGAAAGTGTAATGGTGTAATTGATAAAATAAAAAGAATGTTGGTAAAATTAGAAAAATATTGAAAGTGTAATGGTGTAATTGATAAAATAAAAAGAATGTTGATAAAATTGGAAAAAAATGAATAGTATGTTGACAAAAATGGTAATTTTCCTCGTATAAAATGCATGGTGACATGAGCATGAGTAAGCTATTTCCAGAAGCGATTAGACCTCAAATAAACAGCCCCTCCCCCTCTTCTTATTTATTTGAGCCCCCCAACATTTTCCCCAATTCCCAATCGATCTACAGCACCAATGCAGAACCCAATCACTCGCAATTTCAGCAAGCTTTGGAGAGCAGCAAGGCCGAGCTTAAACCATCAATGGCGGTCCTACAGTCTCATACCAATGGTGATCGAGCACTCCTCGCGTGGAGAGAGAGCCTACGACATCTTCTCTCGACTCCTCAAAGAAAGGATTGTCGTTATCAACGGTCCAATTTCCGATGACACCTCACACGTCGTCGTTGCTCAGCTTCTCTTTCTTGAATCTGAAAACCCTTCCAAACCCATCAACATGTACCTCAATTCTCCTGGCGGAGCCGTCACTGCAGGTTTCTAATTCTACTTATTATCTTTATTATTATGCAATTTACGTGGCAGTTTCTTTGTGTTTTTAGTGGGTGTTTGTTAAGCTGGTTATAAGCTTATTGTCAATTAGGTGTTTGGGTTAGCTTGCTTAAGCTTGTTAGGGAGCTAATAACAAGCTATCTGATAGCTTATTTCTGACTTACGAGCTTATGATGACTTGAAATAATAATATAAACCGATAGGCTTATAAGCCCTTAGTAAGCTAAGACCATGATCAATTTATTTAATTACCCTCAATAATCTTATCGTCCATGTCTCTGTGATGTTAATAACCTATCGACATCACATAATCCAGCTATTGTCGTACTAAGCTCGTTAGCTAATAAGATATAGCTATTCCAAATACTCTATCAGATATTAAGTTTTAAACCCAAATTGATAAGCTAACCCAAACACCTAGTAAATCGTCTCTTTTTATTCCATCTTGCTGGTGTATGTATGTGATCATGTGAAGAAGTAATGTATGAATGACTCTTAACTTTATGGTGATAAAGGTTTTTAAATCTTGTAAAAAAGAATTTGGATTGCAATAGTCTGCCTTATGCATTGAGTAACATAGGTGGTAACGTTCAGAAAAGTTGTTTCGATTTGTGTTTCTCAAAGTTTAGCTTTGACATACAAATCAAAGTGTATCTTTTTTGCTTGTGGGATTGGAGGCAGTTGTTGTTGTGAATTTCATTCAAACATGTTCCTAACTCCACCTCAGTGAGTTAATAAACTGGGTGGTATAACGAGTAATATGTGGTTCTCAGAGAGCATCCTGCATGTTTTTTTGTATTTAGTTGTTCCACACTTCCACCTTAAAACGCTTTTGTCAGAGAAGGAAGCAGAGTTTTGTTCAAAACACATAAGGTTAGGCATTCAGTTTCAATGTGCAAAAAACTCTATATTTCAGCAGATCTTATGAAGCAGAGGAGATGTTTCACTTGATCTTAATACATGGAAGTATTGTTGTGTGTCACTCACGTGGTTCCAAGATCGTTGATTATGATCATCAATATATTATAATTATCATAATATCATGTATAGTTGTTAGAAGAAAGTCTAACGGAACTAGAGAGAGTAAATAAAATCCTAAACCAGACAGTATTATCTGGCAATTGAGAGAATCTCTCTTATTAAGTGGAACTTGGAAGAACAACAAAAACTTGTCTTAGGTGCATTGTAATAGAAAAAATTGAACTTCTTTCATTCTAGCTTTTAAGTTGACAATGTTTGTACTATCATAATGCCATAATGGTTTTCTGGAAAAAGAAAGACAAACTGCTTAGATGGATTTAGTATATTGTCTTTAAGGGGCCTATAGGTGAACGCAATACCTAATGAAACTAATGTTTTGCATAAATAACATCCATGTTAGTCAAAGTCGAGGCATCAGCATGCACCAAAATGTTACCTTTGACATTATACATAAGTATATGTATTTCAATTTCAGTAAGTAAATATCGTCTTTATATATTGCATTAATACTGTTAACATACAATACTGGTTAACTCCTTCAATCCCAAAATTTTGCATCCAAAATTTGCATGGTTTCATATTATATTTTGAAGGTTGAGGACTATAAATTAAGATACATGACGTACTTTTATCCCAAAAATAAATATGCCAAATAATTTGTTATTAGTTCGCTAATAAGATTTAAATCATATGGCCATGGCCCAGGAAAGTTGAAAAAAATATGTGACTAAAATTCGTCAACTAATTCAAAGAGTTTTTTGTAAACAAACTTGACTACCTATAAGTTACTTCCTATAAATTCATTGTCATGTACATTTCAAAGATATAGAGATGGAGTGATAGAAATGCATTAATATGCAATGCAATTCTCCCACAATACTTTCTATAATACCCAGATGCTATTAAGCTTATTGGCTGTGCTTCGGAATGCAATAATTAAATAGTCATTTATTAAATGCAATGCAATACTCCCACAATACACTCACTACTCTTTCGATGTATGATTTACGATACACTGTTTTGGAATAAGTTTCTCTACTCACAGATAGAGGTATGACTGTCTACTACTCTACTTCATACCTCCCACATACCCCTGTATGGTGTGATTGTGTATGGTTATTGATTAAAAAATAAGTTAAAAAGAATCTACGCTTATAATTTTATTTTTTTGCAGGGCTTGCAATATATGATACAATGCAATATATTCGTTCTCCAATCAATACCATATGTCTAGGTCAAGCTGCATCAATGGCTTCTTTGCTCTTGGCTGCTGGTGCCAAGGGTGAAAGACGATCTCTTCCGAATGCAACCATCATGATCCATCAACCATCTGGTGGATATAGTGGTCAGGCTAAAGACATGACTATTCACACCAAACAAATAATTCGAGTTTGGGAGTCGTTGAATGCATTGTATGCAAAGCATACCGGACAGCCTGTTGATGTGATTCAGAAGAATATGGATAGAGACTATTTTATGACCCCACAAGAGGCTAAAGAGTTTGGTATCATAGATGAAGTCATTGATGAGAGACCATTAACTTTGGTCACTGATGCTGTCGAGAAAGGTCCAGAATAAACTATTCCTAGTGAATTCATTGCAGGAAAGAAAGAAAGAAAAAAAACAGATTTTGAGGGTTGTTTTTCCGTTTGTAACAGTAACTGGCATGCTAGTTGCAGAATTAAGGTGTTCTTGAGATATCTATTCCAAGAATCTTGGTTTAAAGCTACCCGTTTCGCTCCAAGTTTTTATGTTGAATGATATTTCTTTATCTCTTTGGTTGGGCTCATAAAATGGCTTCTTTGCTGGTGTTGCTCTTTTACGTTTGAATTATCAGACATGAAAACATTGAATTCAAAATGTTATTTACTATTTGTTGTCTACAATTAAAGAATATAGAGACTCTCTCATTCAAAATGTTATTTACTATTTGTTGTCTACAATTAAAGAATATAGAGACTCTCTCTTGCCAGAGGTCTTTCGAGAAATAGTCTCTCTACTTCGGTAGAGGTATTACTGTCTAAATCTTACCTCTCATATCCTGCTTTAGCAGAATTGGGCAATGTTGTAAATAAAGAATGTAGAGATTTGACCCGTTTTTTAGTATATTTCCGTTTACTTTTCTTCCCCAAATACTTTTAAGAATTGATGTCATTTAAGCATATAGTTAGGCTTGAATAGTTGGCCAAAAGCCATGTAGTTTTAGTGTGATTTAGAACCACACAAATTTTAAACCAATGAGTCAATACTATATACTACCCTTGTCCTCATAGTGAAAGCTTAGCGGTTGGAAAAGCATAATATATAGCGAAGGTCTAGAGATCAAATCCCGACATATTATGCTCTTTAACTTTAAGTTTCTCGATTTACCTCCTCTGTGTTGACCGTGAGACTGGTAAGGGAAACCCTCTCAACAGATAGGCAACCTTTTTTTCCCTATATAATACGCTTCTCCGTTCCAATTGATGATTCACGGATGAGGTGGTGCAACAATACAAAACTATGCTTTCTATGTTCTGAACTTTAGCAACAAAATAACTGTGTATGGATGCAAAAGTAATCATGATTTTTCCGGACAATCGTCAGATTCCATGCTTGTCAAAACTTCAAAACTTCATTTTCATTTTACGAATGTAAAAAAATATTGCTTATCTATTTACAAATTCAGTTCGATAATCCAATCACAATTGAACCATAATTTAATACAAACATTACTTTTCAGAATTCTTTAGCTTTCATCTTCCTGCAAGTCCAATTAGCAAGGCAATTTCATCTTCCAGTCTTTATACTAGGCCATTTTCTCAGATTACATGCCTGCAATTTATGAGTTCATTCCATTTCAATAAGCACATGCAAAACAAACGATTTGCTGGGGTTTAAAGGCGTTAATTCACTGATAGAATGGAAGTTACTTGTATTATCTTCATAGCAAAGACTTGTCACTTGATGCTTGAATATGTAATCCTCCATTTCAAGTGCATTTGTGCTCAGAATTGTAGCTTCACAGTCAAGCGTTTGTGTCTAAGATGTGATTTGTGAGTCGCCCCTTTTAACAAGATTCTTGTACAGTGAAAACCAGGCCAGCATTAGAAGAGTTCAGGCTCCAATAACAGCCATCAATGTCCAAACAACCAGCATGCCACTTAATCTCATAAGTACCCAAAGGGAACCTAGAAACATTAAGCATGCAAGTTGAGAATCCTTGGCCCATTCCATTAGGTCTAAAAGAAACAATCGTTTCTGCAATCTGGCCATCAAAAGTATGATCTTTATCACAATTGTTCACGTAGTTGACTAGCTTGTCATTCAATTCTAGGATGTTATCATCAACCTGTTGATGAAACTGTGTCTGTGCTTGACTTTTACTGTCTTGACTTTGACTAGGTGGCTGATAAGACGATTTACATTGAAGAATGCAATAAAGCTTGGTGATCCGAGCTCGGGATTCTGGTAAAAGGTTATTTAACTGAAGGCATAGATCTAGATGAAGATGGTGTCCTGTCAGAACAGACATTTTTTCACCATTTCCAGAGTCTTTGTTCATGACAAAGAGCTGACAATAGACACAAGGCCTGCGAATGTATATACTTTCAGTTAGCAACAACCAAAATATAAAACACTCAAAAGCAAGAGGATCTTAAATACTATTTATAGTTTAAATCACAAATATCAAAAAGTAACAGGAATCCAAAGGTAACTAAACTTTTAAGTCCATTAAGCTAGGTGGAGCCCCAAAGTTGACGGTCCTAGTAATTGATAAAAAAGCCCAGTTAGGACCTATCCGAAGCCAGCTTATAGGTCCTGGTAGGCCCGAGCTGCTCGTAAACGTCAGGTTCCTTGAGCCCAATACGTAAAGATGTTTCTCCCATGCCATATACATGTTTTTTTTCCTGAAGTTCTTATATTATTTCGTCCGCCTAATGAGTCATGTTATCATACATATGCTTAAAGGGATTTCCAGCCTGTAGTAGGTTACTAGGTTCCTCAAGGGAGTCGAGCTATTTTTGATGACCTAACCGTTTCCATGGCCGTTTCTTATGAAATTATACCCTGGTCACCCAAGATGTTTACCCAAGGGGGATTGAACCAAGGCCTCCTTCGAGACTTTCCAGGTCGCCTACCAGGCTACCACTAGGCCATCTCGAGATGGTTAAATTATCATACATGTAACATAAATGCACATTTGTATTTTTCTATGCTTTATAGAACTAATTTGAGGTGTTCTAAGAGAATCTATATATTTGTTTTCGTAATATAAATCTGTTAGAAGTTTTACTTAAAAAATCCAAAATAAACTAAAAAATGTTTGTAGCTATAACTATAATCTATAAAAAAACATAACTTTTGATGCTAGGTCATTAAGAATTTAGACAAAAAAATTTGAAATAACATAGGACAGGGCCTGGTGAGACTGTGGGTCCCATGTTAGTCCTTCCAAGTGAAGGAATGGGATTTTCAGAACCAGACTTAGGCCTAGTTTGGGCCAAGCTTGGTGCACATCTATCTAGAGTTTAATTATATACACCACAGTAGAAGTGTCATAATCCTAAAAGTTAGATGCATCAATTGTCACATACCTGACACGGAAGAAATATGTTGGAGTCCTAAAGGAAATGCTTAACCAGTTCCTTATAATATCATGTAGAAGCTCCAATCCATCATTAATTATTTGCAATAAAATCTCATTATCATCATTGTCATGCATTCTTTTTGCAGCATTTTGTAAGTCAGCAACTCCCTTGACAGCAGAACGACAAATCTTGATAATACTTCTTACTTCATATGCATTTTCCAACCTCTGAGTTCTGGATTGTGAAACAGAACACCTCTTAAATTGACCAAAACAAGTCTTCAAAACCAACAAAAGCTCTTTGCTAGTCTCCTGATCTATATGCCAAAGTCGAACTACAAGATCATGAATAAGCGAAGCACGTAAATTACTCTGTAACTTCTGTGCACCAACTTTTTCAAATTGAAAGAAAAGAGAAAATCCAGTAATGAAGGCCAAAACTGAACAACTTAGTGCATGTGCAGAAACCATCATTGTACTTGCGGGGTCCATGCCAATAAAAGATGTGGCAACAAGATCATACTCGCGTGCTGCTTTCATTAAACAGGCTGATAGTTGTGTTAACGGTTGAACCAACGATACACCATAATGCAAATGCCTGTTTTCCCCATTGCTACATGAATTTGTGTCCAACAGCTTATAAATATGAAGTACAATCTCTATCACATGTGCCCTTATGGACAAAAACTGAACCTGGATGTAATGTCGACCACTTGGCGTGTCACCATTGGCTAACAACATTTCCTTTGAAGACTGATAAATTTTACAAACCCAGTCAAGATTTTCCTGAGCTGTCCTTTTGTCTGTTTGACCTAAATCTCCTATTATTTGTAAACCTGAGGATCTGTTGGAGGTTAACCAATTTAACAGAAGTGGCCACTTTTTTGGTAAACTGCAATACTGAACTATTATTTCTGAATATGAACATAAAGTCAAAGATGTTATCCATTGACTACATGAATCAGAATGAACCATCTTTACTAATTCTCCAAAGATATATGCAGCTGTAGACCATGCTCCCTGAAACATCGCGTATTTCCCGATCTTATAAGCAGACCAATTGTCTTTCACTGCCATAAGTTGCTTTGCACTCTCAAGGGCAAGGACTTCATTTTTAACTAGGTATGAACGAACAGTACTGCATTCTTCTGTTTCTTTAAGTGTGTAATGACAGCTAGTAAGAGGATGCAACAAAAGATAATAGATTGCGTGCACACAGCAGTCGAAACAAGCACATCCACATACATCTTCAACTAGAAGCCTCACAATATTATCCACTTGTGTATTCCAAGTTCCGGCTTTCACCATGTTTTTTAGACACAAAACGACCAATTTGGATACACGAATCACGAGCTTTGACCAGTTGGTTTTATGATCCTTGTTTAATAGACATTTAATGAAAAGATGGAGCTTACTTAGAGTAAATTCACCAAGATTAGAACACTCATTTAGCAGGAGATTAATGGTTTTGAGCAAGCTCCAAATTTCCTGCTCCATTTCAGTGTCAGGTTGATTAAGATTCAAAATCGAGTTAGCTAGAAAAGTGATGCGAGACATGAGAAAGGACATAGCTTGGGATGACAGATTTTTATCATCACCGTCACATGTCACACCACTTTTTCTTGTGAATTTCACAGATATATCTGCCACAAAATGCATGACAAGAAGCCTGTTCGACAATGGAGATTGCATTATAATCTCCGAAGCAGTTAATATCTTGGTGAACCATGAATTCATTTCTAAATGACTGAAACTTAACATCTTGGACATCAGAATCTGCAAATTGCACTCAAACAACCGTAAGTAAAGAATACTAGAGTAGGTTTTTAATGTCAAGTATAGAGGTGACGAAATCGGCAGTCTGAGTGACGAGTCAAAACGCATTCTGGCAGAAGGTGCGAATTTTGCACATATTTAAAAAGGTTTAGTTAGGTAGACTAGAACATGTTTTGTCCAAAATCTTTATATTAATTAGCATGTCAAATATGATAAAAAAAACTATATCATCCAATAGTAACCTAATTTCTTGGATAAAAGAATTTAAGGAGGTTTTAAGGAGGCATTTTTTTTAATTCCATTTGACCCTTTAAAGATAAAACATGACCCAAACCAATCCATTTATAAGTAAACATGTCGAAATTTCCATCTCTAATGATGTATTCACAAACTCAAGCACAATACTAACCTCATAGAGAATATGAAGAGTGTCACGCTGCATTGCTGGTGAGATTTCTCCATTTAGCATATTAAAAATAGCAGTGATCAGCTCTGTAGAAGGAGAAAAACGAAAACGATTTCTTGATAGGACAATATGTAGACATCTTAATGATGTTGCTCGTAGTGACAATGACTTATCTTGGCTTAAATACGAAAATAGCAGATCTACCTGGACCAGGAATTAACAGATACATTAACTTTTACCGAGTAAAATGAAACATGTTTTATGTATCTGAGTTTTACACATTTAATTTCTTTCCACTCATCCATTCCAAAATAGAAGCAACATTTGACTGGGCCCAGAATTCAGATTGTTATTAGAGTTAACAGAAATTAAAAAAACACACATGACGAACAGAGTAATACCTGTCTAGAAATCAAGAGTGCTGACCTGGAAGCAATTATTGAGAGAGAAATCAGCATGTTTGTCACAAAATCGTCTTCCTTTGAACTTACTATCAACTTTAGCCCTTCCTGCAGTGAGTGAACTGTGAGTTTTCGAGCATCAACATGAACCTATGACGATATATCTATAAAATTGTTCACAGTTGTCAAAAGCTCACGATCTAAATCTCATTACTCTAGTCATAAAAGTTTATTTGAACATATGTAAATATATTTTGTTGGGTATATATTCTTCTTCTTCTTTCTTAAAAGGAGTTTTTCCCGGTTAGGGCTCCTCCCGGGGCGCCGAGTCTTTTTGACTCAGATGTACGCGGTCTAACCGGTTTTACCCGTGGCCGTTTCTGAAGCATCCCCGTGGCCATCCCTAATTGAAACCTAGTGGGACTTGAACCCTTGACCTCCCCTATGGGGAGCAAGTGCCTTACCCACTAGGCCATTAGGAGATGGTTTTGTTGGGTATATATAAAATATTAAAATGTCATATAGCTAAGTCATATCAGCAAATGCATTTGTGTACCATGCTAATCTTTGAAAAACAAAAAAGATATATAAAGGAGAAAATGTATAAAACCTCATAAGCCCTGGTAGAAAGAGCTGAAAACCTTCCTAGCTTCGCAAAAGCACGAACTCCTGCTAGCCTACCAGCAATTGGCATGTCAGATGATGAAACCATATTTACAAGCATCTCCAGGAGTACACAAGCAAAGTCATATGAAAACTCACAAAAGCATCCAGCAGCAAATAACGCAGCCTTGACCTAATAAAACAATTTATATAAGCACTAATCATGCACCCAAATTTCAGTTTACATTTATGTTATAACATACACAAGATTGCTTGATTAGCATCAAAACAGTCCTAATTTCCATAATCAAATGTGTGAAACAGAACTGGGTATATGGTTCATTTTCACAAAACTAGAGTTAGTGTCATGACAGAACTTTATTCTTACCTCAAGAACATTGCATGACACAAGACTGGATAAGATAAGATAGCGAATCTCGGCATTATCTTTAGCAAAGTCAGACCAGCAACCAAACAGAACTAATGACATGGCTCTAACTTCCTCATCACCAGAGTTAAAACACAACTTTGTTCTCCTCAAAAGTTCCAGGTGATTTGGTATCTTAAATTTCGACAGAATTCCTTTGTTTTTCCTATCGGAACTTTTAGCTTTCCTGTGCTTCAACTCTGACAAGAAAATCTTTACAACGCAAAGCTTGGTGTGTTTGTCACCTGACATAAATGTGTCTGCAAGACGCAGAAGGATAGCATTTGCAAATAGCTTATCCTCCCCAGGGACTAAGTCAAACATGTCATATTCAGCCATAGAAAGCTCAGGTTCCTTGCTCCACCACTCCAGCCTAGCCCCAAGCTCTTGAATAGCTTCCTCACGTTTCCCTGAATACAAATGATATCTAAGCAATATTTTGAATCTACGAACTCCGTGCGTTCCAAATAAGAACAAGAAGCAAGTATGCTTTGACTTCAAAGTCACACAGGCTAATCTTAACTTGAAATTTAACAATTATGATTAAACTTAGGGGATAACAAACTAATAGCAATCATCTTTATTAAATACTAGATACCACAAACAGAACCTACTTCACTAGAGAGTTCAATCCTAAATATTAACTCTGAACAAATCCCTTTAACATCTCAAATCTCATAGATTAAGCTTTATATTTATAACTGAAATATAAATGTAATACGCTACTAAAAACCCTTATTAGTGAAGACGTTTGAATTTCATCATATTCCTTCTGAAAAAGAGCCAAACTCCCACTTCCGACTTCAAACGCGTCATTCTTTAGCTTCAATGTACGTGAAACTAATTAACGAAAAGTAACAGGAGCATACAAATGCTAGGTTCTGAATTTACAAGACATTCCTTATCAATTTCGCATAAATGGAACGCTATATACGAAAGCAGAGGGTTTAACCAAATGATATTGAAGGAAGTAAAAGGGGCTGACCAGGGTTGTTGGAGCGAAGGGCTTTGTCAAGTTGAATGCTCCAATCCATTGCAGAAGCTGCTGGAGTTTTCTCCATATCTGAAACTGCTTAGATTTTCGCTCGATGAACAGCTAAGTTCTGAACATGGTTTTCGGACTTCCACAAACCATGACTAACGATAAACCCTACCAAATATTTAACGGCATTTACGCGAAAAAGGTGTGAAGGTAAGGAAACGGATGGATTCGAAAGTGTTGTGTTAAAGTTGATGATTTGGAAAAAAATGATTTATTTTAATTTTTTTTTTCTTCTCTTCTAAATTTGAGAAAAGGCGTTAGCTCGTAATAACACGTATAACTTAGCAAGTTATTAATTCGTGACCATCATCACGAACTCGTCGATTGCAAGCCTTACACGAACATGTTACGACAACAATTAGATCACGTGTATCCATCTCACAAGTTCTCATTGTCACGTCAGCATCACATTACTGTTTCCTTACATCACCCACACATCCATTCCCCCTTAACCATCTTCTATTTATTTATTGTAAAAATATATATTAAGAGAGAGGAGAGTGATAGAGAGAAGAAAAAGGAGAAAATGAGTAAGAGAGAACTTTTAGCGTGGTAGCAACTATCTACAACCCTCGCTTTGAAATAAACGGGGTAGGGGTGTGGTGTTACTTTGGTGTGAGTTTGCCTAACGCACCATCCCACGAGATAGATGCACATGGCTTTACAAGCTTAATAGAGCTCCAAATAGAAACATTCATCGTCCGTACTTGAACAAAAAAACTTGTAATCTAACGATACTATGGTATTAAAAGGTGTTTTCTATCGCTTATTGTCATAAATTTATGTCCAACTATACGTGTGTTGTGCTTAAAAAACCGAATTTAAAACAAAGACCCGTCATAAAATCAAATTTATATATGTTAATCTACAATTTTAATGGTCTAAACATTTTTTGTAGTCTTCCTTTCCTAATAAAATTAAAATTTATTTTTATGATAGTTTATTAATGACATTTAGTAGGGGAATGAAAAGTAACTTCCAAATATAAGTTGCATTTTAGCCTGGGTGGTTACAACATTCCTTTTAGGCAGAAGGTTCAAATATTCGACCCTTGCCTCTGTTAATTCTGTTTTTTTTTTTTGCACTTTTTCATTTCTTTTTTTACCTGCGCTTTCTATTTTTGACCTGTATTTGTCTTTCTTTTAACTTTTGAGAGTATATCACTATACTGTATTATGCTCTTATTATTATTTTATTTCTTTTGTTTTTTTCACTAACAGGCTAACACACACATCAATTTAATAAAAATATTTTTGTTTTAAGTTCTTTTCTATAGCAATAATAAGAACAATTACATGATTTTTTTTTAAAATTAAACTTCAATTATAAGAATTAATAATATAAATAGATATAAAAGTTTGAAAGGACACATTTTAATCTTAAATATTTAAATCATTTCCCAAATTTTATAACATTTATGTTTGAATATTAATTTTTATATTTTGTTTATTCTAAATCCCGCAGCAACACGCGGGAAAAGCCCGTAACTCGTTTGAACTATAATACGTATTAATAAAAAAACCTCATCGCATCTTGTATAGCACCCTTGATTTTTTATTTGAAAGTTATATTTAGATATTATAAAAAACGAGAAACAGTATTAATATGCAAAGAAAAATATATATTTTATCTTAGGGAATTTTTACACGTAATTTTAATATAATTTTGTAATTTTTATATATTACAAATCGAGTTGTCTCTAATTTGACAATTTCTACCACGATTCAAAAATCAGCTTGAATTCAATATATTACTTGTAAAACCTATTTGAATTCAAATAAAATAAATTCAATTAGTTGAATATATTCGTTTCAATTACTATGAACTGAAGCAGTCTAATTCAAAAACTTTCTAATGAATCTAATATTTTAAATTTGTAATCAGAGTTTTAATATTCTACTTATTCGTATAAGATTTCTAGAGTATTTCATTAATCTTTAAATAGCAATTTTCTATTTATTGATCAAATAAAGGAAATAGAATATAAGATAGAGTTACTACTTGTATATTCGAATTTCGTTTGGCCGATGAATTTTTTTTGATAATTCGAAAACCAATGTAAAAGTCCTATTTGTATTCAAAAACTGAACAATCCATTTCAAATCAGATTATTCGAATTCAATTTAATTCAAACTCTGACTTTTACAAATCAAAGGTAACATTAAAACAATTATTTTGTCGTTGTATGGAAGATGGTGTACAAAACACCTCACAATTCCAAAATTGTGGTATGTAAAGAACATAGATACAAAATCAAAGGCAACATTAACTTCATTCAATACAAAATCTTCAAAGGTTTAAACCAATGAAATTAAAAATTAAAACCAAATCCAAAACAATATTCCTCATCACATATATTTTCCTAAGCACACTCAAGGGCAACATCTCAGCTTACAATAAAATTTGTTTATACAGCAAATCTTTACAGGAAGATATCTCTTATATTGAAGATTTAATTTAGTTACTCGCGAAAAAGATAAATAGCTAATTATGAAAACACACTTGATGACTTGCAGTGAAGTCTAGGAAACACCTGGGAAGGAGAGTCGGTCCCTGAGAGTATCAAAAATTGATGACGCCGTGGAATTCTGTTGTAAAGTGTTTTTTAAACGCTCCAGCAACTCTCCGTCTTTGGTCTGTGATGCTGCCTCTTCAGCTTCTCTTGCCATGCCTATTCTAGCATAAGCCTGTTTCACACCAACATTTTGTATGCCTATATTTCTACTTGAAAGGGTTTTGTAACAGGCCAAAACGGATATGGGTAAAACAGATAACCTTTTACTACAGGTCAGGTTAACCCAAAACATTGTGTTGAACATTTCTGTATAAAACTTATGGATAATGTAAAAGAAGGCCACCCAACTAGGCCATTATTCAACTTTTTTTTATGGCTGTTCAATTACTGAAACTACTTAGGCCACTCAAACATGTATCCGGTTTAATTTGTATCAAACCTGGCTTAAACATGATGAATGATGGTAAATATACCCTTCCGTTTTTAACTGTTCGCTAAAACGATACTTTATAGAATTAAAAAAAAGTAGCCACGAGTGATTTCCTTTTTCCAGATATTTGAATGTTATCTTTGTGAACAAGCATGTTTTAACCGCATTTGGTATATACAAAACTGGATGCATACTCGAGTGGCCTATAATGTAGTTCTAATAGTTGGGTGGCCTTGATTTTGAAAATTAAAGATGGATAGTTGGGGTGGCCTTCTAATACATTATTATTTCTAAAAAATTTCAACAATAGAAACCAAAATGTATAAATATGACAAATAATAGTCTGTCTTTTCTAGATAGATCAAGTTAGGAGGTTTTATGTATTAAAAGTACACCTTTGGCATGTTTAAAACATTTGATCAATTTCCCATTTGCTCTTTTACCCATTTGATCTGTTAGAGAGAAAGAATGGGTTGATTTTGCTGCCTCTAGCATCAAATCTCAACACATAAGTATTTAAAAATATATGAAGATACCTGTGCTTTTTCGCCAGGATCTGCAAGTTTTATAATATACTTCACCGCTTCACCTTTTTCATCAGCATCAATACACGCCTCCACAAATGGCCTAAAACCTATGAATGTTGCACCAGAAATAAAAACTCATTTACTTCTTTTAATAAAATTATTTCTTTATTCTCTTAATAGAAAAACATGAATCCTAAATGGAGTAGATAACGAAACCAATTGGAGGCCTTTTCTCCTTTGAAAACTTCTCCAAGGCATCCCAGTCCCTAATTGTTGCCAATGCAAAAACTTTGAGCCAGTACCATCGTTTCTCTGGAACCTGATTAAAGATGTGATTATGTGAATAATACCAGTCTAAGTTTGTTCAAACATGAAGAGGTTGGGGATTGGAATTAAAACATATAAAGATACCTAACATTATATATAAGACAAATTAATTCAAATAGTCATGGAATTCAGATGGCAATCTCTGACCTTGAATTCAGATTTAACTTTTAGAGCCGCCCGATGATTCCCCAATACAATGCAAGTCCGAATTGTATCACTAATACTCGAATCAACAAATATTGGCTGCTTTGTACTTACTTCTAGCTCGTGTTGTATCCTGTATCAATGTAAAAGACAAGGATACAAGATGCATATAAATATATTAAGTATATTATGACCTGGGCAAATAATAAACTTGAAATGAAATTCTAATTATTAGACGTAAAGGAAAGATAAATAAATAAATCTCCTTTAAGACTTCTTAAGTTCGCCATATATGTGCCAACTTGCCATAAACATTGCATTGCGTTTCTGATACCATAAGAATAGTATTAAAGGAAATTCATTTCATTAGTAATGCCACTATGCCAGTAATATAGAGCACAAAGTGGGTCATTGGTCAAGATAAATGCTTTTCTGAATGTAACCCTAATAATAAAAAGGTAAGTGGAAGACAAACTTAGCCCTCTTTTGACATGTCTAGTAACAAAAACATGAAGCTCTAAATGTAACCCTAGAAATAAGAAGGTTTCATGACTGCTTTCTTTCACCTCACCTCTTTTTAAGAGCACTGATCCTACCTCAGCTAGTTCATGACAGAAAAGCTTTGTGGTTATCGTCGTGCTTGAAACTTTTAACTTCTCAATCAGAAACTTGATTTTGTAATGTTAATACTAAGAAATATGAATATGCCCAAAACAAGGATCTTAAATATACACTGCCATTTTAGGAAGAAAAAGAAAAGGAGAAAAAAAGACTTCTTCAGTTCTTTGTCTATATATACCTATTTTCAATATTGGTCACTAAACTGAATTTGACAGGTGAAAAGAGATGGTAGCAAAACGTAAATTCAAATGAGAATTTCCAAGATAAAATAGAGATAAAACATACAGGGAATAATGGAATTCAACAAGTTATGTGCTTATGGAAGAATTTCATACTTTAGTAATCTTGAGTGCTCTTCAGCAGCCTTTGACTCAAAAACATGCTCCTTTGTTTCAGCGAAAAGATTTTGGGTTTTTTCGATGAGTTTTATACGTGGACCATGAAGCGGAGATCCTCTACTCGCCATTGGATTCTTGGCTAATTCCCATGATTCTTTCCACAATAAGAAGGCAACATCCTACAACATTAAATAATACTTTGTTAGCCAACATATTTGGTGATACAAAAGAGTTATGTATTTGGACAGGATGGGGAAGAAAATGAGGAAGATATCAACTTAGATTTGTCAATGCAGGCTTACATGAAGCTGGCCAGTGGAAAGAAAGAAATCCTTCAAAAACTCATGCTTAAAGCAACTGCAATATATAGAGATGTTCAAATTTTAGTTTTTATATAATGTCAGAACTAATAAAATCTGAAAATTTTAAGCTATCCTGACTCACCGTGCATAGCGTATAAATAAGTCGCGTGCAAGAGCTCTAGCTTGTATCATTCCAAATAACTCCAATGCTGGTCTCTATACAGGTAAGGAAATCATATTGTATTAAGATATCAGAACAAGGTAAACTTTGAGTATTTTACCTCTATTCATTCGACTTCAACTCAAGGATTATGTAGAGGCAGCAATACAGGTGGGTTGGTAGGGTTCAATAACAAGTCAAAACAAGTTTTGAGTCGAAACAGTAACTAATTGGTACAGTCCAGATTGGTAGGGTTGACCTGAAACCCTATTGTCCAAATCTTTGACCTTTTTAAAAAAATATTGCTTAGAATATGACTACAAAATTATATCAATGATAGCTAGTCTTTTAGATGAAATGATTTAGGATATTTTGTGCGTTAAAAATACAATTCAAGCCACTTTTGACCAAATTGACCCATTTCATTTTGAGCTAACTTCTTTATTTTGCATGCTAGAGAAAAAACATAGCCCGATTCAACCCATTCATAAATAAATGGATCATAACTGCCACCTATAGTCTTATGACAATGAAAGTATATAGAAGCAATACCTTTTGCCATATGTGAAACAAAACCAGATAAACAAGATCGGTGTCACCACTTTCAGTTGCCTTTGTCAAGGCTGTATCTTCTTCCCCTATGCTGAGTAACAGAGGAACCTGAATAGTCAAGGGAATCGTATATAAAGGGTGCATAATCTTTTTTTCTACTAATAGTTATTCTCAAGACTAACTTCAATAGAACGGAATGCAGAAAGAATTATCCTAAAAGAAATAAACTACCTGCTTCGAGGAAAGAGGCTCATGTTCAACTAGCATAGCAGCTAACTTTCGACGGCCAATCTGATCAGCATGAGCAGCAACTGCAGCATAGGAAATACTTCTGGACAACTTTAACTGTAATTCCCAAAGGGTAAGCAATCAAATTCGTATACAAATGATACATGCTAGTTTATCAAGGCTATATACACACCTTATCAAGTAAAATTTCAATGAGGGTAGCATCAGGAATTGCAGATGATACTGTCAACTTTGAACAAGCCCAGTGCATGATTACCACTTCCTGAAAACTCGGTATTCAATTTAATAGGTTAAATATATAAACATTCTCTCGCTGTCATATCATATTGAAGATAGAAATTACTTGATTCATTCCAAGGTAATCAGATATCCTGAGTGCCAGCAGATGTTGGTGGGCATTAACCAATCGACCAATCAAAACTGACGGTGTAAGCAACTAAAAACAGAAAACATATTGATGTAATAAATGAAAGTCGAGATTAATCATGTAACTGAATTCTGTTAAAGTAGTTAAGACCTTGTATTGATGTATACTGAGTGGAATACCAGTCTCCGGACTGCGTACAGCATTTAAAACCCGCAATGTTTTACTCATTTCCTGAATGCTCTCCCGTTGAAATTGGCTGCCAAAGCCAACTGGATATCACTACCGTAAACAAAAATTAGAAAAGCGTAAAAGGTAGTTCAGAAACCCTATGGTAACACTGGAAATTGGCCAGGAGCACACAACATATATATTATGTTGGAAACAATCCTGTTACTGCAGTAATTGCTACAGATTGTATAGAACTATTACAGATCATAGTAGTGCTACACAGATATCAAAGGCTTAATCATAGGGATCTAGACTATTTCGTTCCTAATTTAACTCTCAGTTTTAGATACTATTCCCTGGTTTTATGGGACTGTTACTGCTAACATTGTGGGGTAGTTACTACTTATGTTCTCTGTTAAAGATAACAGATCATCTTTGTGTGTGTATGTGTATATATATACACAGAAAATTATTCAAACTTCACATAAGAATCTCCAGTTTAGTTATCTACACCTTGTTGCTGAGTTTAGTAATATGTCATTTATATAACCCAATATATTATATGAAGTTACATCGTTATACTGTCTAGCGACAGATCAGAACTAACCTACAAAAGGCTTGCCCATAGCTTGCAGCCCTAAGTAGTGTCTGTTGTAGCAAAGGATCAAATTCATGACCTGCAGCATCGACACAGGCTTCAACAGCTTCAGGCAGTGATGAGCGTATCAATCTCAAATTTTCATCAGCCTGAAATAAGTTGACATTAGCAATTCTACTAGGAATCTAACTATAAATTGTAGGTAGCAAGATTTATTTTTATTTTTTTGAACACTCTTACTTTTGCACTGCGCCTGTCAAAATGATCCAATGCATCATACAATAAAGCTGCTGGCTCTGTGCTCCCAATCTTAAAGATTGATTCGGTGGAAGCTGGGACCCGCTGTAGAAACTCCATGCTTGAGTTGGACAATATCCTTGCTCCATCACACTCTGGGATGAGGATAATTGGTTCATCATAAAGATATCGAATCGGATCTTCATAAGGGCCCACCATCAGAAGCATATCATCCCAATATAGTAACACACTGTCCATTCCACACCAAACAAGTTGCTCTGGAGCTAAGGCAGACTGTACATATAAAATTGTAGATAATAAAACATATGTGCAAGGATAAACCTTAGATGACAGTAATGGTAGCAGCATGCAGAATGTCTGAAACTAGATCCGGTAACTAATTTTATTTTAATTTTTGTTGTAAATAAATCACAATTTATAGTTTTTCCATTATGAAATGTGAGTCTTTTTTCTTCAGCACGTCCCACATCCAACACAGTTTTGCTTGTTTCACATTCTCTCTATTTTTACAGTCTCGTCTCTAAGAGTGTTTGGGACTTCCTTATTAAAAATGCATATGCATTTGGAAATACCAGATAAGTATTTTGTAACCAACTCCCAACATGATATTCCAGACTTCTTATATCAACTTTAAATAATCAGATAAGCAGTTTGGACAAGCATTCCTAAAAAACCTGAAAACTGTTGTATCAGAATGCAATAAGCAGTTCCAATAAACAATCACAAACCACCTCTCCTTGTGCAATTTGGAATATTAAATCATAAATCTTTATAAGGTAAACATAAAGTAACTATATGAGAGTTGTGTTAATCAGAAGTAGTCATATATAGAACAAAGGCATGATTTTTAATATCAATAAAAGTTTAGCGAACCAACCTCACAAGCAAACTCGAAGATGATGCTGGAGAAATCGGTGGGCATCACAAGAAGCTGCCCATCATGAGTAAATGATGCCATTAACTTGCCGTTATGAGAAACAACCATCTTCTGCAAAGGTCCCAACTCATCACCCACAGTCTGAACTCCGTCTTCTTCCACAAGTAACACATGATCTCCAACTCCAAGCAGCACCTCCACATTTCCCGACATGGTATACTGCGGCTCAATCACCGCCATACAAAGGGGGAATTCTTCTAACCCCGTGTCGGCAAGCTTAGAAGGTTTAGGATTTTTCAGATCAGGGATACAGAACAACTGGAAAGCTTCGTTGATACACACGACTCCATTGCCCCAAAAGACACACTCAACGACGCTGTGTTCGAAACATTCATGGCCCATACTAACATTAGGTTCAATTATCTTCGCGTGGATATCGTACCTATAAACGGTGCCGTCTTGTGTTACACAGACTAATACTTGCTCGTCGGTCCATGACAATCCAATCAACCGTCCACCAGGGTTTCTCCAGACGGTCTCGGAGATTTGGCGGCCGGCGGAGTTGAATATACGGAGTTTACGGAGGGCGGATTCCGCGTAGAGCTGGACGATCTTGGACTCGTCGCGGATGACGGCAATTGGACCGCCAAATGGGGCGCAGGCTACCTTGTTTCGAGCAAGATCGATGTTTTTCCATCGTAATTGGGAAAGTTCTGGCTTCCGGTAGTACTTGTCGCCGAGAAGTTGCCACTCGGCGGCAATGGATACGCCTGCCATCTAGTGATCGGCGATGACCTTTTACCGTTTGGTAATGCTATGAACTGTCCTTTAATCTAGAACAAAATTATTTGATCATAAAACTATCAAAGAGTTGGAGCAGTTGATGCGCATTACAGGCGATATTTTTGTTATTTTAACTTATTTATCATGTTTTTTTCGGTTTATTTTTTATAGGTTAAATTTATTTTCTTATTTTATGTTACTAGCTAAACGACCCGTGTATCAATACGGGCCGATATAAGTCAATTTAAAATTTATATAGTTTTAAAGAGTATTAAGACGTATAGTAAAAATAATTACAAAACATAGATATGAATATAAACTCTCGTAAGAAATGAATAATCATTACAGAATTTTGAAATTCATACATAAGATTATCATTAGATTTTCTTTAAAACCTCTGTATAAACAACATTCATAGTTTTATTAGTAGTGTTTTCTTAATTATCGCAAGTTAAAACTGTTAACCTCTCTTTACTCTTCACTCAAGAAACTGTCACATATAATGTCCATTAGTGAAAACGTGTCTTTTTAGTACTTCTTATAAATACTCTTTTTAAGAAATATAAAGTTACATTACACGTCTAAAAGTTTTAGTATAATATTAATGTGTTTCTCGTGATGGAGCTTTATCCCGATATTGTAAAACCATAACTATAATATTATTGTTGATGTTGTTTATAAGCGACCCGTGTATCAACACGGGGATGATATAAGACAATTTTAAATTTATATAGTTTTAAAAATATTAACACGTTAAAAAATTAGAAAACATATATATGAATATAAAATCTCGTAAGAAATGATAAACATTACAGAAGTTTGATATACATAAGATTATCATAATACTTTCTGTAGATACTCTTTATAAACAACATTCATGGTTTTATTAGTAATTTAACGCACACACGAACTGTAACGCCACCCCTAACGAGCTTAAAATTAGAGTTAATTTAAACTTTTTAAACGTCGATTATCAAAAGTGTTGCAGCGGAATTAAACACCATTTACAAAAACTACAAGATTGACTCGGCTAATTAATTACAACAAAAAGGTTAGCCAAGTTCAAAGCTACAAGCGTTACCAACTAGTTCCGACCACCGGATCCATACAGACTACAACGTGTTCCCCAAAAGATATTTACAAACTACCACCAGTCCCGCCTCACCAGGCATCTAGCATCAACCTGCGAAAAAGATAAATCTTGCACCGTTAGCTACAACTAGCTAGTGAGCATCAATTACACATAAGCAACAATAAGCAGGCTATCATGCATCAGAACAGCACACAGGGCTATCCTATCATATTGAGGCGAGCCAAACGTGTCAGCAGTAGTCGTATGTTGCAGGGGAGCTAACCCCGCTCAACAACCCAAAAGCAGTCCACATAGTACGCCAATTATCTATCATGTTGGTTCCCCTCTATCAAGGAACCTTACTCCTTAGAGGAACGGCGGCCTGCAGGACCATCACCCAAGCGTATACTACTTGAGTACCGTTAGTGCCCGGGTACTAACACCCGTCTACCCGAGAACCCAGCCAAGTATTGACACCCGTCTACCTGACTGACCTCCGTGTTCTCCAATTCAGTGTCCGGACAAAACTTCATAAACAACTAGTTGATCCAATAAGGATCCAGTTCATGCGCGCATATAATCACAACAATATCTTTCATATCAACAATAATAATACTAAGCATGCTTGTACAACTTTATCATAACATACTTCCATTTCCACGTATCAATACACCAATAATGTGTCAACATGTACTACAGATAACTTACCTACTGAGACTCATGGGAAACCGGTACTCACCTCGAAACTACAAGAGGCAGATATGCAATCGGGAATCCCAAGAGCACACAGAATCGTCTGAGTCACCTAACACCAATAAACATTGATAAACACCCCTTAGTATACACTATATTTGTCTGCACTAACAACTGTCTCAACAAAAGGTCAACATGGCTTCTGATAGCCTCCTACGGCCGCAGGAACATGTTCCTACGCCCGCAGGACAACATTCCAACATGTACTACGGCCGTAGTACATATGCACTACGCCCGTAGGAGTTCTTGCCAAAGAACCATGACCTACGGCCGCAGTAACTATATACTACGCCCGTAGTAGGCATCCTTTGGGTAACTACGGCCGTAGGTTATGTACCCACGCCCGTAGTCTTGTTTCCATCACCCGTAGGTGGTAATCCTCATAAATTCAATCCTACGGCCGTAACAACCATTTACTGCGACCATAGTAACTACAACAACACCCTACGGCCGCAGTACATTATACTACGCCCGTAGGAACCATAATCACAGTCTGTTCTTGCTCTGTTCGCAAACAGCTGCTGTATTACCCATTTTTGACACAAATCACGACTTGAATCCGTGTTCAAGCTTTTGTATTTGATCTCTAACATACACATGAAGCTATTAACACCTTTTTGACTCAAAATTAACATCATAACACACTAGAATCTACCCAAATGGGTCTTATTCTTCACTAGACTCAAAACTAGGTTTTTGATCAAGAAACAACACTTACAAGGATGTATTGATGGTGTAGAATCAGAATAAAGCCACCGAAATCGCTTGAATCCTAGCTATCTCTTCGATTTCTTCTTTCAAAACTCAAGTTGTGTGTGTAACGTGTTATACGTATGTATGTGTATGTGTGGTGTGTTTGAAAGCATTTACAGGGGATAAGTGAGGCCTTAGGCCGACTTATCAACTAATACCCCTCACGGGTATTTTGTTCTCCTATTCAACTTAAAACACAGCTTAGGGTTATCCGTTTCAACTAACGGAGATATTTTTGGAACCATTATCCAAAACCGTTCAACTATTTGTCTACTTGGTCAACTTATGACACTTTTTATAATACTACATTTTTATCCACATTTAACACCAGTTAACACCATTTAACACCAATTAGCACCAATTCATGTTTAAAACACCAATTAACATTTAAGACACCATTTAACAACATGTTACTACATTTAGCAACAAAACACCAATTAAAGTTAACGTACAACAATTAAAGCTACATGTCCTACAGTTTACAACTAGGCCCCATTTTGGGGTGTTACAAATCTACCCCCCTTAAGAAGATTCCGTCCTCGGAATCTGATCATCTACAAACAAATGAGGGTATCGAGCTTTCATGTCATCTTCCGTTTCCCAGGTCATATTCGAACCCAGGTTATGCTTCCATTTGACTAACACCAGTTTAATCAACTTTCGACGCAACTTTTTGGTTTTAGAATCAAGTATTTCAACAGGTTCCTCAACTAGGCGCTTTGAAGCGTCAACCTTCAATTCTTGTAGAGGCAGAATCTGGTTCTCCTCCACCTTACACTTACGCAGATAACACACGTTGAACGTGTTGTGAATTCCTGATAACTCAGGAGGCAACTCTAGCGTAACTGTCTGATCATTAACCACGCGAATGATCCAAAATGGACCAATGTAACGTGGACTCAACTTACCTTTTCTACCAAAACGAATCACGTCTTTCCAAGGAGAAACTTTCAGGAACACCCGATCGCCCTCCTGGAATACAACTGGTCTGCGTTTAGGATCAGCATATACTTTCTGTCTGTCACGGGCCGCTTTGAGCTTTTCCCGTGCAATCTTCACTTTATCTGCCGTAATCTGAACAATTTCAGGTCCAGCAAACTGCTTTTCACCGGGTTCTAACCAACATGTGGGAGTACGACAACGCCTCCCATACAACATTTCATAAGGTGGCATCCCAATACTGGAGTGGTACGAGTTATTATAAGCAAACTCGACCAACGGCAAGTGAGAATCTCACACACCACCAAATTCGAGAACACATGCGCGAAGCATGTCTTCCAACGTCTGGATTGTTCTCTCTGACTGGCCATCTGTTTGTGGATGATACGCCGTGCTCAGATGAACACGTGTACCAAGTTCATGCTGCAAACTCTGCCAAAAATGTGAAGCAAATCTCGCATCACGATCCGACACAATTGAACATGGCAAACCATGTCGTGACACCACTTCGTCTACATACAGCTTTGCTAACTTTTCTAACGAAGTAGATTCGCTGATAGCTAGAAAATGAGCGCTCTTGGTCAATCTATCGACAATGACCCAAATAGCATCATGACCCCTAAGGGTCTTTGGCAACTTTGTCACAAAATCCATCGTAATGTGATCCCACTTCCACTCAGGGATCTCTAGTTGCTGCAAACTGCCATAAGGCTTCTGATGTTCTGTCTTAACTTGTGCGCAGATCTGACATTTTTCCACAAAAAAAGCAATATCTCGCTTCAGAGTAGGCCACCAGTACAATGCCTTTAAATCATGATACATCTTTGTGCTGCCCGGATGAACCGACAGCCTAGACTTATGAGCTTCCTGCAGTATCAGCTCACGATTATCACCATGAAGGGGAACCCACACGCGAGACTGAAAAGTCTTAAGTCCGCGAGTATCGTCAACAAGTTGATCTCTCAGCTTTTTCATCGTTTCTGCTTTTAGGTTTTCATCTTGCAACGCTACTTGCTGCGCTTCCTTCAATCGAGCAATGATATCGGGAATCACAGTAAGTTTCATGAATTTAGCATCTGCAGTAGAGCTCTTGCGACTCAATGCATCCGCCACCACGTTGGCCTTACCAGGATGATAGCGAATTTCACAATCGTAGTCTTTTATCAACTCGAGCCATCTACGTTGTCTCATGTTAAGCTCTTTCTGCGTGAATACATATTGCAGACTCTTGTGATCCGTACAGACCACACACTTGGTGCCATAGAGATAATGCCTCCACAATTTCAACGCGAACACCACCGCTGCCAACTCAAGATCATGAGTCGGATAGTTGCCTTCATGAGGTTTCAATTGCCTTGAGGCGTAGGCAATCACTTTATCTCGCTGCATCAACACACACCCCAATCCAGAATACGAGGCATCACAATAAACAACAAAGTCTTCAGATCCCTCGGGTAAGGAAAGTATTGGAGCCTCGCACAATAGCCGTTTCAAAGATTGAAACGCTTGTTCTTGAGCTTCCGCCCAAACGAATGCAACATCTTTGCGAGTTAGTTTAGTCAAAGGACCCGCAAGTTTAGAGAAGTCGCGGATAAACCGCCGATAGTAACCAGCTAGGCCGAGAAAACTTCTAACTTCAGAAGGAGTTCGAGGAACTCCCCAATTCATAACCGCTTCGACTTTCGCCGGATCAACTTTCACGCCATCGCTGCAGATCACGTGACCGAGAAAATGAACTTCTCGTAGCCAGAACTCACACTTTGAGAATTTAGCGTAAAGCTTCTCCCGTTTAAGAGTTTCGAGAACCTCTCGCAAATGCAACTCGTGTTCAGCTTCAGTCTTTGAGTAGACGAGAATATCGTCAATAAACACAATCACCGATTTATCAAGAAATGGACGACAAACCCGATTCATCAGGTCCATGAAAACCGCAGGAGCATTGGTTAAACCGAAAGGCATCACCAAAAACTCGTAATGACCATAACGAGTACGGAAAGCCGTCTTTGGAACATCTTCGTTAGCAACTAACACTTGGTGATATCCAGACCGCATATCAATCTTTGAGAAGCACATCGCTCCCTGCAGTTGATCAAACAAATCATCTATCCGCGGCAGAGGATACTTGTTCTTTACCGTTCGCTTATTCAGCTCCCGGTAATCAATGCACATTCTCATAGTCCCGTCTTTCTTTTTCACAAATAACACCGGAGCACCCCAAGGAGAAGAACTCGGACGAATAAAGCCTTTGTCAAGCAACTCCTGAATCTGCGTCATCATCTCGCGAACCTCGGAAGGAGCAAGACGATATGGAGCTTTAGCCACAGGGGTAGCCCCCGGAACAAGATCAATTCTATACTCAACATCTCTGACTGGCGGTAACCCAGGCAACTCATCAGGAAATACCTCTGGATAATCGGTCACCACCGGAATATCACGAACAACACGTTTCTCCAGTTTAGCATCAATCACATGTGCTAAATAGCAATCGCAGCCTTTCGAAACCGACTTTCTTGCTTTCAACAGAGAAATGATAGGAATATCTAACTTTCGTCTCTCTCCACGAGCCACAGCATATGAACCGTCAGGTAAAGGAACTTTAATCAACTTCTTGGAACAGAAAATCTCATTGTTCAACTTACTAAGCCAATCCATCCCAATCACGACATCGAATCCCGCAATCGGCATTAAAAGAAAAGAAACAGGAAAACTACTCCCGTCGATATCAATAACCGCTTGAGGGACACTATCTACAACAGGAACTACTTTACCACTAGCAGTCTCTACTCTTACAGGCTCAGACAACACAGATACATGCATTTGCAGTTTATCACAGAAAGAGACAGACACAAATGAATATGTAGCTCCAGAATCAAACAATACACATGCTGGGGTAGAGTTAATAAGAAAAGTACCCGTAATCACGTCCCCAACACCCTTGGCCTCTTCCTTTGTCATCTGAAACGCCCGCCCTTTAGCACGGGGAGCGTTGTCTTTCTTCTGCCCTGAGGCATATCCTCCAGTTCCAGCATCAGACTTTGACCGACAATCTGTAATCCGATGCCCTGGCTTGTGGCACTTGTAGCAGACGTTCTCCTTAAACTCGCACTCATTCACCGAGTGCCCTTTCTGACCACATCTAAAACAACGAGTAGTGGCCTTCGAACAATCACCGGCATGGTATGTGCGGCACAGAGAGCACCACGAACCCTCAAACTTAGCCTTCTTCGAAGAATCAGGCTTTCCTCCAGTCGACGACTGCCCCTTGGAAGTAACAGATTTTGAGAACTGCTGAAACTTCCTTTTCTGACCCTCAGCAGCATGATCCCCCTTTCCCTGGTGTAACACCCCGCTTTTCGAAAACCAGATTTATCTTTTTAATAATAGAAATTCAAGAATCCAAACTGCGTGGATCCGTTTGTAAGCTTAACTTAAGCCAAACCTGTTTTTCAAAACTCATTAATAGCAGCGGAAATATAAAAGTGGCTATAATTACAACCAAAAATCAGCCACAGTATACAAAAGATCAGTTGGTGTTACTAAACTGTTCACCGACCACTTAACCAAGTTTATACAAACATAAACAGTAATAAAAAGTAACTAAACAAGTGTTCCTCCAAAATACAAGTAATAACCAGCAGGTACCCAAAGCTCACGCGCCTAAGTATCACCTGCAGTCATGGGGAGAGTATCTGTTAGCTATTAAATAGCTAGTGAGCAAAAGATAGCATATTCAGTAATATAAACATATCACATATCAACAATGAATCAAACAGTGCTATCCTAGCATCTCGCGATGAGCTGGCACAGCCAGAAGGAAGCATAATCTTGCAGGGTAGCTAGCCCGGCTCAACACTCCTAACTGGGGAAACCAGACACATCAACCGCGCGGGTGGGTGAGCGGGTAGCGGTCCACCGTTGCGTTTCAGGCCAAAGCCTTCATGGGTACAACAATAAGTCAATCCCCATTGCTCTCGAGGAACGCTGGGTTTGCAACCCCAGGTAGTTGACGCTATCATCGACCCGCAGGTCTCAAAACACCCCAGACCTCGTGCTGGCCTCGTTCAAAGAGGGAACGCTGGGTTTGCAACCCCAGATTGACGCTATCATCGACCCGTAGGTCTCAAAACGCCCCAGACCTCGTGCTGGCCCTGCTCAAGGACTAACCAGCCCTCATATCTCGGATCCGATCACAAACACAAATCTGACCCATACAGGCCTCATAGCGCGCATATCATAACCACATAATATCCATGGTTCAATTCATACATGCTTCTTGCATATTCATAATCATATCATAAATCATGGTTCAATTGTTACATGTGTTATGCATAAACATAGCATACATCAATTCTAATTACATTTCATGGAATTACTAGCACATATAAATAACATGTAACATAGTTATATTAATTCTTATGTCATCCTATACTCACCTGAGAGGCTAGAGACTAAAGCAAACAGAAATCGTGATCGTCGCGCTCTTCTTCCGGATCGTACAGCTTACCTATAAGATAATACTCGTGTTTAGTCACTTCACACAAGTACATTAACTAAAAAACTAAAATGATACCCCTAATGATGCCATTAGACTAAGTAGAATCCTAAACGAGCATCCCGAACGACAAAACGTTGAAAAACAGCACAACAGTGCACTGTTCATAACAGACAGTCCCTACGGCCGTAGTAAAAATGTCCTACGGCCGTAGGACCATTTTTATAGAACACCCTCCTACGGCCGTAGGGGAAACCTACTACGGCCGTAGGAACCATCCTGCAGACAGTGTGCGAGAAACAGCCCATGTTCAGTCCCTTTTCAACCCAAACTCATTTCCAGCATTCCCAACTCAATTTCCAGTGTTTGCATATCATCTAAGACATCATAATGAATCCAAAAACATACATATAACAAAATCTAATCAAGAATTGAAGGCTTGGGATCAAATTCTTCAATCTTTGACCCACTTGGTGATTTCTTTGAAACAAGACCAATCTATCATTTTAATTCATAAAATTGATTCCTAATCACTTAGAAATGATGTAAGAACAGATTGGAACACTTGAACTTAATTGTTGATGGCTAATTTGGATTTAACCATTTTTGACCTAAAGCTTAAAACTCAAGAAAAGGAAGAAGATGAACTTACAATTGATCTTGAATGAGAAAGATGATGATAAAGAACATATAATAACTTGGATTTGCAACTGAAATTTATCTTGGTGACTTCTACTTTGATTTCTCCTTCAAATGCTCAAGAACACAAGTTGAAAGAGAGTGAAGTGTGTGTCAAGTGTGTATACGTACATGTGTATGTGTAGAAGAGAGGAGACCGACTTTGGTCTCCAATATTATCCAAATGGGGTATTTTGTTCCCCTTCTCAACTTACAACTTAATACCCGCTTGCCCGTTTCAACTAACGAGGATATTTTCGGAATCCTTATTCAAAACCGTTAACTAATATATTAATTTTATTCATTTTTATATTAATTTAATATTAACTTAATTAAATAAATTCTAATATCTATTATTAAATTCGAGATTCTAAATCACCAATAGTATATACGACTAGGCCCATTTTCAGGATGTTACACCTGGCGTCTATCCCCGTCAATCTGTCGGGCTATCTCAAACGCCCGATCCAAAGTAGCCGCAACTCTAACATGAGCGCGATAATCAAGTGGCAACATGTTCACAAACTTGCGCATCTTGGCTTTCTCGTCAGTCACCAAATGCGGTATGAATCTAACCTTATCCGTAAAAGCATGAATAAGGTCCTCAACAGGCTTGTCCCCCTTACGGAGACTACTGAACTCATTCTCCAGTCGTTCCAGATCATAATCTGTACAATACTTCGCTTTTAATTTCTCAGAAAACTGCTCCCAAGTCAGAGCATCAATCACTTCCGGCCTCAACGTATCTTTAACTGTATCCCACCAATCCAGAGCTGGCCCTTCAACCTCTGAACCATATATCTGACGCGAAGCTCACGTTCACATTCACAAGCTTCGAACACCTGATCCGTCTCACGTAACCAACGAATAGTCTCAGAGGGATTATCACTACCCTCATAAACCTTCGGCCCGCAGGACAAGAACTTCTTATAAGAGCACTTCTTTGGCTTCTTTACTGCCAAAGCATTTTGCAACAGCTCCCTCGTCAATCGGAGCTCCTCCTCTAGCAGTCTAACATATGCCGCCTGCTCTTGATCGTGTCTTGGCGACTCCACATTATGCCGAGAAGCCTCGTCCTCAGCTTCCCGTCGTTCACTTGAGGCCTCATCCTCCATTCGTTTGAGAGTCTCTTCTGTCGTAGCTTTACGTTCGGCCATTTCTACTCAACTAACTATTTACACGTAGACCACAGTTAGTACACCATTTATTCACCATGTACAAATACTACAGTTAATCTATCACATAGGACAGCCACATAACACTCAACTCAACCCCAATTACCCCGATAGGAACACTTAACGATTGTCGAACCCGAGCCTGAGATTGAATACTTCTACGAGTACCCAATTCCTCAAACTTAGGCTCTGATACCTACTTGTAACGTCACCCCTAACGAGCTTAAAATTAGAGTTAATTTAAACTTTTTAAACGTCGATTATCAAAAGTGTTGCAGCGGAATTAAACACCATTTACAAAAACTACAAGATTGACTCGGCTAATTAATTACAACAAAAAGGTTAGCCAAGTTCAAAGCTACAAGCGTTACCAACTAGTTCCGACCACCGGATCCATACAGACTACAACGTGTTCCCCAAAAGGTATTTACAAACTACCACCAGTCCCGCCTCACCAGGCATCTACCATCAACCTGCGAAAAAGATAAATCTTGCACCGTTAGCTACAACTAGCTAGTGAGCACCAATTACACATAATCAACAATAAGCAGGCTATCATGCATCAGAACAGCACACAGGGCTATCCTATCATATTGAGGCGAGCCAAACGTGTCAGCAGTAGTCGTATGTTGCAGGGGAGCTAACCCCGCTCAACAACCCAAAAGCAGTCCACATAGTACGCCAATTATCTATCATGTTGGTTCCCCTCTATCAAGGAACCTTACTCCTTAGAGGAACGGCGGCCTGCAGGACCATCACCCAAGCATATACTACTTGAGTACCGTTAGTGTCCGGGTACTAACACCCGTCTACCCGAGAACCCAGCCAAGTATTGACACCCGTCTACCTGACTGACCTCCGTGTTCTCCAATTCAGTGTCCGGACAAAACTTCATAAACAACTAGTTGATCCAATAAGGATCCATTTCATGCGCGCATATAATCACAACAATATCTTTCATATCAACAATAATAATACTAAGCATGCTTGTACAACTTTATCATAACATACCTCCATTTCCACATATCAATACACCAATCATGTGTCAACATGTACTACAGATAACTTACCTACTGAGACTCATGGGAAACCGGTACTCACCTCGAAACTACAAGAGGCAGATATGCAATCGGGAATCCCAAGAGCACACAGAATCGTCTGAGTCACCTAACACCAATAAACATTGATAAACACCCCTTAGTATACACTATATTTGTCTGCACTAACAACTGTCTCAACAAAAGGTCAACATGGCTTCTGATAGCCTCCTACGGCCGCAGGAACATGTTCCTACGCCCGCAGGACAACATTCCAACATGTACTACGGCCGTAGTACATATGCACTACGCCCGTAGGAGTTCTTGCCAAAGAACCATGACCTACGGCCGCAGTAACTATATACTACGCCCGTAGTAGGCATCCTTTGGGTAACTACGGCCGTAGGTTATGTACCCACGCCCGTAGTCTTGTTTCCATCACCCGTAGGTGGTAATCCTCATAAATTCAATCCTACGGCCGTAGCAACCATTTACTGTGACCGTAGTAACTACAACAACACCCTACGGCCGCAGTACATTATACTACGCCCGTAGGAACCATAATCACAGTCTGTTCTTGCTCTGTTCGCAAACAGCTGCTGTATTACCCATTTTTGACACAAATCACGACTTGAATCCGTGTTCAAGCTTTTGTATTTGATCTCTAACATACACATGAAGCTATTAACACCTTTTTGACTCAAAATTAACATCATAACACACTAGAATCTACCCAAATGGGTCTTATTCTTCACTAGACTCAAAACTAGGTTTTTGATCAAGAAACAACACTTACAAGGATGTATTGATGGTGTAGAATCAGAATAAAGCCACCGAAATCGCTTGAATCCTAGCTATCTCTTCGATTTCTTCTTTCAAAACTCAAGTTGTGTGTGTGTAACGTGTTATACGTATGTATGTGTATGTGTGGTGTGTTTGAAAGCATTTACAGGGGATAAGTGAGGCCTTAGGCCGACTTATCAACTAATACCCCTCACGGGTATTTTGTTCTCCTATTCAACTTAAAACACAGCTTAGGGTTATCCGTTTCAACTAACGGAGATATTTTTGGAACCATTATCCAAAACCGTTCAACTATTTGTCTACTTGGTCAACTTATGACACTTTTTATAATACTACATTTTTATCCACATTTAACACCAGTTAACACCATTTAACGCCAATTAGCACCAATTCATGTTTAAAACACCAATTAACATTTAAGACACCATTTAACAACATGTTACTACATTTAGCAACAAAACACCAATTAAAGTCAACGTACAACAATTAAAGCTACATGTACTACAGTTTACAACTAGGCCCCATTTTGGGGTGTTACACAAACTAAGCTATTTAATTTGAAATGGGCTAATGGCATATCTAACTTGGGTATTTTTCATACTTTTATAATTGTTGCCCCAATTTACGATTTTTTTTAATCTACTGAATGTTGTTTTTTCCTTTTTTGATATCATAAGATATCGAAGATATCTTTTACAGTTGATTTGTGAACTCACTACCTCGCGTTTACTAAATGAATTACACACAAAATCAACGAATTTTACTAAGGCAGAGTAGGAAATTAGAGATAAAAAGGAACAAATTATGAATCTTCAAACTCATATATAATTTTCTTTTCTTAATCTAGCTTTTAGGTAATTCAATCACAGAATTTTCATGAATCAGACAAATGAGATGTGTTAGAATAGTGGAATTAAAATGGAGCTTACGAAAGGATCTACTAATTTTTCTTTCTTTCCTGTTTAGTAACATAATTGAGCATTGAAAATTTTATTTTAAAACTTAGGGCATATTATTAAAGATCACCTATTTATATCATCATCTATTTTTTTTAAAAATTAAAAAAATATTTTCCCACCATTACAACATACAATTTTTAAATAATTTCTTTATCCTTTAAACTTTTCAAATTTACTTAATAATAGGAACAATTAAAAGGGATGAATTTTGTTATAGTTCAAATGGTTGAATTTTCAATTAAATTCATATTCAAATGGTTGTTATATTATCCATGTATATCTCATCGTCTACTTCTTTTTCCTTTTTGTTTATATTATCAAACTTAATCTATCAATTATTATTCCATTTAAATCACATTTTAAAATTTTTTAAATCTAATTCTAAAAGTAATTTCCTTACCTAACAAAGTGGAGTAATTTTAAACCAATTAAATACACGTCAATTAGAAATATGTATTCAATTCAAATTTAAATATATATATTATTATGTTATCCACGATTAATTCAAATATATATTGTTATCTTATCCAAGATTAACAAACACATGAAGTTTGTTATATAAAATTTCCCTTAAGAGATTTGATGGAATGTGACGTAATAACTAATATATTTTTTATTTTCTTTAAATTTTT
The DNA here is from genome assembly GCA_947179395.2 of Pulicaria dysenterica. Classification (NCBI taxonomy): domain Eukaryota; kingdom Viridiplantae; phylum Streptophyta; class Magnoliopsida; order Asterales; family Asteraceae; genus Pulicaria; species Pulicaria dysenterica. Next base: position 108,432,425 of record OX359288.1, on the reverse strand, counting down.
TTAATCAAAAGCTATGATTGGTGGAGATTTTTTAGGGAAAGAGTAGATGATGCAAGTAACCCTTTTTTTAATAGTTTTATTTTTAATAGTTGATTATATATATGATTCTTTAATTTTTTATATTGATTGATGCACCTTTGTTTGTTTTAAATGTTATCTATTTTTATAGAAATTTATCATAAATAAAACAAAACTTAAAAAAAATTTATTACTTTTTATCGAAAGACCGAGGAATCAGTTATTATATCGACTATTATACGTAGATAGAATAAATATAAAAAAAATATAAATTGTTTTATGAATAACCTACCCACTACTATTAATGGATAAAAAACAATTAAAAATATACTACTTTAAAAAAAGTGTCATATTACAATAAAATTTATACCAAAACGTAGATAAAAATGAGACGGTCGCAAATATATAATTATTATTTCTCTAAAAAAATTATATAATAATTTATTAAACATTTTTTATAAACAACCTATAATTAATTATATTAATATACAATTTTTATAAAACCCCCTCACATTTTCATAAAAACCCTTAACATATTTTATAAAACCCCCTTAGAATTTTCACAATGCCCCCCTTCCAAGACTTAAGGATTTTTGGCATTTTTGACATCATCATCTCCATTTTTTTAAATTTTTTTTTAAAATCAAGAGTTGTGATTGGTGGAGATTTTTTTGGAAGAGAGAGAAACTCTTTTCTTTTAATATATATTAAAGATAATAATCCTATAAGTTACAAAACAAGTATAAGAAGATAAGTTTATTAAATAAGCACCCCTTCAATAAAATGATGTGAATAACCCTGAAGCGACAATTACGAGATGAAAACAACACTCTAAGTTGATAGCTTGAACAAATCAATGTGAAGAACCCTAAATCAACTCCCTAAACTCATTACAATGGACGGTTAAGAGATTAAATCCGACACGTAATTGGTGAGAAATCGAAATCCATGATCTTGTGAAAAATTATAACTTAACTGAAACATCGATCCGACAAGTTTACGGGTATTGCGCTAAGATTATTATGTAACATCCTGTAATAGAAGCTAGTTGTATCTAGTTGTACTTATTGCTTAATTGTTTGTACATTGACTTTAATTAGTGTGTTTTAGTTGTTAATTGGTGTTAATTGTTGATTTAATGTGGTTATGTGAACAATGTTGGAAATAGATAGAGTCGATAAAATATTAAACGGTTTTGGATAATGATTTCAAATATATCCCCGTTAGTTGAAACGGGTAAATGAGGGTTAAGTTGTAAGTTGAATAGAGGAGTAAAATACCCGTGTTAAATATTAGAACCACCAAAGGTGGTTCCTTGCCCTTTTCTTTTGTTGTTCCAGACAAACACAAACATACATACATACATACATACATAAACCTGTACACACACTAGTATCCTTGAGTTTAGAAAGGAGAAATCAAGAGGAAGCAAATTGTTGGTGATTTCATAGCTATTATGTAACGCCTTAAGGTTTGAAAAATTCTTGTTATGTGTTTTACATGTTTAGTTAATTTGTAACACCCTGAAATGGGGCCTAGCTGTAAACAGTTGTACATGTACCTCTAATAGTTGTACGTTGACTTTAATTGGTGTTTTGTTGTTAATTGTAGTATACATGTTGTTAAATGGTGTTTAATGTGTTAATTGGTGTTTTAAACGTGAAATGGTGTTAATTGGTGTTAAATGTGGATAAAAATGTGGTATTATGAAAAGTGTTATAAGTTGACCAGATAGATAAATAGTTGAGCGGTTTTGGATAATGGTTCCAAAAAATATCTCCGTTAGTTGAAAAAGATAACCCTAAGTTGTGTTTTAAGTTGAATAGGAGAGCGAAATACCCGCGTTGGGGTATTTAACCACTCAGTCGGTTTTTAACCCTTCCCTTATCTACTGGGAAGAGTCAAAACACACACACTACATACACATACACATACGTACGTACAAACAAAACCACGCACAGACCTTTGATCTTTTGGAAGAGAAATCAAGAAGGAGAGGTTGTTGTTAGCTGATTTCAGTTGTGAATTCGAGTTGTAAAACCTGTGTATATCATCTTCTTGGTAAGTCTTATAACCAAAAACGGTGTTCTTGAATTTGGAAGATGATGACCTAATTTGGAGGTCAAATTAGGTTGCAAGTGTTGTTTCAATGCAAGAAATCATGTAGTAAGTGTCTATGGGTGTTAAACAAACTGTAGAAGCAATATAAATGGTGTTTAGATCGATTTTTGGGGTTAAAACTCGAAGAACAGCTTCTGTAGGAAAAACAGAGCTGGAACCTACTGTAAATTGGTGCTTGCGGCCGCAAGGGAAAGGCCTTGCGACCGTAAGCCTATGTTGTGTCCCTTGCGGCCGTAAGCATGTTGTGTCATGGTTTACCGTCTAAGGACGAAGAAAAGATACTTGCGGTCATAAGTACGTAACTTGCGATCGTAAGCCCCCAAGATACCACCCTTGCGGTCGCATGGTTGTGTCCTTGCGGTCGCAAGCTGGGGTGGTTTGGGTAGGACCCTTGCGGTCGCAAGAAGATGCCTTGCGGTCGTAAGGATGGGTTTGAGAAGGCCCTTGCGGCCGTAAGTAAACCCCTTGCGGTCACAAGCAAGGGTTTCATGCTGACAGCCTTGTAGCCTTATGTTTTAAGTTGTGTTAAGTGTTGTTGATTGGTGTCTAAGCTTGAACCTAATATGTTAGGTGACTCGGACGATTCTGTGTGCTCTTGGGATTCTCGATTGCATATTTGCCTCCTGTAATCTCGAGGTGAGTACCGGTTTCCCATGAGTCTCAGTAGGTAAGTTATCTGTTGTACATGTTGACACGTGATTGATGTATTGATACGTGAGACACGAGGTATGCTATGATAGAGTTATACATGCATGCTTATTATCGATATGAAAGATATTGTTATGATTATATGCGCGCATGAACTGGATCCTAATTGGATCAGCTATCTGTTTATGATATGATGTCAGGACACTTAACGAAAGAACAACGGAGGTCAGTCAGTGTAACACCCCCTAATTTGGCCTAGTATATTTAAGGTAATAAGTGGCTAATCGTATTATTAATTGTTTAATTAAAATGATTTATGTGATCTAATTGTTTTAAATAATTAAATAGTTTTATATGTCAATTATATGTTTAAATAATTGATAATGGATAATGAGGTGTCTAGAGTGTATACTTAGTCACCAACACACACTTAACACTCACAATACATGCAATAGAGATTAGGTGTTTGTGTGTGTTTCTTTGGGGTGCTCACGGCCGAGAGAAGAAGAAGAGAGATTGTGAATTGTTGATCATAAATTCTTGATTGATTATCTAAAGTGAATTACAACAAGAGGTTAGATCACTGGATTACACATGTTAATTGATGATTAAATTCAGATTAAGAAAGATATTTATATGTGTGTATGTGAAATTCCGATTAACACTTTATATGATAATTTGATGATCTTAGGATTGTTGCATGCTAGAGTTTGATGTTTAAATATGTTTACATTATGCTTATAATCATTTCTGGAAAGTAAGAGTATGTGCATGTTTGATATCAGTTAGAATTAAAGTGAGAAATTGAAAGTTTGATTTAATCGGAATTCATAATATGAATCTGTCGGAATTCTTGAGTTTGAAGCTATCGGAATTGGTGAATACCGAGTATTTCTATCGGAATTGGTTAAAAACCGAGAGAACTGAACTGTGGCCTTGACTTTTATCGGAATTGATATTACCGGAATTTGATTCACTCGGTATCTGACTTTTATCGGAATCTTATTCTATCGGATTTATGTATCTTCTCGGAATTCATGTTTATCGGATTGTTATTTCATCAGATTTTATGTTTACTCGGTATTGAACAATTACTCGGTATATGAACTAAGCCTTAACATTTCATCGGTATTTGCTATATTCTCGGAATTCCATTTACTCGGTATGTGAGATTTTCTCGGGATCTTAGTTTCTCGGGATTGAAGTAATCGGTATTGACTTTTGTCGGATTGTGTCTTTGCTCGGATTTGGTTTTATCGGATTTGGGATTGATCGGAATTCTAATATTACCTATGCTCGGAATTTGAGTTTATGAGGAATCCGATTAAAGACAAACTCTTTGATGATTTGAAGATAAGCATGAACTTGTACATCCAGAGTAGCCTTGGCTTATGAAAGGAATGTATGTATTGCCTAAGCTAAGGATATGGATGAATTCACTAATTGTAAAGGGTAATAGTGAATGATAGTATATTGTTTGAATATACATGAGTTGATATGTAGTTGTGATTTTATGTACATGTGTTTGATTATAGTATTGTGCATATTGTGTATTGATTAAGCAAATACTGATTGTTAGTTGTTTGTTCAGGTGGAGACAAAACTCAGTAGTTAAGTAAAGACTGAGTTATCTGACTATTGAAGATATCGGTGAGTGGATCTATATCTTCGGATATGCAGGATATGACATCCTGATAATTGTTGCGCTCTTGATAAACTGTATACATGTTTGGGCGGGAGATCAGCTTTGGTATGCCGGCTGGGCTTATGCTTAGGGATTTACAGTATTTGATCTTGAGGGGCATTCGTTGCACTCAAGGGAGCCTGTACTGTTATCCAAGTAGCAGGGCTATCGGTAAATCTTGGTTTTGGCCGACCTTGGTTGTAGGTGTTGCAACACCGCCGGTTCTCCTTGGTTGTTTGAGCTGTGTTTGGGCATGTTTGCCTTGTTTGCGCTTAGATGTTGGTTCCCTCACTTAGCTTTGTGTTAATTCCCCACTACTTTGTTTTGCAGATACTCCTTAGTGAGTTTGTGGATATAGAAGACTGGGAATATGGACAGACCATAACTCTGATGTCCAAGATTTTTGTTAGAGCCTGTTTTGTAATTAACACCGTAGTGGTATTTTGTAAATATAAACTGGACAAAGTTTGTATTTGACTTTGGGTTTTAAATGTAATTATATGTAATTAGCTTCCGAACGCGTATTAAAGTTAATATAAAAAGTACGGTGTTACAGTCAGGTAGACGGGTGATAATATCTGGTTGGGTTCCCAGGTCCTTAGGGGCTACGAATTGGGGAACTAACGGTACTCAGGAGTATACGCTTGGGTAGGGCTCTGCAGGCCACCGTTCCTCTATGGAATTGGGTTCCTTGCTTAGGCTGGAACCAACATGATAGATAGAGTGTACCACGTGGACTGCTTTTCGCTCCCCCACTGGTGCAATTGGTTGCGGCTGATTCCCCGGCTTGGGTTGTTGAGCGGGACTGGCTCCCCTGCAAGATACGACTCCTGCTGACATGATTGGCGCGCCGCAAGATGATAGGATAGCCTTGTGAGCTGTTCTTATACGTGATAGCCTGCGTATTGATGCTTATGTGTAATTGGTACTCGCTAGCTAGTTATAGCTAACGGTGCAAGATTTCACTTTTTCGCAGGTTGATGCTAGAGGCTTGGTGAGGCGGGTACTGGTGATAGTTCTTTTGTTGTAAATATCTTTTAGGGAACAAGTTGTTGTATATATGGATCCGATGGTCGGAACTAGTAGGTAATGCTTGTAGATTACGAACTTGGCTTATTATTTTTGATGTAATTAAATAGCCGAGTCAGTTAACGTTGTTTTTGTAAATGGCGTTTAAATCCGCTGCACGCTTTTGATAATAGTAGTTAAAAAGTTTAAATTAACTCTAATTTTAAACTCGTTAGAGGTGGCGTTACATAATTGTCTATATGTGTTATGTATTTATGAATATATAGATGGAGGGTTAATAATGGCAATTCAGAAAGTTATAGAAGTTAAGGGACCTTTTGTGTCATTAGTTGAAAGACTAGATATACATGAGTCTTCATTTGACTCATTTGTAGTCAACATAGCAGGAATCAAATACACCATCACGTACACACATTTACACTCTTGTTCTTGGCTGATTCTGGATTCCAAAGTGAAGCTTAAACATCAGAATTCGATCCTTCCGTAATTTAGAAGCAAGATGTAAGAGTTTTTCTTGGTTTTATTGAGTTGTTAGGTCAAGAAATGAATTCATGGGTTGAATTCATGTTTGTAGTTTGATTCTTGTGTTTTGTGTTGTTTTGGTTCAAGTTTAATATGAGAAAGTCAGTTTTAATGTTATAGAGTTTGTGTGTATGATTGGATTTGAGATTCTTCAAGTTTTGAATCAAAAGAATTGATTTTCGGTTGCTGTGTTCGAACAGAGTAGAAACCCTGTTGTACCGACTGTCCTTGCGACCGCATGGGTTATCCCTTGCGATCGCAAGGCAGTGTTTTAGTTGTTGGTTGTTTTGCCCCTTGCGGCCGCAAGCAAGGTGACTTGCCACCGTAAGGGTGTGTTTTGTGAGATTACCGTTTACGGACGAAGGAATCAAATTTACTATCGCAAGTACATAACCTGCGATCTTAATCAAGCTTAGAATCATCCTTGCGAGTAAATCAAGGCATGATGTATTAGAAAGGACCCTTGTGATCGCATAGGGTTTACCTTGCGATCGTAAGGATGTTTGACCAGGACCCTTTGCGGTCGCATGAGTGGGTGCTTGCGGTCGCATGAGTGGGTGCTTGCGGTCGCAAGCAGTCTTCCAGTTTCAGTTAGAGTTTTGATCAGTATCTTTTGCAAGTTAAGTACAAATGTTTATGTATTGTTATTTATTGCTTGTAGGCAATAAGAGTTGACGTTTCTGTGATTAGAGGATAGCTATATACTTGCTGCTAAGGTGAGTGTACTTACATTTAATTAGATTAGCATACGTGTGTATATTAATTGCATGACTGTGATTGGTTATGTGATATTACTGCATTATAGACAGAAATAGGGTATATTGAGATCCTTATACCCAAGTAAGTGTCAAGGGTTACAATATACCGCAAAGTATTACTTTCTGCACAATTGAGTATATAAAAGCTTAATTACTTGGCAATTAATTCCTTTATCTTATTAGGTAAACCTTTACTTGTTTGTTTTGTTTTACCAAAAAATTGTTATTATACCTTAGTTTGACTTTATAAGTCATTTTATGTGTAACACCCTGTAGATGGGCCTAGATGTGTAGTGTTGTACCATGTGCTATGGTACTTGTACTGTGACTTTAAGTGAGTTTAATTAAGTGTTTTGTGTGACTAACGCGTGTTAAGTGTTAATTAATGTGATTATGTGAAAAGTGTTAAACATGTCTAAAAGTGATGTTGTGTTATACGATTTCGCGTAATGATTCCGTAAATATCCCTGTTGGTTAAAACGAGATGGCGTGTGTCAAGTTGTAAGTTGAAAAGGGGAACAAAATACCCCGTGTCTTAATTAAAGACCCAAGGGTCGGTTTCTCCACCCTTATCCCCTGGGTCAATGTGAAACACACACAAGCACACTTCCATTCACGTACAAACTCAAAAACACATACACTTTGGTGATTTTGAAGAACAAATCAAGAAATCAGTTGCAAGGAGGAGTTTACTAACTGATTCAAGTGTCTATCTACTGTCTTCTTCATACTTGTAAGTGTGTTCTTGAGTTTAAGACCTAATTTGGGGTTCAAGAAGGAGAAACACCATTTTAATGGTGTTTATTGTGTGTTTATGTTTTAAATTGTGTCAAATGTGTTCACAAGTGCCAAAGGGATGTTAAACAACATGTATAAGTGATTGAAACTGAGTTTTGGTCGAAAAAAGGTGTCAAAAACGTGTATTTGCAGAACTGTGCGAGAACAGAGACGAAGACCTGCTGTGCAGGTGTAACACTGGGTTTCACGAGCTTAAAATCAGGAATAATTTAAGCTTTTTAAGTAAATTTATCATGGCATGCAGCGGAACTAAACACTGGTTATAAAAATATAAAGTGTTGTTATCCGATTTGGCGAATATAAACATCAAAAGCCAAGTCTCTAAACAAACTGGTGTTACCATACTATAAACCGACCATCGGATCACAGATATAAATAACGACAAAGTGTTCCAGAAGAGTTAAATACAATTACCCACAAGCGCCCGCCTCACCAGGCTGCCTAATCTTTACCTGTGAAAAGGGTAAATCATGAACCGGTTAGCTACACTAGCTAGTGAGTACATATTGCACATAAGTATCAATAAGCATGCAGTCAAAACCCAGGAAAGCACACATGGCTGTCCTATCATATTGCGGCGCGCCAATCATGTCAGCCGGAGTCATGTCTTGCAAGGTAGCGAGCCCCGCTCAACAACCCTAGCTGGGGAATCAGCCGCAACCAATTGCACCAGTGGGGGAGCGAAAAGCAGTCTACATGGCGCACTCTGTCTATCATGCTGGTTCCTGCCTAAGCAAGGAACCCCGTTCATATTAAGGAACGGCGGCCTGCAGAACCTCACCTAGGCGTATACTCCTGAGAACTGTTAGTTCCCCAATTCGTAGCCCCTAAGGACCCTGGGAACCCAGCCAGATATTAACACCCGTCTACCTGACTGACCTTACTCGTGGTGGTAACTGTTTGTACAGCCCCTGAATGTCCGGACATAATAACATATACAAATAGCTGATCTAATAAGGATCCAGTTAATGCGCACATATAAATACACCAATTAATATCTTGCATGCGGAAAAACAAACATGTAAGTACAACTCTATCTTAGTATACAATTACCTCATAATTTCTATCATAATTATCTTCTTACTTTTACAACAATTCTAACCATCATAAACATGGTACATCGCACATAGCATACCTTTACATACGTACTCAGAATCATCAATACACGTATAAAACATATAACAGTCAACACTACTTACCGAGCCTTATGAGAAACCGGTACTCACCTGGAGTCCTTACTAAGCGGATATGCCACTCGTGTCTTCCGGTTCCTTAGGTATACCTAACACAACATATACACGCTCTGTTATCAACTACACCCAGCACCAGTAAGTCAAAACACAAGTTATCAGCCTTGAACCCCTGCTTGCGGTCGCAAGGGTCCCTTAACAACATCCCTTACGGTCGCAAGTCAACACCTTGCGGCCGCAAGTCAATACCTTGCGGCCGCAAAAGGTCATCTATCAATATCCACTGCTTCCGATCGCAAGGGAACCCCTTTTGGTCGTAAACATAACTCTAGTATTGGTTTACGATCGCAAGTTACGTACCTACGCTCGCAAACCTTATTTCCATTGTCCGTAGGTGGTAACATCACTTAAAAACATATCCTTACGGTCGCAAGGGCCCTACCCTGCGATCGCAAGAATTACTGACGACCCATGCGTCCGCATGCACATGCCATGCGACAGCATGGACCCCAGTTACAATGTTCTTCGACCCTGTTTCCCGACAGTTACTGTTCTTCATGTTTTTGTACTGAAAATCGTTCCAAACTCAACTTTAACTGTTCCTACAGTTACTTTAACACCCCTATATGTGTTCTAACATGTTTTTACATGCAAACCCACATCAAAACACCATTAAAACCCTCAATTTGCACTATCACCATGAGACCTTCAAAAACTAAACTTTCAAATAGAAATACTTACAAGAAGGAGAAGCAAGAACAGATTCCACCCTTCAAATACTGCTACTAACTTCCTTGCTACTGATTTCCCTTGATTTCTTCTTCAACAATTGAGAGAACTAAGGTGTGTGTGTTTGTATGCGTACATGTGTATCTGTATGTGTGTTTCTGTCTCAACAGGAGATAAGGGAAGCAACATGACCGCCTTAGTTGGGTTTAATACCCCACAAGGGTATTTTGTTCCCCTATTCAACTTACAATGCAACTTAAGTTTATCCGTTTCAACTAACTGAGATATTTTTGGAACCATTACGCGAAACCGTTTAATAACTTATCACTTTTACATATTAATCTTAACTTTCATATAACACTTCATATATCCACTTTAACTAACTAAAACATAAAACAACCCTTAAAATACTTATTTAAAGTCAAAGTACAACCAACTAAGCATAGGGTACAACTAGGTACTACTAGGTCCATTTTGAGGATGTTACAGCAGGTACTTCCTACGGGCGTAGGGGATACAACCTACGGCCGTAGGAAGCCTTGTATGTCTACTACGGCCGTAGGCAGGGTTTCTACGGCCGTAGGATGTGTTTTTGTATGGTATACCGTCTACGGACGATGGAATGGTCTACGGGCGTAGGTACGTAACCTACGGTCGTAGGTCACCAAAGAGTAGCTACTACGAGTGTAGGAATAGGTTCCTGCGGCCGTAGTGCATGATTCATTGGAAGGAACCTCTGTGGGCGTAGGGAGTTGTTCCTACGGCTGTAGGAAGGGTTTGACAAGTGTCCTACGGCCGTAGGACTTGTCCTCTACGGCCGTAGTAGCCTGTCCAGTGCTGACAGCTTGTGTAACTTGTGTTTTAACCTATGTGTGTTACGTGTAAGTGATAACCAACCCTGAACCTAATGTGTTAGGTGATTTGGACGACTCAGTGTGTTATTGGGATTCCCGGATCCATATTGTAACACCCCAAAATGGGGCTTAGTTGTAAATAGTTGTACGTGTAGCTCAAATAGTTGTACGTTGACTTTAATTGGTGTTTTGTTGCTAACTGTAGTATAAATGTTGCTAAATGGTGTCTTAAATGTTAATTTGTGTTTTAAACATTAATTGGTGCTAATTGGTGCTAATTGATGTTAACTGGTGTTAATTGTGGATAAAAATGTAGTATTGTGGAAATTGTCATAAGTTGACCAAGTAGACAAATAGTTGAACGGTTTTGGATAGTGGTTCCAAAAATATCTCCGTTAGTTGAAACGGATAACCCTAAGTTGTATTTTAAGTTGAATAGGAGAACAAAATACCCGAGAAGGGGTATAAACTTCTTAAGGTCGGCCTACAGCCTTCCTTATCCTCTGTTAACCCGCAAAACACACACAACATACACATACGTACGTACTAACGCCTACACATACACACACTTGGAGATTTTGATAGAAATCAAGAAGGGAAAGGATTAGAAACTGATTTCCACAAGAATCCAAGCTAGCAATCGGTTCTATATCATCATTCTTGTAAGTTTTCTAGTTGAAACCTAGTTTTTGGGTGTTCATGGTGTAAAGACCCATTTTGATAGATTCATATGTGTTTTGGGGATTGTTTTGTGTCCAAATCATGTTAGTAAGTTAGTATGCATGTTAGAAGTGTGGTATAAACGCTTGAATACGGATTCAAGGTGATTTTTATGTCCAAAACTCGTAAAACAGCGTCTGTTTACGAACAGAGCAAGAACAGACTGTGATTGTGGTTCCTACGGGCGTAGTATTATGTTACTACGGCCGTAGGGTGTTGTTTAGTTACTGCGGTCGTAGGTAATGGTTGCTACGGCCGTAGGATTGAATTTATGAGGATTACCACCCACGGGTGATGGAAACAAGACTACGGGCGTGGGTATATAACCTACGGCCGTAGTTACCCAAAGGATGCCTACTACGGGCGTAGTATATAGTTACTACGGCCGTAGGTCATGGTTCTTTGGCAAGAATTTCTACGGGCGTAGTGTATATATACTACGGCCGTAGTACGTGTTGGATGGGTGTCCTGCGAGCGTAGGAACATGTTCCTGCGGCCGTAGGAGGTTGTCAGAAGTCATGTTGACCTTTTGTTGAGACAGTTGTTAGTGCAGACAAATATAGTGTATACTAAGGGGTGTTTATCTATGTTTATCGGTGTTAGGTGACTCAGACGATTCTGTATGCTCTTGGGATTCCCGATTGCATATCTGTCTCTTGTAGTTTTGAGGTGAGTACCGGTTTCCCATGAGTCTCAGTAGGTAAGTTATCTGTAGTACATGTTGACACATGATTGGTGTATTGATATGTGGAAATGGAGGTATGTTATGATAAAGTTGTACAAGCATGCTTAGTATTATTATTGTTGATATGAAAGATATTGTTGTGATTATATGCGCGCATGAACTGGATCCTTATTGGATCAACTAGTTGTTTATGAAGTTTTGTCCGGACACTGAATTGGAGAACACGGAGGTCAGTCAGGTAGACGGGTGTCAATACTTGGCTGGGTTCTCGGGTAGACGGGTGTTAGTACCCGGGCACTAACGGTACTCAAGTAGTATACGCTTGGGTGATGGTCCTGCAGGCCGCCGTTCCTCTAAGGAGTAAGGTTCCTTGATAGATGGGAACCAACATGATAGATAATTGGCGTACTATGTGGACTGCTTTTGGGTTGTTGAGCGGGGTTAGCTCCCCTGCAACATACGACTACTGCTGACACGTTTGTCACGTCACAATATGATAGGATAGCCCTGTGTGCTGTTCTGATACATGATAGCCTGCTTATTGTTGCTTTTGTGTAATTGGTGCTCACTAGCTAGTTGTAGCTAACGGTGCAAGATTGATCTTTTTCGCAGGTTGATGCTAGATGCCTGGTGAGGCGGGACTGGTGGTAGTTTGTATTGTGAATACCTTTTGGGAAACACGTTGTAGTCTGTATGGATCCGGTGGTCGGAACTAGTTGGTAACTCTTGTAGTTTTGAACTTGGCTAACCTTTTTGTTGTAATTAATTAGCCGAGTCAATCTTGTAGTTTTTGTAAATGGTGTTTAATTCCGCTGCAACACTTTTGATAATCAATGTTTAAAAAGTTTAAATTAACTCTAATTTTAAGCTCGTTAGGGGTGGCGTTACAAGTAGGTATCAGAGCCTAAGTTTGAGGAATTGGGTACTCGTGGAAGTATTCAATCTCAAGCTCGGGCCCGACCATCGTTAAGTGTTCCTATCGGGGTAATTGGGGTTGAGTTGAGTGTTATGTGGATGTCCTATGTGGTAGGTTAATTGTAGTATTTGTACATGGTGAATAAATGGTGTACTAACTGTGGTCTACGTGTAAATAGTTAGTTGAGTAGAAATGGCCGAACGTAGAGCTACGACCGAAGAGGCCCTCAAACGAATGGAGGACGAGGCCTCAAGTGAACGACGGGAAGCTGAGGACGAGGCTTCTCAGCATAATGTGGAGCCGCCAAGGCACGATCAAGAGCAGGCGGCATATGTTAGACTGTTAGAGGAGGAGCTCCGATTGACGAGGGAGCTGTTGCAAAATGCTTTGGCAGTGAAGAAGCCAAAGAAGTGTTCTTACAAGAAGTTCTTGTCTTGCGGGCCGAAGGTTTATGAGGGTAGTGATAATCCCTCTGAGACTATTCGTTGGTTACGTGAGACGGATCAGGTGTTCGAAGCTTGTGAATGTGAACGTGAGCTTCGCGTCAGATATGTTGTTCAGAGGTTGAAAGGGCCAGCTCTGGATTGGTGGGATACAGTTAAAGATACGTTGAGGCCGGAGGTGATTGATGCTCTGACTTGGGAGCAGTTTTCTGAGAAATTAAAAGCAAAGTATTGTACAGATTATGATCTGGAGCGACTGGAGAACGAGTTTAATGGTCTCCGTAAGGGGGATAAGCCTGTTGAGGACCTTATTCATGCTTTTACGGATAAGGTTAGATTCATACCGCATTTGGTGACTGACGAGAAAGCCAAGATGCGCAAGTTTGTGAACATGTTACCACTTGATTATCGCGCTCATGTTAGAGCTGCGGCTACTTTGGATCGGGCGTTTGAGATAGCCCGACAGATTGATGGGGATAGACGACAGGGAAAGGGGGATCATGCTGCTGAGGGTCAGAAAAGGAAGTTTCAGCAGTTCTCAAAATCTGTTACTTCCAAGGGGCAGTCGTCGACTGGGGGAAAGCCTGATTCTTCGAAGAAGGCTAAGTTTGAGGGTTCGTGGTGCTCTCTGTGTCGCACCTACCATGCCGGTGATTGTTCGAAGGCCACTACTCGTTGTTTTAGGTGTGGTCAGAAAGGGCACTCGGTGAATGAGTGCGAGTTTAAGGAGAACGTCTGCTATAAATGTCACAAGCCAGGGCACCGGATTACAGATTGTCGTTCAAAGTCCGATGCTGGAGTTGGAGGATCTGCCTCAGGGCAGAAGAAAGACAACGCTCCCCCTGCTAAAGGGCGGGCGTTTTAGATGACGAAAGAGGAGGCGAAGGGTGCTGGGGACGTGATTACGGGTACTTTTCTTATTAACTCTACCCCAGCATGTGTATTTTTTGATTCTGGAGCTACATATTCATTTGTGTCTGTCTCTTTCTGTGATAAATTGCAAATGCCTGTATCTGTGTTGTCTGAGCCCGTAAGAGTAGAGACTGCTAGTGGTAAAGTAGTTCCAGTTGTAGATAGTGTCCCTCAAGCAGTTATTGATATCGACGGGAGTAGTTTTCCTGTTTCTTTTCTTTTAATGCCGATTGCGGGATTCGATGTTGTGATTGGGATGGATTGGCTTAGTAAATTAAACGCTGAGATTTTCTGTTCCAAGAAGTTGATTAAAGTTCCTTTACCTGACGGGTCATATGCTGTGGCTCGCGGAGAGAGGAGAAAGTCCGATGTTCCTATCGTTTCTCTTATGAAAGCTCGTAAGTCGGTTTCGAAAGGCTGCGATTGTTATCTAGCACATGTGATTGACGCTAAATTAGAGAAACGTGTTGTTCGTAATATTCCGGTGGTGACCGATTATCCAGAGGTATTTCCTGATGAGTTGTCTGGGTTACCGCCAGTCAGAGATGTTGAGTATATAATTGATCTTGTTCCGGGGGCTACCCCTGTGGCTAAAGCTCCATATCGTCTTGCTCCTTCCGAGGTTCGCGAGATGATGACGCAGATTCAGGAGTTGCTTGACAAAGGCTTTATTCGTCCGAGTTCTTCTCCTTGGGGTGCTCCGGTGCTATTTGTGAAAAAGAAAGACGGGACTATGAGAATGTGCATTGATTATGGTGTTACATTATAGTTAACTTTTACTATTTCACACTTTAATTAATGTTGGTGACAACAATGAACTTTGTAGGATGATAAAAGCATTTTATTCTTTTTTTATCAAAAGTTGTACCAGGTCTAAGCTGAGAATTTTATTTTGTTGATGGTTGGTGTGGAGAATTGTGAAAACACTAGTTTTAGTGTTACTAAAAGTATTTTGTAATTATAGACAATGTAACATTCATCATCAAGAAAAACTTTTCAAGTTCATCTCACAGGTTGTTAGCAATGAAATTATCACGAGAGATATTTTGTAAAAGTTTTTCATCACAAGTAGAATAAAATTCAAGAGTTCAGACGAGAATCAATCGTTTCTCAAACCTTATTATTATTCCTGAAGGTTTTAGACTTTTCCGTTGATGTGACCATCAACTTTAGCGCCTTTGCAAATGTCTAAATAATTTGATGCCACAATTTGTATCGAACCCATCAATCAAAAAAACTAAAACTCAATTGAGGATTAACATTGGGTTAAGTGAATACAAGTTATGAAGTGGCGGATATACTTGTGGTAGAGGAAGCAGGAACATACTTCGTAACAATAGGAACTTGAAAGGTAAATGCAATAACAATTAAAAGAATAAAACTTGTGTTCACCATGGATAGAAGGTCTTGCACATAAAACCAAGAATCGAATAAAGCCGAAGACCAAGAAGCCAACGAATGTATTGGTCAAAATGCAATCTAGAAAACATGTCTCAACCAAATGAAAACAACTACCTTTAGCACTTGACTACACGATCGAATAAAGTGCAACCGAACCTACCATCAATCGATTATGCAGTGACTTGAGTGAGTGCAATCTAATGGATGATTGTGTGCAAAGGTACCTTAGCGTAACCCTAATTATTGAATAAAGCCATCCAACGACATCAAGCAACAAAGCTTGCGAGTGTGTTATGGAATGGACCAACAAATGATCGAGTTTAGCGAGTACCTTAACAATAACAATAAAGTCGAAAGGTAGCGGAATAGGAGAGACCAGTTGGCAGCGGAACCCTACCAACCACAACAAACAAAGGTAACCGAAGGAAAGTTAATCTGCAACCGCGGTGCCGGAAAAAACCAAGACTTTTTTTACGGAAAAAATCAGGTGAGAATTGACATCAGGTGTCAATACCATGTTGGGAACTGTGGAAACACTCTTTCGAGTGTTACGAAAAGTATCTTGAAATTATAGACAACGTGACTTTTTTATTATCAAGAATTTTTTTTCCAGGTTCATCTCACAAGTCTTTAGCGGCGCAATCATCACAAGAGATAATACGTATAAGGATTAGCATCGCAAGTCGGATAAAACCAAGACTTCACACGTAAATCAAACCACTTCTTAATCTTCATCTGTTATAATGAGTTTTTTTGTTTAGTGGAAAATGATATACGTAGTTAACTTATGTGCTATTGTTCTCACGTAGAGTAAATCATTAAAACAATAAAACAATCACAATATCTCTAATTTAGGTAGTATGTAAGAACCTTATTTTGTAAGCTACATGCTTGTAAGTGCATTTAGTATTTTCTCATTATACATATGTATTATCTTGTTGATGATGGCAAAACGAAAGAGACATTATTATTAGGATAATGAGATTAAAAGATTGCATATTGCAAATGATATCCAAGAGAATCGGTCGTTGAATCAAGAATTGATCAAAAGAGAGAGGACAGGGTGCTTTCCCAATCCTCAAGTTTCCTAAACCAGGCGGTGTACAGTCACACCAATTGAAATTATCAAAATCAAAACCAAAACCAAAACCAAAACAAAAACCAAAACCCTCCTCTCAACCTCTGTTTCTTCAATTTCATGATCTCAACTCTTTTCAGTTAATCCATCCATCAAACATGGACGAAGAATCATCATCAAGATCGCTCCTGCTGGAGGATTTCGGTCAGAAGGTGGATCTGACCAGGAGAATCAGAGAGGTTTTGTTGAATTACCCTGAAGGAACTACGGTTCTCAAGGAACTCATACAGAATGCCGACGACGCCGGAGCCACCAAAGTCTGCCTGTGCTTGGACCGGAGGTCTCATGCCACCGCCTCCCTCTTGTCCCCTAAGCTCGCTCAGTGGCAGGGCCCTGCTTTGTTGGCGTTTAACAATGCTGTGTTCACGGAAGATGATTTTGCTAGTATTTCTAGGATAGGGGGGAGTGGCAAGCAAAGTCAAGCTTGGAAGACTGGCCGTTTTGGGTGAATTTTCTTTCAACTACTTAACGTAGTCTTTTTATATCCATATATTACTTTCGATTGCTTATGTGATTGTTGTGTTGCACTGTTGTATATTTACTGACAAATGAACAAAGTCAAGCTGCGCTGGGCTCGAAATCAAAAATTGTTGGTGTTGTTTATGTCAACAAAAAGTATGTTGGTTGCTTGATAGTCTTCAAATTCACTTGGCGGTATATCAGCCATGGATAATTGTTATATTTCCTTATAGGTCCCTAGTTTGTCCTAGATGGAGATACTTTTTATGACATAATGAATGTCGTAAAACAGAATGAGATTTGGGAATCGGGTGACTTCCTTGCTAGCAAAGATACTATTCAATGCAGGTGAGTTTTATGCTGTCAGATTGAGTGACGACTAGCTCTTTTGAAGGTGCGTTTACCGGCAAGGGTATTCTAAGAAGTCAAACCTATGGTGAAGAGTACGGATGAAATAGTTAATCTAGTGGCCAAACTGACATACGGTCATCTCAATATAGAGTAGGTTGCCATTCGCTATTGCACATATATTAACAAGATATAAACAATGCATTTCTACATGTAGTTGTTTAGGAGGAGGCATTATCTGTAACAATCCTTTTATGATTTGGTATAGTCTAATTGGAATTGATTTAAGTGCTTTCTTTTACCTTTGGAAAGTAGAAACATTTGAGTTCATATTTTACTAACTCTGTATATTTCTAGTTAGAAAGTAGAAACAAGAGAATTTCAGTGTTCTGCATTGATCACCAGTCATTACATGTAATGACAAAGAGCTTGTTGCAATTGATTCTTTTATAATTCGAAAGAAGGTTTATATAAAAGACTTTACGAACCTTAATTATTTGCAAGGTTTCCGTAGAAGGACATATTTCTTTGCCAAAGAAAGTTCGCCCTTCACATTCTTGTTGATAAGGGCTTGTTTGAGAATGAAGGAACTGATTCACGGTCGTTTCTAATGCTAACTATATTAAAGTGATGTAAAACTATTAACAGATCCATGTAAATACTATAGGTTAGCGGGTAAGCTAAATTACCTTAGTCAAAACTTTCTTAATAAATTTAGTGGGTGCTTTTTAAATAATTAATAAATTTAGTGGGTAAGCTTTCCAAGGAAACAATCATGTTTACTACAATCAATAACATACACAGATTGTTGGAAAGTTAGATACAATCGTGCTCTGTATTATCGTAGTAGTGAATGTACTAGTAGCTATTGTATTATCTTTGGTGGAACCTTATCGCATTTAAAAGCAAGTAACTAGTGTAGTTGCATGACGAAAAAGCGGAACAATTATGTTACACATACACAAACGGTCTGTGAGTAAACTTGGGATGGACATGTGATATAGTAATTGGAAGAGTGGTTGACTCTTTAACCCGGTTGATGTTGATGGAATGTGAGATCAAGACAATTATGCATATCTCAAATACTCGATAAATAAAAATATCCATGTGATGATATGAAGCAGAACAAAATATTGTATAGAGGTTTTGAATCCTTAGTTATTGGAAAGCCCAAGTTGTTTGGAAACGTTTTTAAGTTTTCTACAAAGGTTTTAGATTATTCCAACTAAATTATCCAAGGCAATGTATGTGTAAAGCAGATGTTGCATATGTGAGGGGTAGCTTCTTCTGTTGGCTGCATTTGGGACTTGGTCAACACAAGCTTAAATTTGTAAGAATTTTATGATTGTAGCTGTGTTGCTAGAAATGATGTCTCACGCTTGAACTTTGGTGGGTTCTAGTGAATGCAATCAATAATATTTGTTGAAATTCATATCAAGGCTACAATGCGTAACATGTCTTGTCAAGATTTAACTGTAAATTCCAGGAAATGCTAGCTATTATTCTCTTAATATGCATGCTTAATCAGTTAATCATGATCCTCCCTTTCCTTTCAATTTCTGAGTATCTTGATATTTGCTCATTTGCACAGTGTATAATAGTAAATCTATTTAACTATAATCAAATTCAATTATTTATTATTATTTGCTAAGTAATTGACCGTTGCTTTTCTATCAAATTGTTAGGGTTGGCTTCAACTCGGTGTACCATCTGACCGATTTGCCATCTTTCGTTAGTGGCAAATATGTAGTGCTGTTTGATCCTCAGGGTGATTACCTTCCAAATATTTCCACATTAAATCCCGGAAAGAGAATCGAATACGTCACTTCATCAGCCATCTCTAAATACCGAGACCAACTTTCTCCATACCGAGCCTTTGGTTGTGACATGGAAACTTCTTTTGCGGGAACTATATTCCGTTTCCCTCTAAGAAATAAAGAGCAAGCAACAAGTAGTAAGCTCTCAAAGCAAGCTTATTTAGCAGATGATATTTCTTCGATGTTTGCTCAGCTCTATGAGGAAGGGGTTTTCACGCTTTTATTTCTGAAAAGTGTGGTTTCTATCGAAATGTATGTATGGGATACTGAGATGCCCGAACCTAGAAAAACTTATTCCTGCTCTATCGGAGTAGCAGATAATGAAACTGTTTGGCATCGCCAGACACTTTTGAGATTATCCAAATCTATGAATTCTGCAGATACTAAGATGGATGGATTTTTGTTGGATTTCTTGAGTGAAGATATAAGCGGAGAGCAGTCTCAAAAGAGGGTGGATACGTTTTATATAGTGCAGACTATGGCATCATCATCTAGCAGAATCGGTTCTTTTGCTGCAAGTATGTCTAAAGATTATGACATTCACCTACTTCCTTGGGCAGCCGTTGCAGCATGCATCTCAGACAGTTCTTCCAGAGTAATATTATCTTTGCACTATTGTAGCGTTTGGGATGATGAAACCAGATAAGGAATGGAATGGTTCATGCCATTGGAATGAGAAATAGTTGCCTGTTTTGTCTAATGGATGGGATCTACCATTCCTTAAGGCCGATGTGAATCCTTTCCATATGGCTGATTTTCATTCCATATCTATGGTTGGTTCTTTCACATTCCATCTAATGGATGGAATGAAAACTACAGTCGAATCCAATTTTTGTTTATGTCAATCTCTAATAACATAAATTTTTAATAAAGTTTGAAACTTTAATGAAGTTGCATTTTTTTATTTTCCAAAAGTGAGTAGAAAATATAGAATCTTATATAATCTTATCGGAGGTTTTAATGATTTTAATATTATTGTTCAATTTGTAGTTTTGTACATAGAAGATTTAGTTACTTGTATAAAGTTGAGGTAAGTATACACTGTCCCTGTATATAATAAATTATATGTTAAAGCTCATTCCATTTCTACAGGATAACAAACATGGTAATGGAATGTAACGGCTTTTCTATTACCTTGTTTCTTCTATTAACCTGTATTTCTTTTCATTCCATCCCAGCTGACAAAAGACATAGTTCAGACTGCTCTTTTTTTCCCACTCTTGTTGCCGATTATTTAGACTGAATGTCTTATATTCCTTGTTACTTATTTTGTTATATTTAATGTTCAACAGGGTGATCTCCTTAAAGATGGTCGAGCTTTTTGTTTCCTCCCCTTGCCAGTAAAAACTGGGATGGCTGTGCAAATTAATGGATACTTTGAGGTGTCATCAAACCGACGTGGTATTTGGTATGGAGCTGACATGGATAGAAGTGGAAGAATACGGTCTCTCTGGAACAGGCTTCTATTAGAGGACGTTGTTGCTTCTTCTTTTGTTAATTTACTGCTTCAGGTGCAAACAATCCTAGGCCCCACTGATTCTTACTATTCTTTATGGCCTACTGGCTCCTTCGAAGAGCCATGGAACATTTTGGTGGAGCAAATTTATAAAAGCATTGCTGATAGCCCCATTTTGCATTCAGATCTTGATGGGGGGAAATGGGTTTCTCTAGTGGAAGCTTTTCTTCACGATAATGAGTTTTATCATTGTAATGACCTTGGTAATGCTCTTGTCCAGCTTGGATTACCTATCGTACATTTGCCTATCGCCTTGCGGGATATGCTTTTGAAATTTGCATCTAGTGTGCAGTTGAAAGTTGTCACTCCTGATTCAGTACGGAAGTTTTTAAGAAAATCGAAAGCTATTAACAGTATAAGCAGATCTTTTAAACTTGTTTTGTTGGAGTATTGTATTGAGGATCTGATTGATGATGATATTGTTACACATGCATATGATCTGCCTTTGGTTCCCTTAGGAAATGGTGAGTTCGGATCATTCTTTGAAGCTTCAAAAGGGGTATCTTATTTTGTCTGCAACGATTTGGAATACATGCTTCTAGAAAAGGTACCCGATAGAGTAATTGATCAAAATATACCTCAGAACATATCAACCAGGCTTGGATCTATTGCTAAAATCCCGTCCACCAACATTTTCATTTTTGATGTTAATTTCTTCCTTCAGTTACTTCCGAAAGTCATACCTGCTGATTGGAAATATGAGACTGCTGTTCTATGGGACCCTGAATCGAATTCCAATCATCCTAGTACAACGTGGTTTCTTCTATTTTGGAAATATCTTCGTGGTAATTGTGAAAATTTGTCAATTTTTGGTGATTTCCCCATCTTGCCCTCTCTTTCTGGTCATCTGTACAGACCATCGCGTCAGCTAAAATTGTTAAATGTGGATACATTGTCTGAAAAGATGCAGGGCATTCTTTGTAAAGTGGGGTGCAAGTTACTTAACACCAGCTATGGTCTTAACCACCCTGATCTGGTCAACTATGCCCTTGATTGTGATGGTGCAGGTGTCTTGAAGTCAATTTTTGATGTCATCTCTTCTAATGATGATGTTAAAGAAATTTTTCTTCAAACACTAGAAGCCTCCGAGAGGGACGAGCTTCGTGAATTTTTTCTTGATTCGAGATGGTATATTGGAAACAATATGTCCGAGTTTGATAAAAAGACTTGTATGCGACTTCCAATCTTTAGAGTGTTTGGTGTGGAATCTGTAGATAGTTTCCAGTATTCTGGATTAGAAGACCAGAAATTTTTAGCACCATCTGATTGTCCTGAATCCTTACTTTGTGGTGATTTTGTAAAGACTTCATCTGGCACAGAAGCTGAAGTTTTGTCTAAATATTATGGCATCGAGCGTATGGGGAAGGCCAGATTTTATAGACAATACGTATTTAATAGGTTTAACGAGTTCCTACCTGAGTTCCGTGACAGCATCATGATGTCAGTTCTGCAGGAGTTGCCACATTTGTGTGCAGAGGACCCGACTTTCAGGGGACATGTGGCAAATCTGGAATTTCTTCCAACTGCCAGTAGTATGTTGAAAAGCCCGACAGTGCTTTATGATCCCAGGAATGAAGAATTATACGCATTGTTGGAAGATTCTGATAGTTTTCCAGCTGGTGTTTTTGAAGAATCAAGTGTTTTGGACATCTTACAAGGTTTGGGTTTAAGGACATTTGTGTCTAATGAGGCTGTCATACAAAGTGCTCGACAGGTGGAAAGATTAATGCATGATGATAGAGAACGGGCTCATTTTAGAGGAAAAGTACTTCTTTCTTATCTGGAAGTAAACGCATTGAAATGGTCACCTGACGTATCTAATGATCAAGGAACAATGAACCGGATGTTTTCACGAGCCGCCAGTGCTTTTAGGTCTCGAAATCTGAAATCTGATTTGGAAAAGTTCTGGAATGATCTACGGTTAATTTCCTGGTGCCCAGTACTTGTTTCACCTCCATTTCGATCATTACCATGGCCAACTGTGTCGTCCATGGTTGCACCACCAAAACTCGTGAGACTTAAGTCAGACTTATGGCTCGTTTCAGCCAGCATGCGGATATTGGATGGAGACTGTTCATCAACATCCTTATCTCATTACCTTGGCTGGTCATCTCCGCCAGGAGGAAGTGTTATTGCTGCCCAACTTCTCGAGCTCGGGAAAAACAATGAGACTGTGACAGATCCGGAGCTTCGTCAAGAATTGGCTTTAGCAATGCCTAGGATATACTCAATTCTTATGAATATGTTAAACTCAGATGAGATGGATATCGTGAAGGCTGTTCTAGAAGGTTGTAGATGGATATGGGTTGGAGACGGATTTGCAACTCCGGAAGAAGTGGTCATCAATGGTTCACTTCACTTGGCTCCTTATATACGTGTCATACCCGTAGATTTAGCAGTCTTTAAAGCTTTATTTCTGGAGCTTGGGATTAGGGAGTCCTTAAAACCTACGGATCATGCTAAGATTTTGTGCAGAATGGCTAAAATTAAAGGTTCTACACCTCTGGATTCACAGGAGCTAAGAGCAGCTTTGCTAATTGCTCAACATCTGGCTGAAGTTCAATTGTATGAAGAGCAAGTTAACATCTACTTACCGGATGTTTCATGCATTCTGGTTGATGCAACAGATTTAGTTTATAATGATGCTCCATGGTTGCTTGGTTCAGAAGATAATGCATCTAATGTGGCCATCAATATGAAAAGAACAGTACAGAAATTTGTGCATGGTAACATCTCAAATGATGTTGCTGAAAAACTTGGTGTTCATTCACTTCGCCGGATGTTACTTGCTGAGAGTGCTGATTCAATGAATCTGAGTTTATCGGGAGCCGCGGAAGCATTTGGTCAACATGAAGCTTTGACCACCAGACTTAAACATATTCTCGAGATGTACGCAGATGGGCCTGGGACACTTTTCGAGCTCGTGCAAAATGCGGAAGATGCTAAAGCTTCTGAAGTAGCATTTCTTTTGGATAACACTCATTACGGGACTTCTTCCGTTCTCTCCCCGGAAATGGCAGATTGGCAAGGGCCCGCTTTATACTGTTTTAATAACTCGGTATTCAGCCCACAAGATTTATATGCAATCTCTCGAATTGGTCAAGAAAGTAAACTTGAGAAACCTTTTGCGATCGGAAGATTCGGTTTGGGATTTAATTGCGTTTACCACTTCACTGATATTCCTACGTTTGTATCTGGGGAGAATATTGTATTGTTTGATCCTCACGCATGCAACTTACCGGGAATCTCTCCTTCCCATCCTGGCTTACGGATTAAATTTGCTGGCAGGAAGATTCTAGAACAGTTTCCAGATCAATTTTCTCCATTTCTTCACTTTGGTTGTGACATGCAGCAGCCATTTCCTGGGACACTCTTTCGATTTCCCTTAAGAAGTGCTAAAGTTGCTTCAAAAAGCCAAATAAAGAAGGAAGTATACTCACCTCAAGATGTCACATCACTCTTATCATCCTTTTCTGAGGTTGTTTCTGAGACGTTACTTTTTCTACGTAACGTGAAAACTATTGCCATATATACAAAAGAAGGTGTTGGTAGTGAGATGCAGCTTGTACACCAAGTCCATAAGCAACATATCGGTGAACCTGAAGCTGAAGCTGAAAGCAATGCATTTCAGCTTATGGTTAATTATATTCATGAACAGCGAGATGGATCAGATAAGAATCATTTCCTGGAAAAATTGAGGAGAAATAATGACACTGGCCTGCCATGGAGAAGTCAAAAACTTCTATTGACCGAGAAAACCTCCTTTGATGAAAAGTCAAATATCTGGTTGACTAGTGAATGCTTGGATGGTCAAGATGGTAAAAGAAACAGTGAATCTAAACACAGCAGATCTCATAAATTTATTCCATGGGCTTGTGTGGCATCATGCTTAAGAACTATGGAAGGTGGAGAGGATTCTCGTGAAGTTAAGAAGAGTTTTGAGGGACAGGCGTTCTGTTTCTTACCACTTCCAATAAGTACTGGTCTTCCTGTGCATGTTAATGCGTATTTTGAATTATCATCTAATAGAAGGGATATATGGTTTGGGAACGATATGGCAGGTGGTGGCAAAAAACGTTCGGAATGGAATGTTTACCTTCTAGAAGAAGTTGCTGCACCAGCTTATGGTCATTTGCTTGAAAAACTCACAAAAGAAATTGAGCACTCTGATTCATTCTATTCTTTCTGGCCTACAACCGCAACATCGGGACCATGGGCATCAATGGTGCGGAAGCTATACAACTTTGTTGCTGATTCTGGTCTTCGTGTACTATTTACGAAAGCAAGGGGTGGTCAATGGATATCAACTAAACAAGCCATTTTCCCTGATTTTAGTTTCGAAAATACAAGCTCTCTTGTTGATGCATTGTCTGATGCTGGTTTACCTTTGACAACAATTCCTAAACCTCACGTGGAGAAATTTATGGAGTTCTGCCCGTCTTTGCATTTTCTCACACCTCAGTTACTAAGAACGTTGTTAGTTCGCCGAAAACGTGAATTCCGTGATAGGAATGGGATGGTGTTGGCTCTCGAGTATTGTCTACTTGATTTAAAAAACCCGATTCAGTCTGATAGCTTTTATGGTTTGCCTCTGCTGCCTCTTTCAAATGGAACATTCACGTTTATTGACAAGAGAGGGTTGAGTGATCGAGTTTATGTAGTGCGTGAAGATGCATATAACCTTTTAAAGGACTCTGTCGCAAACCAACTTGTGGATTCTGAAATTCCTGATACCATTTATGGGAAATTATGTGATATGGCCCGAAGTGAATTTTTCAACATTTCTTTTCTAAATTCCCATTTGCTTGAAAAGCTTTTTTTGAGATTACTTCCAGGAGAATGGATGCACGCGAAGCAGGTCACGTGGATCCCTGGTCAACAAGGTCAACCGACTGTAGAATGGATGAGGTTGTTATGGACTTATTTAAACTCGTATTGTCTTGATCTTTCGATATTTTCTAAGTGGCCAATTTTACCGGTTGGGAGCAATCATCTTTTGCAACTTGTTGAAAACTCATATGTCCTTGAAGACGATGGATGGAGTGAGAACATGTCATCATTGTTGCTAAAAACTGGATGTTTATTATTGAGGCATGACTTTCAATTAGAACATCCTCATTTGAATAAATACGTGCAGTCCCCAACAGCAAGTGGCGTCCTAAATGCATTATCAGCAATTGCTTGTGAACCAGAGAAAATAGAACGACTGTTCATCTATGCATCAGAGGGTGAACTGCATGAGCTTAGGAGTTTCATTCTTCAATCCAAGTGGTTCTCTGAAGGTTTACTAAATGAATGCCATATTAGCATCATCAAACAAATTCCCATGTTTGAGTCGTGTAGAAGTAGAAAGCTGGTCTCTTTAACCAAACCTACTAAATGGCTTAAACCTGATGGTATTCTAGAGGATCTTTTGGATGATGATTTTATTCGTATCGACTCAGAGAAAGAAAGAAAATTATTGAAAGAATATTTAGATATCAGAGAACCTTCTCGAGTCCAATTTTATAAAGGTTATGTATTCAATCGCATTCCTGAACTGGTATCTCAGCAGGGGATTCTCTCTGCCATTCTTGAAGAAATCCGTGTTTTGATCAAGGAAGATAACTCCTTTAAAAAAGAACTCATGATGACATCCTTTGTTCTCACTAGTGGTGGATCTTTGCGAGAACCACATAGGTATGTTCTTGATTGATTTTCCTTGCATGGTTTACTGTTTAGTTTTTTATTGTATATAGTGATATACACATATATACATAATACACCTTTTATTTCTGCAGACTATATGATCCTCGTGTAACCGAGCTACGGAAGTTTCTGCACAAGGACTCATTCTTTCCTTCTGACAAGTTTTCTGACCCGGAAACTTTGGAGATGTTAGTTACCCTTGGATTAAGACAAACCCTAGACATTAAGGGTTTGCTTGACTCTGCCAGGTCAGTGTCTATGTGGCATGATGCTGGGGATCTGGATGCTGTTGCAAATGGGAAGAGATTACTTGCTTGTTTAGATGCATTGGCACTCAAGCTTTCAACTGAGGAAGTAGAATTCAGTTTTGATGAGTTTGGGACTGGGGGGGAAGGTGGCATCAGCTTTCCAGATGATAAAGCAGATAACTTGGTCAATGAAATGCCTGGAGAAGAGTTTTGGTCTGAACTTAAAACCATCAGCTGGTGTCCTGTTTATGTTGATCCACCTTTGCAGGGACTTCCATGGTTATCACCCCCGCAAGAAATCGCAGCACCAGATACTGTCAGACCAAAATCACAGATGTGGCTCTCGTCATCTATGATGCGCATACTGGACGGTGAATGTAAGTCTATGTACTTACAACGTAAACTTGGCTGGACAGATCAGTTACATATTAACATTTTGTCTACTCAACTGGTTGCTCTATCAAAGTTCTATACACAACACAAGATGAACTCAGATTTGGATCCTGGATTTGAAGTTTCTCTGCAAGAGCATATGCCCGTTCTTTATTCGAATATGCAAGAATATGTTGGGACTGATGACTTTGAACTTCTTAAAGCTTCTCTCAATGGTGTATCTTGGGTTTGGATCGGAGATGATTTTGTAACCGTGGAAGCTCTTGCTTTTGATTCACCAGTAAAATACAGTCCATATTTGTATGTCGTTCCATCTGAATTGTCGATTTTTAGAGATTTGCTTCTGGCTTTGGGAGTCAGACTTAGTTTTGATGTTTTCGACTATGCTAGTGTTCTTATCCGCTTACAAAATGATGTTAAAGGGTCCCCACTCTCAGAAGATCAGTTGAGTTTTGTTCTTTGTGTCCTGGAAGCAGTTTCAGACTGTCAATTAGATAGAGTAATGTTTGAATCTTCTAACAGTCCATTATTGGTCCCTGATTCTCGAGGAGTTCTTATGGCTGCACGGGATGTTATGTATAATGATGCACCTTGGATGGACAATAATACCCCTCCAGGAAAACATACAATACATCCTAGTATTAGTCATGATCTGGCAAATAGACTAGGGATTCAATCTCTTCGCTCCATTTCATTAGTCAGTGAGGAAATGACAAAAGATCTACCTTGCATGGACTACGCTAAAATCCGTGATCTTCTTGAGTTGTATGGAAGCACAGATTTCCTATTATTTGATCTTATTGAGCTGGCAGACTGCTGTAAAGCCAAAAAGCTTCACATAATGTTTGACAAGCGCAAACATCCATGCCAATCATTGCTACAACAAAACTTGGGTACAGCTTGAAATTAAAGTGTTGGATATACTCTATGCTTAATTGAAATGAACCTTATGCTGTGTAAAACTACTTTATTAAGGGCTAACTGCATAAAAGAGTAACCATCTTTACTTATGTGTAAAAAATCATCTAAGTTTCAAATTGTTGATTTAAGGTATCCAACTTACACAGTTTGATTTAAGTTTTATGGTAATCTTCCCCGCTTGCCTGTCAAAATGACGACAGGGCAGCTGACGTGTAGGTAATTTTGATCTGTTTTTGACATGTCGAAAACATGGCACATGAACCATTTTTATTAGGTAATTTACCTTAGATTGAAAATTTTGAATCTTTAATGACTTCTTTTTGTGGTAAGAAGGTTGATTAGTTGAAGTAGTAATTTTACCAAAGTTGGCTCTCTTTATACGCAATATGTACTTCAGCTAAATTTTCATTATAATTTATAATATATTCTTTTTGACCTTTAAGTTTTAGAATCTAGAATGGTCTTCTTTCACATTTTATAATGAAGATTTTTGTGATGATTATCTTTTACAGGAGATTTTCAAGGGCCTGCGCTTGTTGCTGTTTTGGAAGGAGCTAGCTTGAGTAGGGAAGAGATATCCAGCCTTCAGTTTCTTCCTCCCTGGGGTTTGAGGGGTGACATGCTAAATTATGGCTTAGGTTTGATGAGTTGTTATTCAGTAACTGATCTTCCTTCAGTTTTATCTGGTGGTTTTTTGTATATGTTTGATCCATGTGGTATGGCTTTTGCTCTACCTTCAAGTCATTCTCCAGCTGCAAAGATGTTCACTTTGACAGGTATCGGTATTTATTCCATTATGTTTTTGCTAAATTTGCTATGTTTCTTTTAATTACCTTACTTTATCTATTATTACCTCAAATCAGGTTACTTTATTCCTTCAATTTAACTTGCAGGTACCAATTTGACTGAGCGATTCCATGATCAGTTTAGTCCAATGTTTGTTGGTCAAAAAGTTACATGGTCGAACGATTCTACGGTTATAAGGATGCCTATTTCATCAAAGTTCTTTGAAGACGGGGCTGCTGAATCTGGGTGGGCTGGAATAACACAGATATTTGAAAATTTTATACAGCATGCCTCTAGAACACTTGTGTTTCTGAAGTCTGTTTCAGAGGTATTGAGAACCTTCTAATTTTTCTCTGTTTACTTGATGTTTCTGACATCAAGTTATCGTTTAGAAGATTGATGTATATATATAAATGAATTGAAAAGGTTAAATATGTGATAGTAATTATTGTTGTAGTTAATTAATAGCGTCTTTTTATTTCTATTATGTGCAATATGTTGGCATCTATTTGTTTTTGTTAATTTCTTTTTGTCCCGCATCATTTTATTGAGTTAATATCCATTCTTTCAGGTATCTTTAACAACATGGGAGGAAGAAGAGCCTCAGCCTTCACAAGATTTTTTAATTTATGTAGATTCATCGCATACGGCATTAAGAAATCCATTTTCAGAAAAGAAATGGAAGAAGTTTCAGTTGTCGAATTTATTTGGTACATCAAGTTCTGCGGTCAAGTTGCATGTTGTAGATATAAATTTGCACCAAAATGGCACGATGGTAGTGGACCGATGGCTCGTTGTACTTAGCTTGGGTTCTGGTCAAACAAGAAACATGGCTCTCGACAGGTATAACATACTAATGATCCAATTATGCATTACTTCGTATCAAGTGCTTTTATATAATCATATTTTAAATTTTTATCCAGGCGATACCTAGCTTATAACCTGACACCTGTTGCTGGAGTGGCTGTACACATCTTAAGAAACGGACATCTGGCCGAGGCCCGCTCAGTTTGCTCCATCATGTCTCCCCTTCCTTTATCCGAGTGTATTAGTATGCCTGTTGCTGTTCTTGGTTGTTTCCTTGTTCGTCACAATCGAGGGCGTTACCTTTTTATGTACCAAGATACTGAATCTCTAGCTAAGGCACACACAGATGCTGGAAATCAGTTAATTGAAGCATGGAATCGAGAACTATTGTCTTGTGTGCGTGATTCATACGTAAGATTAGTGTTGGAAATGTTTAAAATAAGAAGAGACCTGTCAACTTCAACACTGGACTCACGAGCAACCCATGCCATTAATTTGGCATTGAATGCATGTGGGAGTCAGATATATTCCTTCTGGCCCACATCTAGCGGGAAGTCAATATTTAACGATACTCGGGATGATGATCATAATCTAGTATTGACGAAAACCCTTAAAGCTGATTGGAACTGTTTAGTTGACCTAGTAATAAAACCGTTCTATTCTCGCCTTGTTGACCTTCCTGTTTGGCAGCTGTACTCTGGAAATTTAGTCAAAGCTGAAGAGGGTATGTTTCTTTCGCAGCCTGGAAGTAGAATTGGTGGCAACGTGCTACCTGCCACAGTTTGTGCTTTTGTTAAGGAGCATTACCCAGTATTTTCAGTGCCTTGGGAATTGGTGTCTGAAATTCAAACAATCGGGTTCAATATCCGAGAAATCAAACCGAAAATGGTCCGCGACCTTCTTAGAGTTTCTCCGACCTCAATTGCTATCCCATCAATTGATACTTACGTCGATGTTCTAGAGTATTGCCTGTCAGATATTCAGCTTCAAGAACCATCAAATGATGACGGACCAAGTACATCTAGAGAAAGTAATGATCCAGACAGCATTTTTGTACCCACACCTGACCCAAGTAGGCCTTCTAGGTCATCAACGTCGGCTTCACCTGGTCAAGGAGACCCAATAGAAATGGTGGCAAGTATAGGCAAGGCTTTGTTTGATTTCGGGCGTGGGGTTGTTGAGGACATGGGTCGGGGAGGCGGTTCTCTAACTGAAAGGTACAACATCTCAGGAGCCAGTTTTGATGGTCGAACCAAAAGTATTGACCGCAAGCTTCTAAAAGTAGCAACTGAGCTTAAAGGTTTACCATGCCCGACTGCAACTAGTCATCTTACTAAATTGGGGATAACTGAACTTTGGGTTGGAAACAAGCAGCAGCAATCACTTATGATTCCTTTGGCTGCAAAGTTTATCCATCCAGATATATTAGAGAGACAAATTTTGGCCCAAATTTTTACCAATGACGATCTGTTATCACTACTGAAACTGCACATCTTTTCTCCTCGTTTGCTTGCTGATCATATGAGTTCACTATTTCATGAAAGTTGGGTGAACCATGTTATAATATCGAGTCCAGCTCCCTGGTTTTCTTGGGAAAGTAATGCAAGTTTGGGTCGTGAAGGTGGGCCCTCTCCAAATTGGACAAGATTATTTTGGAGAAGTTTCAGTGGGTCCCAAGATCTACCACTCTTCTCTGATTGGCCAATAGTGCCTGCTTTTCTTGGTAGACCCATTTTATGCCGTGTAAAGCACTGTAATCTTATCTTTATTCCGCCTATTTTGGTGGATTCAGAAGCAGAAAATGCTGTAACTCAGTGGGGTCTCGAAGATGATGATGTGGCGAGTTTGGACTTGTTACCTGAAGAGGTTCGTCCCTATATGTTGGCCTTTAAAGTTACTGGTAAGAGGTACCCATGGTTGTACTCTTTGCTTAACCAATGTAACATACCCGTAGTTAATTCTACTTTCATGGACTGTGCTCCTCCTCGTAATTGTTTTCCAGCTGTTAGCCAATCATTGGGGAAAGCGATAGCAACCAAGCTTGTTGTAGCTAAAAACTCTGGTTATTTTCCCGAACTGACCTCCTTTCTGGCTTCAGACTGTGATGAACTATTTTCCCTTTTGGCGTCAGATTTTTCATCTAACGGTTCTGATTACACACAAGAAGATCTCGAAGTGTTGCGAGATTTACCTATATACAAAGCTGTCACGGGAACATACAAAAAGTTGAATATTCAAGATACATGTATGATCGCTTTAAACACTTTCCTCAAACCATGCAATGATCAGTGCCTCTTTTATGGGTCAGATTCTATTAAGAGCGAACTGGTCCGAGCCCTTGGGGTAACTGAGTTGCAAGATAAACAGATATTTGTCAGGTTTTCATTGCCAGGGTTTGAAGAAAAGCCCCAATCAGAACAGGAGGACATATTAATCTACCTTTACATGAATTGGCAAGATCTGCAACAAGATTCGTCAGTCATTGAAGCATTGAAGGAGACCAAATTTGTAAAATGTGCTGACGAACAATCAGGAGATGTTTATAAACCGAAAGACTTGTTTGATCCTGGTGATTCACTATTAACATCAGTTTTCTCTGGTGAGCTCCAAAAGTTTCCTGGTGAAAGGTTTGTCTCGGATGGATGGCTTAACATACTTAGGAAAACGGGACTTCGAAACACGGGTGATGCAGATATTGTACTTGAATGTGCAAGAAGAGTTGAGTTTCTTGGAGCTGAAAGTATGAAACTTTCAGGATATGTTGACGAGTTTGAGGAGGAATTTTCAAACACGAGAACTGAAGTGTCTATAGAAGTTTGGTCGTTAGCTGAAACTCTCATGAGTGTGATTTTTGCAAATTTTGCTGTTCTTTATGGCACTAATTTCTGTAACATTCTTGGCAAAATTGCATGTGTTCCTACAGAAAAAGGGTTTCCATCTGTTAGTGGAAAGAAAGGTGGTAAAAGAGTGCTTTGCTCCTACAGTGAAGCCATTTTGTTGAAAGATTGGCCACTTGCCTGGAGTGTTGCTCCTATTCTTTCCAAACAAAACATGGTTCCGCCAGACTATGCATGGGCTGCTCTTCAGCTGAGGAGCCCTCCTCCTTTCACCATAGTTTTAAAGCACCTGCAGGTTTGATTCTCTCTCTCTCTCTCTCTCTATATATATATATATATATATATATATATATATATATATATATATATATATATATATATATATATATATATATATATATATATATATGTGTGTGTGTGTGTGTGTGTGCACGCGTATCAATAATTTAGAGCAGAAAAATGTGTGAGTTGGGTAATACGTCAAAATGAGTTCGGATAAATTTTTATTTTTTTACACACCCACTACCCTGTCTAGCTGTTTCCTTTTTCAGGTTAATTTTTATTTTTCATATTATCTATTTGACCTGGTTAGAATTGCCACCTTTACTAAATGGAACGTTCAACTAAATGGTTAAAATAAAACATAAGTCCACTCAATGAAAAGTAAATGGTTAGAATTGCCACCTTTAACTTCGGCAAATTAAAATCTTAAGACATGCTAATCATGATTGCAGGCTATTGGAAGAAATTTTGGTGAAGACACTCTGGCTCATTGGCCTACTGAGTCAGGATTAATAACTGTTGAGGAAGCTTCTTTTGAGATATTCAAGTATCTGGACAAAATTTGGGGTACACTATCTTCCTCAGGTAATTTTCTGATTTCTCATCTTGTCCAAGTTAAATATTACCCTCTATAGGAGAATTTTGTTCATCTTTCTTCCATTTTGAACAGGTGATGACATTTGCACATAGAACAAGTAAAACCATCTAAAAATGATTATTTGTTTTGTTGTACATTAGGGGTAAATCTGAAAAAAAAAAGTTGAACTAGGCATATACAATATATATTGTATGAAAAGTTACATGGGGTAGAATACCATTATGATCTTTCTTGATAAGAAATAAATATGTATTTTGATGGAGTAGAAGTACAAATAGCCGTGATTCCAGTTAGGTGCCCTTATTTCATATCGTATTGGTACTGCTCCATGGGTGGGCTGATCAAGTTGCCTTTTGATGCATAAGATAGGAGGGCATTTTTTTCAAATATTATATGTTTGATGAAATTAAAATCTCTTTTGTAATGATCTTTGACACACGAACTATTCAAAAACATTAAAGCTTTTTTTCCACCTCTTACATGTTATTAACCTATGTACAATTTCGTTTTTTATTATTGTCAGATGTCTCTGAATTGCAGCGAGTGGCGTTCATTCCAGCTGCTAATGGGACCCGGTTAGTGCCTTCCAGTTCTCTTTTCGCCCGCCTGACCATAAACCTTTCCCCATTTGCATTTGAGCTTCCATCGCGCTACCTGCCGTTTGTCAAGATTCTTAAAGAACTCGGGCTCCAAGACATGCTATCTATTCCTTGTGCAATGGATCTTCTTTCAAATCTTCAAAAATCTTGTGGGTATCAATGTCTTAATCCAAATGAACTCCGTGCAGTCATGGAAATTCTACATTTTCTGTGTGATGAACCCCTAGACTCCAATTTGGAATCAGAGTTAATCGTTCCTGATGATGGCTGCAGACTCGTTCATGCAAATTTGTGTGTATATATTGATCCATACGGCTCGCGGTATGTGAAGTACATTGATTCTTCAAGATTGAGGTTTGTTCACCATGATGTTTCAGAGAGATTGTGTTTGGCCTTCCGCATTAGAAAGCTTTCTGATGTTGTTGTGGAGGTATTAGACATAAATAATCTTCATTTCTTACATCTCCCACCTTCACTTAATATTGACCATAAAGACTTTTGTATTTCAGTTCCTACTAATAATTGTGATAATCGTGATATAGGTTGTGTTTGGATTTGCATTTCGGAACTTACTATATCATCATCACGATTTGAAGTGAATAGTCGGTTTTTATTGTTTGGATAAAACGAATTCTACTTCTAGTTATCTGATTATTAGGTCTCCAATAATCAGTTTCTTATAAGCTGTAACAGAATTGATTACATTAGGGTTAAATTTAATTATCCATCTGCCCCTTCTTTTAAGCTAATTTGAGGGACTTATTCTTATTAAATAATCCGTTCTTTCTTTTCAATCTATACTTCTCACAAAATAATCAGCATTTTCCAAACACTCAAACATCTAATATTTTAAGTATCACGATTTACAGACAGCAGAAGCACATCCAAACACCATCTTCTACAACCCTTCTATTACAACTGATTTTTTTATTCTAATTATTTATCATCACATAATTACTTTCAAAACACACATCCAAACAGATTTCTGGTCCGTCTGCTTTTTAACCAATCTTTCTTGCCACGTGTTTGCTACATGTGTTTATTTTCTTGAAATATGTATCTAATATCATCAATTATTTTTCAGGAGCTTGATCATGTAGAACATCTGCAGACTCTAGAAGAGGTTGGGTCGGTTTCATTGACAGCCATAAAGCAGAAGCTGTTAAGTAGGTCATTTCAGGTTGCAGTTTCAAGTGTTCTCAATAGTGTACATATCACAACTTCTAAATCCAAAAATCCAGATTTTCCAACTCTACAAAAGTCACTTGGATCCATTGCTCAAAAACTGCAATTTGTGCAGTCCATCTACACTCGATTTTGGCTCCTCCCAAAGTCTTTAGACATAACTCGTGCGTCAAAAGATTCCATTATCCCAGAATGGGAAAGTGGGTCCGGCTGTCGAGCTCTCTACTATGTTGACCGTTTAAATACTCGTATGCTAATCGCTGAACCACCAAGTTACGTCTCAGTTATTGATCTTGTTTCAATCGTGGTGAGCCATATTTTGGGTTCTCCAGTTCCTTTACCAATTGGCTCCTTATTTCTCTGTCCACAAGACTCAGAAACTGCTCTTGTTAATATCCTTAAACTTTCATCTGATGAAAGATTAAATGATGGCATGGGTGGTAGTAATGGTTTTCTTGGTAAAAATATTCTTCCACAAGATGCAATTCAAGTGCAACTTCACCCGTTGAGACCCTTTTATAAAGGAGAGATAGTGGCATGGAGAAGTCAAAACGGAGAGAAGTTGAAATATGGAAAAATTCCCGAGGATGTAAGACCATCAGCAGGGCAAGCACTTTATAGATTTAATCTTGAAACATCTCCTGGGAAGACAGAAACTGTTCTTTCTTCACATGTTTTCTCGTTTAAAAGTTTATCGATTGGGAACGAGTCTTCAACAGCTGTCATTTCTGAAGACAGTGATAATGTGGTTGACCGTTTGCGTGTTGACCAGCCAGGGGGGTCTGGAGGAGTGAAGTCTAGAAATCAGGTAGATTTTTTTAGTTTCCTGGTTTTCTCATTTTATAAATTTTTAATACTAGTGCTTCCTTTTAAGAAATACCACTTGTTATCTTTGTTATCAATTTCTGATGTTTGGATAAACAAAACCTGCATCTGAATATTTGATTATTTCGGGTTCATACTAGCTTTAACAAAACTGATTATCAATAAGATAAAATTACCTAACTACGCTTATTTGAAATCAATGTGAGATTTTTCTGCCATTGGACAATGCATATCCTATATCACACACTAATGTTTTTTTGGTCATTTATATTAAATAACCAGTATTTGCAGCACAATCCAACAGTTTTTTTTATCTGATTATTACATCTTGAACAACAAAAGCACCTCTTGACACCATCACCTTGTGGCCTGCTATGACATCTGATCATCTGATATAATTACTCAACATCAGTTAACACTTGCACAGCACACATCCAAATACTCGAATGTTGGATGTATTAATGGTTTATGGATATTAAATTAAATTGTTTTTCAACAGAAACAACCAATCCAAGAACTTCAGCATGGTCGTGTATCAGCTGAGGAGTTGGTTCAAGCAGTTCAAGAGATGCTTTCGGCTGCTGGAATTAGAATGGACACAGAAAAGCAGTCGCTCCTCCATACAACTTTGTCCCTTCAAGAACGGTTGAAAGAATCTCAGGCAGCACTTCTGCTTGAGCAGGTATGTATTATCCTTACTATATGAAGAGTATAAATGTTTGGGTTGATCGTTCTATTTAAGTGTGTTGGTAGGTTTGTATGCATTTCAAATGCACAACAGATGACAACCCATTTGACCCCTTATAGGTTGATCGGTTGAAAGTGCCACCTCTAGTAAAGGAAAATACAAGTGTTTGAATATATTGGTTCTCATTTTTTTTTGTTATATTTTAGGAAAAGTCAGAGATGGCTACAAAAGAAGCTGATACAGCTAAAGCAGCATGGATATGCAGAATATGTTTAGCTAATGAAGTAGATATAACCGTTGTTCCATGTGGTCATGTGCTATGTCGTCGATGTTCATCTGCTGTTTCCCGCTGTCCATTCTGTAGGCTACAAGTATCTAAAACAATCAAAATATATCGCCCGTGAAGACTTGGAAGTGCCAAACATGGTGACGCCAAATGTAGAGTTTGTATTGCTTTTGAGGTTAAACAGCTTTCCAAACACTTTGGAACAGGGGACTGATTTCCACTAGGGTTACAAGTACATAATTAAATTGGATTTTAGGTGATAAAATGGTTTTTTAAATATACGTCATTGTGCATAGTGGAACTGTATTATGTAAACAAACAGCCGAATACAGAACTTTGTACAGCGGGTATTGATCGGTACATTGTTTGTAACACATCATATTCAGAAAGGAAAATGTGGAGAGTTTGATGGGAACATGGATGGTTTTGTTTTCCTGTAAGCACTTTTTTCAACAACAAACTTATACAAAAATCTTTACCTCTACACCTTTGTCTTAAAAAAGACTTGCATTCCTCAACCTTAAATAGGGAAGAACACCTTGATCACTAAAATGTTGAATAAGTCTGTTTGTTTAGGATAGACGGAAGTCTTACAAAATCTTTCGTTACTTTCACTTGTTCCCAAGCTATCATTTACAAACATGACATAAAACATTTTACTATTTTTAAAGCAAAGACGGCTTCTGCATGCACTCTTTCTTCTCAAAGCCGTTTGAGAGTTATTTTTTTCCAGGATACCATTGGCTTACCCTTCTTTTCCTCAGCTCCCCTAAAAAAACGAATGAATGGGACTCTTGGTTGTGATTGAACCAGAGATTCCGACTACCTTGAAAATCGGGGTGCGGATTTAAATTATAGAATCCTTAGCGTTAAGTTTTGGTGTGCCTTATGTTTATCAATTATTTAGTCACTAATACCACTAAAATAGTAAAATGTGAGTTATTATACATGTTTTACTAGCAATAACGTTTTGATAAAATCACTATTGTCTTTCGCTCTATACATATTTTATGATCAACAAGTACAATTCTCTACCATATTCATCACACTGTCACGTCAGTTTTTCACTTTCACCATTCAATCTCATAATAATCGCTTTTCATCACAGGAAATATCGCTTTTCAGTCCCGTAATGATCACTTTTCGTTTCTTTGTTTTATCTAAATGTTATGTGACACGGATGATAATAATGTCACTTTGATGAATATATACCAATTTAAAAAAAAATACTTAAAAAGAAAACTAAACTCACGACCTCTATGTAACACAGGAGCGAGAAAATGTTGTAAGTACACAAATGAAATAGACGAGAGACTCATAGACCCACATACAAAACAACACAGCTCTTGAAATGTGAAGGATACCATGCATGGGTACTCACAACGCGGTGATGGAGTGGAGGGACCATTGACCACACCATTGTGTAGCCCCCACATGTCCCGCTCTGCTTTTACATTCTTTTCTTTTGCATACCTTGATCGATGTCTGGAATAAAGAACTACCTTCAAAATCGTGATCATGGACGTCGTTACCCTAATCATCGGTGCTTTTGTCATGTATGTTAAATCTAAAACATACTCTATACAAATTGTAGGGATATTAGAGTGCAGAGAAGACGAAGGCGGCTTTTGGGAAGCAATAGGCCTACATATTAAACCAATTACATAACTATTATCATTTTTCATACAACAATAACTGTATAAACCTCATGGTAAAACAATTGAATACTCATCAATGATTTGGCATTGTAACAACTCTAGATAAAGATTGACAAGGCTGCAAATATATATTTAGTAAAGTGTCATTACTATCATCTTTGTCACATAACATGTAGAAGAAAAAAAGAAAAGAAAAGAAACTCTCGAGTCCATGCGTTGCTGCATCAAAAAGTTGCATCATCACACCGCTCCTTTCAACTCTCTGCTCACATTTCCCGCCATAATACTCCATCACCAGTCTCTGCTCTTGGCAAATTCCGGCCATAACCATTCCCACAAGATGGCTTCCTCTAAAGCCATTACTGATTTCTTCCCACCGGCAAAGCGATCCAAAGGAGCAGCGGCAGCACCCTCTTCTTTCGATCCTTCTCTCAAAAGTAGCTTCGTTTCGGTTCCCCCGAAACGCACCACCACCGACGCCGCTTCGTTCACCCCACCGGAATCGATTGACGATGATGGCTCCACTGTATTTCAGTCTCCATCTTCTTCAAATCTCACCGCCGAACAGAAACTTAGGGTTCAGTTCAATCAATCATTAGCGAAAGCCAAACGTAATCTCAGAATCTGCGCGGAGAGAGTCTCGAAATCCACTTCAGGTAAGCTCTTTCCCATGGGGTTTTCCAAACTATTGTAGTTGACAGTCCTCACACCTGAAAACAGAAGGGGATTCTTTATATCTTATACTTTGGGGGTGTTTCACATTTATGAAAGTGACCATGTGATACTAAGTAGTCTGAATCAGCTTTAATGCCAGAGACAGCGTTTGGATGCGCGTCTGCTGATTCCAGTTGCTTTAGCTGGTTGACGAATTCTGTTTATTAAGCCCTAATAAATGGCTAAATTACAGGTGATTTGAATGGTTTTGTTGCTGAATATATAAAAGCGATGTTTTGATCACTAAATAATAAGATAAATGGAACAAGTTTCACTATTTACAAACACTTTAAACTCATTACATGCAACTTGAAGAGGCAATAATCGGAGAATTGCTTTTGAAACACTGTTCTGAGCACCCTCTTTGCTAATAAGATGGTTACTTTGTTTTACATAAGGGTTCTTCGCGAAAATAAGCATGTTTACCAATAGTAAGCGGAAATAAGCAACCGAGAATGGGATTCACGAAAATGAGCATCAGTTTCGCCCCCCAAGCCTCAGTTTCGCCCACCAATGATTTTATGCCATGTGTCGTCCCCAAGCCCTCAGTTTCGCCCCCTGTGGGCCCCACATGTCTGCGCTAGTTTCTCCCCCTGTGGTCCCCACATGTCTGGTTTCTCCCCTAGTTTCTCCCCTGGGGCGAAACTGATGCTTATTTTCGTAATTTGACTTTTTTTGCTTATTTTGGCTTATGTTGGGTGTTGATTGCTTATTTTCGTAATTGATTTTTTACATAATTCTTGATAATTTTTCAATTTGATAGTAATGGTATCTCATGTTTAGGGTTGAAACTGGAAGAATTGTTGGTGGAAGAAACATGGATGAAAGCCCTTCCTGGGGAGTTTCAGAAACCCTATGCCGAGAAATTGAGTGAATTTGTAAAGATTGAAACACAAAGCCCTATACCAATTTACCCTCCACAGCATTTGATTTTTAATGCTTTAAATTCTACTCCATTTGACAAGGTCAAAGCTGTCATAATTGGGCAGGTGCTTACTT
This sequence comes from Pulicaria dysenterica, assembly GCA_947179395.2. NCBI lineage: Eukaryota > Viridiplantae > Streptophyta > Magnoliopsida > Asterales > Asteraceae > Pulicaria > Pulicaria dysenterica. The sequence goes on along the minus strand of OX359288.1, from coordinate 108,392,205 downwards.
AAAACGTTGTTTTTTTAAATCTTTAATTTGCTGATTAAAACCCTCGACGACACGAGTATCCGTAATTTTGATGACATTTATAAACATGAATCATATGTTCTTGGAAGATCAGTTGATTCGAGCGCAAATAAGTGCTACTGTCATAGAATAGCAACATTCTTGGGCTGGTGGTCTGTTTTATTAATTACACTCGATAATATCTTGACCTTGTAATTATAACTTTTGTTAGAGATGGCCTAGTTTGGTAACTAAACTCTTTTTAAAAGCTCGAGTTTTGTAATTTAGTGACAAGCCACCATCAGAAAAAATGCCAGGAAACAGGACACGTGATCAAATTACCAAATTAGGCAATCTAAAAAAAGGAAGGTGTAGTTAACGGGTTCAGATATTATCGAGTATAATAACCAAAACAGGCCACATTACCCCTGCAAATATTATCTTTAAACCTTCACCATCAGATAAGAAATAAGCACTCTTGATATATTGTATCAGGATCCATATCATGGACCTGGGCAAGCTATGGGCCTTTCTTTCTCTGTTCCAGAAGGAATGAAAGTACCTTCAAGTTTGATAAACATTTACAAGGAACTTCAGCAGGATTTGGAGTGTTCAATTCCATCTCATGGGAATTTGGAACGATGGGCTGTACAGGTGAAACTTTGCATTTAGGTGGTGTGGTTATTTTTAGTTTCTAAAGTTTCAAATCCGAAATTATGTCTGAATGTTAAGCAGTGTGAGAAATATCTATCTGACAAGAGTATTATTACATGCAGGGAGTCCTGTTGCTAAATGCAGTTCTTACCGGTAAGACATTTAAATCTGAAAATCACTAAAATGCAACCTGATTGACCTGGTTTAATGTAACTGGGTTGAAATCACCACGTTTATATGAATTTTACATTTCCTAAATGTATGCTGGTAAGATATATGTAAGTTAATTTCTATTTTTTATATTGTTTTTAGTCAGGCAGCATCAGGCAAATTCTCATGCCAAGAAAGGCTGGGAACACTTCACAGACTCTGTAATCGAGGCAATCTCTAAAAAGAGAACAGGGATTGTTTTCCTTCTTTGGGGAAACTACGCACAAGCAAAATCCAGGTACTTACACATTTGAGGCTGCCATTTTTCTCGAAATGGTATTGTGCTTCAGGTTATAGTAAATATTATTTTCTTTTGGGGTAATGAGATAAAGTGGCCATTTTATCATCTCATGCTTTAAATTGGTCATTATGCTTTGATCCATCCAATTTAGTCAATAAACTTCTCTATACTGTTCCATTTTCTGTCATTTTATGATGACTAAGGTGGAATGTTTGAGTAAGTACATTGTTACAAGGCATAATATACTAAAATATAGCAACAATGGAACATTTTACTAAGTTTGATGACTGAATTGGTATAGATCAATGTATAATTACCCAATGTGGAACACTGAGATAAGTACATTGCTATTATATGACATCACTTCTTTTCTCCAGCAACTTAGAGAACTACTATCATTTTAACAATGTAAAAGTAGTCCATATTACATCAAAACTCAAAATTAACACCTCCTATTGTACAGAAGACTTGCAGGAAAATATATTTTTCATAATCTGGTTAGTTAGGAATATCCAATGAGATTATGAATGTATATTGTGGAAATATCTCACAGGTTAATTGATGAAAGCAAGCACCATATTCTTAAGGCAGCACACCCTTCAGGCTTATCTGCTCATAGGGGATTCTTTGGCTGCAGGTTTTGTGTTTTCTTAGCCATTTATTACCTCATACTTGTTGTTTCTTTTCAAGATATGCATTTTGATGCCGTTTATTTATATATTGAATCTTGATCATGGACTGTGTTATTATCATTATAATCTTTATAGAACTACAAATGGAAGTAGGGTGATTAATGTCACGTAGATGATGCATATAAGGCTACTCGGACAACGTTATGCTGATGAATCATGCATTTAACAGACGAATTGTTGATTTGCAGGCATTTTTCTCGTACCAATCTGATTTTGGAGAAAGCAGACACTACTCCTATCGACTGGCAACTTTAATCCAAACCTAAACCCTTGTAACGATTTTGAAATGTGTGGACTAATTAAGTTAATTGGGTTCAACTCATGTTTGCATTTTAGCACATGATGAATTCTAATGATTTTGTAATGAATTATCAAAAACTTTATTAATTTATAGAGTTAATTGCATCATTTGTTCTTAAGGTTTGCTCAGAATGCAACTTTAGTCCTTTAAGAATCGAAAGTATAAAAATGGTCCTTTATTCACAAATTTTGTTGCTAGCGTAGTCCTTTCGTTAACTTTCATTAAATAATTACCATTAATGCCCCTCATGTGCCATGCATACGAGGGTAGTTGTGTCATTTTTTGTTGCAACCTAAAGTCCTTATCTTTTCTTTATTTATTCTTTTGTTATTAATTACTTTTAAAATTCCAAAAAACAATATAAACATGCTTTTAATTCCTTGCAGTTTTCTTGGTGTTCCAACTCTGACCACCATGATATCAACTCCGGCCACCGGGTCACCAACTCCGACCACTGTCACCAATTCGATCACCATAGTGAACATCCATCATTTATCAAGAGAAACCACCAAAACACCACTAAAAATCCATATCACAAATATTAAACCAAAATTAATTTTTTAACCATTAAGACTAAGCCCAATTTTTTTTGTAGGGCCAAGAATTCTTACAGACAACAAAAAAATGTAGAAAACAAACAAAACACGTCAGCCAACAACATCGAGGTCAAAAAGAGAACCCGAAATCATCTCTGAACTAGGAATCAAAACACAAAAACTTAGATTGAAACCTAAACACAAGATTGAAGTCGAAAAGAGAACCCTAAATACAAAAATTAAACACAAATTTCTTGGATCTAGAACATGAGAATTGAGTCAAGATTCGTATTGATGATGGTACGCGATAGTTTAATATGAGAAGGGAGAGATCGAGAAACCCTACAGCTCATGGATCTTAATCCTTTTTGCAAATCGGTTTTACCTTGGATCGTAAACAGACGATGATGGTTCTTGCGTATTTTAGGGTGGTGGCGATGTTGGGTGGGTAGCATGCAAAGATCGAGTGGTGATAGTGGGTGGTGTGCATACGATTGCAATGTGGTGTCGGTGGCGAGAGGCCGACTATGGTGGATGGTGGTATTAGAGAGATGGGCTATAAAAGTAGGATTAGGTCTAGGTTGGAAATGGGGGCCAAATGTATGTGTGTGTGTGTGTGAGAGAGAGAGAGAGAGAGAGAGAGAGAGCAAATGAGGGGAGAGAGGTTTTTCTTATTTTCTAAAGAGATTTTCAAAAACCGGTAAAAAGACACAACTACCATCACAAGCATGATTAACATTTATTATCTAACGAAAGTTAAAAAAAAAAAGACTACGGTTGCAACAAAGTTTGTGAATAAAGGACCAATTTTATAAAATTTCTTAAGAATTTGTCCTTTTAATTTCAAATTGTACGTACGTACATACAAGTAATAATATATAGCATATCTACACTTGAGAATGGATCACTAGTTAGTGTATTACGTAGACAAACACGAGTTATTATTATCATTATTAATATATAATATAATGGGAGGTTCAAATAAAGATGAATAATTTATTGGGTGAGAATAAGGTACTTAATCATGATCATTCAGTTTATTTGATTTGATCGAATGATCTAAATTTAGCCCTTCATTTAATTAATTAACCCAACTATGAAATGTGACGACCATAAATTGCAACGTGTATATTGCGACCGTTAGATCTAATAGATCAAGATCCGATTGATGGCTGTGATTTGTTTTCCAATTATCACATAAAATATCTATTCTTACAATAACCCTCCCCATATAATATAATATAATATATAATATATTAACTAGCGAAATTGTTGATATTTAATTCTAATACAACATACAATAACGTGACGGCCAGCCCATTTCAAATCTCTTTGGTTGGATGGGATCTTGCTTTCCACTTGTTTGTTGGGATCTTGCATTTGTCACTAGCATTATACAAACATACGAGATTTAGATAAACACACATATACATAAATATATCAATCCCAAAACTTTATTATTATAGTCTTTACATTATTAGGTAAATCTCAATGGCTTGAATAATTTGGTAATGAAAATCAAACCTTTTCTCTCTCCCGATCCTTACTGACGGTTGACGTTTCCGCTCAATGATCGATTTTCTTCTCTTCATCATCCCATCCCCGTCGCAAGGGCTTTGATTTATCGCTCTCTATATCTCCTTAGTTCTGCTAATATGATACAATTTTATTTTTGATTTTAGGTTTTGGGTCCTTAAACACGATGGAACTATCGTTGTTAGAAACTTGTGATGATAATTTACTTATTTTAGTTTGTGAAGCTGATACATAATAAATAAATATAATAGACACGAAAGCTTTGGATCTAACTTTTGGTTTTTTATAACAAATTTAAATATCATCGATATTTACAATGACAATATTTAAAGATGGCATATCTCAGGAATATTTCCATGTTTTCTTAATTAAACAGGGGTTTAACATTTTTCTTATCTCAAATTATTTATTACATGACATTTTAAAGTTTAGATGGATTAACTCTAAAGTTTAATATAAGACCACTTGTAGTGGTGCTCTTTGTCCCCTTGTGACGATCTCGTGCCCCGTCGTCAACTATTACGATTCTGTAGTTCTTCGTAAGTTATCTCCTGCTCGTTACCACAGTGACGAACTCAAACGAGCTATTTCATTGTTTTGTTTTTGAAAGGTAAAACAAGAAGATGAATATTTCGTCCATAAATCTATTTTTATTTCATTTGTACAAATATAATTTTACAAAGAAATCACCAAGAAGATGAACTCTAATACTATTTTGTAGAGGGGAGAATGTGGGAATATGAAGACGACTTGACTAAAAACTTCAAAACAATACTCTCTACAATAATTTATTATATAGCCTCAATAAATGGCTTTAAAAAACCTGTTTTATTTATTCGGCACATCAAACAGCAACAACCATCAACTTCATCCCCTTAAAGTTTGTATTTTTATTTTTTAGTAGTAAATTTGTATTTTAATGTGGTTTATATTTAATAATTCTACTTTTTAGATATTAGTTGTAATTTATATTTGAAGAAAGTTAAAAAAAATTCAAATGAACATTGATGATGATGTAAAAATTAGTTATACATGTCATAACTACGAGTCGTTTAAGTGTAAATGATCATGTAACTAGCAATACTTAACCTTGCTGCGGCACTCACAACCTATTGAAACGAAGGACATTTATATCATTTTGAGTGTTTCATGATTTAAGGCACCTAACGCTAGCTACATGGATCATTTACCTTTAATATAAGTAAAAGTAAAACCCTTAAACTTTAGTATTAATTTGAAATATTAACAATTTAAACTATTTTTTTTTTCATAAAAAAAAATAAAACAAAGTAGGAGGTTTCACTATTTAGAACCAAACTTCAAGATTTTATGCTGCTTAAAATATAGAAGTTAACCTAAAAACTCTAAAGAATTAGAGAGGTTATATATTTTCTTATAAAATATTTTTATTATTATACTATCTATAAGATCAAGACACATTTAAAGTAAACAAAGGATGGAAAAAAGAGAAAAATTAGATTTCATATATCATTTTCTAATGGAAGTGGCCGAGATGAGGATGCTTAGATGGATCTGTGGGAAGACTTTGATGGATAAAATCCCGGTGGGTGCCTTTAGAACCGAGTTAGGAGTAACGTCTATTGGTAACAAGCTGAGGGAAGGTAGACTACGGTGGTTTAGCCACGTTAAAAGGAGACAACCAACTGCACTAGTTAGGAGAACGGAAGCGATTGTAGTTGAAGGTACTAGGAGGCGTGGTCGTCCTTTTATGAGGTGGGAAGATAGAGTGAAAGTAGATTTACAGGAGCTTTCTCTTTCCGAAGACATGATCTCAGATAGGGTGTCTTGGAGGAGGATGATTAAGAGTCAGGGTTAGGAGGTTTAGAGCCTTAGGGTTTAGTCATATATATTTACTATTATTATTATTATTATTGTTATTATTTTTTTTTTTTACTGCTACTTTCTTTTCTACTTTTTGTTTTTATTTTACTTTTTATCCTTCTTTTCCTTTTTTTTGTGTGTGTGTGTGCATTTTCTTGTTCTTATCTTTGTGGCCGGAGGTCCTTTACAGGAAGCAATCTCTCTACTTTTGGTGGGGGTATGATTGTCTATGCTTTTACCTCCCCCATACCCCGTTTTTGCAGGATTAGGTAACGTTGTTGTTGTTGTTGTATTTATTTTATAAAATTAATAAAATGTTTGTGTTTTAAAATTTTGCCCACACGTGAAACCGGTTCCACCATTTTGCTATAAAATACAATCCATCGTCTTCTCCAGAGTCCTCACTTGCTGCTAACCAAGCAGTGACTACTGACAAGCTCCATTAATCATCATTATCCCCACAAGATCCGACCCGTTTATATCCGGATCCCTTCTGCGTTCCCGAATTAGTTTTTGGGTTTGGTAATCTAATCTCTATCTCTCTCACGCATTTTCTCTAATTATTCGCTTTAATGATCCGTCCAAATGCACACACAGAATTTAGATTCCAAACGGTGAATTGGTCCTTTTTTTTACCAGAATTAACAGATGCTTTTCTAATGAGCGTCATAGTCTGCTGCTATTTAAGGGTTTTGATCCATTTTACATCGGGGGTATTTTGTTTTAATAGTATTTCTGGATCTATCTGTGCATGCATTGGTTTTGAATTGCTCGTGTCTTCATAGTTTAACGCAACTGTAGTTATTTTGCTCTACACATTCCCAAAATTTTGTGAATATGAAAGACGTCCGTAAAGGGTGAAATTAGTTCAGGGTTTAAGTGTATTTAGGTGCAGCTGTTAACCTAAGGTGTAAAAAACATTCACAAACTACTTAAATGAGCAAGTCGTTTGAGTGTTCTAATGATTTAGAAGGTATAAACACTTAAGATTAGTAGGTTATAGTTTTTATCTTCAACATACACCCCCTAGGTATGTTAGAAAGTGAGTTACTAACAGTTTCCAACCATAGTTTGATTTGATTTGATTTGAAGGTTATTTATATGAAAAAACAACTATCAAGAGCTGAAACAGGAATAGCTTGTATCTTAGGGACTCAAAAGAGTGCTTTATTTCAATTGTGTTCAACCATTCCATGAGTGGTATTTGGCCATATTGGTGTGGGTCAGATAAAGATTCTTTTTAGCTTGTTTGTAAAATGAATAACTCACCTACCCCCTCTCTCTCTCTCTCTGTGGTCCATAAATCTGAATTATTATAGGTTATCAGAGACTCAGAGTATATACTATAACTGGATCTACATTGATTTTCCTGACATCTTTTTATTTTCATTTGGACTGTTTTTGTGTGCATGAATAGGAATCCCATAAAGATCCTTAGCATGCTCCCTGAGAAATACTTTAAAGAAAGTCATTTTCAGTACATTATTAATTGTTCCAGTTTATTTTTAAATTAATTGCTATTTGAATTTGGGTTTCATGAAGGAGAACTGAGTTTAATGTCTTGTTTTTGGATGTTCTTTTTGGTATTCTTCTATCTTGTATTCTTTAGGATAATTTGATTTACTTGGAGAAATTTGATATATGTGTTCATGATCGATTTAATGGAATATTTGATTTTCGCTCATGTGTAGTTTGTAATTTTGTAGAATGGCGGATCTTGAGGCTCCGTTAGTGCACCCGAAGAGGAAGAAGGTGTGGGTTGACTATTTTGTCCAGTTTAGATGGATTATTGTTATATTTGTAGTACTTCCTATCTCTTTCACTCTCTACTTCCTCACATATCTTGGGGATGTTAGATCCGAGTGGAAGTCCTACAAGCAACGCCAAAAGGAACACGAAGAAAATGTTAAAAAAGTTCAAAAACGCCTCAAAGAAAGGAACCCATCAAAAGATGGTCTTGTCTGTACAGCCCGAAAGCCCTGGATTGCAGTTGGTATGAGGAATGTTGACTATAAACGGGCCAGACATTTTGAAGTTGACCTCTCGGCTTTCCGTAATATTCTTGAAATAGATCAGGAGAGAATGATTGCAAAATGTGAGCCATTGGTCAATATGGGTCAGATAACACGAGCCACTGTCCCTATGAATCTGGCTCTAGCTGTTGTGGCTGAGCTTGATGATCTAACTGTTGGTGGGCTCATAAATGGCTATGGAATTGAGGGTAGCTCCCATTTGTATGGTCTTTTCTCCGACACCGTCGTGGCCTATGAGATCGTTCTTGCAGATGGTCGAGTGGTTCGGGCCACAAAAGACAACGAGTACTCTGACCTTTTCTACGCCATCCCGTGGTCTCAAGGGACTCTTGGGTTGCTCATGTCTGCTGAAATCAAGCTTATTCCCATCAAAGAGTACATGAAATTGACTTACAAGCCCGTTAGAGGCAGCGTAAGAGATCTTGGACAAGGGTATATCGACTCTTTTGCCCCTGGCTTTGGTGATGAGGACAATGAAAAAGTTCCGGACTTTGTGGAAACCATGATCTACAACCCTCATGAGGGTGTTTGCATGACGGGAAAATACGCATCTAAAGAAGAGGCTAAGATGAAAGGGAATAAGATTAATAGTGTTGGTTGGTGGTTCAAGCCATGGTTCTATCAACATGCTCAAACAGCTTTGAAAAAAGGGGAGTTTGTGGAGTATATACCGACTAGAGATTATTATCATAGACACACTCGGTGTTTATATTGGGAAGGGAAGCTTATCCTTCCTTTTGCTGATCAATGGTGGTTTAGATTTTTATTTGGGTGGTTAATGCCACCAAAGGTTTCTCTACTGAAGGCTACACAAGGTGAAGCCATTAGAAACTATTATCACGAAATGCATGTCATTCAAGACATGCTTGTCCCTCTTTACAAGGTCCCCGACGCCCTGGAATGGGTTGATCGTGAAATGGAGGTACCAACACTTTTTCATATTTCCTTACTTAATGATTGTTAGGACTTAGGAGATGTTGGATAAATATGTTTATTAAATGCACATCCAAACACCCTCTTATCCTATGAAAGAAATGGTTTTCTGATGACTTTTGTGATCTTTACAGGTGTATCCCCTTTGGCTATGCCCACACAGACTTTACAAGCTTCCACGAAAGACGATGGTATACCCGGAGCCAGGGTTTGAGGAAGAATGCAGGCAAGGTGACACCCCATACGCACAAATGTACACAGATGTTGGAGTTTACTACGCACCAGGACCCGTGTTTAGGGGAGAAGTGTTTGATGGGTCAGAAGCTGTTAGCCGGATGGAGAGTTGGTTGATTGAAAACCATGGGTTCCAGCCACAGTATGCTGTTTCTGAGCTTGATGAGAAGAAGTTTTGGAGGATGTTTGATGCAGGGCTTTATGAGGAGTGTAGGAACAAGTATGGGGCAGTGGGTACCTTTATGAGTGTGTATTACAAGTGTAAGAAAGGTAGGAAGACTGAGAAAGAGGTTCAGGAAGCTGAAAGAGCCCAACTTGAGACACCCTATGCAGAAGTTGACCAAGCGGAGTAGATTATTATTAGGTTACTTTTCAGATGGAATTTTTCACGTTGTTTACAGTTTCGTTTGGTGGTGTAGTTGTCACTGCTTCGTGTGTTTCTTGTTTGTCGTTTGATTTTAGGTAGTATGGACCTTCAGTTCACTTAATGTTGGAATCTGTAGTATCAGAATAGACTTTGGGTTCAATTAACTGTGATGCTTTAATGCCCAATTTCACCTCTTTTCCAAAACTAGTATGATTTCAGCCAAAAACATGGCTAGATCCGCCAAAAAAGGCATACGAGCTAAAAAAACAAAACCCTCACTCAATTTCATGAGAACTTGGTATCTAGCCGGTGTTTAAGAACTCGAAAGTACAGTTTCGCTCAATGGTTGATGTATGGATTTTCAACCAAAATTGGTGTGTTTGTATGTCTATGGTTTCGGTTTTATGTTTAAAATAGTATGGTGGAGTCAGTATCTGCTCAAGAGTGCAATTATCAAGATTTCAGTTAGTTTTCTTGAATCAACTTGCATAGGCATGTTAGAACCTGAAAACATGTACTTTAGTAAAATCCTGGTTTTGGTTGCTTGTAAAACGGTCCAAAAATGAGAATGAAACAACATGTTGTTTCGCTTTTGCTCAAAACAGAAGAAAGGCTTGAAATAAGCGATTTTGTATACTGGGTTTTACACAGTATTGGCAACATGTTTACCAATGAGTTGCAGAAGGAAAATTTACGACAAACAGCCAAGAAATGACTTCGACCATTTTCCTTGCTTCCTCAGCTGCCGACGAGACTCAAAGTCCATTATTGAAGACTAATGATGCATTTCATGACTACAGCAAACCCAAAGCCCGTTATACTATATCCCTGTAATGTAATAGAATCTCGTCTCATAATTGTAATAATGCAATTCAATAATGGAGTCCTTATAATAACGTGATATAATGTAATGTAGGCCCGTGGCAGCGACATGTCACGACGACACACATCTTGTAAATTAGAAATGTAGCTCTCGCCCATGTACAAATAAAGGCCTATGGACCTCGAGATGAATAACATGAGCTGAGTTTTCCTCTTAATTGAGTCTCTTGCCTTCGGCGTTAAGATCCTTTATAAGTTCTTGAATTGCACGTCTATCCCTAGGGACAATTACAACTAATAGAACCGTAGCTCTAAATCAGAAGCCATGCCCAATTCTACCACACATTACCACAGTCAACTCAGATCTTAAACCCTATCCTACTCTGTTGGACCATTTTCCTTGGTTTTTCCCTGTGGACCAAGTACATAATACAATAATCAAATCCTATTTTACTCGACAGTTAGCAACCAAGAAGAGTTTTTTTAGACATAAACAGATCTTATATAAAAATTGCTCTTTAAATAAATCAAAAAATTTCTTACTTTTACAAGATAAAGCAAGTGACCTCCTGCCCCCAACTATACTATATGTCAGTTAAATTAAGGCGACAAAATGATTCACTTCTTGTGGATCTTTCTAGAATTCCAAAAACCTAGCAGACATCTAGTTGCAGAGTGAGGACACCCAAAGAAACGGACAATATTTTGGCAGTCCTTTTTGGTGTTGCGATTTGTCCCACGAGAACTCAAGTGAGTTAAATATGTCTTTCCTTCGTATATGAAGGACATTTGCTGCCATAAAAGCACACACAATCCGATCTCCACTGAAACACTTGCAATGAATAGATAAACCAGAACAAAACCTCTGAGGGATAATGACTCTACAGATGTAAAGAATGAGATAGCTGTTTCCTTCAGGAATTTATAAACCAACATGTAGTCGGTGGGCCCACTCAGAACCGAGATAGGAATGGTTCTTATTGGCGGCCAGATACAAAATGCTGTGAATGAAGATATGAGTGCAACATAGAAGTTACTTGCTACTGCTGATATGAGGAAGAAGATGAAGACTCGATGATTTGCAGCACCAACACAATTCCCAATCTGCATATACATATAAAGTAAAAGAGCAATTTTTAATATTGATACATGTATGAGAAACATCACTATATGGCCAGTCAAAGGGTCTGATTTAAATTTGATGATCTGAGCTAAAACATGACTCAACCAAATTGATCTATATAAACCGATACCCGTTTAATGTTTTCCATTTTAATCATAGCTTACAAGATCATTTCAAGAGCAGACCCCTTGACAATCCTACTGTAAGTCTGTAACCTGTGACTGGAACAGCAAAAATGGCCAGTCCATCTTATGTATATATGTCTGTACATGTATTATGGTATACAACACACATACATGCATACATACGTATATGTATGTAACTATGTATGTATGTATGTATGTATGTATCTATATAAACACAAACAAAAAGGTGAAGAAGAAGAAGGCTTACAAAGGGGCAATGATGATCCATGTCCAATACACACATGCCACATGAACGGCAGTGATGGCTATTAGGTGACTTTGGCTTTGAACAGTAGTTACAAAAGGTATAGCCTTCAAGACCCCCTTTCCCCACAGCTGGGTAACTACCCCAGGGTATGAGCGGGGGTATGCCAGGTGATCGGAATGCCGAAAGGATGTAAGTAGAAATTGTGGTTATTGACAAGAGAATCGACATACTCATATGGAATATGCCACAAAAATAACTTATGGAAAAGACAATGGGGTAAATAGCCCAGATACCGCCACCTGCAAGGTAATTATTGTTAGAGACAGTAACAATAGAATGAAATAAAATACTTGTTAATCAAGAGAAATGATATCCTAGTTCTCACAAGGACCAGGACAAACTTTTACTTGTTCAAATAACAATTAAGGTGAAATGTGCAGGCTGTAACAACTAATGGAATAATGGATTGTGATTCATGCAGCATTAGAAATTTTACCCATGAATCTTTTTGTTTGTTATCCATGTAGAAAAAAATGTCAAATGCAAAGTAGTTGTGGGATTGAAGACCAAAAAGTAATATCTTCTAATGTTCCCTTTATTAACTGCAAATAATACCATTCAATGAAATGCATGCAGAGAGGGGAGATTAGGTCAATTTCTCAGATAAATAAGGGGTGCAGACTCTTACCTATGATGAACATCATAAATAGTAGGAGAACGAAGACGAAGCACCTGTCTCGCAAACGTCTCCACCAAAAGTAAGTATTATCACTTTTAAATGCATTATGATTAGTTATGGCTCCACACCAACCACATTTGAAAATGGGCGTATATGGTGAAAGAATAAGGATCAATCCACAGCCCCAGCAGGTAACCTCATGCTCTTCTGTTATGGATGCTACATACTGATCTTCCTACAAAAGGTGGATATTATCAGTAGGAATTCACAAAAAGAGGCGACTGAAAAGGATATAGGGGGCGTTTGGCATTAATTATCTCAACCGTTTATCTGCTTAGCGTTTTCAAAAGCACTGTTGAGTACTTTGAGTGTTTGGATGAAGAAAGTGCTTACGACAATCTGTTTAATTTAGGGTGAAATAAGATGTTATCAAAAAGTAGTTAGAGCAAAAACCTTTTAAACAAACAAAACCCCAAACACCCTTTAGAAGCATCATGAATTGAGTTCTATACTTCTATGTAATATCATGATTAAGCATAGAGGTTTTACATATATATGAACAATCAAAAAACGAATCATCAATGGTGAACATGTATGCAGGTAGCAATTGTTGGACACCATAAAGAACCAAAGTAGATTAGGGAAAGCACCTGGACAAGGTGAATGAAGAACAAACTTAAAGAACCACTCTCTCTGTTTTTTCTTTCCTAAATTCTTGCCATTTATAGCTAAAGATCGCCGGAAAGTTTTCTCGTGTATCAGAAAATTTATGATCCAATAAAAAAACAAAGAAGATAACATTGTTTGTTGACTTATTGTTGCAAAAGGTTGTTCTTCATTAACTTAATTAGATTATGAAACCCTAAAAAGTTCGAAAAACGATTGATTACGTAAAAACCCCATCAAATTTCCGAATGTTCATGAAATGATCGAACTTGTGGTATCATAGGAGTTGTATCAGAAAACAATCGTAAGAGGAGGGAGAGAGTACCTGAGAAGCATGTTGGGCGGATTCAGAGGATGGTGGCGGTGGCGGTGGCGGTGGAGGAGTGGCGGTAGAGGTGGTGGCGGAATCCGTTGAATCCATCGGAAAGGCGCAAATGTTCGAATTGAAGAGATTCAGAGTATGGGGAAAGAGGAATCTCCGTTGCTCTGATCAAATGCAGTTTGAAACATTAAACCCAGATTCTGTTGAAATCTGCATTGATTCATGGGCTTGGCTGCCAAGAATCATAAAGAACCAACTTGAAAGGGGTTAATTTGTAGCTGCATTCATAAAGAATTTATACATTTATTACATGCACAAGCAAAATACATGAAAATTCATTTTTCTTTTTCTTTTTTGCTTAGCTTCTCATATTATATCTTTGTTACATGAAGGATTTATTTTCATAATGCATTTTATTTTTTGTATATAATAAGAGAAAATGATCTATAATATTAACATCATTTAACTTAGATTATGTATACTTATAAACCAATTTATTAAAGAGTAATTTAGCCATTTCTGTATTTACTCATATAATCGGTTTATGAATGTAATATCACCTAAATTAGATGATATTAAAATTACAAATCATTTTCCCATATTATTCATTTTGGTTTTACTCGAATTCTAATCCAACATGTCTTAAATTATATTTGAATTGTTATTATGCATATCCACATTCAAAACAAGTTATTGTATGAGTTAAGTTTTAATTTTTTGCTGTTGTATATAATTTAATTACATATATATTAAACAAAAAACTTATAATTTTAATATATACAATAGAGAATTTGATACATATGATAACACGCTTTAAAAGTTTCATATGCATAATAAAACTTTAAAAAGGTGAATATACAAAATAACAAGTAGAGTATAATTTAATACATTTAAAAAAAGTAAACTGAAACTATTTTGATAAGTTAATTCATTAGTTTATATCTCAAGAATTATAATACCAACAATTAGAAGAAAAGATTTTTGTCCTTTTCTATATTCAACTTAAATGGGTTAAATTAATAACCGTTAACAAAATTTACAAAAAGTCAATGTGGAAGAAGTGGTAATGCTGTAGTGTTTGGCGTTGTAGCCCTCAGTTCGAATCTTGGCTACTGTTTCTTTGTAGCTTTTTTACTTTTCATACGTGTGGTTTTTTAATTGGGTAAAACTTTATAATTTGTTTTTCTTATTTTATTCTATAATTACTATTAGTATATAATATTACTTTTTGTTACATATCGTCTTAACTATATATTGTTAATTAAATTATATACTTAGTATTATTTTTATAGGCAATAGTATTTTATCACCATCTTTATACTTCAGCTCGCACCAGTTTATCTGTTTTATTTTTTGTTTTTCTATAACAAGATTAAAATTGTTTTGTAAATAACTCTTTTTACATGACTTTTTTTATATTATTTGCAATTCTTTAGACTATAGAATTTGTATTGTAAACTTTAACGATGTGTTCCAGAGTTACATGTGGAAAGAAAATGGAAGAATAGAAAATTAGCGGAAGAAGAGAAAATAAGAGAAAGGAATATATTTTTGTCATTGCGTGTTCCCGAGTTCGAAAGAAAATTAGAAGAGATAAAATTTGCAGTTTTTTTTTTCTTTTTGTTTTATTCCCAAATCTTCCCTACTTTGAAAGGAAAATCAGGAAAGAAAATAAGAGAGAATTTTCCTTCCAAAATATTTTATTTTCTCCCCTAAAAAACTTGGAAACACAATTGAAATTCATTGTCTTTTCTAAATCTTTTCTTTTCTCCCTTGATTTTAACTCGGCAACACAGTGTAAGTTAATGATTTTTAATATGTATTTATCAAAACTGAAAATAATAAAATCAGAATAACTTTGTAATATAATTTTTTTAAGATTGATTTTTAATATAGAAACATATAGTTGTATATATAAAATCATATGATAAAAGTTTATATAATTATACTAGCAACTACATTACATGTCTTATGTATGCGTAAAATTCATGAATAATTAGATTTATTTCTTTTATTAGTTTACCTATTAAAAAACACGTTTTCAAATATGACATGTGTTTTTCACCATCTGATCCTCTTATTCAAACACTTTATAAACTAGTAACTTTAGCTCGTCATGATTTTAAGCAGTTCCATGGTGGGCCGGTGATCCTTATCGTTACTGTGATGCCACGTACGTCCTATAAAGTAGTTAACAAACTTCCGCCAACAAATCGACAGTTTGGCCTTTGTACAGTAGGAAATTCATATAATTGCAGAGTTGATTCAGAAACAAATGATTTTTTTCAACCTTCAATACTTCAATTCTCGTCTTTAGCTTTAACAATCTTTTCACCTCGACATCGTTACCAATCTAAAATCCCCTGTAATGAACTAGATATTAAATATCCCACGATATTTCTGTTTTTCTTTCATGTCTATTCGAACATGTATCAAGATGCATTTGTACGTATGTATTAAGGTTGATACTCTGTTTGCTTCGTTATAATTCATAAACTTATAATGAGTGTTTCCCTTCAAACTTGGTCCCTCGTAGGATTTAGCAGTCAATTGGTCTTGTAATACTCTGTGGTATCAAACTTCAATAGGTGAAAAGTCGTTAACTCGAGTTTTTCCATGGTATTTGTAGGTTCAACTCTGAATCTTTTTTGACATCTCCATTATTAATAAGCCTAATTTCATTTGGACATTTCTTTCATTTTGTCGAAAGTCAGAATAGGTAATTGTCTTGAACCACAAGTCCACAACCATTCCTGTTAGGACGATGGTGATGCGGACCAATTTAGCTGGGGTTTTGGGCAGTTTTTGCTCTCCTGTTATCTAATGTGATTCCAATCAAATTGAAAATGGGAAATATAAATAGCAGAAAATAGTTTATATTGAAGCTATATTTGTCTACAAGATGGAAGAAACAAAGTAGAGAATGTTCTACAATGATCGAATAACCTTTTTGTAGGAGGATCGATGCTTGCTACTCTTTTGAAGTTATTACTAGCAGTCCCAGAGCACCTATTAGAATATACTGCATACCACAAGGGAAAGTTAAATCAGAAAATATATAGAAGTGCTTGCCACAAACCCTCTTTAGATTGAAGATACCATAAAGAAGAATCATACAAAGACAACAAGAAAAGGATTAGACAAACAACTGAAAATTGAAGAATGCAATCATTAAATTAACGTACAATCCAGCTTATATGAAACACGTGTCCTTTTTAAGTTACGGTAAACTACCCACTTGCCCATTATCATCGTAGAAGTACCCGTTTTGTCAACAGGATACCTCTATTTGGAATTTATAAAAGGGCATTTTAGACATTTGACAAATCATCTTATGGTTTGGCTAGGACAGAGGGAGTAGTGTCTGCTGGGAAAGTTTACATGTTAAGATTACCCACTTCCGTTACCATCAAAAGAGTATCGACTTTTGTCCACATGATTCCTCTATTTGGTTTTTATAGAAAAGAATTTTAGGTATTTGACAAATCACTTTTAAAGAAAAAAAGACAAATGAACAGAAAATATAAGCTGATCCAAAAAAATCAAACCTTGATGATGGGCTGTTCTGTCATTATAATTGTCACCCAACCAACGTACGGCAAAAACCTGCAAAAAAAAACCAAAAGCATGCATCTCATATAATAGCAAATAAGATTTATGCATCTGTTGTTGAATAAACAAACAATTCAAAGTTTAATTTACCCAACAGCTCTCCCCATAATATGATGCCGTTGCAACCACATCTGGCCTTGAGCATAAAGAAGCCTGTCATCTCCAAAATTGTTGTCACCTGGAAGAAAACAATAAATGTCAGTAAAATATCATCTTTTTTCCCCTTACCAATTACATAAAATAGTATAATACCCTAACCAACTGAGGATTCATGAAAGACCATTCTAACTGATTAGAGAATGTTAGTGAACAAGGGCTTCAATTTGCCTATTATTATATAATCTCCTTGTTTGATTGCTGTATACTAATTATGTCTTAGATATAAGACAAATCTAATAGTTGGGCATTGTATAAATTGAACTACACCTCATCAAACTAGTGTTGCCTGCTTACATCGATGTTTGTGAGCTCACTTATACTAGAATCCTTGGATTGCCTCTGATAAAGGACTTAAGAGGGGAAAAGAACCGTATAACAGAGACATTAACTGGATTGAAATCTAATAGCAACCGAGCTGTCCTTTTCTGGAATGTCTGTTCTTTATCTTTGCCAAAGGGTGTGACTTACTGACTTGCGATTTATTCTTTCAGATAAAAGAAACAGGAAATGTACATAAATAGCAATAATTTGAGTAAAAGATGAATAGCAACCCTTGCTCTTAACCTTTCGCTTTTAGCAAGCACTCCCCTAGTTTATTAACTAATGAGCTTTCTATATGTTGACTTAACCCAGTGGGTTCATCTAGGAATCAATAGAAGCATTGAACACTTTGATTATGGTAACATCATTTTGTTGCTGTGCAAATTTCATAATAACTAATTACCAATTCATAGCTGGTTAAATCTAGTTTACGAATGGAATATAATTTTACCTTTTGTAAGGACATCAACTTCTCCATCTTCATGCTCATGGACCTACAGAAATAAGCCAGAAAATTAATTATTACACTCTGGAATATCAGAGATGACCGATTAGCCCATAGTTCAAATGATGAATACAGCTTGGTAACTGACCAAAAAAGCCTTAAGGTACTGTCTAGAAGATTGGTTGAGTTAAAGAAAAAAAAAACATTGGAGTAACAAACAACAAAGTCAAAAGACCGAGATGTGTATTAGTATCTAGAGTCTTAAGAAATATGTATTCATATCAATTAATTAGTAGAATAGAGGCTCAAACCAATTAGTCCTGTGTCAGGTTCCAGATTTGAACTGGTGAATCCGAAGGTAATCCCTGATAATTAACTAGGTTCATTAGCCTAAGCCAACAAGCTTACATTTATTCTATATTTTCAGCAAGCTCCAATTTCAGGTACAGGAAGATGGAGAGCATGAAACATGTCCCGGGCTAAGCAATTGTGACAAACATACAAGGGCTAACTACAGTATCACAATGTCAGAATGTATTTTCAGACAAAAGTTCCTCAACAAGACCATAAATCATGAGAAAAAGAACATAAGGTGGCCTGGAAACACACAAGCACAAAGCGTAAAAAAAATCAAAAGGAACATCACAGGTAGGAAAGTCAGACGTAAGTTGATATATATAAAACCAACCAGCCAAGTAGCTGGAGAAAGGCTTGACTTACTCAGTTAATCCCCCAACCCCAGCCTTTGTGTCCCCGAAATCATCAGCTACTGCTGACAACTACTGGATACAATAACATGGAGAAAAGCAGAAACAAATACCTTAATCACTCGATGAACAATTGGGATTTCACGTCCCTGCATACAAAGAGAGAGCAAAAACACACATCAGAAACGTTAATTTTGTCAAGCAAGCATGAGCAATAAAGCACTTATAAACAAGAAATAGCTGAGGAATTACAACTCATATATCACAAAGATTCAAAGAAGATAATAACTGATCTAAGTAGAGGATAATCTAGTCCATACTTTAATGAAGTTGAAGAATGCATACTATTGTGCATGGAACTATGGGAGTTCTTACATAATTAAGACACTACTGAATCAGTATAAGAAAGAAAGAATCTACTAAAATCACTCGAATAACGGAAGAGAATATTTTGTCAAGAATCATACATCAACATTGAAGACTACGATTTCTCCAGCACGAATTGGCTCCTTACTCATATGCAAAAAGAGAATATCACCCTGCAACACATTCGAAGTGTTAGAAAAGAAAGCTGAAATTCACATAAGGATGAAGGTGGACCCTTGCGCATATGACAAGATACAACTATTATCTAGGCTCAGTGAGAAATACTATAAGAAAACAAATACGAAAGATATTCATAGACATAAACATGCCCAGTGAAGATGAACCACTGCACAACTTTGGTTACCAATGGTTTGAAACTGTCAATACCTTCCCCGCGAATTAATTTATGTGATTAAAGTCAATATAAATCATACTCAAGATTCAAGATAGACGTCTGCTCACTTACCCTTTTAAAGCCAGGTTCCATACTTCCAGAAAGCACAACGACAACAGGTGATTCACTACCAGTAATGCACATCAGCCCCTTCCATATTATTAATGCTGATGTAACAATCATACCTGTAAAGATGATAAAATGAGCAAGGTTCAGAGTATCATCATGATCCAGGAACTACGAAATATGCACATAGGTTAACTTCTCTACAACATTGATTAATGGAAACAAGGAAGAGCATTAGATGATCGCCAAACGCATTGCAAACACCAGTTGTACCAAATCCTTATCAGTTTAAAATAGCTTCAAGCCTCTTGCAGTGCAAATATAAAAAAACTTAAACTTCGAAATTAGTCGCAAAAAAAGGCGCCACAGAGGAACAAAACGTTGCAACAGGAAGCAGAATCAAGCTCAAATATCTAGATGCACGAAAATTCATATATTTATGAGACGTTTCACATATCATGCACTAATTTTATAAGCTAATTAAGATCTACACATCAAACATCGAATTTCAAGGAACCACGTAGATCAAGGAGAAAGATC
The DNA here is from genome assembly GCA_947179395.2 of Pulicaria dysenterica. Classification (NCBI taxonomy): domain Eukaryota; kingdom Viridiplantae; phylum Streptophyta; class Magnoliopsida; order Asterales; family Asteraceae; genus Pulicaria; species Pulicaria dysenterica. The sequence continues at coordinate 108,372,014 of OX359288.1, read as the reverse complement.
CAACAACAAAGTGAAGCAATCAACAAGTTAAAGTAAATGATCAAATTTCTGACGACAAAAACACAAATGTATGATTGAAAGAATAATCACGAACCAAGGCTAATGGCTTGAGTGAACAGTTGTCTGAACTGCATAGATTTCAACGAATCGATTTGCTCCCCGACCCAGCCCATCTCTCTCCCCTAAAATTCAGTCTGTGTGTAGCCTCAATTTAGCGAGTAAAGAAAATCTTCAAGTAGTTTTGCCCTAATGTGTTCATCCGTTACTCTGATAAAAATACATGTTAAGAGTGGTAAATTACAGAAATAGACCCTGGACTATGTGTCAAGTTGTAGTTTTGTCAAAAAGTACAAATTTCGTCCAAATTTACCTTATGAGTTATGATCCTCCCGGAGGCTTAGCGTCTTGATTCTATATTGCCTTTCTTATAAATAAATCAAACTACTCGCAAACTATCACAAGATCGATTGTTAAAAGATTGAAGTGATCAAGTCTAAACTAAAGTTTATTTATATAACGACTATAAGTTCTAGCCGTAGGAAATGAGATCATTTAAACTCCCAAGCATAAATAGACGTTTATATATTATAAAATTTATGTATCATTATTTATATTCATATTATATATATATAGGGGAGGGTTCATGCGAGAACCGTTGTTAGTGCGAGAACCGCGAGAACCAATCTCGGCCGTTCCTTGGATATGGAAAGTTTCATGGATGGTGAGCGTGGAGGGATAGAGTGTGGCAGGGTGCATGTGAGGAATTCATGGGTGGGCAATGACATTGAAAGAGGGGGAATTGAACGGCTCAGATTGGTTCTCGCGGTACTCGCACTAAGAATGGTTCTCGCATGAACTTTTTCCTATATATATATATATATCATTTGAATAAAAAAATTTATATTATTACTAAAATTTTAACAAGACAAGTCCGAGATTGATATATCTTAAACTATACATATTCGGGCTTAACATCATGAGCACGAAACAAGTCAAACTCGAGCTTAAAAAATCTAACGGGCTTAACTCCATAAGTACGACACAGGTTTAGTCGTTTAGCTCAAATAGTCTGATCTTAGAGTTTTTTAAAATTAAAAAAGGGTTATACTAATTTTATTGACATAGAAAAGTAAATAATGATAACTTTAGAAAGATGTAAAATTCATTTATGATAAGACTTGTAAAACACATAAAATCAAACCAGACATGGGTCATGACATAGATACAATTTTTAATTATTGAATATAAACCAACCATTTTTGTAGAAATAAAATACCAATTTTGGTTTTTTTTTGTCAAAATTAGATTCAATTTTGATTTTAATTTGAATCAAAACTAGTATGGAGAATTTCATAAATGTCTTTCTTAAACCTTAATATTGTATTTGTCTACCCTATTTTACATATATATCGTATTACTCTTTATAACACTTATAAATATCATATTTAACCAATTATAAAATATATTATAATCATTTTAATTTTTTAATTATAGCAAATAAAAACTTACCATAATGTCTTAATTGTAACAATAATGACTGATGACTATTACAAGGAAATACAATTACGTCGTTTCGTATCATGATACCACGGTTTTGCTATCACGTCGACTACCATTCTTCTTGCATCAACGCTTCCACATATGGTCTGGGTGTTGAGCGTAAAGCTGTCTGTCGTCTTTTTCTTTTTAATTATTGTTATTTTCGCATTATATAATTTATAGTAAACTTTTATTAATAATTAATATTTACTATTTTTTACAACCAACTCGTGTATCACATGAACATATAATTTAGTTGTTAATATTAAAATATTATTAAGACATTGATATTAATTTTAAATTAATATAAAATAATATTTAATATGTATTTATTAAATTAGATGGACCTTCGTACAATCAAGTTAAAATCTATATATGTAGATTTTTTATTTATATCAAAATTTAGATATATTAAATTTATATCAACTTATATATAACCTAATCTGAAATAAATTTAAGATACAATTTCAATTTTGATTATTCAAATTCAAAATAAAGTTATTAATTTTAAGCTAAATGAATGGTAAGAATTTAATTTTAATTAAATAAAAATTTAAATTTTTTAATTAAATTGTTAGATTAGTTTTTTATTTATGTTAAAAAGATAAAATATGTAAATTATTATTCTGTGTGTTTAAATGTTTAGCAATCATATAATAATTTATCAAAACTATAATGGATAGTTGATACTTTAATGTTTTCCTTTAAAAAAGGCCAATACTGTTACAAAAACTCTTTTTGAGAATCTAAAATTCACCTTAAAGAAGTCAAATAATCAGAATAAAATCTGTCAACTTTCTTTACTAAAATTAGTTTAGCAGCACATAATTATATCATTTTGCAAGCATGTAATAGACAAATAAATATGTGAGTGAGTGAGTGTGTTTTACCAAGAACAAGTCACTTTTTTGGGAGGTAATGTGATATTCTTTTCAAAGGTAAAAGGTATCCGAGTAATTTGGGTAAAGGGGTTGACTCAATAACGCAATGGATATTTTGAATATTGAATACTAATTGCAAACGTTTGTGAAGAAAAACCATCATTCTAAGCATCTTTTAATATCTTCCCATTTGTCTCTATTCAAATTTCTCCTTCATACAAATACCTCTTTGGATCCTCCGTTACAATCAACACTTGTTTGATCATTCCAAAGCATACCATCACCATATCATCATACCATGGGCAAAACACTAAACCAATCCTCCCTCAAAATCACCAAGAAACAACCCACCCATGAATTCAACAGTCTCATCAAAATCCTAAAACCCAAAGTCTACATAACCGACTCGACAAACTTCAAGAACCTTGTTCAAGAGCTAACAGGAAACAGTTCAGAATCACCACTAAGCACTTCTTTCCCTCCCCCAACTGTTTTGCCTATCGCGTCACTAGAACCACCTCATGTGATTGAGCTTGATGACCACGATAGCCCGGCTACGAGCTTGGATTGTAGCTCGGACCCTAGTTTAGATAACACGATCGCCTCGTTCGATTATACTTATAGTTCATCGGAAGAATTCGGGTTGCAGTGGCCACAAGATCCGGTCATGGATTATGTGAATGAAGCTGAGTTAAGGAATCTTGAGTCTTGGCTCCTAGATTTTGATCCATCGGATTGTAGCAATGATGGATCTTTTGTGCCCATGAATACTTATGAGTTTGACTACAACATGCCGTCTGTTATGTGATCCACAAGCGTGCATATGTAAATTTGGTAATGATTTTGTATATATTGTTATTAGTAATTACTTGTACATGGTTGTATATTATATATCATGTTATTCAGTATTGATTGTATTCATTTATTTTAAAGACACAAAAACCTAATAAATATTAAATGTAGAATCTATTGTTATAATTCTTGAAATCGACCTTGTTTTGATTATTTACTTTTGGTATATGTATCTATCTACTGCATGTGTAACCTTGATACTTATTTTCTCAAATATGATTATGTAAGTATATAATATACCCTTATGAGTAGTTGAATTATAAAAAATATATGAAGGTTGATTCTGTCAAACAGTACACTTTAACATACATAGGGGATGAAGTGGTTTAGGTGATCACACTATTCAACCATCACATACTTATCACACCGAACTCCTATTCAAGCATCACGCTGAAATATGAGATCTACCGAAAGAAATGAAAATGCGTAAGAGGAGGAAAAGTTTTAAAAAACATGGAAATTTGGTGGGTTTCACCATGATCCAGTTCAGGTCGTTTATCACGCCGACAATAGAGTGACATCACGCCATAATGCTCTACTTATGCCGACATCATACTCCATTCCATCCATTCCGCCCTTCTAATATAAAATCATTAATTAAATTTTATATATAGACTATAATTAAATTTTGGATGTTTTTTTTTCTCGTCAATTGATATAATAAAAGACACTCATGAAAGTATGAAACTATAATTTTGTGAAGGAGATTTTTTTCTTGGTATTTTATTAGGCATGTCAAAACTTAAAATGACCCTACAATTCTTAATTAACTATGTTAAAAGAATAATAACACTTAAACAAATTATGTAATTTCTACTACTAATTCTTGTGCGCGCCATTAAGTTTCTTTGAAGTGAACTTTGTGTGGGTATACTTGGTGTCGGTGAACGGTGATTAAAGTGGGGAGCTTGATTGATAGCGAAGGAGTGTCGTTTATATTTTTAATTCTTTATTAAAAGACCAAGAAGTTATATATCAAGTACAATATGTAAAGAGATTGAATATAAGAAACGAATAAAGTGTTTTAAGAATTACCTATTTACTACTATTGATGGATAACAAAAATTTAAGAATATACTAATTTTAAAAAAATGTTGTATTACAATAAATTTTATATTAAAACGTAGATAAAAATTAGACAGTCACATATATATAATTATTTTTTGTCTAAACAAAATATATAACCAGTTATTAAGCATAATTTATAAACAAACTATAATTAATTACATTCATATTCAATTTTTTTTAAACCTTTTCATATATTTTTATAAAACACTCATAATTTTCATCCAACCACACTCAATTAATCTAAGTTTGAATTTAATTTTATGGTTTCTCCACTTTCTACCAAGCATACAATTTATGCTGTCATAATTTTTTCCTAGATTTTTTTCTGCTCAGCAAACCATACATATATTAAATTATCTATCATATATTAACATAATTTTTAAAATCTTATTACTAAATTTTTAAAATCAATATATTACAAAATAAAAATAATTTATCATTACAACATTACAGAAATACAATACTGGTAAGTGGTAAATATAGTTTGCAACTAATTGGTGTAGCAGTACAAAAATCACCGTGAATGTCGTTGTAACAATGGCGCGTTCACATGGTTCGTCTAATGATGTAATTCCAATAGCCTCCAAACATGTCACGTTTCCACGTGTTTGGCTGTTAGTTGTCTCTGCAATTTTGAAACCACTATTACGGGGCCGTGACGCTTAACTTAGCGGCTAAAATCCCTTTCATACAAATCTTAAATTACTCATCACATATTCTCTAACTTGTCTTATTTGAATTTATTTTATCATAAAATATTAATTAACGTCTAATTATGTCTACAACTTTTATAATAAGACAAATTACATGGAAAAATAACAAACTTTAAAAGAAATTTCTATTAATTATTTACTTGCTATTTGGCGACAAACTTTCATATAAAATCCTATGATCGGTGCACCTATATATGAATATATGAAGCCCATGAAAAATCGATTTTATTGATCAATTGATTCGTGTTCGATTTAGTTTAGTTTTGTTATATTAAGGTTTTTATATATCATAGAGTATCAATTTAAACACAGGTCTATAAGTTTGTGAGGTTCTAACTCAAAATTAATTAGTTATGAGAAGAGTAGCTCATGACACTTATAAAACAGATTTCAAAGTTACTTTCAGTCTGATATAAAACATTACTCAACAAGGTCCAAATTAGATTGAGTAAAAACTACATTTTTAAGTGTTTCAGATAGTGGTTTGGATTTTGGAATTAATATTACTAAAATGGTCCAGATTGTTGCTAAAGTTATATTAGAGTAGTGTTACTAAAAACAACTGACGTTACTTTTTTTTCTTAAGAAAAAAAAGGGGTTCGTTGACCCAATTTAAATACAAGAAAATTCGCCAGTCCGTCAGTGATTTGATTTTATATTGAAGAATAGTATATCAGATTTTAGGATTTTTAAATGTTTAGTTTAATTTAAAGGTTGTTTTTCATGTTTGGTTTTATTTAAAGGTTATCTTCTGTTTGGTTTTATTTATTTTGTTTACTTGTAATATTAAAGATCAAGATGTTTATCAATATGTTAAAAAAATTAATTGATGGTCAAGACGCTAACTACATAAATAGTAGTTTAGCTCGCCTATGTATAATATATTATTTCGGAGATGTGTCCATACCAACATTTTTCCCTCCCAAAACCTGCCATAAATGCATAACTTGTCACAATTTACGAGGAGATTTAGGAAGATAGCGGCCAATAACCATCGAACTTCCCCCCAACATTTTTTGACAGATGTGATATTTGAACACATGACCCCGCTTTAATTTGATACCAATCGTTATGATCAAGATCGATGCTTACCACTAGTCAAAAGGAATTTCTAATAGTCAAGGTGTTACCTCTTTCTTATATATTGAGCAATTTAGTTTGCTTATACGTCAAATATTTTGAAAAGGGTGTCTCATATCAATATAAACACATAGTATAAACAATATAAAATGATCCTCTTCATTAAATCGATAGTCATGTAAATAAAAAGAATTCGTGTTTTTAGTTATTTAGACCACCTGCATCGGCGCTTGAAGCCGGAGGGTTGGACCAACGTGGAGGCCTCAAGCCGGCAGCTTTACCATCGCCGTGGTTGGGGTTGTGCCGGGTCCGAGGGCCGACGATTCAACCAACCTGTTGGCTTTCTTCTATTTTTTTCTTTTTCCCCCCTCTCTCTTCTCTCTCTACTAATATATAATTATATACTTATTTATTAATATTTGATATAGGGTTGAAGAGAGTTGGATGTGGGGTTGTAAGGTTAGAGATGGTTAGAAGTGGTGGATGATATGTACGTATGCTGATTTGACAGTACTTTTGGTAGGATTGTGCGGGGTTGGATGTTGATAGTCTTACATTCGAAAAGCGAATGCAATCATGTCAGTACAAGTATCAAGAATTAAAAAGTATCACATTTTTATACGTCACACATTCAACTAATTTTTTTAGAATAAGTAATTGGATCCTTAAGAAAAAAAATGATTAAATGACTCCTAACAAATCGTTTTGTTTAACAAATAAAAAATTTCAGTTCACAAACTTATAAATATATGTAATACATATAATCAATTTTAATTCAAAATTATTATATTATAAGAGTATAAATACAAAGAAAAATATATTATTTCTTTTATATTATGATCTCCGAGTCTCTCTTTAAAATTAATTCAAGTTGCTTGTCTTTCAATATCAATATATATATATATATATATATATATATATATATATATATATATATATATATATATATATATATATATATATATATATATATAAAGTATAAATTAAATCTAATCCGACTCGATTCTACATATTAGCAAATTACCCTTTTAGCCTTAAACATTTTGACTTGTAGCATATATATTGCATTTGGCCAATTATGCATTTCCATTGCTATCAAGAATTAATATTCCTTCTTTTAGCTAGGAATCAATGAGCATGCTCCCATATTCATCCTTTGCAGTTTGCACGCTTTATTTGAGAATAGTAAGGAAGGATTCCAAAGCCCTTTTCATAGGCTTTTTGCCATGCACCATGCACCCTCCTTTCTTGAAACTAAAGAAAGGAAGATTATGCCCAAAAGTTATGCTTTGCTTCATCACAAACACTGAATCAAACTACCTATATAACTTGTAAGATGCCAAGTGCGATCATGAATGTAATCCTTTTGCTCGAATAGAAACTAAAAACACGAAAAACAATGGGACTTCTTGCAGCGATCGCTAGACAATTAGATACACTAGTCGGGTACGCACGTATTTGGAGTACTTGTGTCGAAGAATTTGAAGATTACTTTTGTCTAACTAACTTGTTTTGTTTTGTTAATTTGATCCTGCAGGCCAGGAGTAATGCTTATTTTCCCCTTGTAAGTTGCACTTTTTCTTTATTAATAACCACATTTATACTAGAATCTATAATTGCCACATGTTTTTTGAACTTTTGCGTGTTGAAAACCCAATTAAATTGTGTAAGTAATGACTACATTTGTACAAAATTACAAAAAAGGTACTCGTCAATGCTAGCACTCGAGAGCTCGATATCTGAAGAAGATCAGCAATGGCTCACATATTGGGTTCTATACTCGTTCATAACCCTCTTCGAGCTCTCCTTTTGGAAAGTTCTCCAATGGTAATTCGATTCAATCAATTTCTTGTCATCTGGTGATCTTCTGACAACCCGTAAGTTCAAAATTACGGGTTGTTGATGAGGCCACCAAAATTTGTTCCTTTTTTGAAAAATGGATTATTTTTTTTTCTTTTTGGGTAAAAAACAGGCTTCCATTTTGGCCATACTTGAAGCTTTTATTTTGTATGTGGTTGGTGCTACCCGGGATCAATGGGGCAGCATATGTGTATGCAAATGTAGCAAGAAAATATGTTAAAGTTGGGAGCCATGTGAGCTCAAAGTACCCCGAGGGACAACGAAAAGTCCTCCAAATGATGAGTCTTGATGCACGAAAGTCTGTCGAGCGTTACATCGAAAAATACGGGCCTGAAGCATTCGATCGAGTCGTCAAAGCGGTAAATCATCCACCACCCTACTTGTTCTTCATTTTTTTTTGTAAGTGTCCTCATAATTTTTGGGTTGTTGCAGGCTGAAAAGGAAGCAAACAGGAAATAAGAAGAAACTAATACATGCTTCTCTTTCTATATGAACACCATAAAAGATACTGTGATACATTAACTAGAAGTCATTAATGTAAAAACTTTGATTAGTGTTGCAATTGTTTGATTGTTTTTTTTAATTAATTTAAATCCCCAAATATGGTCTTGCATTTATTATTTAGCAGTATATTGGTACTCAACTTTTTAACGTTTGAAGATCATGAATCATTCCCCTTAAACATTTTTAGAATAACAAAGATACATATAATCATTAGTACATATGTTACAACTAAATAGATAGACTGACAATAAGGATTTATTTATAATGCAGCATACTTAATAAACATGCACTTAATTAACCATCTAAAGTTTATATAGAATTAAGTGAGCTCCAAATTGAGGTTGTAAAGTGATGATGGTGTGTGGAGCATGCAAGTACGAAGGAGACAGCTCAAAGTAGAACCGTTGAAGAATCATAACTAGCACCATTTTCGCTTCCATCATCGCATAATTTTGTCCAATACATATACGTGGACCCCCTCCGAATGGAAAGTATGAAGCTTGTCCCTTGGTTGCCTTTGACACACCTTCGGAAAATCTTTCAGGCTTGAACTCCTTAACATCATCACCCCATAGCTCATGGTCATGGTGTAAAAGCAACATGTTCAATTGGATATGAGTTCCAGCTGGTAGTGTTATATTCCTCAATTTCGTTTCTTCATGTATCATCCTTCCTAATGCTACCCCTGGTGGATATAATCTAAGAACCTCGTTGAAAATCATATTCACCTGCAAAACAATTAAGAGAAATCTATACATCTAAACCATCATTACCCAAACATATGTGTGGCAATTTCAGCCCAAACCAATATATTTGGGTCAAATTGGGCATTTATTTAGAGTAACCCTAAACCCTAACATTTTAGTATGAAAAACTTACAACTTTTAGATGACTCAGTCCATCAAGATCTGGCTTTTTCTCCCCAAAGACATCTAAAACTTCATTTCTAGCACGTTCCTGCCAATCTGTGTGTTGGCTTAAGAGAATCATAGTCCACACTAACAGATTTCCAGTGGTCTCCTGACCAGCAAAGTAAAAGAGTTTGCATTCTTCGATGACTTCGTCTATGCTCAGTCCAAAATTACTGTTCCCTTTTTGTTTAATTTCTTTGTAGTTGGAATCCAAAAGAATGCCTAAAAGGTCATTATAAATGTTGCCAACTTTCATCATGATCATCCTCTTATCAATAATACTTCTTATCGAATCTCTCACTTCTCGATCAATCTCTTTAATCCGCATGTTGGATTGTGTCGGCAAAAATCTACATAATCATATTTGATTAGCTAAGTAATCATGTTAAAATTTTACAAAACAAAGATAATAAGTTTAAATATCAGATAAATGTTGTTCTCAATGTAATTTACTATACTTTTCTTGGAAAAGTGGGATTTTTAAAAAAGTGAAGCGGCCTTAGTTATAATTTTTTTCAAAATAACGTGATTATTGTAAGGTTAAGTATCACAAAACAGTAGAAAGTAAAGTAGGTGATATTTTCATAAACTCTTAATCACCTTGATCCTGGAATGTAAACCGATTGTTCAGCCTTTATGATAAGCTCTGCTTGTTCTTGTTGAAGTCTAAATATATTTCTTCCTTCTTCAAAACTACTGCCAAACGCTGTACGTGAAATCGCATCACTAGTAACTGACTGAAGATAAGGCCATACATCGACTTCACACGAGCTTTTGTTGCTTAAAATTTCTTCCCATTTGGTGATCATCTCGCAACAACTCAAATAAAAAGCAGGTACCATATGCTACCAAACAATATAAATCTTGAGAATCATGTTTATCTATACATGTAATGAAAAAGATATGATATGATCGAGCAACAAACCTTGAGCTTTTCGACATGGAATGCAGGATTAATGATTTTTCTATGCTTGATCCATTGGTCGGCATCCGTGTCAATTAACCCTCTTGCTAGCAATTTTGTTAATGGATTTCCACCCCTTGGTTTTTGAAATTGATGATATTTAGAGAAAATTTCTCGTATCATAAATGATTCAGATACTTGTACCATCAGTTTGGGCCCCATCCATGTAAAACATACTTTACCTATATAAAAGTAAGTCAACTATTGAATTTTTCCAACATTTGGACAACAACATAGATAAAGATAGAAACATAGAATTATACATTCATGGCAAACTTGCGAACTTTAAAGATCAATATTTCACGTACCATGAGTAGCGATCGACTTATTGACAAATGGCAAGATACGAGGAACTATATCATCGGTTAGACCGATGGGTTTAGATTTAGCTTCAACTATCGATTGCACCATCTCTTTCAAATCCCCGAAGAAAAGTTTATAAGAGTTACCTTCAACACCTTGTTCCCTTAGAAACTTCTCTATTTTCTTTGGTTTGAACCATACCAAATTCAAAAATCTCAATCCACATGTGACCGATATCACTACTATACCCACAACAAAACACATTGTGTTAATCTCCATCTAATTAAAATTTTTTTTTTTTGGGGGGGGGGGGGGGGGGGAGGTGAAGCTGGCTAGAGGTATTTTGAGATGAGATATGTTGTGAATAATGATACTTATAGAAGGATAGTATTCGCTTGACTACCCTATGGAATGAGTATTATTCACCAATGAGTATTATGACTTGAAATATTAAAAATATACACTTGACCTAGAGGATTACTACCATACAACCTTTAATAAACCATATATGTAATTAACATTACATGTCTTCTGTAAATAACTCCCAGTAATTAATTAATCAGCCAGTAGTATAAACATATACTAGTTGGTGAAAGAGAGTTGGACCCCTCAACTTAAAACATGTTGCTAGTGATAAGTACTTTAAATCTAATTCTATAAATAAATCCTTCTAGTTCTACCTATATATGTATTTATCAAATATATATTATTAGTACTAATGGAAGTTTCTATTTGGTTAAAATTATTTAATTGGAAACATAAGTATAGATATAATGCGAAATACATTGTAATTACATATATATTTTTTCTACATAATAAACCTGAAGCGAGTTTGATAAGATGTTGATTTAATCTTTTTATAAAGAATGAACATATACATTGTATGGAAACCGATTTGTACACAATAATTTTTAAGTCATATACAAAAAGGTACAAGCAGTTGATGTACATCATGTAAGTTAATAATGCGTAAAATTGTTGTATATGACTACTTTTGTTATATATGATTTTACGAAAGATCAATAAGACTATAATAATGAATTTGTGTTTTATTGAAGCATAGGTCATGTCATGGGTATAAAGAAGAAACCTATGATCACTATATCAATGAATAATGACCTTGCTCTAACTTTTTGTAGTTTCGCCGCCCAGTTTTAATTAGTGGAGTTAGCCATCGATATAACTCTTAGGCGACCTAAAAAGGTTAATTTAATGTGATGCATAGTACAAGTAATTTCTTTATTTCAAGTTGTTGGCGTATAGGAATTTATATATTTTTTCCCGAAAAATAAGAATTCATATAATTAATGTTACAAAAAAGATCAAATTTAAATATCTTAAGATGGCATAATGGTAAAAAAAATGCATGAAAAGTCTTGGAAAAGACCTGGCCTCATTAGCTGCAAACATCTTGAATGACCAGAAGAAGTATAAGAAATAGTCACGAACATGAGTAAGCCGTGTATATCAATGCATAACCTGACTTTCGCGATAAACCTGCTAAAATGGAAAATCACTTTAAAAGAAAAAAAATATCAAACCTAGCACGGATGAATATAAAAAGGAGGTCAATCAAATCTTTGATGCTTTTTCACGAGAGGACAGATTTGCATACCTCGCCTTCGTAGGCGGCATAGAGGTAGAAAACCTGGGAATGGAAGTGGTCTATTGTGACGAAAAAAAAGAAGCGGTTGGGCGGGAACAAGAAGGGGTCGTCATCCGAAAACCCGAACCGCTTGACCCCTTCATACTCGATTCGTATAGGAACATACTTCAATACTTTTTAAAGGGGATTAAAAACCCCTTTAAAGCCCTTTGAGCAGCTCACTACATAACATTGTTATACCCCGGACTAAACACAAAGCAATACACGTGTTTGGTCAGCGCATCCCCTAACACACACGTATAATAATAAACTTATAAATTAAAAAAATATTAATAGTAATGATAATATAACATTCATTTATACTTTCTTGTTTTTTCTATTTTTATTTAATTTTTATAGTAGACCTCCCTAAATAAAATATATACTTGAGGGCTAATGTGCCAAGGCAGTTTTGAGTTTGGACCCGAATGGAGAAATATTTGGTCAACAGGGGCAATTGCTTTGCAAAGTACGGGTTTGCTTTGTTGGGCCATTTATTTACTGGAATGGGTCCAATGGGCTGAAGTAAACAACGGTTCAGTCCGGGTTAGCATTAACCCAGAACTCACAAGTTCGATTCATAATCATATCATTGATCCATCGCCGGAAAACTTCAGATTATTGACCCGGGCTGAGTTTTGGGGCTATACGCAAGTTTTGTTTGATATTTATCGCGAGTTGTGAATGTCAACGATCCCCGACGTGATCGCCGGCAACCCAAGACCGAACACAAGCATCATGGTGTGGCGACCAGACCATTACAGCCCATCAAGTAAGCATATGCATATTGACTCACCTTAGAAATATACCAACTTGGGTTTTTTATAAAGGAAAGTATTTTCAAAGGTAAAACCCATTTTCCATAGAGAAACCAATGGAACTGAATTTGGGAAGTTGTGCCTCTTTCCTCTTTGCCATCTTCATTATTCAAACCAACATTGATCTTGATTTACTTTAACCTCCTCTGGAAATTTTTTAAATTTTTAATGAAATATTATCATGAGGAAAAGTTCTTTTTGAAAACAATATAAACAGCAAATGACTAAGACACCAATTAGGAAAGTATGCAGGTCAACTTTGGCTGCTATGGTTTAATTAAGCTAAAAGCCAATGGGGAAAAGTACAAGTGATACACAATTTAACAACTTGTCAAACAATTTCAATTTCAACACCATTTAATTGTCAGATTCAACACCTTTACATATGCAAGTCAACCATTTCAATTTCCTGCCTATTCCTACATCTCCCTGCCATGATTATCACCAAAAAACACCCATCTCTTCATCTTCTGTTATTCTGCTTCCTCCTCCTCCAATCCCCACAATCATCAGCCATAGATTTCATCTTCAACTCCTTCAACTCCACTTCCGTCTCACTCTATGGCAACGCCACCATCCAATCCGGTATCCTCACGCTCACTAACTCTACTACTGATCAAATTGGGCGTGCCCTTTACCCGCACAAGATCCAAACCAAAAATTCCTCGTCACTCCTGTCCTTCTCTACCTCCTTCATCTTTGCCATGGTACCCACAAGAAATGTTCTTCCTGGCCATGGATTCGTGTTTCTGTTCACCCCCGTCACCGGAATTCAGAACGCAGCTGCAGCTAAGTATCTTGGTCTGTTAAACAATATGGTTGATGGGAATTCAAGCAATCATGTCTTTGGTGTTGAATTTGATGTGTTTCAAAACGAGGACTTTCAAGATATTGATGATAATCACATTGGGATTGATGTCAATTCTTTAACATCTGTTATGTCAGCTCGAGGTCGTTTCTATGACGAACAAACGAGGGATTCTATAACCTTGCGGCTTAACGATGGTAGAAACTATCAAGTTTGGATCAGTTATAGAGATTTTTTTATTAACGTGAGTATCGCTCCTGTAGGTATGAAGCCTACAAGGTGTTCTATATGTAGATCCTTGAATCTTTCTGATGTTTTTGAAGATGAAATGTATGTAGGCTTTACTGCCGCTACTGGGCCAGTGACTCAAAGTCACAAAATATTGAGTTGGAGTTTTAGCAACTCTGATTTCTCATTAAGTGATGGTCTGATTACAGAAGGGCTGCCTTCATTTGTGCTTTCTGGTAAGCCTATTCAACGCTCAACAGGATTCATTGTTGGTTTAACATTAGGGATTCTCTTTGTTGTGGTGATTTGTGGTGTGGCTCTCTTTCATTGGATCAAAAGAAACAGGAGATTAGCTAAAGAGAAAGCTGAAATAGGGGAAGAGTATTTTGATCAAGTGCCAGGAATGCCTATTCGGTTTTCTTATGAAGAATTGAAAACTGCCACAGAGAATTTCAGTAAAAAGCTCGGTGAAGGAGGATTCGGATCAGTATTCGAAGGGACTCTCAAAGATGGCTCAAAGATTGCAGTGAAATGTCTTGAAGGTCTTGGGCATGTTAACAAATCATTCCTAGCTGAGGTTGAATCTATTGGCAGCATTCACCATGTATGTCTTGTTAGACTTCGAGGATTTTGTGCACAAAAATCGCGACGACTTCTTGTCTATGAATATATGAGTAACGGATCATTAGATGGGTGGATCTACCAAGGAATTCAAGAGCGCGTACTCAAATGGGAGTTGAAAAATAAAATTATTCTTGATATTGCGAAAGGTTTAGCATATCTCCATGAAGATTGTAGGCAAAAAATCATCCACCTTGATATTAAACCTCAAAATATACTTCTAGATAGTGATTTCAATGCAAAAGTATCTGATTTTGGGCTGTCAAAGCTCATAGATAGGAATCAAACTCAAGTTAGGACTACTGTAAAAGGAACCCCTGGTTATATCGCGCCAGAAATGTCGAGTTCAGTTATCACTGAAAAGGTAGATGTATACAGTTTTGGTATTGTTCTTTTGGAGATTTTATGCGGTAGGAAGATTTTTGATGATTATCTTCCAGAAGAAAGTTGCCATTTGCTCTCTGTCTTTCAAAAGTGTTGGGAGGAAGGAAGGTTATTAGAAATGGTTGACAAGAAATGTGAAGATATGCAAATTCATGGTTTAGAAGTGGTGGAGATGATGAGATTAGCTTCATGGTGTTTACAAAGTGATTATACGAAAAGGCCTTCAATGTCATCGGTGGTTAAGGTGTTAGAAGGAGGAATGAATGTTGAATCGAACTTGGATTACAAATTCACAAATATAAGAATGCAGAGAAGAACGGTTACACGTAAGGAGGAGTTAACACAATTAACGCCTTTTAGTCTCTCAGGGCCAAGGTAATTAACTAAGCAGCCATGAGGTACCTGTGGATCATTTGTAAACACCCTTTTTATGATTTATATTCAAATAAATGGTATCCATCTCTGTGTTTAATTTGTTTAAAGATGATGTGACTCTAGGGCAGGAAAGTTTTGCTTGATCCTAAGATGACATATGTCTAAACTTGTTAAACAAGATAAAGATGCTGGTTCTAAAAAAAAAACTAATTAATATCCTAGGAAAAGACTAATTTCAAGAAGACTGTAGTGAAAATGAGATAAAGAAGAATTTATAGAAATGAGGATGACCCAAATAATTGGTAAAAGTTGATCCAAATAGATTTTTTCAATTAAATATTCTGAATAAGTATTAAAAAAGAGGGAAATGACATGTAATGTTAACATTATATAACATAGGTAATGTTATACCTACAGACCACTTAAACCAGTAACTATTGAAATGACTAAACTACCTTAAATGGACCGTGTGAGTAAAATCACCTAAGTTAGGTGATGATGAAGATCATCGATGTAAATCTTGAAACTGCGAGGGAAATAGTTTGCTTAGTTAAATCTTGAAACTGTGAAGAAAATCAAGGTGATTTTATTATTCGGTCCTTCGCAAATGGTTTGCTTAGTTAAGATCTTTGTTTTTGTTGACTTTTAATGATATATTATTATTAGGAAAAAATGTTTTTGAAAACCAGATAGAGGCAAATGACCAGGACAGCAGTTAGGCAGGTACATATTTGTACGAAGTTATCTTTGGCTATCAAGTTTAGATCAATTCTAGACATTTTTATTAATGTGAGTATGGCTCCTGTAGGTCTGAAGCCTACCAGGTATCTAATATGTAGCTCCTTGAATCTTTTTGATGTTTTTAAAGATGAAATGTATGTAGGCTTTAATGCTGCTACCGGGGCATCTTCTTAAATTCATATAAATTTTTAGTTGGAGTTTTAGCAACTTTAATTTTTCTTTAAGTGATGGTCTGATTACAGAAGGGCTGCCTTCGTTTATGCTTCTTGGTGAGCCTATTTATCGGACAACAGGATTCATTGTTGGTTTAATATTTTAGGGATTTTCTTTGTTGTGGTGTGGCTTTGATACACAATTAATGACTTGTCAAACAAATATCAGCAAAAAGTCAAAAAAAAATGTTGTCATGATTGAATTGTAAAACACAACCACAACTTCACTCACACGTTTACTTATACAAGTCTACCATTTTGATTGCTTGCCATCTTCCTGGATCTCCCTCCCTGCCATGATTATCAACAACAAACACCCCTCTCTTTATCTCCTGCTCTTCTTCTTCCTCCTCCAATCCCCACATTTATCAGCCATAGATTTCATCTTTAACTCCTTTAACTCCACCTCTGTCTCACTCTATGGCAACGCCACCATCCAATCCAGTATCCTCATGCTCACTAACTCTACTCCTTTTCAAATTGGGCGCGCCCTTTACCCGCACAAGATTCTAACGAAAAATTCCTCATCACTCCTGTCCTTCTCTACCTCTTTCATCTTTGCCATGGTACCCACACGGAATGTTCTTCCTGGCCATGGTTTCGTGTTTCTTTTCGCCCCTGTCACTGGAAATCAGAACGAGGCTGTAGCCGAGTATCTTGGATTTTTAAACCAAACAGCTGATGGGAGCTCAAGCAATCATGTGTTTGGTGTTGAATTTGATGTGTTTCGACACGATGAGGTTGATAATGACATTGGGATTGATGTGAATTCTTTGACATCTGTTATTTCTGTTCGACCTAAGTATTATGATGAGAGAAAGAGGGGTTATAGAGCCTTGCGGCTTAACGATGGTAGAAACTATCAAGTTTGGATCAACTATGAAGATTTTAGGATTAATGTGAGTATGGCTCCTGTAGGTATGAAGCCTGCCAACTGTTCGATATGTACCTCCTTGAATCTTTCTGATGTTTTTGAAGATGAAATGTATGTCGGCTTTTCCGCTGCTACCGGGAGATTGACTCAAAGTCACAAAATATTGAGTTGGAGTTTTAGCAACTCTAATTTCTCTCTAAGTGATGGCCTGATTACAGATGGGCTACCTTCATTTGTGCTTGCCAGTGAGCCTAATTATAGGTCAACAGGATTCATTTTTGGTTTGACATTAGGAGTTTTCTTTGTTGTGGTGACTTTTGGTGTGGTTTGCTTTCTTTGGATCAAAAGAAACAGGAGATTAGCAGAAGAGAAGGCTGAAATAGATGAAGAGAATTTTGATCAAGTGTCAGGAATGCCGACTCGGTTTTCTTATGAAGAACTGAAAACAGCCACAGAAATTTTTAGTAAAAAGCTCGGTGAAGGAGGATTCGGGTCAGTTTTTGAAGGGACTCTCGAAGATGGCTCAAAGATTGCAGTAAAATGTCTTGAACGTGTTGGGCACGTTAACAAATCATTCCTAGCCGAGGTTCAATCTATTGGCAGCATTCACCATGTATGTCTTGTTAGACTTCGAGGATTTTGTGCACAAAAATCACGACGACTTCTTGTGTATGAATTCATGAGTAACGGATCATTAGATCGGTGGATCTACCATGGAATTCGAGAGCATGTACTAAAATGGGACATCAGAAAGAAGATTATTCTTGACATTGCCAAAGGTTTAGCATATCTCCATGAAGAATGTAGGAAAAAAATCATCCATCTTGATATTAAACCTCAAAACATACTTCTAGATAGTGATTTCAACGCCAAAGTATCTGATTTTGGGCTGTCAAAGCTCATCGACAGAAATCAAACTCAAGTGATGACTACCATAAAAGGAACCCCTGGTTACATTGCACCGGAATGGTGGAGTTCAGTTATCACTGAAAAGGTGGACGTATACAGCTTTGGGATTGTTCTTTTGGAGATCTTATGTGGGAGGAAGATTTTCGATCGATCTCTTCCAGAAGAAAGCTGGCATTTACTCTCTGTCTTCGAAAAGTGTTGGGAGGAAGGAAGGTTGTTAGATATGGTTGACAAGTACAGTGAAGATATGCAGATTCATGATTTAGAAGTAGTGGAGATGATGAAATTAGTTTCATGGTGTTTACAAAGTGATTATACGAGAAGGCCTTCAATGTCATCGGTGGTTAAGGTGTTAGAGGGAGGAATGAATGTTGAATCAAACTTGGACTACAACTTCACAGATCCAAGACTTCAGAAAACAAAAGTTGAAAATGAGAAAGATGTGTCGGCATTGTTGCCTTCTTTTCTATCAGGGCCAAGATGAGCGAGCAGCCATGAGCCCATGAGGTTCACTTCTATGCACCTTTTTTATGCTGTTATATGTATTATGAGTAGAGATGGGAGTAGTTAACC
Organism: Pulicaria dysenterica; assembly: GCA_947179395.2. Classification (NCBI taxonomy): domain Eukaryota; kingdom Viridiplantae; phylum Streptophyta; class Magnoliopsida; order Asterales; family Asteraceae; genus Pulicaria; species Pulicaria dysenterica. The sequence goes on along the minus strand of OX359288.1, from coordinate 108,353,151 downwards.
ATAGTAAGCTTATGTAGTAGGCGCTATATGTTCAACTTAAATCATTGTGTTCATCTTCATAGGCTTATCATGTGTTCTCATTAGTAGTGGTTGAGAGTAAAATGAAGAAATAAGATCTTTGGTGTAGTGCTACACGAATATATGAGAGTGATTTTAGTTTTTTTAGACGCGCAATATATCGAGAGAGTGTAGTGTTTCATTTGGAAAGTACGAATATATGAAGAATTAAGATTTTTGTTTGCAATTCCATTTTTAGTTCTTTTTAAGCAAGTTAGATAATTTATTATCCCTCAACCAGCTTATACCGGATACCTGAGGATAAAAAAGTTTAGGAGTTGTTTCTTTGCTGTTGGATGGAACCATTCATTGTTGAATGATGTTTCGTTCAACATTCAGTGCGTTTAATTGCCGTCTTTGAATGAAAATTGTGCTGAATAGATCAATATTAAGGTTAAATTGGTATTTTACATCATTCAGATTGTTTATTCAGAATCCTTATCAGACAGCATGTTACATTTAGAGGTAGTTTCATACATAGCCTTTAAATTATTCGGGTCATGAAATCATTCAGTTCTTAATAATTCAGCTTTAACAAACAACTCTTGATAAAAAATTTTGGTTGCTTTCAGTTGGTAGCTATCTGAAGTTTCAATTCATGTAATTTTTATATGTCGGGTTGTAAACACGCGGTGAGACATCTCTATCCCAAGGCTGAACACCACCAATAAAAATAATCAAATGTAAGCATGTATAAATTCACTTTTTTAAATAAAAAAAGTCATACCTTCAACTCTTATTTGAAAACATCAGACCATCATCATCTATTACGCTCATCCTTTTCTACACTAGCACTATATTATGTTCATATTTTCCTTCCATCATATTCTATCCCACAAATCACGTATCCATATTACCACATAACCATCCATTTTTTCACCTATTTCAATTTTATTCTTTATTACAACCGATAATAATTAAATAATTTAATTTTTATGAGTATTATACAGACAATAATATAAAATATTATATTTCTTAAAATAAACTAATATTTTAGCCTTACATAATAAAAATAAAAAATACATAATTTTCAAATAAAAAATGTGTTCTTAAATGCGCCAGAAGTTTATGCATTTCTCGGTTTTGAACTTCTAGAAAATTAGCATTGAATTATTCCTCATTAATCTCTTCATCTTCCTCATGAACTTGAATGCCGTTTTCATTGAAATGACAAACCAACGTTACCTTTGTCTTCTAATATCATCTTGTGTAATATGATTCAATCGTACATTATTTTTCGTATTTTTCATGGGTCCAACACCCTTGTCAGGTTTTGTATTATGTGCGAACATTGTATTAGCACACCAAAAGAACGTTATACATCTTTCCCTGTCGCTTCTTGCACGGCTTCAAACCTTAACCGTGTTGCATCAATAAGTCATGTGAATGTTTGATAAAAGTAACTCATTCAAGATATATCCAATCCGCATAAATAATAGCCCTGCTTGTAGACTACCCCATTGATCTGAAAAAGACACCCCATTCGTTGTAGACATTAGAGATGTGCTTAGTTAGGTTTGGTTTTATCATAAAACCTAAAGCAAACCAAAAATTTCAGATTTTGATAAAACGATTATATTATCGGTTTTGGATTTGATTTTGGTTATTGGTTGCTTAACCAGATTTTCTATAATCAAATTCACCAAGAAGTTAGATAAATTTGAAACTGAATTATTACACAAATTCAGAAACAGATTTGTACTGGGTTATCGATTATAACAACTAAATTTCAATAACTCCAAATTAGGGTTCATTGCACTTTCCCTTATCCTTTTAAACCTTTTTTCAGAATTAATGTTTTTTGGCTATTTTAAAATTCATCGATTCATATCGATGATCCTGTTGTAAAATAAATATATTGAACCACGTAGAAACGAAATACGAATAAATAAAGAAAACGAGAACACCAAGATTTAATGTGGAAAAACCTTTTACGGAAAAAAACCACGGACACAAACGATGATTTCACTATATAGGAAAAATATGAGGATGGTTACAAGAAAGCGGGTAATCAAAACATAACCTAAACCCGCTAATAAAAAAGAAAAGCTACAAAACTAAACTTGGTTAATAACCATACTTGCGTATGGATAAAAAGAAGAAAAACCAAGATATTAAAATCTCTCTCTCGGTGGTATGAAAACTCGCAGCCGCATCATTATGAAATAATGTATATATACATTATAATTAGAGCCTTAATGTGACAAGGCTTAGAGAAATAAGGATTGGATAATTGTTATCCAATTTCAAAATTGTGATACGGCACATTGGATAATATTATATTATATATATATATATATAAAACTAACTCTAACATTAATTAGAGTCATAATCCAAATCATGTAGATAAATTCGGATCATATCCTACAGATCCTTCGCCCGAAAACCTCAGAAGTCAGAATGCAACGATAATCCGACTTGAATATAATAGGTTCATCTTTATATGCGGTTATATCCTTCGTCAATCATTACCTTCTTTGTTTCAAATGCCAATTGACAGCACTGCTTCTCTGGAAACAGTTTGTAATCGTCTAATTAAGGATCAAAATGCTCAGATTATTGACCCGGACTGAGTTTTGGTGCTATCCACAAGCTTTCTGTGATGTGATCACCGGTAATCCAGTCACAGATCATCAAGTAAGCATATTCACAGACCCTAGCTTATACATAGCTATACTCAACAATTTTCCTTAGGAATACCAGACGGGTTTTATAAATGAAGAATTTGAGAGGTTTTTCAAACCTAATCATAATTTCTTCTTCAACCTCCTCTGGAAATGTGCTGACGTGCTGTTAGTTACAGCTTTAAAGTAGAGGCAAGTGCTGGTCCTTGATGAAGGAAACCATTTGTTGTGGAAATAATTATCGATGTAAATCATGAAATTGTGAGGGAATGTATAGATTTAAATCAAGGTTTTATGTATGCCTGATGAACAACAAAGGTTATTAGATCGTTAACAATCATTAAACTGTTTAATAATACGAATTATTTTCTCAAAAAATCTTTTTGAGAACCAGATAGAGTCATCTTTGGCCGCTATATACAGTGTGATTAAGCTGAAAGTCAATGGGCAAGAACAAGTGATGCACAATTAACGACATTGTCAAACAAGTTGAAAATGTTGTCATGATTGAATTGTTTAACTCAACCACAATTTCACACCTTAACCTATACAGGTCTACCAATTGGATTGCCTGACTATCTTCCTAGATCTCCCTGCCATGATTTTTAACAAAAAATACCCTGATCTTTATCTCCTGCTCTTCTTCTTCTTCCTGCTCCTCTTCCAATCCCCACCATCATCAGCCATAGATTTCATCTTCAACTCCTTCAACTCCACTTCTGTCTCACTCTATGGCAACGCTACCATCCAATCCGGTATCCTCACACTCACTAACTCTACTACTAATCAAATTGGTCGTGCCCTTTACCCGCACAAGATCCCAATGAAAACCCCCTCATCATTCCTATCCTTCTCCACCTCCTTCATCTTTGCCATGGTACCCACAAGAAACGTTGTTCCTGGCCATGGATTCGTGTTTCTGTTCACCCCTGTCACCGGAATTCAGAATGCAGCTGCAGCTCAGTATCTTGGTCTTTTAAACAGAACGCTTGATGGGAGCTCAAGCAATCATGTGTTTGGTGTTGAATTTGATGTGTTTCAAAACGAGGAGTTTCGAGATATTGATTCTAATCACATCGGGATTGATGTGAATTCTCTAACATCAGTTACATCATCTAACACTCAGTACTATGACAATCGCGAGAGGTATTATAAAACATTGCGGCTTAATGATAGTAGAAACTTTCAAGTTTGGATCAATTATAGAGATTTTTATATTAATGTGAGTATGGCTCCTATAGGTATGATGCCCACCAGGTGTTATATATGTACATATATGAATTTATCTGATGTTTTTGAAGATGAGATGTATCATGTATGTGGGTTTTACTGCTGCTACCGGGGCATTGACTCAAAGCCACAAAATATTGAGTTGGAGCTTTAGCAACTCTGATTTCTCATTAAGTGATGGTCTAATTACAGAAGGGCTGCCTTCCTTTGTGCTTTCTGGTAAGCCTATTTATCAGTCAACAGGATTCATTGTTGGTTTCACATTAGGGATTGTCTTTGTTGTGGTGATTTGTGGTGTGGCTCTCTTTCATTGGATCAAAAGAAACAGGAGATTAGCTGAAAAGAAAGCTGAAATAGGGGAAGAGTATTTTGATCAAGTGCCAGGAATGCCTACTCTGTTTTCTTATGAAGAATTGAAAACTGCCACGGAGAATTTTAGTAAGAAGCTTGGTGAAGGAGGATTCGGATCAGTATTCGAAGGGACTCTCAAAGATGGCTCAAAGATTGCAGTAAAATGTCTTGAAGGATTTGGGCACATTAACAAATCATTCCTAGCCGAGGTTCAATCCATTGGCAGCATTCACCATGTATGTCTTGTTAGACTTCGAGGATTTTGTGCACAAAAATCACGACGACTTCTTGGGTATGAATTCATGAGTAACGGATCATTAGATCGGTGGATCTACCATGGAATTCGAGAGCATGTACTTAAATGGGACTTGAGGAAGAAGATTATTCTTGACATTGCCAAAGGTTTAGCATATCTCCATGAAGAATGTAGGCAAAAAATCATCCATCTTGATATTAAGCAACAAAACATACTTCTAGATAGTGATTTCAACGCCAAAGTATCTGATTTTGGGCTGTCAAAGCTCATAGACAGAAATCAAACTCAAGTGATGACTACCGTAAAAGGAACCCCCGGCTATATCGCTCCAGAATGGTGGAGTTCAGTTATCACTGAAAAGGTGGATGTATACAGCTTTGGGATTGTTCTTTTGGAGATGTTATGCGGGAGGAAGATTTTCGATCGATCTCTTCCAGAAGAAAGCTGGCACTTACTCTCTGTCTTCCAAAAGTGTTGGGAGGAAGGAAGGTGGTTAGAAATGGTTGACAAGTACAGTGAAGATTTGCAGATTCATGGTTTAAAAGTGGTGGAGATGATGAAATTAGCTTCATGGTGTTTACAACGTGATTATACGAGAAGGCCTTCAATGTCATCGGTGGTTAAGGTGTTAGAAGGAGGAATGAATGTTGAATCGAACTTGGATTACAAATTCACAGATATAAGAATGCAGAAAAGAACGGTTGCACATGAGGAGTTAACACAATTATTGCCTTTTAGTCTCTCGGGGCTAGGGTAATTAACTAAGCAGCCATGAGGTACCTGTGGATCATTTGTAAACACCCTTTTTATGAATTATATTCTGATAAATGCTATCCATCTCTGTGTTTAATTTGTTTAATGAAGGTGTGAGTAAGAGGCAGGATGTTTTTTCTTGATCCTAAGATGACACATGTAAACAAGATAAAGATGTTGGTTCTAAAAAAAAAAGAACCATCTCATAACCTAGGAAAAGACTAATTTCAAGAAGATTTTATTGAAAATAAGATATAGAAGAATATTAATAGAAATGAGGATGACCCAATTAGTTGGTAAAAGTTGATCCAAATAGATTTTTTTTTCAAATAAATATTCTCAATAAGCTTTATTGGAACAAGGATGAAATAGAAACAGTATTAAAATATGTGACAACAATGCAATTACCCTATCTTTTGTCTCTTCATCTTTGGACTCTTTATCCATCTTCATTCACAAGACTCTACATCCTTATACTTATCTACCACCATCTCCTTGAATCTTCATGTTAACCACATTCATTACGCTATTCCACAAAAATAGGACATCAGATGCAGCAATTTTTGGATGCACTATTTTGTAACGAGCAATTTTTTTTTATATAATAAATGTTGAGATCATGCTTAATCAACACATAGTTACAAAGTAATTCACATATATGTATTTGTGATTGTACAGATTAAAAAATTGTTACAAAAGTTTCACAAAAGTTTGGAACCATCGTAAGGGAGCTGGAGCCTTGCGCTTGTCTATCCCAGAGCCGCTCGGATAATGTAAGTATAACAACTAATAAGCTTTAACTTAGTAAGTATACTCAACTAACAATCACTGTAACAAGTAAGCATGAATGATTTAACAACCCTATAGACAATAATGAATACTAGGATCTCTAAACCCATGAACCATTTACCAAGCTAAAACCTAAATGCTCAAAGAGCACATATCTGTGTAACATCTGCTGGATTGGCATTTCCACATAACATGTACATACATAATTCATACATCACATTCACAATAAAGGGATCAAGTAAACTTAACATTACTCTACAGCATTATCAGAGAATAACCAATAAAGTAATATGCTGAAAATATAAAAATCAATGATCACCTACAATGAGTTATCATTATCTAATCAGATTTCGTGACTACAAGAAGTGTTGCAAAAGCACCTATACACTTACAGACACACCTATGCCTTGCATCAACAAGACACGGCCATCTTCATAAGGGTATACTCGTACCTAACCCTAGGGGAAAAGCACGTATCTAACCTTAGGAACAAAGCACGACCGTACTTCACAAAGGTACGCCCGTACCTAACCCAAGGAACAAAGCACGACTGTACTTCACAAAGGTACGACCGTACCTAACAATAGGGGTACGAGTGTGCTTAAACAAGCTTGGTCTCCTTCCTAGGGTTTGACACACATGTACCTCACAAAGCTACGGTCGTGCCTTTCATCAGTCAGCGTCAGCAGACTGTTAGTCCTAGACAGTCCTGAATCTGGCCAAAACTCAGCCCAAATCAACATGCAAACATTTCAACACTTCTAAAACACTTTACTAAAAACTAAAAACACTCAAAACGTCCTTCTTAACATTCTTTGAGCATCACTTGATCATTTGACTCCAAAGTACATAATTTTGACCGATTTGCAACTTGAAACTTCTCATTTTAAAATCATACATACTTAAATTGATTTGCATGTATCAAGACTATAGAAATCAGCTTACATGCATCACAATTTCCTTACTTTTGTTAACACCTCTCTTGAATAACACTAAACCCATTAAAACCCCCTCAAATTACAGGTTTGATTATCATATCTCGAGGCTTGATTTAGCTAGTACACTATGAATCCTTGTTAATTTGCTCAAAACATGAACTAATTTTTTTTTTTGAAACGCCATGAACTTTTCACCTTGACACCTTGTTCTTGGCTGCTCTCGTAATTCCCTTATGTCACTCAGATTTTGACCAAATGGTCAACTAACTCACCCATATATATTATATAACCACTCTTTGAGCAATTAACATGATCAGCCCCTCTAGTTATATATATCTTAAGTTTTGGCCACATAAGTTGTCCTACTTGTCAATTACTATCAAGAATTATCATCTTAATAAATGATGCATTAAAGTATAACTTGTTAAATACTTAATAAATAAGTCAAATGAAGATCGCACATTTTTAGGGTGTTACATATTTTTTGCTGCATCTAATTGTTTTTATTCTTTAAAACATATTAATTTATATAAAAACGACATATTTAAAGACAAATCATATTTTATTATTGTCTGTTGATCTTCTTCAACCTCATGTTGTTTGGTCAGCCAACCCAGATATGCATAGTGCAGTACTAAATCTCATTGCAGGTGGAGAATTGGTCCTATGTGATGTAGACGGGAGTATAGTTCGGAGTTCGGACCACCAATACTGCAGGAAATTTTGTGGCTGGAGTGAAATCAACTCATACCTGATGGTGCTATCTGATGTCGACAACTTGGTGGTATGCATGTGTTTAAGACGGCAAGGGGTGCATAGATCATTTTAGTGTGGTTGTCGGTGTTTGTTTTTCTATGGATGCGTATGTGGCTCGGAGTGTGTTCATCAATGTGTTGCTTGACGTGTGTGGGTTTATAGTGTTGCTCGGAGATTGATGGTGGCCGGACGTGTACAAATGTCACCGGAGATTGTGGAAACCAAAATCATATTCGTTTAATCTAATACAAGTGTGCATAATTGTGTGTGTGAGAGAGAAGTTTGAGTGTAAGTCGATTCATGGTGGTTGGTGGTCTGGTGGAGGAGCTACGGTGGTTGAAGAATAGAGAGAGAAAGAAAGAAGAGAGAGGGAGGTGGGCTTTGGTTGGTAGAGGGAGAGAGGGTGGGGTGGGTGATGTTGGCCGGAGGTGGCGGTGGGTGATTGTGGCAGTAGAGGTGTTGATGATGGTGGAGAGAGACGTGTGAATGTGGTGTTCACGAGGAGGGGCGGGTACCTTGTTTTATTACCTGAAAACGAACTGGGCGGGGCGGATATTCTTACCGAACTGAACCGAAAGGAGCAGGTACCCGCGGTTCGTTTTACCTATATCCGCATTTTGTTGTCTGTTTTGGTTTATACAAAAGAAAAAAGAAAATAAAGTTATTTTGAGACAAACTAAAACAATTAACACTAAATAAATACTTAAAATAATATTAAGAGTATGAAGGATTGAAGTCGTCATTCTCGATAAGTTAGAAGTAACGTTTTATTGGAATCGCTGATCGCCGATGTGTTAGCGTAATGGCACGATGAAGGTTTTCAAAGAAAGGGGATAACAAAATCAATGACGGTGAGGGTGAATGAAGAAAACATGGTATGAGATTGAGATTTTTTTAAGATAAGTATTTTTATTAAAAAAGTGTTAATTCAAATATATTTTTCTTAACAAACGAAATATATACGGGCGGGGAGGGTACCAGTGGGTAGTAAATGTAGAGAATCGAACTCGACCCGCTACTCAGAGGTTACCCTTAATTTCGGGTTTTCGGGTCATGAGTGATGAGTCGATCGGGTATCAGTTTTGTCAATTTCAAATATACGGGTCAGTTCGGTTTTCGGTTTTTTTAAACACCTCTAGGTGTATATGTTGGTCAAGAGCAAAAACATATATCTTTTGCTTTACTTTTTGTGTTTCATTTTTTAATTTTGCAAACAATTTAAAAATACAACAACAATTAGATAATGAAATAAAAAAAGCGGGCAAGGGTGGTATGCTCAATAGTCGTAAGAAGATTTGGTCGTTTAGGGGTTAGAACCGTAAAAAATAAAAAAATTAGGTATTAAAATCATAATAACCACCAAACCAAAAGAAGTAAAAGTTTAGTTAACCTTTATTAGTAGCGAGTTATGAAGACCCGGTGAGCCAAAGAAGTGGAGAACCACTGTGGTGAGGCATTATTGACTGGCCATCCCATCAGAAAAGAAATTAAGAACAATAGAAATGAAGAATATTCAAACACACCCACACATCCACAGCTATTAAATCAAAACTGGACCTCAAAGCATTGACTTGACTGCTAAACGTCTCAAATGGTAGATTAGATATACATAAACCATTTATTAATTCATATCTTCTTCACAGGTTGTTTAGTACTAATTCATCAGTCATGAGAACATCATCCTGGATTTCTAGTTTTTCCTTGACTTCTTTTCTCATTTTATCTTGCTGCTCACTAATCACTGCTCAGCCTTTTGAATTATATCCTACTGCTCCAACGCATGGACCAATGATGGATCATCTTTTCCCTACAATGCATATATCGCACACTCAGGGTTCAAAGCCGTTCTTCTTAGAGGTACCAATGGAACTGGGTTCGCCTGTGGCTTCGTCTGTTACGAACTTTGTACCTCTTACCTCTTTGCCATCTCCATATTTTATACCAATGGTTCAGATCAAGGTCAACCTCAGGTTGTTTGGTCAGCCAACCGAGACCATCCAGTAAGTCGTAACGCAGTACTAAATTTCACGGCGGCTGGAGAGTTGGTGCTGAGGGATGTAGATGGAAGCGTAGTTTGGACCACCAACACTGCTGGAAAATCTGTTTCTGGCATGAACTTAACTGATGATGGAAACCTAGTGTTATTTGATGTCTATAACTCGGTCGTTTGGCAATCTTTTGATCACCCGACAGACTGTTTGTTACCTGGCCAAAAGTTGTGGAAAGGTCAAAAATTGATACCTAGTGTTTCGTTAACCAACTGGACAAGTCAGAAAGGTATGTATTCTTTTCATGTAACTGATAGCGGGGTGAGCGCCTATGTTGGATTAAAACCACCTCAAGCCTATTTAAGCTATGAATTATATAAAGAAAAAAATTTAGGTTATGTTAGGTTCATGAATGGGACTTTGTATTCCTTGCCTAACTATGAAGAAACACAATTTCTCGTACCTGAAGCAGCTCAGTATATGAAATTCATGCCAGATGGGCATTTGAAAGTGTTTGAATGGCAAGCAGGGTGGGTAGAGGTAGATGACTGGTTTAACTATACTCTTAGAGAGTACTGTGATTATCCTTTAGTTTGCGGGCAAAACGCCATTTGCTCCAATCAGACATGTGGTTGTCCAATATCAAGCTCTCCCAATATAGAGTATTTCAGACCAGTGGACTACCGGCAACTTAATCTGGGTTGCACTGAAATTACTCCTCTCACATGTGATGCTACCCGACATCAAGTTTTTATTGAACCTGGGTTTGTCAATACCCGTTACCTATATTCTACCTTCGACGGGGTGAATTTGGAGAATTGCAAAGAAGCATGCCTGAAAAATTGCTCGTGCAAAGCAGCTCTATTTGCATATGAAACCAATATTTCAATTGGAAATTGTTCTTTAGTTTCTGAGCTATTTACAATAAAGAGTACAGATGAAAATGAATATTATAATATTTTAGCATTCATAAAAGTCCAGAATGTAACGTCAACTCCTTTGTCGATATCCAACAAATATCCATTGCCAAAAAGAAATAATCGAGTTGCGACAATTCTAGGTTTCACAATTGGAACTTCTGTGTTTCTTACATTAGTTGTAGGTTCTGTTATGTTCATAGTCCACAAGAGAAAACAAAATATTGAAATGGAAGAAGAGTATTTAGATCAAGTACCAGGAATGCCCACTCGGTTTTCCTATGAAGAACTGAAAATTGCCACCGAGAATTTTAGTAGAAAGCTTGGTGACGGAGGATTCGGGTCAGTTTTCGAGGGGACTCTCAAAGATAGCTCAAGGATTGCAGTAAAATGCCTCGAAGGCCTTGCGCATGTTAAAAAATCGTTCTTGGCTGAGGTTCAATCCATTGGTAGCATTCACCATGTGAATCTAGTTAGACTCAGAGGATTCTGTGCTTGGAAATCACGACGACTTCTTGTGTATGAATTCATGAGTAACGGATCGTTAGATCAGTGGATCTACCATGGAATTCAAGAGCAAAAACTCAATTGGGAACGTAGAAAGAAAATTATTCTTGATATAGCCAAAGGTATAGCATATCTCCATGAAGATTGTAGGCAAAAAATCATCCATCTTGATATTAAGCCTCAAAATATACTCCTAGACAGCGATTTCCATGCCAAAGTATCTGATTTCGGGTTGTCAAAACTCATTGACAAAAATCAAATTCAAGTAATGACTACCATAAAAGGAACACCCGGCTATATCGCTCCAGAATGGTGGAGTTCAGTTATCACTGAAAAGGTGGATGTATACAGCTTTGGGATCGTTCTTTTGGAGATCTTATGTGGGAGGAAGATTTTTGATAGATCCCTGCAAGAAGAAAGCTGGCACTTACTCTCTGTCTTTCAAAAATGTTGGGAGCAAGGAAGGTTGTTAGATATGGTTGACAAGGACAGTGAAGATATGCAGATACATGGTACAGAAGTCTTGGAGATGATGAAAACGGCTTCATGGTGTTTACAAACTGATTATGCGAGAAGGCCTTCGATGTCATCAGTGGTTAAGGTGTTAGAGGGAGGTATGAATGTTGAATCAGACTTGGATTACAACTTCACAGATCCAAGAATGCAGAGAACAACAACTAGACATGAGAATGATCTGACACCATTGTTTCCTTCTCTTCTCTCAGGGCCAAGGTGAGTATGAATCTATACATATTGATTGGCATATGACAATCATGTTCAATGGGGTAATCTATACATATTAATGGTTTGTTATACAAGTTGTGTTCCTATTTCCAGTCTAATTAATATCAACAGCATATATAGTAATAAAATATATACAACCAATTACTGCTTTAGACAAATGAAAAATGTTTATTTTTAGTCAACCTTTTTTATTTTCACGTAATCAGATCATTTCAGATAACCAATTAATCAAATATCTTACTAATACATAAAAATGCAATAAGCAAATAAAAGGTTTTAGTAGGCAAGACGAAAACACTCTGTTACCTTCAAGGGCCGTTTAGTTCACAACTTCACTTGGTAATTCTTTCCCGGCATACACGAATTATGATGTATTATTTTTGGTTTTTCTACTTTCAAAACGATAATAAGCATAAGAAGATGGATCTTACAATTGTTTTATATGATCACTTATCTTTTGAAATCCATTATTATAATTTATTCTTAATATCAACAAGTTTTTGTTTTTTTACACAAATTGCATAAGAATTCAAGAAATCATCACCAGTGCGATTCTTCAAACCCGAGTTACAATCTTAAAGACGCTCAGAAAGTAGCACATTTATTGTTACAAAATTAACAAATTAAAACAAGAAATTAAGACAAAAATGAAATTCTAGAATCAACTATTCGCAATTCACAAACTGCATAGCATTCGATAACAACTCTTTAATTAATTTACTCAAAATTAGGGTTTACAAAACTAAAGTGAAGTTAGGAGTAGCGCTTTACCAGATTCATTATAGATTCTCAATAGTTTCAGAAAAGCCGAAGTAGGAGATTTACTAAGGAAGTGTCGATACAAGACTTCCACGCGGGAGTGGTACAGAGTCTCCTCAAGGGACGGTGGTAGTTAAAATAATCTATAAGCTGTTGCGTTGCTTTTACAAATGTATAATTGTTAGTCTACCTTTACATTTTACCATTTTATCCTTTTTAAATTTTATTTTTTTTACTTGAACTCACAAACTATTGGAATGTGACACCACCTTATATCACTAACAATCCCTTTAGTTTTATCTTTGATAAATTAAATTATTATTTATAAGGTAAACAAAAATATTTTAAAAGTAAAAATTGGAGATTAAACTATATCTTATCTTATTTTTTATTTTTCATTAGATCATGGTGGCATCTCAAAATGTGACTGGCCACCCTATGCAGTTATCTCGGTCCAAAATCAAATATCGGTGAAGGACTGATATTTGAAATCGCGGATATATAGGTGAGATATTGGTTTTCATATTTGTAGAATATATATATATATATATATATATATATATATATATATATATATATATATATATATATATATATATATATATATATATATATATATATATATATATATTTCCGAAAACCGTTGTTAGTACGAGAACGGCGAGAACCAATCTCAGTTGTTCCTTGGATATGGGAAGTTCATGGATGGAGAGCATGGAGAGATGAAGTGTGGCAGGGTGCATGTAAGGAATTCGTGGGTGGGCAATGACATTGAAGGAGGAAAAATTGGACGGCTCAGATTGGTTCTCGCATTAAGAATGGTTCTCAAATTAACTTTTTCATATATTATTATTATTATTATAAAAAGTGTTAATAGTTAATATAGAGCTCGACACCTGGCCAGTTTAGTTGAGGGTAGTAAATGTATTTTATTATCACTATATTTCTCCCTTCATTGATTAGTAAAAACGTGTCTCCAGCCCATTATCTTAAAAACAACCACTCTAACCCTAAAACAACCAAAAATTTATCGCCGATATATCCTAGAGATATTTGAATTCGATATTTTCCTAAGGTCCAATATCCGAGATATCGCCAAGATTGAGTGCCTAGCTGACACTAACTCGGAATTGTATTACAACTTCATAGATCCAAGGATGCTGATGCCAACGGTTGTACATGAGAAACATTGATTCCTTTTATTCTCTCAGGGTTAAGATGAACGAGGTTCTTGTTGTGAGTACAGATTAATATTGTTGCACGAATTGCAAGTGTTTCACAATATGTGCTACAAATTTAAATTGTGATTAGTTTTAGTTGCTTATATTATGTCATTGTCATGCCATCTGCTACACTTGTTGATGCTACAGATGAAGAAAAATTTGTTTTCTAACAAAGGGTGTCTTTATAAGAATAACATTTGGCAAGTTTTCTCAAATCTCAACCTCATTGTTAGTCTGTTGCACACAGACGAGATGTAAGATTTCAATCTATTGGTCGAGTGCGAAAACAAAATCTATTAATATCAAGTACAACAATAACAATATCCAATCTAGACGGGGCAAGGTACGGTGTGTAGATAGTCATATCCTCATAATGTAGTAACAGAAAAGCAACATGCATCCCGTGTTCTAGATGTTGGTTGTTGCATATGGAGCTTAAGTTTATCATTTGTATTTTGAGTACAGATGGGGATAGTTGCAGCAATAGCTAAGAGTTGTGCAATAGGAGCAACTTGATAATCACAGTCATGCATTCTACTTCACCTTTGATGATTGAACAAGCACAGTTTTATCACTTTTTTTTTCTTTTGAAATACAATTATTTACTTGTGGAATAGAGTTCATGGACTCCTTCGACTATTTGATTCAAGTTTATGAAATTGAGCCGCTTGAGGAGATTATTATGTTATTAATATCAATAATATGAAGTATTGCAGGTTCTTCCCTAGTTTTTCTGCTTGACAGACCCACCATTGTAGACTTCAGTGTTGTTTGTTCTTTAAGACATAAATGTTTTGTCTTTTAGAGAAGATGTGGTCTATAAGGTCTTAAGTTTGTAAATGTCCGTGAAAAAATGTGGTTAGTTCATCAATATTCCGCACTTGATAGTGTCAATTAGTTTATCATGCTCAAGCTTAAGCTTGAAAATAAAGGCTCGATTGAGCTCGAGACGAATTTTGAGCATCAAGTTTTCTAATCGAGTTGAGCTAAACCTGGCACAGTGTCAAATCGGCTTGGTTCAGTTACACGCATAATTTTTATTTTATAGACCATTTCAACTTGTATTGTTGAAGAATCTTCATCAATAGCGAATTGTGAAGACCTAGTGAGACAAGGACATGGACAACCACTGTGGTGTGGGCGCGTGGCATTGTTAACAGTGTTTTTTTACGGCTAAACACACCCCCCTTAACCTAGTCCTTGATCTACATCATTTTTGTTCATAACGAGACTTAAACCTATAATCTTATAGACTGTTACATACCATCAGAAAAGAAATTAAGAAAAATAGAAATGAAGAATATTCACATACACCCACACCCACATATCTTAAAATCAAAACCTTACTTTTAGGGGGTGTTTGGTTGGTGGTATTTGGGGGGATTTCATGGGAATGGGATTTCAAATCCCCCCAAATGATGTGTTTAGTTTGCAAATGTGAAGAAGGAATCAAAATGATGGGAATCCTTAAAATCCCATGAATGAGGGATTTAGAAATCCTCCCACCCCCTGGTATTTTGAAATCCCTCACCTGTGGATTTCCTCCGACGACCCCTCCGGCTAACATTCCGGCCAACCATCAACAATTTCACCGTCGCCGTCGTCGTACTACCGTCGCCGTCGTCGCACTGCCGTCGCCGTCATCGCAAGGCCGTCTCCATCAAACCTTCGTCTTTACCTTCGAGTTCGACGCAAGAAAACCTCCGTAAGAAAACCACCGCCGCCCTTCGTCTTTGCCTTCGCACTGAAACCCTCAGACTTCGACGCAAGAAAACCTCCGCCGTTTACCTTCTTCTTTACCTTCGAGTTCGACTGAAACCCTCCGCCGTCGACTGAAACCTTCACCTTCGCAAGAAAACCCTAGTCACCTAGGACTGAAACCCTTCACCTTCGCAAGAAACCCTCCGCCGTCGACTCCCAAGTCACCTAAGACTTCGACGACAGCAGATCTGGACGGCAGTTGTGGTGATAAGGGGATGAGTTTCGTGAGGTGGTGGTGTTGATGGAACGAGATGGCCGGCGGTGAGTGGTGGCCGGCGGCGAGGTGGTGGTGTTGATGGGTTTAGAGGTGTGTCTTGGATGAGAAGATATGGTGAACCAAACAAGGGATTGAGATTTTAAATCCCACCAAATGAAATCCCCCAAAATGCAAATCCTTTGTATAAATCCTAATCCCCCAAAATCAAAGAATGAACCAAACACCCCCTTAAGAACACATGTACTCGAATGAATGAGTCAATCAACTATAAAACTGGGCCTCAACGAGTAGACTAAAGCATTGACTTGACTTATAAAAGTCTAAAATTAATCGTACATTAGATATACATAAACCATATATTAATGCATACCTTCTTTTTAGGTTGTTTAGTGTTCATCAGTCATGGGAGCATCATCCTGGATTTCTAGTTTTATCTTGTCTCTTTTTCTCATTTTATCTTGCTACCCACTCCCTGCTCAGCCTTTTGAATTATATCCTACTGCAAATATTTCCAATGCTTGGACTAACGACAATAATTTTCCTTTAGATGCGTATATAGCACACTCAGGGTTCAAAGCCATTCTTCTTAGGGGAAGCAATGGAACTGGATTCGCCTGTGGCTTCCTCTGTTACGAACTTTGTACCTCTTATCTCTTTGCCATCTCCATTTTTTATACCAATGGGTCAAGTCAAGGTCAACCTCAGGTAATTTGGTCAGCCAACCGAGACAATCCAGTCAGTCATAACGCAATACTAAATTTCACGGCGGCTGGAGAGTTGGTGCTGAGGGATGTAGATGGAAACATAGTTTGGACCACCAACACTACAGGAAAATCTGTTGCTGGAATGAACCTAACTGGTGAAGGAAACCTAGTGTTATTTGATGTCCATGACTCGGTGGTTTGGCAGTCTTTTGATCACCCGACAGACTGCTTTTTACCAGGCCAAAAGTTGTGGCAAGGTCAAAAATTGATACCTGGTGTTTCGTTAACCAATTGGACAAGTCAGAAAGGTATGAATACTCTGGAAATAACTGTTAACGGGTTGATAGCTTATGTTGGATCAAACCCGCCTGTAGCCTATTATTACACTGGATTTTCATATTCAGGTGATGGAACAAGATATTTGAATGGTAACTTGTCTTACTTCATTCACTATCAAGAAAGTCAAATCTTTCTTATACCTAAAGCATCATCAACTCGGTATATGAAATTCATGCCAGATGGGCATTTGAAAGTGTTTGAATGGCAATCAGGATGGATAGAGGTAGCTGATCTATTTAGCGATTCTCTTGAAGAGTGTGATTATCCATTTGCTTGTGGACGAAATGCCATTTGCTCAGCTAATCAGCAATGTAGTTGTCCAGTAT
Source organism: Pulicaria dysenterica (assembly GCA_947179395.2). Lineage (NCBI taxonomy): Eukaryota > Viridiplantae > Streptophyta > Magnoliopsida > Asterales > Asteraceae > Pulicaria > Pulicaria dysenterica. Next base: position 108,335,912 of record OX359288.1, on the reverse strand, counting down.
CAAACTCTCCCAAGATGAACTATTTCATAGCAGTGGACGACCAGCAACTCAACCTGGGTTGCTCTGAAATTACTCCTCTCACATGTAATGCTACCCGAGATCAAGTTTTTATTACACTCGGCAATGCTGAGTTTCTTGGTATCAGAAGAACCGAAGACCTACGTATTAACTTGTATGAGGTGAGTTTGGGGACTTGCAAACAAGCATGCCTGAACAAATGCTCGTGCAAAGCAGTTCTATTCCAGAACGGAACTGATTCTTTAATTGGAGATTGTCTTCTAGTTTTTGAGCTACTTACAATAATCAACTTGTGACAATTCTAGGTTCCACAATTGGAACTTCTGTGTTTCTTACATTAGTTGTAGGTTCTATTATGTTCATAGTCCACAAGAAAAAGCAAAATATTGAAATGGAAGAAGAGTATTTGGATCAAGTACCAGGCATGCCGTCTCGCTTTTCCTATGAAGAATTGAAAATTGCCACGGAGAACTTCGGTAAAAAGCTTGGTGAAGGAGGATTTGGATCAGTTTTCGAGGGGACTCTCAAAGATAGCTCAACGATTGCAGTAAAATGTCTAGAAGGCCTCGCGAATGTTAAGAAATCATTCCTGGCTGAGGTTCAATCCATTGGTAGCATTCACCATGTGAATCTAGTTAGACTCAGAGGCTTTTGTGCTTGGAAATCACGACGACTTCTTGTGTATGAATTCATGAGTAATGGATCGTTAGATCAGTGGATCTACCATGGAAGTCGAGAGCACAGTCTCAATTGGGAATGTAGAAAGAAAATTATTCTTGATATAGCCAAAGGTATAGCATATCTCCATGAAGAATGTAGGCAGAAAATCATCCACCTTGATATTAAACCTCAACATACTTCTAGATAGTGATTTCAATGCCAAAGTGTAACACCACTTTCTAAAAATAGCTTTAAAAATTTGTTTGCTACTAATCAACACTCTAAAACATCAGAGTTTGCGGAAAACAAGCTTACATCACTTTAGTGCTAACAATTTCATAAAAAGTAGTGTTAAAAGTACTTTATTTAAAAGCTTGGAGCTATCCAACTCTGCAAAGCGCTGGGGCCTTACCCTTGCTGGAAACTGGTTACCTGCATGCACAACATACTAAAACGTAAGCTTTCGCTTAGTGAGCATACAAACTGAACAGATAAATACTTAAAACATGAGTAACTCTTCTAGGGATGTCTCACATCCAAGCTGGACACCTGCAAAACTATTCAAACTATTATCTGGTCCAGGGTATGATCACATCTCGCGCGTATCAGATCCCTGACACTCTGTTTGGGTATAAGGATCTCAATATACCCCTATCTCTGTATTGAATAATATATCTGAGTTCTATTATACCTTGAAACAATAGTCTTAACTCATACATAAACACATCATAACACGGATAACATACTAATCACCTTGTGCATATAAATGTATGCTGATCATACTAAACACTGCATCATAGTGCTACAGAATCTCACATAATCAAATCATATATCAAGCATAAAATTGATATACTAGCTACTTAATGCATATACATATGCTAATCTGATTAAAGGTAAGTACACTCACCTTAGCAGCAGTTAAGAAATATACTCTTTTCACAGAAGCGTCAATCTCTTATTGCCTACAAGCAATAAACATGTGCTACATTAACTTCTACACGCTCTATGGCAACTTAAACTGAACATTAAGCAACAAACCACTTGACCTGGTCCTGGCCCTCCCTACGGCCGTAGGGGTTCATCCCTACGCCCGTAGTAGTGTTTCTAGGCTTCCTACGGTTGTAGGCTATATGCACTACGCCCGTAGGTTAGTTCCCTTCGTCCTTAGACGGTAACTCATAAAACATTGTCCTACGCCCGCATGAACTCTTACCTACGGCCGTAGGAGACAAAACAACCAGTAATTCTTGACCCCTTCCTACGCCCGTAGGGAATAATCCCTGCGGCCGTAGGAACAGTCGGAACAGCAGACTCGTCTGCTCTGTTCGAACAACAGCTGGGTTTCGAGGTTTTACCCTCTATCAGCGATCCAAAACACGATTTTGACCAAGTAACAGTCTTTAACACATACTACAACCTTTTGGATCATCATATAACATATAAAACACATTAAATCAAACTACTAACATGGATTCAACTCTTGAATCCCATTGTTGACCTAAATACTCAAATAAACCAATAAGAACACATACCTCTTGTTACTACTTTCTTAAAGAAATGAATTCAGCTATCAATCTCCTGATTTCTTGATCAAAATTCGAAAAGAACTAACTGAAGTGTGTGTACGTATATTTCCTGTGTTTGTAACTTCCCATTTGACTACTCAAGGTCAAAACAAGATATACATACACTACTATTGCAACTTAGCACAAATGGCCCCTGTACTTTAACTTTCTCATGCTGTCAACTTTAGTCCCTCAATTATATATAACACATAATTACTTATTAAAACATAGTAACAACACTTAATTAAATTAATACAACTTATCATAAAAGCTTTTAAACTTTGGGGTGTTACACAAAGTATCTGATTTTGGGCTGTCAAAGCTCATAGACAGAAATCAAACTCAAGTGATGACTACCATAAAAGGAACCCCCGGCTATATCGCTCCGGAATGGTGGAGTTCAGTTATCACTGAAAAGGTGGATGTATACAGCTTTGGGATCGTTCTCTTGGAGATCTTATGTGGGAGGAAGATTTTTGATAGATCCCTGCAAGAAGAAAGCTGACACTTACTCTCTGTCTTTCAAAAATGTTGGGAGCAAGGAAGGTTGTTAAATATGGTTGACAAGTGCAGTGAAGATATAAAGACACATAGTATAGAAGTCGCGGAGATGATGAAAATGGCCTCATGGTGTTTACAAACTGATTACGCAAGAAGGCCTTTAATGTCAGCAGTGGTTAAGGTGTTAGATGGAGTAATGAGCATTGAATCCGACTTGGATTACAACTTCACAGATCCAAGAATGCATTAAACAATAATTGGGCATGAGAAAGATTTGACATAGTTGTTCCCTTCTCTTCTTTCAGGGCCAAGGTGAGTATGAAGCTATACATATTGATTGACAAATGACAAATATGTTCAACGGGGAATACGTTAATGTTGCTCTTCACAAATGCGATAGTGGGTGTTTATGTTAGCTTATTTAGAAGACTTGTAACTTTGTAAGCTTATTAGCTTATTTAGGAGGCTTATTTAAGCTTATTTTAGAAGACTTAAGGGTTGTTGTTTTTTGAAATAAGTACTTATTTTTAGAAATGTTTGCGGGCATGCAGACATTTCATTAGAATAGTGTTTGTTAAAAATCAGATATAAAAAAGAATAAGATCTTATTTTCACTTATTATCACTTATTTTAAGAAATGATAAAAAATCACTTATTCTAAACCCACCACCGTCGCTGCCGCCGTCACCACCGCCAACCACCCACCGCCACAGCCACCGCCACCGCCTCCGTCACCGTCACCACCGCCGACCACCCACCGCCGCAGTCTTCTAATGAATTTGTTATGTTAGTTAAGCATATTGTATAACAATTTTTTTTTATTTTTTTGAATTTAATGTTTTGGATATTGGATATTAATGTTTTAGATATTGGATATTAATGTTTTGAACCTAAATATTTGATAATGTTACTTAAATTGTTGAATTTAGTTTAAAATTGGAAAAATATAGTAGATAATACATTCCTTAAAATTGAAAAAACAAACAATCTTATCTTCGCAGACATAAGACATCTTATGTCTTCAAAAACAAAAAGCACCTTAGCTTATACACTTATTAAAACTTAAATAAGCTCATTTGTTAAAATCAATTCCAAATAGCTTATTTGAGTCTAGGACTTCGACCGGAGTTATACGAGTGTGCATTCCGCACCACCAACCTCGTTACCAAGTTAGCATGGAAATGCGTAACTATTACATTAAAATCACTAACATTATTTATAATTTTTAGAACATGGACAAAAAAGTGTTTGTGGGTCAAGTCAACCATCCAAATCTCTTGTGAGCCTATGGCTCGTTCCAACCTAAACCCATTACAAACTGTCACCCATCCTGAACAAACCACCCATCCTGCCATCTCTAGTTTTGTTTGCTTTTATCATAGTATGGTTGAAGAAGCAACATTATTTTCTTTCATCATTGTGCATAGGACTGGTAAAATGTCGAGCTTATATCGGGTCGTTCAAGCTTGACCATCTATATGTAACTTTTGAAATATTGTTTCAAGCTAATGACTTTGTATAGAATACATATAAAACCACTTAACCTTGAATTAAACGAAACCTAATAGTCCAAGCAAACACAATAGTTCTTCCTCTTCATGGCTCCTATCTGCTGTCGACTGTTAATGCTCTGTATTCTGTATCTCTTGCCACAAGTCCATGTCATATAAAAGAGACTAGAGGCCCTGTGTTTCTATTAAGAACTAATGCACTTTTATTGTTGATGGTTTTCTAACATCCTTAGGCGATTGAACACTGTCTAAACATAATTTCTGATGAGTTTTTAAACAATATATACAATTTATTTCATGACAGAATATTGATGTATATAAATTGTTGGTGATTTTAGTGTCACCGACCATATTTTAATACGGTCCATGGCGTGTGAATTTACTCCACGACATGCAATATGGATTTAGATCCGAATTAATTTGGTGTTATTCTTGTTCGTGCGGCAGGCCCATTAGTAAAATTAGGGTTTCTACATAGTTAGATTTCCTTCAACCTATGCGACTTATGGTGACGTGTGTAAACACTTTTGATCTTAATAAAGAAGTCATTGGTTCCTGCCTGTGGACGTAGGTCCTGACCCATACGACCGAACCACGTTATATTATGGTGTTTGTTTATCCTGTTATTGTTATCCGCATCTCCTAACGTGTTCATGTTAAGGTTTCAAATTCGATCCTTACAGATGGTGATTGATCCTTACAAATATAGCCAACTTAGCAGTTATATTATATGATCTGAATTCAGTCTAATTTGACTCAAAATAGTAGTTCTGTACAATAAACAACATCTAAAATCTAAACAAGAAAAACAGCATAAAAACATTTTAAAATTAAAAAGATGGCTTACTGCTTACACAATAATTTTACCAGTGGCTAGATAGCAGAAGTTACTTAAAAACAGCAAAGCAACTAAGCAACCGAAAAAATGAAAATATAGATTAGCAAAACAGCAAAAAGTATTGTTATCAAATGTAAAATTTCATAAGAAGATGGATCTTACAATTGTTTTATATGTTTCTTTTCTTTCTTTTTGGAATCCATTTATTATAATTTATTCTTAACATCAACAAGTTTTTGTTTTTAACACAAATTGCATAAGAGTTCAAGAAATCATCACCAAACCCGAGTCTACAATCTTAAAGACAGACAGAAAGTAGCACATTTAAAAGTTAGCAAATTAAAACAAGATGTTAAGATAAAAAAGCTACAAATCAAAACAAGAATGAAATTCTAAAATCAACAGTTCACAATTCACAAACTTCATAGCATTCGATAGCAACTCTTCAATAATTTTACTCGAAATTAGGGTTTACAAAACTAAAGTGAAGATACGAGTAGCACTTCTTACCAGATTCAAAATTAATTTTTAATAGATTCTGATAAGTCGAAGTAGGAGTCTCCTCAAGGCTTTTAATATATTCAGGGGTGATTGGTTAAGTATTGGTTTTGGGGTGATTGAGATTTATACAAGGGATTTGCATTTGGGGGAATTCATTTGGTGGGTTTTAAAATCCCAAACGTGTGTTTGGTTTACATTTCTTAGGTGAGATTCCACCACCATTAAAACCCATCAACAACACCTTCAACTTCCCCACCAACAACCACATCTGTTGCCACCATCACAGGACGCCGGCGACGGCGAACAGAAAATGAAGGTGGATGACGAAGGCGGAAGATGCCGGCGAACATCACCTTCGTGGGGGCTAGGGTTTTCTTCGTGGGTTAGGGTTTCCGACGAAGGCTGAACAGCACCTTCAACGACTACGAAGGCTAGGGTTTTCTTCGTGGGTTAGGGTTCCCGACGAACACAAATCATAAACCGAATAGTTACAAAAATTTGAATTACCTTTGTGGAGTTTGAGTATTCATACATTGTGTCATGTTTGTGTATGCGCACAAGGACTCTATGGTGCTGTTTGTTTTTTGAAGACATAAATGTCTTATGTCTTATTCCATGTCTGCAGTATAAGATGTGGTTTAAAAAGTCTTATGTCTGCGAATGTCTACAAGATAAGATTGTTTGTTTTTTTAATTTTAAAAAATGTCTTATTTACTATATTTACCAACCACCACCTCCACCACCATCACCACCGCCGGTGATCACCACCAACCGCCACCGCCGACCACCACCAACCACCGCCTCCGCCGACCACCACCAACCGCCACCGCCACCGCCACCGCCACCACCGCCGTCGACCATCGCCGCCGACCGCCTCAGCCCACCGCCAACCGCCACCGCCACCAACGCCGCCGATCACCACCAACGGCCACCACCACAACCGCCACCAACCACCATTAACCGCCACCTCCACCACCGTCACCACCGCCGGCGACAACCACCAGCCGCCGTCGCCGACCATCACCACCGTCACCATCGCCTCCGACCACGACCAACCGCCGCCTCCGCCGACCACCATGGTAATGGTGGCGGTAGCGGCGGCGGTAATGGTGGCGGTGGCGGCGGCGACGGTGGCGGCGACGGCGGTAATGTTGGCGGTGGTGGTGGCGGCGGCGGCGGCGGCGGTGACGGTGGCGGCGGCGGCGTTGACGGTGGCGGTGACGGTGACGGTAACGGTGACGGTGGCGGCGGTGACGGTGGCGGCGGCGGCGGTGACGGTGGTGGCGGCGGCGGTGACGGTGGTGATGGTGGCGGCGGCGGCGTCGGGGACGGGTCGGCGGTAACGGTGGTGATGGCGGCGGCGGTGATGGGGCGGTGGTGGTAACGGTGACGGCAGCGGCGGCGGCGGTGACGGGTTGGAGGTGGCGGCGGTGGTAACGGTGGCGGTGGCGGTTGGTGGTCGGTGGGGGTGGACGGTGGCGTCGGCGGCGGTGGGTTTAGAATAAGTGATTTTTTATTAGAATAAGGTTTAAAATAAGTGATAATAAGTGGTTTTAAACCACTTATCAAAATAAGTGATTTTAAGTTTAAATAAGATCTTATTGCATCTTACGTCTGATTTTAAACAAACGGTCTTTTTATAAAATGTCTGCGAGCCCGCAGACATTTGTAAGAATAAGTACTTATTCCAGAAAAACAAACGAGGCCTATAACTCTGCATATGATTTAACATAATTGGTAACAATCTTTATAAAGTAATCAATTCACATTATATTATATAACTAGAGTAATTCCCGTGTGATACACGGGTTGTTAAAAAAGATATATATTAAAATTAATAGAAAATATTAAATAATTATAAGACATAAAAATAATAATTTACATTCGTTAAGGTTAAATACGCGTGTGATACACGGGTATCACACTAGTTTGTTTAAAAATTAATAAGTATTAAAAATTAATAAAAAAATATTAAATATTATAAAGCGCGAAAGATTTGAGAGTTTAGAAAAAACGAAGACAAAAGATAACACCAAATTCAACGACGGAAGCGTCGAAGCAAGAAAGCTAATGTGATGGCAAAAACATAGTATCATACTATGAAGAGATGTGATTGTATTCTTTGTACAAATCGTCGATTATTATCGTTACAATTATTATTAATAAAATGAATTTTAAAATTAAAGGTTAATCTTAAAATATTAAAATCAAAATGAAAATATTAAACGTACAAGAATTAGGAATATATGATTAAACATTAATTTAATTGTTATATCTAATATTATAATTTAATTATGATTTATCTTTATAATTTATATTAATTAGTCACATTAGTTTGACTCTAAAAAGTTAAAATTAAAATTTTAAAATTATAAGAATGAATGGCTAAAATTAAATAATTTACTAAATAAAAGGTCAAGATTATCTAATAATTTTTTTCTAATTAGTTTTTTATATATATTATTAAAAGATAAAACAATTTGCAGGAATTGATTTGACTTATGAACAGTAACTATTATATTAACTATTATATAATAGCCAAGATGCGGTTTCGAGCCATTCTAAAATCTTGCTTCTAATTTTGGTTAATGGCGGCCACGTTCCTTTTTTTTTCTTGAATGATTCCTTTGTTTCTAAAGTTTTTTTTATTATTATTATATTAAACAAATTAATTATATATGTTATTTGTTTTTCTTTTGTAACAATTTACATATAATGTTTAGAATAAATATAAATATACTTTTGAGACAAGCTTATTTTTCTCTACATTTTGATATAAATTTTATCATCATATAATATTTATTTAAAAACTATAGATTTGTCTTGAAATTATAATACTTAAACAATATATTTCGTTAAATAATTACCAACTTTAATCTTTAATATATATTAAAAGAAAATATATTATGATGTCATCATTCTAATTTTTGAATTTGCTTCATCAGTTATTCCACTATATTTCCATAAATGTCTTACGAATGAATTTTTTTTAAATACATTTTTAAGTGATTTAGTATGTTTAGGGTTTAAGATTTAACAAAACCCAGGAGTTAATGAACAGTAAAATGTTATTAATTAATTTATATAAAATTAATGTAGTAAATATCAACCAAAAGTTAATTTAACCCATTGGTAAGGTGCTTGCATAAAAAATTCAAAGTACAGCTGTTTTACTCTACATTTCACTATTAAGCTTGCTTTTTTTTTCTACTTTAGCTCCTTCCCACCAAACTTTTTTTTATGTATGTGTTGCGCTAATTTTTTTTCTTTCCAAATGATATTCAACTAACAAGTAAATTATTGTTAACAAGAAATATTTGTAACAGTATTAACGACTAATTAATATGGTATTTTGGTCACTTATATATTTATCTAACCGTGAATTACGTTTAAGTGAACGTATCATTATTAGATTATCTTAATTTCTCAATTATTAATGAGCAAGTAATAGTAACTAATAAGCTATTAGAACTCTTATTTATTAATTTATTTTATTTAAAGGCCAAGATGAATATTCTAAATCATATAAGATTTCACCACATTTCAAATGCGTAATATTTAAAAAAATTCGATTTATTGTTGATTTGTGTTTCGATGTTAATTTTTATATTCCGTTAATTGTAAGTTTTTGTTTTCCGCCGCAACACGCGGGGTTTAGATGACTCGTATTATAACAAATGTCAGGAACAAATGAACAGTAGACATATTTGTCTTTTTGTGTGAACTTTAATATATTTGTTTGGATTCCAAAAAATTAATATAATAATGCCCTTTAGATGGAGTGGTAGAGTTTTTCATTTTTTAACTCCTAAATCGTGAGTTCAAATCTTGACTGTGGGTATTTTACATGAATGCTCTAATTCATTTTAAGTTTTATTTTCTTTAATATTTATAATACTATTATTAATATTAAATAAACTAATTTTAAATTGTATTTGTTTTCTTTTATTTTTAACATATAATGTCTAATGTAAAAATAATATATATTTTTCATCTCATTTTAATCCATGTCCCGATATACACTTTATCATAATATGAAACTTACCTATAATGTACTTTTCGAAAGAGTAACATTAAAAATAAATATATTTAGTTCATAAATATCATATTTTATTTACTTTTTCTTATCAATGTAGTTTCATTCGACTGACACAATAGTTGTTTTATTATTTATATTTTTATTATTATTATATTAGAACAATCAATTTGGTACGTTTTTGTTTTCCTTTTATAATTTTTAGCATATAATGTCTAGTGCAAATATATATATATATATATATATATATATATATATATATATATATAAAAGAGTTAATCACAGCCATAGATTTAGATCCTAAAAAAGGGGATCTTTTCTTTTTATTATTATTATAAAATAAAAATAAAAGGGTATGATAGTAATTTAAAACATCATTTGAATTATTTTCAAAATTCACATTGGAAAAAACCGTAGAGCAAAAAATAAAACACTGATAAAAATTGATGCTTTTATCTAATTGAAAACCGATGAACACTGACTTTCTCTTCCATCAGATTAACAAAATCTGATGCACGATTAATGTATGGTGCATTACCTACGTCAAACTTTTCCAACAGAGAAACGTAACGAAGATCAAAACTTTCTATAAATCAAATTTAATTCATAAACACAAATTATAAAACATTTGAAACAAAGTGGTCGATTCATCAAAAAAGAAAGATGGACTTTTCTGATTCATCAACAAAGACAGATACACAAATCCTTTTTATATCAACATTAACTTCAACTGATGCGTCACATTTATAGAATTTTTTCAACTAATTGTTATACTTGATTGCTAAATAAAATACAAACAGTAAATTATGATGAACATGAACTCTTGAATCACAGACTAAAAAATACACTATTAAAAGAAATTGATGCATAAAAAATTCTCGTCCACAAATAAGAACCTTTGTTGATTTCCACCATCATCATCAAAACTAAATCCAAAAACACCATCGTTGAATCCCAAACTAATCATCAAATCTATCGACTAAATGAACAAAAAACAGATCTAAGATAAAATGACAGATGAACAAAATGCGAGAGATTTACGGATGAAGGCAGTCACTGAGAGAAAGCTGCCGGCAGCCCTTCATGAACCAAACATACGATGAATTCCATTGTAAGAAATTCGTCGGCAGCCCAAAGACATAAAACATGATGGAAACAGATGAAAATAAACCGAGAGATCCGAGGAATAAACCCGGTGCAAGCCGTTGCAGAAAACGCATTCTTCGATCTGAAAGATTGAGGGAAAAACCGATGGATCTGATATTGGCATCAGTGGCTACTAACGTTGCAGAAAAACTGAGAGATCTCACCATGGAAGCATCGGATCTTTGCCGGCGACCATGAGAGAATCGCATATGGGAGTCCTCCTCGGCAGAGAAACCCTACAATCGCCATACATCCCAACGTCTCCACGGATTACCGCCACAAATCCCACAGTCTCCATGGAACTTCAGCGGCGCCTATAACCTCTGGTTTTGGATCTACGTTTTGGGTATTACGGTGTTCCTGGGTTTTTTTTGAAATTGAGTGAGAGAAAGGAATCGTGTATATGAGAGAGAGTCGCATTCAAATTACTAAAACTTAGGAGAGGAGAGAGATATTGATTGGATTTCCAAATCTGCTCTTTTCCTTCTCGAGACAGATGTTAATACAAGATTACCTCTTACACTTTTTACATTTATTTTTTATTTGATATTCATTATATATATATATATATATATATATATGTGTGTGTGTATGTGTGTGTGTGTGTGTGGGTGGGTGGGTGTGTGTGTGTGACGATCTCAATTTTATCTACACGCCAATATAAATTTTATTTTGATATGATGTCTATTTAAATATGTACTTTTTCGATTAATGCTCCGTTATCTGTAGTACGAAAAAATTAACCTATATATTTGAATTCAAACCAAATGATATACGCACTACGAACGTTATTAAAAGTACGACAAAATATGAATCATGTTTACTATGTATATTATCTGTAGTACGAAAAAGTTAAATACATTTGAATTCAAACCAAATGATTTAAGCGCACTACGGACATTATTAAAAGTACGATACAAAATATGAATCATGTTTACTATATATAATGCAAGAGTTAGTTTCTTTAATGACAGAACGTATACTATGTTTCAAACCCCGCTACAACGCGCGGGGTACTAATGCCTCGTTCAACAATATATAAAACATCTGAATTTCATTAAAAACTGTCATTTAAACACCAAAAATCTAACATAAGCCTGAAAATATTTAAAATACCCCGCAAACTAAAATATAACTAATACTTGTGTTGCACAACACAAGTCATTCGCAAATATATCAAACTAATATAAAACTTAGGGAAAATGATGTATGCAGCTAGAAGCACATGTGATAGGTACTTCCACAGTCACAAACAGTTAAATGAGTATATGATAAAATGACTAACATACCCCTTATTTAAATTGTCTGTGAGTATGGAAGCACGTAAGATATATGCTACTAGAAGCATATATCCTATCCCCTAAAACTTATACTTTATAATTGTTGGATCAAAAAAAAGTTATGAGAGAGAGTAGAGAGAGAGTTCATAGGTGCTGGATCAGGTTACGGAACAAGACAGGTTCAAGATGGGCAAGCTGGAAAGGAAGATTTTGATAGTTGTTTGTCCTTCTTCTTCTACAACATACCGGAAAAAACAGAGAAGATCAAGCTTTGGGCACTCTTTAAGAAATGTGGCAAAGTGGTGGATGTGTTCTTATCCACGAGATTTCTAAGAAATGGAAGTAAGTTTGGATTTGTAAGGTATGATCGGAATGAAAAGGAAGATGAATTACTAAGATTGTTGAATGGGTTATGGATCGGGACTTTCAAACTCAGATGCTATAAAGCGAGAAAAAAGTTTCAAAAATCAAACTTCACAAAAGGAAATGTCAAGGAGAAAGAGAGTCCTTCTTTTGGAAGATTCAACAAAGAAAAAAGAAGGGACAGCAGGTCGTATGCAGATGTAGTCAATGGGTCAAGTAAAGGAAATACCAACAAGATTCATGGGATTAATAGTAAAGTGGAAGTTAACACGTGGGGGTACATTAAAGATTTGGAAGAAGTTAAGGAGGTGTCATCTTTACTGACAAATTGTGTGATAGCCAAAGCAAGGAGTAAAGAAACATTGGATAATTTATCCAACATCATAAATACAATAAACCCAAACATTCTGGAGTGGAAATTCCTAGGTGGAGCTGAAATCCTTTTGGTTTGTGATTCCAACTTTACTGCTCAGCAACTCGCAAAATGTAAAGACAAGGAGCTGTTAATTTGGTTTAAGAGTGTGAAGCTTTGGTCCAAAGACTATAGCCATGGAGATGGGAGAACCACTTGGGTTAAGATATATGGGGTGCCCCTAGATTTATGGTCGGAAGAAAATTTCACCAAGATTGCATCTAGATGGGGTGATACACTAGGGGTAGAAAACTGTGATTGGAAGTACTCAAAAGCGTTGGTAGCAGGTAGAGTTCTAATAAACACATCCTATGAATTTCCGTTGATGGAGAGGTATGTGATTAAGTGCAAGGGTTATTCAAGAGAAATTCTTCTGAGAGAGGATGGGTGGGTAGACCAACTTGATGATGAGGAGGAAGATAGCTCAACGGAAAATTCAGTCTCAGTAGAGGAAGTTGAAGATTCAGTCGAGGATTTTGCAGCTGGGGTAAAAGATAATTTGGTAAGATCAGTCAACAGTTTGAATATACCTGCAAATAATCTTTTTCATGAGCAGGTTAATCAATTCGTAAGTAATCGGGATGATTTACAAGATTTTGATGAAGAAGATAAAACAGAGAAAGTTGGGTTGGCGGGGGAAGATTTGCATCAACGGACTCAAACCCTCGGAGTTAAAATGGTTTCGCCGGAAATTTACAACGCTGGAAGTGAGACTTATGAACACGGTGGGGAGTTGTCGCCTCAACCGTTACAAACCCACGGTGTACAGCTACAGTCGCTGGAAAAGTACGTTGAGGATACGGGGTATATTTCTCGAAACCAAGGACACATTCCCCAATATAAAGTAAAAGGTGGAAAGGACTTCTCAGAAGACCCTACAAACCTACGTATTAGGGAGGTTCTAAAAGTCCAAGATGCAGCCGATTCTGATGTGAGAAAGGAAGATTACGGAACAAGTCATGAGAGAGCCTACAAGTCTATGATGCAGCCGATTTTGACCAATGTAGGGGGTTCTAAAAGCAGCGACCAATGCGTAATTAATAAGGATTTTCAAAATGGTTTGGTGGGCTCTTTTCGGAGTGAAGACAATTGTTGCCAAGCCCATGATGATAAAGCGAACTCAGGCCCAGTAACTTCCACGAGAAGCCCAGTAAAAGAAATTTCAAGTCCGGTATTTAAAAAGTCTACTTCAGATGGCTTTGATCATTCGAAAAAGGCCCTTTCTCAGCTTGATATTTTAATCAACCACAAAGGCCGGTCTTCACCTGTTGCCTTCAGTTCAAAAGTTAAAAAGAAATTAAAAAAGTTGAAAAACAAGGGGGTTGGAAAAATTTCTCTGAAGCTGATGAAAAATATAGCTAGATCAAAAGGTAAAAGAAAATTTTCAATTATTGGAAAGGCTGGGGTAAACACAATTATCTCCTCATCGTCAGATACGATTTCAAATTCGACGGAGATTATGAATGGGGTGGGTTTCTGCAGCAGGTTGGCGGAACATACCTCCCATTAAATGGTAAGTTTGCAGTGTTTCGAGTTTGGTTTTAATTATTTTATGAAGATACTATCGCTTAATATAAGGGGTTTGGGGTCGGTAGATAAAATCAGTTGGATAAAAGAAATTTGTAAAGAAGAAAAACCCACGGTGTTAGGTTTACAAGAAACCAAATTAGAACTCGTTGATGAGCAATTAATCGAGAACTTGTGGGGTTCCCAAGAGTTTGGTTATGCGCAGAGTGGGGCGGTGGGGAAATCAGGTGGGATGTTGTTGGTTTGGGACTCACAGTGGATTAGCGATGTTAAGGCTTTTGGATCGAAATATTTCATGGCTATTCAAGGTAAGTGGAAAGGTAAAGAGGAAAGTTTTACTCTCTTTAACGTTTACGGTCCACACGTCGCAGCAAAGAAGAAAGAGTGTTGGAATGAAATCTCGGCTGGTCTAGCGGAGTGTAATAACAACGTGTTGTTGTTCGGAGATTTTAACGAAGTCACCTCGCCTTCAGAAAGATTGAATGCATCGTCCATTACCTCCAATGTAAGTGAATTCACAGATTTTATTGCTCTTAACAGTTTGATCGAAATTCCGATGGGTAATAGGAAATTCACTAGAGTATGCTCTCAAGGGGTCAAATTTAGCAAACTAGATAGATTTCTTGCGGGGGAGGGTTTTATTGATTCCTGGGGGTCGTTAGCGTGTGTGGCTTTACATAGAAAGTTATCGGATCATTGTCCTATAATTTGTTTTGACAATAACTTAGACTTTGGCCCAAAACCTTTCAAGTTTTTTAATTATTGGCTACTAGAAAAAGATTGTGAAGAGATTGTCATTCAAGCTTGGTCGAAAAATACAAAGAAGTTTGCACATGACAAGATCTTCCTGGAAAAGTTAAAAAATGTGAAAGATGCTTTGAAAATCTGGGCCAAATCTAAATTTGGGACTTTAAAGTCTCAAACTGATATGTTAAAAGATAAAGACTTTTTTTGGGAGTCAAAAGCAGAAAGTGGTACGTTAAATGAGGCGGATAGGGGGAGTTGGCTGGAAATTAAAAAAGAATTGATTGAGTTAGAGGCCAAAAATTGCGAGATGCTTAAACAAAAATCGAGAGTACGTTGGCAGCTAGATGGGGATGAAAACTCAAAATTCTTCCATGGTGCACTTAAAAAGAGGTTCAGATCTAATAATATGGCAGGAATTATGTTTGGGGGGTCGTGGGAAATGAGCCCGGAGAAGATAAAACAAGCAGCTTGCAATCATTTTAGTAACTTCTACAAAGAAAAAAATGAAACATCTCTTTTCTTCAGAAGTAATAACTTTACTAAAATCTCAGAAGTAGACAAGGTATTGTTGGAAAGCGAGTTTTCAGAAAAGGAAGTCAAGGAAACGGTTTGGGATTGTGGTAGTAACAAAGCCCCAGGGCCAGACGGTTTCAACTTCAAGTTTCTAAAACATTTTTGGTCTCTTATTAAGGATGATTTAATTCAAGCGTTAAAAGGGTTCTGGAATGGAAGATTTTCAAAAGGTTGTAATGCTTCATTTATTTCCTTAATCCCAAAAAGCGGTGACCCAGTTGGTTTTGCAGATTTTAGACCAATCAATCTGATTGGTTGTTATTACAAAATTATTTCTAAAGTGTTGTCCAAAAGACTAAGAGGGGTAATTCACAAATTAATTGGGAAGGAACAGTCGGCGTTCATTGAAGATCGACAAATTTTGGACAGTATTTTAGTAGGGGCAGAAGTGATCAAGGAGGTTAAGAGATCTAAAGAAAAGGTGGCAGTGGTGAAAATTGACTTCGAAAAAGCTTATGACAGTCTCAACTGGAAGTTCTTGTTTGATATCATGTCTCAAATGGGATTTGGAAAAAAGTGGATTGATTGGATAGAAACGTGTCTTTCTTCAGCTACGGTCTCAGTATTAATTAATGGATCTCCGTCACAAGAGTTTAGTGTCTTCAGAGGAGTAAGACAAGGTGACCCGTTATCACCTTATCTTTTCTTGATCGCGGCAGAAGGTTTTAATATCATGGTCAAAGAAGCGTGCGACAAAAAGTTTTTTACCTCGGTTCAAATTGGTGAAAACAAAGTTAGGGTGTCTCATTTACAGTATGCAGATGACACTATTGTTTTTGGAAAATGGGACATAAAAAATATGCAACGATTGGTGGTGTTATTGAAAAACTGGGAAAGGGCTTCGGGTCTCAAAGTCAATTTTCCAAAGAGCAGTGTGTGGAGCTTTGGAGTATCAGATTCAGATGCCATCAGAATGGCAGATGCTTTGGGTTTTAAGCGGGGGTTAGACACTTTTAAGTATCTTGGGGTTCCGATCAATCTGTCCATGAAAAGAAAATCGCACTGGGTCTCGGTGGTGGATAAATTTGAATCAATACTAGCTGGGTGGAAATCGAAATTGTTATCTTCAGGGGGAAGGTTGACTCTGATTAAATCTGTTTTATCCAGCTTGCCAGTCTATTACATGTCGCTGTTCCGTGTACCTTCCAGTATCCTTTTCACTCTTGATAAATTTAGGAGAGATTTCTTTTGGGGGAGGGGTTTAGGTCTTCCAAATAAAATTAATTGGGTAAAATGGTCGGATATTTTAGTTAGTCAGGTCAGGGGGGGTTTGGGTGTCGGGAATTTAAAACACTTTAATCTTTCTTTGCTTGGGAAATGGTGGTGGAGGTTTTGGAAAGAAAAGAATTCATTTTGGGTTCATATCGTCAAAAGTATTTATGGAGGGTCGGGGGGTTGGGATCTTATGTCTAACATTTCGAATACTTTCTCCAAGGGAGGGGGGGTGTGGTCGGGCATTTCTATCTCACGCAGGTTGTTAGCTTCCATGGGGATTGATCTTTCAGCCTTTCAAAGTATCAAAGTGGGAAACGGTTGCAATACTAGTTTTTGGCACGACTCTTGGCTCGGTACGACTTCATTAGCCCAAGACTTTCCTAGAGTTTTTGCGAAAGTGGGGAGGAAAGACATCAAAGTTGCTGACGCGGGTCATTGGTCTCACTTGGGGTGGTGTTGGGAGCTGGGTCAAGAAGATACTTTTAGAGGAAGATCGGCCAACGAACTTCATTTATTGAAGGCCAAACTTCATCAAGTAGTGTTACTACAAGATCAACAAGATGAAAGATTGTGGTCTCTTAGCGACGATGGAAACTATTCGGTAAAAAGGATGAGAGATGTATTGGAGGAATTGGATTATGATGGTCCGGCTACTGCTCAACAAACGTTCTGGTCAGGTTTAATCCCGAAGAAAATTTGCATTTTTAAGTGGAAAGCAGCTCGCAAAAGACTTCCCGTTAGGTTCAACTTAGACAAGAAAGGTATTGACCTTCACTCGATACTTTGTCCTAGATGTGAGAAAGAAATAGAAACGGTGGATCATGCTCTGTTTCGTTGTGAGAAGCTAGCTCAGATTTGGCGAGACCTTCACGGATGGTGGGGTTTCAGTTTTCAAGTTTTTAACGATTTTAAAGATTTGGAAGAAACTTCGAAACATCTAGATTCAAAAAAGAAGGTGTTCTGGTCTTTAGCTGTATCGGTAACGGCATATCTAATATGGTCGGATAGAAACCGATCTCTATTTAAAGGTGTAAAACATAATCTAATTTCAATTTTGAACGACACCAAGGCGTTACTTTTTCAATGGGTAAAGGTTAGAGCAAAGAACAGCAAAGATTTTTGGTGGCAAGATTGGCTCGTGAATCCGGCGGGGGCAAAGCTTCCGGGTTAATGGCTTCTTAGCCTACTGATTATTTGTATTTGTTATCTGTTTTGTCTGTCATTCACCAGGACTTATAGAGTTATACCGTGTCCACGTCTTGTGGTGGTCTATATCTTTTTAGTAAGTCCCTTGGTGTTGTTTTGTAAACCTTTAATATTTTGAAGTTATACAAGTTTGCCTTTCAAAAAAAAAATTTGTTGGATCAAAATTTTAACACATGTCTAAAAGGAAAAAACTCAATAATGATGTGACTTTTTCACTATATGCCGGTAAAAAACCATATTAAACATCAAGATTTAAATCCTAATAAGTTGTTAGTTGTTCGTTGATATTTAGTTTATTAAGAGTGTATAAACTTAATTTTTTTACTTGTTATCATAAACTCCATATAATTTATTCATTTAAGTCATAATAATAAACTTAATAAATAAAGGTATGTGTAAATTACATTAAAACACAATAAACTTTGTATTAGTTATCGTTATATACAGTCAACTTTATTTTTTAAAAATAATACAACCAATTTTTAATAACTCTACATTGTATGCAATTTGTTGTATATTATAAAAGTTATAGCAGACACATAAAAAAGTTATTTGTATACAATGAAAGGAATATAATAAATTAATTGTATTACTTTTAAAATTTTAAAGTTGACTATATATAATAGTAATTAAAACAATATTCTTTACATTTTTATACAAATTTCCCTAAAAGTAATAAGAAATGTTCAGTATAGTCTATACTTAATTCATAGTCCTGGGGGACTAATCTTAGCCTTTGGATCAGTCATATTAATGGTCCAGATTGAATTTAAAAAATTTGGACGAAGTAGAAATTTTCATAATTAACATGTGATATTTTTACAATTACATGTGATTGTATACTGAATTACATGTAATTAAATATTAAAATTTCAAGACTATATTTTTATATTGACTTTATTGAACACAACTCAAAAATAATATACTATAAGCATTCTATAAACTACTCAAAAGTAATATACTAATATCTAAGCTTTCTATAAACTAAAACAAACACATATATATCCATTATTGGATAAAAATACAATAGACCGGAAGTGGAAAATGGATCATTCTATGTAATACAATATTCACACTCCTCGAGTCCCTTAGAACTTCACGGGCTGTTCTCGAGTTATTTTAAAGAGGGGAAGGGAAGAAGTGGAACGGGAGGAGAGAAAAGGGGAGGATGAAAAAACTCGCCTCTCAATCATCCCAAAAATAAGAAGAAAGAATTTACTCATTAAACTATCAAAATTGTCCCTCCTAACCCCTACGTTCCCTTCCTAAAAAAATCTCAAAAACATAATTGTTCATTTATACCTTCCCCTCGTTAAAGAAACACTAGTTAAAAATAGGGGAGAAAAGAAATGATTTAGGAAGTAAAATAATCTTTAGCCGTGTTCACAAGTTTTTTAGGAGAGAAAAGAAAAGATTTTGGGAGGAAAATTATCCCTCATTTTCTTTCCTGATTTTCCTCCCAAAGTAGGGAAGATTTTGGAAGGAAACCAAAAAAACTTCAAGTTTCACATCTCCTCTCATTTTCCTTCGAACTCGGAAACACCAAATGATAAAAACATATTCTTTTCTCTTCTTTTCTTTTCTCTCGTTAATTTTTTATCATTCCATTTTCTTTCCTCGTATAACTCTGGAACCCATTGGAGAAGTCAAAGTCTTCACCCGACTCAAGCCCGAAAGGCAAAGGCGCTAGGCGAAACCGAACCCACCCGCATTGATCTTCCCACAACGCTGACACGAGCTATTCCTCCGGGATCCGAGCCTCCGATCCATTTCCCTCTCGACTTCATCAAAACCCTGCTTATTCGCCTCGCAGAAAACGCAGGTACGCGCATGCTTCGGTATCACTTTCCAATTAATACACCCATTTTATCCAAATCTATCTAACGATACATCTCCTGTAAGGGTATTAGTTCCGTGTATTGATATCAACATTCAATTACAGGTATGTATAACAAGAGTGGTACCAAATGGCAAAAGAGATTCACTAGATTGCGAAGCATTAAGTTGCCGTTATTGATTACTGTCATGGCTCTGCTGTTTGTAATGGTGATATTTGGGATCGACAAAAAGAAACCCACTTCTCAGTTAGTATTAATAAATCAAAAGGATAGTAATTTAGTTGAATCGGTGGTTCAATTTGATCCAACAGTCGAAATCTTGAATAAGACTGAAGTGATTTGGCAAATACCTGATTCCCCAAAATCAGTTCTGTTTTTGGCTCATGGCTGTAATGGTAGGGCTGCTAATTTTTGGGATAAATCTCCAAATTGTGATCATTGTGTTGGTCTGCCTGAGGAAAGGCTTATTGTTCTTAAAGCACTTGCTAGGAGGTTTGCTGTTCTTACAGTTTCAAGTAAAGGCAAGTGCTGGTCATTGATGAAGGAAACATTAGTTGTTGAAAGAGTCATCAAATGGTGGGTTAAGAAACAAAATCTTGAATATTTACCTCTTGTAGCTTTAGGAGCTTCATCAGGCGGTTATTTTGTTTCAATGCTCGCAAGTAAGATGAAGTTTAGTAGCATCGCTATTATGATTGCTGAAGGCGTTTTCGATCAAATTGATGTCATAAAACACTACCCGCCTACCCTTTTTGTCCATATGCCTAAAGATAAAGCTAGGAAGAAGATGATTGATGTAAATCTTGAAATTATGAGAAGGGAAGGTATAGATGCTGCTGAAATTCAGTGCATGGAGTTGCCCTTATCCCCAAATTATCTTGCTGATAGAGTGCCGGGACTTGACCTGAAGATTTCATTAGAGCTGTTTAATCTGTTTAAGGAGAAAGGGTTCATCAACACGAACGGTTTTTTGATAAATGATGGGCGGGTTACACCTTGGAAAGAAGCCATGAATGAGAGGAAAATCCTTTTACCTAATAAGCTTTTGGTCTCTTACATTCAAGAAGAACTGAATCTTGCATATGCATATCATGAAATGACTAGCTTGCAATCTGAGCAAATATTTGATTGGTTTGAATCTCATTTCAGATGATTTTTAATTTTCATTGTTTAGCATTTTAGAGACTCGTGAAAATTTGATGGTTAAAGCTATGTTTGTTGTATTATATGAATAGAATTTGTGTTTTCTTATTAATGTGCTAACCTATATCCACTCTGGATTTATAAGAGAGATATGAATTTCTGTTCTAATGAATTACTTCTATTATTCAGATGGGTACCTGTCTCTTTTTAAGTCACTATGTACTCTAGTTGCAGTCAAGGCCAACATTGCACATTACTTCCTTCAATTCACATGTAAGTATCATATTAAATTCAGTTCTTAGAAAATGTGGAACTGTTGATAATCAAAGCCGGAAAAGATAGTGTATATAGTGGCTCAGTAAGTCATAAATATGAAATTATAAGCAACTCATAGATGCAAACCATTAACTGAGAATTACATTTTGTATATATTTCATGAAGTATGTGGTTACTGGAAACCTGTAATGTGTTAAGAACATACAGAATTTTGAAGCTGAAGATTAAAATGTTTGAATGTGTAAATTCATACAATATACATCCTTTTGGTGTTATTTATTAAGCTGTGTTTTTTGTTACAATTTGCGAAAGACCCGATGTGTCTCAACATGATATTTAGTGAGCCAGTGCTGAATACGACCACTGTGGTATGGTTTAAAAGTCGCCAGTATAGACCTACTATTGCAGTATTTAAAATTTTCTGTACTTTTTGGAATGGAGATATATAATTAGTACATTTATGATTTAGAAGTTTTGTTTCCTAAAAGAATGTGTTTTGGCTATGTCAGAGAATTAGTAATGAACACGATAGCAGGTTGAGGTGTTCGGGTAAAGCTTATTTTAGCAGTTTATGAGCCTTTATTTTGTTATTAAAAATACAATAATCCTATCCAATCAGTTGTTTTGTGTGTGTGTGTGTGTGTGTGTGTGTGTGTTTTGTTTTTAAAGAATAAACGTCGACTTAGAGTCAACTTAATATCCTTGATATATTATATGATCTGATATTTCAATTCATCTTCATCTTCATCTTCAATTCTATTTATATTCATGTAGTTAGAGATGAGTTCACCATGGATTCCTTCTTGTTTTGTCTTATTTCTCATCATCTTAGATTGCTACTCTCTTCTTGTGAGTCACCCGTCTATTCGCCAAATGCAACTCTTTCGACCACATAGACCAACACTGAGCCTGCGACCCCCACTTCAGATTTCCCAGATGGCACAAGGGTCCGAACCATCCTCCTTAGAGGAATGTTTGGATACTTATTCGCCTGTGGTTTCTTCTGCAATGGAACTTTAACACTGCCTTGTGAGATCACCAGGACACAACTTTAACACGGGAATAGGTCTTTTCTCTTCTATCTTATTCTCTGAACTTAATCCTTTAAGAGCGTATGTGTATCTTAGGCCTTTTAAGGCCTTGTTGCCAGGTGTAAGGACCCAAATTTAAAAAAATATGTATAATACTTCATTCAAACTTATACCATAAGACTTTGCATTCACAGTAGTTGTACAAAACCTTTAACAAACATTGTGATTGATATACAAAAAGAAGTCTATCATTTCCAAAATATATGAGCAGGAACCATCACTTTTTGACTGGAGTTTTACCACGTTCGTTACCTGAAAGAGATTGGATCAATACGATTAAGTCATAGACTTAGCAAGGACACCAACTCATACCATCTATATTGATTCATCACGCTAGTTCTTATTAAGAGAACTAGCACTTTTAATTACTCAAATATACTCTATTGCCACCCGGCCATTATTCAAGCCACTCACGCACCATCATATAACTCGCATATTAATTTTTGCCACACAGCCTACATCAATGCCAGTCATGCTATTTAACAAGCATAAAACACCTATATTTCAATACAAATCACATTAAAAGCATCTCCAATCATACTTCATATCTTTAAAATGAAGTGCAGTTTCATTCCAATCATATTTTAAATATGAAGTACTGAAAAACTCGAGTGATATTTGACTTTCATCCATGGATCCCACTTAAAATAATATTACTTTCTATTTAAATTGTCTTCATTTTAATAAGTATTTATTAAAATATATTAATTTAATATATGAGTTCCACTTTTGAAGTATTAAATAGAGAGCAAGGTTAGAATTGAAAGATTGTTTCAAATGGATGACTCATAAAAAACAAAAATAGAAGTAAATTACACGGATCGTTCTTGCGGTTTGTCACTTATTTCATCATTCGTCCCTAGGCTTCATTAATTACACCAGACATCCCTAACATTTATGTTTTGTCACATTTGTGGTTCCTGACTCAAATGAAATGACTAAACTACCCTTTTCTTTTTAATTTAGACTTTTCTTTTAATTTAATTTTTTTAATTAATAAACTATTATTATTGTTGTTATTTATAATATATACAATTCGCAACCCTTATAATAAGCTGTGAACAGTATTTTGCTAACTTATGCCATCTAGTATATATACCATATATGCTGTAGCTTTATTTAAAACTCTTGTAGCTAAGTTGGGTAACACACTTACCTAAACACAGTGAGTTCCGTGTGCAATTCCTACTGCCCCCATATAGATTCTTTTTTTTTTGTCATGTTTGTAATGATTAGTTTCTTTTTCTGTTTATAATATTTTATTTAATACGATACATAATTTCTTTCTCTTTGAGTAAAGCAATGTAAAGCTTCTCATCTTTAATATACCATATCATTAACACAAGATTTTTTATTTCATCAACTTGGGTTATATATCCTGTCTATAAATTAGAGCTTTATTATTTTATGTATTTTTAATTTTCCTTTTTTTGGGTTTGCTATATCTTTCTTGATTTTGTTTTGCTTTTCTATTTCTCATTTTCGTTATTAATAACATTAAATTTTCTTTATTATTTCTCATAATATCATATAACCGTATCATAATTCTTTTTTTTATTTAAAAAAATTCTTATATGTATTGTTGTTTATATAAAACGATTTACTTTTTCTTTTGTTAATATTATGTTTTTATTATTTTAGTTTTACACTTTATATTACTTTATTTTGTTTTATATGTAAAATTAATCTTAATCTAATAACATAAGTAATGTATATAATTAATCTTCCTGCAATAAATTTAATTCCAAAATATTGTGTAGACAGTTGTAAATTTTTTTTCAACTTTTAATATTATGTCGTTTTTGTTGTAATCTAACTAACTACTTCCTATATCTACGATTGATATTTATACCATAGTTTATTATTATTTGGAAGTATATGTACTTTTGCATTATTTATCTACTTATTCATTTTTCTTGAAAGGTATTTTTAAAATAATAGATTATAAACAATTTACTAATTGAAAAAACTATTTTCAAAGTTAGCTTTATTTACACCGCAACAACGTGCGATCGTCTAACCCTCGTTTATTATAATTATTTATACTTTATGATATAAAAAAAACCTCCCCCCGTTCTCAATTTCTCATACTCTCTCTCGTCTCCTCTCTTAACCACCACAGCCAGCGTCATCACACCATCGGCCACCGTAGGTCACTACCACTGCCACCATGGCACCACCACCACCACCATCTGACTCCCGCCCCGTCGATCAAAAAAACCAAAAGAAAAACAAAAAAAACGTAGGTCAGAAGCCCAGCCACCTAAAAAAAACCAAACACCTCCGGCAACCACCGTAGGTCACCACCACAGCCACCACCGTAGGTCACCACTACAAACCCTAACAAATCAAACAACAACAAACACACACACACACAGAGATCAAAATCAAACAAAAACAAAAACAAATCAAACAAGAACAATCAAGTAGGATCACCACCACCACCGTAGGTCACCATCGCCGACATCTTGCACCAAGAACAAACCCTAATCAAACCCATCAGATCTATAACAAACCCAAAGAATAAACCCTAATCGTTAATCAAAACAAATAAACCACAACCGCCACCAAACTGAAAACCCTAATCAATTTTTTTTAAGATTAGGGTTTCTACACAGAGAGAGCGAGATGTTGGCGACGGGGAAGGAAGGTGGCAGCGGTGGTGAGTCTTCTCCGGCGCTGGTTGTTCTTCAAATGGTTGGCGGGCGGTGGTGGTGATTCCAGCGAGGTGTACAGAGAGAGACGGAGACATACGCTCCGTTCTCGAGATTTTTTAAGAAGGAAAGGGAAGGAAAAGAAAGTGGAAGGAATGGAAGGAAAGGGAAGGAAAGGAGTGAGTTGTGTTCTTGAGTTGGAAGGAAAAGGAAGGAAGTGGAGGGGGAGCTCTTTCCTTCCAAATCATCTCACATTTGGAAGGATAGATTTTTAAACAAATAGCCCCTCCTTCACCCTTTCTTCCCCTCCCTTTCCCTCCTTAAAAAAACTCGAGAACACACAACATTGATGTTTTCCTTCCCTATCCCTCCCTTTCCTTCCAAAAAATAACTCGAGAACACAGCTATAGTGTGAGGAGATGGGAAGAGTACAGAGGGAGACGAAAGAGACAGGGAGTGTATGTTTTGTTTTTTTAATTAATATATTGTTTTTAAAGTTTTAAAGTATTTAAAATAAAGACATGATTTAAAAAAGGTGTTAGGAGCATTTTAGTCATTTTAGGTGTGTTAGGGACTATAAGCGTGACAAATTATATATATATATATATACAATTGACAACTTCTTAGAGTATTATGAGTGGGGAGGGGGATGGGTGAGGGGTAGTGTGGTGAGGGGGTTTCCACTCCATAATGGTGTGGTGGGAGTGTTTTGGGGGGGGGGGGGGGGGGGGGGGGTTGAATACTACTTGAGGGGGTGAGAGTTTGTGGGCTCAATCAGAATAACTCTCTTTTATTAGTTATTTATTTATTGGTAGTGAGGTATTATGTGGGTCCTAGAATTTTATGTGGTATAGTGTGATCACTACATAACTGAGTGGTGGGTAGAGTGGTGAGAAAAAAGCTGATGTGGTGATGTGATGATAGGGAAGGGTTGCAAACACTCTTATCCTGCACTATGAAGGGTGATTTCTAACATGCACCATAATATTTATATTATATATTAACTTCTCAATCTAAAGCATGTTAAAGGTATTAGGTTTAGACCGGGTGTCTAACACTATATTTCTATATCCAAATGGTCTCAAGTTCAAGCCTTCTTTTGGGTTAGTCTTACTTTTTTTTCTTTTTTAGCATTTTCTTCCGTTTGCCTTTTAACTATCTCACGTGTATTTCATGTTTTTACTTTTTTTTTTTCTTTTTAAACATAGAAAGAATTACTGTTTGTATATATCTCTTAATTTTTTTTCTATAATTTCTTCTATATCTATTAATTGCAATCATATATTTTTATCTATTTATTTTTTACTTTCTATAATAACATATATAATTCTTAATATTGTTTTTTTAACTATGTTAAATTACATAAGGAAATATAGAATTGTATTTGTATATATTATGTAATATGATAGTTTCCGACTGTACATAAAACCAAAATTATGTAAAATACAAATACATAAATTTTTACATATATCTAGAAAATACGTTATTTTATTTATTGTCTCATATATTCTTCTATTTTTTTCAATTATTTATCGATAGCAATCATTTATTTCTTTATCTTTTTATAATATATTTGTTTAACATATAAATTTATCTATTTTTAAAAGGTTAAAAATTAGTTAGAAATTTGTTTGAATATGTACCTATACAATATGTTTTTATACAACATTCATGTTTTAACAGTATGTTAAAAAAACGTTATCATAGTTATTGTATTATTACTATAGATGTTTTTTTTTTTTTTATAAAGATTATTATTGGTTTTAAAGATATTGGCATCTAAATAATTGCAGCGTAGCGTGATAAAAAAAACTCGTTATAAACGTTAGGGACGAATAATAAAATAAATCACAAAGGGCGGTGGGATTGTCGTAGCTGTGATCTCGATTAAAAAAATCAAAGAAAGAAATGGACCTAGAAAGAAGCCAAGCAAGTAACTAAGTAAGCAACTAATTTTTGTTTCTATTCTTCTCCACTACTCGACAAAAGGCAAGCAATTAAGCAGGGCAATTCTACTTCGCATTTTGTCTTGCCCTAATTTTTTTTGTCGTTCTTAATTTGTTTAGTTTGGGTTTTTTTTTTTTGTGTGTGTGTGGTTTTTGAGCAGTAGACAATAGAGTTCTTGACTTGTGCACTAATTTTAATTGTTAGTTTGTTATTAGATACTAATTATAATGGTGGATCTTGTAATTGTGATCAAGGACCTATTTTTATGCCCTAATTGTTACTAGATACTAAATTACTTTGTAAAATACTTATAATTACGCTCAATAATCCTGCCCTATTTTGAAGGATTATGATTTGTTGACTAATTATACCTTAATTTTTGTTCTTTTATAGTTGAAATTTCTGCTCGATTTTGGCCAAATTGATTGTGTTTTGTATAAGGTTAATGATTGATTGATTCATTGTTTCAGGTTTTTGAGTATTTGTGTTTTAGGTTATTAAGTTATTGGCTTGCATATGTGTTTGTTTTAGGTTATTGGTATTAGGTTATTGTGTTTTGTTTTAGATTCTGACCTTAAAACCGAACAACACCCCAAATTTTAATTAAATTTTACTTTTGTCATTATATGGTGCCACCGGTGTGCCCCTGCCTAAGAAGTCCGTTGTCATTTTCTTAGGTGCACACTCACTCTTTGACAAAGTTACCAAAATCATGACCTCAGGACAAGGTTTTCTGTGTTAGGTCGTGACACAATAAGTGCAACTCAATAAAAGTCAACTTTATACCCGTCAATTAGTTATTATAGTAGATAGATATTATTATTCAAATCATATATGTTTGCATCTTCATAAATTCTTGTTTGTCCCTATCGTTAGTGATGAGTGAACCATGGATTTCTCCTTCTTGTTGTTTTGTCTTAGTTCTCATAATCTTATATTGCTTCTCTTCCACAGCAGCCCAGCCGCCCTTTGATTACCCAATTGCAAATCTTTCCACCACATGGAACAACACTGCATCTCCAATCAGCGATGTTAATTACACAGATGGCTCAGGGGTCCGAGCCATCCTCCTTAGAGGATCACAAGGACCAAAATTTGCCTGCGGTTTCTACTGCAATGGAACCTGCACTTCTTACCTCTTTGCTGTCTTCATAATTCTAACCAACAGTGGGGGTATAATTGTTTCACCCGGTATTGGGTTTCCTCAAGTTGTTTGGTCAGCAAACCGAGACAATCCGGTTAGCTATGGAGCAATACTAAATCTCACTACAACTGGAGAATTGGTACTGCAGGATGCTGATGGAAGCACAACTTGGACTACTAACACTTCTGGAAAGTCTGTTGTTGGTATGAACTTAACTGATACCGGAAACCTAGTGCTGTTTGATGTCAATAGCTCTGTTGTTTGGCAGTCTTTCGATTACCCAACAGACTGTTTGGTACCGGGGCAAAGGCTATTTCAAGGACAGCAGCTGATACCTAGTGTTTCATCAACCAATTGGACAGCTCAAAAGGACTTGTTTTCTCTTCAAGTCACGGATAAAGGTTTGTTTGCTTATGTTGGATCAAACCCACCTCTAGATTATTATCATAATGTGGTCAATGACAACGATACAATTCAAGGAAGAAGCTATGTTAGGTTCTTGAATGGGAGTTTGTCTTTATTTATTCATTCTGCTGAGCCAAGCAATCCTGATGATGTGATTACCACACCTCCAGCATTATCCTCTCAATATATAAAATTTATGCCAAATGGGCATTTAGTAGTGTTTGAATGGCAACGAGGGTGGGTAGTAGTGGCTGATCTACTTACCAGTTATCTTGGAGAGTGTAATTATCCTTTGGCATGTGGGAGAAATGCTGTTTGTTCCGGAAATCAGCAATGTAGTTGTCCTGTATCAAAAGCTCCCAGGATAGATTATTTCAGACCGGTGAATGATCGGCAACCCAACCTAGGTTGCTCTGAAATTACTCCTCTCACATGTAACACCACTCAAGATCAAGTTTTTATTTCACTTGAGAATGTATATTACTTCACCTCTATTGCAGACACGGAAATGGTTAATGTGGAGACTTGCAAGCAAGCATGTCTTAACAATTGTTCATGCAAAGCTGCTCTATTTCAGTACGGTATGAACTCTTCAGCTGGATCTTGCTATCTACCTTCTGAGCTTTTTACAATGATGAATGGTGATCCGGATGAAACTCATTACAACTCTTCGGCTTTTGTGAAAGTCCAAAATGTAAGATCACCTCCTTTGTCTAAGCCTCAAATCCCGAAAAGAAAAGGTCGGGTTACAACATTTGTTATTGGATCCATATTTGGAAGTTTTTCGCTTTTGCTCGTGGTTTTATGTCTTATCATATCCATAATTCGTAAGCGAAGAAGGAATGCTAAAATGGCGGAAGATTATATAGATGAGGTACCAGGATTGACCACTAGGCTATCCTATGAAGAATTGAAAACAGCCACAGATAATTTCAGTATAAAGCTTGGTCAAGGAGGGTTTGGATCAGTTTTCGAAGGGACTCTCGAAGACGGTTCAAAGATTGCAGTAAAATGTCTTGAGGGTCTTGGGCAGGTTAACAAATCATTCCTAGCTGAGGTTGAATCCATTGGAAGTATTCACCATGTTAATTTGGTTAGACTTAGAGGATTTTGTGCTTGGAAATCTCAACGATTTCTCGTCTATGAATTCATGAGTAATGGATCATTAGATAGGTGGATCTACCATGAAGATCGAGAGCATGTACTGGAATGGGAATGCAGAAAGAAAATCATTCTTCATATAGCCAAAGGTTTAGCATATCTTCATGAAGATTGTAGTCAAAAAATCATCCACCTTGATATTAAACCTCAAAACGTACTTCTAGACAACGAGTTCAATGCTAAAGTATCTGATTTCGGGTTGTCTAAACTTGTTGACAGAAATCAAAGCCAAGTGATGACTACCATAAAAGGAACCCCCGGATACATGGCTCCAGAATGGTTGAGCTCGGTTATTACTGAAAAAGTGGATGTCTACAGCTTTGGGATAGTTGTCTTAGAGATATTGTGTGGGCGAAAGAATTTTGACATATCGCAGCCTGAAGAAAGTAGGCACTTACTTGGTGTCTTTCAGAAATGCTGGGAACAAGGGAAATTGTTAGACATTGTTGACAAGCATAGTGAAGATATGCAGACACACAGTTCAGAAGTCGTGGATATGTTGAGAGTGGCTTCATGGTGTTTACAAAGTGATTATACGAGAAGGCCTTCAATGGCAGTAGTGGTTAAGGTTTTAGAAGGCGTATTGCAAGTTGAATCTAGCTTGGACTACAACTTCACAGATCCCAGACTGCATAAAATAGCAGTTGAACATGATCAGAAAGATATAACACCATTGTTGGCTTCTGTTCTATCCGGGCCTAGATATTGAAGTTGAACATGATCAGAAACATATAACACCATGAGGTTTTTGTGGATGATTTTATGTACCGCGTGTTAAATCCTTTTAGATTAGCGGTACTGCTTTTCTTGATGTCTTTCTTCCCCAATTATTTGGCTATCTATTTGTGCTGTATGTTCTATTCTGGGAATTCACTGAATTGATTAATTAGACTTAGACATTGCTAATTATGTGCTCCATCTGCATCACCATTTGTTTTAGAAGGATGAAAAATCATAAGCTTTGGTTTTGAGAGAAGATACCATGACTATTGAAATTATAAAATGCTTACATATGTAAGCCCCTCTTGTATGAATTTCTGAATCTCATGTTGCGGATAAATACTATGAACTCTTTCTAAAAGAATCGCATCGACCTTCGGTTGTTAAACGAGTGTTATCGCTTTCGTCTCGACTCATTTCCACCTAAGTTAATTTCGTGTCACTTTAATTCATGTTCGGTTTAGATCGTGTTTTGTGTTGACCTATTTTACTAGAAAAAAGATCCATGTGTTTTTTGGGAAAATTTTGGGCTTTTAGATCGGGTTTCAGGTTGGTCCATTTTCGAGAAAACAAACATATATAATTAACTTTACATAACCTTTCCGCTGTTTTTAGGCATCGGGTCGGGTTTAATTTTTATTTTTGAGTATCTCGATATTGTTTTACGGATATTTTTAGGTTTTAATTTTTTATACCGTCTTTTTACTTGGATTTTTGTTTAATTTTTTTATTTTATTTAATGGTTTATTCAGGCTCATCCGGTTTATAATGTCATTTCAGGTAAACAAGTTGATAAAACTTGACGTTTTTTTTGTGTGTGTCATGTTTGCGTTATCCATTTTTATCCATTTTATGTACGTTTTAGGTCTAATTTCGGGTTCATAACTCAGACCGCCAGCCTTAGTAATTTATGTTTTACAATGTTAGAATTTGTGTTTTCCATTTAGTATGTTGACCTTTACGGGTGTTCACTGATCAGATAAAACCGAATTATCGAACCGAAAATTTTGGATCGGACTATTTGGTTCAGATATATCGGATTTTGAATTGAATTACATCAAAACCGAATAATTACTATGGATTTCGGTTTGGTTTGGTTACTATATCTAAACTGAATAAACCGAATAAGAATATATATATATATATATATATATATATATATATATATATATATATATAGGGGAGGGTTCCATTAAGAACCGATTTTAGTGCAAGAACCGCGAGAACCAATCTTAGCCGTTGATTTGATAAATGGAATTCATGGATGGAGAGCGTGGGGGGGATCGAGTGAGGCAGGGTGTATGTGAGGAATTCATGGGTGGGCAATGACATTGAAAGAGGGGGAATTGGACGGCTCAGATTGGTTCTCGCGGTTCTTGCATTAAAAATGGTTCTCGATTGAACTTCTTCCTATATATATATATACTTATATACTACTATATAAACCAATTAAATATTCTCTCTCCTCTTTAGTTTTAAGTGTTCTTAACATTTAATTAAAATAAAATCTTGATCATTCAATTTTTTAAAATTAATCTCATCTACTCAATCTTTAAAAATTTCATTATTTTTTTTAATTTATTTTAACTTTTTATTTATTTAAAATATACTCTTTCACGCTAGCACAAACACAATTATCAAGCCACATCAACATAATTTTTAAAATCTTATTAACTTTTCTTTATTTATTTCACCGCTATAAATTTTTTCCTATTTTAATGTTTTTCAGAATTTATTTTTAAAATTAATACAATAGTTAAACGTAAATTAAAAAAAAAAAAAAAACAAAACAGATTTGTTGTTGTAGAAAATTTTTCCTTAACATTTAATCGTACGAAAAACATATTATTATATTTTTAAAAACGAAATATTGTAAAATAAAAACTATTTACCGTCGTAAATTACGCAAATACAATTATAGTGTATAATAAAACTTAAGTAATTCAGACTTCGAATTTATAATCTGATTTTTACTCGAAGCGAACTTAGGGTTACCATGACGGACCCTTCATCACAGGTTCTTCGTTTCCATTTGTCCGCATATTTACAGTTTTTACACCTTCTGGGTGAAGATATGCAACTTGTAGCTCATGACTTTGAAAACAACAGACCTCAGAACATGGTTTTCTCATTCTGTGGCAGGTAACTCTACAAAAGTCAACTTATACACATCCATTACTTATTTATAGTAATAGACATTGTCTAAATCGTCTCTTCATCTTCATAGATTCATGTTTATTCATATCTGAGTGATGAGTACACCATGGATACCTTCTTCTTGTTTTGTCATTATTTTCATCATCTTTAATTGCTACTCTGCCACTGCCCAGCCCCCTTTGATTACCCAAGTGCAAATCTTTCCACTACATGGATCAACACAGATTCTGCACCCCACTCTATAAATTTCACAGATGACTCGGGGGTCCGAGTCAGCCTCATCCGAGCCATCCTTCTTAGAGGATCATTTGGACCCAAATTCGCCTGCGGTTTCTACTGCAATGGAACATGCACCTCGTACCTCTTTGCTGTCTTCATTGTTCAAACTAACAGCGGGGGTGGAATTGTTCAACCTGCTTTTGGGTTTCCTCAAGTAGTTTGGTTAGCTATGGAGCAACACTAAATCTCACTGCAACTGGAGAATTGGTACTACAAGATGCTGATGGAAGCACAATGTGGGCCACCAACACTGCTGGGAAATCTGTTGCTGGTATGAACTTAACTGATACTGGAAATCTAGTGTTGTTTGATGTCAAAGGTTCTGTTGTTTGGCAGTCTTTCGATTACCCAACAGACTGTTTGGTACCAGGGCAACAGCTATTTCAAGGACAGCAGCTGATACCTAGTGTTTCATCAACCAATTGGACAGCTCAAAAGAACTTGTTTTCTCTTCAGGTAACAGATAAAGGTTTGTTTGCTAATGTCGGATCAAACCCACCTCAAGACTATTACAATAGATTGGTCTTTGGCAATGATACAAATAAAGGAAGAAGTTATGTTAGGTTCTTGAATGGGAGTTTGTCTTTATTTATTCTTTCTGTTGAGCCAAGTGGTCCTGATGATGTGATTACCACACCTCCAGCGTCATCGTCTCAGTATATAAAATTTATGCCAAATGGGCATTTAGTAGTGTTTGAGTGGCAACCAGGGTGGATAGTAGTGGCTGATCTACTTACAGGTTATCTTGGAGAGTGTAATTATCCAATGGCATGTGGGAGAAATGCTGTTTGTTCGAGCAATCAGCAATGTAGTTGTCCAGTATCAAGCTCTCCCAGGATAGATTATTTCAGAGCAGTAAATAATCAGCAACCGAACCTAGGTTGCTCTGAAATTACTCCTCTCGCATGTAACACCACTCAAGATCAAGTTTTTATTTCACTTGAGAATGTATATTACTTCAACTTTATTGCAGACATGAAAAAGGTAAATATGGGGGCTTGCAAACAAGCGTGTCTTAATAATTGCTCATGCAAAGCAGCTGTTTTTCAATATGGTTTTAATTCTTCAGGCGGAGATTGTTATTTACCTTCCGAGCTTTTTACAATGACGAATGCTAATCCGGATGTAATTCATTACAACTCTTCAGCTTTTATAAAAGTCCAGAATGTAAGATCTCCTCCTGTCTCTACTCCTCAAATAGCGAAAAGAAAAGGTCGGGTTACAATAACAGTAGTTATTGGATCCATAATCGGAAGTTTTTCGCTTTTACTTGCGGTTCTAAGTTTTATTATATATACAATTCGCAAGCGAAGAAGGAATGCTAAAATGGAGGAAGAGTATATGGAGGAAGTATCAGGATTGACCACTAGGTTTTCCTACGAAGAACTAAGAATAGCCACAGAGAATTTCAGTAAAAAGCTAGGTCAAGGAGGATTTGGATCAGTTTATGAAGGGACTCTCGAAGACAGCTCAAAGATTGCAGTAAAATGTCTTGAGGGTCTTGGGCAGGTTAAAAAATCATTTCTGGCTGAGGTTGAATCCATTGGAAGTATTCACCATGTTAATTTGGTTAGACTTAGAGGATATTGTGCATGGAAATCTCAACGGCTTCTCGTGTATGAATTCATGAGTAATGGATCATTAGATCGGTGGATCTACCATGGAGATCGAGAGAACGTACTTGAATGGAAATGCAGAAAGAAAATCATTCTCGATATAGCCAAAGGTTTAGCATATCTTCATGAAGCTTGTAGGCAAAAAATAATCCACCTTGATATCAAACCTCAAAACATACTCCTAGACAGCGATTTCAATGCTAGAGTATCTGATTTCGGGTTGTCTAAACTCGTTGACAGAAATCAAATTGAAGTGATGACTACCATGAAAGGAACCCCAGGGTATATGGCCCCAGAATGGTTGAGCTCCGTTATTACTGAAAAAGCGGATGTGTACAGCTTTGGGATCGTTGTCTTAGAAATCTTGTGTGGGAGGAAGAATTTTGACAGATCGCAGCCTGAAGAAAGTTGGCACTTACTTGGCGTCTTTCAAAAATGTTGGGAACAAGGGATATTGCTAGATATTGCTGACAAGCATAGTGAAGATATGCAGACACACAGTTCAGAAGTTGTGGATATGATGAAAGTGGCTTCATGGTGTTTACAAACTGATTATACGAGAAGGCCTTCAATGTCAGTAGTGGTTAAGGTTTTAGAAGGCGTATTGCAAGTTGAATCTAGCTTGGACTACCACTTCACAGATCCCAGACTGCAGAAAACAGCAGTTGAACATGATCAAAGAGATATGACACCATTGTTGGCTTCTGTTCTATCCGGGCCTAGATGAGTTACCATGAGGTTCTTTTGGATGATTGATTTAATGCACCTTTTAACTCTTTTGTTGTTTTCTTTAGTTACCTGAACTGCTAGTTCTTGATGTATTTCTTTCCCAATCATTTGGCCTTGTTTATCTTCATTCCAAACTAATTGGATATCCATCTATCTGATATTGATCATTTTTCCCACTGTCATATGATCGAAAGTGGTGCGTGTATACATGTATCGCATGTTTCTACTCGCATCTTCGACAAGACTGCTAACGAAATATTGAAACAAGTCCAATTCATGGCGGTTGTAGTGACTTTTCGTATTTAACAGACCCACCAT
This sequence comes from Pulicaria dysenterica, assembly GCA_947179395.2. Classification (NCBI taxonomy): domain Eukaryota; kingdom Viridiplantae; phylum Streptophyta; class Magnoliopsida; order Asterales; family Asteraceae; genus Pulicaria; species Pulicaria dysenterica. Next base: position 108,300,335 of record OX359288.1, on the reverse strand, counting down.
CATTGCAGGTTTCTCTGTTTATTATAACTTCTTTCTTCTTTTACTTACTAGTCAACGTATCTACATATTCTATACTTTTTCCCGAATGAATGCCAGCTGGCCCTTATGATGAAAATGAGTCAACATTAGCTTACACTTAAATTCTCCAAACTCATATAAATACTAGCTAGTCACATAATGTGTTCACCTTCTAAGTTCTTTACTACCAGACACTTCATTGAGTCTAATGCTAAATCTTGGGTGTTGTCCAGAAAGTATGTTGAATCCTTTGCCTACATCCCAAATTCTGGCCCGTTATCAAAGAGAAGATATCAACTTGCAAAAGTCTTAGGTTACACGATTGGAAGCTTATTGGTTCTGCTTGTTGTGATTGTGGGTTTTATTTTGTTCATTGTCTGCAGGCAAAAAGCGAATGTTGAGATAACAGAAGAGTATTTAGTTAAAGTAGCAGGAATGCCAAATTGGTTTTCTCTGAGGGATTGAAAAACACAACAATAAGTTTTAGTCAACAGCAAAAGTAGAGTTTTGTGATTGTTCTCTTGGAGATCTTGAATGGGGGCAAAGATGTTTTATGTAACTGAGCTGGATGAAAGGTGGCGCTTACTCAAAAGTCCTGGGAGCAAGTTATGTTTTCTTAAATATAAGGATAATGATTTCAATGTACATAATTTGCTTGTTTTGTCTTTGTTAGAAGGTGTTCAATACTCAATCTGCTAGACACATCTGTCATGAACTTAAAGAGACATTGGAAGAGTAGGAACTAAAAGACTACTCTCTCTCTCTCTCTCTCTCTCTCTGGTTTTGCCTCCCTGGCGTAGTATGGCAATCAAACCAGCATCTTTTTAGTTGTAATTATGAGCATTTGATAAGCTTAGGGAGTTAGTTACCATGTTCTTTCATCTTGTTTCTTGCATTGAACATGTGCTTTTTTTCAGGCAAATATGAACATAAAGATGGTGATATGGATCTCCAAGAGAAAGATGCTTTTTTGCAGGGAAGACCACAGTAACATTCTCCAAGCTCGCATGTGTTAAAGTTATTCCTGACATAAAGCAATAGCTCTGTTGTTTGGCAGTCTTTCGATAACCCAACAGACTGTTTGGTATCAGGGCAAAAGCTATTTCAAGGACAGCAGCTGATACCTAGTGTTAACATCAACCAATTGGACAGCTCAAAAGGACTTGTTTTCTCTTCAGGTCACAGGTAAAGGTTTGTTTGTTTATGTTGGATCAAACCCACTACAAGGCTATTACTATAAATTGGTCTCTGGCAATGATACAAATAAAGGAAGAAGATATGTTAGATTCTTGAATGGGAGTTTGTCTTTATTTATTCTTTCTGTCGAGCCAAGCGGTCCTGATGATGTGATTACCACACTTCCAGCATCATCGTTTCAGTATTTAAAATTTATGCCAAATGGGCATTTAGTGGTGTTTGAATGGCAACCAGCCAACCAGGGTGGGTAGCAGTGGCTGATCAAAACTTCAAAAGTTTCCGTAGATTCGATAAGAACTTTTAAAACAATTATCATTATTGTTTTATTTAGGTTCCCGTGTATTATTCGGATTAATATTTCTAAAAACAATTTAGCATGAGAAATTCCAAAATTTTGAAAACAATTATCAAAGGATTCCGAAGATTTGATTTATAATTAAAAATTGGGTATTAATAATTGAGTTTCAATTTGACTATTTAAAGTCAAAATTTGACTTTCAATTTTAATCAAATGAATGTATATGATTTATATTGATTAAATGAAAGGTTTGGATTTTTTTTACTTAAATTGATAATAGTTAGTCTTTTATTTATATTAGAAGATTGGTTACTTTAATTACTTGATATCAAGTTAATTTGTGTATTTACTTGAATAGTCAAATCGCTTCATATCAAGTTAAGTGGTTTGCTTAATCGAATACTTAAATTACTTTATAATTGATTAATAAATCATGTTTTGCAAAATGCATTAACCCTCTAGTCAAAAAAGAAATAAAAAGAAGAATTTGAAAACCTAAAACAATCTCAAAGAAGATCAATTGATTAATTCATTAAGAATTTGAACACCAAAATAATTGTAAGTTTCTTATTTAACGTTTTATATATTTTAGTTTGTTTTTGTATAATTTTGTATTTTTAGCGGCCATTAAATTAGTTTTGCCCCGGGCCTCGAAATTTTTTGAAACGGCCCTAAGTGTAATTATCGTTTGGCATGTGGGAGAAATGGTGTTTGTTAGGGAAATCAGCAATGTAGTTGTCCAGTATCAAGCTCTCCAAGTATAGATTATTTAAGACCGGCGAATGATCGGCAACCCAACCTAGGTTGCTCTGAAATTACTCCTTTCACATGCAACACCATCAAGATTAAGTTTTTATTTCACTTGAGAATGTATATTACTTCACCTTTTATGTAAAAGTCCAGAATGTAAGATCACCTCCTTTGTCTACGCCTCAAATAGCGAAAAGAAAAGTTCGGGTTACAACAACAATTGTTACTGGATCCATAATTGGAAGTTTTTCGCTTTTGCTTGTGGTTTTATGTCTTATCGTATCCATAATTCGTAAGCGAAGAAGGAATGATAAAAGGGAGGAAGAGTAACTTTGCCGTTCAAACCTTGCCGTTCAAAAAAAAAGCATTGACATTGGAGTTTAATTCTAACTTGGGGTTTACTAACTTACTAACAACTAACTTTGCCGTTCAAAAAAAAAGTATATATATAGATGAGGTACCAGGATTGACCACTAGGTTATCCTATGAAGAATTAGAAACAGTCACAGATAATTTCAATATAAAGCATGGTCAAGGAAGGTTTGGATCAGTTTCGAAGGGACTCTTGAAGATGGTTTAAAGATTGCAGTAAAATGTCTTGAGGGTCTTGGGCAGGTTAGCAAATTAATCATTCCTAGCTAAGGTTGAATCCATTGGAAGTTTTCACCATGTTAACTTGGTTAAGACTTAGAGGATTTTTACACGGGCCGCTTAGCTAGTATTATTAAAAAGACTAGCAAGAGGCTAGAAGATAGTACAAAGAAACATATACAAACTACAAGCAAGACCAAGGAAAACAGCACCATTCTAGCCATTTGGTCGATAAATCTATAGATTTTACTTTATTTTTAAAGCAATAATACGACAACGTCAGCACTTGACTTGCCACTAGCACCTCTTTCTCGCCAGATTTTACCGTACCTTAACTTCCAAATGCTCCAAAAGAAAATATATAATATTACGAGCATTATTGTCTTCTTCTTTCCCTTTAATAAAGTTTATCACACCAGTTGAATAGTTGATTTACCGAATGAATCCCATCCAAGCTAACACCCAACCAAGTGCATATCTCCATCAATACCTTTTTTGTTATTTTACAGTCAATAAAGATATGGTTTTCGTCTTCCTCTCCGTCCCCACATAAGGAACAAGAAGTAGAATTAAGAGATATACCTCGATTTTTAAGGTTTCTTTTGATAGGTAGCCTTTCGTGAAAAACACGCCAAGCTAGAACGTTGACTCTCGGAGGAACCCAACTAGACCAGATTAATTCCTTTCTCCCCCCGGTACCAATGAAAAGTCATCATAAACTTTCCTAGCTTAAACCACGGGGAATATGCCCGAAGGAGCAACGCCCACCTATCTGACTATAACAACTCGACTATTATCCGCTTCTTCGTGCTGAAATCATGACTGCAAAGGCAAATTTATTTTAATAAAATCCGAGTGGATATTAAGGATATTTCGCCACATCCCCATGAATTTCCTTTTTAAATTTATAAACCCACCATCACTTCCACGGAGATCACATATTAATATTTTCCACATAGAGGATTCTTTATTTTTAAATTTCTGCCACCAAAATACTAATAGTGCGAGATATTGCGCCTTAAGGCTACCAATACTCAAACCACCTTTTTTTTCTAGCAATGCCCACAAGTAAATCCCCAAAAGAACTTTGACCGAATAGTTTTAAGTTGCATGATGATTTTGTTAAAGCCTTAAATGAGAGAGAAAAAAAAATACTATCAAATGCTTTCCAAGTAAAAGTCAGTCTCCCACCAAACGATAGTTCGCTCGATTTCCATTTAGATAGCTTCGTGTTGGATACTCCGGTAAAGTGATTTTGAAAACTTTATAGTTGAAAACAGTTATTTATTTATAGTAATCGATATAGTCTAAATCATATCTTCATCTTCATAGATTCATGTTTATTCATATCGTGAAGGATGAGTACACCATGGATATATTCTTCTTGTTTTGTGTTAACTTTCATCACCTTAAATTGCTACTCTGCTACTGCCCAGCCCCCCTTTGATTACCCAAGTGCAAATCTTTCCACCACATGGATCAACACAGATTCTGCACTCCACTCTGATAACTTCACAGAGTCAGGGAACCCAGTCAGCCTCATCCGAACCATCCTCCTTAGAGGAACATTTGGACCCAAATTCGCCTGCGGTTTCTACTGCAATGGAACATGCACCTCTTACCTCTTTGCTGTCTTCATTGTTCAAACTAACAGTGGGGGTGGAATTGTTGAATTTACTTTTGGGTTTCCTCAAGTAGTTTGGTCAGCAAACCGAGACTATCCGGTTAGCTATGGAGCATCACTAAATCTCACTGCAACTGGAGAATTGGTCCTACAAGATGCTGATGGAAGCACAGTTTGGACCACCAACACTTCTGGGAAATCTGTTGTAGGTATGAACTTAACAGATGCTGGAAACCTAGTGTTGTTTGATATCAAAGGTTCTGTTGTTTGGCAGTCTTTCGATTACCCAACAGACTGTTTGGTACCGGGGCAACAGCTATTTCAAGGACAGCAGCTGATACCTAGTGTTTCATCAACCAATTGGACAGCTCAAAAGGACTTGTTTTCTCTTCAGGTAACAGATAAAGGTTTGTCTGCTTATGTTGGATCAAACCCACCTAAAGACTATTACAATAAATTGGTCTTTGGCAATGATACAAATAAAGGAAGAAGATATGTTAGGTTCTTGAATGGGAGTTTGTCTTTATTTGTTCTTTCTGTTGAGCCAAGTGGTCCTGATGATGTGATTACCACACCTCCAGCGTCATCGTCTCAGTATATAAAATTTATGCCAAATGGGCATTTAGTAGTGTTTGAATGGCAACCAGGGTGGATAGTAGTGGCTGATCTACTTAGTCTTGGAGACTGTAATTATCCAATGGCATGTGGGAGAAATGCTGTTTGTTCCAGCAATCAACAATGTAGTTGTCCAGTATCAAGCTCTCCCAGGATAGATTATTTCAGACCAGTGAATGATCAGCAACCCAACCTAGGTTGCTCTGAAATTACTCCTCTCGCATGTAACACCACTCAAGATCAAGTTTTTATTTCACTTGAGAATGTATATTACTTCAAGTTTATCGCAGACATGAAAAGTGTAAATATGGGGACTTGCAAACAAGCGTGTCTTAACAATTGCTCATGCAAAGCAGCTGTATTTCAATATGGTTGGAATTCTTCAGGTGGAGATTGTTATTTACCTTCCGATCTTTATACAATGATGAATGCTGATCCGGATGTAAATCAGTACAACTCTTCTGCTTTTATCAAAGTCCAAAATGTAAGATCGCCTCCTGTCTCTACGCCTCAAGTAGCAAAAAGAAAAGGTCGGGTTACAATAGCAGTAGTTGTTGGATCCACAATTGGAAGTTCTTCGCTTTTACTTGCTGTTCTAAGTTTTAGTATATTCCTAATTCGCAAGCGAAGAAGGAATGCTGAAATGGAGAAAGAGTATATGGAGGAAGTACCTGGATTGACCACTAGGTTTTCCTACGAAGAACTGAGAAGAGCCACGGAGGATTTCAGTAAAAAGCTAGGTCAAGGAGGATTTGGATCAGTTTACGAAGGGACTCTCGAAGACAGCTCGAAGATTGCAGTAAAATGTCTTGAGGGTATTGGGCAGGTTAAGAAATCATTTCTGGCTGAGGTTGAATCCATTGGAAGTATTCACCATGTTAATTTGGTTAGACTTAGAGGATATTGTGCATGGAAATCTCAACGACTTCTCGTGTATGAATTCATGAGTAATGGATCATTAGATCGGTGGATCTACCATGGACATAGAGAGAACATACTGGAATGGAAATGCAGAAAGAAAATCATTCTCGATATTGCCAAAGGTTTAGCATATCTTCATGAAGATTGTAGGCAAAAAATCATCCACCTTGATATCAAAGCTCAAAATGTACTTCTAGACAGCGATTTCAATGCTAGAGTATCTGATTTCGGGTTGTCTAAACTCGTTGACAGAAATCAAAGCGAAGTGATGACTACCATGAAAGGAACCCCAGGGTATATGGCCCCAGAATGGTTGAGCTCCGTTATTACTGAAAAAGTGGACGTGTACAGCTTTGGGGTCGTTGTCTTAGAAATCTTGTGTGGGAGGAAGAATCTTGACAGATCGCAGCCTGAAGAAAGGTGGCACTTACTTAGTGTCTTTCAAAAGTGTTGGGAACAAGGTATATTGCTAGATATTGCTGACAAGCATAGTGAAGATATGCAGACACAGTTCAGAAGTTGTGGATATGATGAAAGTGGCTTCATGGTGTTTACAAACTGATTATACGAGAAGGCCTTCAATGTCAGTGGTGGTTAAGGTCTTAGAAGGTGTATTGCAAGTTGAATCTAGCTTGGACTACAACTTCACAGATCCCAGACTGCAGAAAACAGCGGTTGAACATGATCAAAGAGATATGACACCATTGTTGGCTTCTGTTCTATCTGGGGCTCGATGAGTAACCATGAGGTTCTTGTGGATCTGGGACTTTATGCAGCTTATAACTTTTTCGATGTTTTCTTTAATTACCTGAACTGCTAGTTCTTGATGTATTTCTTTCCTAATCATTTGGCCTTGATTAACTTCATTCCAAACTAGTTGGATATCCATCTATCTGTGTTGTATGTTCTGTTCTGGGTAATTCACTAATGTAATTGATTGAGACCTTGTGTGTGCTTGCCAATATAATCTAAGTGAGAGCTAAATGTTCCCTTGATTTCAAGTTTTCAACTTATCGTAAGTCTCATCATCATCCAACTGTGCACTTCATTAGAGGAAGTATGGCAGAGCTCAGTTATCAGTGAAAAAGTAAGTGTTGTGATTGTGCTCTTGGAGATCTTGAATGGAACCAGCACTTACTCAAAAGTTCTGGGAGTAAGGAATGGTTTTTTTTTTAATAATGATTAAAAATAATTTGCTTGTTTTGTCTTTGTTAGAAGGTGTTCAATACTCAATCTGCTAGACACATCTTTCTTGAACTTAAAGAAGCGTTGGAAGAGTAGAAATTAATTAGCAACTAGCTAGGGAAGTAGCCAACAAATTGCCACTTTTAAGACCTGTTTTTTTTTTCTTCCTTTTTTAAGCACATGGGCAACAAAGCAAAAACCAAGCTGACGACAAATTACAGCACCATTACAAGCTTGAGCTTCATTAAAAAAATACTAATGAAAAATTACAGCAATGTAAAAAGGGCTGCAGCCACAGCGAAGAACAGGAGAATTCGCAGTAACAGCTGAGAACGAGTGGTTGTGTGGTCTTTGAGGAGTTGAGCACTGAGCAATTAAAGATTTATCCGAAAGAGATTTGGGTTAAATTGGAGACTTTGGGAGAAGTCTCAATGATATGATTTTTGTTATTTAGTAATTTGGGTTTTAGTTATAATTAAATCAAAGAAAAGGAATTCCCATGTGCGGGTGTAAAACTATAGCATGTCTTAATATAAAATTTCTATACACATTCCTAAAGAAAATATTTGACTCAAGTCACCAAGTACACTTGGTGTACTGCATAAAGTTAGCCACCCCACTCAACATATGGTTTCATTTGTGAAATAATAATGTAACAAAAAGAATCATACATGGAATAACTTCAATTCCTGCTCATTACTACTACTCCTACTACATTTCTTTCCTTACACAGGTGGTGGTTCTTTCACGCAATCCGAAGCATCTGGAAGAAGCCTCACATTAGCTGATATATGGAATACAAACCTGCTTAACAATGAAAGGTTCCTCTGCAAGACTTAGTGGTGCAGTTAATAAGTAAGAAAACTATTTCTGTTTCCATAAACAATGTCGGTGAGAGGACGATCACCCACCTGAAACAAATATGTGTTTTACTGTTTTATTAAAATTCGATACACGTACACGATATAAAACCTTTTTCCGGAAAATAATATATACCATTACGAGTTTTGACATCCAAAGTGTTTTTCAAGTTCTTCAGCTGAACCAGCTGGCTTCTTCATCTCTAAAAAGTAAAGACACAATGCAAGATAAATCATGCCAACGTTTTCAGTATTTAATCTTTAGGTTTAGACTTCAGTAAATCACATTTTTTGTTTAAAAAATGCATAAAAGAGTAGATAATAATTTATAAATTCTTTGATGAAAACAAATTCATATAAATAAAATTTCCGTATCTTCATAAAAGAGTATATGTTAATACATAAAAGTAATAAATAAAAGTTTCTTCCCAAGCACGGGCTAATTATCCCTAGTATAGTAGTATTAGATAAAAGTGTGAAAATATCAATCCTAAGCCCCTATATGCAGGAGAAGACTCTCGTACACAAAACTCACCGTCGGCGACTCGGCCTCATCACCCAATCGCGCAGCAACTCACGAAAGGTACTCAGTTTGGAACCCTAATCTGATGATTCGATTTCTCATCCACATCAAAAGATTCTCCAAATTGACGAGTTCTCCAAACCGATATCTCGAGATTGCTTTGAATCCACATGGATCGACATATTTGAAGCAATTGATAAGCACTATGAGGTGGAATTTTCATTTTACATCGATTAAAGTATGAGTAAACACCGATTTCCTGCTCAATCGATTTGAATCCAAACCGATTTCTCGCGATTCCTTTTGTTGCTGCTCAATCTACGAGATTTTGGTACGTTTTTTTGTTTGTTCCATCTGCAATTGCTTTTGACTTGTTAAAATCTTTAGGTTATAGATTAAGAAATGATATAATTTGCAATTTATGATCATTATTCTTGTTTGTGGATCGCTACATACCTTTGCTTCTTCATTTTTTTCCTGGATACTTGATGTGCAGATCTTGTAATAACTAACTTAAAAATTGGGATGTGCATTCACCCTCATATTTGTTCCCAACTTCTGTTATCAAAGCAAACATGTTTACATTATGAGCCATGGACAAATGTGTAAAAAAATGATTTTTTTGGCACTGTTCTTTAATTAGCCTTCTTACCTGTACGGCTTTACCTTCTTGTTAGGTACATGAGCTCTGCTTGAGATCATCTCCAATTTAAGATTTTGTTCCTTTGTAAAACTACTGTATGCTGTATGCATAGTTTCTAGAAAATTCACATATATTAAAGCATCATCTTCCTTATCAAGGCAACACATGGTAGTTTCGTATTATTTAAAGATTCATATTTAATCAACCCTAATTATGTTTGTGAAATTTGTAGAAATTTTAAATATTAGTTAGTTTTCTATTAACCATGTCTAGAGATTTTATTAATCCATCCTGTGGGTATCACTTCTTGTTCATACTGCCGGGTTCTTGTTCTGACTTTAGGATGTATAATATTCCTGTCGTGTTACATTCTTGTGCATTTGCTATTAAAAGGGCATGATAAATTGAGGAAAAGATTAGAGGTATGAAGCATTGTGTGTGATTGTGTAAAATATGCTAACTTACTGTAGAAGTGGCATTTTATTCTTTGTTTATTGATGTCATGTTAATATTCAGAGGGTTCTGGTGAAGTTAATTTGCAGCTTCTTTGTGGCATCGTGGACAGGGGTTGTCAAATATCATGGTCCTCGGCCTTGTGCAAGGCCTAAACAGGTAAAAGATTGATGGGTGTTTTCAATTAGTTTTAGTAGATCTTGTTTTTTTGATAAATTAGTACATTTAACTATTCAACTTCTCGCATTTGACAGTTTAATTTGAGTGCCTGATTGTTCAGCTTATAAGTGCTCAAGCTATATTACTTAGAAATAGGGAATAGCAACTAAAGCATGTTCAATTAAGAATAATAGGTCCATCACATGTAAATTAAACTACTAGCTGCCTTATGTATGTGATTAAGATGGTTGTTTTATATATTTATCCAATTCATTATGATGCTCTCCTTAAGTCATGAAGCCTTTGGATTTTGAATATCAGCTGCTTTGTATGAAGAAATTGGCATCCAGAATTAATGAATTAATAATCACATCTAGAAAACAAAGTCAAACACTCTCTTAATAACTTCCCGAAATGTGTAGTCAAAATTCCATTCTTGAACATCAAGTATATGTATGTTAACATTCGATTTGTTTAAGATGCTTGTATATGATCGAACAATTTAACTATGGTTATCAGGTGTGGTCATATGTGCTGTTGTGTGATATGTTCTTCACACTTGACAAGTTGTCCTCTATGTCGAAGTCGAATCACGCAGGTGGTGAAGACCTTCCGTCATTGAGAAATTGGCTGCTTGTCAACTATGGGCCCACGATTAATCGTTATTTTACAGTCAAACAAGAAATTGGCTGCTGTGCATGAGCGTGATACGTGGTCTTGCAAGCTTGGTGTTTGTTTCTCTTTCAACACATTGTACTGGTGAACTCATATATTCTTCAAACTTCTTGATTTTCTTGCAAAGATGTGTATTTTAATTTTGGAGAGTAAATGTCAAGATATATGTACATTGAATTGAATTCTAATGGCAAATGATTTGTGTTTAGTAATAAGCAACTGTTTAATTTTTTTATTTTTAATGTTTACTTTGTTGGATTTTACAAGTGGTTTGTGGTTTGCTTTAAAAAAAGATGGCTTGTGTTTTTGTATTGTATATACGATTAACATTTTCATGCTTAAAAGCGTACAACATTAGTCAATTTGTTCGCGTTTATAAGCGTGTAGATATTTGTGGAAATCTTCACACTTATAAGTATGAACAATTTCTTTAATATCTTCACGTTTAAAAGCGTGAACAATTGTGTTTTATCTTCACGCTTTAAGGTGCGAATAAGTGAATCAATATGTTCACAATAATAAACGTGAAGCTATTTGATACACCCAATTTCCTCACACACCAATCAAGCGTGAACAATGTATTTCTTAGCACTTTTAAATGTGTAAATATGGCTAACAAAGTGTGATTATTTGACTACTTTGTTGTAGTGGAACTTTAACAGAATAGTTTTAAGTTGCATGATGATTTTGTTAGTGGCTTAATTAAAAAGGAGAGAAAAAGAAAATACTATCAAATACTTCCTAAGTACTGATAAAACTAAAGTCAGTCTTCCACCGAAAGATAGTGCGATCGATTTCCATTTAGATAGCTTGGTCTTCCACCAAATCAATTATATATTTACAGTAATCGATATAATCTAAATCATATTACATCTTCATGAATTCATGTTTATTCATGAGTGATGAGTACACCATGGATATCTTCTTTTGGTTTTGTATTAATTTTCATCATCTTTAATTGCTACTCTGCCACCGCCCAGCCCACCTTTGATTACCCAAGTGCAAATCTTTCCACTACATGGATCAACATAGATTCTGCACCCAACTCTATAAATTTCAGAGATAACTCAGGGAGCCGAGTCAGCCTCATCCGAGTCATCCTCCTTAGAGGATCATATGGACCCACATTCGCCTGCGGTTTCTACTGCAATGGAACATGCACCTCGTACCTCTTTGCTGTCTTCATAGTTCAAACTAACAGTGGGGGTACAATTGTTGAACCTACTTTAGGGTTTCCTCAAGTAGTTTGGTCAGCAAACCGAGACAATCCGGTTAGCTATGGAGCATTACTAAATCTTACTGCAACTGGAGAATTTGTACTACAAGATGCTGATGGAAGCACAATTTGGACCACCAACACTACTGGGAAATCTGTTGTTGGTATGAACTTAACTGATACTGGAAATCTAGTGCTGTTTGATGTCAATAGCTCTGTTGTTTGGCAGTCTTTTGATAACCCAACAGACTGTTTGGTACTGGGACAACAGCTATTTCAAGGACAGCAGCTCATACCTAGTGTTTCATCAACCAATTGGACAGCTCAAAAGGACTTATCTCTTCAAGTCACGGATGAAGGTTTGTCTGCTTATGTTGGATCAAACCCACCTCAAGAATATTTCAGTAAATTGGTCTCTGGCAAGGATACAAATAAAGGCAGAAGATATGTTAGATTCATGAATGGGAGTTTGTCCTTATTTATTCTTTCTGTTGAGCCAAGTGGGCCTGATGATGTGATTACCACACCTTTAGCATCATCGTCTCAGTATATAAAATTTATGCCAAATGGGCATTTAGTAGTGTTTGGATGGCAACCGGGGTGGGTAGTAGTGGCTGATCTACTTAACGGTTATCTTGGACTTAGAGAGTGTAGGTATCCAATGGCATGTGGGAAAAATGCGGTTTGTTCGAGCAATCAGCAATGTAGTTGTCCAGTATCAAGCTCTCCCAGGATAGATTATTTTAGAGCAGTGAATGATCGGCAACCCAACCTAGGTTGCTCTGAAGTTACTCCTCTCGCATGTAACACCACTCAAGATCAAGTTTTTATTTCACTTGAGAATGTATATTACTTCCCCTTAATAGCAGACATGAAAAAGGTTGATATGGGGACTTGCAAACAAGCGTGTCTTAACAATTGCTCATGCAAAGCAGCTGTCTTTGAATACTTTTCTAATTCTTCAGGTGGAGATTGTTATTTACCTTCCGAGCTCTTTACAATGATGAATGCTGATCCGGATGTAATTCATTACAATTCTTCAGCTTTTATAAAAGTCCAGAATGTAAGATCGCCTCCTGTCTCTACGCCTCAAGTAGCAAAAAGAAAAGGTCGGGTTACAATAACTGTAGTTATTGGATCCATAATTGGAAGTTTTTCACTTTTACTTGCGGTTCTAAGTTTTTTTATAATCATAATTCGCAAGCGAAGAAGGAATGCTAAAATGGAGGAAGAGTATATGGAGGAAGTACTTGGATTGACCACTAGGTTTTCCTACGAAGAACTGAGAAGAGCCACGGAGGATTTCAGTAAAAAGCTAGGTCAAGGAGGATTTGGATCAGTTTACGAAGGGACTCTGGAAGACAGCTCAAAGATTGCAGTAAAATGTCTAGAGGGTCTTGGGCAGGTTAAGCAATCTTTTCTGGCTGAGGTTGAATCCATTGGAAGTATTCACCATGTTAATTTGGTTAGACTTAGAGGATATTGTGCCTGGAAATCTCAACGACTACTCGTGTATGAATTCATGAGTAATGGATCATTAGATCGGTGGATCTACCATGGACATCGAGAGAACATACTGGAATGGAAATGCAGAAAGAAAATCATTCTCGATATAGCCAAAGGTTTAGCATATCTTCATGAAGACTGTAGGCAAAAAATCATCCACCTTGATATCAAACCTCAAAACGTACTCCTAGACAGCGATTTCAATGCTAAAGTATCTGATTTCGGGTTGTCTAAACTCATTGACAGAAATCAAAGCCAAGTGATGACTACCATGAAAGGAACCCCAGGGTATATGGCCCCAGAATGGTTGAGCTCAGTTATTACTGAAAAAGTGGATGTGTACAGCTTTGGGATTGTTGTCTTAGAAATCTTGTGTGGGAGGAAGAATCTTGACAGATCGCAACCTGAAGAAAGGTGGCACTTACTTGGTGTCTTTCAAAAGTGTTGGGAACAAGGGATATTGCTAGATATTGCTGACAAGCATAGTGAAGATATGCAGACACACAGTTCAGAAGTTGAGGATATGATGAAAGTGGCTTCATGGTGTTTACAAAGTGATTATACGAGAAGGCCTTCTATGTCAGTGGTGGTTAAGGTTCTAGAAGGTGTGTTGCAAGTTGAATCTAGCTTGGACTACAACTTCACAGATCCCAGACTGCAGAAAACAGCAGTTGAACATGATCAAAGAGATATGACACCATTGTTGGCTTCTGTTCTATCCGGGCCTAGATGAGTAACCATGAGGTTCTTGTGGATGATTGATTTTATGCACCTATTAACTTTTTAGATGTTTTCTTTAATTACCTGAACTGCCAGTTCTTGATGTATTTCTTCCCCAATCATTTGGCCTTGATTAACTTCATTAATGTAATTGATTAAGAGTTGAGACCTTGTATGTGCTTGCCAATATAATCTAAGTGACAGCTAAATGTTCCCTTAATTTCAAGTTTTCGACTTATTGAAAGCAAGTCCTCAATTTATGGCTGTTGTAGTGACCCGTATTAACAGGCCCACCATCATTGCAGGTTAGGTTATCTTTTACCTCTTCTTTCTGCTTTTACTTGCTAGTTAACATAATTACATGTTCTATATTTTTTTCTCCAAACTCATAAATACTAGATAGTTAAATCATGTGTTCTCCTTTTAAGTTCTTTATTATCTTGACCCTTGACAGATTATAAATTTCAACCAAATTGGGTAAAACTCAAACATTAGTTACCTAACTTCAAGGATTTCGAGCAATGCATTGGGTCAGTCGTTTAATACTACTATACAAGTAGTAAAAACTCAAAGAATGTTGGCCTTTATTACAAAGTTGAAAAAGTCTAGCTAGAAAACGAATTCACCAATAATTTGTATAATGGGTAATGTTTAAATTTCAAATTTATTATTAAAATTCACTTTTGAGTCTATTAAAGCAATCATTTTTTGGTTGTGAGATTCTTATAAAAATCGGCAATGCTTTTTATGTTTGCAGCACCACTACTCTCACAGCAATACGTACAAATAAGATTGAATATAACCAGGTACTAATTTGATATTTCATGTCCTGCAATATCAAAGTACAATAATTCGACATGAGAAGGTAACTAATTTATTCTATATATGGTTTAGTATCTTGATGCATGTTCAAAATTAATTTCATTTCTATTATATTGTTAGGAACATAACAATAATAATTGGAAGAAGTTATATACATTTTGGAAAGAGATCAACTAAAATGCTTGGACAAAACAACACAAAGTGTTTATCTTTAGATTGTCATGAAAAATATGGTTATTGGTTTCGGTCGAAGAAGAAAGAAGTCCCAATCTTGAAGAATTGAAAGCTAGAATTGAGGAGGAGGATGAGGGGGTTCTTGAATTCTGTAGCCAAGAATTGAGAAGAGAAGTTAGTTCTGAATAGTAGCTATATATATGTCCTTAATTTGGAGGAGATAGTTCATTGTTGTTATAATGATGGTCCTAAATCGGAGGTCAGTTAAACATGTGTCGCAACCAAAAGGTAAGCCCCAAATTTGAGTATATGAGATTTACAGATTTTGTTAGGGAAAAGATCTTAAGAAAGTAATTAATGAGGGTTTTTCTGGAAAGAAGGGTCAAGTATCAAAATATATTTCTTAAAAGTAAATATAAATTTTGGTAAATTGCGCAAAAATATAATAAACTATGTTTTGTTATTGTATACAACCACCTTCATTTTTTACTTAAAAA
Organism: Pulicaria dysenterica; assembly: GCA_947179395.2. Taxonomy (NCBI): domain Eukaryota; kingdom Viridiplantae; phylum Streptophyta; class Magnoliopsida; order Asterales; family Asteraceae; genus Pulicaria; species Pulicaria dysenterica. The sequence continues at coordinate 108,284,888 of OX359288.1, read as the reverse complement.
TACAAACAAGATTCATTTTTGAGTCATTGTATACAACTGTTAACCTGATTATCAGATTACCGGTAATTTCTTTTATTTTTGAATTTTTTTAATTAGGAATTCATATTCTTTTTGGTGTTCTTCAAGATATTCTTCAAGTTTCCAAATTGATGAACAAGAAACTATTTAACAAACAAGTGAAATCCAGATTTAAAATCACAACTTCTGTGGGATAGAAACCATTAAACCAGCAGATTAACCCAAAACAAGATTACAGAGTTTGAAACCCTGCAAATTTGGGAAGCAGGTTCCATCATGTGTATTGAAATTTCATCTTCAAGCAAATAGAAATCCATAGATTTGAACAAAATAACACACAACTGCAAGATGTTAACACATATATGCAATTGAAAGAAAACCAATCCCAAGATGAGAACACAGATCTGGAATTATAGAAACCTAATCGAAACTTAAGAACACACAACTACAAGACTAATTGACTAAACTTTGCAATTTAAGAACACAATAGACCCTAATCACGATTTTTAAGCAAAAAAAACTAATTTATGGTGAAAGCATTAAACGGAATCAGCAAACCAGCTGGTGGTGGGAAAAATGATGTGGGGAAATCATCAGTTAAAGCCCTATAAAAATCGCTTCTTCTGCAGGTATCGCAATTTCATTTCCGCCTAAAACACCGATTACCTACATGGTGTGGGGAAATCATAGATCAAACACCATGGCAAATTCAGAGCCTCCGTTGGTGGCGGTGGAGGCTTACACCGGAAAATTATGAGTAACTGATGGGATGCTTAGATGGCGTTCGATAATGAAGAGTATGGTCAAAGATGAAGATGACGGTGCTTTTCCATGAATTTCTTAGAATATTCTTAGAAAAAAAATATAAATTAAGAAAAACCTCCTATTTACCTACTATCACAGGTAACTTGTATACAATGATGCGTTTCGAAGAGTTGGTTGTATTTTTAGGTAACAAATGTGTCGGTTGTATATAATGGTAATTTTGACATGTATTTTCGCGTATTTTTCCCTATAAATTATATACGAAATGTTCTAATTATATAGAAAAATGTTTAATATAATTCATACTTAATACATGGTCCTGATGGACTAATTTAACTTTTGGATTAGCCTCATCAATGCTCTAGATTGAATTTTAAAATTTTGGACGGAGTGACATTTTTTAATTAACATATGATGCTTTTACAATCACATGTGATTGTATACTGAATCAAATGTGATTGAATATTAAAATTTCAGGACTATGTATTATATATGAACTACTAGTTTATTGACCCGTACACGTACGGGTATTTCGAAAGTGTATTTGAGATATTAAATATTTTAAATAAAAATAATACAATAAATGAAATTTCACCAAAAACTACATATGTTAGAATTTTTAACAATAAAATGACTATATTTTTTGAAGCACTTCTTTGTAGACTAAATTTGTTATTTTGTTAGTAACATTACATTACCACTGTTGTCACAAATCAAAATTTTAACTCTCTAAAAGATATATAGAAGTTAAAAATCAAAATATAATTTACTAAACCCAAAACAACAATAATCTAATTAGAAAGAACATGTATTAACTAATGCCATTTTCAGTAAATTCATATGTTGAAGTCAATCAGATAATATTCTGAACTAAAAACCGCCTCATATAATTTTTCACCATCATAAGAGATGATGCTACCAGATCTCTTTGTTAAACACTTTGATGGTTTATAGACTCTTGCATTCATGCGTATTAGTCTATTAGAGAAGTAAACTTAAAATGCATTATAAAAAAATAAAAAAAACTTAATTACCGTACATATACAAAAAATTCCAAATACATACATAAGAAACCAAATTTTTTTTTTTGAAGTACTTTATACACAACTAACTCAAAAAATAACATAATTGAATATAAAACACATTTAAAGTATGTAGATAACAACCAAACTATTAAAGACTAATACATAAAAAAATAAAAGGTAGACATACAAATTGTTTAAAATATATATAAAACAACAAAACACATAAGAAGCTTAAGCATGCTCAAATCATAGCATCGCAAGGATCAGTCAATAGACAATCTAGAAATAAGAAAAAGAAGCGAATATACTCAAGACACAAATTCTTAAATCAAGCAAAAACAACAATATTTTAATAAACAATCATTTTACTTGATCAACCTCATTATTGAGAAAGAATAAAATGATAGTCATTGAAAATTAATAAAATGATAGTCAGTATAGACTATCAAATATAAAGAACAACTAAAAGTTTTTCATATATAGAGAAAATGGAAATCCAGATTCACATAACTATTAAATAAATGATGATTTAAGTGCACATGTTTAAGAGAAATAAACTACACATACAAATTTGTACACATGAACATTACATGAGTAAACCTGAAATACAACATAATCTAATATAGAATTGTTTGATAATTTAATGAATCAAGTTAGTTGATAAAGAGGTTCATCTACATGCTTAAATCTGCTACCTAGTGACCACATGTCTTACCTCTAAAACGGGCTCCATTGTATTTTCACTTCTAAAGCTGAATTTTTGTACACCTTACAAATGAAAGAAAAAAAATAACTCACGTGTTAATTATTAGAAAATAAAGAATTGTTTCTTGTTTTGTGTATAAAAAATTAATATTTATATTTTAATATTAAATTTGGTTAACTACCTACAATGTTAATATAATTTCAGGATCATCAAGAACAACTATCTTTATATCTCTAAATTTAGATTTTTAAACATATATAATATATCATCTTCTAATGATACATTTGATTTTTAAACCATATGTAATATAAGGTTTCATACATCTTTCTAGTAAAATTGAAAATGCTTTAAAATTAATAACTAAACACTTTGAATAACATATCCAAGTGATTGTTCAACTCATCAACATAATCTCAAAAAAACTCACTTAGGTAAACAAAAAATTACCTACCCACTACTATTAACGGATAACAAAAAGTTAATAATATACTAATTTTAAAAAAGTGTCATTTTACAATAAAATTTACACCGAAACGTAGATAAAAATGAGACGGTCATAAATATATAATTTAATTTTCTTTAAATAAAATATATCACAAGTTACTAAACATAATTTATAAACAACCCATAATTAATTACATTAATATACAACTTTTATAAAACCCCCCTCATAGTTTCTTAAAATTCTCTCCCATGTTTCATAAATCCCCCTCACAATTTTCATTAAGCCCCCTCACAATTGATTTAAAATTGAATTGATGGATTAAATCTTGCCAAAATTGTTTTTGAGAATTGATTGATTTTGAAATTGAGAGTTCTTATTGGTTAATTGAACTTGATTTAAAAAGTGTCATTTTACAATAAAATTTACACCGAAACGTAGATAAAAAGACGGTCGTAAATATATAATTTATTTTTCTTTAAATAAAATATATGACAAGTTACTAAACATAATTTATAAACAACCCATAATTAATTACATTAATATACAACTTTTATAAAACCCCCTCATAGTTTCTTAAAATTCCCTCCCATGTTTTATAAATCCCCTCACAATTTTCATTAAGCCCCCTCACAATTGATTTAAAATTGAATTAATGGATTGAATCTTGCCAAAATTGTTTTTGAAAATTGATTGATTTTGAAATTGAGAGTTCATTGAACTTGATTTAAAAAGTGTCATTTTACAATAAAATTTACACCGAAACGTAGATAAAAATGAGACGGTCGTAAATATATAATTTATTTTTCTTTAAATAAAATATATGACAAGTTACTAAACATAATTTATAAACAACCCATAATTAATTACATTAATATACAACTTTTATAAAACCCCCTCATAGTTTCTTAAAATTCCCTCCCATGTTTCATAAATCCCCCTCACAATTTTCATTAAACCCCCTCACAATTGATTTAAAATTGAATTGATGGATAACATAACTCTATAGATAAAATAATCATAGTAATCAACACATGGTATTCACCTAAAGAGGTGATACACCCAAATATGCAGCACACACTTTTGTAGTCTGGCCTTTCCACGACCTTATTTAAAAAATTACGAAATTCTCAAAACATTACAATCAATTGAGTTCTAACATGGAGAACCAACGAGAGCCATTATAAAGTAGATGTTTAGTTTGAAAAAATGAACAAAAATATGTTGATGAAGACAATGAGTTTAACTTAAATTTTTTTACAAACCAAAGTAAATTGTTTTGGTTCGAATGAAATAAATGGTTTTCTCTTTTAGACGGACTACCAAGAACTAATTATGAATACATTTTGTATTTTTTTTCCATATACACTAATTAAGTTATTTGAGTTTAAACTATAATTTCAATCTAGAATTATCCTATTGAACCTCTAATCTTCATTTATCATGGTGATAGAATTATACAAATTCCTTTCTTAAACAAAATTTAACCATTTGTCCATTTTCATACGCAAAAGCTCCTACTACAAAACAAGAAAGTTATAATATTAATTAGGGGAGTGTTCATGCGAGAACCGTTGTTAGTGCGAGAACCGCGAGAACCAATCTCAGCCGTTCCTTGGATATGGGAAGTTTCATGGATGATGAGCGTGGAGGGATAGAGTGTGGCATGGTGCATGCAAGGAATTCATTGGTGTTTCTTTTTGGACAAACGATATCAGGTCAGGTCTATGGATGGATCCAGATCTACGGGCCGGCCGGCCAATGACATTAAAAGAGGAGGAATTGGACGGCTCAGATTGGTTCTCGCGGTTCTCACACTAAGAATGGTTCTCGCATGAACTTTTTCCATATTAATTAAACCATTTGTTTTGCAACATGTTATTTTCAAGAATATAATGATATGTTTTTCGCATGATTCAAAGTTATAAAAAAAATTTCAGTAACATTGTCCATTTTTTTCAATTTTTCTTATATTTATATCAATTACTTGATTATTTTTAAAATAAATTTCTAAAAAAACATTGAAATAAGAAAAAAAAAATTATATTTATGAAATAAAGAATATAAATTAATAAGATTATGAAATTATTTTAATGTGAGTGAAAATAATTGTATGGGAGGCGAGGCCATCCAATCTTCATTCCTTCATTTTAAAGTGTAAAACATCTTCAATCACTCTTCATCAAATATGATCCTAAAATTACTCTTCAAATATAAAGATTCATACGCAACTCTTCAACGATGGGACCTATGCTTTAATTTTATTAGTTTTAAAGAGTTAGAGTATGGTTAGAATTGAAAGGCAGAAATAATCAGATTATTGACTCCCCCGGTCGAGTGAAGACACCGTGAAGCTCAACATGATCTCCGGCAAACTAAGGCCGAAGACAACCAATTCATGTGGGGCGTTGCAACCGGCGAACTTAGGGTTACCATTACAGACTCTTCATAACAGGTTCTTTATTTCAATTTGTCCGCGTATTTACAGTTTTTACACTTTTTGGATGAATGAAGATATGCAACTTGTAGCTCATGATTTCAAACACACTGATGTTGAAAACATCAGACCTCAGCACGCGGTTTTCGGTGGTAGGTGACTTAATAAAAGTCAACTTTATACCCATCAATTAGTTATTAATGGTAATAGATACTTATTATCTAAATCATATCTTCATCTTCACAGATTCATGTTTATTCAAATCGTTAGTGATGAATACACCATGGATTTCTTCTTCTTGTTTTGTCTTAATTTTCATCATCTTTAATTGCTACTCTGCTACTGCCCAGCCCCCCTTTGATTACCCAAGTGCAAATCTTTCCACCACATGGAACAACACAGATTCTGCACCCCACTCTCTTAACTTCACAGATACAGCTGGGTCAGGGAGCCGAGTCAGCCTCATCCGAGCCATCCTCCTTAGAGGAACCTTTGGACCCAAATTCGCCTGCGGTTTCTACTGCAATGGAACCTGCACCTCTTACCTCTTTGCTGTCTTCATAGTTCAAACTAACAGCGGGGGTGGAATTGTTCAACCTACTTTTGGGTTTCCTCAAGTAGTTTGGTCAGCAAACCGAGACTATCCGGTTAGCTATGGAGCAACACTAAATCTCACTGCAACAGGAGAATTGGTCCTACAAGATGCTGATGGAAGCACAGTTTGGACCACCAACACTACTGGGAAATCTGTTGTAGGTATGAACTTAACTGATGCTGGAAACCTAGTGTTGTTTGATGCCAATAGCTCTATTATTTGGCAGTCTTTTGATTACCCAACAGACTGTTTGGTACCAGGGCAACAGCTATTTCAAGGACAGCAGCTGATACCTAGTGTTTCATCAACCAATTGGACAGCTCAAAAGGACTTGTTTTCTCTTCAGGTCACAGATAAAGGTTTGTTTGCTTATATTGGATCAAACCCACCTCAAGAATATTACAATAAATTGGTCTTTGGCAATGATACAAATAAAGGAAGAAGATATGTTAGGTTCTTGAATGGGAGTTTGTCTTTATTTATTCTTTCTGTTGAGCCAAGCGGACCTGATGATGTGATTACCATACCTTCAGCATCATCGTCTCAGTATATAAAATTTATGCCAAATGGGCATTTAGTAGTGTATGAATGGCAACCAGGGTGGGTAGTAGTGGCTGATCTACTTACCGGTTATCGTGGAGAATGCAATTATCCAATGGCATGTGGGAGAAATGCTGTTTGTTCGGGAAATCAGCAATGTAGTTGTCCAGTATCAAGCTCTCCCAGGATAGATTATTTCAGAGCAGTGAGTAATCGGCAACCGAACCAAGGTTGCTCTGAAATTACTCCTCTCGCATGTAACACCACTCAAGATCAAGTTTTTATTTCACTTGAGAATGTATATTACTTCAACTTTATCGCAGACATGAAAAGTGTAAATATGGGGACTTGCAAACAAGCGTGTCTTAATAATTGCTCATGCAAAGCAGCTGTATTTCAATATGGTTTTAATTCTTCAGGTGGAGATTGTTATTTACCTTCCGAGCTTTTTACAATGATGAATGCTGATCCGGATGTAATTCATTACAACTCTTCTGCTTTTATAAAAGTCCAGAATGTAAGATCTCCTCCTGTCTCTACTCCTCAAATAGCGAAAAGAAAAGGTCGGGTTACAATAACAGTAGTTATTGGATCCATAATTGGATGTTTTTCGCTTTTACTTGCGGTTCTAAGTTTTATTATATATAGAATTCGCAAGCGAAGAAGGAATGCTAAAATGGAGGAAGAGTATATGGAGGACGTACCTGGATTGACCACTAGGTTTTCCTACGAAGAACTGAGAATAGCCACAGAGAATTTTAGTAAAAAGCTAGGTCAAGGAGGATTTGGATCAGTTTATGAAGGAACTCTCGAAGACAGCTCGAAGATTGCAGTAAAATGTCTAGAGGGTCTTGGGCAGGTTAAAAAATCATTTCTGGCTGAGGTTGAATCCATTGGAAGTATTCATCATGTTAATTTGGTTAGACTTAGAGGATATTGTGCATGGAAATCTCAACGGCTTCTCGTGTATGAATTCATGAGTAATGGATCATTAGATAGGTGGATCTACCATGAAGATCGAGAACATGTACTGGAATGGGAATGCAGAAAGAAAATCATTCTTCATATAGCCAAAGGTTTAGCATATCTTCATGAAGATTGTAGGCAAAAAATCATCCACCTTGATATCAAACCTCAAAATGTACTCCTAGACAGCGATTTCAATGCTAGAGTATCTGATTTCGGGTTGTCTAAACTCGTTGACAGAAATCAAATTGAAGTGATGACTACCATGAAAGGAACCCCAGGATATATGGCCCCTGAATGGTTGAGCTCGGTTATTACTGAAAAAGCGGATGTGTACAGCTTTGGGATCGTTGTCTTAGAAATCTTGTGTGGGAGGAAGAATTTTGACAGATCGCAGCCTGAAGAAAGTTGGCACTTACTTGGTGTCTTTCAAAAATGTTGGGAACAAGGGATATTGCTAGATATTGCTGACAAGCATAGTGAAGATATGCAGACACATAGTTCAGAAGTTGAGGATATGATGAAAGTGGCTTCATGGTGTTTACAAACTGATTATACGAGAAGGCCTTCAATGTCAGTTGTGGTTAAGGTTTTAGAAGGTGTATTGCAAGTTGAATCTAGCTTGGACTACCACTTCACAGATCCCAGACTGCAGAAAACAGTGGTTGAACATGATCAAAGAGATATGACACCATTGTTGGCTTCGGTTCTATCGGGGCCTAGATGAGTTACAATGAGGTTCTTGTGGAAGATTGATTTTATGCACCTTCTTAACTTTTTAGATGTTTCCTTAATTACCTGAACTGCTAGTTCTTGATGTATTTCCTCCCCAATCATTTGGCCTTGATTAACTTCATTCCAAACTAATTAGATATTCATCTATCTGTGTTTTATGTTCTATTCTGGGTAATTCACTAAAATGATTGATTGAGACGTTGTATGTGTTCGCCAATATAATCTAAGTGCAGCTAAATGTTCCCTTGATTTCAAGTTTTCAACTTATGGCAAGTCTCGTCATCATTCAACTGTTTCACTCCGTAATGCTATTGTCCTCTCTTGAGATATGTTAACATTTCCAGTTTTTGTGAACTAATTAAACTGATATAAATCACTTTTCCCACTTTCATTGTTGGACTTAAATGGTTTTAAAATCAAAGAAAGTTCTAAGTATTAAGGACATATATTTGTATGTATATTAATGATATGTATTGTACGTATGAATAAGTGTGTGGAACACAGTGTTTAGTATGTGGGTCGGATAGGACTTGACCCATGACCCATTTGACTTTGCCGCCAACTGCCTTTGGCAGTTTTGGCACCAAGTAACTGACATCCTAAAGTCTATATATATGCGATGTAATGTACAGACAATATGTATGAATTCGATTTCTTCAAGTTTAACATCTGGTCTTCCAATATCAATATATATATTCTGTTCTCTAGATTCAGTAAGTGTTTAGTGTTTGTGTGCATTTGAATCATGGATAAAGGGGTCTAATTCTCAACATGGTATCAGAGTCAAAGGCTCAGGCGATCATTGGGTAATACTAAGAGGAGGAGGTGATCGACGCAGGAAGCAATTGATCAGATGTGGAATTATTTTGGGAGTGACCACTGGAATCGACGAAGGAAAGAAGTGTTGCAGAAGTTGAATCGATTGAACCTACGAGAGAAAGGCAGGCGATCGATTCAAATCGGTAATCCAAAATTGACTTCAATTCTCGATGATGAGAAGAAGATGAAGGGGGACAGATGTTACGTTTGTTACGTTCGTGGCCATACATACTGGAATTGCCCAAATATGTCGATAAACGATGCGAGATACATCAGTGATCGACGAAAGCAACAAGATGACACCAGCAGTGGAATAATTGTACCGAAACCGACATGGACAGTCGTGGGAAGCGATGAGAGGCGATGGAACGATATTTGGTATATCACTACCGAATACCCTCGACACATGACAGGGAATCGAGACCTGTTTAAGCATTTTAAGAGAGGCAAGATAGGATCAAGTGATGGAGTAAAGATCGATGGATTTGGAGAAGTACTAATCGAGACCTGTTTAAGCATTTTAAGAGAGGCAAGATAGGATCAAGTGATGGAGTAAAGATCGATGGATTTGGAGAAGTACTGGTTTCGACAGAAAACAAAGTCTTTGTTATACCAGGAGTGTATTTTGTACCCAAATGTGCTCTCAACGTTTTAAGTCTTCAACAATTAGTGGTGCAGGGTTTTAGAGTCAGATTTGTGGGTTCTAAGGCCTATTTGGAGAGAGCATTTGAAGAAGACATGGAAGATGATACCAGTGAGTGCAAGCAGTGTTCGGAAGAGGCCTACAGTGGAGTACAGATTATGAAGCAGATGAAGGAGAGGGCTGTAAGTACCCTTGTTAAACATTTTAACCACTTTTATGATGTTCAAATGAATGGCAGTGTTGAACATCAGAATTTACCATCGAAAAGTGATTTCGATAGCCTAATGAGTTTTATGAACATGATGTTTGATCAAACTATAAACACGGGTTGGAAAGATGTGGTTAGGAAACATTTACAAAAAGTGATTGTTTGGTTTTACAAAACCTTTTTAAATGAAGAGGAAAGGGATTTTCCTATAAGGTTGATGATGTAGAGATTGACATACTAGAACTTTATTTTAATTGTCAAGAGTTTGGGAGGTTTTGAAAGTGTTTATAATGAAAATAAATGGAGTATTGTGGCTGTCGAGTTTGGATTATCAAGTGACAGTGCACAAAAGGTTGAAGATTGCTTTGCCAAGTACATTGGTATGTTAGTGGTATACATGGATATGGCTAGGAGGCACACCTTGATTGAGTTGGCACTTAGGGCAGAGACTTGCGAAAGTGCAGCACCAGAGAAAGCAGGGAATGCAGGTGCAGAGGGGGGTGCAGCAACCACTTTACCGGACGATGAAGCCATACCAGGAGGAGTTGCAATGCTTCGTGAGGAAGAAGGCAAGCAAAACAGCAGCAACATGGACAGAGAATGCAGTTGCAGCAGTAAGGATGAAAGCATGTACAACAGTGATAACAGTAGCAACTAAGAGTTCAAAAACATTTGCAGCAAGCAGGATAATGATGATTATATCATCATTGACAATTAAAATTGAGGCTTTGACTTTAAAACCATTAGGGGGGAATGTTGGAATTTAATGGTATTAAAATCAAAGAAAGTTCTAAGTATTAAGGACATATATTAGTATGTATATTAATGTTATGTATTGTAGGTATGAATAAGTGTGTGGAACACAGTGTTTAGTATGTGGGTCGGATAGGACTTGACCCATGACCCATTTGACTTTGCCGCCAACTGCCTCTGGCAGTTTTGGCGCCAAGTAACTGACATCCTAAAGTCTATATATATATATATATATATATATATGTGTGATGTAATGTACAGACAATATGTATGAATTCGACTTATTCAAGTTTAACATCTGTTCTTCCAATATCAATATATATATTCTGTTCTTTAGATTCAGTAAGTGTTTAGTGTTTGTGTGCATTTGAATCATGGATAAAGGGATCGAATTCTCAACATATAATCGAATTTATGTGTGCGTGTATACATATATCTGATGTTTCTACTCATCTTCGACAAGACTACTAACTAAATATTGAAAGCAAGTCCTCAGTTTATGTCTGTTGCAGTGACTTTTCGTATTTAACAGACCCACCATCATTGCAGGTTTCTTTATTTATTATAACTTCTTTCGTCTTATACTCACTAGTCAACGTATTTCCCAAATGAATGTCAACCAGTCATTATGATGAAAATGAGTCAACATTAGCTTGCACTTAACTTCTCCAAACTCATATAAATACTAGCTAGTTATATCTTGTGTTCACCTTCTAACTTCTTTACTACCTTGACACTTGACAGAGTCTAATGCTAAATCTTGGGTGTTGTCCAGATTGCAGAAGTCTTAGGTTCCATGATTGTGTTCTGCTTGTTGTGATTGTGGGTTTTATTTTGTTCATTGTCTGCAGGCAAAAAGTGAATGTTGAGATGGAGGAAGAGTATTTAGATAAAGAACCAGGAATGCCAAATTGGTTTTCCATAAGGGATTGAGAAACACAAGAACAACTTTTGGTCAATAGCATTCATACTCGGGAGGACTTTGTGCCATAAGAGGAACTCCTGACTATCTTGCCCCTGTGGCTGTATGGCGAAGCTCAGTAATCACAGAAAAAAGTAAAGTTTTATGATCGTTCTCTTGGAGATCTTGAACGGGAACAAGATGTTTTACATAACTGAGCTGGAAGAAAGCCAGCACTTACTCAAAAGTCCTTAACTTGATTGATACACAACGCGATTGACTTTATCGATTAGTAACTCTGTATGTCTCTCAAATATATAGCTGATTGTGTGATTAGTTTTTATGTTTAATTTTTACAAGTTAGCAGAAAAGCTATCTAACAAAAGTGTGTGTTGTAACTTCTAACTTAGGTGCCGCTATACTAACCTAAACAAATCATACCGATACTGCTAAAAACACGTATATAATTTTCCTTTCACAAAATTTTACCTTTTCCTTTGACGGAAAGGGGAAATTCGATCGTTAAAAGTTCTAGCCCGCAGCAAAACTCCATAACGTAATTAACGACCAGAATACGAGATACCGATAGTTATCCAACTCATGAATGCTAAAGCAACTGCTAACTGATACTTTTCACATTCCTGCTCTAAATCACAACCTCCCAAATCATTAAAGTACAAAATCGTGATCCCTGCAGAAGATGAAGCTGCTGCAAGGCTCAATGTAGCAGTAACCTGCAAATGATTCCAAGTCCAAACATGTTATATTGACCAAGAAATCAGTACCCAATTCAAGCAGATTCCGAATTTGAATTTAAATTTGAGTTTAATTCAGACCCCATCTCCAACCACAAAAAGGCTGATCAGACCCGCATTATGGAAGACCTTGTTCTTCACCAATGCGCATGTATCCAGTAATGCACGTCCAAAGCTCAAAATCGCTTGCAGTCACATTGAAGCAATCAGGCAACATTTAAAACCCGTTTTTTTTTCTTTTCTTTCTTTAAGCACATGGGCAACAAGGCAAACACCAAGCTGACGACAAATTACAGCACCATTGCAAGCTTGAGCTTCTATAAGAAAATTATTAAATAAAAGTTACAGCACCTTATTTATGCCAGAGCAATGTAAAAGGGGCTGCAGCCACAGTGGAAAACAGGAGATTTCGCAGCAACAGCTGAGAACGCGTGGTTGTGTGGTCTTTGATGAGTTGAGCACTGATCGATTAACGATTTATCTAGAGATTTGGGTGAAATTTTGGACTTTGTGGAGAAGTCTCAATGATATGATCAAGAGTATGATTTTAGTTATTTAGTTATAATTAAATCCAAAAAGGGAATTTCCTTGGGATCTAGTACAACATCACGCTCTATCTGATTAGAGCGGGGTATAGGAAGTATATCCAAAACTTGTAACATGTGCCAGTGTAAAACTATAGCATGTCTTCTTATAAAATTTATATACATATTCCTGAAGGAAATATTGACTAAAGTCACCAACAAGTACACTTGGTGCACTGCATAAAGTTAGACACCCAACTCAACATATGGTTTCATTTATGAAATAATAATGTAACAAAAAAAATCATACATGAAATAACTTCAATTCCTGCTCATTACTACTACTCCTACTACATTCCTTTTCCTTACACAGGTGGTGGTTCTTTCACGCAATCCGAAGCATCTGAAAGAAGCCTCACATTAGCTGGTTTTAAACCCTTCTTCGACCACCGGCTCACAAGAGCCAGTTCGATTTTCCGCACCTGTTAGACATTTATGTACAACACTTTCTTGAATACATAGATCAAACATGAGTAAATGTAGTGCCAATAGGTAAAAATAAAGCCTTTGCAGCTGAAGGGGGCCAGGGGGGGGGCTTATTTTTCACTTGCGTAGTAAAATTATCTATGCTTGCATATATTCTAACAAAAACTATTAACAATAAAAGGTTAAATAACATCAAAGGGGTCATGAATAAGGTCATTTATAAATAGATTATGGAATATAAATTACTCAAAATTACTTATTTGACCACAAAATAATCAGACAAGCATAATCAAATTGCCTACATTGAGACCACCAAAATTGGTTAATTATCTGCGATTCAAAAACATAATAATTGTATTATTACTTTGTAAATGCAAATCCCAAACACTCCCTAATAAAAAATTTAAAAATTTTACAAGCGCCAATTTGCTTGATACATTGATAAATAAGAATTCACATTCAAGTACTTGTTAACTAGTGGCCTATAGGTTTGTTTAAAAACTTTAATCTTTTATTTATAATATAACCCAGTTCAAAAGAAACAGCAAAGCAGTAATAAATACATTATGTACTGGTAATTATCACAATCTTGGTTTTTATATAAATTTTGTGACATGTTACCTGCTTAATAGTATTGCATTTTAATTACAGAATGTTATATATTAACAAACTTGGTTTTGGGGTGTAATAAACATTTTATAAAGATTATATATGGAAAACAAACCTGCTTAACAATGAAAGGCTCCTCTGCAAGACTTAGTGGTGCAGTTAATATAGTAAGAAAACCATTTCTGTTTCCATAAACAATGTCGGTGAAAGGACGATCACCCACCTGAAACAAATATTTGTTTACTGTTTTATTAAAATTCGATACACGCTCACGATTTTACAACTTTTCCCAGAAAATAATACATACCATTATGAGTTTTGACGATGCACATCCAAAGTGTTTTTCAATTTCTTCAGCTGAACCAGCTGGCTTCTTTACCTCTAGAAAGTAAAGACACAATGCAAGATAAATTATGCCAATGTTTTCAGTATTTAAACTTTAGGTTTAGACTTCAATAAATCACACTTTTGTTTATAAAATACATTAGAGGCTAGTTGGAATACGCTCTTGAATATTATAAAGCCCTAACAAAAGAAAGTAAAGACACAATGCAAGATATAATATGCCAACATTTTCAGTGTTTAGACATTACGTTTAGACTTTATGGGTGTGTTTGGCAGAAGTAACTCGTAACCGGAAGCTAGAGCTTTTAGTTGTATAAATGTGTTAAGCAGATGACTCAAAAAAAAAAGACAAATCTAAGAAAAAGATAAAAAAAAGAGGAATTGTAAAACAACTAAAAGAGAGTGTTTCGGGTAATTTTATATACACAAACTTCTTCAATGAGCTTTTATTTGGAGCTCTTTGTTTAACGAAAAGCTCCAGCTCTTACAGCTTACATAGCTTTTATATGTTACATCTAAACAAGACTTTTAGTTTTTCCTTTCAAAACAAAAGGCTACCAGCACCAAAACAATATTGTGTACCAAACACGCCCGAGATAGAAGTGAATATATCTCAACAACACATTTAGAAATCTCTATGATCCTTGTGCTAATAACTACCAATTATAGTTACAAACACACTCTAAAAGTTTAGGGTTCAAGCAAATGTAAAAAATAACTCTAGGAAGTTCCAAATGGCCGAATAAACAGTTGTGTTTTCGAGTACCCTTAAGTTGGAGAATTTATATTATTCATTGCCAATTAACTTAATTCATTAAGGCACGGTTCTAAATGACAAAAAGTAACACAAGACCTTCAAAGGGGAAATGAAAAATAAAGTCAACAAACTTTCACTTGCAGCATATTACCCTCAAACCAAAATTCAGATAATAAGAACACCAAACTACAAAGAAAACAAGTTTTCTCCTTGAAGCGATGGACTCCATTATCTCAGTAAGGGGGCTGGTTTTATATAGACATTAGACAATCAAAAGGGGATGGTAAGAAACATATGAGTAGTTGAAATACAATACTGAACTTAATAATAGCATCTTTTTAGCATTTCTGCAAGTATAATTGAAATTTTACAAACTATTTATCGTTTTTTAACTAATAAAAACTTGCAACCTTGTTTGCTTTAAAGTAAAAGAAGACAAGGGTACGTACAGCCATATAAGTCATTTTCAAATTGTACTATACATAGAATGAATATTAGAACCGAGCAGATTGCAGTTCCGAACCAAGGTTGCATTTTTTGCAAGCTACTTCTGATTTACTAAATCTAAAATACTTTTTATTAGAGTGAATACACCAGTTGATTAGATTTCAAATTGAAAATAAAATAAAATAAAATTTACTAAGATTTAGATTGTTACATCTTAACATGAAAAAATATTGTATGGGATGCTAACAGAATTCAGAGAAATTAAAATACACTACACAGATATACACGCATTATCCCCTCCCCCTGACTTGCGAATAACTAAATTTTGGCATCATCCATCATTATGTTCAACAACCACTCATTGGGTGATACCATGAAGATTTTACTGAAATCAAAATCATACAGAAATAAGTCCAGTACTCCCGATTTAATTCAATCCTGATCATATTATGGGTACATAAAGATTGGAAAATTCTCCCAACAACAAAGTGTAGACCAAAGAATGTGGTAGTACCTCCAATGATACCAAATAACCCATGAGGTGTGTTCTATGTTTTGAGAAGAAAACAACCAACAAAATCACAATGTTATGGAAGGCAGATTGAGATCCTAATTAATTAATTTACGTTATAATACACGCTGCCCATTCTTCACTCTTAAAGCTTTAATATCTTAGGACTCTTCTTGAGCCTTACTCCTGTTGAAGGGTACTCTCTTAAGAGGGCCGTAAGAATAACAATCCAGTCATCTCTATTTCACTAAAATACTAAATACAAGAATTCTCTTGTTCCTAAGCTCATGTAGTAGAGTGATCCATCCTTTATAATTTCATGCTCTAAAGGAATTGATGACAGGCAATTGCCTTCATCTCAGGCCACACATAGATGCAGATAGAGTATCGCCGTCATCACTTCCTATGGCAATAATTGACTAATAGCTCATATATCGCCCAATAATGTTTTTTATTCCATATAGAATGCTGATGAAACATATATTAAATCACTTAAAGAAGGCCCTTATTTATCTCTTACAAGAGTATAGTGGTTTGAATAATCGTATGTCATGAGTAACTTCCAAATTCTGATATGGTTCTTCATTTTGAAAGCTAGAAAATTCTTAGGTACATATACTTGGCTCTTTCCTAACTACTTTGTCATAGTTCTGTGTCGTTTTGATGTGAAAAAAGGGTAGATGTATGTGGTCTTAGATTAGATTATAACAAGCAATATGAAAACATGTGCATTTTTGGAAAGGAATTATAGAAGTGAAAGAAATTGGCTTTGTGACTTACTATGTCTAATTACTCGAATTCCAATTACGTATTCAAGAGCCCTGGCTTTCCTGCCATCCGGGTCATACTCCTGAAGTCCTGATAGTCATAAAAGTAGCAAACGCATTAGACATAATACCAAAAGAACACAAAATCATATATGGGATCAAAGTTATATTACCAGCAGAGTTGCTGAAAACCGCAATGTTATTCCCAAAAACAGATTTGCAAGACTGCACAGATGTCGCTATAGGACCCCATAAAGACAAAGAGTAAGGAGCAGTAAGAGTATTATCCTTGTCAAAGACAACACCTTCAAACCCTTGTCTCTTCAAGGCAGCCCAATCAATATACCTTATATCAGGTACCGATACATGAGGCATCACCCAATGCCGGTTTCTGGTAACCACCGAAACCGAGAAAAGAAGTCCTTCCACGTTAATCCTCTGACCTACTGCCGCTTTTAAGTCTGCCCACCACATGTTTGCTAAATTTCCGGAACTCGATTCACCCCTATCTCTGTCTGTATCTTGTTTGATTTGTTTCTTCACCGGCATACCGTTCAGATAAATGGGAGAAGAGTTGTAAAACCGATTAAAGAACGCACTGTCACGAACATCATCATCATTGTCATCGAAATCGTCGTCAGGGTCTTGATTTTGATGATTATCCTTGTTTTGGTGTTTGTCTATGGCGGAAAGGGAGTAAAAGATTCCGGTGGTGAAATGGGATTGGGAGATTTTGTTGTTGAAGGGACGAAGACGGCGGCGGGAGGAATGAAGAAGCTTGATTGGGAAACAACAATGGAAGATATAGTGTGGGGGAGCCGAGGCATAAAGCATTTCTAAGCCTTTTATGAGCCTGCCGTCTATTGTATAAAGGAAACCCATTTTTCTAATCTAAACCCTGACTATTTGGAGATGGAAGGGCCTTGCGTTTTTGTTTGCAGCACAGACCCACCTTATCAGCCTATCATTGATGCTATTGGCTACGGATTTGGGTTTTTAACGGGTGTTGACAGAGAAAACCTATTCTATAAAAACCCTACTCTATATTAATCATATAATAATAACTAGTTTAATACCCCGTGTATAAACACGAGGATAATTAAAATAAATTTTAAACGTTTTAAACATTACTAGCATGTATAGTAAACAATTGTAAATCATACAAACTACATCACAACAATAAATGTCACGAGCATTATTTGTATGCTCTACCAATACTGTTTATTATACATTGGATATGGATAAACGATAAATGTTTTAATTAGATTAATGAAACACGATAATAAAATATGAAACATATAATATATTACTATTTGGTGTTGATAGTTAGCCATTTTGGAAAATAAATAATAATGATTGGTGAGAAAGATCTAAGAATAATTTGAATCTATTTTGAAATAGAGGATTTTAACTAATTAAAGATATTCTAAACTTAGTTTAATGATATTAAAGTTTATTCTTTTAATAAATAAGTTTATCACCCCGTGTATAATAACGTGAAATGTTTGAAATAAAGAATAAATTTTGATGGTGTGAAATTATTAGAGGTATAGTAAAATAATTGTAAAACGTACATAAGAAGTGTTTATCACCCGTCTTTTCTTCCTTTTTGTTGAACGTTCCGAACGAATGTCATTTAGAGATGATGAACATGTTGTTTATTCTCCATATATGATATCCAAGAATATGAAAATAATGAGAACAGTAGGGTCTTTAATGTCAAAGTAAAGAAATAACAAAAATAAGGTTTAAACATGTAATTGTAGGTAATATATATGTGATTATGAAAAATTGTATTCATATATAATGTAACAAATCTACTCACCTAAAAGTATGAAAAATTTAAAAAATAAAATAAATGTATACGTATAATTAGATAAAATTTGAATAATTTATAAAAAATATTAATATTGATCCAAATAAATAATATCTCGCATGGGGGTGTGGTAAAATTGTAATAATCTATTACAAATATTAATATTGATTCAAATAAATAGTATATCACGGGTGTCTGAATTAAAGATAAGATTATAATTATTATTTTATATTTAATATATAACAATTCTAATCAACTAAAAATATGATAAGTTTGAAAAGTATGTAATTGAAAGTGGTGAGTTGAATTATATTCTAATAATATAGTTAGATAATTTTTTTTATTTATCATTGATTTAATTAAGGGTTATCTTTATTTGATTCATATTATTTGACTCTAAAAAGTCAAAATCAAAATTTTAGAATTAAAATAATTAACGGCTAAGATTAAATCTTTTATTAAATGAAGGGTCCAGATTATCTAATAATTTTTTTTTAAATTAGTCTTTTACATGTATTAGAAGATACTTTAATGATTAACAACTTAATAAATTACATACTATCATCATTTATTACTTTAATTATATCCTAAAAATTAATAACTTATTTACTTTATTATTTTAATTCTTTTACTTTATTTCTTTTCTTATTTAATTATTTTTAATTACTTTATTATTATTTTATTTTCTTACTGTTACTTTAATATTTTTTATTCTTTTCTAATATTTAAATTTATGTTTTATACTAAACAAGAAAAAGAAGTAATAAAGTAAAAAATATAATTTTTATTAGTTTGTGATCAAATTAGCCCTAGAAAATTTAAAAAAGAATCATATTAAAAAAACTAATAAACTAACAAATAATAATAAAAAATACATTAAATTAATAAAATTTTAAAAACAAAACTAATAAAAAAACCTTTTCAAATTCCCCATATTTCTTTCAACACCATCTCCATTCCCATTCTCTCTCCCTCTCACTCTCTCTCTCTCTCTCTCTCTCTTGAAACCCTTCGCTGGAGCATCGCTGGAGACGCCACTGGCCTTGGTTACAGACCGTCGCCATGGCCATCGCCACCGTCGCAAACACCACCGCACCCACCATTCTCTTCTTGTAACAAGTTTTAGTATGTATGAAAAGAGGGTGTTGGCGTTTTTTTACTCTCTGTTTGCCCGGAGTTTCGCCGAAGGTTGGCTGGAGTTTCGCCGGAGTTATGCCGTAGGTGGATACCAAAACACCTTGTTCTTTTTTTCTTCTTATTTATTTTTTATTATTTTACTAAGTTTTTGTTATTCTGAGTATGAAGATTGATGAGATTAAAATATTGATTTTATCTGGGGACAGTATGAGATCTTCATTATTTTTTTCAGATCGAGGGTATTAAAGTTTAAAATATCATCATGTTAGAACTAACGACAAAAGGATTTAATCGGGGAGGATATAGGGAAAGTTAATGTTTTGTCTTTTTATTACTTGTGAAGTCAAACTTATTGAAAATATATAAAATTAAAGTTTGAACAAAAATAAATAAATAAAAAGATATATAAATATAACAATGTATTATACAACAAATACTAAAACAATCCATCAAATAATATTGTACAACAGTAAAAAAAATCCACCGTTGTCCATCCGGCCACCGTTTTTTCTGTAAGTGAGAACTGAACTAGATAGAAACGTGTTTGTAGTCTCACCCTTTGATATATTTATTAGTTATAAGTATTTGTTTGTAAAAAAATTTAAATAACTTTTATATTTCACTTAATTAGTTATTTCATTTACGCTTTTATTTTTTATTGATAAAGTTAACTTTATGTAATTTTTTAAATAACTAATTCAGACTATGGTTTAATGGGATCGAGATATTACGATTCATTTCTTTATGTTAGTTAATTTCTTAATTAACTAATTCTCTAAGACCCTATTGAAGATTTACATGTTTTAGCTAAAATAAATCCAACTAATTCAGACTATGATTTAATGGGATCGAGATATTACGTTTCACAAAAAATTAATAGTATTGATGGTACTTTTTATTTTATATATATATATATATATATATATATATATATATATATATATATATATTACGTTTTTTTTAAATAACATATATACCATAAATATTTATAAGGCTGCATGAATTAATAAGGTTTTGTTGTGGTCAAAAAATTTAGAAACACTATGGTTGACATTGGACACATGGAGGTTTAATAAGGTGACATCTTTAATGATTAGTTGCATATGATAACTAATATGGTAATTAATAGACTATAGTGGATTAGAGTAGGGTGTAATCAATTGAAAACATGGAAAATATAAATATATAACTTTTATCTGAAAAGTTACAAAACAGCCCAATAAAAATTAGTCAACATATGTAATTAGTCTACCTAGCCCTAGACTAAGGTATTTTGATCCTTAGACTAGGGTGTATGAATAAATTCCCGTTTTTAACATTAATCGTTGTTTTTATTTGTGAAGATGATTACTTTGCTACATACAATTATTATGTTTTTTTACTTCACAACAATTTCACTCTATAATACGGTATTAACTAAGTTTGAAAATTATCTTATTAAGATTATTTATGAGTTTTTTTATAATATGAAATAAATGAAAAATAATTTTAACAAAACAGTTTTCAAAACTTGATTACTATTTTATAAAGTTTCTCAATTTACTATCTATTATTTCTATTTATATAATTAAAGATAATATAGTTCAAACAAACACTTAAGAGTTAGACGTAAATTATCTCACAACCCTAATTTCTTTCACTTCTATTGATTATACAAAAAAAACACAAATTTAAGTGTAAGAGTGATAAAAAAAACTTTACATTTAACTTCTTTTACGGTCTATTCTTGAGTTATTTTAAGGAGAGGATGAAAAGGATTGCTAGGGGAGGGAAGGAGAAATTGTGTTATTGAATTTTTTTTAGAAGGGGAAAGAAATGGTTGAGAGGGATTGTGAGGGGTAATTTCACCATTTTTATATGTAAAGACTTTCCTCTCACTATTGAGATGACTGGGAGGAGAAGTTTTCCTATCATTTCCTTTCATTCCTTCCCACTCATTCCTTTTCCTTCATTTAAAAACTCGAGAACAGACCGTTGGTTACATTGCAACCATAAGACCATGCGTCTTCACCCGCACTACTGATAGGTCCAATATGATAGTTGCTAGGTTTGACTCCAAATTAGCGGTACAATATTTGAAACTGTAATTAATCGGGAAGTTCGATGATTGTCAGTTTTAATTACTGATTAATGGATAAAGAATTAATTGGCTTGAAATTCAAATTGGATCCTGTCCATAAACCTGGAATTTGAATTGCCTAATTTAAATAAGATAAGGATAAGACTGAAATTTGAATGGTGTTCGGATAAAATTTGAATTTGAAATTCCAAATTTTGGTGCTTATCATTGTTTAGTCGAGTAGTATTAGGATTATGACTTCTAGTTTGTTTATTATAAATATCATAGCTATGTTTCATTCAACCTATGCATCTTTATGGTGACATATATGTAACCACTTTAGTCGTAATAAAGAAGTCTCTGGCTCCTGCCCGTGGACGTAGGCTGTGACCCTGACGACCGAACCACATTATATCTCAGTGTTATGTTTATCTTGTTATTATTATCCGTCTCTTCTAATGAATTATTGTTAAGGTTTTAAGTTCGATACTTACAAGGTGATGTTTTGATCCTTAGAGTGGGTAGATGAAAGGAACATCAAAAGAGAACCTCCTAACCCTTAAATTCTAGTACATTTGACTACTGCAACCCACCGCCACCTCACTTCCACACCTCTTTCTCTCTTTTTTTTGACTTATTTTCTCTCTTGCCTCCCTTATCTTCCTTATTTCTTTTGCTTTAATTTAATAATAAAAAAAACAGAAAAAAAACTGAGTGATTGAAAAGGAGAAGTATTACTTTGGTTAGAGGTGAGCATGATAAGCAAAAAAAACAACCTATAACCAAATCAACCGATAAACAAAACATTTTAACTGAAATTCTAGAAAAACGACAATTTGGTTAATGACTTTTGATTAACCCATTTTATTAGTTCGGTTATGGTTAACCATGATTAATATAAGCACTTTAACCGAGCCGTTTCACTTGATTTTAATGCATTTATTATTTTCTTAAAATATGCATATAATTCAGTTAAAAATGTATTATCAAACTTGAAAGATTAAAGATGTCAACAAGGTTGATTGAGAATAATATATTGCTACAATTCATTTGAAGTTTAACTCATTAATATATACAGTTATAATATTATAACATCTTATTTATTAACTAGTTGTATATTTCTATATCCTTATTCATATCTACCTATTATATAAAATCATTCATACCCTAAAAACGGACAAGTCACTCATAAATAGTAACTAGTTGTTAATCTTTTTTAAACAACAAGAAAAAAAATGTTCATCTATTCTTTCTGGTAGATTTTATGGAACAAACGTAAACAACTTTCCAGGGAAAAAACTCGACATGTGTTATTGTTTGGTAAATTGTAAAGTTTATGTTTTTTCGGGGTAAATACTAGGGGTAAACTGAACATAAATTTTTTTTTTTGGTCATTGGTGTTTCGATTCATTGTTAGAGTCTCTTATGTAAATAGATTTGAATAAATATTCTCCATATTTATTTTCACATCACTATATTTATTCTAACTTTTCTATTAACTTACATATTGTTGGGAAAATATGAATCCTCTTTTGTTAATTCAAAAATATACAATATGTTTATATAATTGTATACACTAACATTAACATATGTGCACATATACATCTATATATATATAATCGAGCAAATAAATATTTGTTACAAAGTTTGTTTATAACAAATCGTCAAAATCCAAATCGTCCAAGATAAAGCGCCACCAACATTCAAGATGAAGTATTCGCCGAAGATACCTACAAGAATATATTCAATTGATATGAGCATAAAAATAAAATAATTAAAATAAGTTTAAGATTTTATAAAATTATTTTTATAAAACTTTTATAAAAAGTGACAAATTTTTATAAACTTATTTTTGTGGGTTGATTTACTCTAAGACTTCCCATTTTAAGCAAATACCAAACACAATCTCACTTTGAAACAATACACAACCATATCTAGCAAAGGAATCTCCCAAAGTGGTAAAATTCCAACATACTTTGTGTATTGGTTTCTAAACTTCCATTTTTGTGTTTGAATTCAAACATTAGAAGTATGGGATCAACCAACCTTTTAAACATCTACTTTTCAGTTGATTTTTATGGTAAAAATGAGTTGAGTGTGGTTTTAAATAAAGCCCAACGTCTATATTACAAAAACCAAAAATTGCCAGACGACTCACGGTCGAGACACGGTCGACCGTGGATCGACCGTCGAACATCTGGACAGTTTTGAGACTTGGACCTTTTCTTTCTATTTAAACCAACTCAAACCTCATTTATCACTTACCTCTTGCAAACACAAAATATCCAGAATACTCTCTAACACTTGAGCTCATATCTTTGAATATTAATTCATCTTTCAAGTTCAAGATTCAAGCAAGAAGTCAAAGCCATCAAAGCTTAAACACTACTTATTCATTTCATACATTTTGTAATAGTGTGAGGATCAACTCTAGCCTTCCAAATTAGAGTGAAGTGAGGATCAACTCTAGCCTATAGAATTAGAGTGAAGCAAGGTTATCTTTACCTTACTTGCAAGTTTGAAGATTAATTCTTGCAAGTTTAAAAAAGGAGAAGTGTAAAAGGTTTATCTCTACCTTGAAAGAGAGAAGCTAGTGGATCAAACTCTTGGTGGGTGAGGCCAAGGAGTGGATGTAGTGCAAGTTTGTTAACACTTGCATGAACCACTTAAATCATTGTGTTCAACTTGTGATTGGTGATATCTCTCTAACTCTATCTTTTTTATTTTCTTGCAAGAACTCTTTAAAACTTAAAAAATTGGACATATAACCTATTCACCCCCCCTCTAGGTTCTAACAATTGGTATCAGAGCAAGTTGCTCTTGATAATTTTTGAAAACTTGTTTTGAAGTGTTCTAAAACATTTTTCAAAAATTCTTTGAGTTGAAAATGGGACAAAACTTTGTAGAGGGGAATTCTATGGTTAGACCTCCACTTCTTGAAGAAGAAGGTTTTTGTTTTTGGAAACAAAGGTTTATGACATATGTTAAAGCCAAAGATGTTGATCTTTGGGATATCATAGAGGATGGTGATCATGTGCCAAAAACCTTTGATTCTAAAATTGATACATATGTACCAACTCCTAAGGACAAATGGGATCAAGAGGACAAGAAGATGATTTCCAAAAATTTTGAAGCAAAACTCTTTTTATACAATGCACTACCTAGAAAAGAGTATGAAAGAGTTTTTATGTTGGATAGTGCAAATGCCATTTGGAAATCTCTTGTCACTACCCATCAAGGAAATGCTCAAGTCCTTGACAACAAGATTGAGTTGCTTGTACAACAGTATGAGCAATTTCAAATACTTGATGAAATGAGCATTGATGATGCTTTCTCTAAATTCAATACTATTGTTACTAGTCTCAAGTCACTTGGGACTACGTATTCTAACAAGAAAATTGTGAGAAAGTTTCTTAGGGCTCTTTCACCAAAATGGAGAGCTAAGGTGACGGCCATAGAGGAGTCAAAGGATTTGAATCTACTCCAAATGGATGAGCTTATTGGAAACCTCAAGGTGTATGAGGTGATAATGCAAAAAGATGATGAAATTGCCAAGTTGAAGAAGGAGAAGTCAAAATCCATTGCTCTCAAAGCCAAACATGTTAAAGAATCCTCAAGTGATGAGGAAGATGATGCAAATAGTGATGATGATGAAGAATATGCTATGATGGTGAGGAACTTCAAGAAGTTCTTCAAAAGGAAGGGCAAACATGTGAAGGCTCCATTTGACCCAAGAAAGTATAAGCAAGGCATTGATGCCAAGAAAGACAAAAAGCCTTCTAGGGAATGCTATGGATGTGGTGATTCCTCACACCTCATTGGTGATTGTCCCAAAGTTGCATCCAAGAAGAAAGAAAATCACAAAGCATTTCTAGGAGGAGCATGGAGTGATAGTGGTGATGAAAATCAAGATGACATCAAGGAGGAAACATGTCTCATGGCATTTGAGACAAGTGAGGTACAATCCGATTCAAGTTATTATAGTGATAACGACCAATATGATAAATTGTGTGACTTTAGCTCAAAAATTCTTGCAAAAAATGAGGAACTAAAGATTGAAAACAAAAGTTTGAAAAGGGAGATTGAAAAGTTAAACTTGACTATTAAAGATTTACAAAGTCAAGTTGTTCCTCATCTATCTCCAAGCTTGACAAGTTTGGAGACCAAGCTAAAGACAAACTTTGACAACTCCACCTTGTCAAAATTTGAAGAGAGCACACATAAGTTGGATGAAATGTTAAAAGTTCAAAAATCATCAAATGATAAGGGTGGGCTTGGTTTCTCAAGCTTTTCAAACAATATGCCTAAAAGCTATGTGACACAAATCCAATTTGTAAAAGAAAAAGGGAAGGAAAAAATCCAGGAACCTCACGGTCGAACCACGGTCGATACCGTGGGTCGACCGTCGACCCACTGGAAATTTTTAAATTTTCAAAACTTGTCCCTTGGCTCTAGTTCTTCCACTTGTATACCAAAAGTTGCAAGTGATGAACAAGTAAAAAGATTTTACACTCCAACCACAAGGCATGGACTTGGATTCAAGAAACCTAAGTCAAATGTGGTTCAAAGACCAAAGCATTTCATCAAACCTACTAACTCTTTGAACACATGGTATCATAAAGGTTTCAAGATTACTCAAAGGTGGATTAGGGTAGGAGTTTTTGATGCTAACCATCCCGGACCCATGAAACATTGGGTACCAAAAGTTTGAATGATCATTCCATGTGTGTAGGCTTGCAACAAAAATGAGATTATGTCTCATGAATGGATACTTGATAGTGGTTGCTCAAAACACATGACCGGAAATAGAGAACTCTTCACATCATACAAAGAGTATGATGGAGGACATGTGGTGTTTGGAAGCAACCTAAGAGGAAAGGTGGTTGGTAGAGGTAACATCCTTCATGACAATATTAAATTTACAAATGTTGAGCATGTTAATGGTCTAGCTTATAACTTGATAAGTGTTGGTCAATTGTGTGATAAAGATTTGAATGTTAGATTTTCCAAGCATGAAAGTGTTATATGCAAAGATGATCATGTGCTCGTAAAAGGTGTTAGGAGGAATGGACTCTATACATGTAGACTTGGTGACAATCCTAACACTCAAGTATGTCTTGCATCTATTGTTGATAACTCAACTTTGTGGCATAGGAGACTAGGACATGCTAACATGAGATTATTGCATAAATTGTCTAGTAGTGATCTTGTTAGAGACATGCCTATTGTAAAACTTGATAATCATTTTTGTGATGCATGTAAGATAGGTAAGCAAGTGCATTCATCTCATAAATCTAAAAATGTTATATCCTCTAAGAGATGTCTTGAGCTTTTGCATATGGATCTTTTTGGACCTTCATCAATTCAAAGCTATGGAGGAAACTTCTACACACTAGTTGTTGTAGATGATTTTTCAAGATATACATGGACATCCTTTTTGAAAACAAAAAATGAAGCTTTTGATAAGTTTAAAATTCTTGGAAAGAAAATTCAAAACCAATTTGGTTGTACGATTATTTCAATTCGTACCGACCATGGTAGAGAATTTGACAATGAAGCGCAATTTGGAGCATTTTGTGATAAACATGGAGTTTCTCATAACTTTTCGGCTCCTCGCACTCCTCAATCAAATGGGGTTGTTGAGAGGAAAAATAGGACTTTACAAGAAATGAGTAGGACTATGCTTAACGAACAATCAATACCCCAAAAGTTTTGGTGTGATGCGGTCTCAACGGCCACATACATACTCAATAGAGTTTTGATTAGACCTACGCTAGGTAAAACACCCTATGAGATTATCAAAGGTAGGAAACCATCCTTAGGTCACATTAGAGTATTTGGTAGTAAGTGTTTTATCCTTAACACCAAAGACTATTTGACCAAGTTTGACCCAAAAGCCTATGAGGGTATCTTCTTAGGATACTCTCTAAATAGCAAAGCCTATAGGGTACTAAACAAATCCACTATGGTTGTGGAGGAATCCCTTAATGTTACATTTGATGAATCTCCACCACCTAAGTCTCAATCCTTAGTAGATGATGACAAACTAGAAGAAGAAGCCATAGAAACGCAACTCTCTAGGCTTGGCTTAGATAAACCTAGTGACCAAAATCCTATAGTAGATGATAAGATCACAAGTGAACAAAATGAGGTTAGGGAAAATAGGAACCATCCAATAACCCAAGTAATAGGAGACCTAAACCAAAGACTTACTAGATCACAAGCCCAAAACCTTAACAACTCTTTTGCCTTTGTATCACACATAGAACCCAAGAACATTAAGGAAGCAATCAAAGATGAAAATTGGGTAATGGCAATGCAAGAAGAGTTAAACCAATTCACTAGAAGTCAAGTATGGGACTTAGTACCTTTACCTAGTGGTCATACCATAATTGGGACTAAATGGGTGTTTAGAAACAAGGTTGATGAAAATGGGAATATCACTAGAAATAAAGCTAGACTAGTTGCCCAAGGGTATAATCAACAAGAAGGAATAGATTATGATGAAACATTTGCTCCGGTTGCTAGATTGGAATCCATTAGGATTCTACTTGCTTATGCATGTGCCGATGATTTTAAACTATATCAAATGGATGTCAAAAGTGCTTTTCTAAATGGTTTTATAAAAGAGGAAGTCTATGTATGTCAACCTCCCGGATTTGAAGATCCAATTAATCCATCTCATGTATACAAACTTAGAAAAGCATTGTATGGACTTAAGCAAGCACCTAGAGCATGGTATGATAGATTAAGATCATTCTTGTTGCAACATGATTATGTCATGGGTAAAGTTGATAATACTTTGTTTACTAAGAAGAGAAAGCATGATATATTACTTGTGCAAATTTATGTGGATGATATTATCTTTGGATCAACATGCAAAGACCTATGTGATGAATTCTCAACTCTTATGCATAATGAATTTGAAATGAGCATGATGGGGGAATTGAATTACTTTCTTGGTCTTCAAATAAAGCAATATGAAGATGGTACATTCATTAGCCAATCTAAGTATATCAAGGATATGCTTAAGAAGTTTGATTTTGAAAATGTGAAACCTATGGGTACTCCTATGGCCACAAACACACACTTGACACTTGATGAAGAAGGTGAAATATTTGATAGTACAAAATATCGTGGTTTAATCGGGAGCTTGCTTTATCTAACGGCAAGTCGTCCCGATATTATGTATAGTGTTTGTGTCTGTGCTCGTTTTCAGGAGAATCCCAAGAAATCACACTATGAGGCCGTTAAACGAATATTTCGGTATATAAAGGGAACAATCAACTTAGGATTGTGGTATCCAAAGATGTGTGGACTTGACATCATGTGCTATGCGGATTCGGATCTTGGAGGATGTTACTTGGATAGAAAGAGCACAAGTGGAGTATGTGCATTCATTGGAAATTCACTTACTTCATGGTTTTCAAAAAAGCAAACATCCGTAGCTCTATCAACAACCGAGGCCGAATACATTGCAGCCGGAAAAGCATGTGCACAAGCACTATGGATGCAACAATCCTTATTGGATTATGAGGTACATTTAAGTGATATCCCTATTATGTGTGATAATAAAAGTGCCATAGACTTAAGTAAAAATCCTGTTTTGCATTCTAGAACTAAGCATATTGACATTAGACATCATTTTTTACGTGATAATGTGCAAAAAGGGAATATTAGTTTAGAAAAGGTTGACTCATGTGAAAATATTGCGGACATATTCACTAAACCACTTAAGAAAGAAACATTTGATCTATTGAGACTTGGTTTAGGAATGATGGAGCATGTGCCTTAGAAAAATTATGCATGATTGTATGAAAATTGCCAAAAATTGATTTCCAGGGGGTTCACGGTCGAACCACGGTCGAAACCGTGTATCGACCGTGGAAGCACTGTCCATGAAGGCCATTTTTGAAAAGGAACACGCGGTCGATACGAGGTCGACCGTGTATCGACCGTCGTTCGTCTGACGAGAAGGACCCTATTTTAGCCCACTTTCTCTTTCCTTTCCTCACTTTATCACTTCCACTATCTCTCTCTCAAACCCTAGCCGCCATAGCCGTTTTTCAAGCTCAAAAATCTCAATTTTTTCTTCAAAAACTCACAAGAAAATTAAAGATTACCTTACGGTTGAAGATCCGGTCGAACCCACGAAGCTATTCTCGGAAGATTCTCGGTAAAAAGTTGCGATTTCTTCATTCTTTTTCGAGTTTTCTTCAAGATCCACGAGCTTTCTTCACGAATTTTCTTCTCCTCTTCACGAAATCTTCATCTCCAAAGGTATATTTTTCACCACTCTTGCTTTCTTCCTCATTAGGATCTCGTTTTTGCACCCAAAACTCATGTGATTTTAGGTTGTGTATATTTGTTTTGGGGTTTTGACTTGAAATATTTGGGTATGGTTGTGGGTATAGTTTAATGATGAGGATTATGAGAAAATTATGGGTTAAGTAAAGATATGTGATAAATATATATTATGTTAGAAAATTAAACAAAAAGTACACAAAATCGATCTGGTCTCCCACGGTCCATATACGGTCGACCTCGGGAAAAACCATCGTGTACTTATTTAAAAAAAAAAAAAAAAAAAAAAAAAAAAAAAAAAAAAAAAAAAAAAATGGAACAGCAGGTTCACGGTCGAACCACGGCTGAAACCGTGCTAAAACCGTGAGCTTGCTGGAATTTTTTAATTTTTTTTATTTTTTGAAATTTAATTCCCAAATTAATCCTCTTTAGGTTTGTTATAGTATAACTAAGACTAGTAATCACATAATTTCAAATTTTCATAAAATCTTCTCACGTTTAGGACATACACACACAATGTATGAACATATTCCTATAGAGTTTGTTGTATCAATTGACTATACTCTCTAAATATGTTCATATATATTGAATTATCATCCTCTTGTCATAACTTTGCAAAACAAAGTGTCTTTTATAATTCTAATGTCATGACAAGCTTGGTTGAACATTTGTTACACCATAGACACACACTAGGTTTATTCTTATTCATTGCGATTATTTGTGAATGATATACGACTTATTGCATTACTAGATTACCATGCCGCGTCAAAAGACATCTTCATCTCGCTCCGCTGCTCCCTCTCAGAGGGATATCATGGTTAACCTCAACAAGCGCCCCATTAATGAAGGGCGCTTGGTCGTTCCTGCCCACCTCCAACAATTTAATCTACAAGCGACCTTTGACCAAATGCATTGGTCAACTTTTCTTCGTCTCCCTAGTAACACTTTTCCTAGGCGTATTCGGGAGTTCTATGCAACATATGCATACGATGAAGATAACGACTTGATCACATTTAAGATAGCCGCCCAAGATTTCTCCTTCACACTTGCTCAACTCGGGGATATGTTGCAAGTCCCATTCTCCGGGTTGAAATTCTATCATGACTCCCATAGCCTCAACCACCTCCCAACGGCCTTTACTATTGACGAGATCATTGGGTCCATCTGTCAATCCAATGTTCCTCGTAACAAAACAAACCTCTTAGGCAAGGATCTATTACATGAGTGCAATGTTTGGAACAAAGTCATTGACTCCAACATCTTTCCTAAATCCGGCCACCACTCCGAAATTAGTGTCACTCAGGCCGTCCTCCTACATGCTTTGAAATCGAGATCCGAAATCAATATCATGTACATCCTTGCAAAAAGGATGATTGGTCTTCCCTCTAGCCGACGGGATCTTCCTTATGGAAGACTTCTCACACTCCTCTTTCACCAACTTCCGAACCTTCCTCCTCTCCACCCAACTCCGGGTACTTCTTTACCAATCGATCTTGCTACATTACGCAAGATGGACTCACATTCCCGAAAAGGGAAGAAGAGGGCGCATTCCTCCTCCCATGACACGGAGGAGGACATTGAGAGATTCTTTGAAGGGGATGATGAAGGGGACGCGGAGGTGGAAAGTACTCTTGCCCCGGATTATGGCCTTGGTGAGGGCTCTACTGATGAAAGAATTGCGGCTCTTAATCGCAACATTAATGAATTGCGCAATGAGCACCGATCCTTACGAAAGGAGGTCGCGGGCATTAAAGGGATGTTGCGGACGATCATGAATGCTCTTAAATGCAACTCCGGCACGGACGCGGGTGAGCCATCTCACCGGGAATGATTTCTTTGTTTATGCCATGTTTTTGATATGTATGTTTCAAAACAATTTATCTTTGGGTTGTATGCTTTAAAAACAATTTCACTTTGATTCATTTGGTGTGTTTGGTGTGAGAACAATTAACTATTTTATGTATGGATTTAGACATGTATAATTCTTGCTTGTGATCATGGATGCTTTTATGCTTTTCTATGCTTTGCTCTTATGATTAACTTATTGCATTGGTTTGACATGCTTAAAAATATTATCCATATTGGATGCATTATATATATTTTGCACTCACCCTCCATGGCAAGTCCTTGGTAGTATCTCCATGCATTTTTATAGATTTCAAAAAGTGGAGTTCTACAATCAAGGGGGAGTTCTCTTCAAGGGGGAGCTTGTGTCTAGGGGGAGTCCTTTTTGTCAAAACAAAAAAGGGGGAGAAGGTATATATATGTATAAATGCACATGTTAACATGTTAAAGTTATTTATACAATTTGTTCACAAATTGTAAATTTTTGTCTTTAACAAAAAGGGGGAGATTGTTGGGAAAATATGAATCCTCTTTTGTTAATTCAAAAATATACAATATGTTTATATAATTGTATACACTAACATTAACATATGTGCACATATACATCTATATATATATAATCGAGCAAATAAATATTTGTTACAAAGTTTGTTTATAACAAATCGTCAAAATCCAAATCGTCCAAGATAAAGCGCCACCAACATTCAAGATGAAGTATTCGCCGAAGATACCTACAAGAATATATTCAATTGATATGAGCATAAAAATAAAATAATTAAAATAAGTTTAAGATTTTATAAAATTATTTTTATAAAACTTTTATAAAAAGTGACAAATTTTTATAAACTTATTTTTGTGGGTTGATTTACTCTAAGACTTCCCATTTTAAGCAAATACCAAACACAATCTCACTTTGAAACAATACACAACCATATCTAGCAAAGGAATCTCCCAAAGTGGTAAAATTCCAACATACTTTGTGTATTGGTTTCTAAACTTCCATTTTTGTGTTTGAATTCAAACATTAGAAGTATGGGATCAACCAACCTTTTAAACATCTACTTTTCAGTTGATTTTTATGGTAAAAATGAGTTGAGTGTGGTTTTAAATAAAGCCCAACGTCTATATTACAAAAACCAAAAATTGCCAGACGACTCACGGTCGAGACACGGTCGACCGTGGATCGACCGTCGAACATCTGGACAGTTTTGAGACTTGGACCTTTTCTTTCTATTTAAACCAACTCAAACCTCATTTATCACTTACCTCTTGCAAACACAAAATATCCAGAATACTCTCTAACACTTGAGCTCATATCTTTGAATATTAATTCATCTTTCAAGTTCAAGATTCAAGCAAGAAGTCAAAGCCATCAAAGCTTAAACACTACTTATTCATTTCATACATTTTGTAATAGTGTGAGGATCAACTCTAGCCTTCCAAATTAGAGTGAAGTGAGGATCAACTCTAGCCTATAGAATTAGAGTGAAGCAAGGTTATCTTTACCTTACTTGCAAGTTTGAAGATTAATTCTTGCAAGTTTAAAAAAGGAGAAGTGTAAAAGGTTTATCTCTACCTTGAAAGAGAGAAGCTAGTGGATCAAACTCTTGGTGGGTGAGGCCAAGGAGTGGATGTAGTGCAAGTTTGTTAACACTTGCATGAACCACTTAAATCATTGTGTTCAACTTGTGATTGGTGATATCTCTCTAACTCTATCTTTTTTATTTTCTTGCAAGAACTCTTTAAAACTTAAAAAATTGGACATATAACCTATTCACCCCCCCTCTAGGTTCTAACACATATACTCGTTAACAAAACCTGGTAATATATATAAGGAGGATTATTATGAAAATAGATATTTTGGTAAGAATGAGAGAGCACATCATAGTCATCAATTAGATTTTGATCTATTAGATCTTAAGAGTCGTAATCATCCGTCCCAATTTATGGACATCGCAATTCATGGTTGAGTTATAGGTAAAATGAGGGGCAATTGTAAACTATCCAATTAAATCAAATGAAAGGCCAATATTAGGTCTCTCATTCTCATCTAAATATACAGTTTTATTTTAACTTCCCACTATATATATACACACACATATGGACAAACACGAAGGTTTATTGATTTATTTTGAGAAATTAATACTTGTACATAAAAATTTGTAAAAGTAAACGTAAGGGCCGTACATAGCACAACCAAAATAAACAACTAGAGTTACATTACATGTTATAACGATTGTCATTTAAACCTATTCAATTTACATAGAAATTTAAAAAAAATTCATGACCCGTAGAAGGCACCCCTAACAAAACGATTAGCCGATATTAACCGTTTGAATTAACATACTCGTTTATTTTAACCAATAACCATAGTTTATTAAACCATAGCCGAACGGTTATGGTTTGCATTAACCGAATAGTTCGGTTATGGTTCAGTTTTGAATCTTACCCACATATGCACACTCCTAACTTTGATTGTGAGAAGGAGAAGAAAATATGATTGAACATTAACATGACAAGAGGTAAAAAATAAATAAAAAGATGTAACAAATTACCTAACTAAATAATCTAACCTAATCCTTGTATTACGCTTATTTTTATTCAAGTTGAATATGTTTTTAATTATGAAGTTAGTTTTTTAATATCTTTATTATTTTAGTTGCCATAAAAATCATAATGTAAAATTGGTTCAACCATCGGTATTATAATAAACTGGAATTCTGTTCTTATATAATAAACCCGTAAAAAAGGTAAAAATAATGAACAAAATTCTTCCCAGAAAACAATAAACTTAACGAGGTAATTGTACCCCGCGCGTTGCGACGGGGTTTAACACATTTATGTGACATTTAGTAAAAGTCTAATCGACTTATGTAAATAAAATGATTCCACATATTACTACAAAAGGGAACACGTATGTCATTTTTTTAGTACTCTTACTTTATTAAGATTTTTGGGATGAACTTTATTCTATGTTATTATTATTGTATATAATAAGGTGCAAAAGACATTTGTAATAAACTTTAATGCTAAAAAGTTTAAAAATATATTTATTAAACATAATCATAATGAAAAACTCTCGACGCTTTCTGATTTCTCATTCAAAAACTTAAACCTCGCATAATGTTAAAGATAAATTGGCAAAATATTTTAAAGATGTGTGACTGTAATGGGGATGGACTTTATTCTAAGTGATTCTTGTGCATTCATGTCATCTAGTTAATATTAAAGTCGATCTACTTTTATTTTTTAAATTAAGTTCAACTGAAAAAAATCACGAAGAAAAAAAAGCTAGATAAAAGTGTTACAAATTTTTTTTTCCAAAACAAAATAAGTATATAATCATAAAAATAATATTTAATTGAATGTTTAGATTTCTATAACCTAGCGAAAATAGAGAATTAAAGAGAAACCTTCATTTTAATGCACTACTTGCGAACTAATTCTTATATGATTCGATTTTAAATTTATATTTGATAAAGGTTAATGAATTAACGTCACTTTTATGTTTTATATTCTATTCTTCAAAAATAGAGAAAAGCTATAGACAAATACAAAAGATAAATGTGAGCTGGAGTAGGTATGTGAAAGGATGACCAAAAAGAAAAAAAAAGATAAATCATGAATATTAAAAGAATCGAACGCTTGCCGTCTCACTTATATGTCTAATACCTTGCCAGCCGCTCTACAAACTCCCTTAGTCATAGGATTGCTTATTAAATACATATAGAAAAATTATAAGTTACTGTTTATTAGTCAAATCAACTTTTTGAAAATTGTTATATATATAAAAGAAATAAACACAAAAGTGTACCCCTGAGATTATAACCAACACGCATCTGAAGGGTTTTAATATATTTTTTTTATTTTGACTTAATCTTCTTTGATTTTGATGTATCGTTCTACATCTATATTCAATATTTCATGCGTTTCTCATATTTTGATACAAGTTTTTCTTGATAACGATATTTGTTACGATGTTTAATAAAAATAACGAACTACGATACACGCTCATGAACTTTTTTGTATTTCAATGAACTTTACATATCAAATTTCACAATTTTACTTTAATGCGTGTACAGTGTAGCACACACTAACACGATGCATCAAACTTTCGTATTAGATATATATTCTATCATATCTCACGCCTCCTAATGCATTAGACCCTCAAGTTGCGCATCAAGATTGTGACTAAATGTATATAAATCATCATTCAGTAAAACCATATTGTTGTTATTATGTGTCAAAGCCATAACATCGATTCATTTGCATCAAAACATAATATATATCAATTTCAAGCACACTCGTCAACTTTGGTGCTCACCCATTATTCCATGAACTTTGTTGCACACTAATTAAACTTTCCACATTAAATCTTCATCATCCTGGATTTAAACTTGTCACTTGCAATGTCGACTAATACCATACATGAACCCTTCATATTTATATCCTAAGTCATCGAACCTTCTTTTTTTGCTTCCAACAAGTTTATGACAAGAAATGACAACCCGTTTGATAGACTATGGTGTTATTAACGTGAACCAACAACTGAAAAAAAACCTAAACCGAAACAAAATTATGAACAAACAATATTGATTTGCAAAATTCAAAAACTGATTTTGTTTGTTTGGATAATTTTATGTTTCAAACCGACTGAAAAAAATAGGGTGCCCCTAATATAAAAACCGTACCTAATCATTGGTAAAATCAAACCGAACCGAATTAAACCATGATTAGGGTTTTATTGGAGGTAGTAGTTGTAAATTTGTAATTTGTAAAATGGGAAAATGATTCGTAATGTTAACATCACATAACTTAGGTGATGTTATACTCACAAACCATTTAAATGAGTAAATACTGAAATGACTAAACTACCCTTCATTAAAGTAGATTGTGAGTATAACATCACCTAAGTTACGTAATATTAACATTACGGATGATAATATTAACATTACGGATGATTTCCCCTCGTAAAATAACCATGTCTAAAAAAGTTATATTTGCTAATTTTCCATCCCAAAGTTGCCGCTTCGCTTCCCATTCCATACTTCCGAGTTCCACATTTCCATTTGCAGGTATCCAACCTCTATCAGATCACGTCTCGATTTGCATCCAACCTCTGTCACAAATTCTCACCTCAAGACTCCTTTCTCTAGCTCTCCAACTCTGGAAGGAGGAAGGATTGAAGGAGGCTTTCTATTACTCTCCAAGGACTGAACTATTGAAGGAGGTCATTTAGGGTTTCATCAAAGAACTGAAGGAAGGAGGGTGTCGATTACTCACCTCAAATTCTTTCTATTTACATCTCGAAGTATATCTAGGGCTGTCTATTACTCACTCACCGGATTGTCGTATACAACTACAGGTGAGTTAATTGGCTGTTCTATTGATGATAATTTGTTTTTGAGTTAATTTGTCGTTCTATTTACGGCTCAAAGCCTCAAAAGTAGTTTTGTTGTTTGTGTTACGGCTTGAAGGTTTAAAGTTTCTGACGAAATCTGTTTAGCTTTTATGCAATTTGTTATTTTCCTGTTTGTGTGTTAGTGATTCATTTAGATTGATCAGTGGCTCTAAAATAGTAAAATTACTAACCCTGGATATAATCAGAGGCCCTAAATTTACGTCTCAATTTTTGTCTATTTCCATTTCTGTGAATTTACTAGATTATCTGTCGATTGCCACATCTTGTTTATAGCTTCACAATTTCACATCTGTTTCAGTTTATACTTCATAGCTTCAAATTTTGTTAATTTACTTACTGAATTTTCAAGATAAATACTTAATATCTGTTCATTGATTTGGCAGCCCACTTTATTAAAACCAAACCAAAAACTGGAAATCAAAAATCTCTAAAATCGAACCAAAAACCACCTAGAACCGAAAAAACCAATAGGTTTTGGTCTTGCTTTTTAAAATACTGAAATTTTCGTACTGGTTTCAGTTGTTATGCCAAAACCAAATGGATCACACCCCTACATGCTGATGTTGCTGACTTGCTGACCCTCTTTATAACTATTTTCATACAATCGTTACCCGACTACCCGCCGAATAACTATAAATAACCAAACTTTGATGGTTATTGGTACCAAAATAACTATAATAAACCAACTTGAATTTGAGGTACATTACTAAATAATAAATTATAATATTATATATTATCTTATTATCCTAACTGAAAGTTGTGATACTCAATTAAGGATGACATTATAATTTCAGAAGAATAATTTGAATACCCAATCCAGATACAATACAAAACATTGAATCTACCGCTTTTATCTTGATATATTATTATATTCGCCATTATTCAAGCTTCCCCTCTTCTCCAACTTTGTAGACCCAGACGGTGGTGCTCACTTTTCTTCTCAAACGTTCTATACTGTCGATTTTGTTAACTTTACAACCTAATTATTGTAAATTGTAAACTTGATAAGTAGTTGATAGGTGTCAACAAGAACCCGGCAGAAGAAATAAAGAAAAACAAGCAGCAATTCAGTGGACAAGGCTTAAAGCTGCAAGGACGGAGACCTCTACCAGGCAACGCCGCTGCTGTTGCTGCAAGAAGCGCCACTCAAACACCCACTGTTGCTGCTGTCTACTAGTCTACTCATAAATTCTAATCCTGGGGTAAATTTCTAACCCTAAAACATAATTTTTTTTAAATTACGAAGAGTATATGATTATATTTGTTATCTGGGTGTATTAAGAATTTTACATGGGTTGTGAAGTTGAGATTAGTTGAAAACTTGAAATTATAGTTTGATAAATTATGAAAAATTGAGCAGACAACATCGTATTGCAGTTCCTATGTCTCGCATGATGTTTTCAAGGAGTCTATATCAACTACAAAACTTATCCAGAAGCGGCGGTCTTACCCTCCATTCAAGTGCTAATTTCAAACATGCAGTCCTTGCAGCTTTCCAGCCCCTTCTTCACTATAGGCCTTACACAGATGCTTCGCAGCCTGTTGCTTCTGTTTCTTCTTTAAATCAAGCTGAACTAGCCAAATTTGCAGCTATAGCTGAAAGTTGGTAGGCTCATATTCTTTTCTTTATTATAGCAGTAGAAAGATATTGCTTATTTTATATATACCATCGTTGTATAATCAACTTAATTGACATATATCTTGTTTAATCTTTATATTTGAAAATTAAGTATGATAACACTGATTGTCTATTAAGCCAACAAAACAGTAGTCTTTGTTACTTATTAAGTCTTTAACAATGAAAATACTGTCTGTGGGCAGGTGGGATGCAGAAGGACCTTTTAAGCCATTGCATTTCATGAATCCTACAAGGCTAACTTTCATTCGCTCTACTCTTTGCAGACATTTTGGGTAGCATTTTGTTTTCTTCCATCATTATATTGATATTTCTTTTTGGCAGTTGCTTCTTATGATTGTTTTGCATTTCATCATAACTTTCTGAGCATCAAGAGTCAATGATGACTTAATAATCACACACATAATGTCCTAGAAGAGGGTATGAGCAATAGTAGGTAACTAGGTATTAGTGTTTGAGTGAATTTAAATGTTAAGAATGTGCTATTTAAGGTCAGCTGTCTTCGTAGGAAGATGAAACTTCAGCCCAAGTTTTTCTCGTGAGTAAAGAATCCTTAGTATTACTTGTGTCTATGTCGTTTTATGCTCATTTATTTTGGATGGATTTCAGTGCTATTGTGTCATTATTATTTTCTCTTCTACTATAGATAGATGAATCTTAGTATCAATTAAAAGAAAACAAGCATGCTTTATTCATAAGAATGCATTTTTAATGCTTGTGAAGCATAATTTTCAATCCGTGTTCCACACGAATATATATTTTTTTATATTTTGTATATATAGCACTTACTATTGAGGAAGTTACATTTCTCAGCAAGGATCCATTTTCTGCAAGACCATTTGAAGGACTGAAATTTGTAGATGTTGGTTGTGGAGGAGGCATTTTATCTGAGGTATATGTTCATATTCATGACTTTAATATGTGCATGTCTTCCTGGTGTCTTACTTTTTTGTATCTTTTCATTTCAATATAGTATATTTACCATAGCTACTACACAATAGCCTCATCATTATCAACATGCTTTTGTTCCAAGGATATGGCTATCAGATTATTTCTATCATATCTAAGTCTTTAAATATGAATTTGGTGACAGTGTATAAGAGAGAAATAATAACTATTGTAACCTTCTCTTCCAAAAAAAATAGAGAAGCTTTTGTAACCTTGTATAATAGCAAATGTCAAGTTGTTTTTTGGTCTTTATGCTGAAAAGAAGAAACCTCAAAGAA
Source organism: Pulicaria dysenterica (assembly GCA_947179395.2). Lineage (NCBI taxonomy): Eukaryota > Viridiplantae > Streptophyta > Magnoliopsida > Asterales > Asteraceae > Pulicaria > Pulicaria dysenterica. The sequence goes on along the minus strand of OX359288.1, from coordinate 108,244,689 downwards.
TTGTATTTGGACAGCAATGTTGCCTATGTTCCCAAATATGCGCCATTGTGTGGTAACTTTAAATTCCTTTTTTATTTAAACTTTAATTATTGTTGACTTTGGTCAGCCTTTGGCTCGAATGGGGGCTTCAGTGACTGGAATTGATGCTGTGGAGAAGAATATCAAGCTTGCACGTCTTCATGCGGTATGATTCGGTGCAATGTCATTATATTTGTACTGTGGTTTGGGAGTACACTTGTATTTATATATAAGAGCATAATGCATCCACTTATTTCTTGCTTAACCAATTAAGCTGTAGGTGCTCATTTGACAAACTTGCTCCATTTAACCCTTTCTTAAACGTTGGTTGTTTTTGTAATTTATTCTAAGTTCAATGATACACATTATCATGATTCTCATTAATTGTTAATCCCAGTGTCCTAAACTAATGGAATATATGATCAGGCACCAAGTTTAGTTAACGTTTTCGACTATTCGCCAAATATCTTGAATACCCTTAATAATGAACATATAGAACTTTTGGACAAAATCAATGGTGTGTGAATATTCTTATGATTCCTGTTTCAAAATGGTATTGGGTTGGAACTTTGCCCAAAGGGAATTTGTATCATGTTCTTACTTCGGGACTTCCTGGGAACTGTTGCATTTACTTCGGGACAAAGGGAGCATATTCTTACTTATTATTTTGGGTGCAATATGACACGTAATACACCACACTTCTTGCTTTGCTTAGGATTTGGACCCAGTAACTTCCTCAATCGAATATCGTTGCTCAACTGCTGGTACCTTCTGTACTACAATTTGCTTTGCCAATATATTATTTCTCATCTTCTGATATCTGCTCAATTAAGTTTTATAATGTTATTGCCTTTTCAACAACATCGATCTATAATCTATTCTTATTCCTCTATATTTATACAAATTCAATTCAATGATGCTAGCGTTACCACTATGTGAACAGAAAATTTGGTTGAAGAGAAGATGAAGTTTGATGCAGTTATTGCTTTAGAGGTATGATGGTACTAGTCCTTATGTCATGCATTCTTATTGTTTTAAAAGTCTGCTACATCTTATATAACAAATAACATATATATAGTAATAAATGTGTTGGATCTGGTTCACCTTTACTGTTATAATTTCTATTTCTAGGAATTTTTATGAGTTCCTTTTTAAAACGCTGAAATTATTTGTAGGTAATTGAACACGTTGCAGATCCTGCTGAATTTTGCAAATCCTTGTCAGCATTAACCATATCTCAAGGAGCTACTCTCATCTCGACAATTAATCGTTCTATGAGAGCATATGCAACTGCCATTGTTGCAGCAGAGTACATCCTGCATTGGGTATGATCTTAATTCTTAACTTTGTAAACTAAAATTTATATCCAACTCAAGTGAAGTTAGCTCTGATATAGTGAATGTTACAACAAACTTTAACTTTTGACATTTAACATTCTTTTTCTTGTCATTATCATCATTTGTTTCACATGCTTAAAATCTAGTTACTTTATTTTTCTTTTTTGCTTCCAAATTATAGATTTTGTATTTCTTGACAGCTTCCCAAGGGCACACATCAATGGTCAAGTTTCTTAACACCTGAAGAATTAGTGTTAGCACTGCAACGTGCTTCTGTATCTGTAAGCTAAAGGATATAATTTCTGCTCACCATGGATTCATGTTCAGTACAGCATTACAATCCTTTTGGTAGGTTATTTGACTGTTTTTTTTTATAGGTTGAAGAGTTGGCTGGTTTTGCGTATGACCCCCTGACTGGTCAGTGGTCTCTTACTGATGATATCGGTGTCAATTTCATTGCATTTGGTATTAAAAACAGCTAACAAGTTATAGTTAGCAACTTGGTGAGGTTTAGAATGGTATGCCACTGTTCTTTATCCAGTTTTCCTTTGTATCAATAAGTTTTCCCTGTGGCTGCCCTTTGGTTATACAGTTACCGACTTACGGATGATACCATGTTAGCAAAAATTTATTTAATCAGCATCTTTCTCATGGAAATTGTATAGCTTTTGGCAATGTTTATGGATCTTATAACAGTTTATGGTTTAATTTGTTGCAAGGCGCAAGTGCAAAGTCTCAAACCTTGAATAAAAAAGGTTTTGGTCTCTGAAACTTTGTTAGTCGTTTGGATATTTTGACAGAGATCTGTTGAGGAATGGGCTAAATTGAAAGCTGAGAAACTCTCTAACCATTTTAGGTGTATTTTGGCATGCATTTTTTCCCTGGGCATGTGCATGAAACCACCCTAGCAAGTTCCGCTGGGTTTAAAAATAATTGATATTATTGTTGGAGGGATGCAGTCTTTCTTTGCTGGATGAGAACAGCTAATGTGGTGTATCTATAAATTGTAATTTCAATTTTGAGTCGAATGGAAGTACATACGTTGTATTTTCAAGTCCAGAAGAAGCGAATGAAAAAGAAGATTCGAGGAGAGAAAATGATGCAAGTTCTGGTAATCCAGACTAGCAGATTAGCTATTGGTTGATCACGATCACCCAATATAGGTGAACTGGAACGTAAGAACAGTTTACAAGCTTGAGAGATCCGAGTTCAATAACAGAGAGGATGACTTGTTATATCACACCTTATCTACATACTCAACTTGTTTATACTGTCGTTACAATGCACTTAGGGCTGTAAACGAACCGAACTAGCACGAACGGGGCTTGTTCGTGTTCGATCGTTTAACTTTAGCCGAACAAATAAACGAACACGAATGGATAAACGAACGGATTTCTGTGTTCGTTCGTTTAACTTTAATTGAACAAATAAACGAACACGAATGATAAACGAACAAGCATGTGTGTTTGATTGTCTAAAAGATTGGTTAGTTCGTGTACATTATAGTTCGCTTATTTAAATGATAAACAAACGTAAACGAAGGAACACACAATATAATACAAATCCTGCAATATTAAACAGAGATAAACACTATATCTAAACACACATATAATGTGAATATATATATTTATATAAAATATAAGTGAACACGAACATAAATGAACGAACTAGAGATCTGTTAGTGTACGTTCGGTTCATTTACAGTCCTAAATGCACTAGTGTATGCCCGGGTATGTCTAACTAATTTCATTTTATAATTTTCTGATACAAGCAATAACTTTGAAAATATCACACATGGCTAGTTGAGAACCAATAGTTTAAAAATTGTAAAACTAATCTCCATTGTCGATTTTGAAGATCAATAGCTCATAATGATGAGGGGGCTTTTTAAGCAAAACATTAGTTGAGGGTGTCTGTGAAAGGGTAATTCGGTCTTTTTGACATTTACCGTACTTCCTTTAATCTAAAGTATACTTCAAATGCAAATGTTCCCCGGGTACCCGAAAGGGTCCCAAAATCGGCTCAAGGGAGGAGAGATTTGTGCAAGGAATTTTGTCAACAACCATAAATAAATATTTACCAGATAAAATACCCATTTTATTTTATTTTCTTTTCGAATATCGCTGAAAGTTACCAATTATGTATATCGGTTTTTATATGTAGATAATCAAGAACATTTTTCTAATTTTCGATCAAAAGTTTCTAAAATTTAGGATGTTATATATAGGTGTCATTGCTTTAAGCAACTACTATATAAAACATTGTTTCTTTTTTAACACTATTTTAAGTTAGAAAGTACAGCTTTAAAATTGAATGAATACGCAGTTATGTGTTTAATCCGGTCAATATGAATTTGGATGGATGAAATAATTTGAATGTGTTGAGTAATGTCTCATATTGGACGAAAGATTGACTTTGTAATGAGTTTATAAGGGTCATGGGCTACTCCTCTCATAACCAATTGTTTTTGAGTTGAAACCCCACAAACTTACATGGTATCAGAGCAAGGTTCACCCACTCCACGTAACCCATAAGTATCCACGTGTTAGGCGCGAGAAAAAAAAAGAACGCTACACGTGAGGGGGCGTGTTGAGTAATGTCCCACATTGGACGAAAGAGTGACTTTGTAATGAGTTTATAAGGGTCATGGGCTACTTCTCTAATAGCCAATTGGTTTTGAGTTGAAACCCTACAAACTTACAGAATGGACATGAATTAAATGGATATGAGTATGAACATGACATCACCTTATCCATTATCATTATAACTAAGATCAAGGTTAGAATTTTTTTTTTGGCCAAAATCATTACAGGTAACAGAAACATGTTTTTTTGTGTCACATCGCTTTTGAGTTTTTTTACGCCTACACACGCCTTATACATATAGTTCAATTCACATACTAGAAAGGCGTCAATGACGCACTTCCAGGCTTTTTATGCAGATGAACACACTTTTAAAACTCCATTCCCAAGTGTTTAAAGATTTTCTATTTTTTTTTATGTCTAGTGGATGTAGAAAACTATCTTGTTCTTGCGATGGTCGGCTTAGAAATTCAGGGGGATCTTTTGTTTTAGATACCTCATTTTTGTAATGGTTTGTTTTCTTAGGAGTTATACGTTCTTAGGTGCTTCTTGTAGCACCTTTTATTTAAAAAACAATTTTGCCTTTGAGAAAAAGGTCAATAGTGTAACTACCAGTTATGTATTAATAAAACACTAGTTTTAAAATAATTTTAATAATGATTCGATCACCTATCTACTCAACATGCTTAAACAGTCACACCTCTTATATTTTACTTCAACAAAATTAGACCCTACTAAGTTTAAATCCTAAATTTACCACTGCATGAACGACTCGTGAAATTTTCCACTATCATGTTTGTAAGAAGTTTTTTTTTCTAATTTAAACTATACAAATCAGGAAATTAAGGATGTAAAATACGTGTGTCAAAACTAAAAACAACTCAAATCTCTCCCCTTATTTGCACTTAATGGCAAACCAAACAAAGATCATTTCCCACATTTCTAGGGATCTTTTATAGTTTATTTATTGAATAAGTCATGAATGAAATATAGTGCTTCTTGTACTTGTATGCCTCTCAAACTCCAGTTTTAATAATCTAAAAAAACATGGCATCACTAGTCTTTCCACTTCTTCTGCGTGCTATTCTCACCTTTTACACTTCGCAGGCAGAACATCACAAGGCTGTAACAACACGAGTGAACAGGTTAGTAAGTATTAACCTAGTATTAACTACAATGTCTTATCTATTTCATTACGTATCATAAAGGGTTTAGGATTTAGAGTTTAGAGTTTATAATATATCAGTATATCTACTATGAATGATTAAATTATTTTATACTTGATAAGTTTACATTTACTTTACTTATATTTTATATCTTATAATTAGGAGGTATATGCATGTACTCTTTAAATTTTAGTTTCAGAAATCTAATTCACTTCTGATCTTCTATCTTTTATTCTTTTATACAACCTCAATTAATGGCGGTGGACTAGTGGTGGTCGAAGATAGGGGACGGTGGCGGGAAGGGTGGTAGTGGGTGCGATAGTCTTGAAGATGAAATCAGGAAATTAAGCAGATGTTTAGCTATGAAATCAGCACAGCTGAAAAGTGTATGGAAGTTGAGAAAAAAAGGATTTTATTTGGACACTCTTCATAATTTAAATCAACCCATGTGATGTAATATATATGAGTGTATTACCTGTATTGAAAACTGTAGTTAATTGGTGTGACATAGTTGGTATGTGAGAGAGGGGGTTCAACTAGTAGCCCTCTTAAGAAACATAAACAATATAGAAGAAATGGACTCTAACGTCACCTCATTTTGACCGGTTAAAAAAGGTTTATGGTGCTTAGACATGCACCCATTTCGGAGGCCCTGTACCCTAAAAGTTATAAATTCTAACAATATTAAAAATAAATTTCGATTACTCATTTCATGTTAGACTATTAAAAATATACTTCTAGTCGGTAATATACTTGTAAAATCTTATAAATCCTATAACTTTTAGTCATGCCCTAATCAACCGACCAAATTTTGAATTAAGATAAAATCATAAACATGAATGCAAAAATCAGAATTACAAAAATTGAAATCGGAAATGTGAAAAAAACTGAAACTTATAACATTATGCCACTTACAATTTACCTCTTATTACTAAAAGTTCTCTAAAAATCTAGAAACAGCATTGAGCAATTTGCAATCAAATTTGTAGAAAGTTTACAAAATAAAATCAATATTCAAAAGGATAAGAAGTAAGGTTGTATTGACCAAGACGAGGACAGCCGGAGGCTCGGAATGCTGCACGACGCCTGGATAGTCGAATAGCATGGCACCCTGTTTGTGTTTGTGGAACTCGTTCAAGCAAAGAACTAAAAGAAGATATAGGTCATCGACGATTTGTTGAGAAAAAGTGAATCATCAATCGAACTTGTTCTGTCGAATAGTCTCAGCCATTCACCGCTTTGCGTGTGTCGATGCCTCGGTGGAGAACCTGTAAATCATGCCGCGACTTGCCATCACCGAAAAGATCAATGGTGGATGTATCATGGAGAAATGAAATCGTCTTCCTCGTTGATTATGAGTCGGCGACTTTAGGTCTGCCGAAGCGTGAGTTCCCAAAAACGGTGGTTTTCAAAACCTAAAAATTAATTTGGCAGATACTATTGGAGATGGGTCAAAAATACGGCGGCCCTGTAATGTTTTGGGCCCTGTTCATGGGCACTTGATGAAATCCTATGGCCCTATAGGACCGGCCTTGCATGCACCCTAGTCTATGGTTTTAAATACTTAATAAAATAATTTAATGATGTCAAATCACTTGAGAAATAGAAAAACTAGACATAATAACTAACTAAAAGTGATAAAAATATATAATAGAATTCAAGTCAAAAATAACTTCATTTGTATGACCCAATCTCATATAATAACCATCACAATTACAATAGATGATTTGACCAAGTTTTTTAATCGTATTCTAAAAAACAACCACGTGCAAAATGCAAAGCCGATTTTCCCATGATTTTCGGTTTTTTCGTTGTTGGATCAAAATCTTTGAATGAGTCATTAGTGAAGTAGTAAACTCTAGTTCCCTATAAATACGCAAAATGGAACAACTCTTAAACTCCACTGATCTCATAATTCTCAACAAGAAAAATAAACCATGGCATCACTAGTCTTTCCACTTCTTCTTCTTGCAACTATTACCCTTTCCTCTTCACAGACGCTACATCCTAAGCTTGTAGCACATCTCCATAGGTTAGTAATTTTATTTAAACATTATCTTGATATGTCGTTTCTGATCATGAGAACATGCATATATATATATATATATATATATATATATATATATATATATATATATATATATATATACTACTATATTAAGCATACAACATTCTCTCTCTTCTAAAAACTAGCAGGGTACCCGCGCTATGCGGCGGCGGCGGCAAATAAAAATGGATGGTTTTCGGTTGTCGAGGTCGTTTGAAATAGATAGGACGTAGGAGACAATGATCATTTGCAAATCTAAAATTACATTGAAAGTAAAATATGCCAATATTAACTAAAACTACAATCAAATAAACTCAAACTATATCAGAGCATTAATATAAAGAATATATATGTTATTCAAACAATAATATTTTTTTACACATTAACTTAAAAGGATTACAAGACTTATAAATCGTTCTTAATATTAGCCTGGAATAAAATATTATTATAGCTTATTATGAAAATATGGAAATGTATGTAAAGTACCAAAAATTACAATCCATTTGCATCTAGACAATACGTATCTGGAAGTGTGCATGTACACGTTTCTCCTACAAAAAAAATAATGGTTATAATATATAGATATCAAAAAATGATGTATAACAATAAACTATTGAGAGTACCTTATTCTTCACGCAAAACTTCTTGATACACCACATTTGATGTGTAAACACCGTCATGGGTAAATGATTTAGTAGGTTTAACCAAGACCTTTGTATTCCCACGTGATGTTCCCCTGGAAAGTGCCACGTAAAGTTGGCCATGCGAAAATACCGGTTGTGGTAGATATACGCCGACATGTGGAATAGTCTGACCCTGAGCTTTATTGATTGTCATTGCAAAGCTAAGCCTGACAGGAAATTGTTTTCTCTTCAATCTAAATGGGAACATGTCGTCTTCAGATGGACACAAAGGAATTCTCGGCAAAAATACTCTTTTACCAGAATGTTGGCCAATAGCTATCTCGGCATCAATGACGTTTCGTTGAAACCCTTTACATATCAGTCTAGTACCATTACATAACCCATTCGAAGGATCAATATTCCGTAACAATATTATCGGACATCCAATTTTAAGACGGAGTAAATGAGGGGGCAAACCACTAACAGTTATGGAGTTTAGAAATTCTACTGGGTAGAAGTTATTCTTATCATCTATCTTATCAACGTTGTCATTTTTAGTTGATAGTATTGCCCTAGAAATGATGAAATCAGAAGAATTTCCATTTAATTCCATAGACGGAAAGATCGCATCGATGAGAGCATTTACCGACTTAGCTTTATCAGTGTACTGAATAGTCATGTCGTCAGGTATGCGAATAAAGGTGTTGTCAATCACCTCTTCATTCCCGTCACCGACTCGCAATAGAAAATCTGAAAACCAAGGATCGGTTATTGCTCTCATATTAATAGTTAACCGCATTTTCTTAATTATAGACCATAACGGCGACATCCGTAAACTGGAGTCTACGATCTGCGCTCGAGTGCCGCGTCTCACGACCGGTAACACCTGTCTAAAATCTCCTCCTAAAATCATTATTTTTCCACCAAATGGTAATGTCACCCCGGTTAAGTCTTGCATTGTGCGATCGACTGCTTCCACCGCTTGCCTCTTAGCCATTGAAGCTTCATCCCATATGATTACTTTTGCATCTCGAAGGAGGTGAGCAGCTCCACTTTGCTTTTTTATGTTGCATATCGAGTTGTTGTTAAGATTAATGGGAATCTTAAATCGGGAGTGAGTTGTTCTCCCTCCTGGCATGTTATTCGTTGCAGCACCCGATGAAGCCGTTGCGAGTGCAATAAAACCACGAGATCGAACCTCCGCAAGTAATGCTTTATAAAGAAATGTTTTTCCAGTACCACCAGGACCATCTACGAAAAACACACCTGAAAGATCGTTATCCACATATCTCATGATTTCATCATACGCGACCTTTTGATCGATATTGAGGGAGTTACGCGCATGCAGGTGCTCGTCTTCAACAATAATGGAGTACTCTTCCTGTACCTCACGAAACCTCCACCGTGTATATTGATATCTCTTCTAACAGTTGGAAGATCAAAATCCTCAAGGCTCTTACCCATAGATTGGAGATAGACTTTGACGTCCGTAAGGACCATATTTCGGATTGCATCAACACTTACATATTGTCGCCTATAATCCTCAGAGAGGGCATCATAATGGTCATCCCATAACTTGCGAACATCTCCCGGCTCACAATAAATTAATATTGTTGCAAACAGCCTCCTAAGTGCATTGGGAAATTGAAACAATGAGGCTTCTGTAAGACATCGTGATAAACTATCATCAGACTCTATTAATCCTCTCAAAAGAGCTGATTTTCGAAATGTTAACTGTCTCACGCCATTTGCCTTGTATAGATCTTCATAACTTTGAGGCTCACTAACATGTATCAAAAGTAGACGTAGGTAGTACCTCTCTCCTTCAGCTGGATTAGCAGACACCAATCTCCCTCTCATAGCTCCTATTGTCGGGGACTCCAACTACGTAAACTCACATTCCATGTGAAATGTTTTGGAAAATCTTTGTACAAATATTGTCGGACGCTTACATCTATTTTATTTCTTTCAAAAAAAGCTGTTAGCATTGATCTTTTGTCTCTCTCTCTATCAACAATATTAGTCATCACATCGTTATCTTTGAACTTAACTAACTGTTGATTTGGGAGATGAAGATGCAATGACATCACAAAAGGGTGTATTTGAGACAACATAAAGCTAAAAATCTCCACATTGCCTCGGGTGGCGAGATATAACGCGCATCTTGAAATCTTTTTATCTCATTGATAAGGACGTTTTCTCCATCTGGGTCTATATGGATAACTTGTTTGTCATGTCCCTTGTACACATACTTGAACACATACTTCATAGATACTATACTCGAGCAAACCTCAACATTGATGTGACAGTTGTACATCATTAGCAATTTTGGGTTATATGGGACCACCCATCTATTATCCAAAGTTTTTCTACGTACATTCACTTTCATTCCATTGTCTCTTCTTCGATACAACGGACATGAGTCATCTCCTTGTATTGTAGTGTCATTGAACTGCTTAGGAAATCTAAAACGACACTTTTTGGGCTCACCTTGCATACATGGACTGGACTCTCGCAAATTTCCACATGGGCCATGCATCATGTGCGTGAGAACAAGCTCATACAACTTGGGATATTTAACAGGGTGAGGAATTTCAGCACTAACGATCTTATCATAATGATCAGGATTAGTCATTTTGTGTTCTGGTCTCATTATCAAGAGGAAATGAGCATGTGGCAAACTACGTTTTTGAAACTCAATGACATAAACATAAGCCTCGACCACACCGAGTATATGCTTCTTGAATAGCTGGTCCTTGAGGTCCTCCAATTTTGCACGAAAAACTCTTGCAACCAGATCGGGTCGATCTTGTGATGTCTGACCAGGCAACAGGTCATCGACAATTTCGGGCCACTTTGGATTGCATGTCATAGTAAGGAAGACATCAGGTTTTCCATCATCTTGAACCAAAGCCATGTCATCAAGAAACCTTCTTCTCATATCACGTGGCCCTCCGATGAAAGATGCAGGCAACACAACTCTTTGACCAACTATACTTGGGTGTACCTCACCAGCATTAACACAGTCCACAATCCCTTGGTACAATTCTGATCTAATCTTTGCTTGGTTTTGTGCACAAAAAACCAAACGCGAAGTTTCAATCTTAATATATATATCAACCACAAATTGTTGTAGCAATCTCCCCCCTAATAAAATCAAGTTGTCATTTGATCGTATTTGAAATTTGTAACACTAGTACTCTCGCATGGTTACAGTCTTTCTACCCCTTGTTGTGTCAGGTTCTGCATGACGTTGACGATTTAGAAAGAATTTGATTTTTATTAAATTTATAAGTTGTCAATTATTAATATTGATAAGGAAGAATTTGCGATAGGGATAGCGTTCATACCTCTTGAATCATCATCGTTATTTTCATCATCATTGACTATATCATCGATAGACACACCATCCCTTGGTATTTTCGGATGCCATCCAGGTTCACCATTAGGGAAGAACATAGGATACGACAATGGATCATAACAAGCATAGTAAGGTTGAATTTGTTGACTGTAATCCGACCTTCCATAGACAACAATACTTCTCTTATATGCTGTTATGTTATCATTGCCTTCAACCCATATACCAGCAACCTACATGTTGGTACAAATCAATATGATGAATAACAGATAATACTTATATAATGAATTTGTTATAAAATATTGTATACTAAATACTATTGGTCGGACCTCGGATGTGGTAGGCCGGTTGTATACCCTTTGGTCAAGTTCCATTGATGCATTCAAGGTAACTCTATAGCTGTCAAGGGGTCCAAGCTCAGAAAGACTGCGGAAAGTTCTAACATATGGATTTGTAGAAAGAACATATCTCAATTTTTGAACAATGTTCTTATCTAAATTGGGCCATTGAAACCTATAATCAAACTCAGACTCGGCATCATAAAAATACAACTGCAAGTATCGTGGCTGACCATCCCTCGGAACTAACTGGTCGATTCTATGATAAATTCAACCTTGCACGCGAAAAGTATATACTCCAGATGACATATTGTTCATGGTACTATCTAAAGAGACACCCATTGACGTGAATGAGAAGTTCGTGTTGTACGCACGTATGTTATTTCTGAAGAGTTTTCCTAAGTCATCTTGGGAGGTAAAGAGATTCTTTAGTTCTTGAGGAATGGGTGAGTTAGCCAACTTTGTCTTACCACTCATGCAACAAAAAGTAGGGAACTCAAATTTTATTCGCTTTGCTCCACACTTCACACAAGGGTTCTGCTTTTTTAATACACGATGTTCTCTAGGAATACCTTCGTAAACATAATCATATGGATCGTCATGGGTTATTTCATGACGGATAGATGGAGCGACATTGACTTCAACACAACCTCTCACACCTATCCATTTGAAAGTAATATTTTGTTAGGCATATTTTTATATACTTATGTTTTTCATATTGTAGATAACCATCATTAACTACAATATAAAGGAATAAATATATTAATTTATGAAATACTAACTTGTTGATGTTTGACAGTAGACTTCTTCAAATAAAGGCGGCGAAATACCGGTATGACTTATAATGCCTATATTGGAAAGAAGTTGAATAGCGATTTTAGTAGAATAATTAATTGTAAATACAAAAAATAATAGTAAACTTAAGTTATTTACCGTTACAACTTTCATGTGTCAAGTCTGTTGGAGATGGTGTAAGCCTTTGTGTACTTGTAACATTGAGAACGTTAACATTCTTTCTTGGACAAACCATTTTATTTAATTCCTTTCTTCTTTCATAATATTGTCGATCATAATTCCTCTTATTCTGAGAAGTCATGTTTCCCCTAACTTTGGTTGCTTGAATATGGTTTGTTTGACACGGTGAAACGTTTTCTTTGTTACAAGCGCTCCCACCAGGTGAGTTTATTCCATTTTGTGCACTTAAAGTCGTTTCCGTTATTCCACTTCTATTTGATTCATATGTTAAATTATTTATCGGAGTCCTCAATATTCCCAGTGATACCCTTGTTGATGCTTCCAAGCCGACATTATTCGTCTCCGTTCCAATGATATTTGTCAGGAGTTTAATAGATCGACTACATCCTTCACCGTTAGGCATCTGTCTTCTTCTTTTATTCTCTTTTTGCCGTTCATAATATTCTTTATTTTGAGTTTTTTTAATTTCTACACAAATATTTTCATATTGAAATAATATTACATGTCACTTTAAAAACAATTTCAAATATATACATACAAAAATCATACGACATACCTTTGTATATATCCATGTGACACTGGGAGATGTGAGACTGGATACTTTGTTTCGCTTGATCACTCTGCTTTTTTCGTGCGTAATATGTTTTATTGTATTCTTTACGTTTTTCTGTTAGAACAGACCCCATTATGATTTCACTCCATAAAACAAATACAAGGTTGTATTTTTAAAATATATTTTTGATAGAAAGACATACCTTTCTGCCGAAGTAAAGCATGTTGAACTACGTCGTCATTTCCAACGTCACATGTAGTCATTTCACACTAAAAAATAAGACAAATATATGTATCGTTGTCTTAATATTGTGTAAAACAAAACCGATATATAGTTTAAACGGATAATTAAATAAGCATAAATTTTGATGTTTTCCTAAATTAATCTAATATACTTAAGATAGTTATGATTTCAATATAGTGAAATTGTTTCTTTAATACTTTTAAAAAGGATATAAATAAATCAATTTCTATTTTGTGTGTATTTGTGAGGATATGGTAGTTGAATTAGTGAGTTAAAAAAATATGTGATACGATTTATTTTAAATTCGATTCAATTTTGTTATGAGTTTCATTATAACCAATGACAAACATTAGTGCTCATCAAACACAAGTAATTGGAATGGAGTTAGGAGTATGCATTATTATTTAATTTGAGGTTCAATTTGGTTATGATTTTCATGTTAATTAATATTGAACTTTCATCTGTAACAAAAAGTAAAAATAATTGTAAAGAACTACACAATTTCAAAAACATATGATAGATAAAACGAAGCTAATACCCTAAATGTAAAAACATATAAAACCCCAAGATCCATTGTTCAATCATCAAATTAATAGAATTAAAAAACAATGTTTATATCTAAATATGTAGTAGACTTAGGTCTTCCTCTATCTTCATCTCCGGCTCAAAATTTATATTGCTCAGATCGGTGCAGATCAAAATATTTTCTGAAAAATCAAATACGTAAATTACGGAGAAAATATAATGATTGTTACACATTGAAATATCAAAAAATTAATACTTACTTCCAGGCAAATGGACAAGTTTAACTTTGCTGACAAAGATAAATTTTTTATCTTGTAGTCCTCGAGCTAACGGTATCGGAAGATAACGCATAAATTCGTATAACCTCATTGCAATTTCTTCACCCCTATTAATAATTTTTGTAATTAGTAATATTATCAATATTTGTCATGTAGCGTGTGTGTGTCTATACATACATACATATATATATATATATATATATATATATACTTACATTGAATCCTTCAATGTTATTTCTAGAAAACTTGGAATATGTTCATTCCATGGCTGATTAAATATTTTAAACTCGCGTCCCACGACTTGTCCAAAAACATCTAAAACATGTTCAATAAAACTATCATTTAAAGTAATAATTAGTTATACAAAAGTAAAAAGAAAAAAAATACAAATATATATACCAATCAACATTCTTCTCCTTGTCATATCATTTGCCAACACTTGAAACGAAGGTGGTCTAGGAAAAACTGGAAGCTCCATTTGTTTGTGTACAAAGCCCAATGGAGAGACTTTGGTTTTTTTAGTTATCCAAAGCATCCATTCATCCCGATGGAGTGAGTATCCTTCGTATCTTGGGAAATCATCACAACCAAGTGCAAGGAATTCAAAACGATCGATCGAAACCATAAGTCCGTCTAGATTAAGTGCCTCATACTGTTGAGCCATATCGGGAGAGACAACGGCTACAGCTCTATCTCGCTAATATACATAATTTTTAATGAAACATAAATCATTTATTTTTACTTTAATCTTTTTTGAATATATAGTGTGACATTTATAATACTTACATTTCTATCGAGTAAAAACAAATACAATTTGTTTTCACCATTGTCTTTGTAGATAGAGTAAACTCTCACAGCATCTATCTTGAACAACCCATGACGTGGTTTGAATTGAGAAAACATCTTATAATGATTTGGATTTTGTAACTATCAAAATAATTTAAAAACAAATAAATACTCATCAGCATCTATAAAAAATAATATAACAATATTCACGAAATATGACGCAGTGAGAAAGATGTTTGATTCCAATAGAATAACATTTTTTAAACTTCATTTATTACACCATAACACTGGCCCAAATTAATAAATATTTTAGAAGTGTTTGAATCCTTAAATTAATTCATTAACAAAGTTATAGTTTATCTTGAAGATTCATCATGCAATAAAACATTTAACTATGTAAATATTAATCAAACATTATAGGTATTGTGTTCTCAATATCTATCTTCTAATATATATATATATATATATATAAAAGACAAGTTAGAAAAAAATATTAGATGATTTAACATTTCATTTAGTAAAAGACTTAATTTTAGTCGTTCATTATTTTAATTTTAAAATTTTGTTTTTGACTTTGTAGAGTCAAACTAATGTGATTAACCAATATGAATTAAGATAAAAATAACCCTTAATCGAATCAAGGTTATATATCATTAGGATTAAAAGTTTGAAACAACTTACTAAAATAATAAGAAATAAGGTAAAATTAAAAATAAAATTTCATCAGTTACAAAATATCAATACATGTTATACTATTATTTAAATATTAATATAAACTAATCCTTAAATAAACTAACATTGAGTAATGTGTATGCAATTTGAATATTTACTAATATTGGATAATTATTATTATTTAACCATTTATTTTCCAAGATATCGTAACTCAACTTTATTATTAATATTATACATTAGAGATAATATGCATCATAAATGTGGCATATTAATTTGGATATAACATTCAACCAAACACACAGTTTCTTCTTCTCTCTTCTCCCACGAGAGCACTCCCACATCTAAACCCTAAATCCGGCCACCACACCACCACCCCTTCTTCTCTACCCAAGACTGCTGGCCACCACTACCGATCGACCACACCACCACCCCTTCTTCTCTCCTTATGACCGCCGGCCACCATCACGTCTTCTCGCTTGAAGACCACCGCTCACCACAACCTTTTTCTCTACCAAATCTCCGTAGCCGGATGTCACCACCACCAAGATCCTCTCCTCCGCCGCATTTTCTCTCTAGATCCATGGTCGCCGCCTTCTCATCTCACCGTGGATGCAAATCTTTTGATCTAATCTGAAGGGGTTCGCATCCAACAAATCGATTGCAGCTTCGATGTGTGGTGTTTTTATCATCAAGATCTGAAGGTTTTTTGAGTTCAAGATCTGAAGGGTTTTTATTATCAAGATCTGCATCTTTGAGGTTCGTTTATTCTAATCGTTAATATCGACTTGAGGGTTTTGGAGATCGAAAACAAATTGCTTCATCTGTTGTGTTTTCATCCCCAACTCCAGATTCAATAGTTTAGATCTTGTTTTAGTTTCTTTGATTCAACGATTTTGATTTCAGATTCTGGTGATTTTGGCTTCATATGGTTTGAGATGTTGTGGTTCATTCAGATCTGTTGTTATGTGTTCTTCAATATGATGTTCTTAGATGTGGTTTCAAATTTGGAATTTTGTTTCAGATGTAATCTTTCCTGGAAATTACTTTATGGCATATAGAGCGAAAACCTCATAAGTTAAGGGTCGGAGCAAATCGGAAACGGAAACAATCAAATAACAGTTAGTCGTCGGAGCAAATCGGAAACGGAAACAGGCGGAATAATCGTTTAATGTCAATATGAGTAACCGTTCGAGCAAAAATCAAAGAAAAACGCACACAACCCACTAATCTCTGCTTCCGGATAATCTCTAAAGGTGTGTGGATCAAGATCCTCTTTTACAATACCTTCTCTACGATGATAAAATGTATTAATCATGATCGATTCCCCTATTTCATTCCGGTTTATCTGCATTTGTAATCGATCAATATGAGATGCAATGACACTCATGTGTTATGCAGATTTAATGCAGATTGTGTCAAGAATTGAAAAAGAGGTCCCCAGATCATGATATAGTGGGTGTGCATCGCAAATTCTTCGCTGGGGTCTGCCATCGCATTTCTACTGTTAGTCTGTTACACGAAGCTGTACAAACCATCGGTCTGGGACATTCGATGGGGTATGTAATCTCTGATTCTATACAAACCATCTCGATATCTTACTCTTCGCATCTGGTTCTCTCATTTGATCTCTGATTCTGTTTTTTTATCTTGTTATTAATTTTATAATTTGTTGCAGACTGCAGAGACTCGACATTTGTTTGAGTTTTGGATTTTATATTGATGATTTGAATTTCTGTTTGAGATATAATACTAAGGTTAGTGAATTAGTGTCCTGATAATTTAAATTTTTTGTTAAATTATGATTATAAATCTGTTCTTGACTTCTATTTATGATTAATAATCTGATTTTTATCTTAATTAAGGTTGTTTGGCTTGGAAGGGGATTCCTCACAACAGCTGATATTCACACACTCTTCAGGTAACATTCTCTTTCTGCATTTCTATCTTTTATAGGCTCTATAGAATGTAAATGGAAGTAAAGAAGGGGAGCATTTAAAGTTGAAATGTTGCCTGATATACACTTCCTACAACAAGAATATCTATACTTTTCCTACTTGTTGTACATGAGTCATGTTCACAAGCCTCTTAACTATGAGACACATATGAACTTATACATTACCAATTCTGTTAGCCATGAACTATGATCTCTTATTTTTTGCATACATGAAAAAGACTATTTTAAAACCTGAGGAGGGTCTTGGAGAACTCACAAGGTTGCTTCTTTTTAACCAAAGGCAGTTTCATTTAGAGGTGGCAAAATAGGCAAGGCTTTGGGTATAATGGATGGTAACTTTGTTATGGGTCCGATTCGGTTGGCCCGAAATACTGCTTGTCTGATGATTACAAAATTTGATACATTTTAATAATAATAATCTGTATTTTTGAACAAAAATAAGAGGTTTATTGCCTTAGGAGTACACTTTGTTCAGTCTTTCCACCTCTTTGTACCATTTGATCAGTTTTCTTTTGAGTTATCCTTTTATTTTACCCATATGACCCATTATATATTAACCTGAATCAACCCATATATAAGTGAATGGGTTGAAATAAGGGAGCTTTAATGCACTCTGGCAGGCCCCTCAAAGAACATTTGCTATATATAAACCTCGTTAAAGTAATCATGATAAAGCTGATGAAGTACATAAGCTTAAATTAACATGTGATTAACATGTGACTGGTACATAAGAAACCACACTGTAAGTGTTCGATAAATTGTCTCGGTGAAGATTGTGTTTTTAAATTTATGCAATTTTGTAATTTTGATAAGTTGTTTCTGAGTTTATAGATCTTTGTTTTTTTATATATGATTTTTGCTGAAGTAAACTCCTGTGCCAAATAAAGACAAACAGCTTAACTTCACTTGTTACATGTTGTGTATCATTCTATGCTATGAATGTTATGTAAATATAATAATCTAAGGTATGTATATCTATAAATCGAAGATATAAACATATGATTTAGAAAAATAATGTACCTAAACAACACATGTGTATAGTTGTTTAAAAAAAAGTGTTTGGATGCTGGTTTACTGCTTTTGTTTCAATCCTTAATTATATTCAGTTTTGATAGCAGTTTCCGATACGAATTTCGGCATGTTTAATAATGTATATTTCTTATTTAACTTTGTAATATTAGTTTTGTGTGAAGCTAAAAATAAATGTGACACTTTAACAGTGGATTTAATTTATTCATAATATTTCAATCATCTTAGAAATGGAGTACATTTCCAACCTTAAAATCATAGTCATAAAGTAGCTAAAATATATATAAGTAAATTATGCTAATCTTCATCGGATTCATCGATAAGCCGGTAAATCTTGTTGCGGCTAAAAATCGATACTTGATTTATATTCTTTCTTTTGACATTTTCCATTGATAATGCTTCATCATCATCGTCATCGGAGCTGTCGATGTTGATTACATCATCCCAGTTCCATGTGGTCAAATTTTCTTCCCTTGTTCTTTTTTTTGAATTCTGTTAGTCAAACAATATATTAAATATTAGTATTGATTGTGTTTTCTGAGTATGCATATCTTATTTGTATTTGAAGACCCTTTCGGTGATTGTAAGCTAATAGATAATGATTGTTTTGCGACAATTATGTGATTTATTTTGTCTAAGTTTACATCATATTAAGAACACAATAGCCTTAATTATTTGGCCACATCAGTTGACGAATTATCTACATGTTATAGGTTCAAAGTTAGAATGATGTTTAAGCTTTTACTCACTTTTTATGGCTAACATGTATTTTGACTATATTACTCACTTTTTGTTTATCTAATGCAGAAACATATTCTGTAAAATAATTATTGGAATGCTAAGAAAAAGACAAGAACGGCTTTACCTCCTCATGGTGTGGTGTGTCATTGGTGCTAGAAATCACAGAAGCATTGAAGGTATTGCTTTCATTGCCCATCAAAGCATTATCAACCACAATTTCCATTTCCTGTAACATGTTTAAAAAAATGCATTTAGTCAATTGCAAATTAGTAGATTTTGCAGGTTAGTACTTTAAATGGATTCTTTTAATTATGATTATTACTTTAAAACTGCATTTAGTCATTTGCAAATTAGGAATAATATGATTTTGAAATAAGTAATGCTTGGGCGATATAGATTAACTTTAAAAAATAACTACAAAATAGAATTAAACTGAAAAATCCTCAACCTCATTGGTGCTAGCAATCACAGGGGCATTATAGGTATTCACTTCAATGGCCATCAAAACATCCTCAACCTCAATTTCCATTTCCTGTTTACATTTTATAAAATTACATGTTAGTCAAAATAAGTTGTGGCTAACAATCACACGCATTATAAAAATCAAACCAGTTTATATGCAAACCAGGGGCATTATAGCAATCACAGTGTTTTCAAAAAACTTTAAGTAAAAACTTTAAAGTGAAATTGGGTAATGGTACTACAATAGATTCATGGAAATGCTCTGCGAAATCCTTATGTAGAGGAAACCTCACAGGGGCATTATACCAATTGGATTTTTTTCTACACCCACTTTTCATTTTACACATTACTCTACGTTTATATTTAAGTACTGGTTTGGTGGTTCTAATGGCGATATATTTGAGAAGGATGATATTAAAAGAGTAGCTCTAAATCATTACCTCATTCTGGTGCAGTGTGTCAGTGGTGCTAGCAAGAGTATTGAAGGACTTCATTTCCGTGTGTTTGGGTAATCTTGATATTGAAACTGAAAAGATAATGTGGTAGGTGTTTACTTTGTGGTAGGTGTTCAAGGTTATATACACGTTTTTTAATTATAGAAGTGTTCTATTGATATGGTAAAATAGGTGCTGAATGAATTGTTTCCTGTAATTATGCAAAATAGGTGCTGAATGAATTGTTTCCTGTAATTATGCAAAACGTGTAATTGCATCACTGCACATTACAGTGATTATGCAAAATGTGTATCACTGTAATTGTTTCCTTTTTAAGTGCTGAATGAATGGTTGTTTCCTTATAATTAATAGATTGACAGCTATATAATTAATACATTGACAACCATTTTTTTAATTGGGATAACCGTTCAAATGAAACACTTAAAGTTGGAACACCTAGAATGAAACAGCTGTGAGTTTAAGAGGTTAAGGGGTATATAAGTAATTTTAAAACACTTAAAGATTAAGAGATTCAGTAAAATGGTCTAATTGTATTAGTGTAGATAGTGTAGATAGTGTAGAAGTTGGAACACCTAGAATGAAACAGCTGTGAGTTTAAGAGGTTAAGGGGTATATAAGTAATTTTAAAACACTTGAAGATTAAGAGATTCAGTAAAATGGTCTAAATGTATTATAAAGTAGTGTAGATTAAGAGTTCTTAATTTTCAATCAAAACTCAATCTCCACCCTTAATTTTATATATATTAATCTCATCCATCAATTCATTAAACATTCCATCTTCTCTCCTTTAACAAATAATATTTTAATTACAACTAATTATATTTCATTTTTCTCTAAAAACATACATTACATTTTATTTTAAATATTACTTATAATCTTCAAGTTTAACATATAATATAAGTATTATTTTACTGTCTTATATTATTTTTAAGTAAAAGTGTATAAACAATATTACCCCACTATTAAATAAAAGTTTCATATAACATAAATTCGATGAATAAAACTATTTAATTATTTCAATTATATTGTAACGTTTGGACTTCATTCCTAAGCATCATTGCCTCCTCCATACTTGTCACCACAAATATTCACTATCAGTTCTTTAATCGACGCCGCCGCATTGCGCGAGTACCTTACTAGTATATATATATATATGCATGTTCATGTAAATATTAAGCTAGATTAATTAATCAATAGTTATATTTGGAAATATTGTATATATGTAGGAGTATTGATAAACCTACAGCTGGGAGGAGAATGCGATTTTTGTCTAGTGATGAAGATACATATTTAAAGGAGGACGAAGAGTGGATTAAAGATCGTTTCGAGACGATTAATAGGCGTAGGCCATATGTTAAGTCGATTAAGGTTCGTACGTAATTCAAGATTCCATTTAAGTAAGTACGTACAATTTAATAGATTATTTATTTCTCGATTATATATATATATATATATATATATATATATATAGGTTTAGGATAAGTAAGATGTGTTTAATTGTAAGATGTGTAAGATGTAACCATACCTTGACACGTGGACATTCTAATGGTGAGGTAATTATGTAAATTTGTAATTTGACCTCCTAATAAGCTATTTGACTAATCATGTGTATTTTAATTTGCATTAACAAGATTTCCTTATTATATGGTAACCGAAATCAAGAAGTTTCTCACACCATCATTTCCTTAAATTTTTATTGATTGTTTCTTAATTATTCGTTTTTATACATCCTTTTCATTCTCTGCAATTTTTTTTTTTTGCGTTTTGTTTTTCTGTTGCAATGGATTTGGATCGTCCAGAAACGATGATGAAGATTTGTTTGCATTGTTTTATAAACAAAATGCTAACTCCAAGCTCTCTGGTGAATAGGAAAGTAGTCAACGTCTTCAACAAGTTTGTCTTACCCTGCAACGATGATTTTACTTCCCTCCACATCTTTTTTTTTTAACTTCCCTCCACATCTTGATGACCACTTTTTCCATATCCAGTTATGAAAGCAAGTCATTACGCACCTTATTTTTCAGGACAAGATGATTACTAAGCTCAATCGGTGGTGTTTCTTCATGAATTGGGGAACCAACGACGTTATGTGTTCTTTGGAGAGAGAATTTTTTGGATTCGTTTTCTTGGAAATTTTGCGTATAGACTAAGACTTGATGAACGATGGTTTTTTATAAGGGTAGATGTTGGGATGGCTGAATCTAAGGGCATCCACAGTTCATACAACCCTCTATGAGTTTAATGGATTGGCACATCAGCATTCCACTATCTATACAATTTCATCCTTTAAACTTCACACTCCATTAAACTCCACATAGTTTAATGGATTTCCACATCAGCATTATATAAATATATATATATATATATATACACATATAATTTTATAAAATATTTATAGAGCTACAAAATACTTAAATAATAAATATGAATTTAAACGTTCATTAAATAAAAAGTACGAGAATAAAAATACATCTTAAAAATTACGAAATCTAGAAAATAAAATACTTAAACACCTAATAATAAAAAAGATGACAATAAAAGTAAAAATAATTAAACATGCGTTCTAAAAAGGACGATACCTATAGATTATATTTTATTTTGATCTCTTCACAACGATTCCTCCAAATGTCTCGTCCCTCCTCCGACATAGTGCTAGGATCCATGTAAAAAATTTTAAAAAAATAAATAAAAAGTGTATATATATATTTATTACGAAATTTAAAAAAAATAAATACATTAAAATCAATTATTTAAAAAAAAGTGTATTAAAATATACATAATATTAGAAAAATAAATAAAAAATAGATAATATATATATATATATATATAATAGGTGGGGTCCACTATTAATTAAATAAAAAAAACAAAAAAAGCCCACTTTCTCCCCCATACAACCGTTCCATCCCCATACAACCCCACTTTCATACAACCCCCTCCACAATCCATACAACCCCCATACAACCCTCATACAACTCCTATAATCTCCTCGTTGTTGATGCTCTAATAATCAATAATTATATGCATTAAATAGTTGAGATGTTCATCGCCGCCCAAACGTCATTTCGGTCTCTCCACACGATACACATTAAATGTGTTAATATTTTTTTTAAGCCTTTCAATTTTCAAAACCCTAGCACGATTTTGCAAAGCCACCTATTTTCATCTGTAATTTTTTTAACTTTATATTGTATAATCATATGTTTGAACACCCACATATTATAATTTTAATTAATCTATGTGGAATACGAAATATTAATTCATCAAGTTTATAAATGATTTTTAATCATTTCCTTTTATATTATAATTAATTATGATGTAAAAGTTAAATATTCATCAAATCTATCAAATCTTAATTTTTTAGATTTATTATTATTGATTTAAGTTATTTTACGAAAAATATTGACGTAATTTTTTTACAGATCCCATTACTTTGACAAATCATGTTATTTTCACATTATTTAGGTAATTTATTTTCATCACATATATCATTTGTTTGTCAAAATTTTCTCAATTTTAGATATTATTTTATGTGTATATATTAACATAGGGGAGGGTTCCATTGAGAACCGATTTAAGTGCGAGAACCGCGAGAACCAATCTTAGCCGTTGATTTGATATGTGAAATTCATGGATGGAGAGCGTGGGGGGATCAAGTGTGGCAGGGTGTATGTGAGGAATTCATGGGTGGGCAATGACATTGAAAGAGGGGGAATTTGACGTCTCAGATTGGTTCTCGCGGTTCTCGCATTAAAAATGGTTCTCAATGGAACTTCTTCCTATTAACATAATCTCAATACATTTTTTTTAAAAGGCATGTAATTTATATATATAATTTAAAAACTAGCTAGATGCTAGTTAATACAATGCTACAAACATCGGAATTTAAACACGCAAACCTAACCCACTAATGAATAAACTGCTAATACCCAACAGATCAATCCGGCCAACCAATCTAAAACTCGCAAAGCCAAAGGGCAATCACCTGGTGGACTCGAACCTAATCGACCTTCGTCTAAACACGGAACTAACAAACTTCCCGAACTAACAAACTATCAAACAAAGGTTACCACATCCAACCAGGTGGTGACAATACGATGTTTCAGATTAAATTAACTGGACCGACCGAAACAGTTGGAATTAACCACGATCCACACGAACCACGAGCTAACCACGAAACACACGAACTAACGACTATCTAAACAGCAACAAAATCTGATACACGAACCCACGAACCACGAACTAACCACGATCCCCAACTCGACAACGATCTGAAAACTCGAACACTCATCAGAGATCTGAACCACGAGCCCCGATCTCAAACCACGAACCATAGATCTGACCATCTGAAAACTCAAACACGAACCAGCGATCTGAACCATGAACCACCACAAACCATAGAACTGGCCATCTGAAAACTCGAACACGAACCAGCGACCCACGAACTCGTACACGAACTAGCGATCCATCTGAACTTTGAAATGCGACATACAACCATAGATCTGACCATCTGAACCATCGACCCACGAACTCGTACACGAGCCACCATGAACCATAGATCTGACCATCTGAACCACGAACCACCACGAACCATCTTGAAATGTGACCCACGAACTTGAAATGCGACACACAACCTGAAGTATACCTGAAAACTCGAACTTGTACACGAACTAGCGACCCATCTGAAACTTTGAATCTTGAATTGCGACCCACGAACTGAAAGGTCTCGAACACGAACCAGCAATCTGAAACTTTGAGAGATCTTGAACCTTGAACTTGTGAAAGATCCGAGACTCTCGACCAAAATCTCGACCCACGACCTTGAACCTTGAACTTGTGATAGATCTGAACTACTCGACCTTAGATCTCGACCCACAAACTGCCCTTCAAAAGCAACCCATGAACTGAAACTCAACCCATGAACCGACGTGAACTTACTTGACCAAATATTTCGACCGGGAAGGGAAAACGAAAACGAAGGAGAAGAAGGAAGTTCTCCGGACCGCCGGCTAACGCCGACGGCCGGAGGAGAGAGGGCGGCGACGGTAGACTTCAACTTAGGGTTTTTAGGAAGGAGAAAAGAGAGAGAATTAGTAGCTCAATACATTATTACTTTTACATTTTTTTATTTTTTGTTTTACTTTCATATTATTATTTTATTTTTCGTTTCCATTTTAAATTTTAACTACACATATAACTTTCATATTATTTTATGTGTATATTTTATTTTTTGGTAAAACTATTTTAAACATATATAATTAGTAAAGCATATTTTAATTGGTGTTATCATAATATATTTGAGTAATTATTACACCTATATAAACGATTTGATACTAACTAATCATTACCTATTTTTTTCCTTTTCCAATACACAGTAATAATTTCGGCTTTTACACTCCCGATACGCCTCACCATTTCATCAGTTTCCTATAACTAGATGAATAAAATCTTTAAATAACATTCATCAAGATTAATTTCTCATGTCAACAATGGATTCCAAATACCGATATACTTGAAGTTCAAATCTTTTGAACTAACTAATGATTCTTTCTTTGGGCTTCGTGGTGTTGTAATCCATTGTCTTTCTTTTAAAACTTATTGTACTCTATTGCTAGCATCTTGCTAGTCTTTGATTTAGTAATATTATCATTGGGTTGCTAGTCTAGGGTGATGGCCGAGCCGAAGCTCTAGTTCTAGTTTCCCGTTTTGCTGTTCAAAAAAAAAACTAATGATTCATACGTACGCCAACAACATGAAGAATCATGCTACACTAGAAATAGCGTGTTTAGAAGACTGAATCCAAACACTAGAATTGGTGATAGGGCAGATCCCAGATGAGCGTGAGATCATAGAGAAGATGATCGACAACTTTCCACAAGCTCCTCAATCAATGACAAAAGACTGGGCTTTCATCTATTCCAACAGACAAAGGACCCATCAAAACCACATTGAACAAGCAACCAACAATGTGAAGAATCGGTTTCATCTTATGCTGAATAACAACTCCTTCGAATCTGTGTAATCTAACTTACTTTTTTTTTGTGTTTTTGATGAAGATGGAAGTTCAGGGTTTTTGAGATATGAAAACTTCAAAACTTTCTAGGGTTTTTGATGAAGGTACACGTTTTTTTGTATGCTGATGACTGTTTAGATGACCTTTATTAACTATTTAGTGATTAAATATTTTTAGTTTATGATTAGTATGTTTTGTTTTTTTTATTCATCCTTGTTTCTGTCATCACAAATCACAAGTTTTCATCAATAGTTGGCTCAAATTGTTTTGAAGTTTATGTTATAATACAATAAATTACCTGGTGAACGTTGCCTTTCTTCTTTCCCTTTCATCGTTTCAGATCTTTTGAAAAAGATGAACAATGAGTAAACAGGTTCTATTTACCACTAAAAGCTGTATTTTTTATAAAAAAAGGTGATTTTTTTTTCAGATGAATATTCTTTTATTAATTGAATTGATTTTTTAAAAAACTAATTCACTTAATTATCGCGTACCGTTTAATGTGATAATAAATGATGCTTTTGGTGAATTTCCGAGGTTACCCTTCAGCGCCTTTTTGTACTCAAAATCTTCAATGATCTGCTGACTAGATATGTTTGACAACTGAGCATGATCTGACGGCCCACAACAACTCGTACGCATCTTACTAATACACACATCTTACATTAACCTCATCCTATATATATATATATACAAAAGTTCATGCGAGAACCGTTGTTAGCGCGAGAACCGCGAGAACCAATCTAAGCCGTCCAATTCCCCCTCCTTCAATGTCATTGCCCACCCATGAATTCCTCACATGCATCCTGCCACACCCCATCCCTCCACGCTCGCCATCCATGATACTTCCCATATCCAAGGAACGGCTGAGATTGTTTCTCGCGATCCTCGCACTAACAACGGTTCTCGCATGAATTCTCCCCTATATATATATATATATATATATATATATATATATATATATATAATCAGGATCAAGTAAAAAAAATTTATGGTACAAAGAGTAAGGAGAAACCTGGTATCGACACGTGTCATTTTAATTAAAAAAATAAAAAAGGGTATTATTGGTAACTAGTATTTCTTTATCACTCCTCCCATGAATTTCGGACCCCACTATTTCTTCCTTCCATTACAGCCTCACGTCTCTCACTCCCTCCCAAACCCTAATCTCCTCACATCGACAGATCTGCCCCCTTTCGCCGCTCCCTGCCTCCTCCGCCCCTCCCTGCTCCGGCCACGGGTTCCTTCTCCGCCACTCGCTACTAACCGCGTCTCGATAATGCAGCGCCGCTCAACCTTCGCCGTTCAACAGTCCCGATCGCAGTTATCTGTTCAACGTTCGTCGTTCGCCGTTCGACTCTGCCGAATCGCTATCGGTTTCGAAAAATGCTTCATTCCAGATGCAGAATCCCAAGCTGAGTTCCAAAATCATGTAGCCGTCCCCTCGTGAAAACCCTAACCACCGCCTGTCAGAGCCGATTAGCCGGATTCTGGCGAGGTTGAGGGTGGATATGGACATGAGTCGATGTGGTTTGACACGAGAAATTCAAATATGGTCTCAGATTTCGTAGATAATGGCTCGAAAAAAGATTTTGGGGGTCAAAACCCCCTGGCGGCGCAAGCAGTAGCGAATTCTTGTAATGGGGCTTCCATATTCGACGACCATGGATAATGTTAGGGGCGATAATCCATTTTCTTTGACTGGTATCGCACCTGTGCATTAGGGAGTCACTTTCTTTAAAGAATGAAGGTTTGGGGTCCAATTTTGACCCTTCTTTCGACTGGTGCATCCACCTATATTTTTTTATGAATCTGATTCATCCATTCTTTTCGACTGGTGCATCCATATGTGTTTTTGTTTTTCTTTTTTTATGTGTGCATCTGTTGTATTTTGTTCAACATGAATGTAAGAATATGGTTTGTTTTTTCTGAATTGTGTTCATCATATGCTTTCTAATATGAATAGTGGTTGTGAATCAAATTTTATGTTCTGAAAATCTTATTCATCTTTGTTTTCATTTTTTCTCAATGAAAGTTGTTTGTTAGAGGTTTGGTTATGTGTGTGCATCATAATGTAATACATAAGTAATTTCATTAGGTTCTTTTGCTGTTGTGCTTCAATGGCTATGGACAGTGAACTCGTTGATGCACAACCCATGTATTTTAGGGTTTCAAGAATTTCGGTTTTTTGTTGGGTTTAATCGTGTATCAAAAATCAGTTCTTTATCATCTGTTTTGTATTCATTAAAACTGTGCATCAATTTATCATCTTTCTTACTGAAAATCTTATTCATCTTTGTTTTCATTTTTTCTCAATGAAAGTTGTTTGTTAGAGGTTTGGTTATGTGTGTGCATCATAATGTAATACATAAGTCATTTCATTAGGTTCTTTTGTTGTTGTGCTTCAATGGCTATGGACAGTGAACTCGTTGATGCACAACCCATGTATTTTAGGGTTTCAAGAATTTCGGTTTTTTGTTGGGTTTAATCGTGTATCAAAAATCAGTTCTTTATCATCTGCTTTGTAATCATCAAAACTGTGCATCAATTTATCATCTTTCTTACTGAAAATCTTATTCATCTTTGTTTTCATTTTTTCTCAATGAAAGTTGTTTGTTAGAGGTTTGGTTATGTGTGTGCATCATAATGTAATACATAAGTCATTTCATTAGGTTCTTTTGATGTTGTGCTTCAATGGCTATGGACAGTGAACTCGTTAATGCACAACCCATGTATTTTAGGGTTTCAAGAATTTCGGTTTTTTGTTGGGTTTAATCGTGTATCAAAAATCAGTTCTTTATCATCTGTTTTGTATTCATCAAAACTGTGCATCAATTTATTTTTGATGAGTTAATGCAGTGGTGGTGTATCAGAATAATTCTGGAGAGATGATGTTTAAAATTTATTCCTAAATATCAGGGAACCAAATTGTTAAAAGACTTTTATACCCTTTCTGTAATTTTTTTTAATTAAAACAAAAAGAAAAAAAAGCCAATTTTATAGGAGCGGTTACAGGAAAAATGAATGGATGAGATTTCTCCTTACTCTTTGTACCTTAATTCTCTTTTTACAGGAT
The DNA here is from genome assembly GCA_947179395.2 of Pulicaria dysenterica. Classification (NCBI taxonomy): domain Eukaryota; kingdom Viridiplantae; phylum Streptophyta; class Magnoliopsida; order Asterales; family Asteraceae; genus Pulicaria; species Pulicaria dysenterica. The sequence continues at coordinate 108,215,461 of OX359288.1, read as the reverse complement.
CCCTATCTATACCACTATATAAACCATTTAACACTCTCTCTCCTCTTAACTTTTAAGAACTTCTTAAAATTATGTCAACTTTTAATCTCCACCCTTCTTTTTATCTCAATTAATCTCATCCACTCAATTTTTAACCATTTCTCTCTCCTAATAAACTTTAACTTTTTATTTATTTAAAATATATTCTCCCACTAACAAATTCTCTCACACAAATACAATTATCCACCCACATCAATATAATTTTCAAATTCTTATTAACTTCTCCTCCTTAATTCATAAATATTTTTAATTTTTTTAATACTTTTTAGAATTTATTTTTAAATTAATAAAATAGTTGATACAAATTTAAGAAAAATTGAAGAAAAAAACGGACATTTTGCTGAAATTTTTCCGTGACATTGAATTACATGTTACATCCTTGAAAATGACATGTTGCAAAATATAAACTATTAACCGTCGCAGCATTGCGCGGGTACACTGCTAGTATATATATATATATATATATATAGTAGGAGGTTTAAATGAGAACACTAAATAAATTGAGAATGGGAGACTCGATCCTAGCCGTCCAGTTCCCCCTCCTTTTGCCCACCCATGAATTCCTCACATAAACCCTGCCACACTCTATCCCCTCACGCTCTCCATCCATGAATTCCACTTACAAAATTAACGGTCGATATTGAGTCTCTCATTTTTATTTAATTTATCATTCTCATTTGAACTTTCCCATATATATATAGAGAGAGAGTGTCAATTCAATTTGTTTTCGATCGGTTTTTATTTTAACTGCCAATGCATGCATGTTACAGAGCCCCGACGGAGATATCATAGACTGCGTCTTATTTCATCTTCAACCCGCTTCTGATAATCCCCAATTACTACATAAACGCTTCACGCATGTGGTAATTAACTTCATTTTAATTATTATATTTATAAATTGATTATGTTTTAACTTAATATATAATTAGTTAAGTTCTTTTACTTGTATAATTAAATAAATACATGCATACATATATGTAGGAAAATTCTATATAACTTTTGTTAAGAAAAGAATCTTTGCTACTGGGTAACATCTAGTTAATGTTATGTACGTCTTTTAGCACAATAGCTAGATAGTGATAGCAACATATATAGATTATATCATTTATTTATTTTGTTAATGTTTAACTATATGATTAGCTTTTCTCAAAACGATGCAATGTTATACAAAAAAAAAGACTATTTTCAGTTTTCAGCCAAATGGTTTATTTGATGGATAAATATATTCTTTTATATGAAAATTAATAAGAAAGTATCAAAAGTTTGAAAGAATTCTAATTAATTTTTGTTTTGATATCTAGAAATATCCAGAAATATGAAAATCTGAGATTGACAAGAGTGGATCAATAGCAACTGGGCAGGTATGGAATTCAAATGGTGAGTCGTGCCCCAAGGGAACAATTCCGATTAGAAGAACAAATCTTAGCAAAAATAGCCTTTCGAGAATTTATGGACTTAAGAAGGAATCGTTTCCATGGTTGTCCAGAAGACGCAAGGTATCAAAATGTAAATAATTTTTTTGTATCTAACTCTAAATATTATGAACTTGCAAATATATAATAAAGCAATATACTATCGATACAAATGTTAAAATTAAAAACTAATATGGAAAAATAGTCAAAATACAAAACTGAATTTCGGGTGTCATCAATTTTGTTTTAAATACATACTCCAACTATAACAATTGTAGAAAAAAAATTGGTTTATAAGTGCATCTCTTTCACTCCAACTATAATAATTGTAAGGAAAAAACACCCTATTATAGTTATTTTATAAGCAATAGAGGGGATATGTGGTATGGTCATACTCACACTAGATGCGAAAGACAATTAACTTTATCTTAATTACCTTATTCTAAAACTTCAAACTTCAGAAAACTTGATAGTATCTCGTTTTTCTCAATGAACAGTCTTATCAACACTATATTAATTGATAGCATATAAAATTTAATTTTATACACCATAAATCTGGAAACAACAAATTCAAAATGGATAATTACCGCACGTACATATAATGTAATATATGAAAGATTTCAAAGTGAACAATACGAACGAGGTATCAATATTTTTATCTTTTTACAATGAAAAATATCAAATTAAATTTGTTAATATAAATTTAGTAGTGAATGCTTGGGGGTGTTTATTTTTGAGTTTTTCTAGATTAAGAATATGATTGATAAATATTGTGACATATTAATCTCCAAAAAGGAAATTGATCTATGGTCGATTTCATAATTATAGTTATACCTCAAAAGAATAGACTTTTTCTTTTGTGAAATTAGACACTTTCTTTTTTAAAAAGAAATTACGTTCAAGTAAGCAAATAGAAAATATGTTATGGTTACAAAAGTCTATCAATCACATATAAATTTAAAGGACATTGTGGCATAACCGTCGCTATCGGTCGTCTGTGTAATAAATAAGAATAGTTTCATACCATGGACTCTAATTAATTAACCCAAGTTGGCGATTTAATTACACATGTGCATAAAAAGATAAAATTTATTATTGGCCGGTATACTTAACAACATTTTTTTAGATATAATAAAATAAACTATTAAACGTTATCATTATATACATTTAACTTTTATACGTAACACACCTTTAATTTATTGTCACTTTCATTTCTTCTTTTATAAAAAATATTGGGGTTTATGTACGTGTTACTGTTTTTGAAGGTTGAACATAACAAGGTATATCAAACCCGTGCGTTGCACCGGGTGATATTAAAATAATCGTATTCTTAGCAATTCAATTTACGCATAATATTATATATAAGATGATAGTTTAATAGTATTATACTTTAACATGAACTAATGCATTTGCTATGCTAATTACATTATGTACATAAGGTTACATGACCTAGTAATTTATAAGATCAAATATAACTTATAAAAACGCAAGGGTAAAACGTGAAGCTACATGACCTAGTACTGCTATAAGATCAAATATAACTTATATAAACTAAAGGGCAAATAGAAATTTATTAAGGGTTGAAATAAATAATTAAAATGAGGTAAAGAAAATCTGACAGTTAATCTCAAAAAGGGAACCAACTTAATAAACCTGATACCACTAAGCCACCTTGATTTGTTAATAATAGTAAATACTTTATAAGATTAATTAACTTAAATGAACTTTAGGCTAAAAAAATAAAAATTTATTAAGAGTTAAAATAAAAAGTTAAAAAATAATGTTCTTATGTAACTTATACAAATTTTAGGGTAAAAGGTGTAAATTTATTAAAGGTAAAAATAAAATTAAATATTAAAATCATTAGTATTCTTATGTAACTTCTATAAATTAAGAGTAAAAAGTTTGTCAATAATAGTAAATAATTATAGGAGATAAAATGTATTTTTTATAAAATAAAGGGTAAAAATAGAAAATTATAAAGGGTAAAAAGTGAAAATTGAAATGAATAGTGTATATATTTTGGAAATTGATATAAGGAGATAATTTCAGATCAAGGACACGGTTCCATATCCATGAATCATGAAGATCACGATTTCATCAGATCTATGGATTTTGGTTCTTAAATGTGATTCTTGGTTCAGATTAGTTTGTGCTTTTTTTCAAATTTGTTACTTTGTTTTCCACATCCAGATTTATTTGTGATTTGGACTTCGATTTTTGTTCAGATTTCTAAAGGGTTTGTGAAGATTTGAGTTTTTGGTTCCACAGTGTTTGAATGTGAAGAACATAATATGATTATTAATAGTTAATATCAAAAGATTAAAAAAATGGTAAACAAGTTAACGATTCATACAATGATAAACTTTTAACAGTTATGTTATGTGAAAAAATGAGATTGATTTTTATACAATAGTAATTGAGACAGAGTATAATATATTTTAATTGGTAATTTATCTTTGAAAAATTTGTCTGTTTAATTAGTTCCTGCATGTTCTAAATTCTCGATTACTCCTATTTTGATTCTTAGGGCAAGCTTCTTTTTTTTAAAGCTTTTTAACTTATGACCTTATAAGTGAAAAAAGTGTTTGAATTAGCTTTTATGGGAGATAATAAGAAAAAGTTGTAGAATGCTAAAAGGGGCATACTTAAGATAAATGAGTTTATAAGGAAGAGTATAATGGTAGATTTATAAAGATAACCTTCTAAGGGAAAATAAGTTGATTCAAGTTGACTTATCAAAAGTGACTTATTTTAGCTAAAGATAATCCCATAAGCTTAAGCTCATAAGCTTAGCCAAACTCATAAAACTTTATAAGCCCAAAAAAATAAGTTAAAAAGTCAATAAGCCACAAAAATAAGCTAAAACAAACACCCCCTTAGTGGCTTAGTTACACGATTGGCCGGTCTCTATCCTGACGGTGTTAATTTGGCTTAGTTAATTAAGTTAGTTATATGTACGTAGATGCATTATGTATTTATGTATGGATATATTGATCATAATGCCAAAAATTTTAATGTTTTTTAATTCTTGTATGATCAAGATGTTAATCTTCCATATTCTATGAATATTTCTTTCTTGCTCTTCATGTAGTCAAGGAAGCTAAAGAAAAAAAGCAGGCTCTATTGTATGAATGTGTTCATATTCATGTGTGTAATAGTGTTCTTATACTCAAACCTAAAAAACCTTTAAAAAGTTATATTTTTAACACCCAAAGACTTGGGAAATATAATTTTTCAAGCATATAAGTTTTTGAGTTGTGTTCAATATAGTCTATATAAAAAACACAGTCCTAAATTTTAATAGTTAATCACATGTGATTCAATATAAAATCACATGTGATTCACTATACAATCACATGTGATGATAAAATTTTACATGTTAATTACGAAAATGTCATTCCGTCTAAATTTTTAAAATTCAATCTGGACCATTGATGATGCTAATCCAAGGATTAAGATTAGTCCCTCAGGACTATGCAATAAGTATGAACTATATTGAACATTTCTCACAAGTTTTTATAATGTCAGATATGTTTATAGAATACTTTATAAAAACTTTTACAATTATAAACACCATTATAATTACATGCAAACAAGGATTTATCTTGATATAAAAACTAGTGTTAGTATTAATTCAAAACTTAGGTCTCGTTTGTTTGTAGAATTTAATGGACTGGAGTTGAATTCTTCAAGAAATTGAATTGCTAAAAAATTAATTTCTAAGGAATGAGATTTCGTTTCACATTTGTTTGTTAAAAAAATTAAATTCAATTCCATTGCAATTCTATATTTTGTTTAATTTGTAAATTTGTTTGAAGAATTATAATAAAATATGTCAAATGACAATATCTAAAATGAACAACATATATATTAGCTAGGTTGTTGAGATAGATAGTCACAATTTGTGTTGGAAATTATGCATGTGACCTAGTATCACCTCAATAAAGAGATTAATGAACATGTTAGATGTTGTATCACAACCATACTAGATGAACAAGCAGAAAGTTCAAGTTTTCGAATGAGCTATACTAGATCAATAACCAAAAGTACATTACATATTTGGTTTCTATTGTAACACCGGTTTCACGAGCTTATAATTAGAGTAAATTAAAACTTTATTTACACCAAAAGTTTGCAGCGGAATGAACCACTGATTACATATTAAGTAATGCTTATCAACTTGGCGATCACAAACAACGAATCGCACCAAGTACCAAAATTAAGCCAGTGTTACCACTACGCACCGACCATCGTTAAACAGTATCAGAGTTAATAAACTACAAGTGTTCCAAAAGATATATACAATAACACTACCCACAGCAAACCGCCTCGCCAGGCCATCTGATCACTAACCTGCGAAAAGGGAAATATCACTAAACATTAGCTACACTAGCTAGTGAGTACAAGTATCACATAAGCACCAATAAGCATGCTATCACGTCACAATAAAGCACACAAGGCTAAGTTATCACATAGCGGTGTGCTGACAGGTCAGCAGGATCATATCTCGCGGGGTTGCAAATCCCGCTCAACGAATCCAACTGAGAAAATCAGCAACACCAATCTATGCTGGAGGGGAAACGAAGAGCAACCCCCCGAGCACGTTGCGGAGCCACCTGGACTCAATTAGGCCTTAGTTACAAACCAAGACCCCCCTGTTTTTGTCGAGGAACGGCGGCCTACAGAACCTTTACCCCAGAAAATCACTCGTGGGAACCGCTAATCCCTGAATAACACTCAAGGGACCCAGCCGCATCGGCGACTAACCTCAACCACTGCGTCTGTCCGGACAGGAATCATAAACACGTTTGACCCATAGGGTCCACAGTACGCATGCGTATCACATATCACAATTTATATCACATGGTATCACTATAACACTGTATCACTTATAACACTATATCACTATATCACGTAGCACACAACACAGGCACACAATAGCCCTACTTACTGAGTCTTATGGGAAACCGGTACTCACCTCAATATCACAAGAGGCATATATGGATCCGAGAATCCCAAGAACACACTGAGTCGTCCGAATCACCTAACGCATAAGGTTCAGGCTTGGTTATCACTTACACGTAACACACACAGGTTAGAACACAAGTTACATAAGATGTCCACACTGAACAGCTTACTACGGCCGTAGTGTACATGTCCTACGGCCGTAGGACACATAACAACACCTTACTACGGCCGTAGGGTCAACCCACTACGCCCGCAGAGTTTCCTTCCAATGAATCATGTACTACGGCCGTAGGAACCTATTCCTACACCCGTAGTAGCTATTCTTTGATGAACTACGACCGTAGGTTACATACCTACACTCGTAGTCCTTGTTTCATCGTCCGTAGACGGTAACCCACACAAAAACACATCCTACGGCCGCAATGACCTTGCCTACGGCCGTAGTGAATACCCACTACGCCCGTAGGAAGTCGACGAACAGCAGACCTTCGTCCCTGTTTTCGCACAGTTCTGTTAATACCCATTTTTAACACCAAAACTCGATTGAAACCAGATTCAATCGTTTATACATGTTGTTTAACACCCTTAGACACTTATAAACACATTTGACACGGTTTAAACCATAAGAACACATTCATACACCATCAAATGGTGTAACTTCACCAAGAACACCAAACTAGGGCTATTGAAGAATAATCACTTACAAATCAGACGAAGAACAGCAGCTAGATCACGAATTTGACACTGAAATCTCTTACTCAAGCTTACTCCTTGATTGATTCAGCAAATCCCACGAAAAAAACGAAGCATATGTGTGTGTACGTATGTAGTAATGTGTAGTGTGTATGCTTTTGTCTTTGACCCAGGGGATAAGGCTCAAAGAAGCCGACCTTGGGTTTTACTATTAAAACACGGGGTATTTTATTCCCCTTTTCAACTTACAACTTAACACACGCTATCCCGTTTTAACCAACGAGGATATTTACGGAATCATTTCGCGAAACCGTATAACACGACATCACTTTTAGACACAACCGACACTTTTCACATAATCACATTAATTAACACGAGACACGTTAGTCACACAAAACACTTAATTAATTTCACGTAACGTCACTGTACAAGCTCTAAAGCACAAAGTACAACCCTACACTGCTAGGCCCATTTACAGGGTGTTACATCTATGGTATGTTAATTACTTTACTTCTAGTCATTTAACTTTCTTTATTACGTTGATAGGACTTATTATTTTGATTTGTAACATTGATGGTCTCCGTGCCCTCTTTGTACATATAAAAAGACAATAGTACCCTTTTTATTAATTTTTTTATAACTCTGATTCATTTTAAAAATTAAATATTAATTAAATATATCAATAATGACCAAAAACCTAAATTTTATACTACTACAACCACCAAAAACTAAACCATCACCACTGACCACCATTTACCACCACCAGCTCCTTCCTAACCACCGTCTAAAACAAACAACCACGATCAAAAGCTTAAACCACAACCACTGACCACCGTCTACCACCACCACCTCATCCCTAACAACCGTCTACTAACATCCACCCACCACTCACCACCGTCTAGATTGTCCTCATCAAGAATACCAAGAACCACTACCTTTATCACCCCCAAATCAAAGGAAGATCACTAACAAGATCTGAAATGATACATAGATCAAGAACAAGATCTGAAATGCTACATAGATCAAGAACAAAATCTGAAATGCTACACAGATCTGATAACACGTGAACAATAAATAGGATGTTTTAAATTAAGAAATGAATTAATAAATAGGATGAGGGGTATTATCTATTATGGTATTTCAAGTGAAAAGTGTATTTTGGTCCTTTAATTGCATTAGAGACCATCAATGAAACAAAATTCATATTTTAGAAACCCTTATCGACTTATAGTAATAAAAAAAAGTTTAAGAAATGTGTTATAATAAATAACAAACCATATGAATTATCCGTACTAGTTTTCTTACTTATCAAAGCTTTATCAAATACGCATAATTGTATGATAGTTCAGCTCTTCATTTTCGGTTGAGACGAGATTAGATGTTATATATGGTATTGTCGTATATGATATGTAGAAGACTAAAAGTTACGTGAGAAAAACTAGTCAAAATAAAATAAAGAAAATACCGAAAACGTAAAGAAAATTCAATAGGAAATTTTTTTTTTTTTGCAGATAAAGATAACCGATTTCGTCAATGGTTGCACTCCCTAGGAATAGTATAAAATAATAACAATAATTATAATTTTTGTTATCATTTTAGTATTAAAGATTGGTCGATCAATCTTGCAAGCAACTACCGCTTGATTATATACTCGCGACAACAATCGGTTTCTGGCATCAGATTGAGGTTTTGCGATTCAATTTTTCACAAAAATGGGAGGTGAAGTAGCAGAGAATTCTAGTGTCGCTGCTCGAGGGAGATTGGCTGTTCTATCAGCTCATCTTTCTGCTTGTCTCGAATCCAATGCTTTTACACCGGTTCTCGAATCATCACCTGTCTCAGCTCAGGTTTTTGTCGCTCCGCCGCCCAATTTAAAGGGTTCGTTGATGATCGCCGATGAAAGAACCGGCAAGAAATACAGAGTTCAAGTTTCCGATGAAGGTACTATCAGAGCTACCGACTTGAAGAAGGTAATCAAAGCTTTATTAAATTTAATTTTGTTTATTAAGGATTTATTAGTTGCTAAAGTCTGATTAGGTTTAGTATTGTGATCTTTGTGCGTTTTGGGGCTTTCGTGGTGCACGTCTTTGGATATAACTTTCGAAGCGGTGAAGAGGTTTTTAGGCACTTAGATGGTAGAATCTACTGGAGGAATATTGAACAATACTGTTACATCATAATTCCATTGTATCTAATTGTTTTATGTAGCACCTTAGCTAACTATATATCTACTGGATCAAAGATGTGTATGATATAAACTATATCTGTCTTGAATGCAAATGTCATCAAGATCATGGGAATTGTGTGTTTGTTAGTGTGTTTTTTTGTGTGTGTGTGTGTGTGGCTGAAACTGACCTTGAGCTGAACCTAAAGATATAACTTTATACAGATAACAACTGGAGACAATGATAAGGGTTTAAAACTTTATGACCCGGGCTACCTTAACACAGCTCCAGTGCGGTCATCAATCTGCTACATTGATGGTGATGAGGGGATCCTACGATATAGAGGCTACCCAATCGAAGAGTTGGCCGAGAGTAGTTCCTTCTTAGATGTAGCCTACCTTTTAAGTAAGTCCTCTTTCCCATTTGTATAGTATGTCGGCATTACATATGGTTTTAGGTGTATGAAAAGCTTGATATATTTCATATTCTTTATTTCATTAGCTGCTTGTGATGTAGTCTCGCTCTGTTTGATATAGTAAACTATATGCATTCCAAAACAAGTGTGTTAATTGTGGAACTTGCAAAGATTGATTGTACATGTAAACGTGAGAGGTCTATGTTAACTGTACACTTGACCCTTATTGTAGACCAAATGAAGAAATTGATTACGGTTCATTTTAGTTTTCTTGAAAAGATTAGATGATAATTACTATGACTATAGTTGATCCTTATTTTTAGCTCACTAATGTTTGTTCTTTGCAGTGTATGGGAACTTACCTTCTCAGAACCAATTAGCTGACTGGGAGTTCACTGTAGCACAACATTCAGCTGTTCCACAGGGAATCTTGGTAAGATTGTTCAATCATGTATATAAATTTGAAGAGAATAACGTTCTACAAACATTTGTGAACATATTCATCAAGTTTGTAGACTTTGCTTATGTTCTCGTGATGACTTTGTTTTTAAATCTCTGCTCTTTAAACAATTGTTTTCCCAGTTTCTTGAAATAATGTCTCTTGTAGGATCCATACTGTATATCCTTCTTTATGACAAAGTTATCCACATGAACTTTCATTTTTGCGATTTCTTGTTGAAAACTTATGGTTATTGGTTAGAAAGTAGATTAACTTTGTATCTAAAGAACATGAAACTTGTGTGGCAGGATATTATACACGCCATGCCTCATGATGCTCATCCAATGGGTGTTCTGGTCAGTGCAATGAGTGCCCTTTCTGTATTTCATCCTGACGCAAACCCTGCTCTTAGAGTAAGTAAAGTCTCTTTTAAGCATCGTCTAATACGTCATCAAATTTAAACAAAAAGGCTAAAAAAAAAACACACACACAATCTTATTGCATGATAATGGTAATAATACGTAAGCTTTGTAATATGCTTGATGGCCCTTGTCACATACTCTAGTTTTACAAGACTATTAACTTGATATGCTGATTGGAGATTTACTTTTATAATTTTGATATTCTAAATCATCATACGTTGTTGATATAGGGTCAAGATCTGTACAAGTCTAAGCCAGTGAGAGACAAGCAAATAGTGCGCATACTTGGGAAGGTTTAATTATTGACCATTTCATCTGTATCCCTTTTCCCTTACATTTTGCATTTATTACAAGGAGTTTGGATATTTGAAGCTTTTTGTAATATTTTGTCAATTAGTCGAGGTTGTTCATTATTAGTTAATGTTCAGGCGCCAACTATCGCTGCAGCAGCTTATCTAAGGATGGCAGGGAGGCCTCCCGTTCTTCCTTCCAGCAACCTTTCTTACTCAGAAAACTTCTTATACATGCTAGATTCATTGTATGTCCTCTTATGATACTTCATCATCTTATAAGTGATTCGATAGTTACAAACTGCTATTATACTTTTTTTCACGATGTGTATATTATATACATGTTGAATTGCTTTTGAACTAGGGATTTCAATTTTGATATGTGTTTAATATACGTGCAGAGGCGACAAGTCTTATAAACCCAATCCTAGACTTGCTCGAGTACTAGATATTCTTTTTATTTTACATGCTGAACATGAGATGAACTGCTCCACCGCAGCAGCGAGGCATCTTGCATCAAGGTAAGCACTTCATTTTCATTTTAGACTGCAGCAGCAGCCTTATGCTATGGCAAACAATGACCAGAGATGTGCATGCAGTGGTGTTGATGTATACACAGCTCTTGCTGGAGCAGTTGGAGCATTGTATGGGCCTCTCCATGGTGGAGCAAATGAGGTATGATGATATTGGGTAGATTTGGCAAAGTGGGTGGGTTGTGTAACGGGTCAAAAGTGACTTATTTTAGTACTGGTCATGTACTCAGGTTTGACCTGCAAATGCTTCTCATCAATGTGTACATTATTTTATGAATGAGTAATGCTTATGAACTTGATTACAGAATTTGTATTATTATGATAATAAGCCAAGATTTTGAATTAATGTAATTTAGGAGGTTGTTTGCATTAGAATTACATTGTTGGCAGCTTCTGATGCCTAATATCTTTTTAGTTCAGTTCATCTTGTTTCTCCCATAATGATTGAACCTGCAAAAGGATATGATATATGACTAAAACGAGAATGACTAAGCTTTTTTGTGTTATCCTGGTGGCATAGGCGGTCCTAAAGATGCTAAATGAGATTGGAACTATTGACAATATCCCAGAGTTTATTGAAGGTGTGAAAAACAGGTTAGTTTCTTGTCTGAGTTAGTTTCTGAACTGTTGACACATAATTTTAATTTGTGTGTATGTGATGATGATTATATAATTCCTGATCATGTACGAATCATGTCTACAGGAAACGAAAGATGTCGGGTTTTGGGCACCGTGTGTACAAAAATTATGATCCCAGAGCAAAGGTTATAAAAAAGTTGGCAGAGGAGGTTTTCTCGATTGTTGGCAGGGATCCCCTTATTGAGGTTTTTAGACTTTATAAAATGTTGTTTTTCTTGTTCTGATTGGTTTATCTGTTGAAAATAAATATTCACTGCATGCACACTGTCAACAGGTGGCTATTGCTTTGGAGCAAGCTGCACTATCAGACGAGTACTTTGTTAAACGAAAGTTGTACCCGAATGTTGATTTCTATTCTGGACTAATTTATAGGTGCGTCTTTTGAAGATTTTTATCAAATTATGCTTGCTTAAAATGGTCAATAGACATGCTTAACTTTATTGAAACAGGGCAATGGGTTTCCCAACCGAGTTCTTTCCTGTTCTGTTCGCAATTCCTCGAATGGCTGGCTATTTATCACACTGGCGAGAATCCCTCGATGATCCCGACACAAAGATCATGAGGCCCGCACAGGTATGCTTCTTTAGAATCGGAGGTGGCAATTTGAACTTATTGACCTTTTAATGCATCAATTCGGGTTTTTTTTTAATCTCAAATGGGTCAAATCAATTAATCTAGCTAAGAATGAAACGGACTTAGAAGCATCAAAAAGGTCAAAATTCTTCTAATGTGTATTTACAATGCATATAACTTAAATTTAGATCGTTATTGTATTACTATAAGTTTGGAGAACTTGTTCATTAACACATTAGTTGTTTTTTAAATGGACACAAAGCATCTTTTTTACCATCAAGCACGTGCCCTACCTGCTAATTTGCCACTTCCATATAATGAAAATCATGTTTTGATTTTTTTAAACATTTCTCAACACACATCTTAAAATTTGTTGGGATATATTTAGGTGTACACGGGTGTATGGATGCGGCACTATATTCCTGCCCAAGAACGAATGCCATTGACAGGAGCCGTAGTGGATAAGCTAGGCCAGTTGTCGGTTTCTAATGCCACAAAGCGTCGTTTATCTGGCTCTGGGATTTGACTGGCCTGTCTTCTGCACTCGACTTTGAAGCAATAGTTCAAGTACTTTTATAACGATTATTGTATGGTGCTTGTAATGGGTTTGTATAAATCAGTTCATGTTGAACTGGTACTTCGATGGCTGTTGCTTGTATGAAATCTCAATTATATGGTTGTCATGGGGTAATAAAAGCACCTTCACAGAATATGTATTTCAATTTCAGTATTCAAGCATAATTCTTTATAGAAGTCCAAAAACACATTGTGATCTATTTTCATTCTTTTCGCTATGGTTATTATTTTTCGTCATTAGTTTTATAAAAATAGAAAAATGATTCGTGCTTAACAATACCTAAGTTAAAGGTTTAATCTCATGTATCACTTAAGTAAGTGGAGTTTATGTTATAATCTCACATATCGCTTAAGGGAGTTTATGTTATTTCGGTATTTAACTTATTTAAGTGATCTTTAAGTATAATAGATGTAACTGTTCATGCGGGGATGGTTTTTGAAACTTTTCTCAATATTTTTAGAAATCTTCTAGAAAATGCATTTTCGATATGTGACCGCAATCGTATTTTCGTATCAACATTCTACTTGTATCAAATAAATTTATCATCAACAAAATATTACTTAAACATGTCAATATAACAACACAAGTTAAACCAACTAAAGTATACGCGGTCTATACATATAGCAACTAACCTATGTAACTATCTCAGCTTAATGCAAGGGGAATTGCTTGTACGGTATCTAGCCATTGGTCTTGCAATAACACATTACACACGTAGAGGGACGGAGTTAAGAATTTTACATAAAAGGAGGCTTCATTTATAATAACACAATTCATTTATAATAACACAAATGATATCCATAATATATGAATAAGATAAAAAAAATTAAAACAATATTTTGGATCTTTAAGATAAAATATAGTAATTTAACTCAATAACGTTGACTAATGATTGCTGATTCAATTATTCAATAACAAAAAATAATTGTTCATTACAAACTCAATGAATGTGACTTACGATTCCAATAACAAAATGTTCTTTATTAATAAATTTTATAATTCAATATTATAAACTTAGATAGTGAAATAGATTACTTATATGTAAATTGCAATTACACATAAACAACTTTCTTCTAGTTAATAGATTCTTTGATGACTGGTGTGTTTTCTGTTTTGATAAACTCAAAAACATTTTCGGCATTTAAATCAAAACGATTTGAAGGCAGAATATCAGAAAGAAGAATAAAATATCAATGGAAATATTGGTAGCAGAATAAAATATTATGAAAAACGTTTCGAAAAGAAGTAAATAATATAAGAAAATCTCTATAACCCTCAAAGACAGTTTACCGATTTATCCTTCAAAGCATTTATCGTTTATTCTGGTATTATACTAAACTTCCACTTTTAATTAAGGGGGTTAACAAAAAGTTGTTTGACTTGCTTATAGTATACAAGGACTTTCCTCAAAGTTGATATACGCATAATTACCCTGGTGGTTGGGAATCCACCAATGCCTGTATTACCCGGTGAGTGTTGAAGATCACATGTTCGTTTGTAATTGTGAAGGGATACAATAACCGAGGCATGATGAGGGGTGGAATAAGAATGCACACTTTATAAGGTTTTCTTGTAAACTTTATGAAGTAGGAGGAAAAAGTAGAAGGATATTTCATTTTTTGGGAGTAATATTTTATTGGTGCAATATATTGCTTACTTGAGTAGTGGGACCAATGCCCCTACCTATAGACGATCACGGTCCACTGAGTGAGCACCATGTGTCAAAGGTGCAAGACAACTGTCCAAATCATCATGGAGACGATAAATGAGAGACATGGTATGGCAGGATGGCGGCATCATATTTTGTCACCAGAATACATTTAGCATTATCCATGTCAACCTACGGGAGTATAGCAATAATGTACATTTGAGAAACCCTCTAAGAAAGTCTAATATATTGTGTTGTGGTCACACATGATGATTTTCGATGTTAGGGGTGGTACTTTCCAACTGATTTCCTCTTTACAAGGAAGTGTTATTGACTCTAAGGATGTTTCATTCCTTGGTGTTGTAATGTTGTAAACATTTAACAGCTATTCTAACATGCAATTAGGTTATTGCAGGAAATATCTTGCTTATGCTTGGGTTATTTAGGTGCGTAGCCTTGCTTATATTTGGTTTTTGTAGAGTTTGTGAGAATATTGGTGTAATGTTTGCCAAATTTTATTTGGCTAGTATGACTAGTAAGGGCCGCGGCGGCTTATATAGGCTAATCTATGGATCCATGGACGGCCACCATGACTAGTTTTCTAAAATCTAAATTGACGGCCATACAAGCTATTACCAAACACACACCAACAACGATACGTACACAAGAAATCATTAACAGATCCTGCTTGGGTGTCCTTGGAGCAACATCATAGAATAAATCTATAACAACTTACAAGAACACATTTTGAATGTGGCCTTGTTTCACAATAGACTTGAACTCATGTCCTTGAACTCATGGACTTCTAATGCGCATGCCATGTCACCTATACAATGTATGATTAGACACATCTAACACCCTCCCAGCCACACTGACTATCACAGAAGCCATCAGTCTTGAGTAACTAGTCATGAGGCCATCTTACTTAATTCGACTCTTGATTTCCTCACTTTCCTGGTTATCCAGCACTATTGATACTAGTCACCCTCTACTCAAATTCTCATCTTATAATATCTTCGAATCGAATCTCGGCCACCTACCAAAATCACCATCCAGTATTCCAGTTTCACGAATAAATTGCATTTCAATCTATGTTGGAACCAGCCTCCATATATATAACTAACATGTTTCTCTTAGAAGTATAACCCATTTAGTCACTTTAGTGTTCAAGTTGTTGGCTTCCCAAGCAGACTTCACATTGTTTTGGGTCAATCTGATACAGTGATACTTAGGGGTGAGATCGGTTCAAAAACCGGACCGGACCGGAAAAGACCGGACCGGACCGAAACCCGAAATGTAGAGAAAACTAGGACCGAAGACCGGACCGACTTGTCCCAGTCCGGACCGGTCTTGGTCCGGTCCGGTTCGGTTCGTCGATTTTTTCGGTCTTTTAGTTGTTTTTTACATTTTTCAAACAAAACCGGCCCGGACCGGACCGGACCGGACCGAAACCAGAAATCTATAAAAAATAAGGACCAAAGACCGGACCGACCAGGCCCGGTCGAGACCGGTCCGGTCCGGTTTATCGGTTTTTTCCGGTCTACCGGGTCCCATGCTCACCCCTAGTGATACTCAATAAAATATAACATTTAAATACTTTGGGATAAAGAGAGTAAAAGGCATATCTGTTGACAATACCATATAACATCAGTAAAGAAAACCATGACCAGATATAGAAGTACATAGAGAAATGAACACTACTGACTTTATCAACATTTGAAACAATTTAACAGAACTTGCATACGCATTTCAGAATCTTCTTGCTGTTGGTGCGCTAAATTTGGAACTCGAAGCAGCAGATTTCCCAGGAAAATGACTTGGTTTCTTTATAGGAGAAACACTATATGAAATAATTTGAAAAAAAAAGAGAGACTAAGATTCTAACATAAAGGTTAGCTCCAAAATCCACAAAGATGGGTTAGTATTTCTATGCAGATATCAACTATAACGGTACCTGTGACTGTGATGCACAGTAGCTTTCTTCATAGCTGATAGGTTTTTAACTTCTCGACTGCCAGCAAACGAAAACAAGAGAAATCAGATGAAAATGGACTGATAATACACAATATCTCAGAAAACTGAAAATCATATATTATATTTTTATGGTGACAAACAAGACCTGTTGAGAAATTCTAGTTTGGCCTTTTTCATCAAGCCACTCTTTGTGTTGCCAATGCTACTACCAGGGCCTACACAAGTTGAACCAGCATATCAGCCTACCATGAAAGTGTTGCCCGTTCTAAAAAATCAAATGTAATAAAAGCTAATAAAATTTGATCATATAGAATGAGAAAGCTGCATGTTATTTATGGCACCTCCATAAAAACTCCTTTTATTGCTGGAGGGAGGCACCTTGTTGCACAGTTGAACCTGTCGACTTTGCTTCTCTGCCATGACATAAAAATGGCGGATGTAAATTAACAATTATAAAATATTTTCACCAAACAAAATAAAAATTATAAAAGTCATCTTCAAAAAGAAATTGATATAGATTATTGAAGATAAAGCGACAGTTTTTGTTCCGGGATCACCCTGGGATGATAGATATCAAGACTGAAGTTTCAAAGAATTTATGAGCTTTTAGACCACGTATATGTGTAAGCCAAAGTATCAAATTTAGAAACATATACAGTTATACACTGCCTATCTGGTCTTATCATTTACAATAACTCATGAGAAATGCTGTTTACCAAGTTAAACGCGTTGGTTAAACAGGAGAAGAGTTGAAGAAGAATTACTAACTTCCTATTGATTGAAAGAAAGTCTTACAAGATAAAACAAACCATACAAGCCTTTACATACACATGAAGAAATCCATGTGGTCCTAATGTCAAGGCATTACCAGGTGACAAGGTAAACAACTAAACATTGGTGAAAACTACTTCAGTTTTTTCATAAAACTATCCATTGCTTGAACCCACTAGCTAAGACTTGGTAAACATAATAGAATAACATAAAAAGTAAATTGGAACAATGATCAACTTCCACACTGTCCACGAACTTGCTGATAAAACAAACTCCAAATCAGATATCAGGCCTTGCACATGTGATACAATGAAGTCCCAACTAACTATTCCAAATAAGTGGGGTCAGCATCTCTCTCATCGCCGTGTTTGGACAACTTCATTCCAATCTTAATGAAAGTTCTTCCAAAAGTTTAGTCGCACATATGAAATTTCTTCAAAAGTTAAATAAATGTAGGTCTTTTCACGATTAAAATTTTCAAGTTCTTCGTAAACTACCTACATGCCAAGAAGATACGGCATTGACAACTTCATTCCAATCTTAATAAAAGTTCTTCCAAAAGTTTAGTCGCACATATGAAATTTCTTCAAAGTTAAATAAATGTAGGTCTTTTCACGATTAAAAATTTCACGTTCTTCGTAAACTACCTACATGCCAAGAAGATACGGCATTAAGCCAAAATCTGTCATCTCAAATTCTTGCATCATGAACTTCGTAAACCTCACAATCATCTTAAGCAATTATAAGACTAAAAAAAATCAATACAAGCAACAAGAGAAATACATCTTGATAATCAAAGTTGGACACTATTTAAATTCACGTGCAACTACTCTTGCATTCAACTGTTCTACTTCACCATTTGACTTCACTTTTTTGTAATAAACTCTCTTGATGTCAATAACCATGTGAAGTTGCGAATTAGTAGCAAGTTCCCAAGTGTTATTCTTTTTTATTTTCATCAATTTTCTTTCACTACATTCACCCACGTGGGATCTTAAAGTCGCCTCCTCAAATTTTAAAAGTACATAATCTACAACCATAAAAAAGTGTACCAAATCACCATCATTAATAGCATCATCTTGAGTTACCCTGAAGTCTCATAAGGTGATAGTTGGTCCGCGAGTCACATCTTCCTAGTCTTGTTCAAAGATAAAGATTAGTTCTGTTGAATGGTCACTTTATTACTTAGTATCCACTTCCCAAGTTTCATCTTATGCAAAAGTCATACCTCTGTTGATAACTTTAATCTTTGTTAAGTTAACAACTACCATACATGCACCCAAAGAAGTAGTCTTTCTCACAACAATCATCTAACTTGCATAGGACCATGAGCACAAGCAATCATGCCAACCACCTTTGGAAGTCTCATGTTTGGTTGAAATCGGTCCATACTTCTACTAAGATGATATTCTTGACGGATGTTGTAGGGAATTTATACAAGAAGCAAAAAGCACATGAGATAACTTCTCCCTAAAAAGATAAAGGCATAACTTTGACCTATATAACATGCTCTATGTGAGATTCACTCTGAGTCTACTCTTTTGTTTTTAAACCAAATAATGTTGAAGAGTATACAAAAATGTGACTTCGAGATCAATCCAATCTTCTTCACAATACTCATTGAACTCATTTGAAGTATACTCACGAACACCATTAGTTCGCTAGATCATAATAAAGTTCCCTTTTGCTATTCAAGAAAGTTTTGAGTTTCTTGAAATGCCAAAAAACTACCGCCCTCTATTGTAGACAGTTAACGAAATCCTTTTCTTAATATTATCTTGTAAAGATAAGTAAAGGTAGGAAAACACCTATTATTGCCACTTGATGTGACAATTACACACAACCATAAAAGTGAATGAGTGTCCAAGAGCTTGTGTTGCACATTGATTTCTTCTTAGAAGAAAAGGCAACTAGCAATTTTTCCCAAAGTACAAGCCAACAAAGTTGTTCCGAGGTAATGTCTACTTGACAACCCATGACCATATTTGTCTTGTGCAACCAACACGAAAATGCACTCACAACAACATTAAGACAAGAATTTTACATTTGTATGAGTGCAAATATGTAACACACAAACAGACAATGTCAATTCGATATATTTGTCACTAAAGTCTTTAAGATCTACCACCTTTGTAATCAAGCAAATGCATGTTATAACCCTTTTGTAACATTGCGACTCTCTCACACATAGAACGTACTAGAAATGTACTCACAATCGCCAATTCTTCATATTTATGAATACTTTATTTTCAGAACCCCTCTATGGTTTAATCATCATCAACGAACTTCACCTTGGAGCGAATTGACTCATCTATTCACGAAAAGATCTTTGCCTATATGCATATGTGGTATTTCGAAATTTCATCAAGTATGATCTCCATGTTGTACATAATTAGTTGTTTGTTTGCTCTTTTATTTACTAGCAAAGTGGTTACACTCCTTATTTCTTCACTCACTACAAATGTATTAGATTTGTCATACCTTCCTTTACCAGGTCCACTACCTCTGTAAGTTGAGATTTGTTACATGTTTAAACTTCATATCTCTTTGTTAATGTTGTGACTACCCTTAATCAATGCTATTGGTCATAACAACCATATTGTTGTAGTAAAAACCACCATTTGCTTGTCTCTAGCTCGGAAACCACCACTCTTTCGACTTGATGGTTGCACCACTTTTGTTTGCCTTTGACGATGACTTGACTAATATATAATGTGTTGCGTGATCTTCTCCATTTTCATGTTGTTTGTAAGGTATACTCTTCTCTATATTTTCATTTTTATTGCCAAAGTAAGAACTCTACTAATATAGTCGATAAGAACTAGAGGTGTTCAGCTATAAGAGTTCACATACGTTGTAGTGTTTAAAATCGTACCTTTCTAACCTTTTCTGCTCTTTTGCACATAGTCACAAAGGTATCTCAAGACTGCTTTGAAGTAGTCGCTTGTGTTTTCTGCTCAAATGCTTTGGCATTCATTCCTTGATGAATGAAATAAAAAGCCTCTATCTTTCTTCACGATCTATCAATGAAGTATCTTTTGTGTCAGTTGCACTTGCGCCAAGGCTTGGAACTACATTCTCTATCAGATTCATACTTGACATTGCATGGTCATCAAAATAGGTTTTCATGTGAGTGCTCCACTCATTGTAGTTTTTCTGGTTCTCAAATTTGTAGCTAGCCATTCATGAACATGGATATAATACCACGAATAGTCAAAAAGAGAACACACACACATATAGAGAAGAATTCAAGGTATCATTGATAGGAAGAAAATCTTGTAGAATGAAAAAAATAAACAACCATGTAAATACCCTTCGAGAAAGCCATGTGTTCCTAATGGTAAAGGTATAGCCAACTGACTAGGAGAACATGGTGATTACCATTTCATGATTCCATAAAACAACCCACTACTTAGACACACTAATGAAGATTTGATAAAAACAAGATAAATATATATATAATAAAATTTAAATCAAAATCAATATCAACATCAACAAGAAGGTTACCAAGTTAACAAATACACAGGCCATAGTGGGTTGTAAAATAAAAGTTTACTCAACAAAATTAGCAGCGCAAGAAACAAAATCAAATAAGCATAGAGTAGAATTTTGACCACAAGAAGGTCCACAAAAATAGTAAATGCAGAACTTACTAGCATCTTCGTTTTTATAAAGTTGCTTTATTCGCTCAAATGACTTCTGTTGGGCGTCTTCTATGTCCTTTACCTTTGCCTGCAGATTAAGCAACCTAATTATAGCAGTCCTATTTTTTATTAATAAAAAAACTCATGAAGTTATTGATTAAGTTGTTAATTATGGATTTTGATATACTTCTTATTGTTAAACCATACTGTTTATGATGAAACAGTTAAAGTTAAAATCATTGTATGATGTCCAAACTGAACTCATAATTTTAATAATAAATAGTGTCCAAATCACTTTGGATTGCTTCCAGAGGCACATCTCGCCATTCATGTAATGCTCGTGATTGATAGAATCACGGACATCCCTGATTTCGATATCCTCTTTAGATAAGAAGTTATCACATGACAAAAGGACATTTCTTTCTCAATTTCACATATTAAGATGAGAAAAGAATAGCTAAGAAGCCATGAAAAACTTGTGACAGGAAAGAAAAGATTATCACCTCATACAACTGTCTCCATTTAAATGAGACGTGCTTCTGTTTCATTCTCACAACTACAACGCCGGTGCTCTTTGAACCAAACTGTTTTGTGTAAAAGTTCTTCCATAGCTTATCAGTAACTGGGCTAAGATCTCGATCCTGCAATATACGATATTTAAATTTCTTAAATTTGAACATGATTTGATGTTTGGAAAAATCGATAAAAAAATGTATTGCCTCCGTTGAATCCTCAATATGCTTCAGCTGCTCTATGGTACAATGTGGTAAAATTCGCTCTAAAAGATGTTGGTCTGTCTCTCCCACATCCCCTAGGTACCTAACATTATCTACAGCTTTCTGAACACAGAGATCAACCAAAGAAGGAATTCTTCTTATCGGGTTTGTACCCCATTCATCCATTGTGTGGTGTCCTGATCTCATCTTTGAAGTAGAGCCCTGCAGTAAGCAGTTAAAGTTCTTTCAAATCACAACATAAAATTTTGCAAATGTTCAGTTTATGTGTACAATAAAACGTTAATGTGGAAATTTAGTATGATATCACCAAATGAACAAAAGTCGATCATAAAAAGAAATAAGATCAGAATTGGTCAAACACCAAGTAGTATTAACTTCTTTCAGAAGAATTACACTGTAATTTTTAAGTAAACCCTGATGTTTTCAGAAAGCAATGTAGGATATCCCAGATCAAAACCAACAACTGTCCATAGGAAATTCCCTAGTCATAAAAAATCTCTTCTTGATGTGTTCTGATTGCCATGGGCTTATTGATTTATTTGCTTACATTGGCAGGTGCTTATTTTTAAATGCTTATAAGCCATAAACATAAGTCGAAAATATGAAATCCCAAACACCCCCTAAGGATTACAACCACAAATTACTCATTGATGAAGGACGGTTTATATGAAATTTGTCCAAAAACTAAAATCTTGCATATACTTATTTGTAGTTAACAGCAGTTATTTTGGTTTAACATATAGTAACGTATTGTGCAATTGTACCTGACATGAAAATTATAAACATCTGCCATAATCTTTCTAGGTTATTTTCAACACAAAACTCTTACATTATCAATTAGGAATTATTAAGAAACTCCGTTGAGATATAGTTTAACTGGACATTTATGGTTAGATACGCAAGACTGTCTGGAATTAGGTGGATTTGCGACCTCCGAACATCTGTATATTAGTGGATGAGAATAATAAGAGAATAAATTTAATTACGAGTGAAATTCATCAAATTATTCAGCTCGATTTAGTGGGAAATCGGGCATCTGAGCGTTACCTGAGACTATAGGAGTATAGGCAGCGCCGGAGACGACGATCGGGATATAGGAAATTCAACGCCGTTCCAGACAAAATTCGATAATCAGATGAAAAATTAAAGAAGATCGGAATCAATCGGTAGGGGACATGAACATCGGCGGCCGAAGAAGGAGAGACACGGCGGCTGTCTGATTTTCCGGCCGATATTGGCTGGGCAGGCGTCCTACCCAATCTGCAATCTCTACCGGTGCGTTTGCGAGGGGTAAAATCGGTATTTCAGTTAAGCTAGTCTGGTTTCGTTGATGGAACTTCCTCTTATATTTATATCAAGTGACCTACTTACCATAATATCCAACCCGAGTGGGTAAAGCTCCGATCCAATTGAAAAGAACAAAGAGATGCTTTTCGTTTGTTCAAGTTAAAAAATAATTTTTATTTTCATTAGACAAAATATATAATCAAATATATCACCGAAATAAGTATAAGTAAAAGTTGTATTTAACTTTAGGCTTCTTTTTTTTAACCGTGTATATCCAAGATAATTCATTTTGTTATAACTTATAAACGTACTTACTATCATTTTTCCTCTTGTATGAGATGAATTTTGGAGCGGAACAAAAATAATTGACGCGGACATCTCACGAAGGTAATCGCTCGCACCTAGAAGATTTTAAGCTTGATACGTACACCCTTTGACGAAAACAATCAAGCTGTTAAACCAATATTTCTTAATAAAAACTTTTGAAAACCTTGGTGGTTTCAAATTAGAAATAAAAACATGTAATGCTTTGCTTGGTTTACATGGATATGGAAACAAAGAATCAAACTGCACATCCCTAATCAAATTACACAAAAGAATTCCATTTCATTTAATCTAACCAAACAGGTATATCATGACAAAGATTTTCCAACTTATTCTATAAATGAATACATAGTTCATTCATCAACACATTTAAGTTAAATGGGAAAATATTTCAAGTTCCCATGCTTAAATCTATTGAGAAACAAATCAGCTACAAGAATGCAACTAGTACTAGCTAATATTATCCTCTCCCAGTAGAGCACCCTCTTATAATTTTACAACAGGAGACGATTGAATTTTTTGTGACCGTCACCCTATTGAAATTCACCAAAAATCTCGAGTGATGATGAGTTATATAGTCAAACTGTTGCTAGCATTTAAATTCATCTGCTATCAATGGTGGGATGAAGCTGCAACCTTGAAGAGTTTGCTCAAAAATATGGCCCACTCTAAGCAATTTCCCCTGCAGTTATGATTGAGAAATGTAGTAAATAAACAGCATCTTTGTATCATTACAACTATTGGTGAGCCTAAATGAATCAAGCCCACTTAAGCTTATATGAGCCACAGTGTGATCTATAGCTTTCCAGGTTGCAACCTTAGCATCCTAAGAACTACCACCATCGCTATTAAAATCGAGTCTAATTTTTTAATATATCTCCTAAATGTTAGTATTAAATTTTGTATGAACTCCCGCTTTGAGTTGGGATGCCTACACATTGAACAACGGTTGTAGCAGCCGGAAAATGAATTAATAATCTAGAAAGTGATTGTATTATAACAATACATTCTCAAAATTTGTATTTCATACACTTACTTGATCTAAAAATAATTACATTCTATGTGCTAAATTGAACTACAATAAATCCACTTAGGGTTCTAGTAACCCCGCTTAGGTGAATCAAACTTTAATACACCACTTGGCTGCCTAGCCTATCATAGCTCTCTAGAAAACTAATCCTTAACCTTCAAATTTTGGCAAAGTAGACCTTCATTTTAGAATTTTATAGCAAGAACTATCTCATTAGTGAAACAAATCAATAATTTTCTAAGACCACCTCTATTTATTAGGTCCGTGAAATCTAATCTAGCATGTGAATATGGAAAACATAGTATCAGGAAATTAGTTCCACCTCATCAAATGCAGCACCGATCATTTGAAAGCCAACAGGAAGGCCAGCAGTGCCATTTTTAACAAATCCACATGGCAAAACCAACGCCGGCAACCCAGCCAAGTTCACATTCACCTGCAATTAAGCAAACAAAAGTGACTAGAGTTATGCATCTAAAAGAAACAAAATAATAAGAGAAAAAGAACCTTATAAGGACTTACAGTCATGATATCACCAGCATACATTGCAAGTGGATCGTTTTTCTTTTCACCTGTATATAAGGAAAAAAAGAGAATAGCAGTTACAAGATAATTACTGTCACGTCAGCATAAGATTGAAGAGATTACGACAACGTAACCATGGAGGCTAATTACCGATTTTATATGCTGCAGATGGAGCTGCAGGTGATATTAGAATATCATGTACATCCAGTGCTGCCTTGAAGCTTTTCTGGATTACAGTCCTCACCTGAAACACAACAGTACCATGATTAATATATTAATCATCTACGAAAAAAATTCAGAGTCGCCATACCCTGCTTATGCAGGACTGGTTATTGTTGTTGTTGTTTAAGAATAAATTCAGAAAGATACCTGCTGTGCTCGCTTGTAATAAGCATCATAATAACCCGCTGAAAGGGCATATGTCCCCATCAATATCCTCCTTTTTACCTGCAATATATTAAAGAAATAATTTTTTGTTACACTTATGTTTACATACATACCCAACCTCATCCACGTGATAGTTTTCATACCTCTGGACCAAAGCCACTTGCACGAGAATCACTGTACAGGGAACTCAATTCATCAGAGACAACTTGATTACCATACCTGGAGACATATAATGTAAGATATAGGTTAATAATTTCATATTTCATGTTTGTGTAAGTTATGAAAATAGATTCCTGATCTACAACTATGATTTTAAAATTAAAGATGGCAACTAAGTGCAAAATATATAAATGGAAAAACAAAAATGCTAGACAGCATTGGTTTTCAGTCGGATTTGCTACACGTGTTCCTAATAATGCAAACTTGTAATGTACAAAACATATCACCTAATACCGTCATAACGAGACAAATTTGAAGAAGATTCGGATGAAGCAAGAACATAATATGCAGGCAATCCCAGGGAAAAAGAAGGCAACGAGACCTGCAATTCATTACAAAAGAACAAAATATGTTAAAATATTTGCTTTTTTTACAGCCTCGAAGGTTGAAATGAAATAGAATGTGAACCTCTGTCACAGTACATCCTAATTCTTCAAGGTGAGAAATAGCACCACGGATTGATGAAACAACTTCCTGATCAACTCCATCACCAAGAGTTTCTGAAATTACACCAACCCGTAGTCCTTTTAAAGGTTGGGATTCAAAGTAATCCTTGGCAATGAACTGAGACGTGAAATCATTTACCTCCTATAAAAATAGATTGCAATGTGGTTAAGATAAATCTAACTGAATCAGAAAAATTCATCAAACTGCAATCCACTAATAACTTATTGGAATGGACATATTTTATGAATTAAGCACACTACTATGAATGTAATTGACATGGTAATCAACAATGGATGCCCTGCAATCAGATTCAGTAAAAATACATTATGAGCGAAGTAGCCATGCTATTGTAAACAATGCAAAAAAGTGCATATAGAAGAGTAAAAGGCAATAAGGGGTGTTTGAATCTGCGTTTTGAAACGAATAATCTGATTTGAGTTTTAAATGTGTAATAGTAAGTTTTTCAGTTTTCGCATAAACATGTTCTGCTTCTGATTATTTGATAAATTAGGGGTCAAATAATAGATATTATATGCTGCACCAAAACTTATTAATATAGGGTAAACTAAATTACCTATTTTTAAACTAATCTCGGTACCTCCATTTCACAAACATCTCTCCCTCTCTCTCTATTTTATTTCTATTTTTTCACTTAAATGTCAGTTTCGGTCATTTTGTGAAGGGAGAATGATATGTGCAATCATCAACACCTCAGTTGCACTCACATACCACTTAAATCATTAAAACGCTCAATGACTAAAATATCCCTCATTTAAGTGGTATGTGATTGTAACAGCGCCAATCTTTGATGCTGTTGAATGCACATATCATTTCCCCGTCTGTCAACTACTTCCTTAAATGGTGAGAAATTGCCACACTTAAAGTCTGTTTATGTGAATATTAGAACTTAAAATAGCAAGAGCACACCTGAACACTA
Source organism: Pulicaria dysenterica (assembly GCA_947179395.2). Taxonomy (NCBI): domain Eukaryota; kingdom Viridiplantae; phylum Streptophyta; class Magnoliopsida; order Asterales; family Asteraceae; genus Pulicaria; species Pulicaria dysenterica. Next base: position 108,188,363 of record OX359288.1, on the reverse strand, counting down.
TTTTCTACGGCCAGTTCTATACTTCTATTATAACTTGGATTATTTAATACTGGTTATTCAACATCACATAATCACTTTCAGGATGCTAACCTAACGCCCCCAAAAAGGTCGTACATAATTTCTGTTGAAAAGAAAATTATACACTCAACTGTCCAATCCAAATTTAACATAAATGATGATGCAACAATCATATCATAAAAATTTTCCTGTGTGTAAAGGAATAAACAATTATGCCATGAAACTGCAAATGTCAAACATGATGGTAGAAGAAAAATACCCGTTTGCTACTAGTGGCATCAAGTTTATCATAACCACAAATTGACTGAAGTACAATTCCAGCATCAGCAACCGATGATCCAAAACATCCAATAACATCCAGAGAAGATGCATATGCCACCAGCCCGTATCGTGATACACGGCCATATGTTGGCTTTAATCCTACAACACCACAAAATGAAGCAGGTTGCCTAACACTTCCACCAGTATCACTTCCCAGTGACACTACACACTGCCTAGCAGAAACAGCTGCAGCAGATCCTCCGGATGACCCCCCTGGTACACATTCAAGGTTCCATGGATTTGCGGTAACCTAATAAGTAGCCAGATACATTCACCAAACCATGTTTAAGCAAGTCTTAGGGGATGTTTGGCAATGCATTTTGGAAGTGAATGTGCTTTGGCTGTTATAAGTAATGATAATGTTTGACATGTTAATTGATTTACATGTAAACTGACAGCTTAAATAACAGAACAATCAGAAAGGGTCGCTTTGATAATTAATCAAAATCGATCACAGAAGGTAATGGCAAAATCTTTAGATTGAAAGAAGAATGAAAATGGGGAAATAGAAGAAAAAATAAGCCCTAACCTGGTAAGCTGATCCTTCAGTGGTACTCCCCATTCCAAATTCATCCAAATTAGTTTTTCCAACAATAATGGCGCCACTCTCCTTCAATTTCCTAACAGCAGTTGCATCGAACGGTGGCCGGTAATTCTCCAATATCTTCGATCCAGCGGTGGAAGGCATGTCGGCGGTACAAATGTTGTCTTTGACAGCAACCAGTACTCCGGCGAGGGGTCCCACATGCTCGTTTCGATCAATCTTCCGGTCAATTTCATCTGCTTCGCTTAAAACAGTTTCTGAGACGTGAAGGAAGCTCTTGACATGGGGTTCGGTAAGACGGAGACGGTTGAGGAATTCTTCGGCAAATTGGCGGGTTGTTTTCTCGCGGGAAAGGATGGATTTTTGGATAATTTGGATTTGAGAGGTGGGAAGAGATGCAGAAATGGGCTGGGCTACAGCGGTGGCATGGAGAGCTTTGGGATAATGGTGGTGCAGAGGTTTAGACCGCCGGCAATGGAGGAGAAGGATGCGAGGGTTTTGCACTGAAGATAGCATTTTTCTTTAGATTGCGCGTCGGAGAAAGTATGACCATCAACTGAAAGTCCGATATTAACACAGTGACACTTTTTTTTTTTTTTTTAATTTTACTGAAACAATAACATTTCTTCTCAGGAAGTTGCGACATTAAAGCCGTTTTCATGGAAGATTGTTTTTACGTATAAATAATTAACAACTGATTAGTATGAATAACCTGTTCTTAGGATAATTATCAATTTATTTGTTTATTTTCTTTAAATTCTGCTCAAGAATTAGTATGAACAAGTTGTTAACTATTTTAAATGAATAAGTTTGTTTTGTGACTAGTTGTTAATTATCTTGAATGAATGAGTACTTTTCTTTAAGTTTGCTCAAGTTTTTTTGTGTATCTCTGAGGAATCAGGATGTGAATTCGCCAACTCAAATAGAAAAGTTTTAAAACTTCAAGTTTTATAAGAAGTGATTATATAAACATACAAGATCTTTGACAATTAGAAAAAGACACCAAAGCGATTTGGGTGAAATACATTGTAACATCCTATTTTCGGAGGCTAATCACAGGATACAAAACATAGCAAAAATCTACGAAATTCTTGACTGAAACAATGAACTTAAAGTTATTTAATTCATTGTGTTCATGGGTCATTCTAAGGATCGAAGAAACGGATATGCTATAGCAGCATAGTTATAAATCGAGTTCATGTATTTTTCTTGCGTGACCAGAAGACAAAAATAGAAAAAGAAGAATTTGAACTAACCTCGATCATTGTTGGCCGACTTGCTTCGCCCTTCGATTGCGGCTCCAAGTCGGCCGATTTGTTGGAGTCGTTCTCCCACAATATGGCTAAAGACTTACGGCCTGTTCTCGAGTTTTTAAATGTGGGGAAGGTAAGGAATTGGAAGGAGAGAAAGAAAAGGGAAGGATGAAAAAGCTTCCTCTCCTAATCATCTTAAAAGTGGAAGGATAGTTTTTATACATAAAATAAGTGAAATTGCCCCTCTCAATCCATCCCAACCCCTTTCTTCCCTTCTTAAAAAAAAGTCAAGACCGCAATTTCCTCTCTTAGTCCTTAGCAATCATTTTCTTCTTCTCCTAAAAATAACTCGAAAACAAACCGTTATGGATCAGCTAATTCAATAGTGTTTAGGTGTAATGGGTTAGATTAAGTTGGGTTATAAGTTGGTTAGGCATAGTAATTGGTATAAAACTTTAAATATTTAGCCCAAGTTCTTATTAACTTTGTAATTGCTTTATTTATTTAGTAATTATTTTTTTAGGGTATTATATACATTTTAGAAGGGTAGACAAACTAGTTGGGATGTTTATTAGGATGATGATTGGTTTTTAGGACTTGTAAGTTTTTGGTATATTTTTTAGGGACAAACTGTATTAAAATACAATGAATTATATCTTAGTTATCAATATATACAATCAATTTTATTTTTTTAAAAATAATACAACAAACTTTTATAATCCTCACATTGTATGTAACTAGTTGTATACTATGGAAGTTATGACAAAGTTCATTGTCAATGGTAACTAAACACACACATAAAAAAGCTATTTGCATACAACAAGATGATTATGAAAGTTAATTGCATTATTTTTTAAATTTAAAGTTGGTTATATACAATGATAACTAAGACAAAGTTCAGCGCATTTTCATACAGTTTGTCCTATTTTTTAGTAACTTACTTACATGTTTCAGTTGAGATGTGTTAAGAGACTGCTCTATCTTTTGGTAATTAATTGACATATTTCAGTTGTGATGTGTATTAAGATTATTTTGTAGTTACCATATTTATTAACATGTTTCTTGTAAATTGTTGAAATGAATGCTTAACCAATAAAATGAAAAATTAATGTAATATATATATTTTACATATAACTTATAAAACAAACTAAAATAAAGCTAAAAAAAAAAATTCTATTATTTTACACTATTGAAATGAAATTCATCTCTCATAGCTGTGAACCAAACAGAATGTGAAATTCGATTCTAATTTCATTTCCTCCTAATTAAATAGGTTTTAGATTCAGATTCAGATTTATTCAAAAATATTATATATACAAAACGCTACTTAAATATATTACTTATTATAGTTTTCCGATATCAGTAAATAATAAGTGTGGATAGCCGACTTCATATCATCAGTCTAATCAATTTGTTAACAACAAGTTTCAACGTGCATATTCATTTTAGGTTTTTATATCTTAAAGGAGTAGGCATGGACAAAAAAGGTAAAAGTTATCTCTACAAATGTTGAAAGTTAATAACAATACAAGGTAGAGTCGTGAATAAGGAAATTACCCATTTAGGTTTTGAGCTGATACTCTTGTAACTTATTTAAATGATATACTTATACAAATACTTACTTATAAATATGAGGAAGGTTCATTCGAGAACCGTTGTTAGCGCGAGAATCGCGAGAACCAATCTCAACCGTTCTTTAGGTATGGGAAGTTCATGGATGGAGAACGTGGAGGGATAAAGTGTGAATGGTGCATGTAAGGAATTCATGGGTGGACAATGACATTGAAGGAGGGGGAACTGGACGGCTCATATTGGTTCTCGCACTAAAAATCGTTCTCAAATGAACTTCTTCTTATAAATAAGTATATCATAAAATATTTAACATACCTATCGTTTTTACTTTTTTGTGTTGATGAGATCTAACATAGATGTTATAAGAAACATAGGAAAAAGTTCATGCGAGAACCATTCTTAGTGCGAGAACCGCGAGAACCAATCTGAGCCGTCCAATTCCTCCTCTTTCAATGTCATTACCCACCCATGAATTCCTCACATGCACTCTGCCACACTCTATCCTTCCACGCTCACCATCCATGAAACTTCCCATATCCAAGGAACGGCTGAGATTGGTTCTCGCGGTTCTCGCACTAACAACGGTTCTCGCATGAACCCTCCCCTAGAAACATATATCTAACATTTTAATATTTGTAATTATATAATTAGTTTATATCATCATAAGAAGAGTTTGTTTTAACTTAGTAATGATTTATTTTTTATACGTGCTTTTTTGATTTTTTTAAAACTTTTAAGTTTACTAACATTGTATCCGCGTAATACAGTGACAGTAAATAGTTTTTGTTTTATAACATATAGCTTTAAAAATGTAATGATGTGTTATTCGCGCAATTCAATGTCACAAAAATGTTTTCTACAACATATCCGTTTTTATCAAATTTATTTTATCTGCATCTAACTATTTTATTAATTTAAATTAAATTCTAAAAGGCATTAAAACAAGAAAAAAGATTTATATTGATGAAATAAAGAGATAAAAATTAATAAGATTTTGAAATTATATTGGTATGAGTGAATAATTGTGTTAGTGTAAGAGAATATATTTTAAATGAATCAAAAGTTAAAGTAAATTAGATGCAGATAACTAGTTTATATTTTTAAATTAGAAGAGAGAATGAAATAGTTAAAATTTAAATAGATGAGACTAATTTAAATATAATAAATAATTAAAACTTTGTAAAAAAATATTAAATAGTTTACATAATAGTATAAATTATAATTTGAAAAAAAAATTCAGGTTTTAAACCGATAAGAATACCCACTGAATCTACATGGTTCGCATTTCGTGCAATATTTTAAGGGCCATTTGTACTATTCATCGTTATTTTATACTCGGATGGATCTCTCTGTCTCTCTTCCGACAAAGCCTTCAAAGATCCACATTTCCGAACCTCGATGAAATCCGTCGGTGATTGAATTCGTCTGCATCATCTATTCATCTCGGCATTATGACAACTGGATTCCATCAAATAACTTACATAGGTATGTGTTTCATTGAACTTTTACCATTCCTTAGCTGCTTGAACCAAATTATTTGTGTTTTGAATGCAATTTTTAAGTAGGCGATTTATTCAGAGTTATTTTGTTTGTAGGATGTGGAAATTACGAGCTGAATTAAACATATTTTCCTAAATTTAATCAGAGCTGGTAATGCTTGCGGAACTTTGATCAGTTGGACTTCAAACCTGCACGGCTTAGGTCAAACTTGATAGTATATCGAGCCAAAACGTGCTGGAAAGGCTTTGTTCATTGCTATTTTTGTTGCTTATTAAATGAACATCATTCGGTTGGGGTTTAGACGGCTCTGACGTCTGCCCGCAAACTGGGAACATGTTAGAAAGTGATTTAAACACAGGAAAAATTGCTCATAATGAAAGATTCGGATTCCAAAGGGATCCTTCATTTTCTGGATGGGGTAACAGAGATGGGTTACACCATCCAAAAGGGGAAAACGAGGGTGAGATTGTGAATGCATCCGAAGAGGATGATAATTTTGAACTGCCGGTGCTTCAAGAAGTTGGATTGCAGAGTGAACATCTAAGGGGTGATGGAGTAAAGCTGAATGGTAGAGGGAATATGGGCATGGTTTCTATTCCTAGCCCCAGAAGAGGAAACAAAAATTATGTATCTTTTGATATTGAAAATTCTTACGACAGAGAGCTGGATTCCACAGATACCAATTTTGTTTACAAACATAAGGCTATTCCATCAAGCTCCAAAAATCATATTGCTGTTTCTGATATACTCAAGACATTGTTTTTGATACTTATGTGGTACATATTTAGTACTTTATTGACCCTGTAAGTCACCTTTTCTTATTTGAGATCGCACGCTTGGTATGTTTTTTATATTGAGTTGCAGTTTTTAGAATGTGTTTTTTAATGGTAATAGGTATAATAAGACTCTACTGGGAGATGATATGGGAAGATTCCCAGCTCCCTTATTGATGAATACAGTTCATTTTGCCATGCAAGCCGTTTTATCAAGGGGCATCACGTACTTTTGGTCACAAAGATTTGAACCCACTGTACCTATGTCGAAGAAGGACTACTTTATGAGAGGTAAGCAAGTACATTCATTCTCCTCAAGTTTTTGAATAAAGCTGCTTAACAGTCATATATCCCTTTTTGTTGATATCAAAGATGCAATATTTTTGCACAATTAGCTCTGTTTGTAAGGGTTTCCTCGGTTTATTGACATATACTATGTGTTCTTGGTGCTTTTTTGACTTAATTTGTTGAAATCACGAGATGCCTTTTTACATTCACTTAGCTAACCGGTGTTCATAATTTGGCCTTCAGGATGGCGTTCACCATTGGGTGTTTTGTATTTTCACCAGAGTCCAATTTGTAATTTTGCATTCGCATTCTACACACTTTCAGATTAAGAAAAATGAACTGGATTTGGTGAAGAAAACAACACTAGAATTACTACCCCTCGTTTACTTGGTTAAGATTTAGTTAGTACATTGCCTGCTTTACTACTTAAACAAAAAGCATTCTTGCAATACCATATGATGTGATCAGTAAGATGTCTGGGTATAGTTTTCTCCCTTTATGCCATGCTAGCAAAAGGTTTACATCATTGTTTCCTAGGAACTTACAATCCACCAGAATCTTGGTTCTCAAGATGAGCTGGCAAGGTCTAAAGTGGTAGGACAACTTGTTTTAGATTTTATTTTTACAATATGTATGACTGGGTACATATGACCAGGCTTAGAAGTCGAAGGTTTTTACCTTTTTCATAGAAGAAAAATCCCTTAATGAAATATCTTTTTAGTCATTAAGATGACTGAGTACTCCATCTAAAATACCATGACAATGAAGTTAAACAGTATGTTATATACATTTAATTCTCGCAAAAATGCATTTAACGGAAGTTCCTAATGATTAAGAAATCCAATTTTAAATTAATTTTAAATTATATTGCGATTAAATTATAATTTTTAAACATAATATAAAGAGCACACATAAATAACCAGTTATCTCACAACTAGTTAGAATGAAACTGCTAATCATGGCGATTGAATTGTTTTGAGTTTATTCATGTACTATGGCTAAAATTATATAATTATAATACCATATTATGATTTATATGCTAGGAATACCAAAAGTAGTGGCTGCTTACGTGGTTGAAGGATTTGAAAGTTAAAATTGCCTGTCATGTTAGTCTATTTCTTGATGGATTTCTGGAGATAGGCATTTATTGATTTCCATTACATACTTGGCTCTTACTTTTTTTATTGTCGAAAAGGTGCTGCAGGATTTTCTGTGTTAACAAAAAAAAACAGCAAAATTTGACCATATATAACACATTTTTTTAGTTCTTGTCATCTTTCTGAAGTGTTGTCTGGCTTTCTTGACACTTTTTGAGAAAATAAAATATGCTGTGCTCTTAGATCTCTGCATTGAGTTTCTCTTATTTTTATGCTGTAATGTATGATGGAAGTAATTTACTCTTGTTCTTACTACCTGTTGCTATATTTATTAACTTTTCTAATAACTAATGCTACAGATGGACTTTGCCTTTCACAGTTGTACCTACATCACTTGCAACAGCACTGGATATCAACTTGAGCAATGCATCCCTTGTTTTTATCTCTGTTACCTTTGCCACCATGGTTGGTCGTCTTTCTCTATCTACACAGAACAATATTGTTATTTTGAAACATAGGGTACTTGTCATAACAAATGAGCTACCCCTCAATTGTTTAATAATTAATTGATCCCACTGTGGGAAGCTGGAATGCTTCTTTTTAATCTTTTTCTTGTTTGCAGTGCAAATCTGCATCTCCTATATTTCTCTTAATATTTGCTTTTGCGTTCAGGTATTGTTTACTTTCTATTTTATTCTTTATTGTCTGCTTACATAATGATATTTTTTTTTGGGCAATTACCTTTTACATCGCACTCCATAAATGCTGTTTCTCATATTGTAAGTATTTGTAACATAGGCTTTCTTTTCAAACTTTAAGATGATCAATTTTTTCTGACCCAAAAAACTATTAAGCATCGTTGTGAACGCTACATTGATCATACCCTTTGAATGCTGACTCGTAGTTTTTCTTTTTTAGATATTGGAAAATGACTGCATGCTCAAGTCTGAATGATGAGGAAACTTTGTAACAATATATGCTCAAGAATGTTTAAGATACAGTTACACTCCATTGGATGGGTTTAAATGTGGATATAAGTGTATGTGGGATTGACTAGAATAAATCATAAATGTTACAATATGATATAAATGCCATGCTTCTCCATAAAAAAATGTAACTGCAACATTTGACTGGATACATGGTTTACTGATAAGTGTCAGATGATTTAGTCAATTTTCTAATGTTATTAATGAGCAAAGAAGTAATTGTGGGTTGGAACTTATACTCTGGCATAAATGTGTTGTGATTCTTTAGTTGGTCCCTATGTATCGTGTTCAATTGATGGGCCAGGTGGGTGGGGGTGGTTACGTTTCTCTGACTTGCAAAAATAATGTTAACTTCAAATAAGTTTTTCTTCTTTTCAAAGTGTCACCTTGAATTCCTGGCAACTAATGTCAAGCTCACCTTGTAGGTTGGAGACTCCAAGTGTCAAACTTTTAGGCATTATTTTGATAATATCTGTTGGGATTTTATTAACAGGTATCATTCATTAGACCATTACACAAGTAACAGTTATTGGTAATTTATACATTTAGTGGTACAGTGTATATAATATTGTATAACAGATGCACCATCACCGATTATGTAAGACATTTGGCATATATATAACCCAATTCTCTATTTCAACTTTTTTGATAATTGAATCTCAAGTGCATTTCTGGAGTTGGCTCACATAATATTGACAGAAAAAAACTAGCTTTCATTCTTATTTTCACATTTTATAGACTTCATGAATTTTGAAATCAAGTCCAGGCACCATGATTAATATTCATGCTCCACAAATGGGTATTTTCGACTGGCTGTATACTTTTTAGTAATTCAAATACATCCTGATGCAGTTGCAAAGGAAACTGCATTTGAATTTTGGGGTTTCATATTCGTCATGCTTGCTGCTGTTATGTCTGGTTTTCGTTGGAGCATGACTCAGATCCTTCTTCAGGTAATGTGTATGTTTTGAATACTTCATGCAATGGTTACTTTTGTGACTTCAGTTTATCATTTGTACTTACATCATGTTTTATTGTTGCTGGGTTGGCAAAACTCATTGGTCAATGTTGATATTTATCAATCATACAGAAAGAAGTCTATGGTAAGCACCTCCCTTTGCTGTTAAGTTTCCGGTGATAATATTCTAAAAAGTTGTTTATATGCATGACTATGTGAGCATACCAAGTATCATATTTAACCTTCATGATAGTTTTTATTTCATATTTGGGTTAAACCTTGGATTTAGAGCTGAATTTAAGCATGTTTTCCTCTCCAAGAACTACGATTCTTTTGCAAATTAACTTATCTAGATAATTACCGGAAGCCATTGAAGACCACCAGATATATATTTTAACTTTTTAATGTTTATATATAATTTGTTGCTATTGCTGGAAAAGGTTTGAAGAACCCGCTGGTGCTGATGAGCTACGTAACTCCAGTCATGGCTGTGGGAACGGCTTTGTTCTCTCTCATTATGGATCCATGGGATGAATTCAGAAAGAGTAATTATTTTGATAGCTCATGGCATATCATTCGTAGTGGCCTCTTGATGCTTTTGGGTGGAACTCTCGCTTTTTTTATGGTAAGTTTCTTTGTCTATGTGTGGGTTACTACAATCTTCAAATGCTGGCTCCTGGTTATTTCATAATATTTTATTTTTATTTGTATAGTTTGTTTTCTATATCCTTCAGTTTAACCTTGCCATGATGTTGAATCTGAAAACTGAAAAGACATGGCTTGAGCACTGTCTGTAACTGAAAACAGAATACAGATAGATACATCTATTAATACTGAACAGAATTTAATTATTCAATTACTAATAGGAGATGTGATCATTATCCTATATAGCTATGTTAGGTCCAAATCTCTAGTAATGTGATTCTAGTTAGTAATTTGATCCCTTAATGTTGTTTAAAGTGCTTTTTTTCTTCTACAAATGTGCTTATTTAATATTACAAATTGTGTGTGTGCGTGCGTGCGTGCGTGTGTGTGTGTGTGTGTGTATATAGGGGAGGGTTCATGCGAGAACCGTGAGAACCAATCTCAGCCGTTCCTTGGATATGGGAAGTTAAACGGATGGAGAGCGTGGAGGGATAGTGTGTGGCAGAGTGCATATGAGGAATTCATGGGTGGGCAATGACATTGAAGGAGGGGGAATTGGACGGCTCAGATTGGTTCTCGCGGTTCTCGCACTAAGAATGGTTCTCGCATGAACTTTATATATATATATATATATATATATATATATATATATATATATATATATATATATATATATATATAGGCAAAAGTTCAAATGAGAACTGTTTTTCGTACGAGAACCGCGAGATCCAATCTGAGCCGTCCAATTCCCCCTCGTTTAATGTCATCACCCACCCATGAGTTTATCACATGTACCCTGCCACACTTGATCCCCCACACTCTACATCCATAAATTCCACTTATCAAAACAACGACTAAGATTGGTTCTCGCAATTCTTGTACGAAAAACAGTTCTCGTTTGAACCTTCCCCTATATAATATATATATATATATACTTATTTTCTTCTTCTACTAAAGATTTTTGCCTGTTCTTATTCATTGCAGGTGTTGACAGAGTACATTCTTGTATCAATAACAAGTGCAGTAACAGTTACTATTGCTGGAGTTGTGAAGGAAGCTGTCACAATACTGGTATACCACCATCATTGGGTTCATTAACACTATCCAATGACCAGTGGCACTCCTTAATCATATATTTTGAGAAAACTAAGACATCCAGAAAATTAATTGGAAAACCTAAATACATTGCAATACAGAATGAAAACTTCTAATTAAGTAATTAGTCTACTTTAATGATGGAACAATGCTTGCAAATAATTGAGTCATTTTGACCCCAATAACCTTGCTCTTAGGCTTTTGGGGAGAATAATTCTTTCAAGTGTTTGTATTCCAAATTTATAAGCAAGTTTATCATCATTTCTTTTATAATTATCAAACTTCATGTGCATAGTAGTTAGCTTCTTTATGTATCAATATCTTATTATTTTACGTTATTTTTGTATAATTTTATATTTTCAGGTAGCAGTATTTTACTTTCATGATGAATTTACATGGCTGAAAGGAGCTGGTCTAGTCATCATTATGTTTGGTGTGAGTCTATTCAACTGGTATAAGTAAGTGATGAGGCCTCTCTTTTTCCCTTTGCCTCTTGATTTATCATCTGGAAAAACTTCCATTTAATCATAATCGTTTCAATCATAATCAAGAACCTAATGCAGTTATTTAGGTCATGGAAACAGTTTCTTCAAAAAAAAAAAAAGGAAAAAAAAAAGAAAATATTCAACACTCATGAACATGTATGAGTTGTTTCCTTGTATTGTTCCTTCATTATATTTCCTATACCTATATTTTCTTGTGATCTTTATGTTCTTTTGGTGGCAGGTACCAAAAGTTGCAAATAGCAAGTGGAGATAATACAGAAGAATCTCAAAACAATGTCTCTGCAAAATATGTAATTCTTGAGGACATGGAAGACAAAAACAGTTCTTGAGCTGCTTCATCATGCTCTTACATGCTCCATTTCAAGTAAGATCTCTATCCTGGATAAGTATTAATTAATCTTTTATATATTATGTCCTCACCAACAAAATAGTTTAAGTGGCATCCATGTCAACAACTCAGCATATAACTGCTGTCAATGGTAAAAAGGACATTTTTGCTAAAGATAAATAAGTTAAAGATTTTACTCATGCAAAATAATAATAATATAATACAATAAAAGTCATGGGCTTTTGTGCGATAATCATAAAAGCAATAGGGTTTTTTCATATCTGCCTATTGAAATATTGTTGTGAATCACCAAAATTTCTATTTTGTATTTGGTTTGGTTGATCATTGATTTATAGGTTAAGATCCTCTTATGTTGTGATCAAATTTGACTCATCATGTTCTCTCATAAACACGAGAGTGAGACCTACAAAGGGATCCATTCTTGAGTTATAATAAGAGACACTCTCTATTTGTGAGATAACATGAGGGTAATGTTTGACCACAACATACTCTTGATTTATTGTTCATAGAAATCATGCACATAGTTTGTGACCATTAAATCGGCGAATCCTTAGGTAACCGTGCACATGGAAAATTTCCTCTATTGACCTGTTATTTACCGGCTTTACTTGGTGAAGAGAGGTTCTGATAATGAAGAGGAATGAATGAAAAATTCGGAAAGGGTGACAAAAAGGAAGTCATTTTTGTTTTTTGTTTAAGGTTTTTATACTTGTTTTGGGGTTCATTCTTGAATGTCAAATCCAGTTTTGTTGTTAGTGCATAATTTCCAAGCAATGTATTTATAATCATATATCTTTGTTCTTTCCAAGTTGTAAAAGATCTTGATGAGTGGGCAGGATACAAGACACATACATATTTGAATTCATGTTCGTACCAACAGAATCAGAACCATTTCTCTAGGAAAAAACGAGTCACCGTAACCCGTTGTGACGGGAAGTAAATAGTAAAAATAAGCAAATAATGAAAACTAATATTCAAACAAAAATGTTATATATTATAATATAATATAAAATGAGCATTTTAAAATAAATTTTTTGGATAAACATTACATTATATTGAAATTTATATTAAATTGTAGATAAAAATAATAAAAATACAAAATTATAATTTTTACACCTAAAATCATATGTTGATGTAAAAATAATAGATAATACTAATTAGTATTATAAAATACTATACTAATGGCTAAATGCGTGTGGGGCTATGGGTTCACAATAGAACAAAATAAAAAAGACAAAAAAAAATTGTTTACATTCCTCCTAAATATGATATATTATAATTCGCAAGAGAACATTTTTTTTTAAAAATTTATAAGAAATTGATAAAAAAAATTCGCAAGAGAACAGCTTTTAAGGGTGTGTTCTGTACAGAGCTTTTTGGAGCTTGTAGTCTTTTATTTTGAAATAATAAGCTTCTAGTGTTGTTCGGTTAAAGAGGCTTAAAGTTTTTAAAAAAAAAATAAGCTCCTAAATAAAAAGCTTTGAAAAGTAGCGATTAAAATTTTGTTAGGAGCTTTTTATGATTAAATTACCAAATTAACCTTGGCTGAATTTACTCACTCTTCAACAGCTCCATTATTTTAGTCGATATTTCCTCTCCCACCTCCCACTACATTCAATCTTACGAGAGACGTTAGGTACCCTGTAACGTTTCTTCCATATAAGCCGGCGACTCCTTCCGTTTCTTTCAAAGTCGGCGAATCATTGGCAACTTCTTCGTATCGTCGACAGGTTGTTCATCACATCGGCGACATTCCGTGTAGAGTTTCTGCCATTCACGCCCTCTCCAACTCGTTAATCAGGTAAGTTTACCCATACTTTCTGTTTCCCGAAGGATCTGCCATTGACACACGACAACCTCAAGTTATACAAGTGATATAGCTTCTGCATATTTTTATACATATATGTACAAGGGACCACGTATGACATCACACATATGGTCATTTATATTTTATCTATTTTTAGTGTTATGTATGTACGAAAACTAATTAGTCGTTTATAATTCTTAAGTATATTTATGCATTTTTTTTAGTTTATTGTTATTATTTGTATTTTTTTACCTTTGCCCTTTTTGGTCATTTTACACAATTTAGTTCCAGCTACCAGCTACTTTACCGAACACATATACAAATAAAAACTTCAGCTTCAGCTTTCAGCTTCCAGCTTCCAGCTACTAGCTAATTATGCCAAACACACCCTAAATGTCTAGGTTTCTTTAAAACCTAGAGATTTATAAACTTGTTTGGTACATAAACTTACCACAATATCTTACAAAATCCATCACAACTTCTCAAAGGTCTACAAAAGTGATATTAAACATTTACTCATAACAAGTAATATTTGAAATTGATATTTTTATCTTTCAAAAAAGATTTGATATGTAAATAATATTTAAAATTAATTAAAAAACAAAGAAAATTGAGAAAATGAATATGATAAGAACACCGTTGTCGTTTGAAGAGAGATCAAATTTATAATAGATGCTGGCTTAAAGTAGAAGACACGGAAATTTATGTTTCACACATTTGAGGTATAAATTTCTTAACCGAATTAGGTGTTTATATGCTGAAGGATTCAAATTTATATTTTTAAGTAAACCCTAGCCTCATGATTTCATCCAAAACAGCCAACAAATAATGCAAAAGTCCATTCTTGTTGGTTTTTAGAATTCAGACTAGGGATGTAAACAAGCTAGGCCGGGTTTGAATATGGTACTTATCAAGCCGAGTTCGTTTAGGTTTTTTTAGGCTCGAGCTCGAGCCGGCCCGTTTAGGTTATTTCAAGCTTGGCTTTGCTTGTTATGGCTCGTGTAGGCTCGGGGTATTATTTTGAATTTTTATGAAAAGAATTTATATAAAAACAAATAAATTAGTTATAATCTGGAGTTTTATATAGTGACATTAGGGTATGAGTTGGCAATAAAACCACGAAAGTTATTTCATGAAACTGACCAACGATTGGTCAAAATCGACCAATTTTTTGGGCTAGATTTGGGCTATGACAAATATTGAGCTGACTCGAACTGGGCTGATTTTTGGGCCGTTAAGTGTACCCTACCCCTTGCGGGCTTGATTCTTGGATCATCTTTTTGGGCTAAAGATGGTGTTTAGAAAAAAGAAATCTAAATGGATTCTAATTTCTAATAAGTTTGAAATGTTTTTTTAAATATTTTTAATTTAATTTTATTTTTCTGGAAGTTATAGTTTATTATATAAAACACGAGAAGTGAGTATGTATATTAGAAAGATATTTTCACTAAAAACAAAATTTATAAGCTTTAATAAAAGATAATGTTATCAAATCTTTAAACCATCAAAGTGTATGTATCCATAAACATTTAATATAGTTATATATTAACTTCTTAAACAGAATTATTCGTTAATTGTAATATAATTTTTTTTTTAAAAATAGCGTGTCAAAAGGATTAAAAGCTATATACTATCTATATTCTATAAGTCGTACGTTGTGTTTTATTACCTGTAACGCATTTGTTTTAGACTTCACGATATAAAAGTATAAAACCATGCATCATCTATCTTTTAAAATTCTATCGGTCTATCTAATACAAACGGTGGCCGAAATATTTGACCTTAGTTTAATATGTGTAAATATTGGGTGTCTTCCTTCTATTAGTTTTTAAGTCTTTCATATAATTAATAA
Organism: Pulicaria dysenterica; assembly: GCA_947179395.2. Classification (NCBI taxonomy): domain Eukaryota; kingdom Viridiplantae; phylum Streptophyta; class Magnoliopsida; order Asterales; family Asteraceae; genus Pulicaria; species Pulicaria dysenterica. The sequence continues at coordinate 108,172,799 of OX359288.1, read as the reverse complement.
TGAGTATATGTGACTTATTAGGTATATTATTTATCAAAGTAGCTTCAAATTTTGTGTATATATAAATAGGTAAAGTTTATTTTAAATGTTTATAGTGTTTAAAAATATTTATAGATATAGTAATACAATTATAAATTATATACCAAGATATAAGATCTCATAAAAAGGGCTAAATTTATTAGATTTAAGAAATTCATACATAACATTATCCTGTCATAATTTTTGTGAAACTTCTTTATAATTAAATTTGAAGTTTTTGATTTAATCTAATTGATATATACGTTTATATAAATAATCATGAAAATAGTTAAATGTATCTACTACATGAGTTGGATAACAATGTTTGTTAAGATATTCAAGTGTTAAAAAAACTAAATTCTCTAAAAGATAGTATTTAAGAAAACAACATATATGTAAACCATTTAAAAAAATAAAAAAGATGATTAATAAAAGTAGAATTATATACTATAACCTATTTTCTTTTTAATATATATTAAAACATAGAAACACAACTAAGCATGACAGCATGAGCCACGGACACGGTTTTGTTTCCATTCAACACCAGGGGATTTCAATTAGTCAACTATTTAATTTATTCTTTCAAAAGAAGACGACCAGGGAATTCTTGGAAATTCATATATAAATAGCTGCATATTTATTCTGCTAATATTCATCTTCAAGTATATCTATTTATTAGCCATGAAAACACCATCGACCATCTCTAGTGTTCTTCTAGCTTTCATTCTTTTCTTATCTCTTTATTCAGTTTCTGCCCAACCCTTCGACTACCCTACTGCAAATCTGTCCACAACATGGACCAACAACGAGTCCGCACCGCACTCAGTGAGCTTCACCGACGGCTCAACGGTTCGAGCCATCCTCCTTAGAGGTTCCTTCGGACCCAAATTCGCTTGTGGGTTCTACTGCAATGGAACCTGCTCCTCTTACCTTTTCGCCGTCTTCATTGTTCAAACCAACAGTGGCTCGGGTATTGTTCAACCTGCTATCGGATTCCCGCAAGTTGTCTGGTCAGCCAACCGACATCACCCGGTTAAACTTGGAGCAAAACTAAACCTTAACGCAGCCGGAGAATTAGTTCTCCGTGATGCAGATGGTAGCCAAGTTTGGTCTACCAACACCGCTGGAAAACATGTCACCGGCATGCAAATAACCGATACCGGAAACCTAGTATTGCTCGATGCGCAGAACAAGATTGTTTGGCAATCATTTGATTACCCTACTGACAGTTTAGTACCTGGTCAAAAACTGTTTGAAGGACAGAAGTTGATTGCTGGTGTTTCATCAACAAATTGGAAAAAAGGTTTGTATTCTGTTGAAGTTACCAATAAGGGTTTGTTCGGTTATATTAATTCGAACCCGCGTCGAGTTTATTACAAATATTTGATCAATGGAGCTGATAGAAGTAAGAATAGAAGTTATGTTAGATTTTTAAACGGGAGTTTGGATTTATTTATTCATTCTGCTGAACCAAGTCGTCCTGATGCTGTGATTCCTCTGCCTCTGGCATTATCGGCTCAGTATATGAAACTAATGCCCGATGGGCATCTGAAAGTGTTGGAATGGCAGTCGGGGTGGCGAGTGGTGGCTGATTTGTTCGGAGTTGGTCGCCGGAGCCTGTAATGAATATCGAATGTGATGATTTGCGCTATGACTTGAGGACATTAGTGTTACCTGTGTGTATGTAGTAAATGGATTAGTAATTAATTACCATACCGCTAATTAATTATAGTTATATACGCATTTTATATATGATCAATAAAATAATTAATTAAACAGGAATTTGTTTTATATTTAGTACAAACGCCCTCAATTTTTAGTCGATACGAAATTTGACCTGAACCCTACACGACATAAGTAACAAGAACCAGACATGGGTCGAAAAGAGTTAAAGGGTCGCGATAGGGCTAACCCGACAACTTAAAATGACTCGTTTAATGGGAAAATTGTAAATTATGAATTTTTTAGTAATACTTAATATTTAAAATTTTGAAAAGAGAATTGTCAATTCAAATAAGTGAATGAAATCTTTGGATACTAAACCCCACTAAAGAAGTGCAAAACTCTTTAGAGGGTAAAAGCTAAAATAAATAATAAAATATTTAAAGTTAGTACATTATTTAGGTATTTGTTATTTTGATTATATGGTTTTGGTAGTTTAACATTTGACAACTTGATATGTGATACTTTAGTATTTTGAATGCGTTTTATAATTTTGTTTAATGATAAATTATTTTAAATTATTCGGTTGTTTAATGACATTATTATTGATACTTAAAAGAACATAGTATATCACATTTTTTAATATATTCATTTATATAAGCTGAATAAAAAAGTAAAAGTAAAGGTTGAATCAAACCAAAACAAATGACAAATTTACAGTCTGAATACAATCGAAAAAACATTGAATATTGAAAATGGATTATAAACGAAAATCATTTGCGAATTACCTATCGCAACAAAAATGAATTGAAAATAATGAAAATGAAAACTGTATACGAAAAACGAATATGTTTGTTGAACACGTTTGGTCGAAAGGAGTGGAAAGGAAGGAAAGTAAATGAAGGATGGAAAAATCCCCTTCCCATTCATTTCAAAAGTGAATGGAAATATTTTACTCACTATATTAGTGAAATTGCCTCTCTCAATCAGCTAGCTAGCGTCAATGTTTTACCCACAGAGTTGTAGGTAGATAAATGTTTTCAATAGCTAGCTAGCGTCAATGTTGCCAATGGGGTTTAGCCCATCTGGTAAGGCACCATCCTTCCTCGCAAGAGGTTTGGAATTAAATCCTGCTGCATGCTGTGGGTTGGGGGTTTTTCCCCTGTGGGTTTCCTCCATAGGGTGAAGGCGTGGTGTTCGAAACTTGGTTAAAGCCAAATAATGAGAGGTGGTTGAAAACCCGCCACTAAACAATTCGAACCCACGCTGGATAGACGGGGAAGTGTCCCCTTTACGGGTAATAAATAAAAAAAAAGCTAGCGTCAATGTTTCCAGCGGTCTATCTTCTTTTCCTGCCGTTTCAATGCTTCATATCGCCGGTCAAGAAAGCAAAAGCCCATCTATATACATCGCAGCCTCATTCATAGGTTACGAAGAAGAAACGCTAAATCGGCAATCACGACTTTCCATATCTCTTTTGTTCCCGACTTTCCATATCTCACAGGTATATTTCGCTTTCTTTGTTATGTTCATTAGATCAAGAACCAAGATTTCATCTGAATGTTGTGTGAAATCGATCAATAATCGTACGTTGTAATTAAATGGCTCTTTACAGTGTTTTAATAATATTTTTGGATAATATGAGTCAGATAATCATAACGAGATTAGTTTAAAAACAATGAATATTAAGTGTTTGACGAAATGCCTATATGAAAATTTGGATTTCATATTCATTCCTAAGAAATTTAGGGGGCAACTATGGTTGTATAATGCATATTAATCCGACTAATTTAACTCGTCTAGCCAAAACTCATATACACATGTATGAACAAATCTCACTTTTTCAGTGATTAGTTTTTTAATTTCAGTTGAATGTTTGTGGGTATTTTGTTTCCCACCTTAATTATATCAAGTATTTCAATTGCATACCAGCATTGACGTTTTTTTGTTGCATTTCTTGTCTTTCATCTTTTGGGAATCTATTAACTATAAAAAAAAAGATTAATTTGATAAAAAGTTTAAGTAATTTTAAATGTGTTTTCTGTGAATGTTTTTATATGTTTTAATATTATTAGCAAGTTGCGTTGTTCTTGCTTTTAATTGTTAGTTTCACCATAACTTAATTGGACTATGTGTTTACTAACTAGTACCGTTTCATATCACCAATAAACTAACCTTATAATTATAAGTTCTGATTGATATTCAAGTAATTTTAGGCTTTTTAGCCCATAAAGAACTTCAAATTTCATCCAATGTTCATATATATATAAGATACTAGAAATTTTTTAGGGATAAAAAGTACACAGATACTCATGCTTTAGAACTTCCATCACATTGCTGGAAAAGTATGTGGCTTATTATTACATAACACATGAAAGACTAATTACAATACAACAATATTGAATATATTAAGTAACCATAGATATACAACAGAACATGCTTTAATATAAACTAAAAGCATTCATTAAGCTACCTCAAGTTTGTGTAAAATTAAGTGAGCACCAAACTGAGGCTGTAGAGTAAGTACAGACTGTGGACCATGTGAATATGATGGAGATAACTCAAACGAAAAGCATTGAAGAATCATTGCAAGAGCCATTTTCGCTTCCATCATAGCGAAATTTTGGCCTATACATATACGTGGGCCACCACCAAATGGGAGATACACGGCTTGTCCCTTGGTCGTCTTTGAAACACCTTCGGAAAATCTTTCGGGCTTAAACTCGTTCACATCCTCACCCCACATATCTTTGTCGTGGTGTAAAACTAATGTGTTTATTTGGATGAGTGTTCCAGCATGCAAGGTTAAGTTACCTAATATGGTGTCTTCGTGTATGAATCTTCTTAGTAATACAGCCGGTGGATATAGTCTAAGAACCTCATTGAAGATCATGTTGATCTGCAAATTAAAGGGCGAGATTAAGATTCAGAACAAATAAGATTTTCGACAAAGATCGAGTAAAAAACAAACTTACAACTTTTAGATGGCTCAATCCATCTATATCTGGTTTTTTATCTCCAAATACATGTAAAACCTCTTCTCTAGCACGCATTTGCCAATCAGTGTGTTGACTTAGTAAAATCATAGTCCAAACAAGCATATTTCCTGTGGTCTCTTGCCCCGCGAAATAGAAAAGTTTGCATTCCTCGATGACTTCATCTATGCTTAATCCGAAATTACTATTCCCATGTTGTTTGATCTCTTTGTAATTGGAATCCAAAAGTATACCCAAAAGGTCATCTTTGCTACTTTCCCCGGCTTTCATTGCAACAACTCGATTATTGATAATGCTCTTTATTGAAGCCTTCACTTCGCGGTCTATCTCTTTCATTCTCTTATTCTCTTTTGTTGGCAAATATCTGTCAAACGAGTGTTATTTTGATAGGGTATTGTCAAAAATTATGGTAATGTTGATAGAGAAACGAGCTCTTTTACCATAATCCAATTCTAATTCTGTCAGAATCCACCAACTTTTGTGAAAGAAACAACTCTTGACTCACCTTGATCCTGGAATGTACACTGAATTTGCAGCCTTCATAACTAGCTCAGCTTGTTCTCTTTGAAGTTCAAATATCTTTCTTCCTTCCTCAAAACTACTACCAAATGCTGTACGCGAAATCACATCACTCGAAAAATTCTGCAGATAAGGCCAAACATCCACTTCACATGAGCCTTTGTTAGTAAGGATTACCGTGGCCCAGTTGTCGATCATCTCGCTGCAACTCGCATAGAATGCTGGTACCATATGCTGCAAATTACAAACGTATAATCATTACACTTCAACCGTGTTATTAATTCTCTACAATAACACTGTAAACAACACATAATTATGGTAGATTGTAATTCGTGATCTCAACATTAGAGACTAATTTATAATATAATTCTTTGCCTTTTAAAAAAAGAAAAAAAAGTCACACACACACACCACATGCTGCAAAAAGAATTACGAGTACATATAACCTAATGTTTGCTTTTCAAAACATAACACATAATTAAGGTTACGTAATCTTGTAACAAAAAGATAAAAAGTGTGAGCAAGAAACCTTGAGCTTCTCGACGTGGAAGGCGGGATTGATGATTTTCCTATGCTTAACCCATCGATCGGCTTCGGCATCTATTAATCCCGCTGCTAGCAGCTTTGTTAAAGGATTTCCACCCCTCGGCTTTTGAAACTTAACATAATTAGCCAAGACCTCTCGTATCATAGCCGGCTCGGATATGTGAACGACCGGTCTTGTTCCCATCCACGTAAAACAATTCTTATCTATATAAGCAAAGACAAAAAAAAAAAAAAAAAAAAAAGTCAACACATAAAGTACCTCAAGAAGAAAAATACTTTATATTACACGACAACATTCGACATGTAGTACGACAAAAGTGTAAAAATAATTCATATATTTCTGAAATTTTGACAAAAAGGCCTGGCCGGTGTGATCTCATCTCCCTGCTTTGGGATGGAGTCATGGAGACCAATTTTCAATAAAAGATATAAGGGACTATAAAGTGTAAGTTTTGGTAGTATTAATGTTTATATATTTATTAATTCTCGTATGCAGGTGCATGTATATCTCATATTTTTTTATTAATTAGTATACTGATCACCTAGACAATAAATTAATTTAAATATATACATAAATCTAAAAAACAACTGCTGCTGATATATAAGCAATCATAACAGTTTCAGATCAAGCATGGTTTAACAAGATTTATTGAGATCGCTAAAAGGTTATTTCTTAGAATAATATGTAGATTTAGTGTAGATTTATCATGCTAAAAAAAGGTTAAGATTGAAATTTAAAAGATGTATAGATACCGATCGTCGTGAGGGCCTTGTGGAAGAAGGGCGAGACCCGAGGAGCGATATCGTGAGTTAAACTCATGGGTTTAGACTTGGCATCTTTCATCATCACCATCATCTCTTTCAAATCTCCATACAAAAATCGGTAAGACGTACCTTTAAGTCCTTGCTCATCTCTTAAAAACCTTTCCGTCTTCTTTGGTTTGAACCACAACCGGTTCAAAGTTCTCCATATAAGAAACAGGAAAATCGATGTTAACCCAAGAAGACAAATAAATGTGGTTACCTCCATGGCTGGCTTGTGTTTTCTGGATAAAGCTTCAATTGATTTGAATATGTTTTGATATGTTGGATGATCATAAATGAGATATATATTGGTGAGTAATTTACACTTTACTACCTTCTGGTTTGAGCAGTTGATGGTTATCATACATGCCTTTTTTTCTAATTGTCATGGCAAGTCCTCCACATATGGACAGTCGACTTCGGCTTAATTAATTGTAGGGCGTGATCATTGTGTGGAGGAATCGTGTCTCTCACCATACTACTGACACGTGGTATATATTTAGTGAGTCCTAAGACCATGTGCATCAATCACATGCTTCACACAGTCACGTCAACGTCACATCAACGCCACATCATTCCCTCACCATTTTCTCATCATATCACGCAACCCCTGCATCCATCACATGCCTCACATCACAAAAAAAAAAAAAACCTAACTCTCCCTCACATCTCCCCCTCACACTCGCGATAGTAGTCACGATAGTGACCGTGAGCTTTCCTTCACATTTGGCAGCGATGGTACTCACGAGCACTCACACATGCGAGCAACCCTCACGAGCTCGTGAGGGGAACCGATGCACCCGGTCTAAGTTGATATGGTACTATAGAAATATTGTTACGTAACATTAAAATGAAAGTCGGTTATTATAATCTTTTATGATAATATAAATAAAAGAATGAGATTTATTAATATATGTAATAATTCTAACTTTTATTTAGTTAAAATTATATTCTAAAAGTTTATTTTAGTTAAAATTTAAACTAAAATATAATTTTAAATAGTAAAAATTTAAATTAAATTTGTGTTAAATTAAAAGTTTATTTTAATTAAATTTTGACTTTAAATCATTTAATTTGTGTTGGATTATTACTTAATTCACATTTCTTATCTATTACAATTAATTTAAAACTAAAGTTTTACTTTAAATCATTTCAGTTCGTGTTAAAACTATTTCTATAATTCAAATTTTCTTATCTACTAAATTTATTGGAAAATAAATCTATTCAATCTTTGGCTAAATCTATAGGGAAAATATTATACACACTTAAATTTTTTTTATCCTTATCTCAATTTGGTTTATTTTTCATTTATACAAAACAAGCATATATTTAACTAAGCGAATATAAAATAAAGTTGTATTTTTACACAATAATTATAGCTATCTGTATATTTATACATGTATTTATACTAGTGAATTAATATAATAGTGTGATTAAATAGGCTGCATTATATGTAAATTAAGTCATGGTCTATCCTATCAAATCCTTTACAATATTGTTAATAAGTAAAATAAGATAATTAAAGTGTTATCAAAATAAAAAAAAATACTAGAAATGTGTAATGAAAGTTATATATCATTCTAGTAAAATTTTGTTATTATCTTTGATAAATACGAGTGTCATAATAATTAACTGATGAGACAAAAAAATTAGTACATTATACATTTTAATCGTTAAATAGATAAAAAAAAAAATATATTAACATGTACTAAAACAAATAGAACTTTTCTTTTTCATGTTTAATAATTATGTATTTTATCTTTTTGAAAACATAGGAAGTACTAAGTAGGAACCATTGGGTCTTGTATTAATTCATCTTCTAGAAGTAGGCCCGTGTTTTTCTTGTTGTCCAAACTCCAAAGAGTGACATGTTCTGTCTCCGTGTTGCATTTGGTCTTTTATTCTTCTTCTTCTTTAATTCTCTCTTTTTTCTTTTTTTAAATTCTGAAATTACAATAAATAGCATTTATCTAAAAGTTATTTCTTCACTATAAAACTAAATTTTAAGCAATAATTTTCTAAAAAAAATAATACTTAATTAATATTTAAAAAGAAATAGATAAAGGAAAAAATTATTCAGTTTTATACAATAAACAAAATACAACACAGATACAAATTCCTAAAAAATCAAATAAGAAAAAATTACACTAGAACTTCTTTATATAATATATTAGTTGTTTCGTCCGTCTAATTGTCATCGCAAATAAGAACTTTTAATCTACTCCTATTTTTACCATGTGAAAGTGTGACGTATAATTATTTATGTGTAAAAGGAGGTCGCACGAGAATAAAGAGATATTTAGATAAAGCAATCTTTTGATTTCTTCCATCATGAACATTTTGAGAACGATTAAAAGGATGTTTCTTCTCTTTTGAAGATTTGACATTTGATGAATTTTTTTTGCACTACATCATATATTTATATAGAGGAGGGTTCATGCGAGAACCGTTGTTAGTGCGAGAACCGCGAGAACCAATCTTAGCCGTTCCTTGGATATGGGAAGTATCATGGATGGAGAGCGTGGAGGGATAGGGTGTGGCAGGGTGCATGTGAGGAATTCATGGATGGGCAATTACATTGAAGGAGGGGGAATTGGACGGCTTAGATTGGTTCTCGCGGTTCTCGCGCTAACAACAGTTCTCGCATGAACTTTTGTCTATTTATATAAATATTGTTAGTTTTGTTTGTAAACATTAATAAAGATTGTAGCCTAGCGGTATATATATGTTGTTATGGAGAAATGATCCCTCCCAACAGGTTGTGGGTTCAAGTCCCAGTGTAGACAATGAAGTAGATTGGGAGTAGATTTAGTGGGTGTGTGTGTTTGCCGTAAAAAAAAAGAGATTATTTAAAGTTAAAACATAGTACATTATTTTGATATTTGTTATATTGACTATATCGTTTTAGTACTACTTGACATGTGGTACTTTAGTATTTTGAATGTGCTTTATAATTCTGGTTAATGATAAATTATTTTAAATTATTCGGTTGTTAAATGACATTGTTTATTGGTACTTGGTAGAACATAGTATATTTCATTTTTTAAAATATTCATTTATATAAGTTGAATAAAAAAGCAAAATCAAAAGTCGAATCAAAACAAACACCGAATTTAGAGTGTAAATACAATTGAAAAAACATTGAATACCGAATTTAGAATATAAACCAAAACCATTTTCGACATACCTATCGAAACAAAAAGGGAATTGGAAATAATGAACATGAAAATCGTATACAAAAAACGAAAAGTATTTGTTGAACACATTTGATTGAAATGGGTCGACTATAAGAAAAGTGATACGACCGAACCTGACTCCAAAATAAATGAGTCGACACGAAATGACACAAAAACGAATAACAAGAACACGATAACCCATATTGCAGCCTACACTTAGTTGTTTGCTTACTCCCAATATCAATTTCTTTTGATTCCATTTAAATCCCTCTAATCAAAAGGGGCCTTTAGTTCTTAAGTGATCTCCATATATCCTCCTTTTGAGGATTTGCATCACTAGTAGATACATTTTTTATATATTACGAGTTTTAAAAGAAAGTTAATAAAAGTTAATTCTCAGGGTTAAACCAGGAAGCGTAGATCAGGATCTAGGGTTTGAAAGTGCGATCTAGCAGCACCATCGAACAAGATGAATTTTTTATGGATACCTATAGGAGCTACATTATGACCTTAACTTTCAATAAATACTAATATATAAATGGTTATTATTATTATTATTATTATTATTATTATTATTATTATTATTATTATTAATAATATAAACAATTGGTAAGGACTAAACCTACGCCAAATTTACTGTTTATAAAGGAGAAATTCTAACTTACGCCTTTATTTTATTTATATATTTGATATGTTGAATAAAAACCAATTGTGCACATGCATTGTTACTCCCCCTTAATCAAGAGTTCGAATCCTGCCTTCTTCCTTTACATGTTTTTTTAATTTTTTCCTCACTTCATTACTTATTTTAATTAAATATATTTACATACAAAATATTACTACAAACATAAGAACAAATTAAGAAAACTTTGAATATACTATTTGTAGTTATAATTTTTTAATAAAATTATGTTAGTTACGATGAATTTAATTAACGTTAATTTATTTGCTAATTATAACCAATGCGCTTATAGTTTAGTGGTATTTGGTGTTTAAATTTTTTATAAGATTGTAGGTTTAAGTTTTAGACAAAAATTGTATAGATTTAGGATTAGGTTAGTGATGTGTATATGTTTAGCTGTTCAAAAAGAGTATAAAGTAATGTATGAAAAAAGAGTATGACGTATATATGTCTAATAAATCAAGCTAATAATATGTTTAATCTATTTATTGATGTATACACGACTTAATTATTTTTTTTCTCTAAATCTTTTAAATACTATATTAAACATATAAAGCATTTGCAACCACCATTATACTCATCAATAGAGGTATTTAGGTCTTTAATATAACCCCTTTATATAAACATTTGTTGTTGTAGTGTTATGGTATTTTTACAACTCCATTTTCATATAAATTTATTGATTTAAATATACGGGTATTAAATTACGTAGCAACGCGCGGAGAAAAACTTCTAGTTCTATACAATTGGCACAATAAAAGGTCATTTTATGGTTCATATATAGTTTTGCTAACATACGTGTAACACCCTAATTTAGGGCCTAGTAGTAATATGTTGTACATTGTGTTGGTCTAGTTGTACGTTGATTTTAACCAAGTTGTTTAAGTTGTTTTGCTGCTTAATTGTTGTTAATTGTTGGTACATGTGGTTATGTAGCTAAAGTTGGTAAAATGTTGGAATTAGATAGAGTTGGTAATTTGTTGAACGGTTTCGGATAATGATTCCGAAAATATCTCCGTTAGTTAAAACGGATAAACCTAAGTTGTGTTTTAAATTGAATAGGAGAACGAAATACCCTCGTGGGGTATTAAACCCTTTTGGGTCGGTTTATATGGGATTCTTATCCCCTGCTTTCACCTTAAACACACACAAAAACACATACAAGCATACATACATACGTAACTTCACACACACACACACCCATACTTGGTGATTTGAAGAAGAAACAAGGAAGAAGCAATCTGATTTCGAGTTCTAGCTGTTGAATTGGTTGGTCTAGTGCCTTCTTCTTGCTGTTCTTGTAAGTTTTTTTATATTAAAAACCTAGTTTTTGGTTTTGTAAAAGAGATGACCCATTTGATTGGATTCAAGTGGGTTTTGGTGTTGGTTTTGTGTCATAGGTGTGTTAGTAAGTTCATTGGTGTGTTAGAAATGGTGTATAGGCAATTAAAATGCGGTTTCAGTCGATTAAATGAGTGAAAAACCCGTGTTACAGGTTCTGTTCTCGAACAGGGCTGAGCTCACTGTAATTATGGTCCTTGCGATCGCAAGGAGGTGCCTTGCGGTCGCATGCATGTTTGGGTTCTTGCGATCGTATGGATTCCCTTTGCGGTCACATGGTGCGTCTGGTATCTCTTACGGTCGCATGCATGGGTCTTGCGATCGTAAGGGTGTCGTTGTCGTGGTTTACCGTCTAAGGACGAAGGAAACATAACTTGCGATCGTAGGTACATAACTTGCGATCGTAAGCCCCCAAGATACCACCCTTGCGGTCGTATGGCTATGTCCTTGCGGTCGCAAGCTGGTGTGGTTTGGGTAGGACCCTTGCGGTCGCAAGGTAAACCCTTGCGGTCGCAAGTGTGGTGTTTAATAGGACCCTTGCGGCCGCATGGATATGTCTTGCGACCGCAAGTGTTACTGTTTTGTTGGCAGCTTTGTTGTATTGTGGTTTAAGTCTCGTTGGTTGTTGTTGTTTGGTGTCTAAGCCTGACCCTAATGTGTTGGGTGATTCGGACGACTCCGTGTGCTCTTGGGATTCCAGTTTTCATATCTGCCTCTTATAATCTCGAGGTGAGTACCGGTTTTCCCATGAGTCTCGGTAAGTAGCGTTGTCTGTTGTTGGTTGACATATGTTATTAATGTCGCACACGTGCGTATATGAGGTATGTTATACATGTTGTTGTATATTGTTGTCATGCTAAGTTGCTTTACAAGTTGGTTATGAATCGCATGCGTATAGTTGAACCCGCTACGGGTTGTAGTTGTATGTGGTATTGGTCCGGACTGTTGTTGGCATGGTTAAGGTCAGCTTTCTTCCCGAAGGCCGGATCCCTTTGATGGAATAACGGGGATCAACGGTACCCGGTGTGCAGCACGCCGGGGTGGTCTTGCAAACCGCCGCTCCTTAACGTGAGTTGGGATCTTAACTTTCGTTGAGATCCGAGATGTTGAGCTTCGAGCTTCGTAACGCGTTTGGTGGACTGTTCTTCGCTCCCCCACCATTGCGGATAGTTGTTGCTGATGGTCCCCAGTTTGAATCGTTGAGCGGGGCTTTCCCCCTGCAAGATATGATTCCTACTGACTCGTTGGCGCGACACTATGTGTTAGGATAGCCTTATGTGTTGTCCCGTAGTTGGGATAACCTGCTTATTGATGTTTATGTGTTAATCTGTACTCACTAGCTAGTTGTAGCTAACGGTGCCTAAATTTCCCTTTTTGCAGATGCGAAGTTGTAGGCCTGGTGAGGCGGGAAAGTTGGTAGTTGTTGTACATACCTTTGCGGAACACTGTTCGTTGTAAATATCTATGATCCGATGGTCGGTGGTGGGTAGTTAGTTGGTAACACCAAACTGTTGAACTTGGCATATTTTTGTTGTATTATAACTGCCGAGTCAGTTAACACTAATCATGTTTTGTTTATAACGATTACTTCCGCTGCTGGCTTTTATTATATAAGTTTAAAAAGCTAAAATTTTCCCTAATTTTAAGCGCGTGAAAACCGATGTTACAATACGCCTATATATGATATGATATATAATCAAAATTTACCAAATTATTATTGTTATTATTATTATATACAATTGGCACAATAAAAGGTCATTTTATGGTTCACATATAGTTTTGCTAACATACGTCTATATATGATATGATATATAATCAATGTTTACCGAATTATTATTATTATTATTATTATTATTATTATATACAGTTGACACAGTAAAAGGTTATTTTATGGTTCACATATAGTTTTGCTAACATACACCTATATATGATATGATATATAATCAATGTTTACCAAATTATCAAACTCTCATCTTATTTCATATGGAGAGGAGTGTGCCTTCCCATGATCTCTCAAAACAAAATTTTAACCTCTCGATCTCTCTCTCTGCCTCTTGTTATTGTTCTTTTTTAATAATTAGGTATGACAAGTGTTCTTGTGATCTAATTGTTCTTTTTATATTTAAGAGCATTTCGTGATGAAGATTGAAAGAATTTCTGGGTTGAAATAGGGATTGTAGATAAACACAGGGTACCATATGGTTCTCAAGCCCAATGCCACTACATCATTATTAGTTTCCGGAAAATACAGGATGAAGCTACCAACAGTAGGAGTAAGAACAATAGGAACAGTGGTGGTGGAGATGACAAACAAGAATGGTTTACTCAATTTGTAAATGTATTTTGCTCATGTCTTCCCCTGTACTAATCAATATGGCTTCAAACCCAGTGTAAGTTGTGAAGCTAATTTGGAAGTATTGATTACATCCGCTCCCATATTCATAGCACAACACCACCATTCGGCTACCCTAGCCTCGACCACCGCACCTAATTCACCATTGCAACCATTGTCTTCGTCCCATCGTTGGTTTATGATCTGAGTTAGGGTTAGGGTTTGAACGGCCATTCAGCGACCCTAGCATTGACCAACGCACCCAATCCACCATCGCAACCATCGTCATCGTCCCGTGGTTGGTTTCATGTAATCGTACGTCGGAGGTTGGTTGTAGACATCGCCAGCGCCCTGAATCTGAGTGTTGGCCGGCCATTGGGGCTTTTGTTAACTGGAGCCAGTCATCCCGGTGGAGGAAAAGACGGAGGTGTGTCGCCGGGAAACATGTTTTTGATGTGGGTGTTGATTGATCTTGGGATTCAGATCGTATATCGTATATGTGTATATAGATATGAGATGTCTAATGAAGTTGGTGCTGATGCTTATTGGGACAAAGGATGAAGAAGGAGAAGCGTGTTTGGAAATAGGTATAAAAGGGGAAAAGACAATATTACCCCTGTTTAACGGAATGGACTTGACATACGTTAGGGTAAAGGACTGTGTGTGAAACAAAATGTTAATCACAGGGATTGCCGGCGTAATTTTTGTTTATAAATGACCAAACCAGTAATTTCGTGTAAACCACATGAACCATTTCATTAATTTACTCTTGATTTTATGTCTTAAATTACAAACATCACCCCAAAATATGTCGAATTCAAGCTAGAGATTTAAAAGAATCCATAATATTTAAGTTAGTCATTCATTCAATAGTTGCTAATATACAAACATTTATTACTATTATACTATTATGTCACAAATAAGAGCTGTTAATATACGTCTCTATGTGATATATAATTAATGTTCAATAGCTTACTAATCTCTAACATCAGATCACATAAAAGCGAAGCGTCCATTCCTAACCATAAAACACTAGTGTTATAACAGAGCGTTGCTCGGGTACGTAAATAAAACTTTTATATTAATAATTTCTATATATTATTTTTTAATATAAAATTATATTTTACGTCCAAAAGTTTTAGTGTAATTTTAATGTGTTTATCATATTTCATGTCTTAAAGTTTTTAATGTAATATCAAGTGCTTAATTTAAGCATATACATTTTTATTAGTCAATTACATAATTGTATTTTTAGAATTGTAAACTTAATTTATTTAAAGTTAAATAATAAAGATATCAATCTGATTATACTCACATTACATCACATAAAATTAAGATCTTAACATATAATAGATTTTGTTTATACATACATAAATTGTTTAATTATAGTTTTTTATTATTTAATTAAATATAGTTTAAAACACAAGATAACATTGAATTCAAATATTCATGTAATAATAACCTATATTTTATGTACAAAGTTATTAGTTAAAAATAAGAAAACTTAAACAAATAAAGTCTTTATATAAAATCTCAAGTTGTAACAGTAATTATAAAACTCATTAACATGACGGTTTTTTCACTATCAAGTAACATGTTACGTGACAGTTTTTGGATGGTTATTTACTCATCCATTGACTAACGGTTTTAAAACACTCACTAAGTGATTATCAAACATAAAAAAAAATTCACTACCATACGGTATACAAATGGTTACCTAAAATCTATGTCATTAAAATCATCATCTTCGTGTGAATAAAGCAAATTATCTCTACACAGTGTCATATATATACAACCAATATTGTGAAGAATCAAATGAAAACAATCATTATCATAAAAGAAAAAAATGGCAAACCAAATTTATACGCAAAACTATTGATATAACTAACAAATAAATATAATTTGGCCAGCAATAATAATTCACAATTATGGTTATATATACGTTTTCTCATGGATAAGTATGATAAGTATGATTAGTGTTTCATTATTTGAATTAAGTTCTATTATGATAAGTATTTTTAATTTTAAATTGATTCAGGTATGTTTATTTATAACGTTTAATGATAAATCCTTATATATTTTACAACACGAGCTTATTAAACAATGACAAATCATTATAATATATTATTGATTATATTTTGAGTGCATTAACTATTTAACATACACCTTAGTTTATTATAAATCTTATCTACGTTTCGATATAAATGTTATTAGAATACAATAAAAATTTTAAAAATAGTATATATTTAATTCTTTTACGGAAGACCATAAAATCAATGATCATATCAACTATGATGCATAGGGAGAGTGAATATAGAAAACCAAATAAAACGTCCATGAATTACGTACTCACTACTTTCGATGGATAAAAAAGTTAAAAATATACTAATTTTAAAAAAATGTCATATTACGATAAATTTTATATTAAATCGTAGATAAAAATGAGACGATTATATATATATAATTATTTTTTCTCCAAACAAAATATATCATAAGTTATTAAGCATAATTTACAAATAACCTATAATTAAATACATTAATATATAATTTTCATAAAACCCCTCCTATGTTTCATTTAAGCCCCTTACATTTTACATCCAAACCCTCTTAATTAATTTGAATTGGAATGTGATGTTATGGTTTTCTCCATATTCTACCAATCACATGCTATTATTTTGACACATCATATTTACATGTCATCATCATATTCATGCCACATCATCATTTTCTAACTGCTCCGTAAACAATATATATATTAAATTTCTATTCCACTAAGAATTTTTTTATTCTCCTTTTTCTCACCTTCTACCTAACTGCACCCTATTCATTCATCCTCCTCCATGGTAATTAAATTATTATTTTATTTTAAAGAAATTAAGGAAGTTTAATCATGTACTACAAATTGATGAAATCATTATTTTACTTCAATATTAGTAATACGAGTTTAAAGTTTTCATTATACTACAACAACATTGATCATTATTTAAACGAGTCGTGCTTGACCCGCGTGATATGGCGGGAAGCAAATAAAAGTAGATATTTTTTGTTATATCCAACATAACGTCAAAAAAAAAAATTCACCAAAAAAATGAATTTTATTTAGAAAACTATTTATACTTTTTTATTTAAAAGCATACACATATTTTTAAAATAAACATATTTACATAATTACTTTTAGAACCATGAAAAGGTACAAAATAAAAGAAATAAAGTTGTTAAAAACTGAATAAAAAAAAGTATTAGAGCTGAAGACATATTAATTAGAGAAGAATTATTTTATATAAATCAAAATACTAAATTGTAACGAACTCATTATATACATTATGATAGTTACGTAATAAATTTATATTTTCAAAAAAAAAATATTTTTAAATATATACCGTATTACCATAAAGTTAATATTAAAATGTAGATATAGATATGAATGCCACATATATATAATCATATATACACAAAGTTATAAAAGAAAATTAAATAATATAAAAATTAAGTATTTTAATATAATACTTAAATGTAAATATTAAATTAACATATATGTTTTCGAGGTTTCCAGCTTGTACAGGTAACAGTGGAGCAATGATGAAAAGAAAAATTAAACATCCAGGATAACAGTGGAGCATTGATGAAAAGAAAAGAAAAAACATCAATGACCTTGATTATCGAAACTGAAAACTTAACCACTGCGCCAACTATAAGTTTTGTTAATTCTTGCACACATTAAATATACAATAATTAGTAGGAAAGTTACTGTTAAGTAAGATTAGTTATGAAAGTTTTGTACTTTTGTACGTATGGTTATGTTCATAGAAGATAAATTAGCTGACCCACAAAGTTATAGGTAAATAAATGTTTCCAGCGGTTTATCTTCTTTTCCTGCCGTTTCAATGCTTCATATCGCCGGTCAAGAAAACAAAAGCCCTTCTATATATATCGCAGCCTCATTCATAGGTTACGAAGAAGAAACCCTAAATCGGCAGTCACGACGACTTTCCATATCTCAAAGGTATATAACTATATATCGCTTTCTTTGTTTATGTTCTTTAGATCAAGAACCAGATTTTCATCCGAATGTTGTGTGAAATCAATAATCGTACGTGGTTAAATGGCTCTAAACGTATGAGTCAGATAATCATAACAAGATTAGTTTAAAAACAATGAATATTAAGCGTTTGACGAAATGCCTATGATATTTCTTAGTCTAGAGTTCTGTTTTTAATGTTTAAAGGATACTGATAAAAGTTTGGCTAAAAATAAAAGATGTGTCTTTTTTGTCCCACATCGGTAGAGTGAAGGAAGGTGAAGAGGATTTCATGCCTATAAAAGGAGTATAAGGCTTTGGTTGAAAAGCGTCCCAATCAAATATATAATCTAAGTATTTGATTCTTTCTTTCTTGTTCTCTTATATGAGTGGTAGCAAGTGGTGAGTTAAATCTTAGTGTTTTACCCACATTGTAACTCTCTCATCAGTATAATAAAGTATCTCCGGTTCTTGCCCCGTGGACGCAGATTGACACACCGTCGATTGAACCACGTAAATTCCTTGTGTTTTGTGTTCGTGTTCTTCTTTATTTACTTGTTTTTCTTCCCTTTAATAATAACAAGTGGTATCAGAGCCACGGTTGTTTCTCTCTGTGGCTCACATCTGTTTGATTGAAGATGTCTTCGCATAAGTTTGACATAGAGAAGTTTAATGGGTCCAACGATTTCACTCTCTGGAAGGTCAAGATGAGGGCACTTCTGGTTCAACAGGGGTGTGCGGTGGCGTTAGAGGGCGATGACAAGTTCTCGAAGGATACGAAGGAGGAGACCAAGAAGGAGATACTGGGGAAGGCACATTCTGCAATTTTGTTATCGGTTACTGATGAGGTGTTACGGGAGGTGGTAGATCAGACGACGGCTTCTGGGTTATGGAACAAACTGTGTGAGAAGTATCAGAATAACTCTCACGAGCAGGTTGTATCAGAAGCAACGCCTGTATACTCTACGGATGTCGGAAAGTACTCAGGTAAAAGATCATCTAGATTCGTTTAACCGCATTATTCTTGATCTTCAAGGGGTTGGGGTTAAAATAGATGAAGAAGACCAAGCCCTAATTTTATTGTGTTCACTACCTAATTCATATGAGAATTTCGTGGATACCATGCTTTATGGTAGAAACGAAATTAGTATTGATGATGTGAAAGATACTCTCTTGTCTAAAGAATTGAAACAGATGGTTTCGGGTTCTGGGTCTGGTGAGGAGTCTTCTGGTTCAGGTATGTTTGCAGGTAGGGGAAGATCACAGGAGAGGGGTAAAGGGAAAGAGAGGTCTCGTTCAAAATCAAAATCATGTGGCAAAGTTAGATGCTATCTTTGCAAGGAAAAGGGTCACATTAAACGAGATTGCCCTAAGGGTAAGGGAGGTTTAAAGGATGGGTCTAGTAGCAGTGGCAGTGCTACTGTGGTACAAGACAGTTCTGATGAAGGGGATTTTGGCGATGTTCTGGCAGTTTGTAGTGCAAGCACTGCTGATCTTTAGGTTATGGATTCTGGTGCTTCTCATCACATGACTTTCTCTCGTGATTTGTTCATCACTTTTAAGGAGTGGAATGTGTCTGTGAAGTTAGGTGATCATAAAGTACTAGATGTAAAGGGGAGCGGGATAGTGCAGGTTAAAATGTACGACGGAATTGTCAGAAATCTGGATTGCTGGTATGCTCCCGGACTTAGAGTTAATTTGATCTCTCTTGGTCTCCTAGCCAAGAATGGTATGAAATACTATGGTGAAGGGGAATGGGTGAAGGTTTTAAGAGGTTCCCTAGTACTGATGAAGGGGCAGATGCAACATGGGATTTATCTCTTGTAGGGCAGTGCAGTAAAAGGAACGGCGGCGGTGTCTCAGTCCATGAGTAAGGGTGATGAAAAGACAAATTTATGGCATATGCGTTTGGGTCACATGAGTGAGCAGGGATTATCTGTGTTGGGAAAGCAGGGTCTACTTGGTGGAGATGTGATGGGTAAGATTCCTTTCTGTGAGGCTTGTGTCAAAAAGAAGCAACGCAGGGTTAGGTTTTCTACTGGGCAGCACACTTCAAAGGAGGTTCTGGAATATGTTCATTCAGATTTGTGGGGTCCGTCACCGGTGAAATCGCAGGGTGGTTGTCAATATTTTGTCACTTTCATTGATGATTACTCGAGAAAGGTCTGGGTGTACTTTCTCAAGACAAAAGATGAGGTGTTTGGGAAGTTCAAGGAGTGGAAGACCATGGTTGAAAAACGGACTGGTAAGCAGGCCAAGACTCTGAGAACGGATAACGGGTTAGAATTCTGCAACACGCCATTTGATGACTTCTGTAAAGCAGAAGGTATAGTGAGGCACCGCACTGTACGACACACACCACAGCAGAATGGTGTTGCAGAACGAATTAATCAAACACTCATGTCGCATGCACGGAGCATGCGAATATTTGCTGGTCTATCGAAGCAATTCTGGGCTGAAGCGGTTAACACCGCTAGCTATCTGGTTAATAGGTCTCCATCAACTGCTATCAATTTGAAAACTCCTCAAGAGGTATGGTCCGGTAAACCCTCTGATTACTCTAATATGAGAATATTTGGATGCCCTGCATATGCTCATGTGAATGATGGTAAGCTGGAGCCACGGGCGGTTAAATGCATATTTCTAGGATATGCAACAGGGGTCAAAGGCTATCGACTGTGGTGTACGGAAGGTAAAAACCCTGGTAAATTTCTCATTAGCAAAGATGTAACCTTTGATGAATCTGCTATGCTTGATAAGGGTAGAGGAAGTTTTGGTGATTGCGCAGGTACAAAAGACCAGGGTGCTGACCAGAGGGTGGAGTTTGATAGTCAAACTTCTGACATAGTTGTGATAGAGGAAGAACAATGGGAGGAAAATAATAATGATTAACCTGATCAATCAGAGCAGTCAGAACCTCAAGGGGAACCAGTTGAGGAGGAATATGATAATTTTGGTAACGGGGTTGAAGATTCCATAGCAGCTAGAAGAGGGAAAAGAAACATACAACGTCCAGCAAGGTTCGCAAGTTATGTTAATTCTTGTGATATTGACTCTGTTGCTTATGCCTTGGCAGTTGGTGATGATGTTGGTTCTGATGAGCCAAGGTCATATAAAGAAGCAGTGGCAAGTAAAGATGCAGAAAACTGGTTAATAGCTATGAATGAAGAAATGCAATCTCTGGATAAGAATAAGACTTGGGAGCTTGTTCCATTACCAAAGGGGGTGAAGCCGGTGGGTTGCAAGTGGGTCTTTAAAAGGAAGGAGGGAATTCCTAGCGTTGAACCTGCTAGGTTCAAGGCGAGATTGGTGGCGAAGGGTTTCTCACAGAAGGAAGGGGTTGATTATCATGAGGTCTTTTCTCCTGTGGTGAAACACAAAACTATCCCGGTTCTTTTAGCAATGGTGGGTGCATTTAATATGGAGCTTGAACAGCTAGATGTGAAGACTGCATTTCTCCATGGTAACCTTGAAGAACGGATATACATGTCTCAGCCGGAAGGGTTCGATAGTTCTGAGAAAGACCGGGTCTGCTTGTTGAAGAAATCACTGTATGGCTTAAAACAGTATCCGAGGCAATGGTATAAAAGGTTTGATGCATTTATGGTTTCTAATGGCTATGAGCGTAATCAGTTTGATAACTGCATGTACTCGAAGAAAGTTTTGGTGGTTCTTTTGTTTATCTGTTACTGTATGTGGATGATATGTTAATTGCAGCTAAAAACATGGCGGTAATTAATGACTTGAAGGCTCTTCTGAAAGGTGAGTTTGAGATGAAGGATTTGGGTGCAGCTAAGAAGATACTTGGTATGGAGATCTGGCGTGATAGAGCATCAGGAAAACTTTGGGTTTCTCAAGAGAAATATGTGAAGAAGGTTCTGCAAGCTTTCGTAGTTGATCAGTCCAAACCGGTAAGTACTCCGTTAGCAGCTCATTTTAAACTTGATCGGAGCACTGTACCAAAGTCGGAGGGAGAGATTAGCTACATGAAGACGGTTCCTTACTCTAGTGCTGTTGGAAGTCTTATGTATGCCATGGTTTGTACTCGCCCGGATCTGGCTCATGCGGTGAGTGTGGTTAGTCGATTTATGGCAAATCCGGGGAAAGCTCATTGGGGTGCCGTTAAGTGGATTCTGCGATATTTGAAGGGTGCTTCAGATATGTGTCTGGTTTATGGTGGTAAAGGTCTGGATGATGGCCTGGTAGGCTACGCTGATTCAGATTTTGCTGGTGACTTGTTGAAACGGAGGTCACTAACCTGCTATATCTTCACTTTGTTCGGATGTGCAGTCAGTTGGAAGTCTACTCTACAACCTACGGTTGCATTGTCGACGACTGAGGCAGAATACATGTCAATGACTGAGGGTATAAAGGAGTGTATCTGGTTACATGGTCTGGTGCAAAGTTTGGGTCTGAAGGTGGAGAAACCGGTTCTCTTATGTGATAGTCAGAGTGCTTTGGGTCTGGCTAAGAATCCTATTTATCACGAGAGAACGAAGCACATCAATGTGCGGTTGAACTTTATTCGTGATGAGTTGGAGGAAGGAAGGTTTGACATCGAAAAGATAGCTACTGAAGATAATCCGGCAGATATGTTGACGAAGTCATTACCAACAGAGAAGTTCGAGGATTGCTTGAACTTAGTGAATGTTCGCCGGAGATAAAATCCCTACGGGGCATTTGGGCAGGAAGGTGATGACTGAGAGATACTGAGAACCTTTGGCGGTTGGAAGAAATTCCAAGTCAAGGTGGGGATATTCTAAGTGGTGATACTCTTTATGGTGGAGTATGATAGTTCTCTGATTTGAGAATTATGATTGTCGGTTTAGACAATGTTTTATCTAGATGTGACATCGATGTTTCTTTTATTGTAGCTAAGGTGGAGATTGATAAAAGTTTGACTAAAAATAAAAGATGTGTCTTTTTTGTCCCACAACGGTAGAGTGAAGGAAGGTGAAGAGGATTCCATGCCTATAAAAGGAGTATAAGGCTTTGGTTGAAAAGCGTCCCAATCAAATATATAATCTAAGTATTTGATTCTTTCTTTCTTGTTCTCTTATATGAGTGGTAGCAAGTGGTGAGTTAAATCTTAGTGTTTTACCCACATTGTAACTCTCTCATCAGTATAATAAAGTATCTCCGGTTCTTGCCCCGTGGACGTAGATTGACACACCGTCAATCGAACCACGTAAATTCCTTGTGTTTTGTGTTTGTGTTCTTCTTTATTTACTTGTTTTTCTTCCCTTTAATCATAACAGATACATTCTTGCAACTTATGCCGACAATATCAGCATAAGATTGAACCGTACTACGTTCCAAACCCTTAAAAAATTTGATCATCCTGAAGATAAATTACAGACATATAACTTTTCGCTTTCTTTTCTCAGTTCCCCACCCTAAACCCAAAACCCCTTTTCAATCCATTTTCCAATGGAAGTGGAAGGATAGGCCCAGGTCCATTTTAGCTCGAGAAAGCTATTTAAAGAACTTTATATTCCATCGGATAGTTCTCATAAATAAGAAGATACTAGAAATTTGTGAGGGATGAAAAGTATTAGTTACTCCTCATGCTTTAGAACCTTCATCACATTGTTGAAAATACGTGGCTTATTATTACATTTTTTTGAACTGCAAAGGCTGAACAAGAAAGCCAATTTAATGAGGAAAAACAAAAGAAGGTGTAATGCCCAGTTGCTCCAAGTAAGTGTCTCAGGATCCCCTCCCTTGCTATGTTTGAACCAGAATAAATAATAAGCTTGAACACCAATGATTCATTACACTGACTTGAAGAAGAGAAGACTATCTCGTTTCTGCATTTCCATAATTAAGAGGTATATTCACCTTATCAAATACTTTAAAAACTTTTAGGTGTTCCTCCATAACCCGGCCGGTATCTTACCAACTGAGTTAATGCCGGAAATATATACCCCCATTTTCACCATGTATAGCTTGGATTACGGTTTTCCACAGCCCCCCTTGAGTTGCCTTGAACCGCCATATCCACTTAGTTAGTAGCCCTAGATTGAGTGCTTTAAGACTACCCAAGCCAAGCACTCCATTTTGCTTGTAAATAAGGCTCCAAAAGATCCATTGAATCTTTTTCTCATTTTCGTAGAAAAAATTAGATCGTATGCCTTCTAACTTTTTGAATAATTTTTCCGGCTTTGAAATTAGAGAGAAAATAAGCTCCCTAAAACCGACTTTAGTAAAGTCAACCTACCACCCGTGGAATGGGTTTTGGACTTCCATTTGGATAATTTAAGTAAAAACTTGTGCAAGACAGGATTTAAGCTTGTTAGTAGATGCACCCATTGGGAACCCAAGTAGTTAAAAGGAATATTATTACATAACATATGAAATTAAGACAGATTATATAATACATAATACATAAAAATACTGAATCTATCAAGTAACCATAGATATATAACATATCATGCTTTAATACAATAAACTTAAACAATCTTCAAGTTGCCTAAAGTTTGTGTAGAACTAAGTGAGCACCATACTGAGGTTGTAGATTAATTACAGGCCGTGGAGCATGCGAGTACGATGGAGATAACTCAAATGAAAAACATTGCAGAATCATTGCAAGAATCATTTTCGCTTCCATCATAGCGAAATTTTGGCCTATGCATATACGTGGGCCACCACCAAATGGGAGATACACGGCTTGTCCTTTGGTCGCCTTCAAAACACCTTCAGAAAATCTTTCGGGATTAAACTCGTTCACATCCGCTCCCCACATATCTTTGTCGTGGTTTAATATTAATGTGTTTATTTGGATGAGTGTTCCAGCATGCAAGGTTAAGTTACCTAATTTGGTTTCCTCGTGTATTGATCGTCTTAGTAATACTACTGGTGGGTATAGTCTAAAAACCTCATTGAAGATCATGTTGATCTATAGATTAAAAGGTGAGATTAAGATACCGAACAAATAAGATTTTCAACAAAGATTGAGTAAAGACGAAAAACTTACAACTTTTAGATGACTTAACCCATCAATATCTGGTTTTTTGTCTCCAAATACATGTAAAACCTCTTCTCTAGCACGTATTTGCCAATCAGTGTGTTGACTTAGTAAAATCATAGTCCAAGCAAGCATATTTCCCGTGGTCTCTTGCCCCGCGAAATAGAAAAGTTTGCATTCCTCAATGATTTCGTCTATGCTTAATCCAAAATTACTATTCCCATGTTGTTTGATCTCTTTGTAATTGGAATCCAAAAGTATACCCAAAAGGTCATCTTTGCTACTTTCCCCGGCTTGCATTGCAACAACTCGATTATTGATAATGCTCTTTATTGAAGCCTTCACTTCACGGTCTATTTCTTTCATTCTATTATTCTGTTTTGTTGGCAAGTATCTATCAAACCGGTGTTATTGGTTAGCACACAATTTCCAGACATCAGTATAAGAAGCGTTAGAAATAAATATATAATTAGAAGAAAAAGTGATAGGGTTGTCAAATTCCAGACATCAGTATAAGAAGCGTTAGAAATAAATATATAATTAGAAGAAAAAAGTGATAGGGTTGTCAAATTTTTTGGTAATTTTGACTGTGAAATGAGTTCTTTTACCAAAATCCAATTCTAATTTCGTTGGATTCAAAATAACACTTAAGTCACCTTGATCCTGGAATGTAAACTGAATTTGCAGCCTTCATAAACAGCTTTGCTTGTTCTCTTTGAAGTTCAAATATCTTTCTTCCTTCCTCAAAGCTACTACCAAACGCTGTACGCGAGATCACATCACTCGAAAAATTCTGAAGATATGGCCAGACATCCATTTCACACGAACCTTCTTTAGTAAGGATTACCGCGGCCCACTTGTCGATCATCTCACTGCAACACGCATAAAATGCTGGTACCATATGCTGCAAAAAAACAAAACATAATAAGTAGTTTGTGTTTTGTTTTCTCAACATTTGAAACTAATTAATAATATAAATCTTTTGCCTTCCCACAAAAAATAACCACATGTTGCGAATAGAATTACAAATTCATATAACCTAATGTTTCTTTTCAAAACGTAACACATAATTAAGGTTATATAATCTTGTAGCAATAAGATAAAAAGCGAGAGCAAGAAACCTTGAGGGGGCGTTTGGTTCAAGTATTGATTTTGAGGGGAATGAGATCCATGATAGGATTTGCATTTAGTGGGACTTGCATTTAGTGGGATTTAAGATTGAATCCTGCGTTTGGTTCAAATTTGATACATGGGATTTCCACCACCAAGGCAATCTCCATTTTCTCCCCAACCATCACACATGTCCACAGCCACCACCTCCTCCTCTAACAAATAGAAAAGACGACCGGCGAAGTCAGCGGCGACGGCGAACCATGGTGAACCACGAGCAGCGAAGTCGACGGTGAACCACGGCGACGG
This sequence comes from Pulicaria dysenterica, assembly GCA_947179395.2. NCBI lineage: Eukaryota > Viridiplantae > Streptophyta > Magnoliopsida > Asterales > Asteraceae > Pulicaria > Pulicaria dysenterica. The sequence goes on along the minus strand of OX359288.1, from coordinate 108,146,319 downwards.
CGACAGGGTTTGTGCAGAACGGACGATGGCTAGGGTTTCCACGAGCAGCGAAGTCAACGGTGAACCACGAGCAGCGAACTAGGGTTTCTGCTCTAGCGTTTGTGGAGAACGGACGACGGCTAAGGTTTCCGTCGATGATGGAAGGCTTGAAGGCGACAACGACGGCTAGGGTTTCCGTCGATCTAGGGTTTCCACCGGCTAGGGTTTTCGTGGGTTTCTTCGTGAAAAGGGCGGCGGTGACGGGTTTCTTCGTCTAGGGTCGCCGGAGAACGACGAAGGTTTCGTGGGTTTCTTCGTCTAGGGTTTCTTCGACGGGGTTGCAGGCGACAAAGAACGACGAAGGGTCGCCGGAGGGGTCACCGGAGTTACAGAGAACGACGACGGTTACCGGTGACGGCTAGGTTTCTGTGGGGAAGGCAAAAGTTCGCCGGAGAGGTCGCCGGAGGTTCGCCGGAGTAAATCCTTCACACTTGGGATTTCCAAATACCATGGGGTATGGGGGGATTGAAAAATCCTTCAGATGTGGGATTTTTTAGAATCCTGGGAATTTGAATCCCTTGTCAACTTTACAAACCAAACATGGTATTTCATGGGATTTCAAATCCCATTCCCATGAAATCCCATGAAATCCCACGAACCAAACGCCCCCTGAGCTTCTCGACGTAAAAGGCAGGATTGATGATTTTTCTATGCCTAACCCATTGATCAGCTTCTGTATCTATTAATCCTGCCGCTATCAGTTTTGTTAAAGGATTTCCTCCCCTTGACTTTTGAAACTTACCGTAATTAGCCAAGACCTCTCGTATCATAGCCGGATCGGATACGTGAACGACCGGGCTTGCACTACAAGAAATCTGAGCAATAGGGGCGACACCCAATAGGGGCGACAAAAGGCAATAGGGGCGACACCGAGTTAAGTCGCGCCTATTGCCTTTTGTCACACCTATTGTGTCGAGACTATTGCTAATTAACAAAACCCGGCAATATTTCCCCCCTTTTTTTTCGTGGTCACCCCTAAAGGATTGTCGCGCCTATAAGGGTCGCCTCTAATACCCCTGGAACATAAAACCCCAAATCCCCACACATCACCCTTCGATCTGCTCACCCCTCCGTCTCTCTCCGACTGCTCTCGTTGCTCGCCTACGCTGCCACCGTGGCTGTCGCAGGTTCCGTCGCCTCCACCGCCGCCTCCCCTGCCTCCACTTTCCCCTTAGCCTCCCTTCTCTGCTGCCGCCACTGCCTCCATCAATTTAACGAGGTAATTCTATAAATCTGAAACTTATGTCTTTATTTGGTGTATTTGAACTAGGTTTTGTGTGTAATTGTGTGCTTTTTGCAAATGTGTGTCTTTCTTAGTGTGTGTGTGTGTGTGTTTTTTACTTGTATCTCTGCATTGTAAAAGTAGAATCAGCAGACGAGTTAACTAGCTTCATTTGCCTATGATAATTAGAGCTGTAAGTATTCCTAACTATTCTAGGGTAGAATTTGTGAGACAGCATCAAAGCACCCAGTTAGAGTGCAAATCAGAGCTCATTGCTGCGATAGATGGCTTCAGTAAGTTCCGCTGACCAAACACAGTAAGTCAACCGCCATTTGAATAGCTACGCACTGCCAGTAGCCGCTGCCTGTCATTCACATATCAGCAGATGGGCTGGCAGTTTGCCTGTTTTCTCATAAATTGGATTCCCTTGGTAGTTTTCTTGGTGATATCTTACTTTCATTTTTGTTCCCTAGAAAACCTTTGGCAGTATTTGTTTTGTTCAAGACACTCAACCTCATGTCACCAACTTTGATCAAAATTCTGCCAAATATGTTTTCTTTAGATAATAGTACTCTCGTTTTCAAAAGGGATATATATGTTTCTCTCTTACACTTGATTAATATGTTGTCTCTTGAGATATCACTTTCCATGAAGAGACGTATCTTTCTTTCCTGTAACTACTATTCATAAACTAATATTAGTATATAGTTTAGTTTGTGTCTTTCTTAGGTGAAAGAAACAGCTTGTTTGTATATATAGTTTAGTTTGTGTCACTTTTTTGCAAATTTAGTTTGTGTGTTTCAGTGAATGTTAGTATATATGTTTGTATATAGAATCATTTATGAATTCAGCAACTAATAATTCATGTACAGATACTATGCATGAATGATTACATGAATAATTCATTACAAGATTTAAACTTATTGCTGATTCTATACAAAAATGATATACTTAAATAATTCATGATAAGGATTTAAGGTCTTGCTGATTACATGATAAGGATTTAAACTTATTGCTGATTCTATACATGAATTATTAGTTACTTATAAATATACTTTGGATTATCTATAAGTTCAGTAAACAATACCTAATTCCAATTCGCTGTGCAGAATAATTTATTCCTATCAGACAAATTATAGAATTCTAAAACTATTGTTTTTTGCTAATTTTAAGGGGTTTGTAAAAATGTATTTACTAATCTTGGTTGGTTAGCTACATATGGTTCCTATTTTGATCTTTGTTCTGTTTGAGAATCAACTAATTAAGCATATATATATATATATATATATATATATATAAAGCTAGTGCTATAGTAGTGATCATGCTTTTTTCTCCTTGATTTATATAATATACATATATACATATATATATTATATATATATATATAAATATATATATAAATCATTAACTTAGAATACCCGCCCGAAATTAATTTAGATATTAGTTTTGGGATGTCCCCGTTTTGGGACTGCTTTTTGAATATTTTATCTCTTTTAGGATGTGAATGCATATTACATAATTGTTTGTTTAAGAAAGATTCGGTTGTCATTTCTTCTTTGCCTCTCGGGTATGTATTTATATATATACTTGGGGGCTAAGGGGAAATCCTGCTGAATTTTTCGTAAACAACCAATCGTGTAGTATAATTCACATAAGAGGTAAGGTATTCAAAAAGTGGGTTTAGAAGCCAACCCTTGTGAATACTCTATCAATTGTTCTTTTATTTTCACATCGAGGCTGTAGATTTTGTTATTGACTTTTAGTTCTTGTAGAGTAAACACTAAACCCTAACTAATGTTTCAGTTTCATCATGCCTATTGATAAAACCTGGACTGCTATAGAAAATCGTAACTCCCCTGAGTTCTGTGAAGGACTTGAGTCTTTTGTCGAGAGATCTGAAGCATACGTCGACAGTAGAGGTTTAATCAGATGCCCATGTCGTAAATGTGTAAACAGTAGCTTTGTAGAAATTTCCTTAATGAAAGCTCATATAGAAAGATTCGGTTTCTCTCGGCGTTATATTACGCTATGCAGTTATCTCGGTCCAAAATTAAATATCGGTCAAGGACCGATATTTAAAATCTCGGATATCGCGGTGAGATATCGGTTTTTTATATTTTGTAGAATATATATATATATATATATATATATATATAAATATATAATAACATAAGTTTAGAACCTTTATTATCAATAGTACTTATAGAACAAAATCCAACTGTTGGTTTGTAAATATATTGTTGAGATTAACTTGAAAAAATGGAAGTATTTGAACTAAAAAAAGAGAAGGGTAATATTGGATATGTATATTATTTTCTCTCCTAAACCCACATTCTTATTTTTTTATCTCCCCAACCCCTGATTCTTTCTTTAGACCCCATTTCTCGACCTTAACCCCATTTCTTATCTTCTTTTCCATCTCTTTGCTCTACCTTGCCTTCATCTCAGGTGACCATCTCTTCGCCGATCATCTCTTTATCTCTGCCCTTGTAATCGACGAACGCCTAGATCGATGTTACCTTCCATCTCCGACCAAGGAAGAACAACCACAGGTATTCAGTCGAGAATCGTTGGTCAAATATTTGTTGCCCTCATCTCCGGTGACCATCCTCTTCGCCGACCATGGTATCCATTGCTGCCGTTGATTTCTCCTCGGAAGGTAAGAGGTGAAGACGGCATTTGAATGGGAAAAAAATACCCCAATACAAAAATCGGTAAAATTCCGATATCTCGATTTCATAATATCGCCAAGATATCGGCCAATATCGGCGATATTATCGCCTCCGAGATAACCCAGCGATATTTGAGAACGATATCTTTCCTACCTCCGATATCCGAGATCTCGGCGAGATATCACCGAGATTGACTGCATAGATATTACGTGGGTCTATCACGGAGAAACTAGAACTCCTCCTGTTGTAGATGATGTAGCTCCAAGAAATGAGATGGCTGGCGTTATCGACGACGTTATGGGGGAGTTGAGGGAAAGCGATACCAACCACGATGACGGAGACTCGGATACGGAAGGTAGCTTTGTTGATGACGGATTTCGTGAGCTGTTAGAGGAAGTCAATGCAGAATTATATCCTGGTTGTACTTGGTTTTCTTCGTTAGACTTTTTAGCAAAGTTGATGCATATCAAGGTGAACAATAAATGGACTGATAGTTCATTTGATAAGCTTCTCGAGTTGTTGCAATTTGCATTTCCCAAAGAAAACAGGTTTCCCTCTTCACATTATATAGCCAAAAAGAAACTTAAAAAGATTGGCTTGGGTTATGAGTCGATACACGTGTGCAAGAACGACTGTTTTCTCTTTTGGAAGGAACATAAGTCGTTGCAATCTTGTCCTGTTTGTAATGAGAGTCGGTGGGTTGATAAAAACACAAAGGGTAAGAAGGTAGCTCATAAGGTGTTACGATACTTTCCTTTGACCCCCAGACTTCGACGTTTGTATTGTTCAAGGCATACGGCAAAAAATATGATTTGGCACAGTACTGGACGATCACAAGATGATACCATGCGTCACCCCGTTGATGGATCTTCTTGGAAAGAATTTGATATAAAGTATCCTAACTTCTCGAGGGAACCTCGAAACGTTCGCCTAGGGCTTGCAGCTGATGGTTTTAATCCATTTGGTAACATGAGCTCGGCTCACAGCACGTGGCCAGTTATACTCACAACATATAATTTGCCACCATGGCTATGTATGAAAGAGTCTTTTTTCATGTTGTCCTTGTTGATTCCGGGCCCTAAATCACCTGCGAAAGACATGGATGTATTTCTTAGGCCGTTGGTGGAAGAGCTTAAATAGTTGTGGCACACAGGCGTGCGTACTAAAGACGCGGCGACAAACAAGTTCTTCAATATGAAAGTAGTGTTGCTATGGACAATAAACGACTTTCCAGCCCGTAGTAGCCTATCGGGTTGGAGCGGACAAGGGTACAAAGCATGCCCGACTTGTAATGAAGACACTCCTTCATGTCGTGTAACAAACAAGATTGCATATGTTGGTCATCGCCGATTCTTAGATCCTAATGATCCGTGGAGAACGAGTTTGGAATTCAACGGGCACTGTGAGACAAGGGCTGCTCCAAGACAATTTAGTAAAGCATGTAAAAAATCGAGGAGGGACGAGCTCTTATAGCAGCGCGCGCTACAAAAAGGGAAGTGTTTATTGATTAATAAAGCATGTAATTTAATATTAATGTTATCTTTGTTAAACAGAAAAGGAGTAGAGTTGAAGTTTTTCATGATTTTCACGTGGATAAACAAGGGAGATTCGATAGCCCAATATCAGAAGAACAATATGTAAGCGTTTATTGCTTAAAATTAAAAATATGTTGAATTAGAAGTATCTTAATCTATTTTATCATATTTGTATAATACAGAATGCTGTTGTGTGCGAGCTTGAGCAACAAACTCAACTTTCAGCCTCCTCAAGCAACCCAACTCCAATAGACGAAGTGGCTGTTTTTGAAAAGGCTCTAGGTGCTCGTTGTGGACATATAAAAGGCATCGGGCATAAGCCTTCTGCAAGGACGATTAGTGCCTACTCTCAGGGACAGTCACACACATCACTACCTACAAATGCACAGGCACGGGTTATATTCACTTCTAAAGTCAACAACTCTGGATTCTTGGTCAATCTTTTATGCATATCTTTGTATCCATATCTTACCCTGATTATGTGATGTGTGTTTTTGGTCACCTCTGGATTATTTGCAAGTTGTTTTTTCGGGGCTGTTAATTGAGGGTTGTTAATTGTAGGGCTGTTAATTGGGGGCTGTTAATTGTAGGGCTGTTAATTGAGGGCTATTAATTGTAGGGCATTTCAGTAGCTTGTTACCTGGTGCGTACTGTTTTTAATTAATAATTCACATCTGATGATGCTTTGTTGGTGCTTTTTCATTTACGGGTCGGGTTGGGTCTGCTGGTGGGGCTGTTGTTCTGTTTAAATTCATGACCCTTGTTGCCCTGGCCAATATTCTTGTTTAATAATATTAGTACATATATTAAACTGATCGACTGAATTTTTGAAACTAAAAAAGTAATTGGATGCTACTCTGAAAACCATGTCAGTTCATGAGCTTTTGGTAAAAAAAACAAGTAAGCATTGCTGCTGCGTGTTGGTCAATGTGTGGACCTGCTGATATGTGTCTGCGTGAAGTAGTAGTTTTGTAATTTTTGGTTGTGATGGTTGTAGTAATGGTTAAAGTGAGGTATCAAGTAAGTGTGTGTTGAGGTTAATTTTGAGAGTGCTGAACTTATATGATGTTATGAGTGGTGTAAAGACTCTTTTGAGTAATGACTGTCAGTTTTCAGGATTTAACATTTGTTATGAATGCTTATTCTTAGTTTTGAAGCATGATAATGGCCTCGTGTATTTCATGTATTTCATGAATTTTATATTTTAGTTCCCTAAACAATTAAGTAGTAACATTTTGGGCCTGTCTAAGAGATCATTTTGAGTTACTTGTTTATTTGTTTGCAACTTTTTTTAAGTCAAGAAAACACAACTGCAACAGTCATAAACGACAAAGGGGAACTAAAAAGAAAGCATGATTGCAAGAACTTATTCAATTAGGAAAACAAGGAGATTAACATTATTACTGCGATTAATAATAATTCTTGTAAGTATATTAGGTCTTATCCCATAAACCTTATTACTGCGATTAACATTGTGATTTATGGTGGCTCAAATTATAACTTTTAAGACCTTGAATGCTATGATCTCTTAGCCTAGTGGTTAAGAGCGAGGGGGGGGGGGGGGGGGGGGGGCAAAGCTTTTTAGGAGGTCCAGGGTTCAAACCTTGACAATGGTGTTTAATTCTAACTTGGTGTTACTAACTTACTAACAACTAACTTTGTCGTTAAAAAAAAAGACCTTGAATGCTATGAATTTAAGTAATACATTTGTTAGCACTTGATGTAGTTTTAATATAACTTAAATTGTAAGCAAAATGCACTCACCATCAATTTCCATTTCACATTCTCCATCTAAGCTTGCATTTTCTGAATTTAAGTAATACATTTTCTATTGTTATCGTTTCATTCTAATGGTGTTCATATGTGATCATATATACTCAAGTAAGCATCAGTAATTAAATTGCTATTGGGATTAGTTATCTATATATTGGGATTATATATACACAAGTAAGCATCTATAGTTAATTTGTATTGTTTGTGTGGGGGGGGGGCAAAGCTTTTTAGGAGGTCCAGGGTTCAAACCTTGGCAATGGTGTTTAATTCTAACTTGGTGTTACTAACTTACTAACAACTAACTTTGTCGTTAAAAAAAAAGACCTTGAATGCTATGAATTTAAGTAATACATTTGTTAGCACTTGATGTAGTTTTAATATAACTTAAATTGTAAGCAAAATGCACTCACCATCAATTTCCATTTCACATTCTCCATCTAAGCTTGCATTTTCTGAATTTAAGTAATACATTTTCTATTGTTATTGTTTCATTCTAATGGTGTTCATATGTGATCATATATACTCAAGTAAGCATCAGTAATTAAATTGCTATTGGGATTAGTTATCTATATATTGGGATTATATATACACAAGTAAGCATCTATAGTTAATTTGTATTGTTTTTGTTTATTTTGTAGCCGGAGAATATTGAAGCTATTCTTAACAATCCGGCGTTTACAGCGAGAATCATGGAGATATTCCGATCGATGCTGCATCAAAGTGATAATGGGTCGGAGAATGCTGAAAACGAGAACGCCGATAACGATGATGAACTAGACTTTTGTTAGATAAATTAAATATTTATTTTTGTTTGAAACTAGCTACGTACTTAAAACAAGTATCATTTGATATATCGATGTTTTGGATTTTAATTTGTATTATGAAGTATTCAGGTCGTTTTATAATATATGCAAGTTTATTATATATTTCTGGTTATAGAAGTTATTGATATCAATAAACAACATTTATAAACAATATTTATGTGAAAAAATTATTTTTTAAACACTAATAGCAGCGACATCAATAGGGGCGACGTATAGGCAATAGGGGCGACACCATTAGGGGCGACGTCAATAGGCGCACGTCAATAGGCGCGACGTGTTGGGCAATAGCGACGAGGCAATAGGGGCGACGTATTAGGGGCGACTTGTCGCGCCTAATACCTTTAGTGGCGACATCCTCGGGTATTAGGGGCGACTTTTGTCCCGCCTAATGCCCTTTTTCCTTGTAGTGTTGTTCCCATCCATGTAAAACAGTCTTTATCTATGCAATTAAAAAAAAAAAAAGTCAACACATAAAAACACGTCAAGAAGAAAAATATTTTATATTATACGACAAAATTGTAAATTGTTCGACATATAGTACGAGAAAAGTGTAAAAATAATGGACATATATTTTTAGAAATTTTGACAAAAAGGCCTGGTGTGTCGCCCTTTTGAGTTGGAACGGAAGACCAATGTTGCATATAAAAAGGATATTAGAACATGTGTTATGTTTAACTTGATGGGATCATGTAGCATTGGATAAGGTCAGTAACACCAAAACACAATTCCTGGGTAGGTACGTCTGTATATGAACCGAATGAACACTAACATGGCTTGTTCGTGTTCGTTCGTTTAACTTTAGCCGAACAAATAAACGAACACGAACGGAAATCTGTGTTCATGTTCGTTCGTTCGAGTTTGGCAGAACAAATAAACGAACACGAACGATAAACGAACACGAATGTGTGTTCGATTGTTTAAGGATTTGTTAGTTCATGTACATTTTTGTTCGTTCATTTTGATGATAAACAAACGTAAACGGATGAACACAGACTAAAATACAAATCCAATATTATTAAACACAAATAAACACTATATTAAACACACACATATAATATAAATGTATATATTTATATAAAATATAAACGAACATAAACGAACGAATAACCGAACGTTCACAAACATAAATGAACGAACGAGAGCTATGTTCGTGTTCGTTCGTTTAATTAAACGAACGGAAAATATTGTTTATGTTTGTTCGTTTATTAAACAAACGAACATAAACGAACTTCCCGCCGAACAATTTCACGAACGTTCTCTTCATTTACAGCCCTACGGGTAGGTAAATTAAGTACTGTCTTTGGATCTCCAGACAGTAAATTTAAGTTCACTAAAATGATATATGAAATTGTCATTAAGTTCACTAAATAGTTACTTTGTTTGCTTTTACGTGTAAATTTAAGAATGGGGTACATTCCACATTATGAGTTGCTAGCTCTCTCAAAGTTAGTTTAATTTCTTTTAAGTTTTAAGACAATACCTTATGCATCTTTACTCCTTTATAAAACATTTACAATTTTCTCTACTCATTTATAAAGCAGTTACAAATTAAACTCTTATTTTTTAAGTAAATTGAATGTATTTTAACCTCTCACCACTAACCAACTAAACACATAGAATTAGTTCTAATAAGATGTCAACCATTACCTCTAATAAATAATATCTACGTGTTAAATTAGAAATGTTTTCTACACAAGGAAACAATGACCACATAATAAAAATAAAATTCCATGAGATGGTAAATCTTGTGCATTCAATGAGTGGATTTGCATAGTTTCTTAATCTAGAATGACAAATTATATTCAAATTAATTCATAGGGGTATTTTAGTATTTTCAACTTACTTAAAAATTAAGAGTTTTGAAAGTATAAATGCATTATAAAGAAGTAAGATTTATTTTCGTATGCAGTTGCATATATGTATATCTCAGATTTTTTTTTGTGGAGTATACTGATCACCTAGACAATAAATTAGTTAAAATATATACGTGTCTAAAAATCAACTAGCTGCTGCGGATATATAAGCATGGTTTAACAAAAAATTTTGAGATCGCTAAAGAGTTATTCCTTAGAAATGTCGGTTCAAGTGCCGACCAAAATATGTAGATCGATTTAGTAGTAGAATTATCATGCTTAAAAAATAAAGGTTAAGATTGAAATTTAAAAGATGCGTAGATACCGATTGTCGTGAGGGCCTTGTGCCCTTGTGGAAGAAGGGCGAGACCCGAGGAGCGATATCGTGAGTTAAACTCATGGGTTTAGACTTGGCTTCATTCATCATTACCATCATCTCTTTCAAATCTCCATACAAAAATCTGTAAGGCGTACCTTAAGTCCTTGTTTTCTTTACAAATCTTTCCGTCTTCTTTGGTTTGAACCAGAACCGTTCCAAAGCTGTCCATATAAAAAACAGGAAAATCGATGTTAACCCAAGAACACATATAAATGTAGTTACCTCCATGGCTGGCTTGTGTTTTCTGGAAAAAGCTTCAAGTGTTTCGAATATATTCTGAAATGTTGGATGATCAGAAATGACTCAATGAGATATGTATTGATGAGTAATTTACACTTTACTACCTTCTAGTTTGAGCAGTTGATGGTTATCATCCATCCATGTTATACCTATTGTCATGGCAACTCCACATATGGACAACAGTCGACTTAGGCTTAATAAAGTTGTAGGGTATGATCATTGTGAGGAGGAATCATGACACACATGCTGTGTATTCAGTGTATCCGAAGTCGACATGGTACTAGTATAGAGATACTGTTATGTAATATGAAAATGAAAGTCGGTAATAATAATCTTTAATTTACAATAATAAAAATAAAAGGATGACAATTATTAATATATTAAAGAATTCTAACTTTTATTTAATTAAAATTATATCCTAAAAGCTTATTTTAGTTAATATTAGAACTAAATTGTAACTATAAATAGTCAAAATTTAAACTAAATTTTAACTTTAGGTCATTTAATTTGTGTTAAATTATTTCTATAATTCACATTTCTTATCTACTAAATTAATTTGAAACTAAAATTCTGCTTTAAATCAATTTAATTTGTGTTAAACTTTATCTATAATTCACATTTTCTTATCTACTACAATAATTTAAAAATAAATCTATTCAATCTTTGGCTAAATCTATAAGAATATATCATGTACATTAATTTTTTTTCTTATCTCAAATTGGATTGTTTTTTATATATACAAAACAATCATATGTTTAACTAAACTAATATAAAATAAAATTATATTTTTTACACAATAATTATAGTTACCTGTATATATACACATACAATTAAACTTGTTAATTAATATAATAGTATAGTATGATTAAAAACGCTACATTATTAGATATTAAGTCATGGTTTATCCTATCAAATAAATGTGTAATGAGAGCTTATATATCTTTGTAGTAAATTTTCTTCTTATCATATTACTCATATGATAATGATGGGTGTCAGAATTAATTTGTGAGATAAAAGAAAATTAATATATTATATGTTTTGTCTATTTACTCATCATTGATTGGTGAGATAAAAAAAAATAGTATATTATATGTTTTATTCTTTAAATAGATAGAAGAATAAATTATTATAAAAATATACATTTTGCAGAATTGTTTTTCTTTTTTTGCTAGAAAAAATTAGTTTTTTGTACTAGATATTATTATTATTATTAAAATATGTATAGGATTAAACATTGGGAGTTTGGGAATTGGGACCATTGAGTCATATGGTTCACTACTTAACTCTATTCTAGAATTAGGCCCATGTTTGTCTTCTTGTTCAAACTTCAAATAGTCACATGTAGAGGTGCATAAAAAATTCGAATATCCGATTTTGTGTAAAAACTATTCGAACCGATTTTTTATAAAACCGGAGCGGATTTAACCGGTTTTATCCGATCCGATCCGGTTTTAATCCGATCCAAAACCGGTTAAACCGGTTACACTTTTGTCCGAGAAAACTCAGTTTTAATCCTTACGAAATCGGTTACACCTCTGTCCGAGAAAATCCGGTTACAATCCGAAAATCCGGTCCCAAAAAAACCGAAAAAATCCGAAGACGTGCACCTCTAGTCACATGTTGTCCTTTCTCCGTGTTGCATTCGTTATTTTATTCTTCTTTCTTCTATAATTCTCTCTCATTTCCTTTTAAATTTTCTAATATGACTATAAATATATCTCCACTATAATTAAATTTTAAGTAATAACTTTTTAAATAAAAAAAATCAAATACTTAATGAATGTCTAAAGTGAAATAGATAAAGAAAAAAAATTCAGTTTTATACAATAAACAGAAACAATATAGATACAAATAAAAAAAAAATAACATCAGATTCGTTGTAGAACTTTTTTATATACTACATTGGTTGTTTTTATCAGTTGGATTGGTATCGCAAATAAGAATTTTTAATCCGCTCCAACTTTTAACACATAAAATTGAGAGGTATAATTATCAATATGTGCAAAGTGTAAGTTTGTGGGGTTCAAACTCAAAATCAATTGGTTATCAGAGGAGTAACCCAGAACACTTATAAAATAGATTACAAAGTCACTTTTCAACCGATGTGGGATATTACTCAGCAAAAAGAGGTCGCGTGAGAATACAAACATATTTAGATAAATAAATCTTTTGATTTCTTCCATTATGAACATTTTGAGAACGATTAGAAGGATGTTTCTTTTCTTTTGAAGATTCGACATTTGATGAGTTTTTTTGCACTAAATCATTTTAATATTGATAGTTTTGTTTGTAAACATTAATAAACAGATACTTATATATATATATATATATATATATATATATATATATATATATATATATATATATATATATATGGGAGGGTTCCATTGAGAACCGATTTTAGTGCGAGAACCAATCTTAGCCGTTGTATTGATAAATGGAATTCATGGATGGAGAGTGTGGGGGGATCAAGTGTGGCAGGGTGTAAGTGTGAAATTCCTGGGTGGCAATGACATTGAAAGAGAGGGAATTGAACGGCTCAGATTGGTTCTCGCACAAAAACGGCTCTCAATGGAACTTCTTCCTATATATATATAGGGGAGGGTTCAAACGAGAACTGCAAGAACAAATCTCAGCCGTTTATTGAATATGGGAAGTTCATGGATGGAGAGCGTGGAGGAATCAAGTGTGGTAGGGTGCATGTGAGGAATTCATGGGTGGGCAATGACATTGAAGGAGGAGGAATTAGACGACTCAGATTGGTTCTCGCAGTTCTCGTATGAAAAACAGTTCTCGTTTGAACTTTTGCCTATATATATAATTCGAAGCAATAAGTCTTACCATGGTACCTAAACAAGCACGTACATGTATAAAATAATATGTTAACAAGGATTAAAAGGAATTATATAATAAGCATAGCATTGGAGATCCTGTAAAATAAGTCATTTTATTTCTTTCATGCTCAAAAACTGAATGAGATGACTGAAGTTCTTTCGAACTCTTTGACATTGTTAATCTTTTCCTAGATGATGTTTCTATATCAACGTTTGAAACCATACACACCAACAGTGCTTATGAATTCAATGGAAGAATATGGAGCGATAAAAAAGAGAACATAAAGAATTTATATTCCTCATATTGTTTACGATTTTGTGGTAATATCTAATTAAGAAAACAGTACACAAAGTAATCAAATAATTATACTGTTTGAGCCATATTTATAAATTTAAAAGTGCCGATAAATACATTGTTCACGCTTAAGTGGTGCGTGAGGAAATTGGATGTAACAAAAAGTTTCACATTTTTAAGTGTAAACACATAGAAACAATTGTTCACACTTTGAAGCGTGAAGATATTTCGAAAGACCAAGAAATTAGTGATTATATCGACTATATTATGTAGAGAGAATAAATATAAAAGATGAATAAAATATCTAATAATTACCTACACGTTGCTCTGAATTGATAAAACAAAAATATACTAATTTAAGAAAAATCTTATATTCCGAAAAAAATTTATATCAAAACATAGATAAAAGTGAGACGATTATTAATATATAATTGTTTTATCTCAAAGCAAAATATATTACAAGTTATTAAACGATTTATAATTAATTATTTTAAACAATTTATAAATAATTACATTAATATACCAAATTTCTTACAACCTCTCACATATTTCATACTAACCCCTAACAATTTACATTCAAATCATTCCAATTATATTCTTACATTCTTCGAGTGTTTCCAATTATTTTTGATTTTTTTTTAAATTAGGAAATAGAGCATTTTTTTCATAAGGGATAGTGTTTGATGTCATCAACCCTCTTCTTTTAATAATATTATATAATATATTTCTTTAATCATCTCAAATCTTCTAATCTAATCTTCTAATATATATAAAAGACTAATTAGAAAAAAATTATTAGATGATCTATTCATTTAATATAAAACTTAATCTTAGCCGTTTATTTATTTAATTTTAAAATTTTAATTTTGACTTTTTCGAGTCAAAATAATGTGAGTAAATAATATGAATTAAGATAAAGATAACCCTTAATCAAATTAATTTAATAATAATCTTATATATACACGTTTAACAAAAAAACATGTGTGTAATACACATAAACTCTTGAAATTAATAAATTAAATGGGTATTAAGATATTAATACCAATATAAACTAATTTTAATATTTACAAATATAAAATACTAATCTTTATATAAGGGGGACAAAATAAACTAGCATTATTTATCATATATTTAATTTTTTTTCATGTCTTATAACTATTTAATATTTTTTAATTAATTTTTGATATATTTATTTAAATAACCCGTGTATCACACGGGTTTTTACTCTAGTAAATTATATACTAATAAACCAAAAACTAAAAGTTTCCAAGAGTAGACAGTAGAAAACGACAATTTTCGTAGGCAAAATAACATTACATTTTTTGCACTTGTATATGTTGATAATAAATCAAAGTTTATTGAGTGAAATGAGAAATAAATATCATACGGTAACACATTTATTTACTGTAAGGAAATATAATAAGCATTTATTTATTGTAAGGAAATAAATATAACACATTTATTATTATATATTATTATCCTTTGTACGTTGTCGTGGTAGTTAAAACACAAAATTAGTCACAGGAAAACACACTCGTCCATTTTCGTCCACCATCGCAATTAATGCCAACGATGTTTTCCATCACCACATTATCGCCTACCTGATTCACCATCTTCTTCTATTTCTCTTTTTTTCTTATTAAATCTTGGTAATATACTAACACTACCAGCATCCATCACACCTTCACATCCTTTTTCTTTTTCTTTTTTTTTATTTTAACATTATTTAATTTTTAAAACAATATAATTAAAACATAATAATTATAAAAAACACTAAATAATAATATAAATTCAAATATTAAAAATTAAAAAGTACATAACTTAAAAAAATAAAAATAAAAAGTACATAATTTTTAAAAGAAGAAAAATCTACCACCCGTATTTTTTCTTGATAATTTCCTTTCGTTTATTCACCGCATTCAACGCTTCCCCCGTGGATGATCGTGCCGGTCATAGACAAAATCGAAATCTTTGTTTTCTTGTCCATTTGTGAAATATATTTTTGAAAATATAAATGTATATTTTTTATGAGAGAAAAGATGAATGTAGAAAATATATGAGATGAGTAAAATTTTGTGTGAAAAAAAGGGTTAATTATAATGTGTATTTATATGGGATAAATGAATTTAAAAAAATTAAAAACAACCCTCCTCCTCTTCACGCACGCGACCCGGCTCACATGAGTGAGCGTGAGCGGCCGGTCACACAAGGCCGCGATGGTGTTCCTGCATGTGATGGGCTCTCGCGAGCTACTTCACACCACCAATGCGGGTGGTCTAATATCTATCTAGCAGTTTTTCTTATTATAAGTATATATGTTTTTGTGTGTGTGTGCATGTGTCATGATTAGGCCGGGTATTATTCTCTAAGTGGGTAGCTAGAGAAACCTTTTTTGGGCTATAATCCGCATTTATCTCCTTTAAATTAGCTCCTCCAACCCGAGCTTTTCTCTCACCGTCTACCTCTCTTGGCTCGCAAATATAGATGGGACGGGATGAAGTATATATAGATAAGATGAAGTCGTAGGTGATCCATGGTACGTAGAATTGGTGAAGTCTGTCTTCGACGACTGTAGATGGCCATCATGGGATGAAGTTTGTTGCCGATATATTGATTCTTCGCCCTCATCAACAACCGCAAAACTGCCGCCACCAACACTTATAAATAGGATGCTTTGTACAGACGTTTATAATCAATTGAATTTGATGCAAGTTATTGCATTTTCGTGTTTGTGCATTACATACTGCATATACTTTCATATACATACTTGTTTTTTTTATGTTTTGATCATGATTCCATTTAATCGAAAAGAGAAACTGGCTTGGGTACCACCATATATGTCGATCTGGAAGAAAGAACTTCACCATGTGGATTAGTACTACCTTGCTAGAATGTTTGCACATCACTAATACAAATTAGTGAATTCCCTTTATAATTGTAGACCAACTTTTACTTTAGATGGTTCTAGACCTACTTTTGCTAAGATCGATCACCAGTATCCATTACATGTTTTACACACCTTTTAGCCTGTCACATCAGCGCCACATCATTCCCCCACCATTTTCTCATCCCATCACACAAACTCCTGCATCCATCGCATGCTTCACATCATTTTCTATTTTTTATTTTTTATTTTTTATATTTGTTTTAATTAACATGATTTAACTTTTATAAATATTATTAAAAATAAATTGCAAGACAATATAACATAAAATATTATATTTTATAAATTAAACAAATATTTTAACTTACTTTAAAAAAACATAACTACATTAATTTAAATAAAAACTACTAATTATCGTCATCGTTCCATCTTGGATGCATTTTCGCACTTCGGACTTCTCGGACGTTAGATTCAGATTGTTGTTCGCTAATCTGTACGTCGTCTTCATCGTTTGGTTGATTAACGTTTTCGTCGAATGGACAAATCACGTGACCTTCGTCTTCCAATATCCAACAAACAAATTGGTTCTCATTCGACGATAAGCGGTGAGAAAAGTTGCCTCCCTTGGATCGAGTTCACATCCGAGTCATAATAATCCGACGAATTAGAATCAGATTACATATTTTGATATATAATGATATGAAGTTTGAGAGAAGAAGAAGAAAATAGGTGTAAAAAAAATGATAGGTAATGGTTGTATTTATAGGATGAATAAAAGAAAAAAAACATTTAATAATGTTACTGTTGGAGGGTTGAAAAAATAAAAAAAAAAGGGAAAAGGGAGATCGCGAGCGTGACAATCATCCCACCGTGAGCCGTGAGCCACCCCTCGCCGAGAGGGGCGATGGTGTTCGCGAGTGTGAGGAGGTCTCACGGAGGCTGTTGCGCGATGGATGCGGGCAATCTAATGGGATTGCTTATATTAAACAAGACTTTGAAAGTTGGGGTTGAATCGGTGTTCATACTAGAGAATTAATTCCCATAGTTCCTACACATCCTTTGACTTATATATAAGCAGTACCAACGACTTCCTGATCACTATGTAGCTATTATAAAATAATTATATCATTCTACTTATCCTCCTACTCATAAGATCAATACAAGTGTCACAATCAATGGATGAGATCAAGAAAGAGAATTAGTGGAGTCCACATGTTATGTTGTGGTGAGTAGGAGGATGATATATGAGGAAAAAGTAGAAGGATATTTTATTTTTGTTATATTATTGCGAGAAACATATCACCGATATTATTGCCTGCTAACATGAATACTACCTTTTAACAAGTGGTAATACTGGTCTCAACATGTTAATATATTGAGATAACTACTTGTTGGTTTTTATTAATGGGTACAATAATTTTTTCCGGATGTTTTTATGGACCAGCATATGCAGTGATTCATGGACACGTCAAGTTCATTCAATGCTCTAACTATGGTAAAACGGTACTATCGGGTACTTTAAACTTCTGATTGATATTCAAGTAATTTTAGCCCATAAAGAACTTCAAATTTCATCCAATGTTCATATATATAAGAAGATGCTAGAAATTTGTGAGAGATGAAAAGTATAGTTACTCATGCTTTATAATTAACTTCCATCACATTGCTGAAAATTATGTGGCTTATTATTACATAACACATGAAAAAAGACTAATTACAATACACAATAATATTGAATACATAAAGTAAGCATAGATATACAATACAACATGCCTTTCATATAAACTAAAACATTCATTATGTTGTCTTAAGTTTGTGCAGAATCAAGTGAGCACCAAGCTGAGGTTGTAGAGTAAGGATAGCCACTGGAGCATGCGAGTATGATGGAGATAACTCAAACGAAAAGCACTGTAGAATCATTGCAAGAGCCATTTTCGCTTCCATCATAGCAAAATTTTGGCCTATGCATATACGTGGGCCACCACCAAATGGGAGATACACGGCTTGTCCCTTGGTCGCCTTTAAAACACCTTCGGAAAATCTTTCGGGCTTAAACTCGTTCACATCCGCTCCCCACATATCTTTGTCGTGGTGTAATATTAATGTGTTTATTTGGATGAGTGTTCCAGCAAGCAAGGTTAAGTTACCTAATTTGGTGTCTTCATGTATGAATCGTCTTAATAATACTGCTGGTGAGTATAGTCTAAGAACCTCATTGAAGATCATGTTGATCTGCAAATTAAAAGGTGGGATTAAGATATAGAAAAAAAAATAAGATCTTCAACAGAGATTTGAGTAATGACAAAAAAACTTACAACTTTAAGATGACTCAGCCCATCAATATTTGGTTTTTTATCTCCAAATATATGTAAAACCTCTTCTCTAGCACGTATCTGCCAATCAGTGTGTCGACTTAGTAAAATCATAGTCCAAATAAGCATATTTCCTGTGGTCTCTTGCCCTGCGATATAGAAAAGTTTGCATTCCTCGATGACTTCGTCTATGCTTAATCCAAAGTTACTATTCCCATGTTGTTTAATCTCTTTGTAATTGGAATCCAAAAGTATACCCAAAAGGTCATCTTTACTACTTTCCCCCGCTTTCATCGCAACAACTCTATTATTGATAATGCTCTTTATTGAAGCCTTCACCTCGCGGTCTATCTCTTTCATTCTCTTATTTACTTTCGTTGGCAAGTATCTATCACACCAGTGTTATTTGATTACCATACAGTTTCCATATATAGAGACACCAATACTTTAAAAATCAGAGATAAATATATAATTGGAAGATAAAGTGATTGGGTATTGTCATTTTTTTGTTAGTTTTTATCAGAGAAATGAGTTCCTTTTACCAAAATCCAATTCTAGTTTCGTAGGAATCCATCAACTTCTGCGAAAAAAACAACACTTAACTCACCTTGATCCTGGAATGTATACTGAATTTTCAATCTTCGTAACCAGCTCTGCTTGTTCCCTTTGAAGTTCGAATATCTTTCTTCCTTCCTCAAAGCTACTACCAAATGCCGTACGTGAGATCACATCACTCGAAAAGTTCTGAAGATAAGGCCAGACATCCATTTCACATGAGCCTTCTTTAGTGTCGATTACCGTGGTCCAGTTGTCAATCATCTCGCTGCAACTAGCATAGAATGCTGGTACCATATGCTACAAAATTACAGACACATGGTCATTACTCTTCAACCGGGTATTAATTCTCTACAATGACACTGTAAACATTTGAAAATAAAATAGCACATACCCATGGGTAGATTGTAATTTCTGATGTCAACATTAGAGAGTATATAAAATATAATTCACTACAAAAAAGATACTGATTATCCACACTTTTTTATCAATATGAATACACTTAAAACCGTGGAGAATTACGATCAAGCGTGGAAAAAACGAGTGCTACTAATTTCTATCAAATCTTCACATTTGAAAGTGTGAAAATTGGAATCAAAATTCACAATTATTAGCGTGGACAAATTATCTAAATGTTCACACTTCTAAGCGTGGAAAATTTGAAAAATAATTTTAGGGTTACAAAAGTTCACGCTTCTAAGTGTGAACTTATATAATCTATTTATTACTAAATTTACACATTTAAAAGCGTGGACTTTTAAAAGTAAAACTTCACGTCTATAGATGTTAAGCTTTTTCGTTTTCTAACAATCTTTATTCTCCAAACCATTTTTCACACTTATAAGCGTGACAATGCTTAAAAATTTTTACACGTTCTTTATGAAGCGTGGATAAATGACATATTTTTTGTAGTGATTCTTTGCCTTTTAAAAAGATACACCATATGCTGCAAAAAGAATTACGAGTACATATAACCTAATATCTGTTTTTCAAAACATAACACATAAATAAGGTTATGTAATATTGTAACAAAACGATAAAAAGCGAGAGCAAGAAACCTTGAGCTTCTCGACATGAAATGCGGGATTGATGATTTTTCTATGTTTAACCCATTGATCTGCTTCGGCATCGATTAATCCTGTTGCTATCAACTTCGTTAAAGGATTTCCTTCCCTTTCCTTTTGAAACTTACCGTAATTAGCTAAGACCTCTCGTATCATAGCCGGGTCGGATATGTGAACAACCGGTCTTGTTCCCGTCCATGTAAAACAATTCTTATCTATGTAATCGAAGACAAAAAACAAAAGTCAACACATCAACAATTCCTCAAGAAGAAAAAATATTTTAGATTACTCGACAAAATGTTTGACATATAGTACGAGTGAAGTGTAATAATGATTGACATATATTTTAGAAATTTTGAATAAAAGATATAACTATATAGTTTAAGTTTTGATAGTATTAATGTCTATTTATTTATTCTCGTATGCAGTTACATGGTTTAAGAAAATTAATTAAAAAGTTGTTCCTTACGCATGTGTATTCAAGTGGCGAACAAAATGTGTAGATTTACCAGTAAAATTATAGCATATGTGTTAAGCTGTTAAAAAAAATTAAGATTGGAATTTTAAGGTGCATATAATACCGAGCGTAGTGAGGGCCTTGTGGTAGAAGGGCGACACCCGAGGAGCGATATCATGAGTAAAGCTTATGGGTTTAGACTTGGCTTCATTCATCATTAGCGTTATCTCTTTTGAATCTCCGTACAAAAGTTTGTAAGAACTACCCTTAAGTCCTTGATCTCTTAGAAACCTTTCCGTCTTCTTTGGTTTGAACCACAACCGGTTCAAAGTTCTCCATGTAAAAGACAGGATAATCGATGTTAAACCAAGAACACAAATAAGTATGGTTAACTCCATGGTTGGCTTGTAATTTTCTGGATAAAGCTTTAAGTGTTTTGAATATGTTGGATGATCAGAAATGACATATATGTATATATAAATATTGGTGAGTAATTTACAGTTTACTACCCTCTGGTTTAAGCAGTTGATGGTTATCAACTTATCATCCAAGCTTTTTTTTCTTATTGTCATGGCAAGTCCTCCACATATGGACAGTCGACTTCGGCTTAATTAAGTTGTAGGGCATGATCATTGTGTGGGGGAATCGTGGCACTCACCATACTACTGACACGTGTTGTAGATATTGTTACGTAACATAAAAGCGTATTATTATTTCTTACAACTTAATCTATTAATACCTAATTATATCATAATCATTTAAATCAAGTTAAATACATTGAAACATATAAATTTAACATGTTTATCAATAATAGTAAATTACACATGTATATACTAGGGTGTTTATGCGCTATAGACTTATCACACAATATGAAAATGAAAATTGGTAATTATAATCTTGTATAATAATACATAAAAAAGGATAACATTCATTAATATAATTTAGGAATTCTAACTTTTCTCAAGTCAAAATTATATTTTAACAATTTATTTTTGTTAAAATTGGGATTAAATTTCGTTTTTACTTCAACCATTTTGTTTGTATTAACCTATTTCTATAATTCATCACATTACTTTAAATATAAACCTATTCTTGGCTAAATCAATAAAGATATACACATTTAAACTTTTTGTTTTTATCTTAGATTGTATAATTCTTTATTTATATAAAACAATCATATATATAATTAAACAAATAAAATAAATAATATTTTCACATAATAATTATAGCTATCCTTATATATACACATGCATTTTAACTAATTAATTAATATAACTGTATGATTAAAAACGCTGCATTATTTGATAATTAAGTCATGGTATATCCTATCAAATCTTTTAAAATACTGCAATAAGAGATTATATTTCCTTCTAGTAAATTTTCTTTTTATTATCTTACTCATACGATAATGACTAATGTCAAAATTAATTGATGAGATACAAGAAAATTAATACATCATTTTAATCGTTAAATAAATAAATAAAAATTATAAATACATACATTTTACAGGAGAAAATTTTGTCATTTTGTGATAAATTTTTTTTTGTCTTTTGTGGTAGTTAATATTATTACTATATTGTTATTTCTATATTAATATTATTATTATTATTATAATTATTATAATTACTATTATTATTATATTGTTATTATATTATTATTATTATTTTTTATTTTTATTATTATTATCATTATTAATAAATAGACATATTTTATACTTTATTTTCTATTATCAAAACATATCCAATTAGGTATATAACACCCGCCGCAACACGCGTGTTTATAAACCCTTGTTAAAAACATTTAAGAAGAACAAATAGAAATTTTCTTTATCATGTTTAACAAATGTAAATATGTATAGGATTTTTTGAAAACATTCGAAATTTGGAACCATTGGGTCTTGGATATAATTCATCTTCTAGAAGTAGGCCCATGTTTTTCTTCTTGTCCAAACTCACAAGAGTCACATATTGTAATGTTGTATTTGGTCTATTCTTCTTCTTCTATAATTCTCTCTTTTTCAGTTTTCTTTTAAAATTTCTGAAATTACTATGAATAGCATTTATCAAAAAGTTATTTCTCCACCACCTTCTATAATTGTTAATAAAGACATATTTTTGTATTTGTTAGTTGCTTCATTATTTTAGAGTGGATAAAATATAAAAACTATTATTTAAGCACATAAAATTCAAATTTAGGTTTTACTTTTTATTTTAGTTATGTCCGGTATACGTATTTAGTATTACTAATGCTTACAATCAAATGTCTTAATTAGCAAAGAAAAATATTTTCTAATTTTTCATCTCAAAGCTAAATTTTGAATTTTATAAGCTAAATTTTTGCGATCGTCTCATTTTATCTACGTTTTAATATAAATTTTATCGTATTATGACATTTTTAAATTAGTATATTCTTAATAGATTTAAGGCATAATAATTTTAAATTCATATATTTTCCTTTTCTAATAGATTTAAGGCTTAATCTAATTTTAAATATATGTTTTTATCTCTAATCAAAATTCAAATTACGTGTTAGTGGCACAACCGGTTAACTAACGATAAGGATTCCTTCCTGATAGAATGATATCTTGATTAGAAAGAAAAAAAGAAGAAGAAAAAAGCTCTTGATTAAACCTTAGAATACGTTGGA
Organism: Pulicaria dysenterica; assembly: GCA_947179395.2. Lineage (NCBI taxonomy): Eukaryota > Viridiplantae > Streptophyta > Magnoliopsida > Asterales > Asteraceae > Pulicaria > Pulicaria dysenterica. The sequence continues at coordinate 108,122,735 of OX359288.1, read as the reverse complement.
AGGAAGGAAAGAGATGATTAGTGTTCTGTTCTTGACGACACTACTTCACGATTGCCTGTTCGGCATTTACGCAGGTTGTTCGTTGCTGCACTGTTCATTCAATTGCTGTTCTGTTCAATTGGTGAATGGTAGTCAATTCTTCCTTTTGGTTTTGGTCCACCGTTTTTGAGAGTTGTCATGATCTCCATCCCCTACATGTCTGCACACCACATGTTTGTGTTTATGTCTAAAAGAAAAAGAAAAACAAAACACGTATTAAGTAAGGTGGTGGTCCTATCACCTATGAATACGTACGCATGTGCGTCTTCAGCCACTGTGGTTCATGAAACGAGTTTTTTTTTTAATAAATCATTGTTATGCCTTCTTAAAAATTCATTATTACATTTTATATATGAATCGATTAAATTAACAGTCCTATTTACTAACTTTGTAAGTTATGTGTTAAAAACTTAAGACTAATTATTACGTTTGAGATAAAGCATTTGGGCAAGCGTGAATAAGATGCCATAATGGTTTGATGGCTGTTCATATATATGATTCTTATTTGCAGCGGTTTGTCTGATTGTTGTTTGTTTGATTCCCGATTGACGTTTATATTGATGTCACTGACTTAACCAAATTTGATTATCTAAATTGTTGGTGTGATGTTTAATGGGAACCATCACCAAAAATTAGTTGAAGTAATTAAGAAGATAAATGATTAAGCTATTGTTATAAGCGTTTGTATTATTTGTATAAATTTTTTTTTGACCGGCATATATGGGACCACTGTCCTCACCTCTCCAGTTTGGGTTTGAATTACTTGATAGCGGGACTTCGGCCGCCCCTCATTATTTGGTCTTCCCAATGTTCGAATATCAAACATTCACTCCACAGGAGGAAACTCATAAGGGATAGAGGATAATGTACTTAAACTACTTAAAATTAAACCGTTTTAAAAAAGAGAATGTTAAATGTTTTATAATATAGTGATTTACTACAATAAAACTACTATGAGTATGTATGTTATGATGAAATAGGATAACTATTTGTTTAGTTTATTGTAATCCATGTTTTAGGGCTCTTCGCAGATCCGACACAAAAAAAATTGAGTAAAGCTGACATCTTTGACACCCCTTTACTGTTTTAGTTTTATCTTTTTCATACAAATCCGACACAAGATAATTGAAAATGCTACGAAAACTAGACAGATTGGTGGACGATTCACTAAGTGGTGAAATCGTGCAAATTGGCCATTATATACAACTACAAGCCACGAATTTAAAAGAGAAGTGAAGTTATATTTGGGCTTGGTGTATATTAGGAAGCCCAAGAAATTTAAAAAAAATTGATTTGGTTGTACAAGAAAACTCATCACATGGCACTATAAAAGGGTAATGATCCGTACACATCAGAAATTGTTCATTCACAACAATTTCTGTATTATTTATTTGTATCATGTGATGTAATATGCTTGCATTTGTTGTGTATGAACAGTTTTTATTGTGTAGGAATCACCTACACACTATAAAAAGGAGAAAACCAAAACAAATCAAAATATTATTTTAGAAAGCTTTTCAATTTGTTTTGGAATGGGCTGCGTAAGAATTAAATCAAGAGTGGAGTTCGAAAATTCAGTAAATAATATAACAAATTCGCACAACATATAGAAAATTACTACCTGATTATTGAAATCTCAAATCTTGTGGAGTTAAAAAAAAAACTTATCACTTGTAAAATCCAATCTTCCCGTCGACAACACAGTTGAAGAAGTAGATAACATCCAACCAATTCAACCGAAGGATTTTAAGCATCAACCGCAGCCCCTCCTTCATCCCCTGGTTTGAATTCCCGTCGACGCTCAACCAAAAATCAGAGGAAATATGTAATTAAAGGGTTAAAGATGCTTACTTGTTGATCAATTCGTGCCCTATACTTGCTTCGGTCGATAGTAAATAGAGCCCCAAAGCTGCCCTTTTTTTTATGTGTAGGCTTAATCCTATTAATCCCCTAAGCCCGATACATCTTTTCTTTTTTTTTTTAAAGCCCACTAAAGTCTATTAATCAATAAATACAGTTGGTTAATTAATATCGGATACGAGTAACGGTTATAACAATTTAGTTTCTAAAATAATAATAATCGTAGTAGTAGTAAAACATTCCAGTCATTACAGTAGCGCATGGTCCGAAAGGTTTCGAAAGAGTTTGAGTTACCATCAGGTGGCTTGGGAACACCGCTACACCCTCCTCTTTGGGTGAGTTTTCGGTTCCCCAAACCCAAACTACTCGTTCGAATAAGAATATAATGTAACGCTGATGTGACATTTGGTTAATAAAGAGGAGAAAAATGTCCGGTACTCAAGGTCTTAGGCTTAAGGCCCAAATACAATATTAATTTGGTTTGGTGGCTGTCAATTCAAAGGGGGATAGTCACTTTGTCTTTAATCGAAAAGGAGGCAGTGCCGCATTGAGGGATACGAAAAACAACATGCAGTATGTGATCAGTAGCAGAGAGGGAGACTATAATTGTTTGTGCATGTTCTGAGATTATGACTTGTATGTGTGTTTTTTTCTATTCACTTGTTTGCTTATTATGAGATTATGATGTTTGCTTGTAATGGGATAAACACTTATTCTAAAATTATGATGACTAAAATTACTTGGTAATACCACGGATTAAAGTTTGAGATTAATTCACCATACAACGAGAGTTAAGTATGAGTTGATCACGTTAAATCGTAATCGAATTAATATGATTGATGGTTATTGGTTCGAAAGCCCTTAGAAACCTGTTGCATATTATTTGTGCTTATAACAAATTAAACCTAGGAGTAGTGGTTTATTGGTAAATATATCTTTGTCAACTGATTTCCAACTTCTAAATATTGTTTTCTATTTACTGCTTTAATTTAATCATTTCATACCTTGGCAGCGGTTAGCTGTTAGGATTTAAAACCTTTTTTTTTTACTTTTGAAGCATTTTAGTATAACTAGCTTATTTCATAATAGTATATTCCATAATTGTTGCCTGTTGAGACGATCTTGGTCTTGTCTAGTTTACTGATATACGATCGAGTATGCTTGCCCATTAGTATGTCAGTCAAAAACAGTTAGATTAGTGTTATATTTTAAGACTGATATTCATGTATCAATATACCTTAATAAAATTTAATGTTGAATAACTTAAGAAAACATCTCATTTAAACAGATACAATACATTTGACAAAAGTTGTCCAAAAGTTATTTTGTGATTATTGATGGTGGGTTCATTTACTCAAAATCAGGAAAAGAATGAAAGAAAAATACATACGTACTTCATCTTTAAAATAAAGTAATGGCACAGATGAATTTCGGTAGTAAATGGAGAAGATGGATTCAAGGATGCTTATCGTCCTCAAGGGCTTCGGTTCTTATAAACGGTGCTCCTTCGAAAGAATTTAAACATGGGTATAGGGGTCCGGCAGGGAGATCCGTTAGCGCCATTCTATTTATTATAGCGGCCAAAGCATTGAATGTGGCCATGAAAGAAGCTACTAATTTAGGTGTTTATCATGGGATCAACCTTCCGAGGAAAGGCCCTATAATCACCCACCTACAGTACGCTGGATGATGCAATTTTCATCGGGGATTGGTCTACCGATAATCTCAGAAACTTGATCAGAATTCTGTTGGAAATCACAGGCCAAGAACACGAATTTAAACAAAGATAATTTCTGTATATTTGGTACTTGAAATCGGTACACAGAATTCATACATATCGATACATATATATACTAGTCCTAATGTCAGTTTCCCGGCGGTTCTCCGTCAGTGACGGCGGCGGTTAGCCGTGACGGCGGTGGACGGCCGTTGACGGTTACTGTTGCCCGGCGGTATACGCCGTCGTTTGGGGCATGGCCGGTGTGACACTTTTCTACTCTATTTACATAATACACAATAACAATAATAATAATACATATGTTTAGTTTAATATTTAACAAATTCTTCGCTGTTTCTTCCTCTCTTCGGGGCTAAAAATCAATCTTGAAAAATACTCAATTCTAGGCGTGGGGACAGAATCTGTTGAAGTCAAACAGATGGCAAGTCTGATTCGCTGCTGCCCGGGATCGTTTCCAGTTAAGTATCTTGGTATGCCAATAGGAGTTTCAATTAACAAAGCTGAATTATGGGATCCAATTGTAAGTAAATTCAGAACTAAACTCTCTTCATGGAAAACGAGAACCCTTTCTTATGGTGGCAGACTTACTCTCATTAAATCAGGCTTAGGTTCACTTGGTTCTTATTTTTTTTTCCTTATACAAAGCACCTGTGAAAATCATTAAAAAGCTAGAGATCGAGTCTAAGATCAAAATTTTCTTGGACCAAATGGGAAGTTGTTCTATCTTGATAAGAAGAGAGGAGGCTTAGGGGTGGGGAGTCTACAATCCTTTAATATTGCGCTATTAGCTAAATGGATTTGTCGTTTCAAAACGGAAATCCGTTATTCAATCAATACACGGTTCAGCGGGGGGTCTTGATAAAGCAGCACCGAGAGGATATATCTCTGGAACATGGAATAATATACTAAAGATATATAACTCCTGTGGAAAAGTGAACATCCCTTTAAACAGTTGGTTCGAAAATGATTACGATGCCTTCTTCTTACAAGCGCCACGATACGAACCTTTCTTGCGGAGTAAATGGGTGCCTTCGAAAGTGAACATACTTGCATGGAGGATTTTCCACCGGGGTCTGCCTTCGAAACTTAATTTGGAGAAAAGAGGTATTACTTTGTTATCTAATCTTTGTCCGTTTTGCAGCTCGCTGGAAGAAATGTAGGATCACATCTTCCTTGAGTGTTTGCAAATAAAGAAGATCTTAGATGATATATGTGACTGGTGGAACCTGGATATGAACTTGCGTGATTTACAACCGGTCATCGGAATTGAAATTATAAGGCGACAGGAAAAAAGCTTTGATGGCTGTGCTATATTCTTTCTTTTGGGCCTCTTGGACTTGGCGAAATGCTTTAGTGTTCAAGAAAAGCTCAGGGTCCAACATGGCTTCAATCTTTGCAAACCCACAAGCACTTTCATTCTTTTGGTTAAAACAAAGGGCTGGTGACTTTACTTCAAATCTTGTATGTAGCAATTGGGTTTTGCCTCCTTCAGATTGTTTCTAAATTTGGGGTATTTTGTATCTGGTGTTTCTAATCATTGTATCTGGTGTTAAACTTGATTGTACTTGATTTTCTAGCACCTTGCTAGATTGGTAGTAATTTAATAAACTCGGGCATCTGGGAGTGATGGCATTGCCGAAGCTCCTTTTGATGTCCGATATCCTTTGCCGTTCAAAAAAAAAAAAACTTCATCTTTAAAATCGTCTACAAACATAACAAGAGTTCTCAAGCCTCGTTTCTTGTCACATACTCACCTCCTCTAAGCTCCGCTTGCTAACTACTTAATTTATGCACCCTCGACCTTTGGATCTCTATTTCTTCTCCATACGCATGCATGTTGACAAAAAGAGTCTCAAAAACTTTTTTCACGGCTTAGCACACACTTCTTATTAATTTATTAATTCTACATCATTTATTTACTTCAAGACTTGAACGAACAATCTTATAAAAGATTAAAAACATCGATGTAAGAAATTTTATCTCAGTTTATTTGCTATCACCTTTTACGTGTGCATGCTCTAAATATCTCCTCTTTTTAGTTTTTACATAAAGTAAGTAGTGATATGTTGAATGTTGATCCAATTAAAAGAATGGAAGCTGAAGATTAGGCATTTAGGCCCCAAATCCAATTAATAAAAGGGTCATATGCCAATATATTCCAAAATAGAACTAACCATATAATTTAAAGTGCTAATTAATATATAAGTAATTTTAGATTAGGAAAGCTATTTAAGAACTGCAATTTTTATATTTGAGAAGCTTATAGAAATTAGCGAGGGATGAAATTTAGTAACAGTAATTAATGCTTTTAAAAATGAGTCACGTTGCTGGAAAATGTGGCTTATTATCACACAATAAAGACCGATTACAATACATAGAAAAATTGATTATATCGAGTAATCATAGATATACAACAGACAATGCTTTACGATAACCTAAAACATGAGATAAATGAACCAAAACATGTTACAAGTTGCCTAAAGCTTGTGTAGAATTAAGTGAGCACCAAACTGAGGTCGTAGTGTAAGTAAAGAATATGGAGCATGTGAGTATGATGGAGATAACTCAAAAGAGAAGCGTTGCAAAATCATTGTAAGAGCCATTTTCGCTTCCAGCATAGCGAAATTTTGGCCTATACATATACGTGGGCCACCACCAAACGGGAGATACACAACTTGTCCCTTGGTCACCTTTGACACACCTTCAGAAAATCTTTCGGGCTTAAATTCATTCACATCCGCACCCCATATATTTTTGTCGTGGTGTAACATTAATGTGTTTATTTGGACGAGTGTTCCTGCAGGTAAGATTAATTTACCAACCTTGGTTTCTTCGTGTGTGAGGCGTCTTAGTGATGCCGATGGTGAGTATAGTCTAAGAACCTCATTGAAGATCATGTTAATCTGCAAATTAAATGTGAGATTTAGATAAAAATAAGTAAGATTTTCAACAAGGATTTAGTAAAAACAAAAAACTTACAACTTTTAAATGACTCAAGCCATCAATATCTGGGTTTTTCTCTCCAAAAACCTGTAAAACCTCCTCTCTAGCACTCATCTGCCAATCAGTGTGTTGACTTAGTAAAATCATAGTCCAAACAAGCATATTTCCCGTGGTCTCCTGTCCCGCGAAGTAGAAAAGTTTGCATTCCTGGATGACTTCGTCTGTACTTAATCCGAAATTGCTATTCCCATGTTGTTCAATCTCTTTGTAATTGGAATCCAAAAGTATACCCAATAGGTCATCTTTGCTAGCCTCTTTAGCTTTCATTGCCACAACTCGTTTATCAATAATGCTCTTTATTAAAGCCTTCACTTTCCGGTCAATCTCTTTCATTCTCTTATTCTCTTTTGTTGGCAAGAATCTATCGTATGAATATTATTTAATTAGAACACAGTGACATGTACTTTAAACATATCTTAAATCAATTACCAAAAGAAAAATAGTGTCTGGTTTGTCATTTTGTTGTTCTCAGACATAAATGAGTTTTTTTTAAACAAGATAATGAAATGAAATCTAATTCTAAATGTGTGAGATCCCTTCAACTTCTATGAAACAAACAACAATAAACTCACCTTGATCCTGGAATGTAAACTGAATTTGAAGCCTTCATAATAAGCTCTTCTTGTTCTCTTTGAAGTTCAAATATCTTTCTTCCTTCCTCATAACTACTACCAAACGATGTACGGGAGATTACATCACTTGAAAAGGTTTGAAGATAAGGCCATACATCCACTTCACATGAGCTTTCTGTGGTTACCATTTTTCTGGACCAATTGTCAATCATCTCACTACAACTCAAATAAAATGCAGGTGCCATATGCTGCAAAAGAAATATAAATTCACATAAACTAAATGTTGCTTTCTAGACATATCACGTAATTTATTAAGGTTATATGATCTCGTAACCAAAATAAAAAAGGTAAGGATGCGAAACCTTGAGCTTCTCAACGTGAAATGCAGGATTGATAATTTTTCTATGCTTAACCCATCGGTCGGTCTCGGCATCGATTAATCCTGTTGCTAGCAATTTTGCTAAAGGATTTCCTCCCCTTGGCTTTTGAAACTTAGTGTAATTAGCCAACACTTCTCGTATCATAGTTGGTTCGGATATATGAACAACTGGCCTTGTTCCCATCCATGTAAAACAATTCTTACCTATTATACTCGAAGACAAAAAAAAACCCCAATACATAAATTCTCCAAAAAGACAAATATTTTAGATACTACTTTTTAAGAGAATATACAATAATCCCAAATAACAAGAAAAGTGTAAAAACAACTTATATAATATATTATATGTATACAATCATAATAGTTCCACATAAAGCGTAATTAAGATTGAAAATCAAAAGGTATATATATATTTACCGAGCGTGGTGAGGGTCTTGTGAATAAAAGGGGAGACGCGAGGAACGATATCATGATTTAGACTCATGGGTTTAGACTTGGCTTCTTTTGTCATTAGCATCATCTCTTTCAAATCTCCGAACAAGAATTTGTAAGGGCTACCCTTGAGCCCTTGATCATCTCTTAAAAACCTTTCCATCTTCTTTGGTTTGAACCAAAACCAATTCGAAATTCTCCATATATAAAACAAGAAAATTGATGTCACACCAAGGACACAAATAAGTGTAGTTACCTCCATATATGGCTTAATTGTGTATTCTGTATAATAAGCTAGCTCAAGTCTTTAGAATAATGATATGATGGATGATATATAAGAAATATTTGCGATATTTATATAATTAGTAATGTACAATTTACTGCCTTCTGGTTTGAGTAGTTGATGGTTATCATACATGCATTTTTATTATTGTCATGGCAGGTCCTCAACATATGGACTTTGCCACTTAGGCTTGTATTGTAGGGTGATCAAACGGATCTAATCGGTGGTTAAATTCGGACGCTCTCATGTTTTAGGATTAAAAATAGAATGTCAAATTGTAATCTTAAATAGCCTTGGTTAAATTGATGTTTTAGTTTACTCCTTATCTTGCTAACTTTTTTTCTTTTTATTTTAATTATCGTACTTACAAAAAAATAGATATATTGAATAAATGTCGAAAACATTTGGATCTCTTATTCAACTCATCATCTAGAAGTAGACCCATGTTTTTGCTTCTTGTCCAAGGAGACACATGTAGTCCTTTCTCGGTATTGCCTTTCATCTTTTCTTCCTCCTCTTCTTCTATAATTCTCTCTTTTTTTTTTCTTTTCCCTTTTAAATTTTCTGAAGTTTTCTAGAATTATTATAAATAGTATCTATCAACAAGTTATTTAACAAAAACAAGGTTTCATTTTCTCTCGCTTTCTGACGGTATGAAATTAATTTTTTAGCTTACTACTTCAAATTTTTTATTAAAAAAGATAAATGTTATATAAATACATATTAATGAATTCCGTATTTTAACCTCAACCTTCGTCAATATTGTTCTTACTGATTATTTTGCTTTTAAAACATCCTGATAATATGTTTGATTTTTATCTTTTCATATATTCTCATAGGATAAAATCTTTCTAAATAACAGTAGTAAAACACAAGAGGCAAAAAAGGATTTTGAAGTTTTAAAGGGTACATTCTTAATAATGAAGATTAAAATATGAAATTTTTAATCGTATAGGATCACATATTTAATAAATATAATATTAATAATAATTAATAATAATAATAATAATAGAGCAAGAAAAGATTGTTTAAAATATTACATGGATGGAGAGCGTGGAGGGATAGAGTGTGGCAGGGTGCATATGAAGAATTCATGGGTGGGCAATGACATTGAAGGAGGGGGAATTGGACGGCTTAGATTGGTTCTCGCGGTTCTCGCACTAAGAATGGTTCTCGCATAAACTTTTTTCCTATATATATATATATATATATATATATATCATAGTAGTAATAATAATATTTAAAATATAAGTGAAAAACTTAACGATCATCTAATAAGTAAAATGAATAACAAATTTTAAGATACTATTCATATAAATAGTAGAATGACTGAATATCTTTAGAAAAAATGATATGATTGTAGTTTTTATGAAATTGGTTTAGCAACCTTTTGTTATAGGGACTAGGAATAGAAGGAAAAAATGATGTATATTAAAAATAGGAAGCAGCGCTATGCTGTTTTTTAGGCGAAAAGAAAAAAGAGGAATGAGATGGTTTATAAGGATTTAAAATATAAGTAAAAAAATTAACGATCATTTAATAAGTAAAATGAATAACAAATTTTAAGATACTATTTATATAAATAGTAGAATGACAGAATATCTTTAAAAAACAAAATATGCTTGTGGTTTTTATGAAATTGGTTTAGCAGCCTTTTGTTATAGGGACTTGGAATAGAAGGAAGAAAATGATGTATGTTAAAAGAAGGAAGTAACGCTATGCTATTTTTTAGCAGGAAAAAAAAAGAGAAATGAGATGGTTCATAAGGATTCAACCGTAGGTCACTATCCTTATTAAACATATTCCTCACCAATCCATCTAGTTAGCATATAGATAAATCTAGTACGTTTTCTTTTAAATGTAAACATTCGCATAAAAAATGTTATTATTCATAACTCGTATCAAATTTATTAATCTTTTTCACTTTCTAAAATTGTTAATAAATAAATTAAGGTCAGTCAAGTTAAATCGGTAAACATCTTGCAGTAGCAAATTAATTTTTGTGTGAGGAAATATAATAATAACTATTATATATTATTACTATTATTGTCCTTATAAAAAAATTATGTATACTTGATATAAACGTATTAGATTATATTGTTTAATATATATTCATGTATATTAGTTGAGTAAAAAATAAAAACAAAATTCAAATTAAAAGGAAACAAACAACATATCAGAAATTCAAATACAAATTAAAGTATAAATGAAAATTATATTTTAAATTGAAATAAACAAGGAATTAGAAAAAGTGAAAATGAATATCGAAAAATTTCCGAATAAATTTTGGTGAACTGGGTTGACACAAAACTGACACGGTAAAGTAACACGACCCGAACATAATACGAAAATAAATGGGTCAACATGAAACTGACACAAATACGAACGACACGAATCCGATAACCTGAATCCGATCCAGATTACAAGCCTTATTTTAAATTGTACGTGTGTAGAAGGAAACTATACAATGCGTACACTGTTTCTTCTCTCTCTCTCTCCTTTTCAGTCTCGACTCTCCCTTGCCCCCACACATCTCTACTCTAGTATAAATCTGACCACCAAAAAGCAATTATAATAGCCACCCATTGCATAATCCATCTAGAACTGTTTTTCATATGAGAATTGTTAGAACTATTTGTAACACCATTAATGAACCATTAATGCGTACACCTTTCATTAATGAGCCATTTCCATTAATAAATCATTATTTATTTAAATCAAGGGTTGAAATTGGTTCTTCTATGTGTGTGTGTGTGTGTGTGTATATATATATATATATATATATATGGAAACTAATAATTTATTAACATACAATATATGTTGAAGGTGCATTTTAGGAACTCGAAAAAAAAGTCTCTTTTCTCCTGAGAACGTGCATCTCTCCCCCATTTCTCTTCCAAATCAAAGAAAACCCACCACCACCACAAGGTTTCTCAACCGTCACCGACTACCGCTGCTTGCCCGGATGAGCATCCGTCGACTGCAACCCAAGTTTGAAAATCTATTATCGTCAATTTTTCTTCAAGCACATGCCGTCGGCCAAGCATCCTTCCAACACCATAGAAAGGTTTTTGATTTTTGAGAATGGTTTTTGATTTATGGGTTTTGATTTTGTTTCTTGCATTTACAGAGAAAACTTTTTGATTTCCGTGTTTTTGATGTTGTTTTTTGCATTTTCAGCACGTAAATTTAAAAATGCATATCATGTTCTGGGTTTTGATGTTAATTCTTGCATTATCCGTATGTAACTTTAAAAATGCATATGATATGAAAATGTTGTTGCTTGAATCGGATAAAGGGTTTTGAGTTATGGTTTTTATTTTCAGCATGTAATTGTAAAAATGCATATCATGTTCTGGGTTTTGATTGCTTCTTGCATTTTTAGTATGTAACTTTAAAGATACATATGATGTGAATATGTTGTTGCTTGAATAAGAGAAAGGATTTTGATTCCTGAGTTTTGATGTTGTTTATGCATTTTCAGCATGTAACTTTCAATAGTATATCATGTTCTGATGTTGTTTCTTGCATTTTCAGTATGTAACATTAAAAATGCATATGATGTGAAGATTTTGTTACTTGAATCAGAGAAAGGGTTTTAATTTCTGGGTTTTGATATTGTTTTTTGCATTTTCAGTATGTAACTTTGAAGATGCATATGATGTGAAGATATTGATGCTTTTGCATTTTTGATGTGAAAATATTGTTGTTTTGCCTTTTCAAATTGTTGTTTCTTGCATTTTTAATGTGAGAATGATGTTTTTTTGCATTTTAGATTGTTGTTGGAAGCATTTGCATTTTTGTCAAACCATCTATATTTCCGGTTAATCATATTATCTAGATTGCATTTTGTTTATCTATTCATCTAAGTTGCATTTTGGTTATCAATTTTATTTTTGTTGCATTTTGGTTATCATCTTTATATGGTTGCATATTCAATCCGTATGCTTTTTCTGTTTTTTTCCTATAAATATGCTAAAAATACAAACAAAATATTTGCATTTTCAAAAAATCTATCCAAACTATGTCAAGATTTATCTTCAATTATAGAAAATAAGATTCTTAGACTAATGGTATAATTTTTGAGCTTAAATTCATTAAAGTGAGTAAGTTTTGATTAAATAAAGAATGGTGAGGTGGTTTTTTATTTTTATTTTCAAAAATTAGATTTTGAAGAAGAAGGAGGCGCGTAAGTCTTCAAAAATTTTGCATGTTTTCATTTTACCCTTTCTGGAAATTACATGTGTCGCTACCATAAGAGTTCTTTAAGTTCTATATATAAGGATTGTTCTATATATAACCATACCCTGTTTTATATATATAGTCTCATCCTTAAACGTAGATGACATTGTCAAAACTCAGCCATTTATTTAAAAGGATAAAATATGAGTTGGACATTAAAAAAAATGTCATCTCACGCGTCTCTCTTAAAAACCCATATCTTTCTTTTTTTACTATCTTCTTTATCTCTTAAATATTTAAATGGTCATAACTATTTCAATTTCGAGAATTTGAGCAAAAAAATTATACAAATGTACTCAATTTTTAATCTTCTTTCAAATAAGGTCACTCTTCCCAAATTTGTGAAACATTTATTTTGAAAATGCAAACCATATGCAAATGATACAAAAATGTTATATTTGAAAATCATGTGAATCTTTATCATTTTCGGTTGTAACCATGTGTATTTATATCATTGTCGGTTGGAAAGAGTGTATTTATATCATTTTCGGCTAGAAACGTGTGTATTCATATCATTTTCGGCTAAAAACATGTTTATTTATATTATTTTCTGCTGGAAATGAGTCTGCTTTTTATCATTTTCATATGAACAATGTTTTCATTTTGCATGTTGTATATTGTTATCATTTTCATGTGGAAATTGTTATAATTTTTAACTGGAAATTGTTATCATTTTCGGCTGTTCGAAGTCTATAATTATCATTTTCATCTGAATAAAGTTATCATATTGCATGTTGTACATTGTTATCATTTCATCTGGAAAATTATCATTTTCATCTAAAAAATTATCATTTTTATCGGAAACATGTTATTAATTTCAACTGGAAAATGTTATTATTTTCAACTAGAAAATCTTATCATTTTCGGCTAAAAAAGTTATCATTTTCTACTAAACTAGAATTGAAGGGGAAAAAAGGTAATATGTGATTAATGGGTTGGAAAAATTTTATATTACCTTTCATTCTATAATTAGATTAATTAATTACAATAAAATTATTTAAAATTGACTATTAATGTAAAAAAATCTAATGCTTCATATATGACTTTTGTAATCTATACTATATTATAAAACATTTAAACCTTTTGTTTAAACTCTTAATTTTAAGTGTTTTAAAATTATTAAATTGTCCTTCATAAAAACTAAATTGAGTAACTATTATGTATAATTAATAAGATTTTTATATTACATTTTAATAACTAAACTTTACATATTTAAGAAAATCAAAGTCAATACAATTTTTTTGAAAGTTAAAGCCAATACTAATTAATTTAATTATTAAAAAGTATTCTCAATAACTTTTTTTTTAATTATGAAGAACATAATAATAAAGAAAATGAAAAAAAGATAAAGAAAAAAGACATGTCACCAAATGAAAATTATTCGCTGTCACCCTATTACACAAACACCATACTCTCTATATCTTGAAAATTATGTTATAAATAGAAATTATTTGTTGCGACAACATTGCGGGGTTATCATGCTATCTAAATATAAACATAGAAGTTATATGGATCTATGAATTGGTACACGTGCTCAAGAAAAAGAGGAAGAAGTCAAACTTCATACATACTTATGAATAAAAGTCGTCGGGCTCAATTCTTTTGGGTGGAGTTACATACGTGGCACAAAGAGAGTGGATTTGAAAAGGATTCCTGTTAGAAGTCAAATACGGCAATTAAAAAAAAGGGCACCAAGTTTTTCATATTTTGTGAGTCGTCATATGGCAGCGAAGGAGACGTCCCCCAAGGGTTTCCTTGGGGGGGCATTCACGAAGACACACAAACGCAAGATTAGGAGATTGATTTTCCTCTATATTTTTTTAAGGTTTAATTTATCAATATATATATATATATATATATATATATATATATATATATATATATATATATATATATAAGGGAGGGTTCCATCGAGAACAAAAAAAAAATGCGAGAACTGCGAGAACCGATCCCCATCCTTGTAAAACTAAAATATCTACCAAACGACAAGATATTAAATTATGAAAATTATACCAAATTAACGACAAAAATATGCTCTTTAATATGACATCCATATTGCTATATTTTTTTCAACAAAAAAAATTCGTTACATATATGTAACATACCTTATAGTACTGATCACATATATGTTAGTACTGATTACATATATGTAACATACCTTATAGTGATAGAAAAAAAACCCGGCAAAAACGAATTTTTTTTGTTGAAAAAAATATAGCAATATGAATGTCATGTTAAATAGCATATTTGGTATAATTTTCATAATTTAATATCTTGTCGTTTGGTAGATATTTTACGGTTTAGATCGGTTCTCGCAGTTCTCGCATTTTTTTTGGTTCTCGATGAAACTTCCCTCTATATATATATATATATAGTGGAGGGTTTATGCGAGAACCAATCTCGGTCGTTCCTTGGATTTGGGAAGTTTCATGGATGGTGAGCGTGGAGTGATAGAGTGTGGCAGAGTGCTTGTGTGGAATTCATGGGTGGGCAATGACATTGAAGGAGGGAGGATTGGATGACTTAGATTGGTTCTCGCGGTTCTCGCACAAAGAATGGTTCTCGCAAGAACTTTTTCCTATATATATATTTATATATATATATATATATATATATATATATATATATATATATATATATATATATATATATATATATATATATATATAGGAAGAAGTTTCACTGAGAACCATTTTTAATGCGAGAACCGCGAGAACCAATCTGAGCAATCCAATTCCCCCTCTTTCAATGTCATTTCCCACCCATGAATTCCTCGCATACACCCTGCCACACTTGATTCCCCCACGCTCTCAATCTATGAATTTCACTTATCAAATCAACGGCTAAGATTGGTTCTCGCGGTTCTCGCACTAAAATCGGTTCTCAATGGAACTCTCCCCTATATATAACTTGATATTATGTTTTATTGTCTATATCAAAATTTCATTTGTTTTTAATGTATGTATTTTGAATACATAAAAGGGTTTAGTTCCTAAAAGTACATCGAGTTGACACCTTTTGCTATTGTGTATACTCATCTTTCATTACTCCCATTTAATACACCGAACTTTTCAAAATTACCGTTTAATACATCTTAACCTGTGATAGAAGGTTAAGGGTGATGTGGATCAGGTAATTGATGATGTGGCAATAACTTTGATGATGTGGCAATGACTTGGATGCTTATGTGGTATTATTATATTTAGAAGATATTAAAAAAAGAAAAACAACTTTGACCATGGCCAAGAACACCATCAACATTCACATTCACGATTCATCTGGGTTTTTGAGAACCACCATCTTCATCTGCAACTTAGGGTTTGTTTAATCTCCCATGAACAAATCTGAGTTCGAGAACCGCCATCTTCACCATTCGCAGCCACCATCATCAACGAGAACCATCATCGTTCCAGATCTGACTTCGAGAACCACCATCATCGTTCCAGATCATCAATGAGAATCTCATTGCAGATCTGACTTAGACTGTTCAAGGGTTGCTTCATGCGACGGGATTAGGGTTTCGTTTCGCAGCCACCACCGCCTTCAACAACTAGGGTTTCTGATCGGAGGTCACCGTTCCAGATCTGGGCTTCGACTGTTCAAGGGCGATTTGGATTTGATGTTTAAATCTGGAACATGCGACGGGATTAGGGTTTCGAACGACGAGGAACAAGTGATTGCTACAAAGGTAAGTAACTCCATGGCGGCGATCTTGAAGACGAACATAAATCATACAAAGGTAAGTTTATCAATGGTGATTGCTACCCAGATCTTCATCGTGTTCGTCAGTTTCTGATTTGGGGTTTATGAATGTAACAATCTGATTTAGGGTTTCTTTTAGATTAATGTTGTTTATAGATCGATTTAGGGTTTCATGAACAACTTGTTTATAGATTTACTGTTCTTGGTACATAATTGATTTTAGGGTTCATGGTTTCATCTTCAAGTTCAGATCTGTTCTTGGTATAGATTTAGTGTTCTTGCTTTCATCTTCAAAAGATTCCATCTAGCTTGTTTATAAGATTAATGTTAGGATTTCTGGGTTTCATCTTCAAGTTCAGATCTGTTTTTCATGTGTGTTATCTTCATGTTCTTCATCTTCATGTTCAGATTAATGTGTTCTTCATAATGTTTTTATTTTTTTTTATTTTTTTTACTGATGTGGCAACTAAATTAGTGATGTGGAATGCAATAAAAAAAAGAAAAAAAAAGTGTGACCTGCTACCTATTGAAGAGGTAACCCAATGTATAAAATGGTAGTTTTAGGAACTTTGATGTACTAAATGGGAGTAATGAAATATGGTTATACACAATAGCAAAAGGTCTCAACTTCGATGTACTTTTAGGAACTAAACCCTACATAAAAAAGGAAAAGGTGTATAAGTTTAGTACATATAATACAAAGTTTAATACACAAAATAATGACAAACTAAATGTTCGATACATATAATAGTAAATTCTAAACTCTGATACACACAATAGCAATATGTTACAAGTTAGATACATTTTGGTGAACTAAAACCCTTATATTTATTTCTTATTTAGTCAACACTACAAAAAATGTCATTTCTTCACGTTTTGTAAAAAGCGTAATAAAAATTCTAGAATTTATCACACTTATGATTGTGAAAAATAGTTTAACTATATAGATTGGTAGAAAAATTAAAAAAAAACTCTACATTTGTAAATATGTATTTTTGGTTTTAAAAGTTCACTCTTCTAAATATGTAATTTTAGTAATAAATGGAGAATTAGATAAATGCACACTTAAAAATGTAAACCTTTTTAAATTTAGAATTATTTTTAAAATTTTCACGCTTAATAGTGTAAAAATTTTGATAATTTGTTCACACTACTAAATGTGATTTTTATCACAATGTTCGCAATTTTAAATATAGTTATTTGATAGAAATTTGTCACGCTTATTTTTCTGCTTGATTAGAATTTTCTACACCTTTAAAGGTATTAATATCTATACCATATCATAAAGCACTTAGCAATTTTGTTTAAATTCTTAAAAATTAAGTAAGATGAAAATACTATAATATACCTCATTTAAACCTAAAAGGAAACAACTAAATGGAGTTAATTATATTCTTAATTACCATTATAATAACTAAATATTTCATAATAAATAATGTTTTAAAAAGTCAAGTCAACACAAATTAATTTGTAACCTATAAGATATTATAACAAATTAAATAAAAATTAATAAATAGTTAAAACAATACAGATTTGGGAAAGCAGAAAAAAATATGAATGTTGCGGATAAATACTATTGAACATCGTCATAGTGTTTGAATATGATACCCCTACTTTATTAAAAATAGACATATTATCGAGTGAAAATTATTTGTCGCTACCGCATTGCGCGGGTACTATGCTTATTGATAAAAATATGTGGATAATCAATATATTTTTTTTGTAGTAACACGTGCCGTCTATAATATCAATAAGGGTGATTAAACACGATTAGTCCGACAACTATAAAGCTGTCTCGCACTTAAATGTTGAAGAATATACAATGCATTACAGAAGACAAATAATAAATATAAACCCAAATAAACATAAATACATCAAAATTTTCTAAATTGTTTTAATAAAGCGTACATGCAAGTATAAATTATAATGAACAAAAGAATATTTTAGATTGTCTACACTGTATTTTGAACATTCCTTCTATTTTTAAGGTGTTTTTTAAATTATCACAAAAACACGCAAATATAAAAACTAATATAATGAGTATTAAGTTTTAACCTATTTGACCATCCATCTAATTTTTTTGATCCGCTTCCTTCGTAGTTAAATCTTTTAGTTTAATTTTGTATCATCAATTAAAAATCAACTTTGACATCTTAGCAAACATACAATTTCTTCTTTCTATAGTTATGTTTCTAGTCTTCTAAAGTTTAAGGTGCGAACATGTACTGAATAGTCATTGTTGAATATGCATTGTTTTCTACTTTTTAATTATCAATTTTAGTTGATACTTGATACTATTTTAATTAATTTAATAGCACCTCTAATTATTTAATCTGACAAAGGTTACATTCGTTACCTTTAACTTATACCAATTATATAAGGGGGTGTTTGTTTTAGCTTATTATCGTTATATTTTCCGGCTTATTATTTATAAGCCCATTTTTCTTGCTTATTTTCTTATTTCAAGTCATAATAAGCCAGTAAGTTATTAAATAAGTAAAAATAAGAGCTAATTAAAAATAAATCAGAAAAGTAAGCTCACCATACATTTAGCCAAACACCCACTTAGTGTGGATAGATATTATATAAGAGCAAAAGGAATGGGAGAGTACTATGGGGTGTGGTGGGCAAATCACTTGGATGGTGTGTGGTACAACACCATAGACGTGGGAGAGGGGATGCGTTGATTACCACTTTGGTGATAGTGATGTAAGGACCGCTTATTTATTTATATTAATTATGATTATTAAGTGGAGTTATATATGAGTTCAGATATTTGGTGTGATAAGAAGTAACTACTACAAAATTAAGTGATGAATTAAGTGGTCGAAGAAAAAATTGATATGAAGGTATAATAAGTCTAATAAGATGTTACCACTTCTAGCGCTTTAAGATGTCTTATTCTATCTAACAATCGAAAAGATATGTTGGAATAATGAGACTGAGACTCTTTTCAAACGGGCAAGTCCATTGGAGGATGCAAATATATAATTGAATGGATCAATGGAGTGGAAGTATTGGGCCAATAGACCGGTTGTCCAATTAGTTGCTTATGTATTCTTAATTTCTTATATCCTAAAAACAGGCCCATATGCCAACGCATACTCATAAAATATCAACCTTTAAGTTGAGTAATGTTTTATATTGAAAGAAAAGTAACTTTGTAATTAACTTTATAAGGATTATGGGCTACTCTTCTCATAACCGATTGGTTTTGAGTTGGAACCCCATAAGCTTATACTTTATAATTCAAAGTAATAATTAATATTCAAGTAATTTTAGCTTAAGTGAGCTATTTAAAGAAATGCAGTTTTCATCCAATGTTCATATTTAACAAGATACTAGAAACTTGTAAGGGATGAAAATTGGTGATAGTTACTCATGCTTTGGAACTTTAGTCACTTTGTTGTAAAAGTATGTAGCTTATTAATATACATATACATTAGACAAGGCCTTATGCTGCGCCTTTTTAATTTTTCATTATAGGAGTTTTATATAGTGCACCGCTAATATTTATTAAATTGACCTTACAAAACTTGCTTCATATGGTGCAGGAGATGAGGTGGTTAGCACACATGCATTCCTCTTAGTTTGAAGTTCCCGTGTTCAAGCCGCCCCCACCTTATCCACCCTCTTTTATGTTAATCGCTACTTAATTTTCCTTCCAATTTTGCTTTTTTTCTTTCCTCCTCCCTTTTCCTTTTATAATCATGTGATTTTATTTCTTTCTTTTCTTTTTTTTTTCTCTTTGTTGATAACAAAGAATATATACAATATATTTTCTTTTTACTTATATAATTTATAATATTATGTCTGTTCTTTGTCTATTATTTTCTTTTTCTTTAATATATTTTATAATATTATGTCTATTCTTTATCTATTATTTTCTTTTTCTTTATTATAACAAAGAACATAATATATGATATTTTTACTTATATATTTTATAATAGTATATTAGTATATCTATCCCTTATTTTTTCTTTTCTTTATAACAATGAACATAATATATTTTTTTTACATATATAATTTATAATAGTATGTCTTTTCCTTATAATGACACGCATTCAACCATAACATATTTACTTTGTTCAACTTATTTTCTTTTGATTTGTATTATTTCCTATTTCATTGGTTTTCCTTAAGACAATTAATTTAATTTTGTGAAAACTAAAGTTATGTGTGATTTAATTCTATACGTTACTAACTTTATTCCTTTACAATAGTGAACTATGCGTATACTATACATGTAAAATTTGATATGTAAAATTATTATTTTTTGTTATAAATGAAGTTGTAAAATTACAATATATATATATATATATATATATAGAGTAAATATTGTTTCGATATAGTTTTTACTTTAGTTATTCCATATTTTCTTATAGAAACAAAATTAAACTTGACCAAATATACATGCAAAATCATATAATCCTCAAGTTTAGAAATTTTGTCTGAAATAGTGCTTTAATAATATATCTAAATCTTATGGGTCTTTCTATTTTTGTTATTATTATGTGCTTTAAATAATAAATCTAAATCTTATGGGTCTTTCTATTTTTGTTATTATTATGTGCTTTAAATAATAAATCTAAATCTTATGGTTCTTTTAATTTTTGATATTATTATTCATAGTAGACGAGACAAAAAAATTGACATTTTTTACCCATGAGATTATTATAGTACTTGGGTGTCATTAGTAGAATTTATCGACCAATAATTTCAAGATCTCTACGTATACATCATGTTTAACTATGATGTTCTTTATGTTTTTATAACATAAATTTATCCCATAAAATAAAATATATAAAAATATATTAAAAGATGATAATCATAAACCCGTAATAAAATGCGGGCATAACACACTAGTTATCCCACAAAATGAAAGATCGATTATATTACATAATTGTAATAGTATTATTGAATATATCAAGTAACCATAGATATACAATAGAACATACTTTAGTATAAACTATAATAAGAACTAAAACATGTTTTATCGTGTCTAAAGTTTGTGTAGGATTATGTAAGCACCAAACTGAGGTTGTAGAGTAATTATAGCATGTGGAGCATGTGAGTACGATGAAGATAACTCAAATGAAAAGCGTTGCAAAATTATTGCAAGGGCCATTTTTGCTTCTAGCATAGCAAAGTTCTGGCCTATACAAATACGCGGGCCACCACCAAAAGGGAGATACACGGCTTGTCCCTTCGTCACCTTTGAAACACCTTCAGAAAACCTTTCAGGGTTAAATTCGTTCACATCTTCTCCCCAGATATCCTTGTCATGGTGTAAGGTCAAAGTATTTATTTGGAGGATTGTTCCCGCGGGTAAGTTTAATTGACCTACTTTGGTTTCTTCATGTATTATGCGCCTTAGTGATATTGCTGGTGGGTATAGCCTAAGAACCTCGTTGAAGATCATGTTCATCTATTACGTAAATGAGAGATTAAGTTACATAATAAATATAACGTCAACCAGGATTTGTTAAGACGAAAAACTTACAACTTTCAGATGACTCAAGCCATCAATATTTGGTTTTTTATCTCCAAATACATGTAAAACCTCCTCTCTAGCACGTATTTGCCAATCATTATGTTGACCTAATAAAATCATGGTCCAAACAAGCATATTTCCTGTGGTCTCTTGGCCTGCGAAATAGAAAAGCTTGCATTCCTCAATTACTTCATTTATGCTTAGTCCGGAATTGCTATCCTTGTGTGATTTAATTTCTTCGTAATTGGAATCCAAAAGTATGCCCAAAAGGTCATCCTTGCTAGCTCCCGTAGCTTTCATCTCAATAACTCGTTTGTTAATAATTCTCTTTATTGAGTCTTTCACTTCCCTTTCACACTCTTTCATTCTCTTATTGTCTTTTGTTGGCAAGAATCTATGTGAATGTTATTTGATCAAGCAAATTTTTTTCGTAAATAAAGACATCATTGCTATAAACATCATACAAAAAGTGTTCGTTTGGAAACTAACTTACATTGATCCTGGAATGTAAATCGAATTCATAGCCTTCATAACCAACTCTGCTTGTTCTCTTTGAAGTTCAAATATCTTTCTTCCCTCCTCAAAATTACTACCAAACATTGTACGTGATATTACATCACTTGAAAATGTCTGAAGATAAGGCCATACATCCACTTCACATGAGCTTTTTGTGGTTACCATTTCCTCCCATTTATCCATCATCTCACCGCAACTCACATAAAGCGCAGGTACCATATGCTGCACAAAGAAAGATAGGTGCAAATAACCAAATGTATGTTGTTATTCAAGATATAACACTAACTAGTTACATGATATGTAACGAAAAGAGAAAACGCAAAAGCAAGAAACCTTGAGCTTCTCGATGTGAAATACGGGATTGATGATTTTTCTATGCTTACTCCATTGATCACCCTCTGTGTCGAGTACACCTTTCATTAACAACTTTGTTGAAGGATTTTCCCTTGCCTTCTGGAACTTAACATAATTTGTCAAGACCTCTCGTATTATAGTTGGTTCGGATATATGAACCACCGGTGTTGTTCCCATCCATGTAAAACAGTTCATACCTAATATACATAATTTATTATAGACAAAAACACAAAACATAAACGCAAATTAAATTCCACAGTTATAATACTTTTCTAGAGAATATACAATAATAATAAAAACATCATTACGTGACATATTATACAGTGCGAGGAAAGTTTCTAAAAAAATTGTCCCGCTATTATATTTATTTTTGTTAAATATTTTCCCACTCATAATAATATCAGTAAATACTAAAATGGGTTTCTAAGATTTTTTTTTTCTAATTAAATTGTGTTTGAGTATTCGAGAAAAGAATACAACTATGAAGTGTAAATTTTAGTGGTATTAATTTATATTTATTTTATCTTTTTATGGACACTTTAAAAATATTTTTTTTGTTTATGCTTATTCTAGTTGGTTTAATAAAGTACGAATTATGTAAGTTATTTGAACTTATATATAACACATCGTAACATACGATACGGCTACATTTTAAAGCGCAAAAAATATGACTAATCATAATACTTCTGGAATTTCAAATTGAATATAAACTAATTAAATACTTTTTGAATTTAAAATTGTATATAAACTAATTATTTGAATTTAAAAATGCATATAAACTTTTTTTTTCACTTTTTTTAAGAGTGAAGAAAATTAATTTATCTAGACTTAAGAATTTCTTCAAACGTAAGGGGAAAAGCGCGAAGAAACATGGTTAGAAAAATAGATACTCTTCAAAGTTTCGACAAACTTGAGTTTTACGTTTTTGTGAGCATTGACATTTGATTTACTGTTTCAAGTATGAATATTGATAAAAAGCGTATATTTTTCTTGCTTAAAAATGTAATCATCTTATAAAGATTCATCATAAATGTAAAAAATTTGAAAATTCCTTACAAATTATTATAGGACAAGACAACTAATATATAAACAACAAGATAGAGCATAAACAGATCGAATTAATCAAAAAATCGCGAATCAAAAGGTACATAGATACCAAGCGAGGTGAAGGTCTTGTGAAAGAAGGGCAAGACGCGAGGAGCAATATCATGAGTTAGACTCATGGGTTTAGACTCCGCTTCTTTCATCATATTCGCCATCTCTTTAAAATCTCCGAACAAGAATCTATAAGAGCTACCCTTAAGTCCTTGATCTTTTAGAAACTTCTCCATCTTCTTTGGTTTAAACCATGACCAATTTGCAATTCTCTGTGTACAAAACAGAAAAATCGATGCTACCCCAAGAACACACATAACAGTAATTACCTCCATGGTTTGTGTTTTATCTAAAAGAAAAAGAAAACTTGATTTATAAGTTGTTTGAAGTTTGATATGCATGTGATGAGAAGAAATGAGAGTATTTATTGATGAGTAATCTACCACTTTCTACCTTGTAGTTTAAGAGTTGATGGTTATCATCCATGCATTTTTTTATTTTTGTCTTGAAAGATCCTCGACATGTGGCTTTGTTGTAGAGTCATATTCGGTTTTTTGACAGAAAACATATTCATCCACCAAATTTACATCTTATATTCTTAATAAGACTTGAACCCTCAACCTCTAAGAAGGAGATACACCTTAGTTACATCTTAGTGGAGAGTCATATTCAATTAGCTAGTCAGTTTCTTGAAAGAATCATGACACATCACACACGTACACCACAACAACTAGTGTTTTGTCCATGCAGTGTTTGAATACGTAAGTAAAATGTATATATATGATACATTTTATACATATTGTTTATAAAAATTTAAACTTATTCACGTCTACAAGTTTATAGTGTAATATTAATATGTTTTTCGTATTCATTGTTATTAATAAAGATAATATTTATGTAATAGATAAATGAAAAACCATCCTTAAAGATAGATCTGATCTGATGGTTCATAATGGTTTCTTAAATTCTTTATGTAAACGCGATTTTTATTGATCATTTATATATATATATATATATATATATATATATATATATATATATATATATATATATATATATATATATTGGTGTTCATTGTTCGGATTAGGTTCTATTACGATACGTTAGTACATATACATTTAGCCATTACGCTTAAATATAAATTTGTAAATACTTTACAAAATCAGGTTACTAAACCATGAAAGATCAATATAATATATTCTTTATAAAATTTTGAGTGCACCAACTATTTAACATACACCTTAGTTCATAATAAATCATTTATATTTTTTATATAAATTTTCTCTTAATAAAACAAAATTTTAAAAATTATATATTTTTAATTATTTTATTGAAAGACCAAGAAATCATTTATTATATCAACTATGATACATAGAGGAAACTAATATAAGAACATATACATTGTTTCAAGAATTACCTACACAATGCTATTAATTGATAACAAACAATTAAGAATATACTAATATTTTAAATTTGTCGTATATACAATAAAAATTTATACCAAAACGGAGATAAAAATGAGATGGTCGCAAGTATATAATTATTTTTTCCCTAAACAAAATATATTACAAGTTATTAAACATAATTTATAAAAACCTATTATTAATTACATTAATATACAAAATTTTATAAAACACTTCATATTTTTATAAAACCCCTCAATTATTTTATAGAATATTCTCACAATTTTTAACCTAGACAGTAAAGTTATAGAGACATCAAAGTCATAATTATTATATATGACAAATATCTTTTGTGTATAATATTTCGTTTTTTAAACAACATATGAATTTATTTGAAAAACTAACAAAATACTAGAATCTATAAAAGGAAGAATAAACACAAAATGTTGAAAATAAAAGTAACAGATAAGTACATTTTCGTCTTTGTTTTTATCTTCTTTCTAGCTTCTTGTTAAAACTTTACTAATAAATAAAATCTTCCGTGGTTACAAAAGAAAAGGTAGAAAGGCACATCAGATTTAAGCTTTAACCCATGAATTAAGATCAATAATACTAAGCGTTACCAATTAATTAAACTTGTGTCAAAAGAGGAAAGTTTTATTCCAAAGACGAATTCTTTTAGGACTATGGATCCGTGTGAATGTTGGTTCCTTTTATTTATTTTTTATTTTTGAACAACAAAATAATCGTTGATACTAAACTATTTATAGATCTATAACTTTTGCTCGCAACAGGATTTAAATCTATGACCAAAGATAATAAGGAACACATTCCAACATCTTATACTGCTAGGCTACGAATTCTTTGGTAATATTGGTTCCTTTTATAACATATGTTCAATCTTAATTCTCCATCACCACGTACTTTGCAAGATGATCGAGCAAGGTACGTTATGGCCAACACATAATTCGATAAGTACAATTAGTTTTAACTAGGGGTGTGCTCGGTTCGGTTTGGTTCGGTTTTGGGGTAAAACCGAAACCAAACCGAAATTTTCGGTTTTGAAAAAATCCAAACCAAAACCATTCGGTTTTTCGGTTTTCGGTTTTCGATTTTTGGTTCGGTTTTTGGTTTTTGGTTCGGTTTTGGGCTGTCAACTATGTATACACTTGATCTTTCAGAAGAAATCAATGTAACATAGTATAAACTAATAGAATGAATCTGAATATTTCAGTGACTAGTAAACTACAAAATCAGAATCATAGTTGGAGCCTGGAGGTAAAAATCAAGAAAAAACAAAGTGAAATGGAAAATAGATTACCTTAAAAATTAAGTAAAAACAATACTGGAGTTCTACAAAATCAAAATCATGACAGATTTTCGGAGTTACGGTGGCGAACGCAAAGTCGTAGTCGTAGTCCTAGTCGGAGGTGTAGTGTTGTTTGGAGAACGGTGATCATAAACTCATAGTTGTAAGAAATGAAGTGCCAACACCAAATACGGCCTACTTCGATTTCCCTGTGGCTTATGTGAATCGAGAGGATGTGATCTTTGAATCTATGAAATTGAAACACCAGGACAAAGCCTCCTTCAGTTTTCCTTCGGGATGAGGAGCCGACAAAAATGGGAAAAAGGGCTTTACTTTTTAGTGAAGTAGGAGGAGTGGGGTACAGTTCTTATTCCATTTACAAAAGGTTTTACTTTTCAGACATACATAATTACCATTATATCCCTTGATGAAATAGATGAGTTTGTCTTTTAGTAAATGGTTCGGTTCGGTTTTGGGAATCGGTTTTTGAAACATAAAACCGAACCAAACCGAAATTTTCGGTTTTTGGAAATTTAAAAACCAAAACCATTGGTTTCTATATTGGTTTGGTTTTTTCGGTTCGGTTTTTTCGGTTTTTTCGGTTTTTGGTTCGGTTTCGGTTTTTCATGCTCACCCCTAGTTTTAACATATTTTAAAGATTTCATCACTGATAAAATATAAAAAACTTATATATGTGATGTAAAACAGTCATAAGATATCAATAGACTGTATTGCACAAAACTAATGGGTGTGATGTAAAAAGCATTACCCATTAATTTTATTTAATTCTCAGTGCCTGCCTTTTATATATTCTCCAAAAATATTTACGTCTCAAACTTTCCAAAATATCAACATTTCGTACGTGGATCGAGAGAAAACAACTCACTAGCAAACTTATATAATATATATAGACTCTTTTAATCCCATACTTAATTATTTGGTTGTAATAAGTGATGTAATGGGTGCAGTTAGAGTCATGTTAATATTTCATTCATGTAATGGGTGCCTGCTTTTTATTAAATGTTCCTTGATATATGAATTGGTTTTAAAAAAGGGTTAATTTATCAAGATTTATTAAATTTGTTAAGTTTTATCATCATGCATATCCAACTGTAAAAGTTTCTCTTATGTGTATTAAACTTTTAAGTCATTGCTATTGTATGTATTTACTTATATAAAAACGAAACAAATGTATAAGTTTAATAGATACAATATAAAGTTAAATACTCACAATAACAACAAATCAAATGTTTGAAATACAAATTTTTTTTGAAAGACAATGTTTGAAACACAATTGAAAAGTTTAATGTCTGATACACACAATAACAAAATGTGATAAGTTTAATACATTTAGCGAAGTAAACCCTTATAAAAATACTAGAACTTATACATTAATGAAATGTATTAAATAATTATTAAGACGCGAAAGAAATAAAAATTTAAAACAATGTTATATAATAAAATCTTAGAAAATAATATATTCAAACCGTGAAGAAGTGTTTGTATATTACACGGTTTATCAAAATTAATCTAATGATTAGGGGTCGCTCAATAAAAAAATAAGTAACTATTTAAATGGATATAATACTCTCATAGTCTAAATTGGTTATCAAATTTAGTGACAAAATTTTTCAGTAGTGAATAATCTATATGGACATATCTCAAAATTGAAACTAAGATGAAACTTAATAAACTGTTATGATATTTAAATGAATTGATTATTGTTATTTAAATTGGTCGATCTAATGGATATACAAATTGAGTTTTGATATTTTTAAAAATTTAGAACATAAAGCGACGAAAATCTACCAAGGTATAAAGTTAAAATTAATTTTAATTTTAAACAAATAAATGATTATAATTGCTCAATTAAAAAATATTATTAATTTTGATTAAATGAAATGTTAGGATTATCAAATTAGATTGGTTAATGTTAATCTTTTGATATTATTACTATTTTCAAAATATAACGTGTTTACTTTCGCCGTAATCTTTTATTTATTTTATTATTCGATTTTCAAAACACTATGATTTAGTTCCTAGTTTTTCTAATGTATATCGTTTGCTCGATGATCAGTTTACTTATAAACAATAATTATCTCATAACAATTTAATGTAACTATAATTACGGAATAATCCTCAAAGTTTTAATTACTTTTCGGTTTAACCCTCAAAAAATTTTTTAATATAGAATAACCATAATGTTTTTTTAACCTGTTACTTATGCCCTTATCTCATGTGTTTACCTAGAATTGCCGGTTGCCTTCAGATTAGGGCTTGAAACTCACGACGCAAAGAAGTCTACGCAGAATAACCATTCACAATTTTGAAGCCACTGAAATCAAACAGCAGGAAGCAGCCATTCACGAATTCAAAGCCCTTAAAATCTAACAGCTGGAAGTAGCCATTCACGAATTCGAAGCCCTTAAAATCGAACAAAAGGAAGCCACTCACGAATTTGAAGCCCTTGAAATCGAACAGCAGGAAGCCAATCACGAACCAATCGACAGCAGGTACCTTTAAATCGAACAACAGGAAGGAAGTGAAACACGATAGCAACAGAAAGCATTTAATCCAACAGGAATTGAAATGATGTTTGACATTTACGGTTTTGCTCTACTCATCTCCTTCGACAGTTAGGATTTTGCATTGTTCATCTACTTCCAGTTCGACTGATATGGCTGCTTTGCTCTTGTTCGACAGTTTGGGTTTCAACTTCTAAACTGCCGCTCTGTCGTAATTTTTTTTTAAAAAACTGGGGTAACCTTCTCAACCGGTAGAAGGTATTCTTAATCCCTTTTTAAAAAAGAAAACACTGAATTGAGGATTAAAACAAAATTCAAATCAAACATTATGGTTATTTTGTGTTAAAAAAAACTTTGAGGATTAAACCAGAAAACAAGTAAAACTTTGAGGATTATTTCGTGATTAACCCTTAATTATATTATATATAGTATTTAACTTATTATTGTAATAAAAGTAAATAAACATTATCTATTATATTTACACTATTTATTAAATTTAATTAGAGTTAATTACATATTTGGTCCTTGAACTATGTCACTTATTACACTTACGGTCTCTAAACTACGTTTATTATATTAGAAATCCCTGAACTAAATTTTTTGTCACACTGATAGTCCCTGATCACTTAAAAAGACGGTACTATCCATTTTATTTAAATTTATTATATTATTTTAAGTTTTGTTTATTTAAGAGTAAATTACACCAATCGTCCCTGTGGTTTGCCACTAATATCACTCATGGTTCTTGTGATTCATTAATTACACTGGACGTCCATGTGGTTCATACTTTGTAACGTCTGTAGTCCCTGGTCCACTTAAAAAGACTAAAATACCCCTAACCCCTTTTTTAATTCTTTTTCTTGATTTTAAATTAGTTTTAAATACTTTTCTAATTTAAAAATAATATATTAATAATTAATAAAAACAAACAAACAAATACTCCCCCCTCCCGTCGATCTCTTTTCCCCTCACCGGTGACCTCCGCCTTTCGTCTCTGTCTCTCTCTATACTCCAGCTCCTCGCCGGAGGAGGCTAACACCGCCGGTGGTTTTTGTCTCTCTCTGTACTCTCTCTCTCTCTCTCTCTTTCTCACTCCCAAACCCACATCTCTCTCTCTCTCTTCTCTGTGAAACTCGTCCCCCACAGGCAACCACCGTATCTCTCACCCACCATCTCCCCACCTTGCCGGAGAAGCCTACAACCACGAAGGACCATCGCAATCGTCGTGAAGACCACCACGATACCGCCACCATAGCAGCACATTCAGATCTGGGTTTGAGAAAACCCTAAATCCGTCGCCAACAAACGCAGCACCACGAAGACCGCCGCCAACCACCTCCTCTCTCTCTCTCTCTTCTTGTGCCGGCTTCTGCGCTTGAGAAAACCCTAAATCTGTGAGGGGATTCCGACCGCAGGAAACAAATCCGGTGAAGGTTAGGGTTTGTTAAGCTTAAAGTTTGTTCTTCATCTTGAATGATCTTTGATTATTCTTGTTCTTTTTTGAAAAGAAGTCATGTATGTAGATGAAACATGAATTCATAAACCACCGTATTTCAGTGTTGTATGTAACAGATTTGGGTGTTCTTGATCTTGACCTACAGTGTTCTTGTTTGTTTTGGTTTGTTCTTGATTTTGTGTGGGTGTGTTCTTGCTACAGAGATGGGTGTGTTCTTGAGATGGGTTTGGTTTGTTCAGATTTGGGTGTTCATGTTTGGTTTGGTTTGTTCTTGACCTACGGTGGTGCAAGGGATCGACGGGGAGGGGTGGTGACCAGAAACTTTTGGGTATGGTGGTGGTGAGTGGTTACGGCGGCGGTGGTGACCTATGGCGGTGGTGCAGGTGGTGGTGGTGACCGACGGGAAGGATTTGCAGTGGTGGTGGTGGTGCAAGGCCGGTGGGGGAAGGGTTCGACAGTGAGGGTTCAAAGGGGGTGGTGGGTGTTTGTTTTTTTTAAATTAATTATTAATATATTAATTTTAAATTAGAAAAGTATTTAAAATTACTTTAAAATCAAGAAAAAAAAATTAAAAAAAAGGCGTTAGGGGCATTTTAGTCTTTTTAAATGGACCAGGGACTACAGACGTTACAAAGTATGAACCACAGGGACGTCCAGTGTAATTAATGAAACACAGGGACTATGGATGAAATTATTGGCAAACCACAGTGAGGATCAGTGTAATTTACTCTTTATTTAAATATTAGTAAATTATATTAAAATGACATAATACATGTTAATTAGAACTTAAATACATACTTAATATGTTCATTACCACAACCGGGTTCTACCACCGTCCACCACCGTCTACCACACATCCACCACCATTCACCACCGTCTACCACCCGTCCACCACCATCCACCACCGTCTACTACCCAACCACCACCGTCTAGACGTCTACCAATAAACCACCACCATCCACCACCGTCTGCCAACAACAACCACCATGAACCATAACCAAAATCCTGTAAAGAAACCTTATTTTTTCTTAACAAGAATCAACCAAAACCCCAAGAACAAAGATCTGGGGCATATAACACAGATCTAAAACACAATAAAAATCAGTTAGTAAAACCTAATCTGCTCGAAACTTTAATCAACACAGATCTCAATCATCGACACCCAAATAACATAGATCTGAACATGCTAAACAGATCCAAGAAAAAGAGTAGAAGACGAAGATTGCGGTGGAGAAAACCCTAATCCGAATCGTGTCTGTGTGTGTTGAGAGGAGAGGCGGTGGTGTTGTTCGTGAGTGTAGAAAACCCTAATCTGAATCGTGTTTGTGACGAGGGTAGAAGATAGGGCGGTAGACGACGGTGCTGCTTGTACTTTGCGACGAGGGAAGAATCGAAGGTGGTCTGCTGTGTTTGCGATGGTGGGTGGCGGAGGTACTGTTCACCGGCGGTGGTAGTTAGGTCTGGTGGCCGGCGGTGGTGGTTAGGTCTGGTGGCCAGTGGTGGTAGTAAGAGGAACCAGAGAGAAAGAAATGAGATTGCAATTTGAAGATATATATGTGTTTCTAATAAATATTAATAGTATTTATTAAGTTTAATATTATTTTTGAATTATTTATATTTTAAAAAAATATTAGAAAAAGAAATTAAGGGAAAATGGTCTTATTAATGGATAAAGTAAGGGAATTTTGGTATTTTCACTTGCACAAGAGACTATCAGTGTAACAAAAATTTAGTTTAAGGATTCATAATGTAATAAACGTAGTTTAGGGACTATATATAATAAGTAACATAGTTCAATGACCAATATGTAATTAACTCATTTAAATAATATTTTTTTCACTTTCATTTTAGATAAACTAAATAAATATGACGTAATATATTTAATTAAGAATTGATTAAATAGACACCCCTAACCTAACTAGTGTAATACCCGAGCGGTGCTCGGATAGATAGTTTCAAATCCAATATTTATATAGAAAAAACTACATTAAAAAAATACACAACTTATGTCCATCACAAGCAAACATAAATAAAACTATGTATCAGAGCACCACTCAGGTATTACATTAGTTTGGATGAGACTCAAGATGTATATGTGAAGTTTTAATTATGTATCATTAAGCAAAAATAATATTTTTAATTCAGTTTTAATTATTGTATTACATGTTTCAATCTAAAAAAGATAAGAGTATAAAGTAGAATATAAATTTTTAATAATTATATTGAAGCAATAAGCTAGTTCACATAAATCAAAAGTAAAAGACGATATATATATATATATATATAGAGGAGGGTTCATGCGAGAATTGTTCTTAGTGCGAGAACCGCGAGAACCAATCTCAGCCGTTCCACGGATATGGGAAGTTAAACGGATGGAGAGCGTGGAGGGATAGAGTGTGGCAGGGTGCATGTGAGAAATTCATGGGTGGGCAATGACATTGAAGGATGGGGAATTGAACGACTCAGATTGGTTCTCGCGGTTCTCGCACTAAGAATGGTTCTCGCATGAACTTTTTCCTATATATATATATATATATGAGAACGTTCAAATGAGAATGAGATATTAATTGAGAATGGAAGACTAAATCTTAGCCGTTCATCTTGTAAGTGGAATTCATGGATGGAGAGTGTGGGGGAATCGAGTGTGGCAGGGTGCATGTGAGAAATTCATGGGTGGAAAATGACATTGAAGGAGGGGAATTGGACGGTTGTGATTGAGTCTCCCATTCTTAATTAATTTAAGGTTCTCATTTGAACTTCCCACTATATATATATATATATATATATATATATATATATATATATATATATATATATATATGGGAGGGTTCCATTGAGAACCGATTTTAGTGCGAGAACCCCGAGAACCAATTTTAGCCGTTGATTTGATAAGTGGAATTGATGGATGGAGAGCGTTGTTAATCAAGTGTGGTAGAGTGTATGTAAGAAATTCATGGGTGGACAATGATATTGAAAGAGGGGGAATTGAACGGTTCAGATTGGTTCTCGCGATTCTCACACTAAAAATGGTTCTCAACGGTACTTTTTCCTATATATATATATATATATATATATATATAACTCAAGAGTAGTCACCTCAAAAGTCTACTATTTACTATTTTAAACTTGGCAAAAGTCTTTTTAAAGTACAAATAAATTAAAAATACACAATTTTTCAAGCTTTGCTACTGCAAACTATAATAGAGCAAAGAGTGATAACACCCTTACATATCCAATACAACATTGTCCACCACTCAACACCCCACTTTGGGACTGTTAGATAAAACAGAATAATTAAAAGTCTGAATGGTTTAAAGCTCTGAATGTACATGATTTTGAATAAAAAACCTATTTATTAATACTTCTATTTATATATATAGGAAGGTTTAAATGAGAACATTAAATTAAATGAGAATGAGAAACTCAATCTCAGCCGTTC
Source organism: Pulicaria dysenterica (assembly GCA_947179395.2). Taxonomy (NCBI): domain Eukaryota; kingdom Viridiplantae; phylum Streptophyta; class Magnoliopsida; order Asterales; family Asteraceae; genus Pulicaria; species Pulicaria dysenterica. Next base: position 108,088,894 of record OX359288.1, on the reverse strand, counting down.
AATTCCCCTTCTTCAATTACATTGTCCATCCATAAATTCCTCACATGCACCTTGCCACATTCTATTCCCTCACGTTTTCCATCCATGAATTTCATTTGCAAAATAAACGGCTAAGATTGAGTCTCTTATTCTTATTTAATTTATTATTCTCATTTGAATCTTATATATATATATATATATATATATATATATATATATATATAAATTATTATTTTTATAATTAACATAATAGATAGATGTAGAAAGCCGAATATGACATAAATATATATACAACATCATATGTGTACATATTTAATATTATATATGCTTTTAAAAAAAAATCTAATATTTTATATATATATATAAAGAATAAAATAAAAAGCTAAAGAAAGGTGTTTGTTTTTACTATGTAATTTGACTTTTGTCTTTGTTTTTTACTGCACACCTACACCTTGAGCCCCTCATCCACGACCCAACAGTGTACTAATCCTTGAGCCTCTCACCCAAGAGGCCAAGACCCAACAGTATACTTCTTGTAAAAGCCCACACCCCCACTGCCTCACTATCATCGAGTCCTCTCTGAGTCTCTGGCCGATAAAAAAAAGAATATGTGTCCTCTTTCCATATCTCTCGACCTCTTCTCTCATCAGCTCTCTAAATTGTCCACTGCCACTGCACGCCGTCGCACACTGCTACCGACCCGCTGTTGCATACCGCCATTTCCTCCCTGACGCACATCGCCACTACACACCGTCGAACACCGCCACCGCCTCGCTGTTGCAGACCTCCACCGCCTCATCGTAGCACACCGCCACCGCCTTCCCGGTGCACACGCCATGGCACGCCGCTACTGCTCACCATCATCTTAGGTCTGTAAGTGTGTTAGGTGTGTTTGAGTGTGTCATCTCAGATCCGGATGTTTCTAGGTTAGATTTTAGGCGTTAACGGTAGTGGAATTGAGGATCACGGCGTTACCGATAGTGGTTCACGACTGCACCTTTGATGATTCACTGTTTTCTGATTTCTCGTATTTCTTTTTCATTTTCGTTTGTCTTGTGTCTTCATCCGTTTCTATTTCTTATATATTTGGTTTTTTATGGTTACTGGGATGATAAGGGTCTTGATTACATCTGAGTCTAATCCGACGGCTATATAAAATAGAGAGTTTAAAAGGCTAGGATTTAAAGTTGGATGAATCTGACGGTTCAAAATGAAGTTTAAACACGGCAGTTACACTCACCTGACACAATATATATATATATATATATATATATATATATATAGGAAAAAGTTAATGCGAGAACCATTGTTAGCGCGAGAATCGCGAGAACCAATCTAAGTCGTCCAATTCCCACTCCTTCAATGTTATTTATCCACCCATGAATTTCTCACATACACCCTGTCACACTTTATCTATCCACACTTTTCATCCATGATACTTCCCATATTAAAGGAACGACTGAGATTGGTTCTCGCGGTTCTCGCATGAACCAAATAAAATGACACTCCTAACTAATTTTTTATCCTAACTAATCTTTTTGTTCTAACCAATTTTATTCTAATTTGTAACTTTTGTCTTTTTTAGATTTATTATTATTTAAGAAAATATGATTGTTTCGTTATGTAATTTTATATTTGATATATAATATGATTTGTTCTAATAATGAAGACTTAGAAAAGTATTTATTTTTTTTGCAACAATTAATATATATTTCATATAATAAATTTTATGAGGATAAAAATAATATCATAATAATTAGTATACCCGAATCCCGATCAACAAAAAATATTGATACTTGCATCAAAGATTTTGTTGTCTTCATTTGAGTTAAACGTCTTTTCTACAAATGATACAAATCATAATAAAATAAGAAATGAAATTTTAAACTAATATTATATATTTAAAATAATTAAATCAAAATTACAATTAAAAAATTAAACTAAAACTAACAACTTTTAATTAAAAAATAAATAAAATTATAATTTACCGCTTACCTCTTTAAGACACCAACCCCCAAAAGGCCAAAATACCCGACATTTTCTAATCTTCTCCACTCCCTATGCCTCTTTAAACCAACAAACACATCTCCTTCTCTCCCCCCACTTCCCCTCCCTCTCCTAACCAACCAGCCAACCGCCGCCAGCCTCCACCATTGGCTAACACCACCACCGTCGCCGTTGCTAACACCACCACCGTCGCCATTGCTAACACCGCCGTTGCCTTCACCGTCTGCTACCAACACCACCTCTGCGGCTCTGCACCATCTATGAACACACCGCCGCTCCGCCATCTGCTAACGCTGCCTCCTTCACCGTCTGCCGACACCACCGCCACCTCCACCATCTAAGAACACTACCGCTGCTCCGCCATCTGCTAACACCGTCGCCGACATCCACCATCGCCGGTGATGAGCAGGTTTCCGGTGGCGGTAGTGACTGTATGGCGTGTATTAAAATAAATTTGATTACCTTGTTATCACTCGGACTAATAATAACTTTACTCATCCATCTAAAGTTATACTTATAACTATAAATCTGGATTTAGATGTATCCTTCAAATAGGATTTTAAAATTTTAAAAAATATAGATTCTATGAGTTGTAACTTGGGCAGTTTTACTTGTACAAACTCTAATCAGACATAGATTTAAGAGATTATAAATCTTGTGAAATGTTTAATATAGTCCAAAGTTTTTGTGTAGTCCTGAGTGATAAATCTCAGCCACAAGATTAAAAAAAAGGTAAATGCCCAACAGCACCTCGGGACACCACCGCCGCCGACCACCACCTCCGGCCACCCCAATCACATGTGATTAAAGCACAATCACATGTGATTGAAGCACAATCACATGTGATTACCGCCAACCACCACCACCGACCACCACCTCCGTCCACCACCACAGCCGCCGACCACCACCTCCGGCCGCCGCAATCACATGTGATTGCACACCGCCAACCACCAACACCGACCATCACCTCCGGCGACCCAATCACATGTGATTGAAGCCACAATCACATGTGATTGCACACCGCCAACCACCACCATCGACCATCACCTCCGGACACCACCACCACAGCCGCCGACCACCACCTCCGGCCGCCGCAATCACATGTGATTGAAGCCACAATCACATGTGATTGCACACCGCCAACCAATACCACCGACCATCACCTCCGGCTACACAATCACATGTGATTGAAGCACAATCACATGTGATTGCACACTGTCGGCCACCACCACCACCACCGACGACCAGATCTTTTTTTGAAGCATCAAACGACGAATCTGAGACCAGATCTGAACTCCTCTTATCAAACCGAGTTGAACCACCACCATCCCCACCCTAAACAACTCCGGAAGCCGGCGAATTTAGCCTCGTCGGCGCCGGATCTGAGAAATAAAACGCCGGATCTTTTTTTGAAGCATCGAACGACGAACCCGAGACCAGATTTGGACTCCTCTCATCAAACCGAGTTGAACCATGTGCGCCACCACCATTAACTCCGGTCGTGGTGGTCGGATTTTGCAGCGGCGGCCATGGTGGCCGGAGTTTGCTCGATTTCTCGTTAATGGAGGATCGTGAGGATGATCAGGCTCCATAGTCTTGTAGAGGAATCAAAACCGATCACCCTCACCAAAAATCACGGTGATCCGACGGTGGGATCGCCGGAAAATGCTTTGTTGATCGTGTGGCTGAGATTTGTCCCTCAGGACTATACAAAAAAGATGGACTATATTGAATACAACTCTATAAATCTTATCCTTAATGTAATTAATTTTGATTTTTCTGAGATGTCTATTTAGCAACACCAACATCTCTTACGTTATAGATATGTTTGTATTTACAACACGAACACACTCTTCGTCGTGTATCACTCAACTAAGCAATTTTATTTATAAAATTAAGATTAACTTTAATTTTTATTTTTAGTCATTCGTCTAAATTATTAATTAAGTGCTTTTATAGTTATATTCTAAATAAATCATGCATAATTACAACCATCCATCATGCAATATCTTGGATAAAAGTTTCATCTTTTCTTAACATAAAATTTGAATTCTGTTTTACGATTTGTGATATTGCGTACTTAGACATGGAAGTTTTGATTTATAATACTTACTACCTGTAATATATTAGAATTAAATTTGAATATTCCCATGATTTATACTCAAAATTCAGTTATAGTTCTAATGAAATAAATGGCTACGATTGCATATTTATTAATGAGGTTAGTTTTGTTTAAATAAATAATTAAGATTATATAATTGAGATGATGAGTGTAAATCTTTTATCAATATACTTCTTTAAGTTCTTTTAACATCAAATTTACAAACGTAAACAAAAAAAAAATGTCCATAATCACATTTACTTTGTAACCATCACTTTGTGATCACTTAAAACGGTAGCAAGTCTCACTTTCTATTATAATCACATACAAGTTTTTTCTTTCACCATTCAGCCCCGTGACAATCATTCTCTATCATAATGAATTTCGAGATCACATAATACTCATTAACTAATTAAAATATATATACTAAAGAAAGAGAAACAAATAAGCCCTTTCTGACCACATATGTAACAAAAAATAGAGACTCCTACTGCATGCAAAAACCACGCAACTAATGAAAATATGATGGCTACTAGTCTACCACACCTCTAGACCAAAGGGTGAAAAGTGGTGTTTTCTTTGACCCCACCGTTGTCTAGTCCACCACATCCATACTCTGCCGACTCTTATGTTGTAGAGTGATGAACACTTAGTACTCACTCCATCATTTTGGAATCACTCATGACTCAACTTATTCATTGTCCTTTTAATACAAAGTTTATATTCCATAGGAATATATGATATATTTTTGAAATAGAATATACACTCTTAAAACAAATACATTCATCTAGACAACCTCCAAAGCTACTTTCTTTTATCTCTTTTTGACAACATCGATCTCATCCTTAATAACCACACACTTACATCGATCACCATCAATATCAGTATCATCATCGTAAACCTTGTGTTCATATCGACATTCACCCTTCATCCCTCGTTAAACCACCTATCAAAAGTAGCAGTTGGTAGCAACAACACTGTGGTGGTAATGTCATTTGTGGCGGTGGTGATGTTGGTGGTGGCAAAATGTGGCAATTGATGGTGGCGGATGATATATAGTTGACGATAATAACGATTACGACAAGTGGTCTTAATAGTCTTAATGGCAACAAAAGCGAAGGTGGCAGTGAGGAGTGGTGGTAAACCTGATAGAAGGCGAGCGGATATGGTATGCTAGTTCGGATGGTGGTGATAGTGAGATGACATTGGTCAGTGGTGGCAACATTGAATCAGCAGTTGGTAAAGGGTGGTGATGGTGATAGCGTTGACGTTCGGTGGTGGTATTGGTGGTTGGTTGTGGATGCACATATGTATCTAGTACACTCAATTTAGTGGGAAATAGCTCATTGAATCCATTAATAAGTAATGATTTACTACATTTCAACCACTCAATCACCATTAATCATCACCATTACCTTCTTACCTTCTTACACCCCATACCATCTGAGATTATATGATCATGTTTGAGACGTTACTACTCTTCCGTACTCTTTTAAAAAAAAGTAGTTTTCTATAGAAAGAAGTATGTGGTTTATGAAAGTGAAATATACTATACAACGAGAGATAAAAGTTTGTGCTACGTAAAAGACTAACCTAAATCCCCATTTATACTCATTTGACACTACAACCATTCTTTTTTTGGTTGTTGATAAAAATGAAATGGTTACCCTATTTATAGTGTGATACTCTCTATTATGACATTGTCAGAGACGGTCTTATAAAGTAGGAATATTTTAATACTAATATAAGATTAACTTAAATTAAAGCTATTAGACAATTTAGCTATTGATTTATATTAAAAAATGAAATTATCAAATATAGAACCACCAAACTTGGTAAAAACTAAAATCAAATTTTAACTTTTCTTGATCAAATTTTATAATTAAAAAACGCATACTGCACAATTTTTCAAAATTTTGGTAAATATTTATTCTTTAATATTTGGATAAGGTAAAAACGTGACACGTAAAAGACCTCAACATTTATAATTAAAAAAACTGAAAATTTAAATTTATTAATGAATTCAAATTTTTTCTTAATATCTTTTTCTAATAATATCTTTTCTTTTAGTAATAATAAAAAGAGCAAAGTGTGAAAATACAAAAAAAACTATACTTAAATTGTTTTTGTATGCAACCAAATTTACTTTGCACTTAAAGAATGCAATCAACTTTAAATTTTGGGTTATTGTATGCAATTGGTAATCTTACTAGTTTTATTTTTGAGTTTTAAATATTTTTTTAATTCGGATATTTGGTTTTTGGTGTTCTTTATATTTTATCACCATGCTTATTTTTAACAAAAAACATAAAAAAACTGATTAAATCAAGAACTGAAATTATATTCAGTCAATATTTTGATGCTATTGCAAATCCATAATATCGATAAAAAAACTTGTTATTTATATGTAATCACAGGCGAGTTGTATTCAATAGGTCAATAAAAAAAGTTGATTTATTTTTATGTACAAAATAAAATTAATTAGATACAATGTCAATTTAGACATGCTTTCACTACAAAATATACGACATTTAGTGACGGAAAAAATGTGTCAGCAAATGTCTAAATTCCGTCAGTATAGGTCTTTCAGCTCCCTCTCACGGAAGTAAAAAGCGTCACTAGCGAAGCAATAGCTAAATGTCTATTATGACATAAAATTTCCGTCACTAGAAATGCAGAAGCTTTAGTGACTGAGAATTTCAGTCAGCAAAGGGTTGCAAAGGGCTTTCAATGCAGCCATGCTTAGACCTTTACCTACGCTTTTTTAGGTCAGTAAATCTGTTAAGAATTAATTTAATAATTTTCATTTGCTTCATTTACAGTAATATTTAATTTGTTTCAACTGAAATATATTTAAAAAACAACTTAATAAAGTCAGACAAATATATGATCATCATTACTAAATTTATATTTAAATAAGTAAAAACAACAAATGTCTATAATGAAAGCTAGTTAGTATTTAGAACATAATTTCTAGACAAAATTCAATATTGAGGTGATTATGTCTTCAAAATTCCACATGTAACCTGCAAAAATAAAAGTTAAGTTAATACAAAATTTCTAACTGCAAATAGCTTTTAATAAATATAATTAAGAACGTTTACAGAACTAAGACTAACCTTTCAATTTCAATATTCTTTTTCAATTACTTTTTTTGACCCAAGCCTATTATAGTTAAACCCAGGTTGGAAACCCATTATATATGACAACTACGTGCATCAAGGATTGCAGATTATAAGTTGCTAAAAGAATTTCATGAACAATTATCAATAGAACCACTGGAACAAATCAAAACTTTAAAGAGTATACCTTATAAATGTAAATAATCTCGATATGTTGCTAGTAATGAATGTCTAACTCTATCTTCATACTCCAAGGCAGGGAAAAAAAAGAAAAGAACAATAGGGTTAAACTTAACAATAGAATGAAAACAATCACTAAGCTTACATGATGGAAGCACTGGAGATGAACAGGGCCAAGTAAACAGGTCCACGTTGGTAACAAAGGGTTAGCATTTCCCTCACCCTATATGCATATTATAAGATTTTAGCACACCGATTTTTATAAGCAAAAATCAAGAAACACCAAGGAAATTATATATAGACAAGATATAACTCATAACCCAAAATGAGGAGCTGCTGGTATTCATCAGAATTTCTCACTATATGATGTGTTGTATGAATCCCACATAAAACAATACAATTCATAACTATTATTAGTAACTAGCAAAGAGCAAAAACAAGATTTTGGCAATCTAAAATTATATAAAACTTGTTATCATACCAGAACACTAATCAATTATTACAAAAAATTTAAATTTGGATGACGGGTCAACCCTGCCCATTTTGACCCGTACCAAAACTTTTTAAGAGGTGATGGCTCCAAAAACCACCCAAGATTAAATCTTTTTTCACCATTGTGCCATTAATATTTGTTTTCTTTTACAAGTGACAACATAACTAAAATCTTTGTAAATATCCTGCCAAAATACTAAGAACACCAAAAGTTTATCACTAATTCAACAAAACAAAGAGGCAAAAGAAAGATTTGGGAATCTATTAGCAAATTCACATTGACAAATGCATGAAGGATAAAAGATTGACACAAACTGAGGAACTATAGATAGAAATAGACCTGGATGCTATATCCTTGAAAGGCCAATCGTTGATTAATAAAATGATAGCCACCGCCACCCTGTGCAAAGCAAATTTCTATTGACCATCATTACTAAATTTATATATAAATGACTAAAAACAAGTATTTAATAGAAAACCTAGTTAGTATTTAGACATAATTTCTAAAGTTTTTAAATCAATTTCATAGTAAAGTGGGCTATAACTTCACACTTTCAGGTGATTGTGTCTTCAACGCTCCATGTGACATGTTTATCCTGCAAATAAGTTTTTTAAGTTAATTAATACAAAAATATTTAAGTGCAAATCGCATTTAATATATAGAATTAAGAACTTTAACTACTGATATTTCAACTTCAATATTGTTTTAAATACCCATTTGAACCCGAAAGATGGCTCAAATTTGTTTTGACCTAAACCCATTATTACACAAGCATATGTTGACTTGTTACTTGACCTGAACCACGGAAAAATTATAAAACCGGCATTCCTTAAATAAATATAGTCCAAATCTTACTTAAATTCACGAAAATATTATATTTTAAGGTCTGCTTTATATTGCTCTGCTTATTGACATCAGTTTACCCTAAGCAAAAGTAAGCAGATTAATTGAACCATGGAATCCAGAACTTACAGTGAAACGAGGCTTCCTTGAATGATTGTTTTAGCTAGGTAGCAGCCTACAAGTGTTGGATTGAACATAAAGAACACAACTGCTAATTAAACACAAAGGAACAAAAGTTGTCCATGATTAATAAAATCGAATATTTAATCATAATTTTAATCTTCTTAAAATAAGAAAAGAGGGAATCAAGATTTGGGATAAATTAGCACTAGAAAACTGAATCTTGAATCAAATTAGCAACACAATTAGATTCTTTTATCCAATTAAGCATTTCTTTGCAGGTTTAAATTAAAGACATGCATTTGAAACAATAACAATACAAAATATAAAGATTTTACTTGCTCAAGAAATTCATAGTAAGTATCTAAAATCAATTAGCACTCATAAAGTAGTTGACTTCAAACATACCTCGCCTGCTGTTTTGTTTAATGTTCTGTTATCTAAAACCCGACACATTACACAACCCGAATATCTTGTCATATCTAGACCATGTCATCCGGCCATGAAGTACACATCATGTTATCCTTTCAAGTAAGGAAATGAATCAACTTACTATACGATATTTACTGATCACGTAATTTTCCACAACATATAACCAAGAAAAACAAACATTTTTATGGTATTTAGATATATGAAATATTGCAAAATAACATTAAGATATATTCAATCGAATCATATCAGACTCCAACAGATCATGAATTTAACCAATTTCTTATAAATAAACATATACTAAGGTTAACAATTAACAATTAACAATCGAATCATGAATCTTATGCCAGCTCTGTTAATATATTGAACATCATGGCAACATGCTATACTAATTTTATTACTACTAGTATTTTGTATGGTCATCAAATAAGTTCTAAGCTATATCAAATCATGATGAACATGTTTAATTATCTTGTTAAGCAGATAAAATTCCGGGTTTGATTTATGATGTTGAAAGGTAAAACAGAACAAGTGAGGGATGTAAGACCAAGAAAGGATCACTTGAACGCATTCCATGAATTTGTGTTTCTAATGATGAATTCTAAGTATATAATATCAACAAGAATCAAGATTTTGTTAATCTAAATCTGTTTCAAGCAGCAGCCCATAAAGAAAATACTGCAGAGAGATGGTTTCTACTTGTTCTAGATGATGTCTGGAATATAAACTCCTTGCTGATCCTTCATTGTTAGGGTCACCATGAAGTAAAATTATGGTCACAACGCGGAGAACCACCATTGCAAGAGTAATGGATTTGGATCAATTTTAGCTTCACAAGGTTTTGTCAAATGAAGTGAGCTCTGTCTTTGTTTAATCAATTACACCAGATTAACAATTAACACCGATACAAGGTGTATTCACCTTTTCAATTAGAGCGAGATCTATACCTAAAATGAAACAATGAAGAATAGAATACGGATTTACCTGGTGAGTCATTCCCAAACTTCAAAATTGGAAACCCTAGCAGATAGGAGAGGTCCGTAGCACACATAGGAGGGACATGGCGATATTCTGGTGTCTCTCCGCCGACAATCGTGGTGCTCTTGCCGGCGACGTTCGTGGAAGGAGAGTAGGGGCGACGTTCGTAGCAGGAGACATGGGGCGACGTTTGGCTACAGGGCTGCCGGGCGAGGGGCGACTGGCGAGGGGCGAGGTCTAATTTCTTCTCGGCTCTCGTAATAGATTATTTGTTTTAGTTTCTTTAATTTCCTATGCCCACCCATTGTTTTCCTTAGGCAAAAGTATTAAAAAGTATCTAACCACTGAAATGGTTTTTGGTCACAAGAAACATGAGTCGGCATATGTTACTTTATTTGTAGTGTTTGTTTTATTTGCCACACTTTACCCTTAAATAAATTACTAACATTTATTCATTATTTTTATGAAATAATTATAAATTGCCACCCATATAATACATAGGGCATGTAGCTATTAAATGAATAAAAATTGAGTATCCTTTCGATAATCTATCACTTCTATATGTTGAAAAAACTAGGTAAATATGTATATATGCACTTGTGAAATATTTGCATACGTGCAAATATCGAGCTGTACTAAAAAAACCCAAGAAGCACAAAAAAAATAGAAAAAATATAGCAAGATCGGTCTCAAATTAAAGAGCATAATTTTCTCGTTATTTGGTATAATTTTTGTAATTTACACTTTTCCATTTGATGTATATATTAGTTTAAGAAATGTACAGATAATGTGAAAATATTCAAATTGCCTTTAATTAATTACGGATAAGTTTTATTAGTTTAAAGTTATCCATTAACAACTCTTTCATCCGAACCCTCCATTTCTCTTTGATCAATTACTATAATTGATCAAAGTCTCGTACGAAAATGTTTCTAATTTGAACCGTCCCTATATACATGACTACCCTAATAGTAATTAGAGTCCTAATGCTATTCGTGAAGCAATAAAATGGCTAAATTCGAATCATATTTAACATGGAGAATGCTAATCACAACTCTTAGAGTTGTGAATAATAATAAAAAAGGTAATTTTATTTTTAAGAAATGGTAATTACAGCTTATATCATCATAACTAACTTTCTATAGTTTACATCGTGTTCTATTAATTAATTTCAACTTTCCATATATGTAAGGGTTAAAGTCATTAAAGACAAAGATGTTTTCCCCCATGTTCCGATATGACACATTAACTTTTTTTTTACACATATGATCATTTAACTTGTAAGAAACTTGTTATTATAGCCATTTTGGCGACGCAGGTCATCTTCTTCCCCAATTTCCTTCACTTCGAATACAAAATTTGAAGCCAAAATTCTCCTTCTACACTTAACGAAAATCAATGATTCTTGACTCTATGGAAAGGTAATCGAGTTTTCTATCAAGTATTACAAAAAAACCGAACAAAAACGAGTTTAAAATGTGTCAATTCATCAAAATACCGTAAGGGTGTCGGATAAGGTCATTACCTACTTTAATTAGCAATAACTTGGCCTACACTTGATGGTTTTTCATGAATTTGGTGTCTATTGAAAGATAAAAAGATTATCTACGACAATCTAAAAAAAGAATGATGTAAAACGATAAAAAATCGAGCAAAAAAACACTCTTTTTTTCTGCCCTGTTTTCGAACAAAAAACCCACCAAAATCGAGACTTTGAGCTCCAAATTCTCCCTCAATACTTGACGAAAATTCATTAATTTGGTGTCATTTGAAAGGTATAATGATAAATTACAAGATTCTACAAAAAAATCACAAAAAACGATCAAAAATCGACCTAAAAATCGCAAAAAACCGGCTAAAAACGGGCTGGCAGGTTGCAGGTCACGTTTTGGCCACATCGACACGGTTTTGGTAAGTTAAATGACCAGATGTGTAAAAAAATACTTAATGTGCCATATCGGAACATTGGGGAAACCATCTTTGTGTTCAGTGACTTTAACCTTATATGTAACAAGGTTGCCATTTTAAAAATTAAAAATAACATTTATTTTATTCTTATCCAAAACTCTTAGGGATTATAGTTAACATTTTTCTTATACCATTAATCAAGCAAATGTATCTGTGTTATAATAAAATATTAGCATAAACCATATGGATAGAAAAAAATTCTTCATAGTTATGGGTTCTAATCCCATAATTTATTAGGTGTATATTTAAGAGTAGAACTAGAATGTGTGCAAGATTGAGTATGTGTTTGAAAAAAGGGTTACGTATTTCGATGAGTGTATTTAAATATGTTATAGTTTTTGTTTCACATATGTTTTTCAATTAAATATACGACGTAAGATTGATTTCCAAGTGGCTGCAAGTGAAGGTTTACAAAGGTTAGGACGAACATCATTTATAATTGATGATTAACATTTAACACGTTCAAGGAAGCGAGCGCCTTTTCACTTAATTAGTAGACAACCGCTAGACGACGACCTCTTCTTGTTCTCGGCCAGCATCTAGAATGTTAACATTATTTATCAAAGAGTGAATTTGGTCAATGTGTTTTATCAAAAGTTGTTGGTTTGGTTATATAAGATAAAAAATTACAGTATTTTTTTTATTGCAGTTTTGTTACTTGTTTGGCCATTTTAACAAAAAAAAAAAAGTCTAATTCATACGTTACTTTGTCTTTTTCTATAGTGGCCTTTATGTCCTTTCCTTACATCTCTACTTTTATCTTTTTTTTAATAATTCTTGAATGTTCTTAGGAACTTGTATTATTCTACGGGGGTAGTTATCGGTTGAAGAAAGACTACAATGAAAGATGGTCGGAGGGGATTTCTCGTTGGTGTTATTTTCTAGCATTCGTCGTTGGTTTCTTTGTTCTATTCACCTTTTTTGCTCTCGTTTTGTGGGGCATTGCTAGACCACAAAAGCCGATCGTCACCATGATCGAGGGGAAATCACTAAACTCCTGAATCCTTCGGTCCTTGTTGAAGATTGATGAACAAACAGATCTTCGCCGCCATCATCATCTGGAGTGATGAAACCAAAGCCTGTGGTATCACTAAACCACTTTACAGTCCACGACTTCCTAGCGCCATCATCAGCCATTTTGAAGCAGAATACCAAACCCTAGAAACTGAAATTAAAAAACATCCCCAATTTGGAGGAGATCGAGAAAACCCTAGCAAAAATTGATGTTAACATCAGTCAAAAAGACATAATAAGAGCTAAATAAGAAGTAATAATAGAAATGCTAAACAAAAAGACATAATTTAACTGGCGTTTTCAGGGCATTTCACTTCCAAATAATGGACCATCACTCTCGCATTTCATGTTTACAGATGATGTCATTTTCCTCGGGAAATGGACAATCAATAATGCGGTAAACCTTACGAGGATTCTTCGGTGTTTTCATTTAGCATCTGGGCTAAAGGTGAATTTTTCTAAAAGCAAGGTCTTTGGCATTGGAGTTCATGAGGATGAGGTACAAAATTTCTCTTCTTTCTTGCAATGTGATAAAGCAAATCTGCTATTTACATACTTAGGTGTCACTGTCGGTGCGAATATGAATCTAGCAAAACATTGGAAACCTGTGATTGATAAAGTTAATTTAAAATTGTCTAGTTGGAAAGCAAATAATCTCTCATTTGGGGGCAGAGTTATCCTATGCAAATATGTATTAGGGAGTATTCCATTATACTTTTTTTCATTGTTCAAGGCTCCTTTAAAGGTAATTGACTCTATTGAAATAATCAGACGTCGTTTTTTATGGGGTACTTCTGATAATGGAAAGCCTAAGATTAGTTGGGTGGACTGGAAAAGATTATCTGCCCCTCGAAATTTAGGGGGCCTGGAAATTGGATCGTTGAAATCAATAAACACAGCTTTACTTATCAAGTGGTGGTGGAGAATAAAAGTTGAGAACAATGCTTTATGGAGTATGGTGATAAAATCCATCCATAATATTGCTGGTAGGGATTCGCTGAACTTAGCCAATCCCCGATGCCCTGGCGTTTGGCTAAACATTGCTAAAACTAATGCAACTCTCCAGAAAATGAACCTGAAAATTGACGATATGTTTACCAGATCGGTTGGCGATGGCAGGCATACGATTTTTTGGGAAGATCGGTGGCTGAGTTCAACTCCATTGAAATATTTATTTCCATACTTGTATGCCATAGAAATCAATAAAAACTGCTCCATAGCTGATCGATATCTTCTGACACCGAATGGAGAGGTCACTTGGAACTGGAGGTGGGTTGTAGATGGTAATCATGAAGGCTTAACTGCACAGATGAATGATCTTCATAACTCCCTTCTACATGTTCGTTTAAATGACGTGGAAGACAAATGGAGATGGGAGGGGGATCCAAGTGGTATTTTCTCCGTAAAATCGTTGCGTATAATTATTGACAATCTTTCAAACTCTCCGTATGCAGGTTTGTCTTTCTGGAACAATTGGCTTCCTTCCCGTGTGAACTGCTTTGTGTGGAGATTACTACAGCATCGTATCCCTACAAGACTAAACCTTTGTTTGAGGAATGTCAACTTACCATCTGCTGCATGCCCTTTGTGTGAGAATTCTTTGGAGACTGAGGAACATTTATTTTATTTTTGCCCAGCAGTGAAAGAGATTTGGAATTGGTTTGCGCAGTGGTGCTCCTTGAATATTGGTGATCACTCTTCTCTTGTTCATCTACTCTTCAATGTAGCTGATAATGGTACATCTTCAAAAAAGAAAAAATTCCTTGAAGCAGCAACTGGAAGCATTTTTTGGCTCATTTGGAAAGCAAGAAATGATATGGTGTTTAATAACAAAAGATTCGCAGCAACGTCGGTGATGATCGAAACTCAAGCTTCGTTATTTACTTGGATAAAATTCAGAGGAAAATGTTTTGCTCTTAATTGGTCAATGTGGTGTTGTGATCCATTAGTCTTTTTTTAATGTTGTAAACTCTTTATTTCTAGCATCTTGCTAGAGAAGTAATAAAATCTGATGCTCTAGACAAGGGTGATGGCCGAGCCGAAGCTTTTGTTTAGAGTATCTTTTTTGCTGTTAAAAAAAAAAAACTTATGACATCCTCAAAAGAAAGATTAACATATGAATTACACTAACTTTACGTAGATTGAGTGGCTTAATGATGCAATGTATTTAAGGACTTCATTCCCATCAAAACCAAATTGAATGTATACTCAACTGTTAATTGTTAAGGCAAATTTATATTAGTAATGGTATGCATTACATCAATCAAACTTGTGTACCTGTAATTTCTCAACTGCAAGATTAAAAGGCTATGTAACTAATGATTTGGTTAGCTTGTACGTTAGGTTCAAGTTAAATATGGTTTAAACTGTTTAATTAAGTACAATAATAAACCTATACATATATATTATAAACTGTTAATCTTTTATTGCCATGGCTTTTTATCGTTGTTTATGAACATCAACTGCAAGATCATCGATATGTACTTGTGATATCGTTGTGCTCCGTCCACTTTCATCGAATCATCAAAATATGGGGTTGGACCTGCTAGCTATCGGTGAAGAAAGGGATATGAGGAGAAGACGGAAAACTAATTTTCTCTAATGGGAGAGACAGTTACATGATGGAGAGTGC
Source organism: Pulicaria dysenterica (assembly GCA_947179395.2). Lineage (NCBI taxonomy): Eukaryota > Viridiplantae > Streptophyta > Magnoliopsida > Asterales > Asteraceae > Pulicaria > Pulicaria dysenterica. The sequence goes on along the minus strand of OX359288.1, from coordinate 108,073,028 downwards.
GTGGGGCAACTACTCGTAAAGAGGGATAGGAGTGGGAGGTGGAAATGTTATTGAGATGATGAACATGGGTAGGAGGTGTTTTACTAGGTGGGTAATCATATAGATCTAATGGCTGAGAATTGTTATGATCTGATCGAACGATTATCTAAATTCGGGACTTAATGTTGTCGGGATTTAAAGTTGTGAGATCTAACTGTTAATCTTTGATTGTTGCTTCACTCATCGGCAACCATACATATAAAATAAGTGAATAGATTTATATGCTTATGCCATCAATTAAAAAGGTAAAGTTTATTAAGCTTATAGTTTATATTCTATATATAACATAACACACTTTAAACAAGCTAACACTTTAAAAACATACAAAAACATGTTGTAAATTGCTTAAAGCTTGTGTAGAATTAAGTGAGCACCGAACTGTGGTTGTAGAGTAAGTATAGTGTGTGGAGCATGTGAGTACGATGGAGATAGCTCAAACGAGAAGTGTTGCAAAATCATTGCAAGAGCCATTCTTGCTTCCAACATAGCGAAATTTTGGCCTATACATATACGAGGGCCACCACCAAATGGAAGATATACTGCTTGGCCCTTGATCACCTTTGAAACACCTTCGGAAAATCTTTCAGGCTTAAATTCATTCACATCCGCACCCCATTTATCTTTGTCGTGGTGTAAAATCAAGAGGTTCATTTGGATGATTGTTCCTGCGGGCAAGTTTAATGTACCTAATTTGGTTTCTTCTTGTACTAGGCGCCTTATAAAGACTACTGGTGCGTAAAGTCTAAGAACCTCATTGAAGATCATGTTGATCTACAAATAAAACGAAAGATTTAACTACATAATAAATAAGATTTTTAACAAGGATCTAGTAAAGACAAAAAATACTTACAACTTTTAGATGATTCAGGCCGTCAATATCCGGTTTTTTATCGCCAAATACATGTAAAACCTCCTCTCTAGCACGTATCTGCCAATCAATGTGTTGACCTAATAAAATCATAGTCCAAACAAGGATATTTCCTGTGGTCTCTTGGCCCGCGAGATAGAAAAGCTTGCATTCCTCAATTACTTCATTTATGCTTAATCCGAAGTTGCTATTCCCATGTTGTTTAATTTCTTGGTAATTGGAACCCAAAAGTATGCCCAAAAGGTCATCTTTGCTCGTTTCCCCAACTTTCATCTCTACGATCCGTTTATTGATAATTCCCTTTATTAAATCCTTCACTTCCCGTTCAATCTCTTTCATTCTCTTATTGTCTTTTGTTGGCAAAAATCTATGAGAATGTTATTCAGTTAGCACAAAATATCCATAAAAATTTAAGCATGTGTTAAATAGTGTTTGGTTTTGAAAACTAACTTACTTTGCTCCTGGAATGTAAACTGAATTTAAAGCCTTTATAACCAGTTCTGATAGTTCTCTTTGAAGTTCAAATATCTTTTTCCCTTCCTCAAAACTACTACCAAACGCGGTCCGTGATATTACATCACTTGAAAGAGCTTGAAGAGAAGCGCACACATCAAGTTCGCATGAGCCTTTCGTGGTTACCATTTCCCCCCATTTGTCTATCATCTCACCGCAACTCACATAAAATGCGGGTAACATATGCTGCAAAAAAATTATAAGTACAAATAACCATTAGTGTTGTTATTCAAGACATATATAACACTAATTAAAAGTAAAAAAAAAATATATATATATATATATATATATATATATATAATGAAAAGAGAGAAAGCGAGAGCAAGAAACCTTGAGCTTCTCGGTGTGAAATGCGGGATTGATGATTTTTCTATGCTTAACCCATTGATCAGCCTCTACGTCAAGTAAACCTTTCGTTAGCAACTTTGTTGTATGATCTCTAGCTTTCCGAAACTTAACGTAATTAGTCAACACTTCTCGTATCATAGCTGGTTCAGATATGTGAACAACTGGTCTTGTTCCCAACCATGTAAAACAATTCATACCTATATAATTTATCAAAGACAAAAAAACGCAAAATTATATTCCACAATAGTAATATTCATATACGCTTTAATGCTTTATCATCGCTTATTGCAAATAGTAAGTAGGAATGACGGTGTTAATTAATAGTGTTAATTTCTATTTATTTTTCTTTTTATGGACACTTTAAAATATTTTATTTGTTCCTTTTTTTCTAGTTGCTTTATAAAGTGTGTAAAATTCTATAAGTGCAAAACGAAAATTTATAATATTTTTCGAATTTATAACTTTATAGAAATGGTAGAATTTTAGGAGCGTATAAAATTAATATATACACTTAAAAATTCAGAGAGTCATTCTTATCAAATATTTTAACGCTTCCATTGAATGGAGAAGCATAAAGAAATTTGATAAAAAAATTTGGCCTGTACACTTCTAATTTTAGACAAACTTGAGTTCTTACGTATTTATTAGTACAGGCATTTTATTCTACTATTTAAAGTGCATACATTGTTATGATTGTTTAATTTTCTTGCTTAATTAAAAATGTATTCAAATTATAAAGATTCATAGATGTAAAAAATTTGTCAAATTTACCCATTTTTATAGAACATGATACGAAATAATCAAATATTTATTGTGGTGGTACAAAAGAATTAAATATTTATCGTGGTGGTACAGTTATCAAATTTCAATTAAACATATCTTGACAACGATGACCAATTAAATACAAGTCTGAAAAACAATAACTAAGGCATAAAACAATTATAGAATTTTCAAACAAAGCCTAGTTTAGCAAAATTAGTTGAGACTAAAAAAATTAATTAAGGTGCATAGATACCGATCGTGGTGAGAGCCTTGTGAAAGAATGGCGATACACGAGGAGCGATCTCATGAGTTAGACTCATGGGTTTAGACTTGGCTTCTGTCATCATTTGCTCCATTTCTTTAAAATCTCCGAACAAGAATTTGTAAGGCGTACCCTTAAGCCCTTGATCTCTCAGAAACTTCTCCATTGTTTTTGGTTCAAACCACAACCAGTTCGAAATTCTCCACATAAAAAACAAGAAAATCGATGTTACCCCAAGAACACAAATGATGGTAGTTAACTCCATGGCTTGTTTTTTTTGGACGAAAAAGAAGGAACTTTAATCGATTTAAGTTAATTTGTTACGATGAGAAATGAGTGTATTTATTGACGAGTAATGTGCATTTAATTAATGTCATTATGGTTTGAGTAGTTGATGGTTATTATGCATGCATGATATTATGGTTTGACTTTGCTGTAAGGTGATGAAAATGTGGAAGAATGTGACGCAAATTTCTGTCGACACGTGTTATTCATGAAATTGTAAAGTTCTATGACATTCAATATAGTAGTATTGGAGCAAAAGGTATATAGTCAAGCGGCATGAGGTATCTCAATTTTAAACGTTCAAGCCTTGTAATAGATAAGAAACTAGATTTAAAAGTATATTCATGGGTTATGTGTTTGTCATTTAAAAAAAACTTGTCATAAACTTATTTAACACGCTAATATTGTCAATAGAGTTAAATTTCAAATTAAGAGATCGATATACTTAGGATATGACTCAACAATCAACATATTTATATATTTCTTGTTCGTAAGGCATCACAAGGATTGAGAGATTTATTATTATTGGTAGAAACCAATAAACTTAGTTTGTTAGCTTTTCTTCATAATCCGTAGGTTAATTTAGGTTACGTTTTGATTATCTAAGTTCTTGTAATCTCATCATATTTTTTCTAAATAGTGATTTTATCGGTTATACCTGTGGGTTTTTCTCGTAAAGAGATTTTTTCGAGCTAGTGTTGCCACCTATTTCACCCAATTCAAATAATGCTACCATCCATTTTAAATTCTGAGTCCACCCCCATTGACCAACAAACTTCGAAGAAGGCAATCACCCACATTTTTGTTGTCCCAATCTTTATTTCCAAAGTTTTCCTACATTTCAAATAGCTTTATTATTGAGTTTGGCATGCACTACTCAAGATATCCTAAAACATCCTAACATATTCTTACAACCAAAGGAATTTCAATTCAAATTCCTTTAACAACTTAAAAGTGTGGAGTTAGTGTAAATAAAATATATTTTTTTAACATAAAAAATACTTCATTCATCAAGGGAATTGTAAATCCATGTCCCACATGCTGACCAATTACATTTACATTACACTCGCAAAACCACTATTAACTGAGAACACAGCCCACTAGTATCACTTGACAGCATCGATTCAAAACATATAAAATATTTTAAGTATCACAGTGAATTCCTATTTAATCATACAAGCATATTGAAATCAAGGACCAATATACTTGTTTTAAAATCAATTTTACACGTGTAAACAAAAAAAAAGAGAAAATTCTCATGATCACATTCACTTTGCCCCTGTCACTTTGTGATCACTTAGTTTGTGGAGTGATGATCACTCCACTTAGGCATCACTAAACCCAGATCAAAAAGAAATTGGATGAATTTTACCCAAAACAACTCTTCAAACAAATACATTCATCTAGCCAGCTTCTAAAGCCACTACAAGAAAAATGGCTTTTAGGAGCGAAACTTTTAGAGGCGACAAATGTCGCCCCTAAACCTTAGTTTACCTTTTAGAGGCGACTTATTTCGTTTCCAAAAGTAATTTTAATTGTTTTTTCCTTTTCTTTTTTAATCCGAAATACCATCTATTTTCTTTTAGAATTTTATTTTTTGCATTTATAGTTTTAGAGGCGACTGGTCGCCTCAAAAAATCGAAAAAGTGTTTCCCGGTTATCACCGTCTTTGGGGGGAAGCCGAAATTTTTGGAGGCTAGCGAAATTTTTTGACTTTCTTAAAACCCTTTTTCCAGATTATCTCAAAAGTTCTATACCTACTTCCCCAACTCCAGCCGTCATCCTCACTTCCACAGCCACTCTTCCTCCAGACCTTCACGATTCTTTCGACGCCACCCTCGACTGAACATCTCCACTCCACCTGCGAGCTTTGACTAGTCAGCGACCACCGGCTGCGAGCAGGGAGCAGCGGCAGCCGGCGCCGATCTTTGCCGGGGAGCTTTGACTAGTCAGCGAGCACCAGCTGTGAGCAACGAACTACCGGCTGCGAGCAGGGAGCAGCGGCCATCGGCGAGCAGCGGGGAAGCGAGCCGGCTCCGGTCATCAGCGGCGATCTTTGCCGTTTTGCTCGACCTCCGGCCACCGGCGTAACCTCGTTTTTCTTGCCGACATTCAGGTTAGTCTATTTACTTATTTTTCTGCATTTTAGCAAAACATATTTGACATGTGAATTTTGGTTGCAAAATTCGCCAGTGAGCCTTTCGTTACAAGCTCAAGGAAGATGGAACAATTTAGAGGAAATGTGATCTCATTGACTGTGGTTTAGCATGTGGTAGTGTTCCCGTGATTATTAAAGTGAAGATGGAGTAGAAAATAAGTGTAAATAAATCTTAGTTCGATGAATTTGTGATGATAGAAGTTGTGGAATAGTTGAGAACTAATATGTAGAGCTATATATGAAATTGGTCAGTAGTTTTATGTGGTTTTCATTGAGTAAACATAAAACTAATGTATGTTTATATTATTCTCTGAACAGACTTGAAACGTCAACGGGAACAAGAGGGGAAAACAAAATATTACCAATCACTCAAGGAGAAGAGGTGAATAAATTTTGTCTCGTTCTATTCTGATTTTGCTTCTGCTTCTATGTCTTTATAGGATATTCATTACAAAGAACGTAGTGGTTTTGTCAAAGATCAAGCACAAACTACATATGTAAGTATATATTTAAAGTCGTTAATGTATAGAATGTTATATTTGGTTTTGACAAATGTTATGTTTTAATTGAATATATAGGAAAAGATGGAACACGTTCAAAATTCAGATACATCAAAGAATGACAAACAAGTTTTAGAAGAAGTGTTTGGAGAAACCCACACTTGTTAGATACAGATTTGCTTCAAGACCTACTTAATGGTTCGAGAGAAACAAGTCATTGCCGATCTAATGATGACGAAGAAGATGAAGAAGATAGAATCTAAATATATAATTATATGATGATGTAAAATACGATGAAGAGTGTTAATATGTAGCTATATTTACATTTTGTTAGTGTATGAACAAGTACTTTAATATTAATTTAATATTATTTCAGGTTTCTTATAATTATATTTATGTTATTTGATGTTAATTTCTTTTGTAAAAAAATATAATAAAAAATTTGAATAATAAAAGAAAAAAATACATTTAGGGGCGACATATGTCGACCCTAAAAGTATTTTTATTTCATTTTTATTTAAATTTTAAAAATTATTAGAAACGACAGATTTAGGAACGACATATCGTTTCTATAAGTTGTCGCCTCTAAAGATACTAAAAGGTCGCCCCTAAAAACTTTTAGAGACGGGCCAGTAGGGACGAACTTTTAGGGGCGACATGGGGCAACTTTTTCATCTTTAGAGACGACATTTGTCGCTTCTAAAGCTTGTTTTTCTTGTAGTGAGCTATTTCCTGACGTCTCTCTTTGGACAACATGATCTCATCCTAAAAAACGAAACTCTAAAATCCATCACCGTCATCATCCATGTTGTCATAAACCTCATGTTCATAATGACATTCATGATTCACCCATCTTCTCTTACTTCCTCACCTGCTACAAAAAATAAATTTGTTGATTAGGATTCTCCGTCATTCAAAAATATGGTCCTGTTAGGATCGAGACACCTAAAACCAGCGTTAAAATAATGTGGAAAACAAAAAATAAACGAACACGAAATATAACGTGGTTCGGTCCAAACACGACCTACGTCCACGGGCAGAAACAGAGATTTCTTTATTATGACTCCAGAGATATTTCGATGTACATGTGACTCAACCTTTAGCCTTGATATTTATAGGCAACCAACTAAAATATTAAACTAACTCAAATACATCATGAGTTAACCTCGGCCGTACATGATAAACAATAATCCTAATATAATTCAACTAACTAAATAAGATAATCACCATATTTGAATTTAATCAAATATGCCGAATCCATGCTAATCCATGAAATTCAATTTTGAACTTATCCACCATTTAGTTAATTAATTAATTAATTCAAATACCCCTCCACGTCATCAAACAACAATTAATCCATGCATTGATTAATTTCATGCAAATTCTAATTCTCATGCAACTCGTAATTAATTTCCATGCAATGCGTCCATGTCGTTTTCCGAGATCAAACCGTTTATCGCCGAATAACCATTCTAGTTTCAAATATCAAACCGCTAGTCAAGTCACATCTAACAGGTCCTGTGTCGTTAATTTGTTCATTGATGTATTTTTTTTTTTTGAAAAGCAAATATTATATATATAGACAGTACTCTGTACATGTTTACAGTTTGAGTCCGAACATTGATCCAGCCCTATCCACAAGTCATGAATAGAGCACCCTACAGAACTGTTATTATGGTAATTGCAATCACTATGATTTCAATTACAAATATAACCGTCCTATGCTAACCCAATACATAATTAAAACAAAAGTCAACTACTCCTGTTTTTTTTTTTTTTGATTCACGTCATTTGATCCGGCATTGAAATCCAGTGAGCCCAATTCAACTTTGGACCCTGCTTTATCCTTGCGTTTATCCATTGAAATGCTAAGAGTTGGATCTGGAAAGGTAAATCCATCAATCTGTTTTCCCCTTCAAAAACTAGTTTGTTCCTGTTTTTCCAGATACGGTAGGCTGCTATTCTTATTACAACTTTCCATATCTTGAAATTTCTCTTGAGACCCCCGATCCGTCCCGTTACCTTCACTTGTTGCAACGATTCTGCCTTTGTAAACTGTAATCCCCACCATTTGTGGACCGACTCCCAGATCTGAACTATTTTGTTACACGTAAATATTGCATGTTCCGTTGTTTCCACTTCCGAGTCACATCTTGGGCACAGAATCGTAGGTAAGTCCACACCTTTGTCTATCAATTTTGCCCTCACAGGTATTCTATTTGTTCATTGATGTATACAATAGAAAATCTTTTAAAGTTCAATATACTCAATAGCAAAACATCAAAACATGACAAGTTAGATATATACATTTTGATAAACTAAACCCATAATAATATTATTATAAAACTAGCTAAACAACACGTGTATTATACCACTTATCATGAATAACAAATGAAAAGAGTGGTTATTACGTTTATTATTGTCGATGTCAAATATTATTTACCACCTTTTAGTAAACGTGAGACTTTCATTAAAGAGAAGAAAAAATAAAAGTTGATTAAAAAAGAGGCTTATGTGTGTGTATGTATATATATATATATAGGAAGGAGTTCTATTGAGAACCAATTTTAGTGCGAGAACCGCGAGAACCAATCTGAGCCGTCCAATTTCCCCTCCTCCAATGTCATTGCTCATCCATGAATTCCTCACATGCACCCTGTCACACTATATCCCTCCACGCTGGCCATCCGTTTAACTTCCCATATCCATGGAACGGCTGAGATTGGTTCTCACGGTTCACGCACTAACAACGGTTTTAGCATGAACCCCTCCCCCATATATATATATATATAGGGTAAGACTCTATATAGAACATCTCTTAAACATAGAACCTAAAGAATCATTCTAGAGATGACAAGTGACACATTCTATAGGGGTAAAAATGGAAAATAAAAACAAACGGTAAGCAGCGACCACCATCTTTAAGAAAAAATCCCCACTTTATTTAAATGATTATAACTCGTTCGTTTTTAAAAATTTTAACAAAAAAATTATAACATTTGATTCAGTTTTTCGTTCTCTATCAAACAAGACCAAGTTTGATATATTTCTGAAACTTTTTTTTTTAAAAATGTAAATTTGCATTTTGAGCTGGGTTTCATTCTAAGTGTAGAATGCAAAAAATCGAAAAATACAAAATATAAACATGCAGGTCATCCAAATGCTTCCAAAATGCAAAATGTAAACCCAAAATGATTCAATGAAAATGCAGCCCAAAATGCAAAATTACATATTAAAACTCAAAATGCAAAATCTGTATACAACACTACATGCAGCCCAAAATGCAAACAAAATTTGCATTTTCAAAAAAAATTAGAAAAATATGAGAAGATTGGTCTTGTTGGAAAGAGGATTAAAAAACTAAAAGATTTGTATAATTTTTTTGTTTAAATTCACAAAACGTAAAAAGTTATGACAATTTAAAGTTTTTGTGGGTAAAATTCGTGGGTTTGTTGGGGGGGGGGGGAAGATTTTCCATGTTTGCCCTTTGACTTCTATATTAATACATGATAATTATATTTTTGTCATCGTTACATCTCATCCATTGATTTTGATAATCCAATGGTCCAGATTACTTTTTTGAGTTCTTATATTATATATATATATATATATATATATATATATATATATATATATAATATAGGGGAATGTTCATTCGAGAACCGCTGTTAGTGCGAGAATCGTGAGAACCAATCTTAGTCGTTCCTTGGATATGGGAAGTTCATGGATGGAGAGCGTGGAGTGATAGAGTGTGGCAGGCTGGGTGAATGTAAGGAATTCATGGGTGGGCAACGACATTGAAGAAGGGGAATTGGACGGCTCAGATTGGTTCTCGCGGTTCTTGCAATAAGAATGGTTCTCAAATATGAGAGGGTTCATTCGAGAACCGTTGTTAGTGCGAGAACCAATCTCGGCCGTTCCTTAGATATGAGAAGTTTTATTGATGGCGAGCGGGGAGGGATAGAGTGTGGCAGGGTGTATGTGAAGAATTCATGGGTGGGCAATGACATTGAAAGAGGGGGAATTGGACGGCTCAGATTGGTTCTCGCGGTTCTCGCACTAAGAATGGTTCTCGCATGAACTTTTTCATATATATATATATATATATATATATATATATATATATATATATATATATATATATATATATATATATATTATGTAGATAAAAGTTAAAATAAGAAATTTTTTTCATACGAGAACCGCGAAAACTAATCTAAGCCGTCCAATTTCTCTTCCTTCAATGTCATCACCCACACAAATTAATTACATGCACTCTGTCATACTTCATTCTTCCACACTCTACATCCATGAATTTCACTTATTAAATCAACGACTAAGATTGATTTCTTATAGTTCTCGTACAAAAACCAGTCAGCTATCCCCTAAACCGATGTGGTTTTGATTAATAATTATCTTCATCTTGATAACGAAAAAGTATTCATCTCAAGATAAACTTCATTATGTTTCTCTCACAATGGGTTTCATAATCACGCCTTCATGTGAGACTCTTTTTATGATAATTCGTTTGTCTCCTCGATATTTAAATAACTATATATCAGGAGGGTATACGATGATCTGATGATTAATCACGAGACCAATTGAGAAATATAAGAAAAAAAGTAGTTTTAAATGATTTTTTTTATCAAATCGGTGTTGTTTTAGAAGTTTCCGCATCTAAGTTTAGATACGAAACAAGCTCATATTCACTATCCTTATATTCCTTAGTTTTATGAGAGGGTATTGTGGGAATGAATATTTAGGTGAGAATTGAAAGACATTTTAGCCATCAATTAGATATTGATCATTAGCCCTCACGGTCGCAATTTATTCATCACAATTCATGGTTGAGTGATGATTAAAATAAAGAGTCAAATGTAGAGCATCCAATCAAAGCAAATGAATGGTCATAATTAAGTCTTCAATTTTAATCTAATTCTCATTATATATATATATATATATATATATATATATATATATATATATATATATATATATATATATATATATATATATATATATATATATATATATATAGGGGAGGGTTCATGCGAGAACCGTTGTTAGTGTGAGAACCATGAGAACCAATCTCAACCGTTCCTTGAATATGGAAAGTATCATGGATGGAGAGTGTGGAGGGATAGGGTGTGGCAGGGTGCATGTGAGGAATTCATGGGTGGACAATGACATTGAAGGAGGGGAAATTGGACGACTTAGATTGGTTCTTGCAGTTCTAGCGCTAACAACGGTTCTCGCATGAACTTTTGTCTATATATATATATACACATACATATATATACATACATAGGTAAAAGTTTAAACTAGAACTGTTTTCGTACGAGAACTGTTTTTAACACAATTAATGACTCATTAGAAGGGGTATTTTGGTAATTTATATATTACCCAACCATGAATTGCGTCCGGGTAAGCCGTCATTAATTTGCGAGACTTGATTTTCTCGAAATAACTCTCATTAATGCGTCATTAATGAGCCATTAGTTAGTCATTAATTAAGCATTAATGAGTCGCCGGGGGATATAATTTAGACATGAAATTTTTGAAAAGCATATGTGACGGCCCCTTGTGGGCTGCTAGAAAGCTTATTATTGGACACACCTGTAATGTATAAGAGTGGACGGTCACAATGTCCTAATTTAAAAAAATTACATAAGTTTAAAAACTAGATAGCTTATTGTATTATAATGTAGCCAAGAAAAATAGTACGGATACATGTGCATTAATTACTATACAAACATTTAAAGTTTACGCAAAATTAAATGAGCCCCAAACTGTGGCTTTAGAGTAATTATCATATGTGGAGCATGCGAATAGGAAGAAGAGAGATAAAAGCAAAAGCGTTGTAGAATCATAGCGAGTGTCATTTTTGCTTCTAATAATGCAAAATTTTGTCCAATACATATACGTGGCCCTCCACCAAAAGGCAGGTATGACATTTGTCCCTTGGTCACCTTTGACACGCCTTCGGAAAATCTTTCGGGCTTAAACTCATTTGCATCATCACCCCATATATCACGATCATGGTGCAAAAACATTATATGGAGTTGTAAGAGGCATCCAGCAGGTAACGTCATCTCTCTTACTTTGGTTTCTTGGTGTATCATTCGTCCTAATTTTTCTGCTGGCGGATAAAGTCTGAGAACCTCGTTAAATATCATATTAACCTGCAGACGTAATATTATTAAGAACAAAGTTAACAAATCTTGAAAAGTCATTTGGAGAAATATAGCCCCATGTTGGTGTCACTTTTGAGGAAAAAACACCTACTTGGTTATGCTTGTAAAGATCTCTTTCCTCGCTTTGAAAATCATCGGAGGAAAGAGATCCTTACTAGTACAACAAGTATAATAAGAGGAGTTTTTTAGTAAAGTATGGAAAGACTTACGATTTTTAAACGATTTAGTCCGTCGACATCTAGTATTTTGTCCCCAAAAACTTGTAAGACTTCCTCTCTAGCGCGAGCTTGCCAGTTTGTGTATTGAGCCAACAAGACCATAGTCCAGACAAGCAAACTTCCAGTGGTTTCTTGTCCTGCAAAGTAGAAAAGCTTACACTCTTCGATAACTTCATCTATAGTTAATCCAAAACTATTATTCCCATGTTCTTTAACGGCTTTGTAATTCGAATCCAACACTATGCCCAACAAGTCATCATTGGTACTTTCCCCGGGTTTCATTGCAATCAATCTTTTATTGATGATACTTCTTATCGACGCCTTTATTTGTCTGTCGATTTCCTTCATCCTTTTATTTCTTTTCGTTGGTAAAAATCTGCGGTGTATAGCATAACATAATATGATATTCCCTGCTTACTAACTAGATATTCTATTATAAGACAAACTTAAAAATTAATTTTCGAGGTGTACCCACCTTGATCCAGGAATATAGATTGATTGCGAAGCTTGTATAATCAGCTCTGCTAGTTCCTGTTGTAGTTCAAATATCTTCTTCCCTTCCATAAAGCTACTACCAAACACAGTACGTGAAATTACATCAGCAGATAGTGTTTGGAGATATGGCCACATATCCATCTCACATGAGCTCTCATTCTTTAACATTTCTTCCCATTTGTCGACCATCTCCTTACAACTCACGTAAAAAGCGGACACCATATGCTATAAAATATTAAATTATATATATTTGTAAGTAGACAAATGATTGATATTATTGTATTATTGTTGCAATTGAAAGACGAAAGACAAGAAGAAGTAATGAACCTTAAGCTTTTCGACATGAAAAGCAGGATTAATGATTTTTCTATGTTTGCTCCATCTGTCAGCCTCAGCGTGTACTAGACCTCTTGATAGCAAATGTATTAAATGATTACCACCTATTTGCTTTTGAAATTGATAGTAGTTTGTCAAGATCTCTCGTATTATAGTTGGTTCAGTTATATGCACCATAGGTCTTGGCCCTAGCCATGTGAACCAATTCTTGCCTATATGAAGAATTTTGATTACTAATTAACAGAATTATTATCAAGATAGCAAGAGTTGATATTGTTGTTTGTGTAACTTTTATTGGTTGTTAATCAATCTATTTTAGTAGGAGGATGGGGACTGAGGGTTAATTAAAGCAATTTCAAATTTAAAAAGTTGTACACTTTTACATCATATGATAACATTGAATATTTTTCTTAAAGCTCTTGCAATGGAGCTTGTGAAACTCCCATTGTGTATGAATATAATGGTGAGGTAATGATGCTTATATAATGGTTAGCGACGAGTGTGCTTAGTATTATCATTGTATGCGATGCTAGTTGGTTGCAAGAAATCTATCGAATAAACATGATATATCTTAGGGGGTGTTTTCCATAGCTTATTTATTTGTCTTATTAGCTTATTAGCTTATTTAAGCAAATAAGTCTTAAATAGTGTTTCCCATAGCTTATTAAGGATGAGCTTATTAGCTTATTTATGGGTTTTAAATAAGCCAAGATTTTGAGGCTTATTAGAGCTTATTTATCCAAATTACATCATTTACCCTTTATTTTGTATGCTTCATCTTCTTCCTTGCTTCTTCTTCTCCGATTTTTAGGGTTAATAAGCCATGGTAAACACTTGAGCTTATTAGACATGTCTTTTTTTATCATTTTAAAGCATAAATAAGTCTTCTTTAAATAAGCTATGGGAAACACTTTTATTTGTTTTAGCTTATTTAATTATATAAGCTAATAAGCTTAAATAAGCTATCGAAAACACCCCCTTAGAGTAAGAGATAGATATAGATTTTGTTTCATGTAAGTTTCACACAAAGATATTATTTTAAGGAAGTTGCGGATTTGGTACATGTAAATTACTATATTTGTTATGCTATAAAAAAGGGAAAAAAAACTAAATTTGTCATATAGTTAATAATTTAATATATGTACGCGCGTGTCGTTATTTCACCCTTATGAAGTTGAAAGCTACGCCACAAAAAAAAAAGGTATTAAATTTATGTTTTTATTGAATTTTGAACTGGTAAAACGAAATGAAGTAAAATTGCTAATAATGAAAGGAAAGGAAAGGAAAGCAAATTTATTTGTCTTCAGTTTGTACTTATTCAATTCGGTACTTAATTTAACACAATTTTTTTTGTATATATGATTATTTCATTATTTGACATGTTAACAATTCTTTTTCCCACTTAGTTTTAGCAAACATACATGTCTATTAATACTATACAAAATCATATAAATCAAAATCTGTATCATCACAAAAACATTTTTATTCAAAATAAACTAATGAGAGAGGGGGAGAGGGGGTGTTTAAGAGTTGGATTTGAGAAAATGATTTCACGGTCTTCTAGAAAAAGAAAAGTAGAAGATAATTGTAGCTAGTAGATAAATTCAATAACAACAACAATAATAAAAGTAATAAAAATAAGTTTCAAAATTCATACCGTAGGTATTGATGGATTTATGGTCGAAAGGCAAGACTCGAGGAGGTATATCGTCGGTTAGATTTATGGGTTTCAATTTCGCCTCGTTTGTCAATTTAACTAATTCTTTCAAGTCTCCAAACAAGAACCTATACGAGCTTCCATGAAGGCCTTGCTTTCTTAGTAATTTTTCAATCTTCTTTGGTTTGAACCACACCCAATTCGTAAATTTCAAAGCATACCAAACCAAAAGTATTACTATAACTCCCACGCCACATGATACTCCACTTACTTCCATCTTAGCTGATAGTATGTTGTGTGGATCTTGTGGATTACAATGAAAAGAAATCTATATTTATTGATAAATGATGTTCTCCAAAACCCCCCTTACTTTTGAGTAACTTATGGTTAAGTCCATGTGGTTTGATTGTGTTTTCATTAAAGCCCCCGCACATATACATGCATTATATCGAGTTACTGAATTTTCTTTCACTATTAAGGTAGCTTTATTAATTAAAAAAAGTTAACTAGTTAACCGAATTAGTCAACTAAATTACATTTTCATAATGGGACAAATTAAAATTTAACAAAAAGTTTGATTGGACGGATGCTTAAGGCGTTATTTGTGGAGCATAAGAATTTGGGTCCAATACTGTAACATCCTCAAAATGGACCTAGTAGTACCTAGTTGTACTTCTTGCTCAGGGGATTGTACATTGACTTTAAATAAGTATTTTAATGGTTGTTTTATATTTTAGTTAGTTAAAGAGGATATATGAGGTGTTATGTAAAAGTTAGAGTTAATGTACAAAAGAGATAGAATATTAAATGGTTTCTTGTAATGATTCTGTGGATATCCCCGTTAGTTGAAACGGGTTTGTGTGTGACAAGTTGTAAGTTGGAGGGGGGAACAAAATACCCCGTGTTTAATTAAAGGTGACCAAAGGCGGTTGGAAGGGATATTATCCCCTGCCTTCACCCAAACACATATTAACACACACAAGTATACGGTTTTACACACACACTTCAATCTTGAAGATTTGAAGAAGCAAATCAAGAAGCTAGCTGTAGCAAGGGATTTCAGTAGCCAAAAGAGTGTTTAATCTGCTGTTCTTCTTCTTCTAAGTAAGTGATTTCCATGAAGAAACCTAGTGTTTATGTTTTGGGAAAAATACACCACTTTGATGGTGTATATTGTGTTCTAAGTGTTAATTTGTGAGTTTAATGTGTTTGTAAGCTTCAATGGATGCCTAGTAGAGTATATAAACGATTGAAGTTGAGTTTTAGTCGATTTGGGTGTCAAAAAGCGGGTGTTTGCAGGTCTGTCCACGAACAGGGACGAAGGTCTGCTGTTCATAGACTTCCTACGGGCGTAGGTGGTATTACCTACGGCCGTAGTAAGCCTTGTGTATACACTACGGCCGTAGGCAGGGTTACTGCGGCCGTAGGATGTGTTTTTGTGTGGGTTACCGTCTACGGACGATGAAATAGGGACTACGGGTGTAGGTACGTAACCTACGGTCGTAGTTCACCAAAGAATAGCCACTACGGGTGTAGGAATAGATTCCTACGGCCGTAGTGCATGTTTCCTTGAAAAGAAACTCTGCGGGCGTAGTGGTTGGACCCTACGGCCGTAGTAGGGTTTTGTTAGGTGTCCTACGGCAGTAGGACATGTGCACTGCGGCCGTAGTAAGCTGTTTTATGTTGACAGCTTATGTAGCTTGTGTTCTAACCTATGTGTGCTATGTGTAGGTGATAACTAAGTCTGAACCTAGTGTGTTAGGTGATTCGGACGACTCAGTGTGTTCTTGGGATTTCTCGAATTCATATCTGCCTCTTGTGATATCAAGGTGAGTACCGGTTTCCCATGAGGCTCAGTAAGTAGTGCTAACCCCTGTGTGTTTTTAATGTGTAATTGGTGCTCCCACATGTGTGTATGTAAGGTATGTTATAACGTGATATGCCATGCTACAGTGTTATATTGACAGTGACTAAAAGTATGTAACGTGAATCATGTGGTAAGTGTATGTTATGATTAAGTTATACTCGCATGTTCTGTTCACTAGTATGAACAGTATTTGCTGTGACTATATGCGCGCATGATATTGGATCCTGATTGGATCACTTATTGTTTATGTATTTATGTCCGGACACTCGGGAAACTGCTTATAGTTTCCAACTCGGTTGAGGTCAGCTGGCTATATTGCAGCTGGATCCCTTGAGGGCCTAGATGGCTGGTTATTCGGGATCAACGGTGACTCGGTGGTGCACGCTGGGTAGTAGGTTCTGCAGGACCGCCATTCCTTGACAAACAGTGGGGTCTTGGTTTGTAACTAAGGCCTAATTGAGCCCAGGTGGCTCCGCAACGTGCTCAGGGGGTTGCTCTTTGCTTCCCCACCAGCACGGATTGGTGTTGCTGATTTCTCAGTGGGATTTGTTGAGCGGGATTTGCAACCCCGCAAGATATGACTCCCTCTGATATGTTGGCACTCCACGATGTGATAGGATAGCCTTGTGTGCTTTTCCTGTGTTGTGATAGCATGCTTATTGGTACTTATGTGCAACCTGTACTCACTAACTAGTGTAGCTAACCGGTTCATGTTTTACCTTTTTACAGGTAAAGATTTAGGCAGCCTAGCGAGGCGGGTGCTTGTGGGTAAATATATTTAGCTTTTCTGGAACACTTTGTTGTTGTAAATTATTTGTGATCCGATGGTCGGTTGGTAGTACGGTAATATCGGTTTGTTTTGTTACTTGGCTTTTCATGTGTATAATCGCCAAGTTGGATAATAACACTTTATATTTTATAATTAGTATTTAGTTTCTGCTGTACGTCTTGATAAGTATACTTAAAAAGTTTTAAATATTACTGATTTTAAGCTCGTGAAACCCGGTGTTACAAATACTCACTCAAACCTTAATATTTTCTCTTTCTTTTCTTTTAGAGTAAATTACTGAAATGGTCCCTAAACTTTACTAAAAGTATCTGATTTAGTCCCTAGACTTTAAAAAGTACGTTGATGGTCCCTACTGTAACAAATAAGTCCCATACTCAGTCCCTGAAACTAACCTCCGTCTAAATCAGACGTTAACCTCCTTTTGAGGAGGGGCATTTCAGTCTTTTTACATCACCAGGGACCATTTCAGTTAACTTTATTTGTCTTCTTCATCTTCTTATGTAAAAACCGAAGCTCCATCTTGTAACACCGTGATTTTCAAATTTTTTTGACTTACAAAAACTTTTTAAATAATAACGAATACTTGCAACGAAAGTCCTAAACCATATGTGCAATAAAAGCAAACCGATAAAAATCACAGTGTCACACCGTAAGTCTTGGTCAAAACCGTTACATAAATCAATCAAATGAATTAAATAAATGACGATTGTCCAAGTGGTATCTCATCTAGTAGTCAACTACCCAAGCACCCCTTCTCACAAGCCGGAACTCCTACACCACCTGCACGAGTACATGACACATTTCAAGAAACAAGTGTCAGCTTACGCCTCGTGAGTCAATAGGAGTTACAATATGAACCATAAAACGTTAGCTTAAATCGAATATATATTCAATAATTAATTAACCCACACCTGACCCATCGTGTATTTGACCCGAACCCGTAACCAAAATCATGTACCACATACCGGGTCAAATATAAATCCTATCAATAATAATCATCATATAATCATATCATATTTATCATCGTAATCGTAGTAGATCATGTATAATATCATGGTCATCATTTAATCATAATAATCACATAATCATATCAAATTCATCATCATCATAATTGTGATCGTAATTCATCTCATGTGTCACATCGTATATCAAGAAGGTAACCCTACTGTAGAGTCTAAACCCACAAGGAAACCCACAAGTTCGCTAATCACGTGCCCGGCCAACCTATGTACCAAGTGGGGCGCGACTCCCACCCAAGAACATAATTCCCGAGAGTATCTCCGCTTTCGCTACTCCGACGGTGCGAGTAAAAGTACCGCGTTGTCGTTCAGATGTAAGTACAAACGGAAACCCCCGTTCGTCTCCTCCTTACACCCACGTGATGTTTGATCAAGCCCCCCGTTCGGCCAACACCACTCCAGCATACAGGTACACAAGGCACCTATACACCATGTCCCGCCAAGGTCATCTAGAAAACCCGGCAGCGTCGTATATGGCTAGCACTTTATCCTAGAAGGTCCCCATTTCCTACTAGGTCCACTTATCCACAAATGAGCAATTAGGATTGCTACCCCCGTCCACTAAGTTCAATCCACAACCGTATAAAATTCAGAGCATGCAAGATACTAGATTATAATCAAGTAAGTGACGTATACATATCATATCAAATAAAGTGAACCAAATACCCACGTATGAACCACATACCACGAATTAATCATTAAAGTTAAACTCATAAAACCTTTCAAAAATGGTTTTGTCATTGTACTCGGTTTTAGAAAACTATTGAACTCACCTGGAATCCCAGAAGTGATAGTCGAGCGAACCGCAGAAAGATTACCGAGCAACCTAAACGGAAACGAATCCTAATAAATTAACGAATAACAGGATCCGAACGAGAGATTGAATAAAGAATAAATCAAAGAAAATCTAATCTCAAATTACACTTTAATCCCACCTACAACAAATCGTAGATTAACTAAGTATCCTAAAAACATTCCCCACTAATCTATATATAATAGCAATTTAATTTCCAAGTTCCAACCATATTATGCAAATTGTTTCAGCATATACATTTCTATTTAATTACAGCCAACCAATTGTAAATTCTACCATCCACTCTCTAATTGCAAATTGGATATAAAAAGGAAATTACCAATATGAACTTTCCAGTTGCAGTCATCCATTTTCTAACCCAAATCACAATTAATTAAACATCTATATCCTATGAATTGTAATTAGGTATTCACGTGAATCCCAAATATCTAACCTAAAACAATTGCAAATCAAAACAATCAGCCCCCTCCCCCTTTGAATCTGTCGATAAAACAGGTTCTAAAAATCTGATCTTAATCCTCGATTTCCATACTAACATCACTTATCTCCATTCCCCTAATTCCTTATTAACGCAGACAATTATCATTCTTTAAATCAATTTCAAAGTCTAACTTCGTAAAGCCAAATAATTATGATTGTTTCTCAACTGTTATTGCTGCCCCTAAAAAGCTTCCCTATTGCATCATTCATTCACAAAATACACCAAGAAACTAACAATAACCTACATACCAAGGTGTCAGATACTTACCTGACTGTTTAATTCACGAAAAAATCAAGATAATAGCGAGGTTCCCTCTTCCTCTATTGCTGCTGTCGAGAGAACCCAAGAGCACCTCAAAACTGCCGTTCTTGTTTTTTTTTTCTTTTTCTTTTTTTAGCTTAACCATAACCCTTATTAATCCTATTAACTTTCATCCTTACAATTTAGTCCTTAAGCCCAATAAACTTTATTTAAAGCCCGCTTAGTTCTACTAAATCAAAGAGATATAATAGCCTACTAACATAAACAACGAGCTTCGTTAATATCATAATATATTCGAGAGAAACGGCTACAACGGTTTTCTTTTCTAAAATAATAGTAATAATATTACTAGTCGGAATTTCCGGTCGTTACACATCTTCATCTAAACCCAGCAAACATTCAAAACTAAGCTTTTCACCTGAATACATCTGAAACGGGTTTACGTGAATGCGACATTTGAGAGAGAAAAAACTTCAAAAGCTTGACTGATTTTCTCTCTGAAACTTCAAGAGAGATTAAAGCTTGAAGCTTTAACTTTATGTGTCACTTTATCTCTCGATTTAGCCCCTTTCGACTGAGCAAAAAGATCGGTTCTAATGCTACCATCAAATTCTATTTTGCTAAAATCAAATAACCCTAACCGCTTTAAAACCTCTTGATGCTTTTCAAAATCTAATGCTTTTGTCGGATTAAAGGGAATGGGGTTTAGGTTATTTGTGGCCTCTTACGTTTACAACCGCCGGCTTTCTTGCGCTTGTTGAAGCGGCGCTGGGGGTTCATTGGCGACGAAAGTGATGGTGCTTGTTGAAGCGGCGCTAGGGGTTCATCGGCTTTCAGAATCCGGTGGTTGTTGCGGATGTGAGTGTTGGGGTTCCTCTGATTTAGTAGTGTTTGGATCTTGGTTCAGTGAATGTTTTTCGTCGTCATGTTGAGAAAGGGAGGGAGCAGCAGTAACAGCCATGGCGACAACTGGTGACGACTGTTCTTCGGTGTTCCCTACGATCAGCCACCGCCATTTCCTCCTCCGCCGTTGCAACCCAGCGACGTTTCTTCAAATGTAAAACAACAATGCGAGTCCAAGTGTTCTGCTAATATCATTTTCTTCATCTCTGGATTACTTCATCTTCTTGTTCGATTTCTTGTTAAATCATCGAATAGAGACCCTGATGAATTTGATGTTAGCCGATAATATATCTCAAAGATATTATCGGCAATTGTTTTGTAATTAATATTGCATTTATTGGTTAATTAGGCTTGATTAGTTTTCCTTTATTAGATTACTTAATTCACGGATGTAATTCTTTTATATATTCTCAATTGTAAATGTGGTTAGGTAAGGAAATTAAATACCTTTCATTTGACAATGTGACTGCTCTTCAAGGCCAGTTGCAACAGCTCTTCACTCTCTTAGATTATTGGTGTGAAAAACCCTTTTGGATTCATGATTTGTGATCCGATGGTACATGCTCTAAAGCTTGAAATTGTTTGCGGTTGGTACTGGTTGGTACATGCTCTAACAAGAACACCTGCAATTTCTTGAAGGAGGTGAATTAAAATTCTTAACGGAGATGAATTAAAGTGTGGGTAAGTGGTCCCTCTAATGCAAAATGACTGAAATGCCCCTCCTCAAATGGGGGTTAACGGAGCTATTTAACAGAAGTTAGTTTCAGGGACTGAGTATGTGACTTGTTTGCTACAGTAAGGACCATCTACGTACTTTTTAAAGTGTAGGGACTAAATCAGATACTTTTGATAAAGTTTATGGACAATTTCAATAATTTAAGCTTTCTTTTATTCTGTTTTTTATTATTTCCATCTTTAAATACACCCTTTTTGTTTTGTTTCATTTACTTTCTTTTTTTGTCTTCATTAACGAATTATTTTCTGTTTTTTTCTTTTACTTGCTACATTTTTTGTTTATAATTTACTTTCTTTAAGTTTCGTGTTCTAATTTTCAAAGCTTTTAATTTTTTATACATGTGACAACATTTATGCAAAAGTTTTAACTATTTTCAAAACCAAACCGTATATAAGAAATAAAAAAAATGTCATTACTCACGTATTTTGAGATAATTATGTTTCAAATAAAAATACTTTAGCTATGCTTTCTCTATTTTTATTAAAATTATTAACTTCAAATTATATTATTTTTTAAGACTTCTCTAATATATGATTCTTAAGTAAACAAAAATAATTTAGGCTTTTAAACCCGCTAATACACGTCTAAGTCAACCTACTTCTAATTTTTCACAAGAAAATAACTTATTTTCTGTTTTTTAAATAATTTATATCTTCAATTGTATACGCAACGAGACTCATGTAAACAATTTACTTTTTTAGTTTCAAAGGTTAACTAATGTCATAATATTTAATTATTCATAAAAAAATATAACTTTTTAGACTCCCTGCAACGATCAAGCTAAAATTCCTAGTTGATTTACCATATGCATGCATTATAAGAATGTTTTGCTTCCATTTTCACTTCACCTTGCCATTTATTGTTTATTTTATATGCATGACTTGTGACATCTTTATCTTTATTCGTACATATAATTAGACATCTATTTTGCATATACACGAGTGAAACTATAACTAAAAACAATGTCGTTAAAAAATTAAGATTTATATATATAACCCGGGGGGTAGAATTTAAACATGAAATTATTGAAAAGTAGATCGACGTGATGCCCTCTGTGGGCTGCTAGAAAACTTATAACTGGACACAAATATGATGTATAAGAGTAGAGTGTGTGTAACACAACCTGTTAAATGTCCGGTCGAAATTTAAATTTACAAAATAAAAAGCATTATGTGCAATGAAATTTGAAATGAGCATTTCATAACTTGAATAATTATCATGAAACTAAAAAAGTTCCTTACAACATTCATAGTTTCCCAATTATCAAAGTAAACACATAAGTTTACAAAGTAAATAGCTTATTGTATTACAGTGTAGCCAAGCAAAATAGTACGGATACATGTGCATTAATTACTATGCAAACCTTTAAACTTTACGCAAAATTAAATGAGCCCCAAATTGTGGTTGCAGAGTAATTATGATATGTGGAGCATGCGAATAGGAAGAAGATAGATCAAAACAAAAGCGTTGTAGAATAATAGCGAGTGCCATTTTTGCTTCTAACAATGCAAAATTTTGTCCGATACATATACGTGGCCCCCCACCAAAAGGCAGGTATGATAGTTGTCCCTTGGTCACCTTTGACACGCCTTCAGAAAATCTTTCGGGCTTAAACTCATTCGCATCATCGCCCCATATATCACGATCATGCTGCAAAAGCATAATATGGAGTTGTAAGAGAGATCCAGCAGGTAACGTCATATCTCCTAATTTGGTTTCTTGATGTATCATTCGTCCTAATGTTGTTGCTGGCGGATAAAGCCTAAGAACCTCGTGAAATATCATGTTAACCTGCAGATATGATATAATAGGTAAACTATTATTAAGAACAAGTTAACAAATCTTGAAAAGTCATTTGCAGAAAGGTAGCTCCAAGTTGGTGTAAAGATCTCTTTCCTTGCATAGAGAGTCATAGGA
Source organism: Pulicaria dysenterica (assembly GCA_947179395.2). Classification (NCBI taxonomy): domain Eukaryota; kingdom Viridiplantae; phylum Streptophyta; class Magnoliopsida; order Asterales; family Asteraceae; genus Pulicaria; species Pulicaria dysenterica. The sequence goes on along the minus strand of OX359288.1, from coordinate 108,049,605 downwards.
GGAAAGAGATATTTCCTAGTACAACAAGTATAATAAGAAAAGTTTTTTTTATTTATCAAAGTATGGAAAAACTTACGATTTTTAAACGATTTAGTCCATCAACATCTGGTATTTTGTCCCCAAAAACTTGTAAAACCTCCTCTCTAGCGCGGGCTTGCCAGTTTGTGTACTGAGCCAGCAAGACCATAGTCCAGACAAGCATATTTCCGGTGGTTTCTTGTCCTGCAAAGTAGAAAAGCTTACACTCTTCGATAACTTCATCAATAGTTAATCCAAAACTGTTATTTCCATGTTCTTTAATGGCTTTGTAATTCGAATCCAACAGTATGCCCAATAAGTCATCGTTGGTACTTTCCCCGAGTTTCATTGTGATGATTCGTTTATCGATGATACTCCTTATCGATGCCTTTATTTGTCTGTCGATTTCTTTCATCCTCTTATTTCTTTTTGTTGGTAAAAATCTGTGGTGTATATTATCGATGTTCTGTTAGCATAACATGATACGATATTCCCTGCTTACTAATTAAATACTCTTTATGAAGAGACAAACTTTAAAAATAATTTTGAAGGCATACTCACCTTGATCCGGGAATGTAGATTGATTGTAAAGCTTGTATAATCAACCCTGCTAGTTCCCGTTGTAGCTCAAATATCTTTTTCCCTTCCTCAAAGCTACTACCAAATGCAGTACGTGAAATTACATCAGCCGATAGTGTTTGGAGATATGGCCACATATCCACTTCACATGAGCTTTCATTCTTTAACATTTCTTCCCATTTGTCGATCATCTCCTTACAACTCATATAAAATGCGGGCACCATATGCTATAAAATATTATTATATGATATATATTTGTAAGTAGAAGTTGATAGGGAGACAAATTAATGATGATTTAAATAATTTTATTCTTTTTGTAACTGAAAGACGAAAGACAAGAAGTAATGAACCTTAAGCTTTTCGACATGAAAAGCAGGATTAATAATTTTTCTATGTTTGCTCCATCTCTCAGCCTCAGCGTCTACTAGACCTCTTGCTAGTAAATGTACTAACGGATTACCACCTCTTTGCTTTTGAAATTGATAGTTGTTTGTCAAGATCTCTCGTATTATAGCAGGTTCAGCTATATGCACCATAGGTCTTGGCCCTAGCCATGTGAACCAATTCTTGCCTATGTATAGTAATCACACAAAAGCTAATCAAAACTGACAAGAATTTTGATTACTGATTAACAAAATTATTATCAAGATAGTAGGAGTTTAGATTAATCCATTTCATGAGCCCCAGAAGATAGGAACTGAGGATTTATTAAATGCAATTTCAAATTTGAAAAGTTATCCACTTTTAAATCAAATAATAAACGTTTAACATCTTAAAGCTCCTGCAATGGAGCTTGTGAAACTCCCATCACGAGCCAAAAAGACCTCATCACGAGCACCTTAGCTCGTTACCACCATTGTGATTGGCATGTGATTCAGGGGCTTGTCATTGTGGTAACGAGAAGGTATACTCGTTATTTATTTTTATTTTTTATGTAACTAATAGATACTAAGATAAATTTTAGTGCATGGTTCTAGTGGTGACAGTAACTTTAGTTATTACTGTAAGGTTTAATGATGGGGTAATGATACTAACATAATGGTGAGTAATGAGATGTGTGTTATCATTGCTTGTGATGCTACAGAGCGTTGTTGGTTGTAGTTGAAGATCAAAATCAATGGCAGACCATGCAAGAAATATATAGAAGAAACTCGATATTAGGACAAGTTTTATTTTGTTTCATGTAAGTTTCGTACATAGATATTTTAACAAAATGTAGTACTGGATTATTTAAATTTATATATGTACATGTGTATCGTTATTTCTCCTTTTTGAAGTTAAAAGCTACGCCACAAAAAAAAAAATGGTATTAAATTTATAATTTTATTCTGAATTTTGAATCGGTAAAACGAAAAAGTAGTAAAATTGCTAATAATGAAAGGAAAGCAAATAAAAATTTTTTTGTCTTCAGTTTGTACTTATTCAAGTCGGTACTTAATTTTTTAAACACCGAAACACAAAAAATTTATAGATATGATTATCTCATTATTTGACATGTTAATCATTTTATTCCCACTTAGTTAAGTTTAGCAAACATGTCTATTAATACTGTATAAAATCATATAAAACAAAATCTGTATCATCACAAAAGCATGTTTATTCAAAATAAACTAGAGAGAGAAAAGGGCAAAGAGTTGAATTGTGAGAAAATGATTTTATTTTAGAAGTAAAGTACGTAGAAGATAATTGCAGTAGCTAAATTCAACAATAATAATAGTATAGTAATTAGTAATAATAATAATAATGATAAGAATAGGTATTAAAACGCATACCGTAGGTCTTGATGGACTTATGGTCGAAAGGGAAGACTCGAGGAAGTATATTGTCAGATAGATTTATGGGTTTCGATTTCGCCTCGTTTATCAATTTAACCAATTCTTTTAAGTCTCCAAACAAGAACCTATAGGAACTTCCCTTAAGGCCTTGCTTTCTTAGTGACCTTTCAATCTTCTTTGGTTTGAACCACACCCAATTCGTAAATTTCAAAGCATACCACACCAATATTATCACTATAACTCCCACACCACATGATACTCCACTTACTTCCATCTTGGCTAATAATACGTTGTGTGGATCTTGTGATTACAATAAGAAGAAATCCATATTTATTGATAAATGATATTCTCCAACACCCCTCTAACTTTTGAGTAACTTATGATCAAGTCCATGTGGTTTAATTGTGTTTTCATAAAAGCCCCCGCACATATACATGCATAAATACATACATACAATGGTCCAAAGGATAACAAATATCTTCCTAACTAACTAACTAACTAACTAACTAACTCTCTCTCTCTCTCTATATATATATATATAGGGTATGAATCAGGAGAAAACGACTTAAACTGCAAAACGTGGAGAACAGTTGCTATCCGTAGGATCGGATAACGATCAATGGTCCAAATAAAATTAACCGTTTCCAAATTCAAACTGTATCGACATTAAAAGAGCAAAATCAGGATTCTAATTGGATATATATTTAACGGAACATACGTCTTCAATGTTATTAAACACCTTCTTTGAGGAAGACAACAACATAAGAGTTTCACACAAGCAGAGCACCGACGAATCAGTGACCGTAAAAAGCAAAAACTATTTGATTTCCAAAATATATCAAAACATGTATACATCAATGCATACAGTTCTGCAAAAGCATAGTACAAATGATCCATCATATTAGTACATGTATGCATCAATGCATACAATTCAGTAAAACAGAGTACATACGATCTGAATCGCTAATTGTAGATTAATGCATATTAGTACATGTATACATTAATGCATATAGTTCTATAGAAGCACAGTTCATACGATGCATCGTATTAGTACATGTATGCATTCATGCATACAGTTCTGTAAAACAGAGTACATACGATCCGTTGATGTGGTTTACACAGGCGAGGAATCAACTTTCAAAAACTTCATATCATAGAGAATTGATAAGACAGGAATAGTAAAGAATCATGAAAAAAATGGCGGTTGATCTCAAACTTAATTTCACGAAACCGAAAAATATGACCGCACGATCCATTGTTAACCCTTCTTCACAATTAACCGTCAACGTTGTGAAATTGCAAAAATAATTTGCCAAATCTGCCCTTACATCAAATCTGCCCTATATAGAGTGTGGATCGGGAGAGAACACTCCCTCACTGCACAACGCGAAGAACGCCCTTCAACCGTCATATTGCAAATTAATTAACGGATGAGATTTGTTTTATATCTAACGAATGATGGTCTAATAAATCAAAAAGGGTAATTTAGGGGATCTAAATTATTCATATTTAACAAAACTGACGACGGAATCGCAATCCAAAAAACCGTCGTCTTAGGCGAATTTTGAAGATCAACGACAAGCGACCACGATTCGATACAAATGTTACGCTAAAAATTAAAATACTTAGTAATAGCATTATGATTCTGTAAGCGATGTAATAAGAAATTGATTGATTTGATGTAGAAACAATGCACCGGCGGCCATCATTGTCGCCATTGGATAACATGGCGAAAGCACAAGAAGAAATAGAAGCTAAATGGGTGACACACAACTAGCATTTATAGGTATGATTGACCCTTATTACACTATGATTACATTTTACAACTTCATTCACACAATGAACAATACTAATTACAGTATGCCTCAACTAATGTACTATTCATTATCCTGATCACTGTATGCATCAACTATGAATGATGCATACATTTTCAATTAAAACAATATATGCAACGTAGTATAAAGACGTTCAAAATAGTGTCACTATTGTGTAAAAAGTAACGTTCTGTAAAATATAGTAAAAGTTGTGTAACATGACCCCAAATGCGTACACCACAGTAACATGTCTCACAGTGCGAAATTGGTGCAAGTCAGTTCCAAATTTTTAGAAAAAATATGCAATTCTACTATAAAATGAAACAGCATAATTTTATCTTTTAAATTATTTATTTATTTCATTTAAAAGAGGTTTAATATATAAAAAATACGATAGGTTCAAATTTTGTGAGGTCTTGAGTTTTTTTAACAGCCCACCCTCCTTTTCTAGTGGTTGACTTGTTGCCACTCTCCGCACTTTTTTAGCTTTTTGCCCCTCCAGCCACTTTTTTTTCATACCTTCCCTCCTTAAAATGTCTTTTAATTACAAGAATTTCATCAAACGATCAATACACACACACATAAATGAAAGATCAGGATTAGATCTTTCATTCTCAACCAAATAATCATTATCATTTAAACCTCCTTAAAATGCAATATAAAACGTGTGTGTATATAATATGTATAAATCAAATATGCACTTTCCTTTAAAAATGCAAATTATGTAAATCAAGAAATATTAACCATCAATCATGCTTATCTAAAAGCTTAGATAGCTTTTCGAGCTAGCTTCTTTAAATAAAGATTGTTCTTTATTGAACTATATATAGGAGAGAGTTTATTTAAAAACAATTCTTATTATTAGTACTGCGAAAACAAATCTTGACACTTAATTAAAATATTTTTTTTTAGAAAAGCATCACATATATTAAATGAGGGGAATATCTCTATAAGATATAATGACTAATAAAAATAATAATTATTTAAAGTTACGACTCATTAATAACGTATTAATGAGAATTTAAAAAAAGAAATCAAACATCACTCTTTAACGACATGACCGTAGTATTTTAGTATTTTATTTTTGTTATTTAAAATCGTAACTGAAACCTTACGTTATGAGTGTGTTGTTTGTGGTACACGTGGCTCTTCCAAAATTCAATTATATAACTATATACCAAAGGAAGAATTTTTTTTTGTTTTTTGTGTATTTTGGCATTTTGTGTAAAATGATATTTTAATTATATTATTATTATTATTATTATTATATAATAATATAAAATGATATTTTAATTATACTATTATTATTATTATATATTATTATTAATATTATTATTATTATTTATAATAATAATAATAATAATAAGAAGAAATATTATTATTATTATTATATAATATAATTAAAAATAATAATAAGAATATTAATAATTATTGTTATATTATAATAATAATAATAATTATTATTATTCTTATTATTATTATATTTCATTTCTTATTATCAGACCTATTATTATTATTATTATTATATAATATAATTAAAAATAATAATAAGAATATTAATAATTATTGTTATATTATAATAATAATAATAATTATTATTATTCTTATTATTATTTTAAATTATATTATATAATAATAATAATAATAATAATAATAATAATTATTATTATTATTATTATTATTATTATTATTATTATATTTTATTTCTTATTATCAGACCTATTATTATTATTATTATTATTATTATTATTATTATTATTATTATTATTATAATATTTTTATTATTTATACTAAAAACAATTTAGTTCAAATTCATTATTTATTTATATTAATATTAGTGACTGAAGTTAAGGCTAAAATTTCGAAGCCTTTTAAATTATTTTTTAATTTTAATAAAAGTAACAATATAATTTTACAGTAAACGAGATTATTATTATTATTATTATTATTATTATTATTATTGTTGTTGTTGTTGTTGTTGTTGTTGTTGTTGTTGTTGTTGTTGTTATTATTATTAGTAATAGTAGTAGTAAATAGACATACATTTTATATTCATCTATTATTATCAAAACTAACTATTATTATTATATTTTATTATTTATATTAAAAACAATTTAGTGTAACTCAATAGTTATTTATATTAATATTAGTGACTGAATTCAGAGCTAAAATTTTAAAGTCTTTTAAATTATTTTTAATAGAGTTGTTTAGAAGTATTTCATTAAAATTAGAGTTTAATATAATTTTAAAGTATGCGAGATACTATTTTTACCCCGCCGCGAAGCGCGGGTTAAAATTTACTTGTTATCAACAAATAAAAGATGTTGTACACGTAGTTCCTCTTCAACCACATTCTCTAACTCTTTAATATCTTTTCATGGAACATTTGTTACTATTTTAAGATGATTTTTGTAGCTATTTCAAGATGATTGTATATTAATTTTCTTGTTAATAATGAGCAACACAACGAGACTAAAATGTGCAACATTATGTTGTAAAAGTTATGTAATAGAGTGTTGTTAAGTTGTGTAATATAATGTAAAAAACGTGCAACGCAGTGTAAAAACTTGAAACAGGATATTAATATTGTGCAATAGATTAACATCATGTAAAATAATGTAAAAGTGTGTATTACAATCCCAAATGCGTGCATCACAGTAATATATTTCACAATGCGAAATTGTGCAAGCGAATTTAATATAATTACTTTAAAGAAAAAAGGTAAGCCAATATTTTTCTAAATTCAGTATACGAAATATATGAGAAAAAATTGAATAGATAAAATAGTTTAAAATTAAAAATATACAAAAATCAACGGTATTATAAAATAGTTTGAAATTCTTTTTTAAGAAAACACAAGTAAACGTTAACCTATTTAAAAAATAATACAACGCAACTTTTTTATGAAACAATGAAAACTTTATGAAAAAGAATGTTAAAAATTGGTAAATGAGGCGAGTAAATTTTGTTGAGAAATTAAATAAAAAAGCTTGAAAATTGGATCGAGGATAATTTCGATCAAAATATGAAAGAATGGATTTAGTTCAAAATTTTGAATATAGAAAGTAAGTCATTATTGACTTTCTTTTAAAATTTGAGAAAATAAATTTAGTTTAAAAATATTTTAAGAAAAAAGGTAAGTGAAATTTTTTTTTGAAACCGAGGACGGAAGATTTATGGATAAATAGGATGGATAAAATAGTTTGTACTCCTATAAAAAACAAAAGTCAACTTGACAATCTAAAAAGAATTTTGAGGAAAAAATGTATAAATATTTGAGGATCGGTAAATTTTATAAAACAACGTAAGAAGCTTGTTTAGTTTGAAAATATAAAAGAATAAGGAAATGGGGAGAGGAAGTTTTGTTGAGAAATTGAAAAAATGTATTTAGTTTGGAATTGGGAATAAGGATGATTTCAATGAGAACATGAAAAAATAAATTTAGTTCATAATTTTTAAAAATAGAAAGTAAGTCAATACTGAAAATATTTTCATGAGAAAGATTTAATAAAATTTGATAAAAATATGAAATAAAAAATGTAGTTCAAAATTTTGAATAAAGAAAGTAAGTCAACATTGACTTTCTTTTAATATTTAAGAAAATGAATTTAGTTTGAAAATATTTTAGAAAAAAGGGTAAGTAAAAAAAATTGAAATCGAGGATGCGGAAGATTTGTGGTAAAATAGTTTGGATTAAAAAAAACTCAAGTCAATGTGGACGTTCAATGGATCTCGGCGGCTTTCGAAGTTCAATGGACGAGTACAGCACGAGGCTTCTTGAACAAAATGAGCGGAAGCTTCGTTTACAAGAAGAAAAAAATTCCGCAAGGCATCACAAATATTTAAGACAATCCGACGAAAGTATGGAAGACGAGGATCTCGAGATTTTTCAACAGGCAAAAGACATTATTCGGAAAAAATGTGGACTAAAAAATAAATCTTTGATGTTTTGTATTAGTCGAAATTTTATTATGTACTCTTATTTAATTTTAATGAAAACAAGTTATTTATCTTATTTAATTTTTATTATATAATTTTTATATTATTTTTCGTAATAATAATAATAAATAATAAATAAAATATATTTAATTATTTTAAAATAAAAAAGTTTGAAGTGTGCGAAGTGTACTGGTATTTAAGCATTGCTGAAACATGAGTTAGGATGTGCTGATGTGGCTTGAAACATGAGATGTTTCCGGCATCGTACACCCCATGCTTTTAGGAAATTTGTTCAAAAATTTTATGAGAAAACAGTGAATGTGAGGAAGGTATGAAGTGTTTTAAAAACTTTATAAAAAAAAGCGAAAGTAAATATATTAGCTTTTAAATGAGGTGAAAAAGATTTGTTCACAAATTGAATAAATAAATTTAGTTTGAAAATAAGAATAAGGATTATTTTGATAAAAATATGAATAAATGAGTTTAGCTTAAAATATAAAAGTCAAAAGTTAAATAGGTTAGTCTGAAAATGAAAAGGATGATGATTTCAAGAGGAAAAGATATTATAAAATTTGAATGTATGAATTTTGTTTGGAATATTTTGTAATAGTTAGTAGACTTTGAAAAAAATCGGTATAGTTAGAGAAGAAATCTTTTGAGGTCTTGCCTAGTAGGAATCTTTTTAAAATATGGGAACAAGAACATTATATTATTAAATGAATTGTGATGAATTTCTTATTAGAAAGTATAGGGATACAGAGTTGAGATCTTTTAAGGACTTCGGGAACGAGGACATTTATATTTTGAAAGCATTATTGTAGGTGAAGTTCTTATTAGGAAGTGCGAGACCATACTGGAGTTTTTATTGTAGAGTAAATATATTTTGAAGACAAAGAAAGAGGACATTCTCTCTTCCTAAATGCATTGTGGTCAAGTTTTTATAAAAAAGTGTAGCGGCACACTTGAGTTCTTATTGTAGGGTAGATATCTTTTGAAGACATGGAGACGAGGATGTTCCTTTTTTTAAGGCATTGTTAAGTTTTTATTGTAGCTTTTTTAAAGGATGAGTTCTTATTGTAGGTGAAGTTTTAATTGTAAAGTCTAGGGGCACACTTGAGTTCTTATTGTAGGGTAGATATCTTTTGAAGACATGGAGACGAGGATGTTCCTTTTTTTAAGGCATTGTTAAGTTTTTATTGTAGCTTTTTTAAAGGATGAGTTCTTATTGTAGGTGAAGTTTTAATTGTAAAGTCTAGGGGCATACTTGAGTTCTTATTATAGAATTTAGATCTTTTGAAAACATAGGGAAGGAAGACATTCTTTGTCTTTAAAGACATTTGATGAAGTTTTTATTAGAAAGTGCAAAGGCACACTTCTTATTATATAATATAGATCTTTTAAAGACATAAGGAACGAGAACATTCCTTTTTTAAATGCATTATTGTGATGTTCTTATTAGGCTGCCCGCATCGGACAACGGGTACCATCCACAGGTAGCAAGGGGTAAGCATGGGTACCATCGCCCATGCACGGGTTCCCCAACCCTTTAATCCATTTCTAGTCCAGAGACCCGTGAGGGTTTCTGACACACACACACACATATTTTTTCTTTTTTCTTTTATTATTTTTATAATAAAATATTAGAAGGGTAGTATAGGTTGGATGTGAGGGTTTGAGGGTTAGAGGTGGGAATGATGTGGATACTAATGTGGCAATGGATTTGAGAGGGTAAGTGAGAGTTGGATGCACATGATCTTAGAAGTGTAGGTACACACCTGTTGATAGTAGTCATCTTTTGAAGATATAGGGAATGAGGACATTCCCTTTTTGAAGGTGTTGTGGTGAAGTTGTTTTGGAAGATGGAAATCAATTATTGTTTGCCATAAATCATTTCTAGAAACTTATGAAAGTCTTATGAACTATATAATTAATTAATAACCTAACTAAATGACTAAAGGTTTCGTATAAACTCTTGCTAATCAACAAAGTCATCAATGAAAATAGGGAACGTACTTGAAGGGGCTCGTCTAGCTTAACTTGATTTCCCACACAACTTTAGCCGGCAACATGTAAAGGTCACACATTATCCATTTGACTATATAAAAGCATGGAAATCAGAAAGATGATTGAAGAACCGATATGGTTGAAACTTAAAAGGCATGCAGTGAAAAACTAAAAGTCTCACTCTTCTAAAATTGAGCAACACGCGCGAAATAACAGTGCAAGTAAAACAATTGAAGACTAATGTACCTGAGAAATACAAGTCTCACTCTTCTAACATTGAGTGAGGGCATGAACGAGATCCAAAAAGTTTCTTACTGTAAAACAAATTAACAAGCAAACAAAATAAGTAAATTTAGCTCGCTAAGCACCTTTTGCACATACAAATCATGTATGAATAATCTCCAAAGAAATACTTACTTGATAGCGTATTCCTAAATAAGCACACCTTTTTTAACCACTACTTCATATTTCCATGCTTTTGATATTATCTTAAGTTCATTTGCATACTAGCGTCAAGAAACACAAGTAGATAAGAGAACGAAATGGAAAGTGTGAAATTGATGCAAGAACATATTAGAGATGTAATATTTATTTTACTGTTAGAGAAGTAGTTGGTTAGTTAGGCTCACGTTAGCATAATCAGTGTAGCTTAGCTTTGTGTATATAAGCTGTTCTTTTTCCCTTTTCAATCATAATGAGAATACAATTTTCTCTCTTCCTTCTTTCTTAATATGGTATCAGAGCAAACACGCTTTGCTCATACTCTGTTTTTCACATATCTGAAAAATTGAGATCTGATTCTTTCATCTTCAATCTTTCTACCTTCACTTTTGTAATCTGATTTCCTTTTATATCAGATTTCTTTGTACTACTATCAATTTCCGTTTGATTTGTGCATCATTTTTCTTCAATCTGAAACAATGAGTTCTCCAGATCAACCTGAAACAATTGATGATCCTTACTATCTTCATCATTCAGATGGACCTGGTCTTGTGCTGGTATCACAGGTGTTAACCGGTGAAAATTACGCATCGTGGAGTCGTGCTATGACTATAGCTCTATCGGTAAAAAACAAGATCGAATTCATCAATGGCAATTTACCCCAACCAAGCTCTACAGATCAGGTTCGATTTAATTCTTGGACTCGAAATAATAATGTGGTGATTTCCTGGATCTTGAATTCAGTTTCGAAAGAAATTTCGCCTAGCATCATCTATTTGGATAATGCTGCTGAAATGTGGAAAGAGCTTAAGGATCGTTTTCAACAAAGCAATGGACCTCGAATTTTTCAAATTAAACGAGATCTTATGAATATAACTCAAGGTGATGATTTTGTTAGCACATATTATACAAAATGGAAAGTACTTTGGGAAGAATTGGCAAATTATAATGCACATTGTACTTGTGGAAAGTGTATTTGTGGAGGAGCTAAAGATATTGAGCATACTATGTCTTTTCTAATGGGGTTAAATGAGAGTTTTGCACAAATTTGTGGCCAAATATTGTTAATGGATCCAATTCCTTCTGTTAACAAGATCTTTTCATTGGTCATACAAGAAGAGAGACAGAGGAATATTGGACTAAATTCTGCGTCAAATTCATCTGTAGCGTTTAATGTTCGAAATAGTTCTAATTGTACAAATAAGTCTCGAGCTAATGGCAATCAAAACTATAAGAATTTCAAACGAGATCAGCCTCCTTTTTGTACTCATTGTAAAAGAAATGGCCACACGCAAGACCGTTGTTATCGATTGCATGGTTTTCCTCTTGGATACAAATTTAACAATGAAACTCGTGCTAATTCGGTATCCCATAATCCGTCACAACATGAGCAGAATCAATCGAATAATAATGCTTCTGAGAATGCTACTGAAATCATCACTGGACTCACTGACTCTCAATGCCAACAGCTAATTGCTTTACTCTCAGGCAAACTTGCTTCTGCCAATGTAGTTACTGCTTCATCTGATTCAACTGAATCTGAAGGTACTTATTATATTCTGAATCTTGCATCAAATACTTTTGTGTCAAATGTGTGGATCTTGGATTCAGGGGCCACGCAACATATTTGTAACATTCAAAAATTGTTCATAAATATTCGAAAGCTTTTTAACACAAGAGTGAGATTACCTAATCAAGCACTTATACAAGTTCAGCTAATGGGTGATGTGAAACTTGCCAATGGATTAATTCTTGAGAATGTTTTATTTGTTCCTCAATTTGAGTTGAATCTCATATCAGTCACTTCTTTAACCAAAAACAAAGTTATTATGGTTAAATTCTATCATAATATTGCTCTCATAGAACAGATCCAAACAAATATGATGATTGGCACAGCTGATGTAAAAGAAGGGCTGTATTTGCTAAGGAATGCAGAAAAACAAGTGGGTATCAACACTGTTTCAGTTCAACAATGGCATCAAAGGCTTGGTCATCCTTCATTCAACAAGTTAAAGATGGTTGACAATTCATTTTCTTGTAGTACAGATAATCACAAGAATTTTTGTTCCATTTGTCCGTTAGCAAAGCATAGAAGGTTGCCTTTTGTTTATTCTAATATGCTTGCAAATAAGCCTTTTGAACTCATTCATTGTGACATTTGGGGGCCATATCATGTTCCTTCTTATCAAGGACATGGATTTTTTGTTACAATAGTTGATGATTACACTCGTTTTACATGGGTATATCTTATTAGTCATAAATCAGTTGTTCAAACCATTATACCTCAGTTCTTTGCCATGGTTCAAACACAATTTGATTCAAAAGTCAAAATGTTCAGATCTGATAATGCAAAGTAACTTACCTTCACTGAGTTTTTCAATAAGAAAGGAGTACTTCATCAGTATTCTTGTGTTGAAAGACCACAACGAAACTCTGTTGTAGAATGTAAACACCAGCATTTGTTAAATGTTGCTCGGGCATTATTCTTTCAGTCAAATATCCCGGTTAAATATTGGTCTGAATGTATACGCACTGCTGTGTTTTTTATCAATAGAATTCCATCAAAAAGACTTGAGAATACTTCCCCATATCAGAGATTATATAACTCCAGACCTGAATATGATCAATTGAGTTCATTTGGATGTTTAGCTTTTGCTTCAACATTACAGGCACATCGTACAAAGTTTCAGCCACGTGCACGTACCTGTGTTTTTATGGGATATCCCATTGGAATGAAAGCTTACAAGCTGTTGGATCTTGAAACCAATCAATTTTTTACTTCACGAGATGTTACTTTTCATGAGGACATCTTTCCTCTCAAAAACTCCACTACAAAGTCTTTTCCTCCGTTTCCCTTGCAAGTTGTTCCTCATATGTTTGATACATATGATCATGATGATCTCATATCACCAGCTCCAACTAAAACTCAAGTACCTATACCACCATCTCAAACTCAAAACCAAATTCCTATACCACCACCTTCAGTTCAAAATTCGACTAATGATCATCATCCTAACTCAAATTTTATTCCAACAAGAAGTACAAGATCACGTACTCGTCCTTCTTATCTTAAGGATTATCATTGCAACCTGGTGCATAACATCAAAACCGATTCATCAAACTGCAAGTATCCAATTTCAGATTTTATTTCGTATAGTCGCTTATCCCCAACTTATCAAGCCTATCTCTTGCAATTTCAACACAAACTGAACCTAAAAGTTACAAAGAAGCTGCCTTAGAGATGAATCATACTTGGAAAGTTGTTTCACTTCCTGCAGATCGAAAACCACTAGGCTGCAAGTGGGTTTTTAAGATTAAAAGAAAGGCTGATGGTACTATTGAACGCTATAGAGCAAGACTTGTAGCTAAGGGTTTTAATCAACAAGAAGGTGTGGATTTTCTAGATACTTTTTCTCCTGTTGCAAAACTAGTAACAGTTAAAATGTTATTGGCTATTGCAGCTCAAAATTCTTGGCCATTGTTACAATTGGACGTGAATAATGCGTTTTTAAATGGTGACTTGGAAGAGGAGGTATACATGGATTTGCCAGAAGGATACAATGTTGCTGTCACTTCTTCATCTAGTCGAATGGTTTGTAAACTTCAGAAATCATTATATGGTTTAAGACAAGCATCAAGGCAATGGTATGCAAAGTTTTCCTCTTTTCTTCTATATGAAGGTTTTACGCAATCCAAAGCTGATTATTCTTTGTTTTATCGAGGTCATGGCAATTCGTATGTGGCATTGTTAGTCTATGTGGATGACATAGTCATCACAGGTGCATCTATGTCTGAGATAAATACTCTAAAGACTAAACTGAGCAATACTTTTAAATTGAAAGATTTGGGCTTTGAAACATTTTTTGGGCTTAGAAGTGGCAAGATCAAAAGATGGGATTTTTATTTCTCAAAGGCAATATGTCTTGGATTTGCTTAGGAAACAGGTCTTTTAGCATCCAAACCTGTTCATTATCCCATGGATCCTAACTCAAAACTCTCAGCTTTGGATGGTGAGCTTCTTGAGGATCCAACAAAATATCGAAGACTTATTGGTCGATTAATGTATCTAACAATCACAAGACCGGATATTGCTTATACCATTAATCGTCTAAGTCAATTCATTACTCAGCCACGGATTCCTCATATGCAAGCTGCAGTTCATTTGTTGAAATTTCTCAAATTACATCCGAGTCAAGGCTTGTTTTTATCATGTAATAAATCTACTCAGCTTAAAGCTTTTGTAGATTCTGATTGGGGACGTTGTCAAGATTCAAGAAGATCTGTTAGTGGTTTTTGTGTTTTCTTAGGTGATTCTATGATTTCATGGAAGTCTAAGAAACAAACAGTGGTTTCTCGTTCATCCACAGAGGCGGAATATCGAGCCATTGGTGCTGTGACTTCTGAAATTATTTGGCTGCAACATCTTTTGAATGATTTTGGAATCAAATTAGCTCCTACGTTGGTATTTTGTGATAATGAATCTGCAATCAAATTAGCGACTAATCCAATCTTCCATGAGCGTACCAAACATATAGAGTTGGATTGTCATTTCATTCGAGATAAAATTGATGACAAAACAATCAAATTGATGCCTATTCGAAGTGACTCTCAGCTTGCTGATATCTTTACAAAACCATTACCAAGAGCAAAGATTTTACCACTTGTTTCCAAGATGGCACTTCAAAACATCTTTGCGTGTCCATCTTGAGGGGGGATATTAGAGATGTAATATTTATTTTACTGTTAGAGAAATAGTTGGTTAGTTAGGCTCACATTAGCATAATCAGTGTAGCTTAGCTTTGTGTATATAAGCTGTTCGTTTTCCCTTTTTCAATCATAATGAGAATACAATTTTCTCTCTTCCTTCTTTCTTAATAGAACAAGAGAAACAGAAAGAAAATCTTCTTGGCAACTTTTATGATCGAGAATAACCCATCAAGTAAAGAAACTATGAAAACTATAAAGTAAACAGGAAACCATAATCAAGTAAACAGAGAATATTAGTTAAATGACTTACCAGTGAAGTGAAGAGGAAACGAACATGGTCTTTCATAGATTTTTAGATCTGAAAATAAAAAGAATTCCAGTGAATAAACAAGAAGAGAGAAAGACATTGATGAAGATCTAAATCATTCAAGAAGGGCCAGGGGAAACAAAGGAAATAAGCAGAGATCATCACTGTATAAATTTAAGGCTAAGTACGTATATTGAGTTCAAAAACAAGCAAATAGTTCAACAAAATTACCACTTACTTATATTGATGGGTTGGTCTCTACATTACATCCCTGTTGAGAGAAATCAGATACGAAGAAGAAATACCACAAGAACAGAGAAATTAAGACATTGTTATATTTTTTTCATGAACATTAATGTAAGAAAGAAAGAAAATAATTAAGCAGATTATAAATCGCCATGAATGAATGAATGAATGAAAATGGTCGTAGAAAATAAGCAAATTTTTATTCTCCTTAATTAATTTGTACATCCAAACAATAATGCATTGAATGTTGTTTCTGCAGTGATGATAACAAATTCATGATCCAATTGGCGTTTCTTGATAGAAATGATAACAAATTTGATCGTGTTATGAAAACCAATTAATCGGTGTTGCGAGCTTCTTGAAAGAATTAAAAGCATAACGTCTTTAATTAGATTGAAACTACTTACACCACTTTCAAAACCAAATCATTAATAAAATGAGCTAACAAGAATGAGCTAGTGTATATGCACTTCATAAATGTGATATATACACTTACTAGAATCAAAATCAAAGTTTAAACTTCGTTATAATGGTGTTTCAAGAACCAAAGATACCAAAATCGTGCTATTGAAACTAAATCAATGTCTCTTAAATGAAACAAAAATCATGTCTTTACCACTAAAACATTTAAACATCAGAATAGTCGATTTATATAACAAAACCCTACTGAAACACATCAACAAAAATGGAAAATGAAAGAATTAACAGAATGAAAATCAAGTCTATAGAGACTGAACTCCCTAATAACAAGAAGATAATTGTGATATATTCATATATACACTCATCATATTGACTTTCAATTGAAAATTATACAATGGTCAACGATGGTATTAACAAGAAAATTATACAATGGTCAACGATGTCAATAAAAAACAGAAAGAAATTCGATCAGATGATTTACCTGGAATGCAAAGCACATACGGATCAAAGGGATAAAAATGTGGGTTTCTTGATAACCTATGCAGTAAAGAAACAGATAAATCTACAAGTTAATCAAGAAAACAGGAAACGAACACATGATTGACGATCAGATAAATGAGATCTGAAGAAGAAATCATAAATGACGGTGAATATATAACAAGAAGAGAGAAAGACATTGATCCAAATCATTCAAGAAGCAAAGGAAGCAAAGGAAATAAGCAAAAAGTTGAATACATTACCACCGTAAACTCTGCTTTTTGCGACGGAGATTGGAGCCGTATACTTCATTGTAAACAAGTCACATTTGATCTGTAAAATAACCAAAATCTTTAATTAGGCTTTTCAAAACCAATTAATTTAATTCGTGTTTAGTTGAAAAAATAAACCCCAACATACCTTGAAACAGTTAGAAGAGTTAAGTTGCATCTATCGAAATCCCTAAAAAACATCATCTAAACTCGTAGAAATTAAACAAGAAGATAGCTAACCAGTATCGTATGTGGGATTGGCTGGCTTTGAGCCCCAATTGCATCAACGACCTGATCATATGAGATCTGGCCGGCGGAGTTCAACGACGTTGCTGATTGTGACGCAGGTTAGCGACGCTGCTGGCTGATAATTAACGAGGGTGTTGGTGGTTCAGTAAGGTGGTTTAAGAAGAGTTTGACGACGGACGAAGGTGGTGGTAAAATAAAGATTTATAGGTTTGCCAATGGCTATCTTCCTTCCGGGCATCTGTGGATCAAGGGTTTGAAAGAGATATTATAGAGTAGAGGGGGAAGGAGATCGTTTGATTCGATCTTATACTTTGCCCGTCGGAACTTGGCGTTAAATCTCCGATGTCAATGATAGTTTCGTATCTCCGATGATATTTTGACCGTTTGTATGTTTAAATAAAAGATTTGAATGTAATCGTTTCCAAATATTAATTTCCATCCGCACGTAAACATTGACAAAATTTTACATTTTTATGAAATGGAAATTAGGCCGTAAAATGTTAATGAAGATAAATAAATAATTCATTAATATAAAATAACACACTTTCAAGGTGACGTAATAAAAAAGTAATTACAAAAATGGTCTTGTCATACTTACTTATTTTCACTTTTAATCTTTTAACTTAAAAAATTATTAAAACGATAATCACTATAGTTGTCATTTTGTTTTATTTTCTAGTCTTAGCCTAACCCTAGTTGAGACATAACAGTTAGTTAAAGGATATTATATCATGATCATTTTCCATTTTATTATTATTACCATACAGTCCATTTCCTCTTTCTTACCCTTCTTTCTAATTTAACTTACTAATTACATGTAATTATATTAAATATATTATTTAGTAAAATAAAAAACAAAATTAGTACTACAATTATATATTACACCAAATTAAGATTTAAACATTTACTCTATGTTCAATCTGTATCTCATGAAGGTAAACTCCTATAGTGGTGACGACGACTGTTCTAGGGGTAAAGGTGGTGGTGTGAGAGAGCAACAACTTTTATAGAGAGAAAAAACGAAAGATGTAGTCTTAGAGAGCAAGAGATATGAGAGAGAAGTTGATAAAAAGAAGTGGAAACAAATGTTTGGTAACAAGGTTAGAAAAAAAGGTTATTTGGAAATAATTGTAATAGGTAAATGTGTTTGATAACAAGAATAAGATGGAAAATGACCATAATACCCTTTCACTAACTGTCAACCTTAATTAAAATTAGCTTAAATGACCAAAAGTAAAACAAAATGATAACCATAATGACTATTTTCGTAAATTTTAAATTGAAAAGACTATTGTAAAAATTAGTGTCAACTACATGCATTGTTTTTTATTTAAGTCAAAAAGAACTCACGAGGATTGATCTCATTCAAAACAATAAAATTAAATGAAACGGTAAAATGAATTGGCGGACCTAGGTTATATGGGGAGGGTCACGGGACACCGATCTTTTTACGGTTCATAGTGTTAATTTTAGATTTTTTGAGACGGAGCTACCGGTAAATTTTCGGGGTGCTACCGGTGATGCCACCAAAATCAAAGGAAAAATGAAACTTTTTAAAAAAATGATAAGAAATAGTTTAATCTTTCAATTTATACTTTAAAATACTTTAGTTTGCCTTTAAAATAGCATTTTAGTTAACATGACTTCATATAAATTGTGTTTTGTTTTAAATTTTGACCCTAAAATACCAGAACAACAGCCGAAACATCGTTAATCCGACCCGATTAACCGGAAACCCGAGAAAAAACCCGAACCACACCCTAAATTTTATTTAATTTTATTTTCGCATTATATGCTGCTACCGGTCAAAAAAAAAAAATCTGAATCCGCCCCTGTTAATAAAGTATGCGCTTTAAGTAAAAACTTAATAAAGAATAGTCTTATAGATATTGTTAATTTCATTTAAGCCGGCTAAATTATTTATGGACTCTGAATAAACATTTTGAAAGTCTCTTAAAAATGAGTTGTTAATATAATGTGTAGACATATAGGAATTAGCAACTGACTACTAACAATTAGTTAGTTTGACGGTTAATAACAAATACTAACAAAAAACTGAAAAAGTATGTAGCAAACAATTACAATCTGAACGATACTGAAATGGTCGACATCAAAAAAATATTATCCGACTTATGCGTAATGTATTTTCACATTGACTGGAACACGTATGTAAAATTGTAAATAAACGTTAAGCAATATACTCATAACCTCGTTTGTCGTTTGGTAAGTGCACACACGTCAGCCGTCTCAAATATTTTGGGACTCAGGGTACAATTAAGTAACGGTCCTTAAAAAATTTAAAATTATACTAACATATAAATTACAATTAAAGTATATAATTAAAAGACTAAATAATAAAATGCAATGCATGTATATATACTAGTTAACCAAATTCTAGTAATGAAAGAAATATGCAAATATTATCAAAGAGTTTGTAGCCCAACGACGTTTGGTGGTATGAAGTGATGTCTTCTCTTAAGAGGTTGCAAGTTCAAGTCCAGTAGTTATGGAAGATAAAGTATATTTAATAATAGATTGAGTAAGTGTATATTTAACTTGATTTTTTTTGAACGGCAAGAAGACGAGAACCGGGGAAGCTTCGGCATTGGCATCACCCCCCAAAAACCCGTCAAGAGAATTTTATTAACCAACAGCAATGTGCTAGAAAACCCCAAGTACAACTTTACGATTACATTTTAGAAACAAAAAGATGGACCTAAACACCAATCACTCCACATGTATTTAAAAGGACTACCCCCGGATCTGTTTTTAAACCAAAAATACGACAATGCTTGAACATTTGCAAATATCGACTCCATGTTTGCATTCGAGTTTTCTTTGAAGAGAAGCCCATTACGGCAGTCCCTCACAGGCCAAATAAAGATGTATAATACTCCATTAAGAACTCTCCTTGCATCCCCCTTTAAATTCAAAATTGAGGCCCAATAGAAGGGATGATAGTTCAAAACCATACTGTCCAAGTTCCACCAGTTGCATATTGAAATCAGAATTTTTTTACAGCCCCGCACTCGAAGAAAATATGATCCTCCGATTCTTCTGTTGTTCTGCAAAAAAGACAGTTGTTAGAAAGCAGGTTGATTCCTCTATTTATCAGATTTTTTTCGAGGGCAGTCTGCGATGAAACGCCCTCCAGGATGGTATATTTAACTTGATTAATCAAAATAAACAAGATATTAAAATAAAAAAAGTTAATAAGAATTAAGTTAGGAAAGCAAGAAACAAAATTACAGAAAAGTTTACACTTTGTTTGATAAGTTATAAGAATTTTAAAGCAAAAGTTCTAAGGGGCTGTTTGGTTGGTGTCATTTGGGAGGAATCCATGGGAATGAGATTTTAAATCCTCCCAAATGTGATGTTTGTTTGACAAGAATGAGTTGGGAATTCAAATCCAAGGATTTCATAAAATCCCATGAATGAGGTATTTGCAAACCTTTTGACCCCCAATAGCATTTGGAAATCCCACATATGAGGTATTTGCTCCGGCAGCCCTCCGGCCAAAATTCCGGCGAACCACCGCCGTTGACGTCATCCTTTGCGTCGAAGTCGACCCTAATCACCATTCCCTAGCCGTCGACGTCATCCTTCGCGAACCACCGCCGCCACAGAAACCTTAGTCACCGGAATCCAAGTCGTCGAAGTCCACCGCCGTCGACGTCATCCTTTGCGCCGACGTCAACCCTAGTCACCTTTCCCCTCATCGTCGTCGCCCCTTCGTCGAAATCCTAGCCGCTGCAACCCTAGCTGTCGCTTCGTCACCCCTTCGTCGAAACCCTAACCGCTACAACAGAAACCCTAGCCGCTGCCGTTTCTTCGACAGAAACCCTAGCTTCAGTTTCTTCGATAGAAACCCTAGATCGCAAACCCTAGCGTCGGCCACCACCTCACCACCGTTTGTTGCTGCTTTACCTAACGACGTCGGATAAGAAAACCCTAGCCGTCACCCACGAACTAGCCTTCCTTTCCCGTACCCTCCATCGAAAACGCTAACCCACGAAGGATGGTTCGCCGGTGTCGTCTGCCTTCATCGTCCACCGCCGTCTTCCGTTCGCCGTCGCCGGCGCCGGCGTCGTATGATGGTGGCAACAGATGTGGTTGGTGGTGGGGAAGTTGAAGGTGGTGTTGTGGGGTTTAATGGTGGTGGAAATGCCACCTAAGAAATATAAACCAAACAAAGGATTGGAATTTAAATCCTACAAATAAATTTCTCCCAAATTCAATTTCCACCCATAAATCTCATTCCCTTTAAAATCAAAAAATAAACCAAACAACCCATAACTCTAAACCTTTAATTTTGATTTTCTTACCAAACAATTTTGTGTAACCAAATTATCGTCTCCCGGAATTCTATGCCATTTAAAATTAAATAATTACTTTCCCCCCTGTGAATTCTATGTGTGGGCCCTTTCTTTTTGCCAACTCGAGGGGCAGCCTAAACCCGTGTTTGAAAATTGACCAAAAGATATATATATATATATATATATATATATATATATATATATATATATATAGGAAGAAGTTCCATCAAGAACTATTTTTATTGCGAGAACCGCGAGAACCAATCTTAGCCGTCTACTTCCCCTCTTTCAATGTCATTGCCCACCCATGAATTCCTCACATACACCCTGCCACACTCGATCCCCCCACGCTCTCCATCCATGAATTCCACTTATCAAATCAACGGCTAAGATTGGTTCTCGCGGTTCTCGCATTTTTATCGGTTCTCAATGGAACCCTCCCCTATATATATATATATATATATATATATATATAGGCAAAAGTTCAAACGAGAACTGTTTTTCGTACGAGGACCGCGAGAACCAATCTAAGCCGTCCAATTCCCCCTCCTTCAATGTCATTGCTCACCCATGAATTCTTCACATGCACCCTGCCACACTTGATCCCTCCACACTCTCCCATCCATGAACTTCTCATATCCAATGAACGGCTGAGATTGGTTCTCGCAGTTCTCGTTTGAACCCTCCCCTATATATATATATATATATATATATATATATATTTATATATATATATATATATAGGAAAAAGTTCATGCGAGAACCATTTTTAGTGCGAGAACCGCGAGAACCAATCTGAGCCGTCCAATTCCCCCTCCTTCAATTTCATTGCCCACCCATGAATTCCTCACATGCACCCTGCCACACTCTATTCCTCCACGCTCTACATCCGTTTAACTTCCCATATCCAAAGAACGGCCGAGATTGGTTCTCGCGGTTCTCGCACTAACAACTGTTCTCACATGAAACCTCCCCTATATATATATATATATATATATATATATATATATGACATGTTGCAAATTAAAAATAAAGTTGCAAGTGAGACATGTCAGAATTTAAATATTTATAGTTTTGTAACATGGAATATATATATAGACATTAATTTAAAAGCAAGTTGAGTTGACTTGCATATAAAGGCAGCGAATGGGGCGTGCATCACGGAAGAATAAGATGTGATTGGATGAAACAAGCTCAGCTCCAAAGTGAAGACAAAAGTGAAAATCGAAAAGTCAGAAAATGAATGAGAACATAATCTGATAATTAACCACTCCATCACACGAAGAACAACTTCCTCCCCATTTCCGTCGTGGAATGATCAGCCGCCTACTCCAATATAGTAAAGCTATAAATAGAAGCTTAAATAAGCAGAAGCATATATATCATATATACACCTCGATCTTCCTTCATTAGCTAGCTAGATCAGATGGCCAATATCTTAAAAGCAGGAGGACTTGCCTTGAGTCTCATTATTCTGGTCTTCGTCGTGATCTTGTCTCCCCAAGCCATAACACTTGCTGGTGCTCGTAGCCCATACAACCCTGCCCGCCAACTAGGTATATTTTCAAAAACATCTTAATTAGTCATTGCATGTACGTAACAAAAAGGTGAATATATTATAAGTTGTACTTAATTACCTTTGGACGTTCCTACATAAAAAGTTTATTAATTTTCGTTTTAATTTCTGCAACCAGCTACAGATTGCGATTCACCATATCAAGGAGAAATAGCCGGGTGTGGTGGAGGAAGTAGTGGAAGTGGTGGACCAGCTGCGAGACCAGGAAGACCAAGTGGTCCAGCACCAGGTTCCAGCCGTTGCAGGAAAGGTTGCTGTGGAAATAACAAATTTGGAGAGTGCATATGTTGCCGGTAATACTGAAACCAAACTTAACCGCATCAAATCAAATAATTAATAACCACGCCACCTACTCTGTAGTATGTAGTTACTTGGTTATATATAGTTTATTAAGTCATATATAACCCTTAATTGTTTCGATTTTGTATCACTTTGTTTAATAAGTTTTTGAATAATGAAACATGTCGTGTGTACGTTTAAATGACTTCGGTTATTTGAGATACATTTAAACTTATGCTGGTCGACCCTAACGCATCTATTGATTTGAGTTGTTTGAGAAAAATTGAAACTTGCGTAAGTTGACCCAGCCAATATTGTATTATCATTTACCCGAAACTAACTTGTTTTGCTATTTTACTTGTGAAAATTCTAAACTTAAGATTTACAACAAAAAAATTAATCTGTCTTATCATGTATATCTGTCTTGGTACTGATCATGGTTCTAAAAATCTCGTCTTAGCTTCGACATACTTCCGTTAAGACTTGAGGTTTGACTATGCCCCAACACTAAGGTCTAAGGCTGAGTGCCTGAGTGTAAGGTTTGACGTGTGCTAAGGTCCAACTTGGGGCACATATACCCGTTATAAAGCGGTGTTTTTTAGGCATAATTGTTCCAAGTCTCCATTCTCCAAGTCCAAGATAGCTAATTTATCAAATGTTGTTTGATACAAAATGGTCCAATCAAGATTCTTTTAGCCCAATAAACTCTGAGCCCGTCTTCTAAAAGACCGTGTTTTGTTTCTTTATGAATACTTTATCACTATTAGAAATAATAACAATAATAATAGATTTAAGTTTAGATATATTAGTTTAACTTAATTGAATAGATAAAGATATATATGTATTTTATAAATAGTTATCAGGATTTTAATTATGCAAGGAAAGTAATTGGTAAGATGTCTAGAACTTATGTTTTAAATGATATATGATTAATAGACTGATGTTCCTTACAGAACATTATTTTCTTTGAGCATGTGCTCCACTAAAGTTACGCTTCGACCTCTCTATCTCTTATTAGATATGACAACATATATCCACTCTACGACTTAAACATCAATATTCTAGGACATGCCTAACATAGCTAAAACAATATCTAAAAATGGGCAACCCATCCTTTGTAGTCTTAACTAATTGATCTTACGACTAATATGAAAGAGATAAATTATGTATCAAATATTAAAAGCATGTGTTATGGCTTGATTCCTACACATTGTGTTTAGATACATGTTCTTAACAATATCTAGTGTGTACATAGTGTGAAGTTGAAATAAAACAAAACATTTAAGAATAAATAAATAAAAAGATAGAAAAGGCCGGCTATATAAGAGGATACATAACAATATGTTTACGTGTAGTGTATCTTGCATTTTTTTGAAAAATTAAATCCTGTTATCTCATTATCTTAGATTCGATTAATTAAACAACCCCCCACCCCACCCCACCAAAAATAAAACCAAAAAGATTGTTTTTACTATACTTAATAAATCAATTTCACAAATTTACTTTTTTGTTAGTTAAGCGATATATTTGATTATTTTTGTAAAATTGGATATAGAAATAGGATTAATAAAGCCGTTATGCTTAAACAAAGTTTCTAAAGTCTAAATCTAGACCATTAGATTTATTAAATCAATGGTTAATATCTAATAATAATATTATTGTAACTAAGTAAATAATTATAAGATTTAATTATAAAAAAAAGAGAATTATGGGAATCATCAACCTCTTAAATCACGCCCCTTCTATTTCACGTAACAATTTCCAAAAATGATGAAACTGGTAGCTGTTATGGATATAAAGTGATGACGAAAATGATGAAACTGACTGACTGTCTATATATGAAAGTGATGACGAAAATGATAAAACTTGTAGCTGTTATAGATTTGAAAGTGATGACGAAAATGATGAAACTGGTTGATTGTTATAGATATGAAAGTAATGACAAAAATGATGAATTTGGTAGCTGTTATGGATATGAAAGTGATGACGAAAATGATGAAACTGACTGACTATTACAAATATGAAAGTGATGATGAAAATGATGAAACTTGTAGCTGTTATAGATATGAAAGTGATGACGAAAATGATGAAACTGGTAGCTGCTATGGATATGAAAGTGATGACGAAAATGATGAAATTGATAGTTGTTATGAAAGTGATAACTTACAGCCGAAAATGATATCTTTCTTCAGCATCCGGAAATGATAACTTTCTTCCAGCAGCCGAAAATGATAATTTCAAAATAAAATTTTCAGAAATATAGGAATGGTGATCTCGTTTGAAAGAGGATTAAAAAATGAGTAAATTAGTATAATTTTTTTGCTCAAGTTCTAAAAATTGAAATAGTTATGGTCATCTAAAGATTTAAGGGGTAAAAAAAATAAAAAAAAGTAACTTTGAGAATGGCTGGAAGAAGGGCGCGTGAGTTTAATCAAATTTCCAATTTCTATTTTGTCTTTTTTAAAATGTGACTGAGAATTAACCTTGAGGTATTTGTTTAAGAGTGTGACTCTATTAATCCTTACCCAGATACACATAATCAAATTTATTTGTTACAACAAATAAAAATGTTATATTGAAACAATAAAAGTAATAATATCGTTAAAAGGAAATTCAAGTTAATCACATTAACTTTGCATATTTATAACAACTTTATGAATTATTTTTCTCATCTCATAAAATCAGTTTTCACATTCTCAAAAGTTACAAGCTATTCAGTTGAAGCTCATCTTTGAGTGCCTTATAACTTATAATTTAGTTGTGATAATAACACCAATACACCATTACTTTAATCCTAGTAACTGGTGATTCCTTCAAAGACTATTCAGAAGTTGTGAGGCCAGGTACGTAACCTTTACCTAGAGAAGTTGTTGGTGATCCATCCCTACCAAGTGTGATCAGGAAGAAGTTGATTGGTAATCTCTTCCATGTAAGTGAGAAGACTTATACAAAGGAAATCTCTTGCCATTTACTAGATATTAATGGAGATAAACTTTTACTCAAATTAAAAGTAGACTAGAGTGGATTTTGTTAACATTCATTTGAGCCAGCATACATTATTGTGTCTTGTGTGGTAACATATTTCTTACTCTACTCTTGCTTATTAATTTAATCCACGTCACATGTACGTCGTAGAACTTAAGGTTTTCTAAATTGATTCGAAAGAGGCAATGTCTATGGTCCTTGTAAACTTATAGATATCACAAGGAGTGAAAAATGTTAAAGAATGCATATTCATTTAATTTGCCTCAAAGGGAATGAAAGCAAGCAATTTTGAGGAATGAGCATGCAAGGTCCCATACACCTCTCAACAAATCTCTTTGTTGATTGCATTGCAATCCATTAGAGATTTGTGACCAAAATCACTTCACATAACTATGATACATGCATTGGAACATTAAACTTTAATGATAAAGAACAAGTCACCAACTATTTGATTAGTGACCACCATTATATGGTCAATATTATATGTTTGCTTTTGATGGGCTCCAATTCCAAATATATTGAATAATAAGGCAGTAAGCAAGAAACAAGTGATGGGGTCATTATATGGATATATCTCCTGAAAGTAGACCCACTAGGGGAACAAAACCAAAGAAGCTGGAATTTCCACGTGGGCCTCTCAAGTCTATTCTTTTTCAAGTCTTTAATACGATTCTCTTTGGATAATAAGGCGCAATTGCAATCCATCTATATCAACTTCTTTACCGACATGTCATTCAATCCTTTCTGTTTCAAATGCACTGTCAAACTTACTTACTCTTATAAAAAAAGTCCTTAATCTAACGATATCGAGAAATGTAGGGTGGTATTTTTTAAATGTTAATTTAGGTTTAGGAAAGATTGTTTAATTTTAGTTAATTTTTAAATATTAGTCATAAGAGACTAATTTTAGCATTTGTATCAATGACATCAATAATTAAGATTGTATTTTAAAATTTTAGATAGAGGGGTATTTTGTTAATTCACATATGATGCTTTTACAAAATCATATGTGATTGTATACTGATCACCTTTAAATATGCTTTCATTTATTTTAAAAACTAAATAATCATTATAATCATTATGTATCGCCCCGAATATTTGAAAAAAATAAAGTAAACATAAAATGCATTCACAACCATCAATTCTGTAACGAACAATTAACAAAACTCTATCAAGGTCTTGCATCTAGAACTACACGTTGAATGTTCTTTAAGTAATAATTTCAGATATAGTTTAAAGAAAACGTTTGAATAAAAGAAACAATGTAAGACGTTGAAATTGGATGAAACATCTTCTTTAACATATTTTTATTACCAATATAGAGAACAATTTTTTTTAATACGATATCAATACAAAAATACAATGAACACACACTCAATCAAACAAATGTAGAGATCCTATACACACTTACACAACAAAACCATACACACCCACACTAAGTACACACATAGACATATATAATTGATCTTCAAATTGGACACATTCAAAACTAAACAAATATCTCTTAAAAAGTCATCATCATCAAAGAGATCAAAAATTGATCATTAACATCTCTAACATACTCAATAACATAAACAAATCTTTAAAACAATATATAAAAATTTGAACATACACACACTCTCACACTTCAATTATATATAGAACCCTAAATCAGATTGAACTCCCACAGATATTCATACAAACGCCAAGCCTTGATGGTAAAGAAAGGAAGGGAGAGAGGAGAGATATATGAAGAGAGAGAGAGAGAGAGAGAGAGAGTATGTGTGTGGGTAAAAGTAATTAAGGGGGAAAGAGTGAGTGAGTGAATACTGGTTTGGTGGAAGAGAGGAATTGTGAATAATTTTACTAGCTGCCGATCATCAACTGTTATAATTAGGGGAGGGTTAATGCGACAAATGTTTTTTTTTGCGAAAAATGCGAGAAGTAGCTTTAACCATTGAGTAGTTTTTAATTTAGTGGTTCATATTAATTATAATTAAAAAAATTATTCAATTGAAAAAGGTAAATTAGTAAACAAAAATATTCTCTTCTTTCTCATATAATATTTTCTCTCTCTAATTACTTTTTTTAGGTTTTTAAAATTTACTTTTAGTTTATTATAACTACGGTATTCACTACTAAATACATCCAACGATTATAAGAAATTTCGTTTTGTATACAGTATTCATTAGTGAACACATCCATACCCAACAATTATCAAAACCATTTAATAACCTTTTGAACCATATAAACCATATAATCCAAAGTTCATTAAAGAGCCATAAACAAATCTAAAATTTTGATATTATAAATAAAAAATTTAACGACTGTTGGTGTACCCTATGCGTGGGTCTTAGGTAAGACCCAAACATGTGGTATACCCATTGGGCTCGGGCCCATCTTACCCTAGACACCTCCCTATATATAGGGGAGGGCACCAAGGTTTAAGGGGCTCTCTCTCTCTCCCCCTCTATCAGCACTCACATATGGAGTTCTTTCCATACACACATACTCTATCTATCTCCTTACAAATGAATCATATGATCATCATGATCATACTGATGCCTTCCATCTCTAATGACCATGAGTTCATACACCACGAGATCCTCATGTCACCCCCGCCATGAACACCGTTTCCTAGCTCGGGGATAACCACCGCAACGGGAGACTAAACATCCAATCCTCCTTCACTCCGATCTGCTGCATAATATGTACCTGTGCGTTCTTACGTACAAACAACGACTAATAATTATGTTCAACCATGAACGTTAAAACTAACAAATTATAACATTAATATGTATTTCTATTTTCACTAATGAACAATACATACACAACCTAAATTAAATAAATATATTAATCAAAATTTCTACTCACTAATAAACAAATATAAACACAACAAATGTCGACTCACTAAAAATAACCAAACATCAACTCGGAAAAAACATCGGATCTATAAAAATATAAAGAAAAAAAATACATATTAGCAATAATATTGCGTAGTAGGAAGCTTTACAACCATATTAATGAGCAACAAAAAACCAACAATCGGTATCATAAAGAAAAAATTAGAAAGAAATAAAAGAAGAAAGAAATCTTGATAGATTCAAAAGAGATGAGATAGGGAGTCAAACCGGGGAAGAACCAAGCAGACGATGGTTGGAGATTGGGTGTGAATGTGTTGATAAGATGCATGGCAGCGGCTAAGATGACAGCGGAGGTAGTACTCGAAACACCCCATATTGACATCTGAAATCGGTTCACTGTTGAAACACCCAAATTAACATCTAAAATCGACGATAGTCCTCAAAACTGGAGCAGGTAATGAGAGGAGAGAGATCTGTTTACCGGTGAACCACCTTTACCGCCCCGAAATTTGAGAACGAGGCAAAGAGAAACGGACCGTTAGCAGGCGTTGGGGTCGGCGTAGGCTGCAGGAGATGTGTAGAAAACGTGGTGTCTAGCGAATGAAGAATATCCTAGTCGGGGGGTGGGGGGATTATCTTATTAATTATGGGAAATAATTTGATTATCTTATTAAAAATCTCTCTTTTGCCTTTTCATCATTTTAATTAGTGTTCTTTATTGTTGATTTATTTATGAAATTACCATAATTAATCCTAACCATCAATTACTTAATAGTATGGTCTAAAATATTTCTCACGCTTCTCGTATCAACCTCACTCTATATAATCAAACATCTAAAAGTATGTTAACTATATATTAGTAATGAAAGAGTAAAACCTTATAATAAGACATTGACAAGAATAAACTGTTGTTTAGTGACCTTAACCAATTTTTAAAATTATATTATAACTATGTACTAAGTTATTTACCTATTTTATTTAAGTTTAAGCTATTTATGCTAACAGCTCCATTTTCCTTTTGATATACATATATGAGATGATATTAAGGAGAATACTTGTTTCAAAAGAATAAGAAAAATTGATATCGCGTCCTTAAGAAAT
This sequence comes from Pulicaria dysenterica, assembly GCA_947179395.2. Classification (NCBI taxonomy): domain Eukaryota; kingdom Viridiplantae; phylum Streptophyta; class Magnoliopsida; order Asterales; family Asteraceae; genus Pulicaria; species Pulicaria dysenterica. The sequence goes on along the minus strand of OX359288.1, from coordinate 108,019,257 downwards.
TACGAAATTAATCTAATGAACTACAAATTAAACTAGTTGTATGTGCTAGATGCACAGTGCACCTTTTTATCTAGTTTTTGTATTCGTTTATATATATAATCTAATCTTTTATTGTTTTATTTATTTAAATTTAAAATAAGAGTTATATCATTATTTTGTTTTTTGTTTTTACAAGTGTACTCCTGTACTATATCCAAATGGATGTTGTTCGTGAAACTTTATATAATCTAATACTTTCTTTTTCTAGCTAAATAAAATTTGAATAAGAAAATTAATTTAAATTAAAAATATATAAAAAGGAAAAAGAGACAAAGACAACTATGCATATATATAGTGAGAGAGCGACCACACACAAGTTGCAAAAGAAAATTAAACCCGATCGACCTAGCTTCTTTCAATAGCATCATTCGTGTTTAAAAAGAAAGACTCACATATGGAGGGTTTTTCATCAAGTTTCCTTAACAGTAAACCCTCGTCGATTTCTTTCATAGCTGATATTGATCATAACATGGAACTACTTAACCCATTTGCAATCCAATATCATGACAATCAGCTAAACACCAGCAGTAGCAGTAGCAGTTCACATCAAAGCTTCATGGGCTTTACAAATGACAATAATTTCTTCTCTCAACCATTACTATTATCATCAGTCGATCATCTTCAATTCTTGCAGAGCTTTCAGTTACCTGTTTCTCAAGATATTGAAAAGAAGAACGTGAAGCTGGTGATTAATAATCCGGAGTCTGCAGCAGTAGCTCCTACCGCAGGTCGAGTAGTCATGAACGGGAAGAGAAAAGCTGCAATGGATGTATCATCAACCACTCATTCCGGGAATTCATCAACTCATCCCCTTCCGGAAATTAATGAGATTAATCATGAGAAGAAATATCAGGTAAGAATTAAGTGCTTATTCAATTTAATTCTCCTGATCGATATATATATGGTAAATTAAGATGAAATTCCTATTTTTGAACTTGCTTGTACTTGTAACTAATTTACTTTTTTTTTTTTGTAATTTGATAATAGAGTTCAGGAGGAAAGGGCAAGAAAGTAAAAGTAAGCGAGACTAATGGAGAAACATCAAAGGAAGTGGTACACGTTAGAGCCAGAAGGGGCCAAGCAACTGATAGTCACAGCATAGCAGAAAGGGTAATTAATTAATTTATTTATTAAGCTAAAAAACTTATGGACTTTTATATATTTATATCCACATATATGTAATAAAAATAACAATAAAACGAAGAACAAAGGTACATAATATTGGAATAATCGTTAATTCTTGTGAAGTGACATTTAGTTTAATTAGTAAAAAAAGCAGCTATACATATGATTCAATAGTTAATAATTAATTAATTAATAACTTATGAAAACTCATTAACATATTAATTGTTGTTGCGGGGATTGAATAGGTTAGAAGAGGAAAAATCAACGAACGTTTGAGATGCTTGCAAGACATTGTTCCTGGGTGTTACAAGGTATATATAAATCTCCATAGAAATTTAATTTAGTTATATTGTATGCATTTTATCATCTTCTATTCCTAAATTTATTGAATTGCTTCACACTTATATATGTATTTACAGTCCATGGGCATGGCAGTAATGTTGGATGAGATAATCAACTATGTGCAGTCCTTGCAAAATCAGGTGGAGGTGAGTTTAATCTACACACATTAATATCATAAGTAATTAAGTTTAATTATTTTAAGTTTGCCATTACACTTTTAGAACAAACTAAGCATAATTTTTCTCTTGATTTCATTTCAGTTTCTTTCCTCGAAACTCACTGAAGCAAGCAGATTTCACAACTTTGATTCAGATTTGATGCATATGGATGTACTTCAGGTACGTAACCGACCGAAAACGTTTAAATGTCGAACTTTCTATTATTAGCTCGATCAGCAAACCAATCGAATAACACACAATCATGCTATGTATATGTTTTAATTAGTTTTCATATAATAATTTAAGTAATTTTTTGATAATCCAAGATTATTAGAATCAGTTTTGCTTATAAAATTTTATACAACATGCATTCACTTTTCTAATGTAATCTCACTGCAAAACTTTATTTCCTTATAAACTTTAACTTCCAATTTATCAAATATTTATTAATTTATGTACTTGTTTGGAGGTATGCATTTAGTTGTGGAATTGAAATAGAATATATAATAATTGCATGGCACAAAACAATTTGGTGATTAAAGACAAATTTGATTGTTGGCAGATGGGAAATGTAATTGAAGGGTTGAGGATGCAAAGATTGGAGGAGAGAGAAGAAATTGGTCCAGTTGACCAGAGTTTTGGCTCTTATCCTTCATTGCCATACCATACAACATAAAATATCAAACTTGTTACATACAAATACTGAATACATACTATGTGTATTATTGTTTCTATACATACAAAATGTAACCATTACACAATTATTGAAATAAAATTAAAGTTTGCAGGTACATATATATTTATATGGCTTTGTTATTTTCATTTACTAGTTGCAATATTTTAAGGACCATATCAGTTTTTTTAGCTGATAATTTTTTGTTTTAATTATATCAAGTATAATTACTAATTAATATTAACAAATTAAATCTAATATATTTTGTGACCTTCTATTTTAATTAATAAATATATATCAATGTATTATTTAATAGTTAATTGAAGTTATGTTGTGAGGAACGTTACAATTTACAACAATTTGTGAGCTCATTATTTTGACAGATGATGGGATGGTGTACGTAGTGTGGCATAATTGACGTACCAATGAAAAATGCTTCACATACAAAATAGATGTTATTATTATTTTTAAAAAAATTTAATATCTATTAATAAAACTCTGTAAAGTTTTAAAAATAAAAATGTGAACTCTTTTAAATATATTATACTAATAAATATTTTAATCAAGTTAACCCTTTCATTGAACAAGGCCGTCCCGTGGATTTTTGGGACCCCGTGCTAAGTGAATATATATGCCCATTACACATACATATATATAAGCAAAATTCATCAATACAACAATGTTTTAAAAACTAAAACAAAAGAACAATAATAAAATAGTTTATATTACATAGTTACTTGAATTATGGAGTTTCTCTAATTTTATTGAAAGCAAAGTATGAATTAACTCTTATTCATCAATACTCTATAAGATATCGATCTAAATAGGTTATCGCTACCAATCTATTAAGTCTTTCTTATGACATTCTACATCGCAAGTTGACCTTTAACAACCTAAGTTTTGTGTGTCCGGGATATAAAGCGAATGCACCAGAAAAGAACGGGAACTAGGTCGAGCTATCTTATGTCAAAGCATCCAAAGTATAATTGCCCACTTACAGAATCTTTGCCGACACATAGGAGATTTTGGTGGAACCGGTGAACTACATTGGCTTCTTGATAGATGTGTGGGATAGAGAGCTCATGATTCCTACTGCCTTTCCTTCCTCCTCTGCTTTGAGTACCGTGTGAACCACACGGAGGGTGGGCAGAAACCAGAAAGGGAAGAGGTCCTCATAAGGAGCAGCAAACTTACTTGAGTAATGCGGGAGACTGGGGAATGGGTCACGTCCCCTGGGGCCGGAAAAAACACAGAGAGTGAGAGACATACTTATACGATAAGGATTGATTGGTATTTCTTTTTTAAAAAACTTATTTTTATAGATGTCACCATTAATAGAATAGTCACTGGAACTGGAATAGCCGACAAGACTCAACACCTCATACATAAACAATTGAAAGTTGAAACATTAAAAACTATTACATATCTAAAGCTACCTAACTTGTGATGTGAATCAAATGTTAAATATTTTGGTTTTTCCTTGATTGCCTCGACCTCAACACCTCATATTTACTTCTCGATTTTTTGAATGATGATTGAGTTCCCTAATATGTTTTTTTGGCTTATAGAATAATTCATTTAAATACCGACTTCTTAGTATTCTATAAAATTTTACGTTGTTGAAATTTTATAACATTATATCTATATGTTTTTTCACCGGCAAATGAGGACACTTCCCCGCCTCTTCAATATGGGTTCGAATTGCTTGGGCGGGTTTTCAACCGCCCTCGTTATTTGGCTTTAACCAAGGTTCGAGCACCGCACTTTCACTCTATGGAGGAAACCCTTAAGGGAAAAAAACCCCCAATCCACGGCATGCAGCAGGAATTGATCCCTCAACCTTTTGCGAGGAAGGAGGCGCCTTACCATTCGACTAACCTATACATGGTTTTGATCCAATCCGATCCAAAAATCCTATATTCCGTTTATTCGGTTTAAATTATAGTAACAAGAACCAAACCGAAATCCATAGTAACTATTCGGTTTTGATCCAATCCGATCCAAAAATTCGAAATATCCAAACCAAATTGTCCGATCCAAAATTTTCGGTTCGTAATTCGCTTTTATCCGATCAGTGAGCTCCCCTACAGATAACCTATATTTGAAAAAAAGCGTGTACAATTTGTTTTGAAATAGATAACCTTACCGCTATTCATTAGGTTTAACATAAATTACAAATTCACAAATGGAATTGAGATTATGATTTTTGTGGATGTCAATTTCATTTGAATGCTATTTGGTTTTGAGTTTTAATTTGATTAAATTTTTATTTACTGTCTTTTATTTTAGATTTTTATAAAATTTTATTTTTAAACTTATACTTTTTTTTTAAGAAAGGCGGGTTTATTATTGTCATCTTCAGACAAACAGATTTTAGCTAAACCAACCCTATTTTTTGTGTTATATATAGTCATGTCGACCCATTTTTTTATCCATTTTAATTTATATCACGTATCAATTAACCATTTCATGTTTTGTTTGTCATGTTTTGGGTTTGTATCTCAATTTGATGGCCTTAATTGTAACCCTTATAGAAGATACAAATTTATAATTAAAGAAACCGTTTGAGTTAAAATCATACACATTGATGAGATTAAAATTATTGAGCCCTACTATTCGTGTTTACCAGCATCAAGCCATCAACCGTACAATTAAACCTTTACCCTATCTATATCTATACTAAAACAATAATTATTGAATCCTATGTGGCATGGTTAATTGATCACAAAATTTTGAATTAAGCTTAATTAGACATGGTAGGAAAATGATGTGTCATTCATTTGTTGATTTGGGCTTCCAAGCAAGGAGAATGGGATTTTATGATCCCACATCGCTTCTAAGAAACAAACCGAAGTATGTTCTTGCCTATATTTAGTTATCCCATCATCTTTTGATTTTAGTTAAAAAGCTTTAGTAAAGGCCGGTTTGATGCGGGTTGCTCCGGTTCAGCGGTTTTATTTCGGTTTTAGTGCCCATTTCACAGTTGCCCGGTTTAGTCGCTACTTTTGAACCAGATTTAATCTCGGTATATATGTGTCCTACTTTTTGGACAAAACACATAAGAAAACACCCCTGAAAACTTCAGTTTTTCATACAAAAATCCATAATGAAACCAGTTAACTATTTATAGGTCTTCTCATGAGTTTGACATTTGGGCATGGTTTTTAAACCCGGAACGGTAATTGAACCGGACATCATAATGGTTCATCGGTCCATATCCTATATAATTTAAGAACTTGAAAATCCTATGTGGCATGTGTAATTAAGCTTCAAAATTGAAATCCAATGTAGTTAGCTTAAGTCTAAATCTGATGTGGCACTCAATTAGATGATTTGGGCTGATTAAGGTCTTGGAACTTGATTATAGCAAATTAATATTTGTCCCACATAGGAAGATACAAAAAGATACACATGAAACCAGTTGACTATTTATGTTTTCTCATGAGTTTGACAATTGGGCATGGTTTTTAAAACTGGACTGGTCATTGAACCGGACGTCATAATGGTTCAGCGGTCCAACCGGTCAACCAGTAGAACCGTATTTAAAAACCGCATGATATACTTATTAATCTGAATACTATAAAGGTACCTAAATACAAAAAATATGTAATTAAATATTTTAACTTACATAAAACAACAATCAACATTTATAATTTATAATTTTATATATACATTACCAAACATTTATAATCCACCAAGCAGTTTTCTTTATAATCATTAAATAATTCATCTATTAATCAGTCATATAGGTCATGTTGTATACTAAAATAATAACTATTGAATCCTATGTGGCACGGTTAATTGATCTAATTTTTTTTTGAATTAAGCTTAATTAGACATGGTACGAAAATGATGTGTCATTCATTTGTTGATTTGGGCTTCCAAGCATGGAGAATGGGATTTTGTGATCCCACATCGCTTCTTCGAAACAAACCGAAGTATGTCATTGCCTATATTTAGGTTTCCAATCATCTTTTGATTTTAGTTAAAAAGCTTTAGTAAATGCCGGTTTGATGCGGGTTTCGGTTCAAAATTTTATTTCGGCTTTAGTGCCCATTTCACAGTTACCTGGTTTAGTCGCTACTTTTGAACCAGATTTAATCTTGGTTGAACCGGTCCAACCGACTGGTCTGGTCCGGTTTTTAAAACAGTGCAATTGGATGAATCAAGATGAAACTGTAATATTTTGGCCTATGTGAAAATTCTGAATTATATTTTTATTTTATTATAAAAAATTCGGTTTTTTGGCAGTTAACATGGTTGATCAGTTAACTAACTGTTTTCTGATTATTGTGTATATATATATGTGTCCTACGTTCTGGGGAAAACGCATAAGAAAAACACCCCTGAAAACTTGAGTTTTTCATGCAAAAATCCATTATGAAACCAGTTGACTGTTTATATGTCTTCTCATGAGTTTGACATTTGGGCATGGTTTTTAAAACCGGACCGGTCATTGAACCGGGAGTCATAATGGTTCATCGGTCCATATCCTATACAATTTAAGAACTTGAAAATCCTATATGGCATGTGTAATTAAGCTTCAAAATTGAAATTCAATGTAGTTAGCTTAAGTCTAAATCTTATGTGGCACTCAATTAGATGATTTGGGCTGATTTAGGTCTTGGAACTTGATTATAGCAAATTAATATTTGTCCCACATAGGAAGATACAAAAAGATACACATGAAACCAGTTGACTATTAATATGTCTTCTCATGAGTTTGTCAATTGGGCATGGTTTTTAAAACCAGTCCCGTCATTGAACCGGACGTCATAATGGTTTAGCGGTCCAACTAGTTAAACCGTGTTTAAAAACCGGATGATATACTTATTAATTTGAATACTATAAAAGTACCTTAATACAAAAAATATGTAATTAAATATTTTAACTTACATAAAACAATTTTCTTCAACATTTATAATTTATAATTTTATATATACATTACCAAACATTTATAATCCACCAAGTAGTTTTCTTTATAATCATTAAATAATTCATCTAATAATCAATCATATAGGTCATGCTGTATAGACTTTTTTTAGGCTTTGTTGTTTTTAAAGAAAACTGGTTTTTGATTAAATTCTCAGGCTATATTGAATTTTTTTTGATGTTGGTATTGTTTTCCAAACATATTTTAGGCAACTGATCATAATTATCTTTTAAATACTTTTTCTCTTCATTAACAAAGTTAGATAATACAACCGAATTATAATCCACAAAATTTAGATTGTATTAACAAAAGAAGATACAATGAGCTTATAGCTCAGGTTTTGAATAACTAAGGTACTAATCTATGCATCACTTAATAGGCCAGAATTTCTTGAACTAGACACTTGGCTATCGCCGAAAGCGGCAATTATTTTAATGTTTGTATGAGGTTTTGTTTTCAATTACTATATTTTGTTAATTAAATCTTTGCAAATCTTTTTTGTGTAATTGCTCAAATACTAAAATTATTAAGTTTATTTTTTAAGTCTAATTACATAAATATTCACTAAATAAAACATAAAATAGAAGCCCGCATTTATGCGGGTTTATAACCTAGTGAACATTCATAATACTAACCACCTAAATGTATAAAAAAAATATGCCTGTATCTTGAGTTTGGAATTCTTTATATTTTTAGTATATGTTGGTAGATATCTGTATTTTGTTTGCTTTTTATAACTATTGTACCCTTTTTGGTCTCAACCTTTAAGGCCCTACCTAGTTAATTTATTTTTTGCTTTAAAAAAATATAGGGAATAAAATAACACATAACCAAAAGATGTAAAGCCAACAAATTCAAAGAACATGCATGGAGATGATCGGTTAAGAACTGAAGAAGGATCTATATCACCTGTTTTGCAAATATACAAGAGAAGAACGTAACAGGGGCACATTAATAAAGATAGTGTTTTTTTGTGAAATCATGGCGATGAAGGAAGGAAATAAACAAACAAGTATTGGAAGGGTTTGGATTTCTCACCCTATATATGATATGTGTGAATATATAATATTCTTTGATGTCACATGTATGTATGTAAGAAGGATGAAGAAACATCAATAACACCCGATTTGGAAATATGAGTAATTAAGGTATTCGTATATGTTAGAAGATTCAAGCACAAGAACATTCTCAAATATGTCGTAAGAAATTACATGAAAGTCAAATTTTGACTAAATTAAGGGATCTTAAGGCTAACTAACGAAAGGCGATGTCATCTTTGTTTTGGTTTAACATATAGTTTAATTGTTTTTATTTGATAAAATATATTAAATGTTTTCAAAAACAACTAAGTGTGTGTGTGTATATATATATATATATATATATATATATATATATATATATATATATTAATTGTGTGGTTAGATTTTTGTTTGTGATTAAAAGACAGGATAATAAGATAGTAGCTCAGAAATTTGATTAACTATGACCAAATTAAATTAAGTAGTTGTTGGAATAAATATTATGGATTTTTGTCCCCCTTTACTTTATTTCTGATCAGTTATGATGCTTAAATCCAATTTTTAATTCAGGTGCATTGTACTTGGTTTCATTTTGCAGGGTCCTCTTGTCCATAGTGAGCTTCAACTACATTTTATACATCTATATATGAAAACGTTGAAATATAATTGAATTATTATTTTAAACCACTCAATTTTATACCTAAAGGCTTTTAAAAAACTGATTGCTATAATTTTAATTATAAAACATTGCTATATTTAATTAATTAATTTCTTCTTGATTTTATAATATTAATAAAAAATATCTTTATCGATATATCTTAAATCAATAAAGGTCAACTTGGTCAACTTTAGACGTAATTCATAGCATTGTGAGCTTTGTAATCACATTCATGATTCATCAACTAGTAAATTTATTTCAATACCTATAAATTTCAATAGCGCACAAAAGAAAAATTAAAATAATTTTGAAACTTTCATGGTAGAAATCTCTAAAAATCTAAAAGAGTCCATCCGCTTATATCAAGATCATTAATTACATAATTTTGATACATAGATACCAAAAGTTAATTAGTTTTTTTTACCGGCAAATGAGGACACTTCTCCGCCTCTCAAGTGTAGGTTCGAATTGCTTGGTGGCGAGTTTTCAACCGCCCCTCGTTATTTGGCTTTAACCAACGTTCGAGCACCCCGCCTTCACTCAATGGAGGAAACCTTTAAGGAAAAACCCTCAACCCACTGCATGCAGCAAGATTTGATCCCCAACCTCTTGCGAGGAAGGGAGATGCCTTACCAAATGGGCTAAACCCGATTGGCAGATACCAAAAGTTAGTTAACTAAGGTAAGTAGGCAAAATTTGAAGCTTTAAATAGCTTGGTCACATTCGCGGTTAAGTAATTAAGGAGAATGCGGCATACTAACAAGAGAGATTGCACTAATATAATTCGGGTGTATGAGATTTACTTGTGTTTGAAGTGTGATTAGGCTTGACATTTAAGCCGCTTCTGCGAAGGATACTAATCTTTCGGATCTTGGTGCCAAGTTGTCTCGGGTCATAACTCGGTCCGTATGAATATGGGAACTCATTGATTCGGAGTTTTTGTTAACGTATCATATGTTGATTTAACTTGCCTAAAGTACAAAATAAAATATATAAGCTCAAACCCCACAACACAAGTAGAAGGCCAATTAAGGCCGGGGCCGGATCGGACATATAAATCCTGATGGTGTTGCCAATTCAAGAAGTTGATGATTAAGTGGAATGCAATATATATATATATATATATATATATATATATATATATATATATATATATATATATATATATATATATATATAAACGCAAAATAAATTGGAGTTAGATTCAATGGATGTTCAATATATTGGCCTACAGTAAGACTACAGCTTTAATTTAATTTGGCCCACTCCTGGATGGGCAGTGTGGGACTCTTCCATTTCTCTCTTACATGACAAATGCTTCTCGCTCTTTTGAAAGCTCATTTCCCACTTACACTTTCTAACTCACCAAAATCTCTATTTTAATACTATTACATTTTTACCAAAACATGATGTTAACTAGAAAATGATTGCTCATATAGGTGATCTAGAAATGATGGTGAAAAACGAACCAAAGTCGTGTACCTTAACATGACCTAGTTGGTTAGATGCTTGAAAGTCCTAAAAGAGACTCGAGTGTAAATATTGTTAGATAAATTAACATCTTTGATGGCTAGAAAAAGAATATAAAATGATCTCGGAAAACCTTATTAGAATAGGAAATCCCTAAAAAGAATAATAAAAACGATGAACCTGTTAAAAGATTACGAGACGTACTTTTCATAAACAACATAAACTTAATATAAAAAATATGGTGCTACTATATATTTGTTTTAGTTAATAGAACAAAAATAACCTAGAAACATAGTTAGGTCAAATTCGAGTATAAATAAATCATGTATAGATAAGCTCGATTGATTTGTATAAAGAGGAAAACAAGATTTATTGTATCTATTATTATTAGGCCCTACTTCTTTTGTTTTAGATGCACCAAGACCCCTTTTCCTATGACTCCTTTTGACCTAAGTTTGTTGGTTGTCTCTCTGGAGCATGCATGAACTAGCTAAATAAGAAGAGATGGGATATGAAAAATGGATGGAGAAGATATCCTATACTTTGCCAGTATATTCCCAAATCTCCATACATCCAAAAATGATATTTGATTAATAACTAATTGAATTTGTTAAGAAATGTTTGTTTGACTAGTCAAAATTAAGAAAACCCATGTGCCAAATGCAATATAACAAATACTTGATAGAAAAATAAAAAAATATATATATATATTTAATATCCTAGTTTGTAATATAGCTTCAAGAATGGTATATCTTAAATATATCAGTAGATGATCTATTTCATATTAAAAAGTAATATTGGACCCTCTCTTAATTAAAAGAAAGGAAAATACTTTAAACTGTTTTTCTATTTTTTGAATCAAAGTTTTTCTATTAATATTATGAAAGAGATATATTACCTAATATGGCCAAATTCAAGGTTTCCAATTATATCGTATTGTAGTATACTGGTACTGGGTCATTATGAATTTGATGCGGAGATCGAGTGGGATGCTTAGCTCCTCATAAATATTGCATTCTTTTTTCCCTTTATTTTTCCATTGATTTCTTTTTCTTTTTATAATTTTCAATTAATTTCATACATGCAAAATAAAATACATTGTTTTTTCAATCTTCAATAGTACTCTCTTTAGTGTGTGTACAAGCGCGCTCCAATGCATGCAGATAAGATTTATAGATTAATCAAATAACTTACATTGTCAAATAAGTGTAGTTACCAGCATTCGTAATACTAAAACCATGCAGAAAAAATTAAAACACCTCGTAGTTTTTTGTTTCTTTTTTATTTATTGTAAATATATGACTCTTACTTTCTACTGTTATTTGTTTTGTTTATTTATATATTGATTTTGTATTAATGTTATTTATATTTAGGGGGTGTTTGTTTTAACTTATTATGGGCTTATTTTTCGAGCTTATTTTACATGACTTGGTTTTTATTGTAACTCATAATAAGCTCTAAAATAAAAAAAATAAGCCGAAAAAATTAGCTTATAAAAAATAAGCCCGAAAAATAAACCTTAAATAAGTTAAAACAAACACCCCCCCCCCTTTAGCCGTTTTTCTTTTTTTATTACTATTGCTTTATTTATCATGTTGTCAAATGTATTTTTCAGGAAATAATCCCTCTACCTACGGATATATATTGTCTTTATTTTACCTCCCTCATACCTTGCTATAACATATTAGTTATTGTTGTTGTTGTTTTCTACTTCAATAATAATTTTTTATTATCTGAAATAAGATTTCAATGTATTCCTAATCATAGATGTTTAATTTTATTTTCACTTTATTTTATATGTATGGTTTAATTAAATGTATATTATTTTATAATTTATTCATTATTATTTTTAAGAGGTGATAAATCCTCTTACATTTTTCTCTTACTCACAAGATTAACAAAAAAGTCAAAATCAACGAAGAAGATAATTAAAAAGAATAAGTAAACTTCACAAGACCAACTTTGTGTTTCAAATGTTGTAAACTCAGTTACTCAGCACACACATCCCCAGGCTTTAGTCACTGTTCAACTGTGAGTTTTTATCACTAAAAAACATTTAAAAAGCCCAAAACTCCCAGTCTACTTTAGCACATTGCTAGTGATTCTTGGTACTATAGACACAATAATTTTGAAACCCTTAAAATCCGAAAATTTCGGTTGGCTTATGATCATTACGATCGTGCACTTGTTGATAAAGATCTTCGTCGATAGCCTGTAGCACATCTTACATCGCAATATCGCATGGTAGGGACTAAGTTGCTTTTAGTGCTGGGAATTACTCACCTCAAAGAAATAATTGAGAATTTTCAAATTTTGTTTTAGGTTGTGTTTTCGGGTTTTAGATACGAAAGAAAAAAAATAAAAGAAAATTAAGAGAAGAAAAGAAAATAAGAGAAATTATTATAGTTTTAGTTTTTTATATTCTCAAATTTGAAAATAAAAAGAGAATAGTAACAAGATTTGAAAATGGTCCATCAAGGTCACCCTCTTTTGTTTCATATTGTGAAATTACCCATGAGCGACCTGGTGGAACAGTTTTCAAAATTTGTTTTTTTTTTTGAACGGCAGTTTTCAAACTTTGTTACCAATCTTTGAAATAAACATTATTTTGTAATCTGTGAAATAAACCTTATTTTGTTTCCCGAGTTGAAGAGAAGGGGAAAAAACTAGTTATATTACATTAATTCCCGTATTTTTTAAAATAATTAGGGTATTTTTTAAATTATTTTTTAAAAATTATTAGTTGTCTACTTGTCTGGTTAGTAATTAGGGGTAATTTAATACTTAAAGAAAAATCATACAACTTTTACTTTTTTTATCCAAATCTCAAATAAAAATTTAGAAGAGAAAGTTAAATAAAAATATCCATCCAAATCATTTCTTTTTTTAGGGGTGTTCAATATTCGGTTTATAACCGTTTAAACCGAAAACCGAACCGATTAAAAAAACGAAAAAACCGAACCGAATTGGAATACGGTTTTCGGTTCGGTTCATGAACCGAAACCGATTATGGTAATCAGTCTTCAGTTCGGTTACGGTTTTGAAAATTACTAAACCGAAAAAAACGAATTACATAAAAATAATTTTTATATTTATATTACTATCCTAAATTCATATATGTAGATATATTTATGTATACCATGCTAGAATCTGAAATAATACTTTTTAATCTTTGTGATTAACCATGATCGTATCATCATTATAACCATGTCAACTTGTTTTCAAGAAAAATGAAAACTTAAAAGTTAGTTTTCATAATCATTTAATTATCAATAGTTTATTCGATGAGCGTGAAATCGAGTAGACAACCGACCACACAAGTGAAAAATATTGTATATCGGTTTCCATTCTTAATAAGTTGATATGTATAATCTTGTGAATAGCAAGTTATTAACGAATAAATTAAAAAATATGATTATGTAAAATGATAAAACCGAATAAACCGAACCGAATAAACCGAAAACCGAACCGCTGAACACCCCGAAACATGCCATTAAGTTTTATTCGGTTAAAACCGAAAACCGAACCGAATTCATAAACGGTTTTCGGTTCGGTTTTGGTATTGCTTAAACGGTTTTCGGTTCGGTTACGGTTTCACCTAAAAATTTTCAAAAACCGAATAAAACGAACCGAAAACCGAACCGTTGAACACCCCTACTTTTTTTTCTTAAAAAACTTAGGAATTTATTTTAAATTCCTTCCATCTTGCTTACAAATATTTTTTTCCCTCCAAAATAAACTTTGAAACACAGTGTAAATAACTAAATACACAACAATTATATTTGTGTATTTGAGATTCGTCCTAATGAATGCAAACAAAAAACAAAACAAAAAAAAGTACTAAAGCTATTATAGTAACAATTAGAATACCGGCCTTTAGAGTGTATATTTGTGTATGCATACTAAAACTCCAATCATTTGTCAGTTATACTTATAAGCATACTAAAAACTCAATACTAGAACAAAGTAGATATCATCATCATGAATTAATGATAGAAATTGCCAATTTTGTTTTTGGTTTTAGTTGTATGCTTCCAACTTGGAGAGTTGATATTCCCAGTTGGGGCTTTTAAATAAAATCATTTGCCTTCCAAAACTTTTATGATAGAATTTGCCAATTATAACTAAACCACTACAACAAAGTAGATATCATCATAAATGATGGAAATTGCCAATTTTTGTTTTTGGTTTTGGTTGTATGCTCCAACTTGGAGACTTGATATGATCACTTGGGGCTTTTGAAGAAAATGATTTGCCATTTAAAAAAATGATAGAAATTGCCAATAATAGGCATATATACCAAACTTATAACTAATCAAAGGATTGTTACAAAATCTCAACTTCCTTCACAAACAACAATTGATGAAATCTTCAAACTCATGATTTTGTCTATTATTTCTAAGAAAATTTACTTAAGTTTCTGAAATTCTGTAAGTAGACCATATGAATCAGTCAAGAAACTCATGATGTGAATAATATTAATTATATAAGCAAAAAGATAGTAAATCCCAAGAATAGAAGATGGATCAACTACTGATGAGTACTAATTACAAGATCAAGTGCTAAAAAATTGAGCCAACGAGACAAAATTGGTCAACACTTGACATACGCACAATAATCAACCCAAATTCCCAAATTACTGGAGCTTCAATAATCGCTAGCTTTTAAACATGGCAGAAAATCGGAGATTTTAACACCTTCAAATGATCGGAAATTTATAAAACAATTCGAGTGTACCTTTTAATTATAACCTTGCGCTTGAATCAATTGTATGTGGTAATCAACCCTAGAAACTGTTGGATATCAAAGAACATACTAAACCACACACACTCATAAACTCATGAAGATAAAAAATAGAAAAGAAGAAGAAAGATGCTGCGGAGAGAAAACTCACAAAATGGAACTACATTTTTGATAATCTTGTCTTACTAAAACACCATGGAGCACAAGTCTTTAAATAATTAAAAAAACTAACAAACACTCCTAAAAATATGTCACCACCAACGTAGCAACCTACCTATTACTACCTAATACTTTGCAAAATGTCAAACCTGCCTTCCACATTAATCGTGCAAATCCCCTCCACGGTTCTACCCACTCTTCTTTAACCACTAATAAAATAAACTAAACAAACATTATAACTAATAAACTATTAATTAAAATAACTTATCAAGATTATTCCAACAGAAACTATCAACCAAGTATCAACTCTTGCTTAGATCGAAGACTCTCAAATCTTGAGAAATGTCTCAAATATCACCTTTTTAATGTATTAACTTTTGAGACAGAAGGAATTTGCTGTTCAGTTCTCTTACAAGGGATGTACTTTTTATCTGTAGGTTGGTATCTCAATTGGTGAATGGTGACAGATGTAATGATCACAAGCGTGGTGGAAGATGATATAGTTGGAATTAATTTTAATGCAACAATGTATGCTTAATTTCTTCTGTTTTCTGCTGTTTGACTTCCTATTATACAGTTCTGCAACTCTGCAAGTGGTGCAGTTTTTGCTCTTGCTTGATTGATCTAATAATTTTACAGTTTTAGTCCCAAGGAGATCCCACACTTTGCAGAAAAGTTTTTTAACAGTTGGAGAAATTAAGATTTTTACAGTGATTTATACGATGATTTAATTTCAACAATAGAGAAGAGTTGCACTTTGGCTTGACGGACACTGGCTCCTGCACCAATTAATACCAGATGGTATAAAGAATGACGCATCATCAAACATTAAGTTTGGTTTGTTTTTTTTAAGGAATAACCGATAAAAGATTGTGTTTTTATGTTATTCCTCTTTAGCATTAGTATTAGCTGGGGCAAGGTATATATGTGGTTTCCTTCGATGTTATACTGATATCTATATATATATATATATATATATATATATATATATATATATATATATATATATATATATATATATATATATATATTGTGTTTGATCATCCAAATAAATGTAAAAGAAACCGCTTTGAAATAGCACATATATGTTCTTAGTATGAAATAAATCAGCCCATAGATGGGTGAAACTCATGGGTGATCTTCGAACTCTTCATCCAGTACTCAGTAGCTCAGTTCAGATTCTCAAGTAGATGGCAACCAACAACAGAAGCAAGACTAGCTTACAATTATGATCACATGATAAGAAAGAGAATTTAAGGAAAAATATAAGAAGTGTAGATGTTCGTTGATGGCCGGCATAATTGCATATATTGTGTACGATTAGGCATGTCTTTATCTGTTATAAATTGTGTTTTTGAGGCGCTTTAAGGGTATTGGGCTATACTGGGTTGGATATACTACTATTACGTTATAATGGGCATTTGGTAAACAAAAAACAAAGAAGAATAATGATGAATTATATAATCTATAATCACATGATTTTTTATTTTGTTTGTATAATTGTATATGTATATTTAGAAGTTAAATACAAAAATATCGCCTTAAGTCATATCTTATAATATGTCATAATCTCGTCATGGTTTCCAACGTTAGAGGCTTGACAATAGTGTCCCATCTCATGTTATTTAAAATATTAATTGGTTATAATTAGGGACAATAAGGTTCAATTTTAATTTTTTTTAAAAAGATATACATTATTTAAAATTTATAAAACTAAGAATTTGGTTTAATATGATATTTTGAAAATATTATATAGGGTAGATATAATATTTGTAAATTAATGTAGGTAAATACAATATGTTAGTGTTTAATAAATGTACAAACAAAATTCTCTCTACGAAATATGATGTTTTGAAATTATATAAAGAGTAAATATGATATTTGTATATTAGGATGAATAAAAATACGATATTTTAAAATTTAAGAATGACGTATATGAAATTCTCTGTAGTAATTTCGATTCAAAATAAAGTCAAAATTGAATCTAATATAACAAAGAAAAGTTATCTGAATTTCAATTTTTAACAAGAGAATGACTCCGATCTAAACTTTATCTAAAACAACCGTTAGGATTATGTGATAAATTTTATTGATGTTAGTGTTTATATAAGAAGTCTCTTTTATTCCCTGAATACTAGGGATGGCAAAAAAAACCGAAACCGACGGGGAAAACCGAAAACCGACATAAACGGGGCGGGGAAAACTGAAAACCGATTAACCGATAACGGTCCCGATTACAAGTTAATACAAATTATTTAGATATTAATATGCATAAAACTATTTTAAATAGAAAATATACAAATTTTTATACATTTTCATACAAACTACTTTTAATGGTTGTCTTTATTTGAATTGTTTCGTTTTGATATTTTTGATGCATTTAGTTAATACTTTATTTTTGGTTCATATATGTTTGTATTCGATACTGTTATATAATTTAACATAATTGTTTTCTAAAACTTGTGGTAAAATCATAACCCTAACGATCTACGTAGTGAATAAACATAGTTCCACTTTAACCCGTATCTTTGCGGTGAAAATTACAAATTTAAATACAAGTTTTATATTAAACGGGGATACCCGTTTCCCCGCGGTTTTTCCCGGTTACCGACTGGGATCCCCGTTTAAATCCCCGCGGTTTTTTAAGCGGGGACGGGGGGACCAATCCCCGGCCCGAAACCGCCCCGTTGCCAACACTACTGAATACAAATGAAATAGGCTTGGCAGAATGCTAAATCTGCTTTGTTGGTGATTTGAAGGCGTTAACTTGGGCAGTTGGGCCCATTGCATAGCTTTTGGACTTTTATCTGCTCCTTAGTTTTAAGGCTAAAAATCTTAAACATCATCTTAGTTTTAATGGTAAATCTGCTCTTGTTTTTTTTTTTTTTTAACAGCAGACCGGACTGTTTCTAATACCATGGCCCACGATTGCAATTGGTATTTGATTTAAGCAAGTTGTGTTAAGAGTTAAGAGTTAAGACTATGTCAAATTTATAAGTTAGTTCTTTATTTGTATTTATTTTTCTGAAGATTATGTCATTTAATAGTAACTAACTGTAATATAATTACGTTTTAACTAATTAAGTAGTTCTTTTTAAAACTTCTTTAATAACTCCTCCATAATCTTGATAACAATTAGAAGAAAACCTTATCCATAATGAGTTCATTTATAAGCTTATAAAGATTAAGATGAAATGTAAATTTAAAAGGCACGAATAAGAAAATTGAGATTAATATTTATTTTGATTATATAAATATGTTATTTTATTATTATTTCTTAATTTAAATATATCGATAAGGAAAATTGGAGCATAACTTTAAAAGTTTTAGAAGTAATATATTATTTATTTTTTATGTTATTTTCACAAAAGAATATTAAAATAAATTTTATTCACAACTTAAAAAAAATGGAAACTCTAGAAATTAAATAAGATAAAAAATATAAGTAAAATTCAAAACTATGGCCATTGCTTTCTATTGCGGTACTAACTAATTAAAGTTCATTATCTCATAGGACGTTAATTTCTCGGCTTTTTTTATAACTTCTCTTTCCATATTATTAGATTTTATAATTCGTGACTCTGTGGATTTTTTGTAAGAATACTTGAAATCTTGATGTTCTCATTTCTATTATTTATTCGTATTTCGTGCTACGTGTTTAGATTTTTCTATAACAGAACTAAACAAATAGTTGAAGCAATTCATTATCTGGCATGCCTAATTAGAAAGCACTACTCACATTTTCACGTCTTGGATTAATCTGAAGAAGAAAACGTAGTCACAAGAAGTTAGAACTTAATTAGTAATTAACTATTTAAACAGGATTAGCTAGCCTAGTTCAGATTATCTTTATAGTATAAATACAGCTAGCTTGGTCATGAAATTCATACATGTTTGTTGGCTTATGAGTGCGTGAACTTAATTAACCTGTATGTCTCATATTAAACGAGTATTGTCGTATATTTTCGGAATTGATGCGATTAAATATGTTAATAAGTGAATGGATCATCGTAGCCATGATGATATCTTCTAATATATATAAAAGACTAATTTGAAAAAAATTATTAGAAAATCTGGACCATTCATTTAATAAAAGATTTAATCATAGCCGTTAATTCCTTTAATTCTAGAATTTTTATTTTGACTTTTTAGAGTCAAACTAATGTGAATTAGATTAAGATAACTCTTAATTAAATCAATGATAAATATAAAAAAAAGTTATCTTTTCTTTAATTTAGATAAATTACGCTATATATGGTTATTAAAGCTTTCTAAGTTTGATTTGAATTAATTATATTTATTATGAATTGAATTAATTTAAAAAAATTTAGATACATACGTTTTAAAAATTAGAGATATGTTTATATTTAAATGGATTATATTTATCTATCTAACTATTTAAGTTTATTATTTAATAATATAATATAAAAAATTGGATTTATAAATATTTAATATCGTTTATTAATGTTTAATATTTATTACTTTTTATAAACCACTCCGTGTATTACATTAAATTTATATATAAAATGAAAATTATATCAGTAAATTTATATATAAAATGAAACAAGTAGTAAAGAAGTCTTACATTAAATTATATCAGTAAATTACATCTGTAACACAAACTCTTCTGAAATCGAGAGGAAATACATACAAATGAAGGTAGGGGTGAAAATTATAGCACCGTTATTATCTCCCCATATATAGAGGTACACAAAATATGAAAGTTTACTTGCGGAACCAGTAAACACCACTATCCTCGGCACCTTCATCAGGTTCGACGTAAATACAATCTTTTGTTTCTCTCCAGAAAGCCTCGAGGATGGGGGTATCATCATATTTGTAGTAATCACCTAGGATGGGCTTGATAGCCTTGGTTGCCTCCACTGTATGGTAATGTGGGATACTTGATATTAGATGGTGCACCACATGAGCACATGTTACATCATGGAAAATATTGTTGAATATTCCGTAATCTCTGTCTACGGTGGATAATGCACCTCTTAGCCAATCCCACTCTCTTGAATCGTAATGAGCTAGGGAAGGATGACTATGGTGCAGAAAGGTAAAAAAGATGAAATGAGCATTCATAACCAACAAAGGAGCTCCGTAGATGCAAAATAACCATGTTGCACTTGTGGCTGCTGCAACCTTATAAAGAGCATAGAAAGCGGCAACCATTCCAGCATCAGAGAGCCAAATCTGTATGCGCTCGCTATCATTGAATATAGGACTATTTGGGTAAAAGTGGCTTGCAAACCCCTTGTATTCCCTTCCATGGAGATTGAAGGTAAAGTACATGGGAAAGCTAAGAAGTAGCCTAACAAAAGTCATGAACAAGTTGCCGAGTGGGTTGTTTAAAATTTCAGAATAAAAGGTATCGGCTTTTCTTTTGGGGATCCATACCTCATCGTATTCCATCGAATTGGTGTGAGCGTGGTGGCTACGGTGACTATATTTGAAAGAAAAGTATGGAGTGAGGAAGGAGGAGTGGACGATAAATCCAATTGCATCATCAAGCCACTGGTAATCACTAAAGCTATGATGGCCTAAATCATGACCAATGCTCCATATACCCATAAAACTACTACCTTGACAGAACCAATAAATTGGCCATGCTATGTAATTGAGGGGTTTAGGTAGAAGTGGAATGAAATTTGATGCGAGCTGGTAAAACGTAAAGCATATGGCTATGTCACCAAAAAGGTAGTAGAGGGAGCGTGAGAGATCTCTCTTATAACAGTGCAATGGTATTGCTTTTTTGAGGTCACTAATCTCGAATGGAGGTTTTTTAACAGGAACACGTTCAAGGACGTTTTTGCCACCATTTGCGACATTCATCCGACCACCTGCTCCCATCTTATTGTGTACAACGAAAGAACCTGCAAATAAAGAAAATTCAGTCTGTATTCTTGAATTATCTTAAGCATAAGAAAGTTTGTATCTAAAAGACCAAAAGATAGATACCTCAATGAGAGGCTTTGAGTTTTGCTGCTGGTTTGTTCAAAAAGTAGGAGAAGCTCTTTGATTTTATACTTGGGCTCTGGCTCATTCAATATTTTAGATTTTCATTCAAGTATAAAATAATGCCAAAATTGGTCTATTTGTTTGTGCTGGGTTAAAGTATTAGAAAATATATCCTGTCATGATATTTTGTCAACTACCACCGTTTTGTATGTATATATAATCTCACTGTTCTTCTTCCATAAAATAATTACTCGCTCTTTCATGATTTAGAAAACGATCGCCTAAAATAATGAGAAGCAACTTATCTATATAATGCAAATTAAGATTTTCAGTGAAAAATCAACATAAAAACCTTCCAATATATATTACTAACACTATTCATCATGATCACGATCGATCTATTCGAAATGTATTACTCCCTCAGTTCTATTTTTATTGTTCAGTTTTGACTTTTCAAATTTTTTCTTTTTTAAGTTTGACCTTAAATATTTTTGTTTATGTTATAAAATATTTGATGAAAATTATGTCAATAAAAATACATTTAAAATACAATGCATTCATATATTTTGTATCAAATATTATATAACACAAACAAATATATTTAAGGTCAAACTTGAAAAAGAATAACTTTAAAAAGTAAAAAATGGACAATAAAATTGGGACGGAGGGATTACGTTTTTTTTGTGTGTTTATCTATAATCATTGGGGAGCTGAGAGAGGGATGGGCTAGGGTAAACAACAGCTAGCTGCCCTCTTGCCATGTTATATTGAAATGTAAAAATTTCGCAAATCATGAGTATGATGATAATTCCTTGCTTATAAGCATGTTTTGTTCTTAATCTTAATTTGATGACCTCTAGTTGTTTTATGTTTTATTCCTATGTTTATATTTTATAATATTTCAGTTATACATATATTTATAAACATTTTTTTCATTTTTTTTCTGTTTAATTACATAAAGAATAGATCATTATTGTAAAAACCCCTATGTTTATACATGTGTTAATTGACATTAATTCAAATTCTATATCGGGTTGAGACCGATTTCAGAATATGTTTCGAGTTGAAATCAAATTCAGATTTGGTTTTTAGTTTTCAGTAGTACATTCATAAATATATGTCTTTTTTAGCATTTACCGCTTATAATTTATCATGAACTTGAAACATTTGATTTCAATTGAAGAATTAAGTAAAAGCTAGCTACTTAAAGCGATTATATTCATAATTGTAGGTTAAAAAAATTCTATAATATGATTATAAAGCGTACAAAGAAAATAAGGAAGGGAATAAGACAATGGAAAGGTAAGTGATATATAGTTAACAATATTATTACTAAATTCGTTTGCTATTTATTCCTGTCACGTACGTGGTTTAGAAAACTACTATATATACATGCTTTCATTAGTCCATCTTGGTGGCTAGCTAACTACCACTCTACCACCAGTTTCTCTGTTGACTTGCATTTTCCTAGCTTTTCCTTTTTCTCCAAATATTATCATTAATATATTTTAATAATAATTATAAATTCATATAATAATAAACAACAACCCCCAACCTCATCCAGTGTCTTGCTAGAGTGACGTTAACAAACATCAACAGTTCAACACCACCGCCATTCAAACAAACACATAACAAAAAGATTAGGGAGGAGGATACAAGTAGCTTAATTGCTTAAACTAAAATCGATAAAGTTGAGGTACTACTATAACTAATTTTCTTGTAAACCAGCAAAACTCTTTTGAACATCCGATTGTATTAGATGTATGCTAGACATTTCGTGTTTATAGATGGCGATGATTAAATTAAGTACATTTTAAATATGTTTTAGTTTCTGCATAGTAAAATAATTATAAAACATATAAAAAGTATTGCAATAACGAAAATAACAAGTATTGTTTGTATTCTCTACTAATACTATCTTTTAGATATCTAGTGGATATGAATAAATGACAAACATTTTTAATTAAGTTTTACTAAATATATAATATATGACTATGTAATAAGTTTATGAGTTAATATGAAACTCAGAGTTAGATATACCATCTAAACACATTCTTGGTGTTTTTATTTCATCGATCATTTGCAAATTGATATTGCTAAGTTTTAAAAATGATTTTTATCTGTATTTCTGGTGAATCGTGTTTTCTTTTTTTCCTTTTCTAAAGACTATCACATCGAGGTTCTCTTTGGAGCTGACGAAGGCTGTTCAATGTTCTTCATTATTGAAAGGTAACAATAAATAAGATCGATGAGTTTCGTAGCAAATGTATACGTGAAGAAAAAATAAAAAGAATGGTTGCTATATGTGAATCATTGTAGCTTGAATCGTAATTATCTCCATAGATCTTCATGATAGTAAACAAAAATAACAAAGAAAAAATATACTAGAAGTGATATGTTATTAAATCATTTTTGAAAATTGATTTTAAAAATAAAATAGTTTTGCAAATCGGAGAATGGAAATTCGATGTTTTAAATTTATTAGCTGATTTGAATAATTTTTATTAATATATCTTAATGTTAACAAATTAAATCACCTAATAATAACAATCTTGAACAATATTCAAATGTTAAGGTTTTTAACAAAGAAACAACTATTTTGAGAAAAATAAAAAGATTTATGATTGGTAGAAAAAATCTAAGAATGAGATTATGATACTTATTCTTTTTATAATAAGATAAAGATTGAGGCAATAAAGAGATATAATTAGTAAAAAAATTAAAAATATAATAATAATGTTATAACCATATCCTTTTAATGAGTTGTGTTCAATATAGTCCATATAAAAAACATAGTCTTAAATTTTAATATTTAATCACATGTGATTCAATATAAAATCACATGTGATTCACTATACAATCACATGTAATAGTAAAATCATTACATGTTAATTACGAAAATGTCACTCCGTCCAAATTTTTAAAATTCAGTCTGGACCATTGATGGAACTGATCCAAGTGCTAAGATTAGTCTCCCAAAACCATGCAATATGTATGGACTATATTGAACATTTCTCTCCTTTTAATATATATGTATTGTAAATTTCTTGTAGCCTAATGCTCTTGCCAAGTGATCAATTACAAACATTTTGATTTGGTCACAATATCGACACATTCATGCTCATATTAATGTAATTAGGAAAATTAGAATAGTACGTATAAAAGTTACATGTAATAAAAATAAATTCATATCTATAAAATAACATAAAAGAACTAAAGTTAATGAAAAAATCAAATAATTAAAATTAAGTTTAATTTATTAAAATATATCAAACTTATCACTTAAATGATACTTAAATATTTTTTTGCTGTATTAATTACTAAAATTATTATTACTATTATACGAAGAAGAAGCTGGTCATAAACAAACGCCATAAAAAAATGAAGATAAGAACAAACACCTATTCGGGTTCACAACAATCAATTCATAACCTTGTATTTGAAAGTAAAAACATTCGACGACCATTATAATTAGCTCGAATTAATGCATCTCTAAAGCATCCCCTGAATTTTCTCTTGCACAATTGCGGCTAAAAACCATTCCTAGTTAAATTCTACGTTGTGTCGAGCCTTCCATACAAACCACAATAGACTTCCCCCTACAGCTTCTATTAATTTCATTCTTTTCTTTTTTCTACCACTCTCCACAAATCTGCAAAAGAGCTAATCGAATTTTGTATGCTGATCAGTATCCGTATTACACCATTTTATTTACCAATTCCAAACTCCCTTCACTATTGAACATGTGTGAAACAAAGGATCAAATGTCTCTTCTTCGGAATTACATAAAGGACATAAATCTGAAGATATAGTTATACCTCTTGTCTTCCAATTAGATCGTGTTAGGATTCACTTAAGTAACAATCGCAGACAAAAACGTTTTACACGAGGGGGAAGCTACTTGTTCCAAAAACTACAAAACGAACTAGAGTGGTTCAAAATTTTGTCAATAATCAAACTTAAAGATTTCACTGAAAATAACCCATTCTAATCCCCTTCCCATCTCACTTTCTCATTAAGAATAACCTGTTGCTATAAATTCTCTAGAGTTCAAAATTGTTCATCCATACGCAATTATTAGTTAAGTAAATATACAAATAACAAAATTAAATACCCCTATTACACACACAAATATATATATATATATATATATATATATATATATATATATATATATATATATAGGGTAGGGATATAGGAAGAAGGAATTAAAAATGAGAAGCCTAGGAAGCAATCTAGGCCTTTGATCAAATTTAATCTAAGGTTAGGATGATTAGTGGCATTTTAGTAAATAAAATGAACTTTAAGTGGGAGGGGCACTAAAAAAAGTGGCTGGAGGGGTATTTAAGTCATTACGCGCGTGAGTGGCAGCCACTCTCCTGAAAGGAGAGTGGGCTGAGTAAAAAAACCCAATACCCCTTCAAACTTTAACCAATCATAACTTTTATATAGTAAACTTTTAAAAAAAAAAATTGCACCATTAAAAAGATAAAATTATGCTCTTTCATTTGATACCAGTCTTGCATATATTTTTTTATTTTTTATTTTTTTTGAACTATGTTGCACAAAATGTACACTATGTTGCACCAATTTCGTACTATAAGGCATATTACTTTGGTGCACGCATTTGGTGCTGTGTTACACAACTTTTACACTATATACACAACGTTAATTTGTTGCACAGCTTTGGAACTGTGTTGCACATCTTTTTACTGTGTTGCACGTTTTTTAAACTGTGTTGCATGTTTTTTTTTGGTGATTCAAAAAACTGTAGAAAGTATACATCAAGATCTATAACTTTTATTTTTTAAGTTTTTGACGAATCAAACTCGATCTTGGTCAAAATTACGGTCAAATTGTTGAAAAAATAAAAAAAAACCAAAAAATTCGTATCTTGCTCATACTACATCCGTTTTAAATGATTCGAAAAACTGTAGAAAGTGTGCACTAAGCTCTACAACTTTTATGTTTTAAGTTTTTGACGAATCAAACTCGATCTTGTTCAAAACTAGGGTCAAAATAGTGAAAAAAATAGAAAAACTGTGTATTTGATGTGCAATACAGTGCGAATGTTGTGCAACATATTAATGTTGTGTAAAATAGTGTAAAGTTGTGTAATAGAGCGCAAAATATGTGCAACATAGTGATATGACTTACAGTGCGAAATTGGTGCAACACAGTTTAATATTGTGCAACATAGTTCAAAAAAATTAAAATATGCAATACTGGTATCAAATGAAAGAGCATAATTTTATCTTTAAGGTGGTGCAATTTTTTTTTTTAAAAACTTTAGTATATAAAAGTTATGGTATGTTAAAGTTTTAGGGGGAAAGACACAAGATGGAGACATGTGTCATCTCCTCCTTGCTTCCTAGACTTCTCCCCCAAAAAACTTTTTCATTGATCCACGATCTATATATATATATATATATATATATATAGGGTGAGGATCTGCTACAAAATAAATAAAGGTACTAAATGTAAGGTGAAATCTGGACCACAGGATCTATTCAAAAAGTAATTAAAAAGTCATTATTCTAACCAAATTTTCGGAATAAAAAAAAATAAAAAAGGGTAAAATGGTAAATTAAAAAAAAGAAAAAAACAGATAAAAACGGGCAGATCAACTCTGTTCCCATCGGCAACTCTCAGATGCAAAGGTACAACATTTACTGCACAATATGCAAACATTTGATGCACAAAAAACACTATTGATTCATATATTACATTTAATGCACAAGGTACAACCATTTGATGCATGAAATAAAAAAAACATATTTTAGGGTAACCTGATGCACAATACAGGAAGACGGCGGCGGCAGTGATGCACCGGCGGTGGTCGTCGCCGATGCACATAACAGTCGTTGCAAAGGAGAGGAGGCGACGGCAAAGCAAAGCCACCATCATCGGCGTGCATCCAGCGGACGGGGCATCAACAAATCTTCAGATCTGGGGACGGTGAAGGACGATGCACATAGATCGATACACTATTTCGATTTCGCAGATGAGTGTATCAGTGACGACGAAGGCGTTATCTGTCGTGGTGGCGGCGATCAGCGACGATAGCGGCGGAACCCTAATATGTGGCATTGAACAGCGGCGATACCCTAATCTTTGCGGCGAAGGGCGACGGTGGTGCTTCGGCTGGTCAACAGAAGGGCGATGGTGATGCTTCGGCTGGTCGACGGCAGGAGGATCTAGGGCTCGATTTGAGAGAAAGAGGGACGTTTGAATGTACGTATCAGAAGAGGGTTTAACAGTACCTATGAGGGAACCTAGGAGAGAGAACGTAAATATAGTTCCTATTTTACCCTTTGAATAGATTTGTCACGTGTCAGGTCCTGGTTTCTCCTTACATTTAGTACCTTAAGTTTTTTTTTACTTGAACCTAATTCTATATATATATATATATATATATATATATATATATATATATATGGGAGGGTTCATGCGGGAAGTAGTTTTATTGCGAGAAGTGCGAGAAGCATTTTCAGCCAACGATTGATTTTTGATCTTGTGGTCCACATTAATCATAATTAGTGATTTAATTTAATTCAAAAGGGTAAAATAGTAAGAAAAAAATTTCTCTCTCCTCTCTGAAATTAATCTTTCCCCTAATTAACTTTTTCCAAATTTAGAATTTTCTTTAATTTATTATTAATCGGTGTTCACTATTGATCGTACGATTTACCAAGTTTTCGTTTACTTTAATTTATTATTAATTCGGTGTTCACTACTGTACGAAAGATACAAGTTACAAAGGTTTTTCGTTGTTATTAATATTATGTTCAATACTAATCACGACATATGTTTTACAAAATTTTCATCATGTATATTAGTGCACAGATCCATGCTAATAGTTATCAAAAACCATAAACAAACTTTTTAAACTGAATAATTCAAAGTTCACTAGTGAGTATTTTAAATACAAAAAATACCATATTGTTTCCCAAAACAACAAAAGTTCAATAAACCCCATAATACTGAACAATTAAAAAAAATTAACAATAAATAACAAAATGTTCATTCGTGAACCTATATCACACTACATAATGTAGACTTTTAACAGAAAAATATATAGAATATAACATCTCAACCACATCACCAGTGGGGCGTAAAAAAAACAAAAAAAACATCACCAGTGCCCAATATCAAACCATTTTTGCTATTAACCATTGATATGTTAGCAATCAACTAATATTAATATGGTTAAAATAATCTAATCATGAAGGAAGACTAACAAACAAGATAGGAAATAATACTGCCCACGAGATTGTGAACGTGAAACAAGAAAAAGAACAAACTTATCATATCTATCTATCATGTGCAACAGCAAAAACCACCGCAAAAAAAGGTTGATTTTTGAACACCAAAATGGAAGTCGGGAAACAAGTACGAAGCTGCTAGCCTGCTAGCCGCCACCACCGACACTCCGAGAAGTTGTACCGTTGGTGTAGTCTCGATAGGGGCAGCGACCAACATCTAGGCTTGATCAGTTGTTGCAGCGGTGACCGGAGCTTAGAATCTGGAGGCGAGAAGGAAAAGGATTACCGGGATGGAACGATCTGGTCCCGGAAGATGTAGACGACAGCAGTACTTGATGATGGTGTATCGGCGGCAGTGGTGCTCGGTGTGCATGAAGCAATGATGGGTGGCAAACAAAGATGGGGATGGATCGAGGCAGAGAGGTTTCTGTTAATGGAGGCAAGGTACGATGACTTATGGCCGGCGAGGATGGCGTCTCTGGTGTCGCCGCAATCAATGGCAGCGGCAGTTTTTGAGGCGGTGGTGTGGAATAGGGTTTAATGTTTGATTGAGATTAGAACCGTGAAGGAGGGTGTGTGCCATATATTTATGGTAAAAATTGAGAGATCGAAAAAGGAATTTTTTAAAAAGTCTTAATTACCCTTTTCTAGTTTAATTATATCTTCTAAATAACTATTTATTTACCAAAATACAATAAGTCATCTTGTCCATTGATTTGATCATACAAAGATGGAAAAAACTTCTCGCACTTCTCGCATTAAAAATACTTCTCGCATGAACCTTTCTATATATATATATATATATATATATATATATATACATACTATATTATAAAGCATTTAGTACTTTTATTTAAACTCTTAAAAACCAAGTAAGATGAAATTACTAATATACCCTTATTTAAACCCAAAAGGAAACAACTAAATGAACTTAATTATAGTCTTAATTACTATTATAATAACTAAATATTATTCCATAATAAATGATGTTTTAAGAAGTCAAGTCAACACAAATTAATTTGTAACCTATTAGATATTATAACAAATTAAATACAAAATAATTAATAGTTAAAGCAATAAAGAAATTGAAAAGAAGAAAAAATAAAGGCGTTGCGGATGAAAACTATTCAACATTATCATAGTGCGTGAATATGATATTCTGCTTTATAAAAAATAGACATGTTATCGAGTGAGAATTATTTGTCCCCACATGTGCTAAAAAATATATATATATATGATATATCATGTGCTAAACTGTAGATACTATTTAATCAATATTATACGTGCGTGATTCTTTACAGAGACGTGAAAGAGGAGAGATTGAGTAATTACTTATTGAAATAAGGAGAACATTATAATAATAATAAATAATAATATAAATATATAAACATGCATCTTTTCAAGTTAAAATATCTCAACGTTTTGGTCTTCAAGTCCTCATATACATCCAAAACACTGGCAGTTGACTGAATGACATGATCCCACATGGTATTAACTATTAAGTAACTCAGTCGAAACAAGTAGACCAATTATGATATAATATAATATAGTAGTAAAATATGATGCAACAAAAGCGCCAAAATCACAAGTATAAAATCTAAGGGTCTTGGCCTCTTTTCAAAACAAACCAGCAGCAAAACTCAAAGCCTCTCACTGAGGTATGTAGTTGGTTTATTAAATCCAAAAACTGAATTATGTTATATTTTGCGTGATTTCACAAATACAAACTGATATCTTCTCTCTATTTTACAGGTTAATTTTCTTCGTTGCATATAACAATATGGGAGCAGGTGGCCGGATGAATGACTCTACCCCTAAGGAAAACGTTCTGAAACGTGTTCCAGTTAAAAAACCTCCATTCGAGATTAGTGACCTCAAGAAAGCAATACCACTGCACTGCTATAAGAGAGATCTCTCACGTTCCCTCTACAACCTTTTTGGTGACATAGCCATATGCTTTACATTTTACCAGCTCGCATCAAATTACATTCCACTTCTACCTAAACCTCTCAATTACATAGCATGGCCCATCTACTGGTTCTGCCAAGGTAGTAGTTTTATGGGTATATGGAGCATTGGTCATGATTTAGGCCATCATAGCTTTAGTGATTACCAGTGGCTTGATGATGCAATTGGATTTATCGTCCACTCCTCCTTCCTCACTCCATACTTTTCTTTCAAATATAGTCACCGTAGCCACCACGCTCACACCAATTCGATGGAATACGATGAGGTATGGATCCCCAAAAGAAAAGCTGATACCTTTTATTCTGAAATTTTAAACAACCCACTCGGCAACTTGTTCATGACTTTTGTTAGGCTACTTCTTAGCTTTCCCATGTACTTTACCTTCAATATCCATGGAAGGGAATACAAGGGGTTTGCAAGCCACTTTTACCCAAATAGTCCTATATTTAATGACAGTGAGCGCATACAGATTTGGCTCTCTGATGTTGGAATGGTTGCGGCTTTCTATGCTCTTTATAAGGTTGCAGCAGCTACAAGTGCAACGTGGTTATTTTGCATCTATGGAGCTCCTTTATTGGTTATGAATGCTCATTTCATATTTTTTACCTTTCTGCACCATAGCCATCCTTCCCTAGCTCATTATGATTCAAGAGAGTGGGATTGGCTAAGAGGTGCATTATCCACGGTAGATAGAGATTATGGGATATTCAACAATATATTTCATGATGTAACATGTGCTCATGTAGTGCACCATCTGATATCAAGTATCCCACATTACCATACAGTGGAGGCAACCAAGGCTATCAAGCCCATCCTAGGTGATTACTACAAATACGATGATACCCCCATCCTCGAAGCTTTCTGGAGAGAAACAAAAGATTGTATTTACGTTGAACCTGATGAAGGTGCCGAGGATAGTGGTGTTTACTGGTTCCGCAAGTAGATCCTACAAGGAAACCCGTCTGTAATGTATGTGAATCCACCACAATTGTGTGAAGCTTGTATTCATGCGTGTCATTGTTCATTGCTTGTTTACTTTTCCACTTTTTACTTTTATAGGCTATCTGCAATTTTCAACATGATATAATCATATATGGTACTTATCTATCATTGTGGAATTCTTCATTGCTTCCCTTACTATTTTATGTTATGCATTTCTCCTTTTCGGTACAAAAGCCACAATAACTTGCACATTACAAGTTTGCGACCATGAAAACCAGTTCTAAAAAGTACAATGGTTTAATTATATTACTAAATAATCTTGACAAAATAATGGATTGTGATGACATTACTACCATGAAAACCAGTTCTATCAACAAGTACAATGGTTAACTGTAACAAGTCTTTTGGTGGAAAGAAATTTTTTGTTGCTGTTTAAGAATAATGATTCGATTTAGCATTCAAATTTTAATTTTAAATTATTATTTTCAAAGTTTCTCGGAAGGATCTTTTAGCCCGATCACAGTACTCGTGAAATTTTCTTAACATTAGTCATTCAATACGAAATGTAATTAGTGGAAAAAATTGTAACGCAAATAATTGATAAAAAAAACTAATACTAATAATATATATCAATGATTGTAATAAATAAATACCGATAATATAATGTGAAAGATGTAGTATACAATATTATAAGCAAAAGTAGTATTATTGATCGATAACACTAAAAAACTATACCAAAATAAGAATTATATTAAGTTTATGACGTTGAGAAGAAAATGCCAGACAAACTTGTTAATTTACGATATATCCATCTTTGTAAGAACATTAATTGTTATCTATTTTGGAAGGAGGTCGGAGGATCGATATTGAGATGCAAAGTTTGTTCCTCAACGTGGGGTGAGAATAGATAAAAAGATAAAAGACAGAGGAAAATAAAGTTACTTTTAAAGTGTTGAGTGTTACTTTTCTTTGACTCGCAAAGTCCTAGGACGTTAAAGCATTTGTATAGCTCTAAACACACTGAAGAGTCTATGAAATGATAGAAAATTAAGTTTACCTAGAAAACAAGTATGAACTAAATCCGACTCGGTTTAGACTTAGGAAATCTATCCTGCTATTTGCACGAACCGTATCCAGGACATGACAATATTTCAATAATGTCTTCAAAAACAATATGTAATGCATTTGAGCATGCCAAGGTCACCAGATAGAACCCTATCGGCGGAACCTAAAATGTCTATTGGTAAAAGATATTATATTTAATTTAGAGCCTTGCGAAATATTCAAATATCTTAAAAACCATGTCAAACAACAATACACAAGTTTACACGAGACAAAATCACACGTTAAACGATGATATGAGGATCAACACGCCAACAACAATTTCACTCTTCTAATGAAATCTTTCCGTAAACATCAATATAGAGAAAGGTGGTGGGGTTCTTAACGATAGTGCATGAATTACATATGTAGAGAAATGTTCAATATAATCCATAACTAATACATAGTTCCGGTGGACTAATTTTAGCTTTTGGATCAGCTTCATCAATTTTCCAGCTTGAATTTTAGATTTTTGGGCGGAGTCGCATTTTCTTAATTGATATGTGATGTTTTTACAATCACATGTGATTATTTACTGAATCACATGTGATTTAATATTAAAATTTTAGGACTATGTATTTTATATGGACTTTATTGAACACAATTTACATACGTAAACAATTGGTTAATTTCTTATAGTGTAGATAATGTTTTGTATTATATTATTAGTTTTAACTAATCTTATGACATGTTTGACTACATACGGGTCAAAAATGTAGGTAACCGGGTATATTAAATGATAGTTTTTAGAAAGTTAGATACATCAAATGGTAGTTTTAAAATTTGAGTATACATACACTACTAGAAAACTGGCAGTTACCAACGGAAAAAATGGTCGGAAAAACGTCGGTAACGCCCGTTTCTAACGATTTTCTGACGAAACTAGATGGTTGGAAATATCCCCGTCGCTAAATTTACCGACGCATTTTACCGACGATTTTATGAAATTTGTGACGAAATTATTGTTGCCAAATCGTCGGAAATGGAATTTTTAAATATTAATTTTAATAAACACTAAAATTTAGTAATAGTATATTAAATTATGGAAAATATTGTACCAACGAATGTGTGACGAAATTAACCGACGAAATACCGACAGTTTGCTTTTTGATATTTTAATTATAAGTTTACTTATACCGACACTTTTGATTTTTATATTTTTTATTAGAATTAATTTTATCAACAAAATACCGACGGCTTTATTTTCACAGGTCAATTTATAAAAGTAACTTTACCAACGATTTATTGACGATTTATTTATTTTTCATGAAAAAAAAATTAATTAATTTTCTTACCCACAATACACAGACATAAAATTG
Organism: Pulicaria dysenterica; assembly: GCA_947179395.2. Lineage (NCBI taxonomy): Eukaryota > Viridiplantae > Streptophyta > Magnoliopsida > Asterales > Asteraceae > Pulicaria > Pulicaria dysenterica. The sequence continues at coordinate 107,985,379 of OX359288.1, read as the reverse complement.
CAATCAATGTACACACCAGCTACTAGAATTTGAAACCTTAAATATCTGCTATAAATAACGCAAGAAATATTCGTTCTTTTTCTTTCCAAATAATGCTTACAATCAGTCAATCACATAACTCAAACAAGCAAAAAGACCTAACAAAATTTCTAAATAGTCATAAGATACATGTTTCCTTCAATTCACACTATACTCAATCGAAACCAATACACAGTCTAAGCTGAACATCAAGGCAAAAGTAAATACGCAATTTGTTTCATCCCAAATTTATCTGATGCTCTTTACTTGCGTCCTGGTCTTCAACTTGACAACATAGCGTGTTGGATTTAGCCCAAGTATTACTAAGAGCAAAACTTCATCTATTCAGAGGGCATTGGCTGCCGTTGACAATACATATAGCGAGTAAAAAAATACAGAAAATAGCTCCCTTGCAAGTTGCAACTTCTGAAATGAGCCAAATGGCAAAAGAGAACTCACTTATATCATACTGAAAGGCAAACAAGCGACAAAAATAAAATAAAAATATTGATCAAGAAAAACTGAGAGAGAATACTATTGCCAACTACACCATTTGCTCTTCTATCACATGTCTCTTTCTAGAAATATATTAAGCACCAACAAACACAGACATAAGCTATTGAGTATGATTTGCCTTAAAAGGCCAAATTGATATTTAGAACATAAATACAAAGATGATCTCATAAAGATAACAACCAGATTAAACTTTGTTGAATTGTTTAAGTAAACAAGAATGACCATGTTATACACATAAAACATAAAGATGATGATGAAATAGAGCACATACCAGAAGGGGCATAGCTGATTCCAACCTCTCCAACAATAACTTGACCGGCATGAATTAATTCATTTTCTCAAATTTTCAAAAGTAATCACATGGATCCTAAACAAAGATTAACATAATAAGACACAGAAGCATACATACTAAAATCACTTGATGAATATGCTTTTCTATGACCAATAAAAGACAAAGACCCTCTTTTTAGAAATCTGTATGAAAATTATTTGAATAAACAATAAAAAATATGAATCAATATCAGATTTGTAATAAATTTAAACAAAAGAAAAAAAAGCAATATCATAGAACTAGAAAAGAAGCTTACAATTACTCACGTCCTAGTTGGTAGCTTATTTAAGATTGTCGCCAAGAATTGATAGATGAATCGATCACATCATCAACGAAACAATATAGGCTGAAGACAAATTACCAGAAAGTTAAATTAAGCTCTCGGGCCATATTTTAGAGATCAGTAAGCAATAAAAAGAATAAAAAACTGCTTAGATTACCTGGAATTGAAGCTTAGAACAATAATATGGCCAGCGGGTTGAAAACTGACATTATTTGGAGGTGGTCTTTCCATAGGTGGTGAAAAATAATCAGCTACTATAACAGTAAATTAGTCAACAACCTAAACTTCTTGCAAAACTTTTCAATCCAACATTAGACAGCACTGTTAACTTGTTGGTTTAGTTAAATTCTTTACTATAACAAACTCCCCTGTTATTGGGTCACTTATTCAATGATAATGAGCAATATATAGCATAATTCTGTTGATGATAAACTATTTCACAGAACACACATGTTCATGTTGATACCGGTTGTTTTCAGGGGGAAAGCTTATGAGCATAGATATTTGATTTAATGAACCAACTTCATAAATTAAAATACAAGTTGATTCATCAAACTTCTAAGAAACATGTTAATCACGTAATGACCATTTTCCCTTAGTCGACACCCACTATTATGATACCTACAATACATCCGTCCTTTTACAAGAAGTAAATAAATGTAAATTACACGAAGTACTTGAGATGAAAATTAAATAAATTTCTTCAAAATCCCTACTATAAATAATCATATCTCAATAATCATAGAAAGTAAGAAAACAAACCAGTCAAGAACGAGACAATTACTTGAAGTTGAACCAATAAACGTAAATTACACGAGGTTGATTCAAACACTCGTACCATAAAATTCGATTCGATAACCTGCGAGAGAAATCGAAATCAAAATCCAACTATTCAAAAAGGATTATAACATATTACCAAAAACCCGAGAAGAATCAATAAACTACCACATATAGAATCAATTAAGTGTTGAAGAACAAAAATTACACAACCTTGAATTTAGGAATGACTGAAAGAAGAATAAGATACGAACAAGTACCACGGAAACTTTCGATCGAAGAAAATGGAGATGCAAAGCTAACCGAATGAAGACGAAGAAACAGCGGTGTTGGAGGTTGTTTGTGAAGCAGCCGCAGATCAGCGACGGTGGTTGTGGGGTTCGTGGAGCTAGGGTTTGAGAGAGGGGGTGAGAGATAGCAACATTTTAGTGGGGCAATGAATATCTAATACGAAGATAGGAGGGAAACGAAAAATTAGGAGGGAAATATAAAAATTTTGATGCGGTGGGGATGGAGATTAATGGTTGGAAAGCCGTCTGTAATTTCCAACACGATACCGACGGTTTTAGTTTTTTAGTTTAGTTTATTATATTTTTATCTCTTATCTAAATCTATGATATTTATTTATTTAACAAAAATTTATTAACTCCTACTTTAATTTTTTATTAACATGTTTATTTTACTATATTAATTTAATAACTCAAATATGTAAGACCTACGTAACCATTAATAAATACAAGTTAGCATCTTGGCAGGTCATTTGTAGGTTATTGGTTTATAAGAGGGTTGCGAGTTGTATACTGGTCATCAAATTCCCAAATCCAAGCAAATGCATGAGTCCAATTCCGAATAGAATTCAAATCCGATCAAAGGCCAAATCCGATTAAATGTAATTCCGAGTATTGGCACATATCCAATTCCGAATGGTATTTAATTCCGATTAATCAAATTATGAGTAAAGGCATAAGTGTCAATTCCGAATAATCTTCAATTCCGGTCAATCCAAATCCGATTAAAGTGTTAGGGAATTTCAGTCTTGATTTTATTCGGATTGTATAAAATCTGATCATTTCATTCTGATTGTCTTCAAATCCGATCAATTCATTCGGATTCTCCAAGTGTTAGGGCAAGGGTTCATCTGTTCGGAATATAATATAATTCCTATCAACTTGTTCGGATTTACTCCAATTCCGATCATATTGATCGGATTTCCCAATTCCGATTAATTCAAGGCATTAATTCCGATTAATTCATGTTCTTGAGCATTTTAAATTCTATCTTCAATTCTAAACTGAATATAAACATGCAAGGTAATCTATGCTTCCAGAAGTCATTATAAGCATACAATAAACACCAATTATCACAAAATACTATCATGCAATCAACCTAAGTTCATAATCTTACCAATACATGCTTCATTCGGTTTTTTACATATAAATTCATAAAACCGAAAATTAAATAACATATAACAATCCATTACACTAACCTTATGATTCAAGATCTTCAAACAAGATAGTAGCATGCAAGTTTAAAGATTGAAGATGCTTAATTTCTTCTTTTTCTTGTTCCTACGGCCGAGAGCACACAAAGCACACAAACACTCACTTGAGTTCTCTAATTTGATACAAATGAATTGGTGGAAAGTAGTGTTGGTGACTAAGTGTCTCAACAATTGACACCACATTCCCCACTAACACAAGATTTATTTTTATTTAATCATTTACTAAATTAAATAAAAATCTCATTTATTTAGCACATAATGATAATAATAATAATAATAATAATAATAATAATTAACAATTAAAGTCACATAATCAAATATAAATCTTAAAATTAATAAGTAATTACCTTAATAATACTAGGCCGGTTAAAAGGGTGTTACACGAGTGGGAGGGCAGACTTGACCGCATAAACATATATGGTAGCATGATACGAAAAGACGTAATTGTATTTTGTATACTAATTATCAATCATTATTTATACAATTAAGGGTAATAAAGTTAAATGTGATTGGTTATAATTAAAAAAGAATTAAAATGATTATAAAATATTTTAGAATGATTAAACTAAGAATTTAGTTTAATATTATATTTTAAAATATTATAAAGGGTAAATATGATATTTGTAAATTAAGATGAACAAATACGATTTTATAAGATTTAATAAGGGCAATATGAAATTATCTATAATAAATTTGACTCTAAAAAGTCAAAATTGATTTTTTGATTTTAAATAAATAAAATGTCAAGATTAAATATTTATTTAAATAAATGACTAACATAATCTAATAAATTTTATCAAATTGCTCTTATATATATATATATATATATATATATATATATATATATATTAGAAGATACCGATGAGGAATATATTAAAAAATCACTAAATTAGGTATTAAATGGATTAGCTTGATTAGATTGTTTTTATATGATTTCTATACAAATGTCTCTAATTCGTCGGTAATACTAACAATTTTCCGACGAAATTGCTGAAGGTAAAATATTCTATACTGTTTTAGTTATTATTTACAAAATCGTCGCTAATATGTTGGTAATAACGACGATTTTCCAACAAAATAGGTAAAAATCATACAAAGTAGTATTCAATTAATTAGATTTTTAAATTAATTTCCACAAAACGGTAGCTAAATTGTTGGTGAGTACCAATGATTTTCTCACGAAATTATTAGATAAAATATAATATATTAGGTGTTAAATTGATTAGTTTATTAATTAATTTGTTTTACAAACAGTTGGTAATTCGTCGGTAATTACCGACTATTTTCCGACGAAATTATTAAATCCAAAATATATTAAATATCAATAATGTTTTCTAAACTATTTTCTTATAACCGTAGCCAAACCGTCGTAAATTGCGACAAGTTAATGACCAAAATATATTTAAATACCTAATGTGTCTAGTATTAATATGATTTAATAGTTTAATTATTATATTTATCATTTTTTAATGTTTCGTTGTTATTTTGTTTGTAAAGTGTCGCTAAATACCTACTATTTTCCAACAGTTTTATTGGTGTTGCAAAATGGTTGCAAAATCGGTGCTAATTCGTCGCTAGTTGTATTGTTGTTTTCTGGTTATTTTTGTTACAAAAATGTCGTAAATTCGTTGGCATTAGCGACGGATTTAATATCGTCGGAAAAAAACTGTCGGAAATAAAAGATTTTCTAGTAGTGATAATCGCAAAAAGTGTACTTTCGGATACTGAAAACCGAACTTTAACTTTACTTACTAATTATGCTGTGGGTAATTATGTTTTGTAAATGTATCATTTCAATTTTTTAATAGTATAAAAGAACTTTTACAGACGACACACATCATCTCGCTGCTAAAGGTATTTTTTAAAAAGATTGTTTATTTAATACTTTTACCGACGACTCTCGTCACCTTAAAAAAATATAAATTTCCTTTTCAATTAAATAGCGGAGGTAATACGCAACAGCTGTTTTAGCTGCGCCTTGTTGTCAACTAAACGGTCGCTTCTAAAAGTGTGAATTACTTTGTTGTCACTATAGACTAATTACTAGTGACAGACTTCTCGACGACATGTTGTCGTCAACCTTTTATTAATGAAAATATCGCTTTTAATGAAATTCATCGCCCCTTTATTTTTTTAGTGTTATGTCCATTTCAAATAAATGCTTTGACAGATACAACTACTGGCCCTTTGTCTTTACATATATGCATTGGTCTTCTATTTTTGCGTCCGGCCAAAATATGTGTAGTTAAACCATGCATGCAGCACACCACTAACGACTCTTAATTATTTGAATATTATATTAAAATGAAGTTTCATCGCACTGAGCACACATGCACAAATGGATATACATACATTAATTAATATTTCAGTCAACATTAACTGCTACATGGTGATACTCATGAAACTATGCTCCCAAACTACCACTATAAAATGGTTTGCACTTAGTAGTCTGAAGTCAGTACTAGCTACATCATCCAGCAACAAAGCTAACCACGTAGTACTTCTCTTGGAGGTACGCATCTATATATTGGGGTTCTTGAGTACCAAAGTATTTATAGATATACATATATATCCTTCAATATGTGTTAAGCTAGGCTGATTTTTAATTCCTTCTTTTGCAGGTGTTTTTCTCTGTGGAAGATAAGATGGGAGCCGGTGGTCGGATGAATGATATTGCATCTGAAAAAGATGTTCTTAAACGTGTTCCCACTGAAAAAACTCCATTCGAGATTAGTGACCTCAAGAAAGCAATACCACCACATTGTTTTAAGCGATCTCTTGCAACCTCTTCGTATTACCTTTTCCGTGACATAGCCATATGCTATACCTTCTACTACCTTGCATCAAATTTTATTCCTCTTCTACCTAAACCCCTTAACTACATAGCGTGGCCAATTTATTGGTTCTGCCAAGGTACTAGTTTTATGGGCATATGGAGCATTGGTCATGATTTGGGTCATCATGCCTTTAGTGAATACCAATGGCTTGATGATACAATTGGTTTCATCGTCCATTCCACATTCCTCACTCCATACTTCTCCTTCAAATACAGTCACCGTAGCCATCATGCTCACACAAATTCAATGGAGTATGATGAGGTTTGGATCCCTAAAAGAAAAGCCGATACCGTGTATTCTGAAGTTCTTAACAACCCATTGGGAAACTTGTTCATGACCGTCGTTAGGTTACTTCTCAGCTTCCCCATGTACTTTACCTTCAATATTCACGGAAGGGAATACAATGGGTTTGCGAGTCACTTTTACCCAAATAGTCCTATATTCAATGACAGCGAGCGCATACAAATTTGGCTCTCTGATGCTGGAATGGTTGCAGCTTTCTATGCACTTTACAAGGTTGCAGCAGCCACAAGTGCAACATGGTTATTTTGTATCTATGGAGCACCATTATTGATCATGAATGCTCATTTCATCTTTTTCACTTTCCTCCATCATAGCCATCCTTCAATTGCTCACTACGACTCAAGAGAGTGGGATTGGATAAGAGGTGCTTTATCAACTGTGGATAGAGATTACGGGATCTTCAACACTATATTTCATGATGTAACCTGTGCTCACGTGGTGCATCATTTGATCTCAAGCATTCCACATTATCATACTGTTGAAGCTACCCAAGCTATCAAGCCCATCTTAGGCGACTACTACAAGTATGATAATACCCCAATCTTAAAGGCTTTCTGGAGAGAAACAAAGGAATGCATTTATGTTGAACCGGACGAAGGTGCGGAGAAAAGTGGTGTTTACTGGTTCCGTAGATAAATAATAAAAAATGAAAACAGCTACGTGGACAAGTATTGTAAGCTAGCTAGCATCCGCTCGATCGTTGTGATGTTTGTTTTGTTTTTGTTGCACATGTTATCAAATAAATGGTAATGGTATACATGTAACGTTAATGTTAATTTGCATTTCTTTGAAATGAATTTGTTGCGAGTTCTGATCCTTCTTTTCATTCTAGAGTAATTGAATCTCTTCTAGGTTTAGTTCGAAGATATCTATTTATTTCATTTTTCCAAAAGTTTAGTACGTAGAACAAGGTAATTAATTATTGAAGTACCAAGAATAATAAGTAGCATCGAGTATTTTAAGGGGGTGAATGTTGGAATTAATCTTGATATGGTACTTGAATTTAGTATTTTAGCAATAGGTTTATTTGAAGGTTATTAATTATGTGTAGTTTAATTAATTATTTGTTAGTTAGGCTAGGATTGGATAACCGAATTTCATGTGCAAGTTAGTGGAATTATTCCACTTTGCATGTCTTTAGGAAAGTTTGGTAAATTAGTTTGTTTTACTTGGCGTATGTAAGGCTATATATATAGCCGATCCTCATTATGAATAAGATAGAGAGTTTGCAAGTTTAAAATTCTTTGTTTTGTGAGTTTCCTTTGAGGTTTGATTTCCAACAATTGGTATCAGAGCCTAGGGCTCTTAAAGAAGGCCGGTTTGAGAGTCGATCTACGGAGAAGAGGGTAGCAGCCCCTCGTTGGTTGTTGGAGCTATGAGGTGCGATAGTAGAGTTATGAAAGCAGTCTCCATCTTTGATCGGTTTGAGAGTCTAACTGGGGTGCGGGAAAAAAACGGACAGAAAGCAAGATTCATATCTGGTTCATTGCAAGAAAGAAAGAAAGAGCAAGAAGGAAGCAGCAGCAAGGTTGAAGGATGGAAGCAAGCAACAAGTTTGATCATGTTCGGGTCGTTAGAAGCAAGTTATCGCAAGTATAAAGCAAGAAAAACAAGTGGCAAGGTTTGTTTCATGAAAACAAACAGCAAGAGTCTGTAGCAAGTAGCAGGCAAGAAGCAAGAATCTAGCAAGAAAACAAGAAACTAGCAAGAAAGCAAGAATCTATAAGTAAGAGAGTGGACCGGTTTTGATCAATCTGTAGCAAGAAATCACTAGTAAGCAGCAAGAAACAAAAGACAAGTAGCAAGAGTATAAACAAGAAAGCAGGTAGCAAGAGACGAGAAGAAAGACGTAAGAACGAGAGCAAGACGGGTTTCTTTGAAACTTGGAAGTCTAGCAAGAGATGGCAAAAACAAAAGTAAGAAGATTGGATGTGACCGAAGGAGAAGGTTCAAGAGACCGAGACCGTGACCGAGAAATAGACCGTATTCGTGAGTACGATTGAAGGAGCCGAAACCGTGATAGACATCAAGATTAAGGGGGTGAATGTTGGAATTAATCTTGATATGGTACTTGAATTTAGTATTTTAGCAATAGGTTTATTTGAAGGTTATTAATTATGTGTAGTTTAATTAATTATTTGTTAGTTAGGCTAGGATTGGATAACCGAATGTCATGTGCAAGTTAGTGGAATTATTCCACTTTGCATGTCTTTAGGAAAGTTTGGTAAATTAGTTTGTTTTACTTGGCGTATGTAAGGCTATATATATAGCCGATCCTTATTATGAATAAGATAGAGAGTTTGCAAGTTTAAAATTCTTTGTTTTGTGAGTTTCCTTTGAGGCTTAATTTCCAAAAAAGAACACATTTATAAAATAAAGCGGCATGCAGCTTAGATTTTATTTTCATATTACGTCCAACGTAACAACCTAGTATAATTGTTTTAACCAAACTTTTAAAATGATAATACTAAAAAAGAAATTTTAAGATAAACATCACATTACGATAAATTTATATTAAAATATAGATAAAAGGGTGACGGTTAAAAACATGTATCCATATTTTATGTCGAACTTTGCATGTTATAAGGTATAAGAGACAAATAAATAAAATATTTCAATATAGAAATAAAAAATGTAAAGATAAAAAGATATAGCTTACAATTAACTAAATAAGGAAAAAAGTCTTGGGTGAAATCATCTCATTTCACGCGGAAGGAAAAGAAGCAAAAAGAAGTGAAAATGAATCGAATACGGAAGGAAAAGAAGCAAAAAGTGAACATGAATCGAATAATGACCAACCAATAGTCTACCTACATGACTTTCCACTATTCATTAGCACATGACCAACAAATATTTGTAAACACTCAGAACAAAAATATATCTATTTGTTAGAAATTCACTATTCATTAGCGTATGTTAGTATATATAATTAGTATTCTATAATTAATATCCTTTCGGATAATTAATTTTTTGTTAGAGGTTATCAATCTTTAAGAGTAAGGGGTGTGGGTATCAGCATGCTTTTTTAGTTTTTTGGCATGAGGTACCGATGTCAAACAACACCCCTCATCAATTGGTACCAAAGCATGTAACTTTTTGTTGGCATTTGGTTACGGAATGAGAGAGAGAGAGAGAGAGAGAGAGAGAGAGAAAATGAGATAAGAAATTATCTTTACTACTCTACAAAGCATTTGACTCTTTTTTTAAGACAATTTTTTAAGTTAAGTAGTACAAGTAATATAGCATGCTTTACAATAACTTTGAGCAACAATCTTAAAACTTTTAAAATAGTACAACTATAATTAAATTCAGGACATTTTTTTTGTAATTAATTTTTTGACAGTTTTAAAACATTCATAATGTATTTAAATGCTGACAGTTTTATGTAATTAAAGTATTTCAAGTGTTTAAGATCATTGCTGAAACATATTGTAAATAATGCTATTTGAGTTGTACTATTGTTTTGGTTTTTAAACCGAATTTGAAAACGGTTTCAGTTTTATATAATTAAAGTATTTATGGTAATCGGTTTTGGTTTTTAAACCGAATATGAAAACGGTTTCAGTTTTATGTAATTAAAGTATTTATGGTAATCGGTTTCGGTTTTTGAACCGAAATTGGAATTTTGAACACCCCTATGTCGACAAATGAAACTATTTTACCCCGCCGCATCGCGCGGGTAAAATACTAGTATTTTAATAAAAGATCTTTAAAGTATATGAAGATGAAACGTGATAGTAGTTGAGTTTAAGTATGCTTGAAGCATAAAATAAATTACTAAAGTCCGGGGTGCTTCAAGCATACAAACCCCTTGTTCTAATAAGTATTCTTTCGGGGACAAGCAATAATACCTTTAAAATTCTTCAAGACTTTCGCATTTGAAGTTGACAGAATTATATATGCTAAAGATATAACACAAATAAAAATATTTAAAATTAAAATTAAAAAATAAAGAATTCAAAAAACTTAAAATGAATAATATTTTGGAATGGAAGAAGTAATTAACAAGGAGGTCTGAATGGTGGTGAGGGTTTGTCTTCAAGGAAAGGTCATTCTTGGTGAGTAATTAATGTATCGTCTCGGAGGAAAATGACTTTATAATATGTTTAATAAAAGTTTGGGCTACTTTACTCATAAACAATTGACTTTGAATTGAAACTCCTCGACCTTACATGGTATTAAAAAAAGTTCACATGTGGTTGTTCAAAGGTCATACGGATATCCAGTAACCTATAAGTATCCACATGTTAAAGGCTAAAAATGAACATCATACATGAGGAAACGTATTTATTAATGAAAGTAAGAGTGCCATGATCACGAGCTTGTATGGGAAAGAAGGAAGATTGAATGTTGGTTTAGATTAGGAAACACTCTTAAAATAGGTAAGAAATTGGATGGGCAATAGGGTTAACGGTCAATAGGGTTAAACCCTAGTTCAATCAAACTTTGAAGATGGTCGTCATTACCATGTTTGCTTCCCCTGTTATCACCATGTTCGACTAAGCTTTTTATAGTTACGATAAATTTGGTTGGGTTCGTTCTCACTTTCTTATTAATTACTTAAAAAATTGTGTTCTTGATAATGTATTTTAATGTTGATTTTGATATTTAATCATATGCGACTAGTGAAGTACCATATCACTTCAAAATAACTACATGAATACTAAGCTTAACTAATTATGCATCAACGAATTCTACCTTATGCGTAATAAGCAGTACTCAAAATTTAATTAACTATGGGCAACATATAATTCCGTCATTAGTTCATCAAAATTCATAAATAACCAATATTTTCATTGAAATAGCTAGTAACCCAATTAGACTAGATTACAATGAGCGTTAAAATCAACACATTAGTAAAATTTACTATTACTTTAAAATATATATAGGTTATTTCATCATGTGACAAGTGAAAAATAGAATGAAAAAGAAACTTAATGAAACAAAAGACAGGTAGAAGCAACATCAACCTTCATTAAATTCTCAAAAGTGTCACATTAAACCAGAGTGCAAATTTTTCACGTACAAGAATTAATTTTGGGTTACAGAAATTTAGGATTCATATATATATGACGCCATATTTGCGACATCATATCTATTTGCCGAACCAGTAAACGCCTTTCCTCTCTGGATCCTCTTGAATATAAAGACACTCTTTTGTATCTCTCCAGATCGCCTTTAGAATCGGAGTCTCATCGTGGTTGTAGTAGTCACCCAAAACAGGTTTCACAGCTTGTGTGGCCTCCACAATATGATAATGCGGAATCGCCGAGAATAAATGGTGAACCACATGAGCATTCGGTTCGTCGTGAAACAGGGTGTTGAATATCCCGTAATCTCTGTCAACTGTAGATAAAGCACCTCTCAACCAATCCCATTCTCTCGAATCATAGTGAGCAACAGAAGGATGCGCGTGGTTCAGATACGTGAACAACATGAAAAACACGCACATAACCAACAATGGATACCCGTAGATGTTCATTAACCAGTCGAAACCTTGTTTCACTCCAATTCGGTAAAGTACATAGCCAACTGAAAAAACTCCAACATCAGAAAGGAAGACCTGAGCGCGCTCACTGTCGTTGAAGATAGGACCAAGCGGGTTAAAGTGGCTGGGGAAACCTTTGTAAATCCTGCCATGAAGATTGAAGAGAAAGTAGCCTGGATATCCGAAAAATAACCTAAAGAAAAGAAACACCACGTTGCCGACTGGGTTAGCAAGAGCTTCATAAAACCATGTGTCTTTCTTGAGTTTGGGAACCCAGACTTCATCCTTTTCAAGTGAGCTGGTGTTGGCGTGATGAGTACGGTGACTGTATTTGAAGGAGAAGTATGGAGTGAGGAGAAGAGAGTGGAAGATAAGGCCAACTGTATCATCAAGCCACTGGTATTCACTAAAGCAATGATGACCGCAATCGTGGACGATATTCCAAAGTCCAACCATGATGCTACCTTGAAGCACCCAGTAAAGTGGCCATGCTACGTATGACAACGGCTGAGGTAGGACAGAAATGTAATTGTTTGCGATATAGTATAGGGAAAATATCGCACACAAATCACGAAAAAGATAGTAGAAAGAGGTTGTAAGAGATCGGTTGAAACAGTGTGGCGGTATTGCTTTCTTTAGATCAGCAATCCCGAAAGGAGGTTTATCAACTGGTACATGTTTCAGGACGTCCCTTTTCGGGGTGGACTCATTCATTCGTCCACCAGCTCCCATGGTTGATTAGTTTCTAATGAAATCCAAAAACCTGCAAAAATTAAGAGAATAGAATCAGGAGGCGTACATACACAAATTAACATTAAGTTTCTTCAAGTATATATATGTAGTTTGAATCCAGGATTAAAGAAGCTTGAAACACGTACCTATGAGAGATTTAGCTCTTACTTTTGCAGCTTGAGATATTGGTTCAATTAATGTTGAAAGAATTATAGCATGTGACTGTATATATATACAAATGAATTTGGTGAACTTTGAGGAACAAACCGATCTATTTCCACATGTGCTAGCTGCGTGCTAACAGACATTTATTAAAAACTATATATATTTGAGGTCAAGCTTGGTGGGCTTAATTTACGCAAATATACATAAAAATAAAAAAGTAAACTGTATGTAAGTAAATCTAGTTTATTTCCAATGACTTATTTCTCATGATAACCTTAATTACTTCCTTACGGATATTATATAAAATCAATTACGTAAATAAGCAAAATACATTAAACATTCGCGAAAACAAGCTAAGAAAAGTCAAATTACGAAAATAAGCAACAGTTTCGCCCCCAAAGCACTCAGTTTCGCCCCTAGCTTTGCCCTCCAATCATACGACGACACGTGTACTCAGTTGGGGGCGAAACTGGACTTGTGGGGCCCACCAGGGGCGAAACTGGCCTTGTAGGGGCGAAGCTGGGCTTTGTGGGGCCCACCAGGGGGCGAAACTAGGCTTCTAGGGGCGAAACTGAGCTTGGGGGGCGAAACTGAGGACACGTGGCGGGCAATGATTTGAGGGCGAAGCTAGGGGCGAAACTGAGGGTGTTGGGGGCGAAACTGATGCTTATTTTCGTAATTTGACTTTTCTTAGCTTGTTTTCGCGAATGTTTAATGTATTTTGCTTATTTGCGCGAAAACCTCTATTATATATTTAGCCATCTTTTTTATTTGTCTATTGAGTTACGGAAGTTTTTATAATATTAAGAATTTGCAATGTGAATGTTTTTTACAGTAATATATTACTAATTAATTTATGATTAATGATAATAATGTTTCGATTATATATGCTTCCTCGTATAATTAACTGTATATAACAATCGTTATGCACTTGAAAAAAAGTCCGGGTTTAACCTTCGTAATTAATGTGTAAACATTTTCAACGACTAGAGAAACTATCACAGCACATCAAAGTGCACCTTGATTTTAAGATAAGATTTAAGTAGTCATATCTCTATCTAAAGATATAGATACTACTAAGGCTGGCAACTTTTAGGTCGACCCGAAACTCAACCCGAATCCGACACGAAAAAAAGTGACACGAACCCGAAACGGGTCAAAAGCGGGTTGACACGAAATCGACACGAAAATAAATGGGTCAGGTTCGGATCAACCCGATAACCCGAAAGTGACCCGTATAACCCGTTTATAGGTAAAATTTTCTCTAATGCTTAAATTTAAATTTTGAAAAAAAGATTATGAATTTAAATAAGAAAGTTATTTATTAGGGTAATAAAACCCGTCAAACAAAAATACAAAACCCTTAAATGTTAAAAATTTCAATAAACAATAGAAAGTTTACAGTTAAAACAATAGTATATCATTGTTGTATTTGTTATTTTGACTATATGATTTTGGTTCCATAACATTTTATTACCTGATAACTGGTACTTTAGTATTATCAATTCGATACATAAAATTATTCAATGATGGATTTTTTAATTATTTGGTTGTTTAAGACATTATTTATTGACATTTGGTAGAATAATACTATGTCACTTTTTTATTATATTCGTTCATATATGTTGAATAAAAGATAAAATCAAAATTCGAATCACCAAAACAAATACCGAATTTAAAGTTCAAATACAATCAAAACCAACATTTGATAAAGAAAGTCTTAGTCAAAACGGAAAACCATATTCGAAAACCGAACTCGAAAACTAAAAAAAGAAATTGCCGATTACATTCGGCCTAAATGGGTCGACACAAACCCGACACGAAAAAAGTTGACACGACCCGAACTTGACACGAAAATGAATGGGTTAAAATCGGGTCGACACGAAACTGACCCGAACCCGATAACACGAACCCGACCCGAATTGACAGCCTTAGATACTACTTTTTGATAGACTTCAGTAAACAAAAATGAAAAGATAAAGCTTCTATAATAATCAAATTAAAATTTTCAAGTAAACAGACCGAATGGCGTCTGCCTGCGACGTTCACGACACTAAAAATAGTCCTGTTTTTCTTTTTCTTTTTTTACTTTAATGGAAGATATTGTTTTTCTAGCGACGACAGCATAGTCGCAAAAGGTAATTACATTTATTTTCCCCAATTCCCCCCGAAATGTAATTTACGTTGTATAACTAAAAGTGGCATTGCCGTAATTTTTTTTTTCCGAGCATAAGCAACGTCATTAAATTTGACCTTTTATGCCACGACATGTTTCCAATTCATGATTATTTATTTTATCTAATGGCTTTAAATATATGACGTCTTTTTTGGTCGTCGCCAATAGTCATCTACATAACCCTACCAACAGCCAACAAGTGCATTCATTTTCACTCCAGCCATTACTCTTTTTTACTTCCCCTTAGAGTAAAAGGAGTGGGAGAAGAGGTGTAGTGAGAATTAGAGCAATGTGGTATTACTAAGAAATGGAAGAGGTGCATGTTGTGGGAAAAGGTGACGCTTATCTATGCGTTTTTCTTTTTCAAATGACTAGTTATCGGTTAATGGGGGAATGTGATTCTTATAAATTGATGTGGTAGCGAGTCATGATATGCGGTGACTACAGAGCTAAAAGGTAAGTTGAATTATACGATAAACAAATAATATGATAATGTGTTGGTTAGTGGTGGATATCACAACTTCTTTACTATTATGTCATTTTGATTTTTGGCAACAACATTTTGTCTTTTGACAGAAAACTTTTCTATCTTTTTCTTTTTCACGGCCCTTCATCACCTTCTAGCAACAACGTTTCATTTTTTACGATGAACTTTGTTCACTTGTTCAGTTTTGTTAACCTTCTTTCAATTCTATATTATAAAGCTTTAAAAAAACAAAATTGAAATATTCCTAGTCAATGATTGGGGCTATCTTCCGGTGTACGCATAAAAAAGGGCGAGTTGACTAAAATATGATCTAATATTTGTATTGTTATTCCACTAATAGACAAAAAGCTTGTTGTTATAAAAGATATAAATTAAAAAACGAAATCACGAGGAGAACTATTACATATATATATATATATATATATATATATATATATATATATATATATATATATATATATATATATATATATATATATATATAGGGTATGGTTAAACAAAAAACCTCCCTTAAACATAGAACCTAAAGAACATTCTCTGGTAATGACATGTGGCACATACTTTAGGGACAAAAAAGAAAAATTAAAAAAAAATGTCGCATTCTCCAGCCCTTCTCAGCATCCCCCAAAATAAAATAAAAAACTCCACTTACTTTAAATGATCATAACTCGTTCGTTTTTAACAATTTTAACAAAAAAATTATACCGTTAGATTCAGTTTTTCGTCCTCTTTCAAACAAGACCGGGCTTGATATATTTCAGAAACTTTTTTTTTTCAAAATACAAAATTTGCATTTAGAGCAGTTTTCTTATTAAATGCAAAATGCAAAAATCATGCAAAATTAAGAATGCAGAATGCAAAAAAGATGCAGAATGTAAAAACATGCAGAATGCAAAATGCAAAAAACATGCAGAATGCAAAAAACATGCATAATGAAAGAACGCAAAATGCAAAAAACATGTAGAAATTCAGAATGGAGAATGCAGAAATGCAAAAAACATGAAAAATGCAAAATACAAAAAACATGCATAATGAATAATGCAGAAACCAAAAAACATGCAGAATGCAAAAACATGCAGAATGCAAAAAACATGCGGAATGCAGAACGTAAATCCGTATAAACATGCAAAATGCAAAAAAAACGAAAAACGCAAAATATAAACATGCAAAATGCAAAAATCCGTAGAACGTATGCTGCCAAAAATGCAAAATCTGTACACAGAAACACTACATGCTGCCAAAATGCAAAATGCAAAATCCGTAGAACATATGCTGTCAAAATGCAAAATATGTACACAGAAAACACTACATTCTGCCCAAAATGCAAAAAAAATTTCGTGTTCTAAAAAAATTTAGAAAAATATGGGAAAAGTGATCTTGTTTAAAAGAGGATTAAAAAACTAAAAGATTGGTATAATTTTTATGTTTAAATTCACAAAACTTAAAAAGTTATGACAATTTAAAGTTTTTGAGGTTTTTTTTTTTTTAAAATCGAGTTTGTTAGGAGGCATTTTCCATTTTTACCCTTTCTTCCTAATTTAATATATCATAATTACAGTTTTGCCATCTTTGATCTTATCCATTGATTTTGATGATCTAACGGTCCAGATTTGTTCTTTAGGTTCTTTGTTTAAGCATAGGTTCTTTATTGATCCAATTTTAATGTGAGAACCACGAGAACCAATCTTAGATGTTGATTTGATATGTAGAATTCATAGATGGAGAGCGTGAGGGGATCAAGTGTGGCAGGGTGTATGTGAGGAATTCATGGGTGGGCAATGACATTAAAAGAGGGGGAATTGGACGGTTCAGATTGGTTCTCGCCGTTCTCGCACTAAAAATGGTTCTCAATGGAACTTCTTCCTATATATATATATATATATATATATATATATATATATATATATATATATATATATATATATGGGAGCGTTCATTCGAAAACCGTTGTTAGTGCGAGAACCGCGAAAACCAAACTCAGCCGTTCCATGGATATGGGAAGTTCATGGATGGAGAGCATGGAGGGACATAGTGTGGCGGAGTGCATGTAGAGAATTCATGGGTGAGCAATGACATTGAAGAAGTGGAAATTGGACAGCTCAGATTGGTTTTCTCGTACAAAAACTGCGAAAATTGTTTTTTTAATACCTTAATTTATGATTCATTGTTTTCTATTTGCCCTGGGTTAAGTTTACGATTCATTGATTTCGATTCCAACTAGCTTTTCAATTCAGGATCAGTGCAAAGGCTAAATTTACGATCCTTCAGTAAGTGGTTTTTTATTACAAGTTTTTAATTGGAAACTCACATCCTATTTGCAGTTCAACCTAGTTATTTACATAGATATATGATTCGTGATTTATGATTTGCACTAGCCATTTGCGATTTGGTAACAATTCAAGATTTATGATTGGCGTCTAGGCCTAATTGCGATTACGATTTACGATTGGGGGAATATGAGTGAGAGACTCAACCCCTCTAGTTTTCGGTTGCCGCCAACACACTTTTTGATTCGTGGTTTACACAAGATTTACGATTCATACATATAAGTATTTTACGATTCTAATTTACTCAAGAACAAATGCGATTTGACGAACATTGATCACACTTTCCAAATCGGATCTTAAACAATACATAATCACATCATCTAATTTTGTCTCAATGGATTTCTAACATCATCTAAACAAAGCCTTATCATTTAATTGCAATTTTATATTGATTTCAAGGATCCTTAATCCATTCTTATTCTCGGTTTAAACCACGACTCGACAGTGAGAAGAAATCCAACAAACCAGTAAATTCAAGGATGATACCGGTTAAACTATTTACAATAGATAAATAACACTAACATGATGATTCCTCTTCAAATCCTACCCAAAATGATGGTGAATTGATCATGTTCTTCCGTATCTTCTTTTAGGCTAAATCGCACACACCACGCTCTCAATGTAATAGTGAAAGCGGCTATAAGGTTTAACCTAGGGCTTTATACCCTAATTCGATCTTCATATGTACTCAAGATGACCTCATGTCAAAACACTCCTCAATTGCTTTAAAATTTCTTAAAATTTCAAAACATTAGCGTAATTTCTTAAAATTTCAAACAAATACACTAAAATCAATTTTTCTATACTCCTTCTAATCTTCACTTTACACCATGCCGACTCCCTTTTTGTTAGCGAAAACTATATATTTTATTTTTTTTAGTACAAGGGTTTTTTACTAGTCAATGTAACATAAGCAAAATTTCTTAAGATATCAAACAAATACACTAAAATCAGCCATGATTATCATTAATCGGCTTTAAAATCTTTTTTATTATTTGGGAAACGACTTTGTATCATCATCGGTAACAAAATATGCGAAATGCACCATTGGCAGCGATGGTCGACCGAAGAAAGTATTTTATGAAAGATTAAAAAATAAAATTGCCTACACTAACACTTAACTCAATGAAGAAATGATTTCACATGAAGGAATTAATTAAGTACTTTTAATACAACTACCAGTTATTAACATTAACGAACAAAATTAAATACTTTTATGTTTTTAATTTCGATGGAATTATTTGTCCTCCGCTCATTCACTTTGAATACAACCACCAGTGTTTTGTCTTTATACGTGGCGCCAGCCACTCCTTATGACTTACCACTTATCACGTTTATTGATTTTATTTTAATTTAATTTGTTTTCCCAACAATATGTTCTTTTCTTTTTTTCTTTTTTTTTTCTTTTTTAATTTGTGTGATAGGAAAGTGTTATTTAAACAGCAGAAAACAAAAAGAATCATTAAAACATGTTGAGGTGTGATATTTTTGGCATGTAAATACAAAATAATAACCGGTAACAATTAACAACGGGGTACTTTCCTCTCTGGACCAACCTTTTTTATTTTTATTTTATATGTTTACATCCAAGTTACTGGTTGTTAAGCCAAAAGCCCCATCCTGTAGTAGTAATTAAATAAAACAACCTACATTTATTATAATATATATGTTATTAATTATTTATCTAATTACTTTTTGAACGCGACAAATATATATCTACATATATCTATGCTTAATATGAGTTAATGGATTAGTTAGGCTGATTAAAGCAGTTTATTTCCTTAACTAGTTATTCTTTGTGTTAAAATGACAAAAAAAATAAAAATGTATTTTTTGTACTAATAAAAATAATATAAGTTAATTTGCTGTGAACCAAAATACGTAGAAAAGTCTGGGGTATTATTTTATGCATTTTTTTTAAAGGCAATTGATTATATAAAGTAAAAACTAGCAAGACGCTAGTCGATCAATACAACCAACAATGTATTTTTTTTTATGCATTCAATTCTTTGTTGTGACGAATTATATACTGGTATCCAAGGTTTTAAGTTCAAGTTACATACTTACCAAACGATGGATTTAAATTAAGATATATCCTCGTTTAATTAATCTTTAGAAATGCTTCATTAAAAAAATATCCAACGACTATAGAGTTTACTTGTAAATATTTGTATAAACATTTAGCCAACCAGACTTGACCTCATTTATTTTTTAATGTACTTTTGTCAGAACATATGGAAATAGGTAGCAAGAGTACTGGTATTTTCGTCAACGTTTCTCCAAATTCATTTGTGTATATAATCACGTCCTTTCCTTCAATCTTAAAGCAATCAAACTCCAAAAGTAAGAGCTAGCTCTAGCTAACTCTCTCATTGGTATGTATATCTTTCATCTGCCTTCAAACAATTCAAACTACGTACTTCCTTATACTTAAATGTGTGTTCTTATTTCTTCTTTTTGTTCCTTTTGCAGGTTTTTGGATTTCATTATAAACTAATCAACCATGGGAGCAGGTGGACGAATGAATGAGTCTACCCCGAAAAGGGACGTCCTGAAACATGTACCAGTTGATAAACCTCCTTTCGGGATTGCTGATCTAAAGAAAGCAATACCGCCACACTGTTTCAACCGATCTCTTACAACCTCTTTCTACTATCTTTTCCGAGATTTGTGTGCGATATTTTCCCTATACTATATCGCAAACAATTACATTTCTGTCCTACCTCAGCCGTTGTCATACGTAGCATGGCCACTTTACTGGGTGCTTCAAGGTAGCATCATGGTTGGACTTTGGAATATCGTCCATGATTGTGGTCATCATTGCTTTAGTGAATACCAGTGGCTTGATGATACAGTTGGCCTTATCTTCCACTCTCTTCTCCTCACTCCATACTTCTCCTTCAAATACAGTCACCGTACTCATCACGCCAACACCAGCTCACTTGAAAAGGATGAAGTCTGGGTTCCCAAACTCAAGAAAGACACATGGTTTTATGAAGCTCTTGCTAACCCCGTCGGCAACGTGGTGTTTCTTTTCTTTAGGTTATTTTTCGGATATCCAGGCTACTTTCTCTTCAATCTTCATGGCAGGATTTACAAAGGTTTCCCCAGCCACTTTAACCCTCTTGGTCCTATCTTCAACGACAGCGAGCGCGCTCAGGTTTTCCTTTCTGATGTTGGAGTTTTTTCAGTTGGCTATGTACTTTACCGAATTGGTGTGAAACAAGGTTTCGATTGGTTAATGAACATCTACGGGTATCCATTGTTGGTTATGTGCGTGTTTTTCATGTTGTTCACGTATCTGAACCACGCGCATCCTTCTGTTGCTCACTACGATTCAAGAGAATGGGATTGGTTGAGAGGTGCTTTATCTACAGTTGACAGAGATTACGGGATATTCAACACCCTGTTTCACGACGAACCGAATGCTCATGTGGTTCACCATTTATTCTCAGCGATTCCGCATTATCATATTGTGGAGGCAACACAAGCTGTGAAACCTGTTTTGGGTGACTACTACAATCACGATGAAACTCCGATCCTAAAGGCGATCTGGAGAGACACAAAAGAGTGTCTTTACATTCAAGAGGATCCAGAGAGGAAAGGCGTTTACTGGTTCGGCAAATAGATACAATGTCATAGCTAGCTAGTGGAATATATACTATAATAATTGCACATTTCTGTCGTTTTTGTGAATTATATTCCATCTGTAATCATGAATGAATTAATGTTGTCAGTTTGTGAGATGAATGCATATTAATTTCTGCTTCCATTTCGTTGTTAATTATTTTCCCTTTTCTCTCTTTCTTTCTTCTTTTTTGTGTACATGTAGTTAACGTTGGTCGTACGTAGTCAAAATAGTGTTATTTATAACATAAGATGCACTTACACGATACTCAAAGGATATGTTGTGTAAATAACTTGATGGTAGTTTTTTTAATATATCCGGAAAATATAGATCAGGAAA
Source organism: Pulicaria dysenterica (assembly GCA_947179395.2). Classification (NCBI taxonomy): domain Eukaryota; kingdom Viridiplantae; phylum Streptophyta; class Magnoliopsida; order Asterales; family Asteraceae; genus Pulicaria; species Pulicaria dysenterica. Next base: position 107,963,471 of record OX359288.1, on the reverse strand, counting down.
AATGTAGAGCCAATCGCCACTACGCTAAAAGATACGTGATGTGTACTGATAATAAAGTGTCGGTAAAAGTCAAAGTTAGTCAGTAAAGACCTTTAAAGTTAAATAATAAATATTTATAATCTTGAGAAAGGAAGAAACAAGCGTGTAGAGGATATAGTTATATTAATATGTTACAAAACTTACAATGTATCTAAATAAGTTTTTGTGCTCAATGTAGACGTAATTATGGACGGACCTGTTAAAATATAGCAAACTTCCCTTGTCTAACTTTTAGTAACTTTGTGCCTTGTGTTATTAGATGAGGGTGTAAAGTGGACTTTTCTCCTCAAGTTTGGTTTCAAATCAATATCAGCAGGTTTATAGAAATCAGTCGAGAGTTAAGGAAAGGATTTTTGGTCTCAGGAAAGCTTCTCAATCAAAGGATTCAAATTGATTTACACAGCTCATATCCTTGAAGGCAACTTGCTCCTTTTGCACTAATATTTTCTATATAAAGAGATTGGAGTTGAAGGCCTGCAGATATCTTTCGATTCATCTTTTCTCCATTGGAATTTCATTCTTTTGGCAGGCTCTCTGTAACCATACGATTGCACTCATCTGACTGCTTGCTTGCTTCGTTTTCTGACATGGTATCAGAGCACTAGGTGCTCGATATTAGTTATTTTTTATTCGATTTGCGCCTTTTCCTGTGGGATTAGGGCTCGATTTTACTCTGGTTTATTCTTTCACCAGAGGTTTTTTGTTCCCGGTGCAAAATAAGGCTACTGAAAGTCGATTTCTTTCTCCCTGGTTGATTCCTTCTTTAAATAAAATTATATTATCCGCTGCAATCTCTGAAATCGTTTGAAGATAGCAATTTTTTCTAAGAAAGCAGATTGCTTTGTTGCTGTTCATCTGTTACTGGTACTCAACTGGTTGAAAACTACTTTGATAGTCCCCTTTGCTTCGGTGCTCGTGGTTTCTGGTTTATCTACGAAGTTTGCACTGTAAGAAATCCTTTACTCACCTTGGTCTGTAGCAAGTTCCTTCTCCGGCGAGCTCCTGTGTCGGGCAGGAGTCAACTGCCCGTCGTGAGAATACTTGGCCTATAGTCAAGGGTCTCTCTATCTGGTAGTTTTTTATTTATTTATCTCTCCTTCTTTGGTTGTTTGCATTAGCACACCATGTCTGATAGTGATTCTGATGCTGAAAATGTGTTTGGTACCTTGGTTAGCAAACTTGATTTTGGTGATCCATTATACTTGCATGCTAGTGACACAAGTAATATTCCTCTTATAATTTTTAAACTAAAAGGCACAGATAATTATAAGGTTTGGGCATGTGCCATGGAATTAGCTCTTGAAACTAAAAATAAAGTTGGTTTTATTGATGGTACTTGTGAAAGACCTACTGGTAATGATGTTCTTGCAAAACAATGGGACAGATGCAACTCAGTTGTTTTAACTTGGATTTTGAATTCTGTTACAGAGGAGTTATACTTAGGTCAAATTTTTTCAAAAAATGCTTCCATTGTTTGGCAAGAGTTAAAAGAGACCTATGATAAAGTTGATGGCTCCGTTACCTTTAATTTACATCATAAAATCAACTCTTTAACTCAAAATGGGGCTTCAATATCCGAATACTATCACAAGCTTAACTCTCTATGGAAACAATTTGATGCCTTGGTTAAATTACCCTCTTGCACATGTAATGCTGCAAAAGAATTTCATGATCATAATCAATTATTAAAACTGATGCAGTTCTTAATGGGATTAGATGATGTGTATCTTCCCATTAGAAGTAACATTCTTACAAGAGATCCCTTGCCCTCTGTGAAAACCACTTTTGCTATTATATCTAGAGAGGAATCCCATCGGGGAATTCACTGTGATAACTCCGGAAAAAATCAAACTACTGCCTTTGTTGCTAAATTCAATGATAACAAAAAAAAGGGTGGAAGAAACCCAAATCTTGTTTGCACAAATTGTGGTGTGCAAGGCCATACTATAGATCGGTGCTACAAAATAATTGGCTTTCCAGAACACTATAAAAAAAAGGATCTTAACTCAAATAAAAGGTTTTCTAGCAACAACACGAAAACTGATGCTTCAAATAACTCTGCTCCTCATCCCTTTACAACTGAGCAGATTTCAAAACTTATGTCTTTTTTAAAGGAAAATCAAGGGGCAGGTGAGATCAAGGCTAACATGGCAGGTGCTTTTATCAAATCTACCTTCTTTAATTCTAGTAGTTCCCATAACTCAAATGAATGTAAGGACAAATGGATCATTGACTCGGGTGCAAATCAACATATGACGTTTTCTGATAAAAATCTTATAAATAGTGTTGATGTTTTAAATTTAAACCTTAAGGTGTGTCACCCAAATGGGACTGACGCAATCATAAGAAAAGTTGGAGACTTAAAATTAACTGATAACATAACCCTCTTTGGTGTTCTATTTGTCCCAGAGTATAGCGTAAACTTATTGTCTGTGCATAAACTCTCAAAAGACAGTAAAATGCTTGTTGGTTTTGATGAATCAAAATGTTATATTCAGGATTTGAAGCAAATGAAAAATGTGGGGACTGGTAGTGAACTTGGTGGTCTATATCTTCTTGACTCGGTATGCAAAATAGCAAATTGTAATAGTCAAACTGCATGTTATTTTACTAAATCCTTGTGGCACGCAAGGCTTGGTCACCCTGCTGATAAAGCGTTAGTGGTCTTAAAAGAAAAGTTAAAGTATGATAATCATGAGAATTCTTTACCATGTGATGTGTGCCATAGAGCTAAACAAGCTCGCGAGCCTTTCCCCTTAAGTGAACATAAGTCTAAATGTGTTGGTGACCTGATTCATCTTGACTTATGGGGACCCTATAAAATAACTAGTAGAGAAGGATTTAAATATTTTCTTACCATTGTGGATGACTACTCTAGAGCTGTGTGGGTTTTTTTATTAAAAACCAAAGATGAAGTTTTCATAAACATAGTCCATTTCACTAGATTAATAAAAACTCAATTTGAAAGACAAGTTAAAATCTTTAGAAGTGACAATGGTAGTGAGTTTGTTAATAACAAAATGGATGACTTTATGAAAGAAAATGGCATTGTTCACCAGACCTCGTGTGTTTACACTCCACAACAAAATGGTATTGCCGAAAGAAAACATAGGCATCTCTTAAATGTGGCTAGGTCTCTTTTGTTTCAGGGAGGGATTCCGTTAAATATGTGGACCGAGTGTGTTCTTACTGCTAGCTACTTGATTAATAGAACTCCTTCCTTTGTATTAAATGGTAAGTCTCCCTATGAGGTTGTTTATGGCTTTGAACCAACCCTTAATCACTTGAGAACCTTTGGTTGTTTATGCTTTGCTACTATTTTAAACAACTCTGACAAGTTCGGCGATAGAGCTGAAAAATGTGTTTTTCTTGGATATACAAACTCGAAAAAGGGTTACAAGCTCTGGAGCATGGATAATAATTTAATTTTTTATTCAAGAGATGTTAAATTTTATGAGCACATTTTTCCATTTAAAAGTAACTATGAAGGTCAACAATCTTCTGAGGAAAATTATTTTGATCACTTAAACTTTTTTTCTGATTATGAGAGGCCTTCGATGCCCAATGATGAAGAAGATTCAATCCAACCTGAGAGTGATGCCATTAACACTCACCAACCAGGCAGTTCCAGTAGGTCTACCGGTGATAATACACCTGGCAGTCCAAACAGTTCTACCGGTGATAATACACCTGGCAGTCCAAACAGATCTACCGGCGTGAGTGACCAAAATGGAATATTCGATGAAAATTTTAATCAAGAATCTTCTGAGGGTACCTCTAATGAACATCAAGAGCCTCTAAGAAGGTCAAGCAGGGAGTCAACTCTTCCCAAAAAACTCGCTGACTTTGTTCTTGACGGTAAAGTCAAGTATGGTCTTGAAAGAGTTGTTAATTATTCCAACTTAGATAATGACTCCTTTTGCTTTACATCTAACTTAAACAAAACTTTTGAACCAAAAACTTATTTTGAAGCAGCCAAAAATAAAAATTGGGTGGAGGCTATGAACAATGAAATGGAAGCTCTTTATAAAAATGAAACATGGGACTTGACTGATCTACCTCCCGGTAGAAAACCTATAGGATGTAAGTGGGTATATAAAATTAAATACAAACCTACCGGTGAGATAGAAAGGTATAAGGCTAGATTAGTTGCCAAGGGATATAGTCAAAAAGAAGGTATAGATTACGAGGAAACCTTCTCCCCCGTAGTAAAAATTGTTACCATTAGATGCTTAATTTCCTTAGCCATCGAAAAAGGATGGAATCTTTATCAAATGGATGTTAACAATGCGTTCTTATATGGTGATTTAGTAGAGGACATTTATATGTGTTTGCCTGAAGGTTATTTTTCCGAAAATGATAAAAGAGTTTGCAAGTTAAACAAATCCTTATACGGTTTAAAACAAGCTCCACGACAGTGGAATGCAAAATTATCATCTGCTCTAATTGAAAATGGTTTTGAACAAAGTAAAAGTGATTATTCCTTATATGTAAAATCTCAAGGTGAGACCTTTATTTCTTTACTTGTTTATGTTGATGATATTGTGTTGACCGGAAATGATGAACATGAGATAAACAAAGTAAAAGATTTTTTAAAAACAAAATTCTTAATAAAGGATTTAGGGAAACTAAAATACTTTCTTGGTATTGAAGTTTTACCTACTGCTCAAGGTGTTTGTTTATCTCAAAGAAAGTATTGTTTAGAGTTATTAAATGAATATGGTCTCCTAGGTGCCAAACCCGCTGAAACTCCCATGGACCTAAATCTAAAAATTTGTGATAAATTGGATATTAGTGATCCCTTTTTGGAAAATTTTACTGAATATCAAAAACTTATTGGTAAACTGATTTATCTTACCATGACTAGACCTGACATTAGCTATACGGTTCACTGCCTAAGTCAGTTTATGCATTCTCCAAAGCGATCACATTTTAAACTCGCACTTAGAGTTTTAAGATATCTCAAAGGATCACCAGGTAAGGGTATTCACATTACAAAAGGTATGGGCTTGAATCTCTATGTTTTTGTTGACTCTGATTGGGGAAAGTGCCCTACTACTAAGAGATCTGTCACTGGTTTTTGTATTTTCCTTGGGGACTCCCTGATTTCCTGGAAAAGTAAAAAGCAAGCTACTGTTTCTAGGTCCTCTGCTGAGGCAGAATACAGGGCTTTGGCTTCGGTAACCTGTGAGATTCTATGGATCTTGAACATTCTTAACGATTTAAAAATTAATAAATCCATGCCGGTTGATGTCTTCTGTGACAATAAGGCAGCAATACAAATTGCTACTAATCCTGTTTTACATGAGCGTACTAAACATATAGAAATTGATATTCATTTTGTTAGAGAAAAAGTTAATGCAGGAATTTTAAAACTACATAAAATTGAGTCTGCTGAACAACCGGCTGATATTTTTACTAAAAGTTTAACAAAAGTTCAACATTCTTTTTTGTGTAAAAAACTGAACTTAATTGACATTTTCCAAGTTAAGTTTGAGGGAGGGTGTTAAAATATAGCAAACTTCCCTTGTCTAACTTTTAGTAACTTTGTGCCTTGTGTTATTAGATGAGGGTGTAAAGTGGACCTTTCTCCTCAAGTTTGGTTTCAAATCAATATCAGCAGGTTTATAGAAATCAGTCGAGAGTTAAGGAAAGGATTTTTGGTCTCAGGAAAGCTTCTCAATCAAAGGATTCAAATTGATTTACACAGCTCATATCCTTGAAGGCAACTTGCTCCTTTTGCACTAATATTTTCTATATAAAGAGATTGGAGTTGAAGGCCTGCAGATATCTTTCGATTCATCTTTTCTCCATTGGAATTTCATTCTTTTGGCAGGCTCTCTGTAACCATACGATTGCACTCATCTGACTGCTTGCTTGCTTCGTTTTCTGACAGGACCCAAAATTTAACTGGCATAATTAAACCTAAATTCGGTCCATATTTAAGCATTTGACAAATCTGACAAGTATAACTTAAAATTTATATTAGTAAGTAGCACAGTAAATAAAAAAGATACTAACATTTCCACTACGCAAGCTCGAGTGACTGTTAATTCCGTAAACCCGTATCTCGATCAAGACATACAAATATGCAATTGCTCCTTCTTGAATCTTGTAATTAGTTCCAACTCTATACTCTAGTGTCCTACTTCAAATGAGGATGTGTTTATGAGAAAAAATAATAAATTATGCTTAACTCATATTCTAAACTTGCAAACTTAAGAGAGGGCTATTTCTTTTTACATCTTAGCTACTCTATTTTTACATTACATCTTACTCTACGAGAAAAAATAAAAATGTTACCAATAAAATTATTTTTCATACTTAAACTAAAGCAATAATTATAACAAATTTAACCAATGGATCAAATGAATATAGAATAAAATATATATGGTGCATTTAGCAACGCCGTTAAGAGAATGATGCTACTTGTGTGATGCGACATCCTCAGTTGCCTTCCATGCCCTCCACTCCTAATCACCAATTTTCATATGCGAATTTTTGTTTACTTTTTGTTTCTTTTTATATTTTAATTTTTATAAAACATGTTAACTTATTAATAATTTGTATGTATTTCCATGTTATATAAATTGCTTCCTGTAGCTTTACTTTGCAGCTAACTTTATTACATGAAGATTTTTGTTACTATTTTTAAGGTTTTTTATAGTTATAATACAATATAAATTGTTTGTAAACTTATGTGTGTAATTAAAGGCTATAAGTTATAGCATTAAAAAGCATAATTTACTGTGATCGAGGCGATTGAAATTCATGAAAAACCCTGGCTAAGACTATCCGCATCCATCGCGCGTGGATGGATGCGTGAGGACTGCTCACGAGGGTGAGGAGAAGTGAAGACCATCGCCGAGGTTGGTGAGCCGTCCCTCACGGTCACTTAAGTGAGTGCAGTCGCGAGCGTGAGCGGAGAGATGTGAGGAATTGATTTTTTTTTTTTTTGATGTGAGACATGTGATGGATGCAGGGGTTGTGTGATGTGATGAGAAAATGGTGAGGGAATGATGTGACGCTAATGTGGCTATGTGAAGGGTGTGATGGATGCTGGTAGTCTAAGATACAGTCCGTCAAAGCATGGGCGCATAGCTCAATATATTTGGAAGACTTGACTCTTTAAAAAACATGTAGGGTTGGATTTGACTTATAGCTTGACAACCCAATAAGGTTAGAGGTTTAGAGTCAGCTTGCCTGTCCTCGAATATTGTGGGTCATATATATGCCCAACTCCAAGGCCCATGGGTTGAATAAAGTTCAAAATCTAGCTTGGTTTACATGAATACATGGCCTTGTATAAGTGAGCCTTTTCAATAGAACCACAAAGAAATTAAGCATCTCAAATAGCATAAGCGACTAAGATATGATTGATAGACTAAACAAATACCAATTGCATTGTGGTCTTGTGGACTGCAGGCTAGCTAAGCATATTATGAGTTTATTTTACGGCTTAATTTTAATAAGCTAATTTTTTGAATTATTTTTCTGATTTACGAGTTTTTTTATAATTTGAATTAAGAATATTAATGAAATATAAAAAAAAAGGATAGACTTATAAAAACTCAAAATAAGCCAAAGCAAATACTCTTAATAGTAACTTGCATTTTATCTGTATTTTTCCACACATTTTGTTATCTCAATTATAACTAGAAGGAATAAAGTCAAAAAATTATTAGAAACTTAATTATGTGCATATCATGTCTTGTCCATATCACATGACAACAACATGTACTCTCATTTGGATGTCACATGTCATAACAACCCTTTACACAACCAAAACTAAAGCCATACTGATAATTGTCTCTTAATATCCAATTACACAAATTAAAATTCTAATTAAATAAATAACAACTTCTTCATCTCAACCTCTCACATGTGATTTCAGACTAGTAGTACCATATTTGTTTCAACACTTCATATTTTGCTTCCTTATGTAGCAATAGTACACATTGACCTACTTATATATAAAATTTCTCTTTGATATCACATACTCGTATGTGATGTCGTTATTATTTATGTGTTGACAATATTATTGTCATTAGACCCGCCCTAAAACCTAGTGTTGAGTTGTTTTCTAGTGTAGGGGGTCGATATTTTGTAGTTCACGCTTTTGTATTGTGTCGTTGTGTTAATGTATGTTGTTAGCATGTGTACGTAGGCCGTTCGATTAGTCCCTAATGAGGATGTGTTTACCAAAATATGGGCCTTTGGATTAGTCCCTAATTGATGAAAATGTGTTTACCAAAACCTGTCCAGTCAATGACAGTGTACATGAGTCCATTTTCTTAAATGTTACTCATGAGTGATACATCATCACTATTACTCTCAATCACATACACTACTAGTTATATATATTAATGTTATAAATGAAGGGATAATATATGTGGGTGCTATTAACATATCCATTTTTGCTAAAGGCAACATAAATAATTTGCTTTATTTCTGCTGAATTCAACCAAGAATAGAATTTGTTTAATTACTTGAATAAACTATTCCTCACATTTTCTAACCAGAGTTATACCCAATTTCTATTTATAAAAAAGATAAATCAACTTTAACAAATTTTGTTATCATTTAAAAAAGAAAATAATTTCATTTTCATGCCCTTAATTGCAAAACAAGTTAGGGGTAGGTATAGTGGGGCTCTTAGTTAGGTTTGCTTGTGATGCAAAAGAGCCAAGTGACTCACTACCTCCTTTTTTTCCCCAAAGCATCCCTCTTGATCAATTACAAATATTCCACCATCCAACCATGCAAGTGACCCCTCCTCTCTCTCTCTCTCTCTCTCTCTCTCTCTCTCTCTCTCTCTCTCTCTCTCTCTCTCTCTCTCTCTCTCCATCTCTCTCTCTCTCTCCACTTCAATCAATCGCATTTCTTTTCTGTTTTAGGAAAGAAGACATGGTAACAATAATATAAAGTAATTATAAAAAGGAAAGTATTGGTTACCGAAACATATTATGACTTGTAAACAAGGCTTGTAGCCTTTCGTAAAGTTGCTAAAGCTAGGATTTTATGCCTCAAAAGCTTTTAAGGCTCCATAAATTATATATACATCTTGAAAAATTGAGGCACAACAAATTTTTTTATATTAAGGATGTAGTTTATTTTTAAACTAAATGCTACATACTTAAGGGTAATACTTTTGACTTGTAGCATTTGGTATTCTCTTATCAAAGTCTAGTACTCAATATTAAATCTGCTAAATTAGATTAGTAAAAAAAATTATTTGAGACTGTTGCTTACGCAGATAAAAGTTTTTCAAGATTGGTTAAATAAAAAAATATTTAAGATAGACAATCTCACAAAGAAAGGATAGATGCCTTGGTATTTTATCAATTAAAACAAAGTTACAATATCAAATCGACCTTAAAAAATTTGATAAAAAAGGTTCTATATCAAAAAAAAAAGCAAGAAATTAGTAGATGAGTGTAAAAACAAATATAAAAGTACGTTATAAATTTATAATTAAAATGATTTATAAGTATAATATTGAGATAGAAAATTTGATAAATTACTTGAAAATATTACTAATATAAAAAATGACACATTAAAAAAGAATGGTTTATTATGGTCATGGCCACCACTTGGTGTGGTAACACATAATAATGGAGAGAGGCAACCTAAGTTCCGCGTGATGGTGACATATCACTTTCCACGTTCATGGATGCCACGAGCCTCATGAACGCTATCATAGCATTCTTATATTCAAAGAGCTTTCTTTTGAAAACAAAATACACGGGAAAATAATCAAAATGAGCAATGTTAGAAAATTCTACCTAACTTTAGCAATTTTTGTGTAAAATTATCAATGACATAGCTTAATACTGATTTCATTTAAAAAAAATAATAATCATGTCTCACTTATGTAAAGTTGAAACCCAATTGAAAAATAAGTACTGTGTAAAAACTAAAGCTTTAATTGGCATCTACAAATAGTAAAATCATTTTTTTTATATTTAGATTTTAATTTTAAAGTTAATAATAAAACACCACATGTTAACTTAGGTGGCGTTTGGTTGGATGGATTGTTTTTTGAAGGAATTGGATTGTTGAAAGCAATTGGATTTTGAAGGATTTGGATTTGGAATCTGAAATCTTACCTCATGTGTTTGGTAGTGGCAGGAATTGGATTTACATTAGAGCTTGTTACCTCCCATCATCGTCCACCACAGTCGCATCCATCGTTGTAGCCCTAGTCGGCGCCGCCGCTGGTCGTCGTCAAGCCAGCTCGTCGAAGCCCCTAGTCGCCGTCGTCGAAGCCCTATTTGCCGTCGCAACTCGCCACTCGTCAGTCGAAGCTCGTCGAAGCCCTAGTCAACCTCGTCGCCGGTCGTCTGTCGAAGCCCTAATCGTCGTCTGTCGTCGAACTTGAAGCCCTAATCGTCGCCGGTCGTCTGTCTAAGCCCTAAATCGTCTTCTGTCGTAGTATGCCGGCGGAGACGTCGCCGTCTGTTTCGTCGGAGGCAGGAGCAAGGTGCGGAGACGTCGCGTCTTTGTTGTCTGCGTATGATGGATTTGAGGTTCCATCCAAAGTTGGATGGATTTTGAAATCCTCCATATGATGGATTTTGAGCCTAAGTAAGGAATCATTTTCCCTTGTAAAAGTTGAACCAAACAAAGGATTTGTTAGGAATTGAAATCCAATTCCCACAAAATCCTTTAAAATCCCTCCAACCAAACAGCACCTTAGGTTATTTAGAATTTCATGTACTATTTATTTCTCTTTCGTAACTTTTAATAAGCGTATGTATATATGTATGTATGATGTTTCATTGTTATTTGCATGTTAGATATAGTTTTGTTATGTTTATCAACAGCATAAATTTTCAAGTAGTACTAGTAAATTGTAGTAAAACATGTTTGCAATCATACTTAGCAACGAAAATATTTAATTATATTAAACAAACAATCATTGTCTTAATTGCAACCATATATAACAACAGTCAAAACAACATGATTATTTTTTTTAAGATAAAGAGAATTTCATTTCACCAAAATTCAATAGGATACACACTCCAAAAATAAATATCAAACTGTTTTAAAGGCGAAGACAAAAACAAAAAGGTAAATCTTACATTTAGAGTCTAATAGAACATTTAACGGGTTTAGAGACCCAACACGACCACTCTATAATCATCGTGATTTGTTTTGGAACCATAACATCGAGAAGTATTGTATCTGAGAAAAAAAATCTTCTTGCTATATAGCTAACACCTCCGGATTTTCTGCATGAATTACTTCATTTCTCCATTTCCACACACCCCAAAACAAAACAACACCAAGGCCAAGAAATGCCTTTTTTAAGCTAACACCCTTGGCACCCAGTGATTCCGAAAACAACTGGTAAGCATCTATGGTATTAAAGAACCTTAGTGTCATATTGATTTAAACGAATAGATTCCTCCACACTAATCGAACCTTTTGACAACCCAAAATAAGTGTGTTATATTTTCTTCCGCCATCTGACAAAGTGGGCACAAGGTCAGCGTAGATTGAATTCCTCGCGATATCATATTACATCGTGTCAGAAGGGCATTGTTTAAAGCTCTCCAACCACATATATTAACTTTTTAAGGCAACCAAGAATTCCATAACTCCTTCATGTTTATTTGAGAAACTGGTATGAGTTTAGAGCATAATAACGATGCTAACCTTTTGACGGTGAAGCGACCATCATCAGCTAAGTCCCAAATCCATTTCTCTTTCTTTGAATCTTTAAGCTTAAAACCTGACAAAGCTTCCGTGATGAGAGTCAATTCATCAAGACATCTTCCTCTAGGAGGTCTCAATCATGCTACAGCCTCTTCAAACGCCATTTTCATTACCCATTTATCCACTACAAAACAAATTTTATTTAATTCGAATGCAAAAATCCGTGAAAAAAGCTCACATAAAGATCTATCCGCTACAACACAATCATTTTAGATTGTATAGTAGTCATGCTTAGAGTTAATAATATATCATCCAACAATTTATATATAGGTAGACTATATAAGTACTCTAACCACTCGAAATCCCCTTTGATAACAATTTCATTGGCCTTTCTTGCATCCCATATAATCTCATAGCCATCGAATTTTACTTTTAACATGTGATTGTTGATCATGTTGTCATCGAAGGGGATTTAAGTAGTTTAAACACTTACACAATCTTCATACATATTGTCGTAGAATTTAAATGTGATCTACAATCAGGATGATGATCGTTTTCTAGAGAAACATTTTTTAAATGAAAAACCTTAAAAATGAAAAAAAAATCTGGTTTAGGTTACAAATCGAACACATTAAAAAAGAAAGAATGAGATATTATTGCTCAAAATGTTTGTTCAAACAAGAACTTTACTAATTTTTTTGTCATATCTCACCTTGATGTTTAGATAGTTCCAGTAACTAAGATAAGTTTAGTTAACTAGTCGTCGACTAAAGAATAATTCTCTTTTTGGTCCTTTTAGAGGATGCTACGTAATTAAACTAAATACTATTCTTTGTGTGATACAATTTAACAATAATTTTTTTGTATAGAATTATATGTAAACAAAACAAATTGTCAAGAAATGTAAGATAAATATCGAAATTTGTCAGTAAAGATAATGACATTTATTACAGGTCAAGAAAGAAGTTTAAATTTCAATTTGTAACAAAATAAAAAAGGGAATCTCTTATTACCATAGTAGGTAAGCGGTTAAAATTGATGGCATGACTCATTTTTATATCACACAATTTACTGAAAAATGTAATATAAATGTTGAAATTTATCAATAAAGGTAATGTTTAATTCTTTAGACAAATTAAATAAATCAAGTTATCGTGTTTGGATCTAAGTTCGTGTTCATGTGTTTGTTCTCTCTTTCCTCTATATAACAATAAAAAAAATAAACAGTATTAATTCGTTTTGGTATTTGATATTTTGAACGTACTTTTTGGTACTTTGATAATTGACTACCAGGAGTTGGTACACGACACAAACTCGATACGAAAATAAATGGGTCGAAAATTTGTTGACATGATACCAACGCGAAGATGATAACCCGAACTTGCCCCAAATTATCAGCCATAGGACTATAGTCCATATTTTTTTACAAATTGAAATTTATCATACTTTTCTTGACTTAAAAATTAGATATTATCTTTACTAATAAGTTTCGATATTCTTAACCTATTGACTAGCCGGTTAACAGTTCATTATATCTTTTTTTTCTGATAAAAGTTAGAATCTAGAATCATTTCTAATCAAGATAGTTGAGCGTGTACTACGTAATTATAGGTACTTAAAAATTTTATGTACGTAACCCAAAACATGTGAATAATTAGCACTTCTTTTTTGTAATGATTTATATTTTCTTTTCAACCCCAATAAACTCTTTCTATAAAAGGTTATATATGTATGCAATCAAAATCTCACACTAAATAGATATTTAAATTAACTAGTATTATTGAAATTCAAGAAAAGTGTTTTGAGTGTGTGATTAGCTGTTAAAAAAATATTAATTTTTATTACAAGCTATCCGTGATATATATTAGAATGTAAAAATATATAAAAAATCTTTTAACACGTGAAACAAAACTAAAATGTTTTCACAATAAATGACTACAACTATTGTATTTTATGATTTTAAATTATATAAAAAATCACATGAACTCTTACTTCAAAGGCTTTAATAGGATTAATGGTTCTAATTTATTTGGAAATATACACTTTAAAATGTTACTATATTTTAAATTGGGTTTAGTTCATCAAAATATATCTAACTTGTCAAGTCTTTGATATTGTATGGAACTTTAAAGTTTTATTGTGTCTCTAATTTTTAATTTGTTGCAATTGTAAAATAAAAAATGTATAAATTTAATACATACAATAGAAAATTTAATACAAACAATATCTACAAATTAAATGTTGGATATCTACGATAGAATTTTTTTTTAAAATTCGATACACACAATAACAAAATGTGACAAGTTTGATACATTTTTTTAAAACACTTTAGAATTTAAACAACAAACCTCATGTATAAATCTTAATTGGTTCAAAGATGGAGCGATCAAAACAGATGTAGTGATCATTGTTATCGTTGATTGTTATACTATTATCATTAACCTATTACTAACGTTGTGCTCTCGAGTTATTTTTTGAAAAGAAAAGGAGGGGAAGGAAAGAAAACACTTAGTGGTTAGTTTTCTCAAGTTTTTTTAAGAATGGAAATGGGAAGGAGATGCTATTTGGTCAAAAATCATCCTTCTTTTCTTTCCAACTCAAGAACCGGCCTATTCAGTTCTTTTCTTTTTCTTTCTTTCCCTTCACTTTCATTCCCTCCCTTTTCCTTCATTAAAAAACTCAAAAACGAGACGTAAATGTCTGAAGTAGTAACTATCATTACTGAGCCTTATTTTTAAAACGTTTTCATCCGTAATGACTTATCAATATATAATTGCATCATGGTCATGATGTTCATAACAAGGGTAAAACTTAATCCACGACAATCAAATGTCATATCCGTTATCTAATAAATGTATCGTTTATAAAAAATCTATCAGGCTCATTTCACCTTTTAGTTTTCCTTCTCTCGTAAACATCTAATTGTTGAGGGGGGCGTTTTACCATATATCGGTAATGTTTGGGGTGTTGTTGCAAATATGAATGTAAAGAGTATATCACCGCTCGTTCTCGTGTCTCCTATTGCGGTGCCACTTTGTTTATGTCCGTTTTATTATAATAAAGAAAAGAAGAGGTGAATAACAACTATATATTCAATTCCATTAACTTTAACAATAAATACAACAATTCAATGTATCAATCTCACTCATTATTTGACTATTTAATATCTTCTAAAATAAAATATATTACATGTTTAATAAATATATATACTTATAAAGATATCTACTTTGTTCAATATTTGACACATGATTTTACTTAAGACTATAAGATCTCTCTTCAATTCCTTGACTTTTATTATATGTTTCAATTCAATTGATATGCCTTAAAATCAACTTGATTATAAGGTTGAGACTTAGAGATATGACAAAATCAAACATAAAAATGTTAAGAAGAGAAATATCTAAGTTACATATATAATATAATTATATACATATTTCAAGTACTATCAATTTATATAATGAATCATGATAGTTTCAATAATAGTGACAGGTATAAACTTCATGTGCTAAGTTGACCAGTCCCTTTGTGCTATGATATGAAATATTTAACAACGTTTACCAAATTATTTCTAACATGATGAAATGATAAAGTATTATCCTATATATCTGCTCAAATTTTTTAAAGACGTTAGTGAATGAATTCATCAAAAAAAAACTCTATATGGGCATTGATTAGATCATTAAAGGTGTTAAATACACTCGATGTTAAGTAATTAATTGAATTGAATTGGGTTCGTATCATAAACTAGAATTGTATATCTAATATTCAAAACAACTTAAATTTCTAATTTAAACTAAGTCAACAATTTTTAAGAAAACTACCCATTGATCACATGTATACATATATATGTACACTATACTTTCAAGTAATATTCAGTTAATCATGTATGCCAATAGGTTATAACTTATAACGTTAGAAACTTATCTTAGAATTTGCAAAATAAAATATAGATAGTCATATCTTAGAATTTCAAAAATTAAATACAAGGGTGAGATCAATTACGAAGTACTACTAGGTACAGACTTTTTAGGGCCATTATTAGGACCAAATACTGAAGCGAGTTATAACCATAGCATGCCGGTTACGAGTTACTCATGACTAGGAGCAACTAGGACCAAATTGGGAAAGAAAAGTTTTGTACCCAAATTTACAACCAAAATGCTATAAAACCATATACAACCCATACGTCAATTCACACTTGAGGATTTTTACTTCAGATCGTAAATATATTCACACATGTTAAGAATATGAGTTTTTCTGTGAATGAACTAAAAATCTTTTAAATGATGAGCCGTAGGATATTTTTGTTTAATCAAAACATTTGATGAGTTACCGTTATATATATAATCATGCGGGACGTAACAATTTTTCAAGAAGTGCGAGAAACATTTTTAACATTTTATTGTATTTTGATCTAATGGTTTATATTAATTATATTTTTCATTTTTATTTAAATAAATAGGGTACAATGGTCTACTCAAATTCTTTCACTCTCCTCAATTTTTCTATTTTTTCAATCTCCAAATATTATAATCTCAATTGTTGTAGATCAAATTTTATTTTGTGTTCATCAATGGACATTTACAAGTAAATTAAAAACAACTATATTTTTTCAATATAATAGTTGTTCATTGGTAAACAATAATATACATAACAAAACCAGAATATATTTGTTTGTGAACAAATAAAAAACCCCATAAATAGTGAACATTGCCATATAACAATGACTAAAAATTGAACAAATATATCAACCCCTAAATTCCTCAAAACAACTAAAAACATTTGTAATTGTTCACCAATTTACAAGAAAAATAGAAAAAAACAAAGAGTAGTCTCTGAACATACAACTTAACAACATAACATTGATAAATGAATTGAAATGAAACAAACTTCATATCCTAACCAACGACCACACATAGCAAAGTCCTAATTTGAGGCCAATTGTTCGTAACATAGCAAAATTTTCATCTTTGTCTTCAAAGGGCATTGTTTTGGCTTAGATGGAGAGACCAAAATGGAGATGGATCACTAAAGATGAGAGTGGTCTATCTTTGATAGAAATAAAATCAACATTAACAGTGATGTGGCTACTACCTCTGCTGACCACAAAATCAAGGACGGGGATGGTGGATCTAGTCTTCAAGGGGGGAGATGATCACAACCAATATAGTAGATGTTGATTTTTGTTCTTGATGCCTAGAGGTGGGTGCACAACGGAGGAGGCGAAGTTTTTTGTATAGATGGAGTCGATGCTTGGTAGTGTATGAGACATGGATGACGTCGATGAAGTTCATTGTGGTATTAGGATACATGGGTATATTGGAATGAGGATGAATACGGTGGCGATATCATTGCTTGTAGTGGAGTTGTTATGGACGTGGTCAGCGACAACACTGACCTCTATCATAGTGGTCACCAGTCATGATAGAGCTAGAGATATTCACCAGATGTAAATGGAGATAATGTGATGACTATAGAAGAAGATGGAATACTCATGTGAAGAAGATGTAATAATGGTGGTAATGTAGCCGTTTTAAGTGTGTGTATGTGTGTGTGTGAGAGAGAGAGAGAGAAAAAGAGAGACATAGAGAGGTATGGTTGTGATTTGGGGCTTTTTTAAAAATGAAGTAGGGATTGAGGGTATTATACATGAGATTAGAGAGTTATGTCTATTGTCTAAACGCCCTTGTGTATTTTTAATTAATATCATTTAGTTGTCTATTAATTATAAACCTGCCATAAGCGTTTCTCACATGAACCTGTATATATATATACACACAATATTAAAAATAATAACATTATCCATATGAAAATAATAAATATAGACTTATTCAGCCGAAAATGATATAAATACATATGTTTCTAAACAAAAAATATATACATACACTCCTACAAACCGAAAATGATATACATACACATGGTTACAGCAAATAATGATAAAAATTGACATAATTCAACATGATAGCAATTTGGTATTATTTTCATATAATTTATATTTTCAAAATAAAATTTTTAAAAATATAAAAAGAATGATCTTATTTGAAAGAGAATTAAAAAAATAGTATATTAATGTAATATTAAAAACAAACGAGTCTAACAAACATGATTCTTATGATCTCGATCTTAATTTTAATATATTGTAATTTTGTAGCTAAACTGTACGTAAATTAATCATAAATTTATCACTTGAAGGAAATTACGACATATAAAAAGCTGTAACAAGTGAGTAAAATCTTTTGATTTGATCCGATTTAACAATTTAGATTTTTTGAACATTAAAACAATTGTAAATCCACCAATGACATTGCAACACATCATGACATCATAACGATTTCTGACAAAATGTTGATAGTATTGCCTCGAGATATCTCTATATATTACCTATATAAGTTTGTGTTTTTTTTTAAAGCTAAACATACACTCTGTTGTATAAATCTACGCCTAATTTTATATTTTTTTATTATGTGATTTGAATCGAAAACATTATAAAATTTTAAAATGCAATCTAGACTATTGATATAATAATTAAAGATAAAATTTATCTCTTAAGACTATAAATTTAGTATGGACAATATTAAATATTTTTTCACTTTTATAACTATATAAGTTTTGTTTATGACAAACTTTAGATATTATTCTAAAACGATCCAAATTTGAGAGTAAAAAAATGTTGAACTATTTGTTAAACGGTATTCGTATACGTTTCGAAGCATAATGTACAAGTTAAATGTTGAAAACGCGAGAGAGAACCCTAGCTAGCCTAGATTGAAGGAGTATGTTTGGGGATGCTGTTCTTCCATAAATACCCTTCCCCCTCTATCCGCTGCAATTTCCAACGACAATGACGAAAAACACAATCAAATGCGACTGACTGATTGAACCCCAAACAACAACACTCTCTGCTCTCCACTCTGTGCTCTGATCGACGCTGTAAATCATGGGAAGATCAACCACATCTTGCTTCAAGATCATTTCCTGTGGAGGTAGCAATGAATCTGTCGATAGAGACGAAATTGATGTTTCTCCCGAGGTATAAATGAGTCTTCCAACTCATTGTCTGTGTTTGTAACCGATTTTGTCCGATTCGTTATAGCTTGAGTATCTTCCTTCTCTTTTCTTTCGAATTTCCAATTCAGTGTTTTTGACTGATCCGAAATGGGTGTTTGACTTTTAGTAGATTTATATGTTTGGATGACTGTTTTGAGGTTTGAGATCTTGATTTGTGTTTGGTAGTTGATTAGGTTAAAATTGAGTTAAATGGTTGCTACCTTCTTTTGATTAGCTGGTATCTCTGATGGAAATTTTATGTTTTTACTGTGGAAACGTTGTTTTAAGGAGTCTGAGAATGCGGGAGAAAACGAATCTTAAAAGAGATCAGGTTTTGTTTGAATCTATGTATCTTTTGTAAGTGGATTCTTTTTTAGGGTCTGTGATCGTGATTGCTGATTGATTAGGTGAATTTGATTCTTTCTACTTGTGGATAACTTGTTTAAATTTAGCTTTTTAGCTGTTACATATAATGATCATATCTGATGGAATCTGAATATCTGATGCTTTGAACTTTTGGAAAATGTTGATGAAAAGGATCTAAGTTGTTTTAAAGATAGGACTATTGGAGATGCAAATCTAGGAAGATAGCTTCAAATTGGGAATGTATGATCTGTGTGTGTCCATTTTATTGTGATTGGCATTTGAGAATCAAGATTTAAGTTTCTACTTGGTAGTTCACTTGCTTAAATGTAGATGTATATTGATCAGATCTCATAGTTACAAAATTTACGGGTTAGATCTTTCCATGGGATCATAAATCTTATGGGTGGATGATATGTTTGATTGAATTTGGATTAAGCTTCACAGTTTTTCCCTTCTTCTTTGAAATTTATGTTAACAATCTAATTAAACTCACTCCAGAACAAAGGTGCCGATAAACGGGGATGGAGTTTTAGGAAAAGATCAGCCAGGCATCGGGTTCTAAGCAACACAGTCGTTACTGAAGCACCTTCTGCTGAAAACAAACAGAGCTTGGAACCTGTTACTATCAGTTCTGAACCACAAATCAATTGTAACATATCTGAGAAAACACCTGACAGTATATGGACCGAAGAGCCGCCTCGTTTCTCACATTCGAGTACCAAAAACGCCACAGTGTCAGTGTCAACTATGGCTACTGAAGCTGCTTGTGAAGAAGATGACGTTAAGTGTGAACCCGTTCCTGATGAATCTGAATCTGAGTATGCGGTTCTTGTCATCCAGACTGCTGTTAGGAGATTCTTGGTATGCATTTATACAAGTATATTCTACTATATGTTATTGCATCTTAATTTTCTTTAAGATTTGTGGATTCATGTAATTTCTTAGGCTCAGAGACAGCTATTAAAACACAAGAATGTGGTCAAATTGCAAGCAGCTGTGAGAGGACATTTGGTGAGGAGTCATGCTGTGGGAACTTTACGTTGTGTTCAAGCCATTGTCAAGATGCAAGCTCTTGTGCGTGCTCGTCGAAATAAGGTAAAACCGTAAATGACATGTGAAGATGTATCAAGAAAATTTTCTTCCATTTCTGTATCATATATTATGAAACATTGAGCTTTTATGTTTTTATATCTCAGGGAGCGCAAAATGCAGGAATTAATTCAAATCCAACATATATTTCCATTGAGAAGCTACTAAGTAATAGACTTGCTCGCCAGGTAAATGCACTTTTATCATTTTCTTCTCTTTCATATTTATTGGCTCCACAATTTTATTATAATCGATGGTAAAGTAACCTTTTGTATAATAAATTAAAGCTACTGGAATCTACACCAAGGACCAAACAGATCAACGTAAAATGTGATCCATCAAAATCTGATTCAGCTTGGAATTGGTTGGAGAGATGGATGTCTGTATCTTCACCAGAAACTTTGGAGTCACATGTACCAGAACAGGAAGACAAAGTTATAAACACGGAACATGAAATCAAAACTGTAACTCTTTCTAATGTTGGGGAAGCAAACACAGCAGTGCCATCTGAAGAAAAGGAGAATTTGATCGATATTGAAGAAAGATCATTTGAAGTAAATTGTGAAGATGAAAAACTTGAACCTGCAGATACATCCATACCTGAGTCAATCGAGAAGACTGAGTCTCCACCTGATGAACCTAAGCAATTGATTACAGAATCTCAGATCGAGGTAGATCCAATTCCGGAGAATCCCGTAGCAGAAATCGTATCCAAACGCTCAGGAAAAAGGCTTGCTACTGACCAACCAGATTCAGAGGGAAGAAAGTCTGTGTTCGGATCAAGAAAGGCAAGTAATCCAGCCTTTATCGCTGCTCAGTCAAGGTTTGAGGAATTGACTTCTAAGACCAACCCCTTGAAACCAGCTCAATCTTCTAATCAAGATGACCAAGCAGGTACAGGTTCACCTGCAGATATCATTTCTTCTGACCCATTAAAACCAGCCAATTCTTCTAATCAGGATGATGTGGCGAGTTCAGGTTCACCTGCAGATATTGGTTCTGACCCGTTGAAACCGGATAATGAGTTGGGCTCAACTGCAGATATCGATTCTTCTGCTCATGAAAAAGCAACCCCGGTGACAGATGTTAAACCGGAGGAGTACTTGGCTTCCCATGGTTCAAGGACGGTTCAGAACGGTGGCTCAGAATGTGGAACCGAGCTGTCAATCACATCCACACTTGACTCGCCAGATCAGTTTGAAGTTGAAAACAAGAAGTTTGAGGAGGGTGAAGTTTCAAATGAGACAGTTACTGTTAAGCTAGAAAAACACGACACTGATGAGGAAGCTAATGCTGTATCACAAATTGACCAAAAACTTGATGACATTGACATTGAACTTGAACACGAGACTGGACACCATGTTTACAAATCCAACGACGAAACAATTCCTCAAATGTCTGCAGAAGGATCTCCAAGAAGCCACATAACAGTCCCTGAATCACAAGGAACACCATCTAGCCAGATATCAACCAACACTAAGAAAACTAAAAGTGATAAAAAGGTATCGAGTCAAAAACGAAAGTCCTGGTCAACTAGTAAGAAGTCCCCCTCTGTAACTTCTAGTATCGATTCCGGTTTAAGAAGTAGTTTGGAGCAGTTGCCTAAAGACCCTAAACCCGGGAAACGAAGGAACTCTTTTGGTTCACCAAAACCTGATCAGATTGATCATGAACCTTCTGTCCCAAGCTACATGCAGGCAACTGAATCTGCAAGAGCAAAAGCCATTGCTAATAGCTCACCAAGGTCAAGCCCAGATGTGCAAGATAAGGAAACTTATCTGAAAAAGAGACACTCGTTACCGGGTGCGGTAAACGGTAGACAAGGTTCCCCTCGTATCCAAAGGTCTATGTCTCAAGCACTACAAACTACAAAAGGAAATGGCAATCAAGGTAATTTCTGACTTTTTGATATTGTCATGTTACATTATTATTTTAGGATAATGTATACATAGGCTATCTAATTTCAAAACAAACCATTCGAGTATCAATTTGGTTTTGTTTATGTCAAGTCCAGCCAAAAACTTACCACATGACAAAAATACCCAGGAAAAGGCCGGGCTTAGGGTTAATGTACCAGATTAGGTTTGTTCTTTTATTACACAAGATAACATTCTATTTGCATAATTGTAATTTAACTTAAAAACTAGAGGTAATTTTATCAGTTTATAGTTTTATGGCAAGTTTTTGGTTATAATATATGCTGGCTGAACCAAATAGATACAGTAGTTGGGTAGGCTTATCAATACTTGGGCGGTCTGTGCATACATTTTCCCCATCTTCTATTTGAATTGATGATATTCGTGTTGTTGATACAGAGAGGAAATGGCAGAGGTAAAAGTTGTAAACCAGCAAACGCCCAGGTGAGAGATGGGGTAGAGTATGTAAGAAAACTGGAGTCTGATTTGTTTGACAGGTAGCTATCGGCGTCTTTTCTTCTCTTTTCTTTTTTTGGTTTTGTGGTGGCATGAAATCGGGAAATTTATAATCTCGTAGTCATGGAGTGTGTGTTTATGTGGTTATTGGTTATTATTTCATATCAGTCTCGAATCAATGGTCTGCTTGTGTATTTGCTTTAAACAGGGCTTGGTAAATTTTTTGATATTTGGTTTAAACATGTTATATATATATATAATATTAAGAATGTTCCTTTTAATCCCTTTTCTCCCTGCTGCATCATGTTAAGTTTGTTTTGAGTTGGAGCATAAGCTTTAATTCTACTAGTTCTTTAGT
The DNA here is from genome assembly GCA_947179395.2 of Pulicaria dysenterica. Lineage (NCBI taxonomy): Eukaryota > Viridiplantae > Streptophyta > Magnoliopsida > Asterales > Asteraceae > Pulicaria > Pulicaria dysenterica. Next base: position 107,940,539 of record OX359288.1, on the reverse strand, counting down.
TTTATTTATCTTTTCTTCTTTTTGTCACTGTGAGTGCTCTACTAATTTACATGTAGCATGGGTTAGTGAGCTTTATTTTTCTTGTGAAATAAAAGGGACCTCTTTAGTGACTAATATCATTGAAAAATTGAGTCACTATATGTTTCCAGTGACTTATTTAATATGAAATACAAGTATAGTGATCTAGTTACATGTAGATTTGAACTTGATCTTGATTTTCAAATGCTTCATTGGTGTACAATTTCATATTTTAATTGCTATGTTTCCCTACTCTCATGACATCCAATGGGCATCACCAGGTGCCAAGACCTAACCAAGTTGGTCACTTGGTTGCACCATACTGAGTTTATATAACTTTCTAGGGCAAATTAGGATTTTGTTTTTTTGAATGGCAACAGAAATTTGTTAAAATGATGAGTAAGACGTTAGAAACTTACAAAAAGGAAAAACAAAAACAAAATTACTAAAGAAAATAAAAAAAAAAGAATAGGAGAACAACACCAACTTGGATAAGAATAAAAAGTAGAGAGAGAATCTTTATTTCTAATCTTGGAACTTTGACAACAGAAGGTATAGATTAGCTATGTGAAGACTTGAAGCTTCCTTTGAAGTCCACATTATCTCCCTGAGTTGCTAAAGATTCAACCGAGCCGGCCATTAGGAACATCAACACCCAACCAATTGGCTATTTATCGTAGAAGAGTTCGTACCATGTAGCAGACGAGAACAAGTGGTCTTCAGTCTCAAAGACGAGACAACAGATGGGCATGGGCTCAGTTCTGAACTGATACCTCGCGGCTTTGCTAAGTTATTGCAAGCCTATCATGTTGGTTGGACTTTCCAACCAAAATATTGACCTTGCTGGGTAGTGAATTTATCCAGTCTGTTTAAAACCCTTGATTGTTTCCTAGCATTTTTTTATCCACATAATTTTATTTATTTATTTGTTATTTTATCTTTTGAAAGAATTAACAGTGTAACCGTCTAGCTATCCAATATGGCAATATGCCTACCTCCAATTCCTTTCTTCATCAACATGATCTTCCTGGGTAAATTAGGATTTAACCATCAAACTTTATACTCCTTTATCAGTTGGTACTTTTATTCTTTATAATAATTTACAACACTTTAAACACTCCCCAACGTACGGGGAAAAAAACCCCGCCCTCTTCTCCTTTTTCCAACTCCTATTCGCTTCCAACAACTATATGCAGACTGCAAATGTCTAGATGTGTGTTCTTCCTCGTCTCATTTTTACGACACTCTTCAATTTCCATTATTAAGGGTTTTCGTTTTGAGTATGTACGTTTTTAGACTTACATGTGTTTATGTGCATGTGAGTGTTTGGTCTCACTATGTGTGTGTCTATGTATGTGTATAAGTATGTGCATGTTTGGTAATGTCAAATTACATTTGATTAGGTATGTGTTTGATATGTCAGATTTGTCTTTGTTAGAGTGTTGGTAATGGTCACACTTTATCACACTCACCACATCGTCACGTCATCTTTTTTCTCCTATCACTTAGCCTATCACTCAGCCCCGTAATGATCACTTTTTATCACACTAAATTTTGGGACCCACCTAATACCCACTAACCAATTAAAAAATAAAAAATAAATAAAAAAATAAAAAAGAAGAAAAATTAATGGCTGCTAACTTGTGGGGTCCATTTGAAGAGCTACCACGAGGAAAGAGAAATTGTGGAGACTTCCACACCTACTTTTCATAACGCAGCGATGGAGTGGAAAATTTTGATGATGACGGCGTATTTCTTTCACTCCCTATCTCAACCACCTTCCACACCCTTTACTCTTATCAGCCATGGTGATAGCGAGGTGGTGATATATAGTGGCAGGGGCGGACCCATGGCTTAGCCAGAGGGGTCAACTGTCACCGGTCATTTTTACGTGCGTAGTGTAAATTTCGATTTTTTTGAGGCGGTACTTTCATTTCGTAGTGTAAATTTCGATTTTTTTTCGAGCTAGTGCTACCACTCATTTCACCGATGTCACCGCTCATTTGAGATCCTGGGTCCGCCACTGTATAGTGGCGGTGATTATGAGTAGGTGGTGGAAATGTGTTTATTATGGTTAGAGCATTGAACTGTTCTTTTTTTTTCCTTCAAAGAGTTACATACCCGTGACCCGTTATTACTCGATTAATTTTTTTATTTGTTCCGCGATTGAGAGTTGATACTATGAACAACCCTAATTAATCCCTGTCTATCTCCTTCATAACCGACCAAATTCATCTCCACATCGATTGAATAATTAAGAGAACTCAAAAATAATTATATAACAATTGATCCAAGTTAGAAAAATATAATTCGGGTTTTAATTATATCAAACAGAAAATTTTGAACAAAATTTTATACGAAGATTATATATTATCATCTGTCTCTTTTTCTATTTTTCGAAAAATAAAACTTTTTTCAAAATTAGTATTTCTTGGTTTTCAACAAATATATATTAAGTCTCGGAAACCAATTTCTAAAAATCTATTTAGTTACATATACTTATTTCTCTAAATAAAGAGTAAATTACATCAATTGTCCCTGTGGTTTGACACTAAATTCACCCATACTCCCTGTGGTTTATTAATTAAACTGGACGTCCATGTGGTTTATACTTTATAACGCCTGTAGTCCCTGGTCCACTTAAAATGACTAAAATACCCCTATCCCTTTTTTTAATTCTTTTTCTTGATTTTAAATTAATATTAAATACTTTTAATTTAAAAACAATATATTAATAATAAAAAAAAACAAACAAAAACCCTCATCCTCTCCACCCCTCCCCGTCGATTGAGTCACCACCACCGGTCACCACTGCAACTCCGGCCACCACTGCAACTCCGCCGTAGGTCACCACTGCCACCTGCACCACCGTAGATCACCATCACAAACACCCCCATCGCCTCCCCCCTCCCCCATCGATTCCTTTTCCCCTCCTCACCACCGCTGCAACTCCGGTCATCACCACCCTGCAACGGCGGCGAATGTGAACATGAACAAGGACCCACAACTATCGCCATCACCATCATCATCCCACCACCACCGTAATGAAGAACATTCAGATCTGTAACATTCAAGAAGAAACTCTAATAAAAAACAAACTCACCACCACCAGATCTGTAACATTCAGATCATTCAGATCTGTAACAAACGCACACACATATCAAAATCAAACATAAACAGAAACAAATCAAACAAGAACAACAAAAACACACACATCTGAAAACCCTAATCGGTTTTTTTTTTGCGATTAGGGTTTATACAAAGAGAGAGAGAGAGAGAGAGAGAGAGAGATGGTGGCGACAGGGAAGGAAGGTGGCAGCGGTGGTGGTTTATTTGTCCAAAGGTGGTTTGATGGTGGCGGCGTTGGAGATGAAGTTGTGGCCGGCGGTGTGGAGGCGAGACTAAGTAGAGAGAGGAGACGGCAGTGTGGACGGTGAGATCGCCGATGAGGTCGCCGGAGTCGCGAGGAAGGGGAGAAGGAAGAGAGACAGCGAGTGATTGATGAGGGAGAGTGGAGGGTTTCTAATTATATAATAATAATAATAATAATAATAATAATAATAATAATAATAATAATAAAACTTATTTATTAATTAAGAAATAAATATAAATGTTAAAAAAATTCTAAATTAAAAAGAAAAGGGTATTTTAGTCATTTTAAGTGAACCAGGGACTACAGGCGTTACAAAGTATAAACCACAGGGACGTCCAGTGTAATTAATGAACCACATGGACTATGGGTGAAATTAGTGTCAAACCACATGGACTGTTGGTGTAATTTACTCCTAAATATATATACACAATTAATTTCTTTTATTTTTTCAACAAATAATATACTTTGATTAAATAAACATCTTCTAATTAAGTTAAATCCCTGTTAAATTTGTAACAACTATACTAAGTAATTTCACTTAAAATTCTCCGATCTGGATTGCTTACTGATAATTTAGACAAATAAAAAAGATTTCCCTCCACAATATTTTTTTTTCAAGGTTGGCTTCCTTGTTCCTCGTTACAATTAGAATCCGTAAGTCTTTCTCTAAAGAGCGACCAGCTAAACGTCATCCATATCAACGTAGCTCCTCTCCATAACGACCAGCTAAATGCCAACCAAATCACCACCATGGTTGTAACTTCAACTACTTCAACCTAGGCCATCGTCCTTTTCTGGTGAAATGTAGCACTCAATGAGGCTTCTCAATAGCAATGACATAAACGTACGAAGATGACCAATGATAAGCCTTTAGATTTGTTCAACTCTCCAAAGCCTCGTAATATCCTAAACCTTTCATCCATCTTTGAGGCCCTCACCTATTCCTGCCTACGACTCAAGTAATGTGTGATCCTAACTAGAAAGCTACATGAACTTCAAGTTGTCTACTTTGATCTCTAACAAACTTGAAATCTTGTTCCTTAACCTGCTCTACCTAACATCATTGGTTGTCAATGGTTCTAGCGTCATAAATTTGACCGCCACAGACATCTTGACACGTACAAGCGTCACCATGTTGCTCACGGCTTTTCTCAACAACCACGTCTCAACAACCATGTCTGTTTTTACACGATGACTTAACTGAGAAGGTTTGCCTCTAGAATATGTATACCCATCTTTTCCTAACCATGTATATTGCATACAGCTCTTTACGGCCTCAAGCAAGCCTCTACATATGGTACCCTCGATTTGCTCTCTTCATATCCTCTTTAGGTTTCGTTAGTAATAAATCTGACTCTATTATGTTTATGTTCAATCATGGCTCTGACACGGTATATTTATTTCTCTATGGTGATGACATATTTCTACATGCTTCATCTGCCTCTCCTGTGGATCGTATCATCTCTCGTTTGTCTGGCGAATCTACGATGACAATTTGGGACCCTCCTCTTATTTATCGGGTATTCATGCCTCTTGCTCTGTCTCCGGCCTTTTTTTTGTCTCCGACGGAATTTGAATGCAAAATTCTTGTTTGAGCAGATATGGTTACATGTAATACTTGTAATGTAACACCCCAAAAGAGAGGGTTACACTGGTATGAGCATTCTATAAAAAAAACCACAGTCAATCACTCACATAAACACAGCGGAAGTCTTTACATAAAGAAACGTTTTAACTAGAGTAAAAAAAATCTAAAGAAATTAAATCATCTCTAATAAGCGAGTTAAGCCTTTTTGCTTCTAAACCTTCACCTTTCCTTTTGAGCTTGTTGCCTTATCCTTTCCTGAGATACATGCTAAAGGTCAGCTAATGCTGGTGAGTTCATGGTTTTCATACATTTACATTTATAATATACCGCACCCAAACATGCGAAAATACATTATATATTTCATCAAAAAGATAGCTAACATATAACTTTAACGAAAATATAGCATGCATATATATACTTCAGTCACGTAACTAACAAAGTTAGTTCATACCATTAAGCATGCACAGTACTGGCCCATTAACCTTTTATCGGACACCAAGTGCCCACCTTTTATTGAACATCATAATGTTTCCTTTTCATCAAATAAGTAAAGATATATAAGCATGCATATATAAAACTTTTAACTTTCTCGTATGTTAGATAATCATACAAAATAATCATTTACATATATGCATGTATCCCAGTTTGGGAAGTCACATGAAAACTCACCTCAAGACCTTGAAATTTCAAATCCTTCCTCTTTACGCTTGAAACCTTGACCTACAGTTTATAAAACCTTTCTAAGACACTATTCTTTAAATTTTCATTCTAAAAACATAAGGTCTCCTAATTCACTTTTGTAGCATTTCCAGTACATATTTACTTACAATTCCTCCTAGGGTTATATATATATATATATATATATATATATATATATATATATAGGGTAAGGTTACACATAGAACCTTACTTAAACATAGAACCTAAAGAACCACTTTAGGTGATGACACGTGGCATCCCCCTCCCTTCCAACAAACTTTAAAAAAAAACCCCTCAATTTTTAAATGATTATAATTCATTCGTTTTTTAGAATTTTAACAAAAAAAGTATATCGTTAGATTCAGTTCTTCGTCCTCTTTCAAACAAGACCAGACTTTATATATTTCTGAAACTTTATTTTTTTTTGAAAATGCAAATTTTTCAAAATTTGCATTTTTACCTGGGTTTCATTTTAAAATGCAAAAATGCAAAAACCGAAAATGCAAAAATCGAAGATGCAAGTTATGCATATGCTTCCAAAAATGCAAATTTTGAAACCAATACTAAAAATGAAAACAAGAACTAACTGAAAATGCAACCCAAAATGCAAAACAAAATTTGCATTTTCATAAAAAAATTTGAAAAATATGGCAAGAGTGGTCTTGATTGAAAGAGGATTAAAAAACTAAAATATTGGTATAATTTTTTTTTAAAAATTCACAAAACTTAAAAAGTTATGACAATTTAAAGTTTTGGGGGGTATTTTTTAATTAAAAACGTGGGTTTGTTGGGAGGTAATTACAATTATGCCATCCTTAATCTCAACCATTGATTTTGATGATTCAATTGTACAGATTGGTTCTATGGTTCTATGTTTAAATAATGGTTCTATATTGATCCATTTTATATATATATATATATATTCAAAAGTTATTGTCCTTGATTCCTTGAATATATGCAATATAAAAACAATTCATAATAATAATAATAATTGCCATCAATGTTGCTGGATCCTCTAGTCTCCATGCAAAACAAACAGAAAGTGTTTATATTAAATTTATGATCTCGATACCTTTTTTTTCCTGAACAAATTATATATATATTTCCTGCCAAATACCAACTCTACCAAATTGCTAGCTCCACGCCGCAGAGATGGGCTTTTAGGACCGACCGGACCGATCCAACGAAGACCGAATGAACCGAGCCGGTCCAAGACCACGGGAGAGAGAAACGGTCTGAACCGGTCCACGACTGGTCCAAGAGCAAAACCAGTCCAAAACGGTCCGTGAACCGGTCCGGACCGAGCCGGTCCAACCGAAAACTGAAAACCGAGCCGGTCCAACCGAAAACAAGTCACTTTTTTTTCAAACAAAAAACGAACCGAAAACCTGAAAATTCTAAACTGAAACTAAAAAAAACCCGGAAATGTCTAAACCGAACCGGAAAATATCCGAAAACCGAGCCGGTCGAACCGAAAACAAGTCAATTATTTTTTTCAAACAAATAACGAACAGAAAACTGGAAAATTTTAAACCGAAACTAAAAAAAACCCGGAAATGTCTAAACCGAACCGGAAAATATCCGAACGAAAAACGGACTGGTCCAGGACCGAAGTCGGACTGGTCCGAACTTGGACCGGTGCAGAAGTGGTCTAGGACCGCCCGAAGACCGAATTTATCGAAATGGTCTTACGCGAAGACCGGTCCGCCGAGGACCGGACTGGCCCGGGACCGACTAGGTCCGGACCGGCTGTGGTCCAGGACCGATTTTGCCCATCTCAGTCCACGCCTCCACGTCTCCACATCAAAACTTTCTTTTTTTTTTTTTTTCTTTCTTTGGCCCAATCATTCGCCATTCTAAATTTATTTATGGCCCAAGTAGCCCAAATCATACTCTGTTTCTGTCAACGAGTTCATCCCTGCGTTTCTGTTTCTTCTTTTTATTTTCTTTTTCTTCGCCGCCATTAAAGCAAACATATGCTTTTTTTTATATAACAACCATACAACCTTAAAACACTTAAACTACTCTTTCTTATACCATCTCCACCTACTTAAACAACGCTACTTTATTTACGCCCATAAACAGTTACTAAATTTACGTAAAATTTAAAGATACGCTAATGTACGGGAACGCTACAAATCGTGAATAGAACCTTAAATAGCATCTTAGGAAGCAGATTTCAGATTCAATTCAAAGAAACCTTACCTACTTTGCTTGAACCCACGAAGAAAATCCCCACGAGTTGCTATGTATCTCCTTCTCGTCGCTGCTTTTTCTCACGAGCTATCTCTCCAAATCTCACTTCCAGATTGTGAATACGTGTGGGTGAAACAAGGGACTTTGCATATATATATATATATATATATATATATATATAGGGGAGAGTTCATGCGAGAACCGTTGTTAGTGCGAGAACCGCGAGAACCAATCTTAGCCGTTCCTTAGATATGGGAAGTATCATGGATGGAGAGCGTAGAGGGATAGGGTGTGGCAGGGTGCATGTGAGGAATTCATAGGTGGGCAATGACATTGAAGGAGGGGGAATTGGACGGCTTAAATTGGTTCTCGCGGTTCTCGCGCTAACAATGGTTCTCGCATGAACTTTTGTCTATATATATATATATATATATATATTTGTTGGATGGAGAGTATTAGGGAAGTTTATTAGGAGGTATATCTTATCTCCACATTTGAAATATGGATTAACATTAACATTTTTTTTAACCCTTTGAAATAACTTTTTTTTTTTAATGTAACATCACCTCCCTCTTAAAAAAAATTTCGTCCTCGAAATTCCGTCACAAGCTGAACAACTCAGGGTACCTTTCTTTCATTTTTTATTCCAATTCCGAAGTTGATTCCGGTCCTTGATGAAACTGCCGTTGAACCTTGACCATTCCTATCTCCTTGTTTCGAAACTTTTTGAGTTTTCTATCAATTATTTGGATTGGCTTATCTTCATATCTCAGCTTTTCGTTCACTTGCACCTTTTTAATGGAACCACTGCCGACTCCTCAGCGAGGCATTTTCTGAGATTCGACACATGAAAAGTGTTGCGAACCCCACTCATTTCTTCTGGTAGCTTTAGGCTGTAAGCCACTTCACCAACTCTCGAAACAATCTCAAAAGGCCCAATATAACGCGGACTTAGTTTTCCTCCCTTACCGAACCTTACCACCCCTTTCCATGGAGATATTTTGAGCAATACCCTATCTCCAACTTGAAACTCTAAAGGTTTTCTCCTCTTATCTGCGTAACTCTTTTGTTGATCTCTTGCAGCTTTTAGTTTCTCTTTAATCTGTACAAAATCAGTGGTCTCTTGGATGATCTCTGGTCCTGACAATTGACTTTCACCCACCTCAGTCCAACAAATTGGCGTTCGACATTTCCTACCATACAAAGCTTCAAAGGGTGCAGCTTGAATGCTCGTATGGTAGCTGTTGTTGTAAGAGAACTCAACCAAAGGCAAATGCGTATCCCAATTGCCTCCAAAGTCAAGGACGCATGACCTTAACATATCTTCTAAGGTCTGAATTGTTCGTTCACTTTGTCCATCAGTTTGCGGGTGATATGCAGTACTCAAATTCAAACGAGTACCTAATTCTTGTTGAAAGCTTCTCTAAAACCTTGAAATGAATCGACTATCTCTATCCGACACAATAGAGATCGGAATGCCATGCCTCGAAACAATAGAGATCGGAAGGATTTGAAATTTCAAGGTCTTGAGGTTAGTTTTCATGTGACTTCCCAAACTGGGATACATGCATATATGTAAATGATTATTTTGTATGATTATCTAACATACGAGAAAGTTAAAAGTTTTATATATGCATGCTTATATGTCTTTACTTATTTGATGAAAAGGAAACATTATGATGTTCAATAAAAGGTAGGCACTTGGTGTCCGATAAAAGGTTAATGGGCCAGTACTGTGCATGCTTAATGGTATGAACTAACTTTGTTAGTTATGTGACTGAAGTATATATATGCATGCTATATTTTCGTTAAAGTTGTATGTTAGCTATCTTTTTGATGAAATATATAATGTATTTTCGCATGTTTGGGTGCGGTATATTATAAATGTAAATGTATGAAAACCATGAACTCACCAGCATTAGCTGACCTTTAGCATGTATCTCAGGAAAGGATAAGGCAACAAGCTCAAAAGGAAAGGAGAAGGTTTAGAAGCAAAAAGGCTTAACTCGCTTATTAGAAATGATTTAATTTCTTTAGATTTTTTTACTCTAGTTAAAACGTTTCTTTATGTAAAGACTTCCGCTGTGTTTATGTGAGTGATTGACTGTGGTTTTTTATAGAATGCTCATACCAGTGTAACCCTCTCTTTTGGGGTGTTACATGTAATACCCATGCCAACACGTCTAGGTCTCTATCCACTCTCTATGGAGTCTTGCAAATGCTCTTCAACATCTAGCAATTACTCGTCAAAATATTGCCTTCGCTATTCAACATGTTTGTCTCTACATGCACGATCCTCAGAAATCGCATACATATGTTCTCAAACGCATTCTTCGGTATCTCAAGGGCACTCTTTCTCATGGACTTTTTATCTTCATCCACCCTCTGCACATCACTTGGTTGCCTATGTGAATGCCGGCAGCCCATCCTCGGACACATCGATCCACTTAGGGTTTCGTGTCTTCTACGAGGACAACGTTGTCCCTTGCTCATTTAAGATACAACACGTTGTCTCTTGTTCAAGTGCCAAAGCCGAAATTCGAGGGATTGCCAATGCTATTGCCAAAGGCGCTTGGCTTCAAAATCTTCTTTTGAGTTGCATTGTGCTCCATAACTAGTCATCTCATTAGTTTGCAAATGTATGTACTAAATGACTGCGTACACAGCTTTTCATGTATTTCAAGTCCAACCTCAACATCTAAGAGCATCCTACTCCAATTGTGAGGGGTGTGTTAAAAGTAGTTAATTTATTTGTTTACTCTAGTCTAGTCATATTATATAGCATAGGGTCATCACTTCCCTAACACCTTTCACAATTTCATGACACCTCAAGAATCATATATATTCTATCCCTACACAAAACAACCAGCCCCTTAAAATCTTCGATTCTGTATCGAGTGTCCTTGGAAAGGAATAAAGCTGCCACTCATATTAGATAACCAATTAGGCAAAATATGAACCAAAAAACCAATCTCAATTCTTTCCAACAATTAGAACATAGGACCAGACCAACAAAAACAAACTCATTGTGTGATTTTGTAAATAAAAAGAAAAACAATTGTATCATCGCCAAATATATATATATATATATATATATATATATATATATATATATATATATATATATATATATATATATATAATTTGGTCAACATAACCATAACATGAAAATAAGTCGAGACCCAAAAAGGCCAACCATGCATAAACCAACATATGCATTAACCAAAATTTTAGATCATTTAAAAAAACAACAAAAGAATATGGAAAAGAAAAAAGGTTCTCTGTTTTTTTTTTCTTTTGAAATCATTCCTGGCAGTAGGATGAGTAAAGCACACAGCTAAGATTAGCATGGCAAATGCATCCTGGAGACATTTACACCAACTCAAAAATGGATGAATTATGTACCAGTTATCTCCCTATCCATTTTCATTCTTTTTGCACTTTGTGCCTCTGCCAAGCTACTAACTTTTTGTTGCGATGAAGAATCATGCTGGAAAACACAATTCGCACCATGCCGACATCCCCGAGTGCTATTGAAATAGATGCACGGCTTCATAAATTTCTGCTTCACGTCCCGTGTTTTCTGATTATTATTATTAGTATTGTTATTGTTGTTATTATTATTATTATTATTCCCTGCCTCTGGTTTCTCTCCCCCATGCTGCTGAATCAGACTCTTGTAATAATTTATATCCTTCTTTGCTGGCGGATTTACCTCCGATGGCAATGGCGGCAGATTGGAGACAGGAGTGGGTACATGAACTGGAACAGGACCCACCCTGCTTGGCGGTGGATAATGAGTGGTGCCACTAGAAGAAGATGGTGTTGAAAATGGGAGGTGGGTTGGTCGAGGGTGGACAGGGAGTGGTGGCTCAGCCAAAGATACGGCTGGAGGCAATGTGGCCATAGGCGGCGGTGGTTGAGATATCTGTTGACTAGATGTTGATGGTCCATGGTTCGCCACTAGTTTCTCAATTATAGTCGGGTCACTGAGGATTTTAATGAGGAGGTTTGGATCGATTAGGTTACCTTGAGAGCTGTTTGACATTGCTGCATTTAGAGCAGAATAGGCGGCACTTATTACATCTGGTTCGACACCAGGGACTGTTCCAGGTGGCGGCACCCCATTGGCTGAGTGAGAAGCCATGCTTGCAGTAGAGGGTGCTACAGTTGATGAATCAGGTGGCATGTCTTCATCCTCAATGGGAGTGATGGGGATAATAGGAGTATGCTCATCGTTGTAATATGTCTCATCTGTGCTCATTTGTGATGCAGGGCTTTAAAAAAAATATTTTATATTATCATTGAACTTTTAATAATAAAATGAATAGAAGAAATATAAATCTGTAAGGTGTGTGAGTAAATGTACTTTGGAGGGACGGCGGATGGCCGTGGATAGACTGCCTCGAGCACTCTCATCTCACGTTGACTTTCAGCCTCTAATTCTTTGCTTTCTTCTCCCGCAGTCACTTGCCACGTAGGATCCAAAACAAACTGTGAAATTTAAAACAAGCTATTAAATAAAATATTTTAAGAAAATATCAGGACCAGATTAATGAAGATCAATCAAGATGACATTAAAAGTGTATGAAACACCAGCATGCGAGAGCAATACATAATAACATATATTCTCTGTTGGTTGTTCTGCTTAAATATTTCTTGCCAGTTCCAGGTAACAAAATAGAGCGAATAACGACTAGTTTATGATATATAGTTATAATTTGTTTCATGTTTTGAGAAATTATGTGTGCTAAAGATGGGTTGTGTTTAGTTTTTTTGTGTTTGAACCTTGGATAAATTTTATTTGAATTAAATAAAATCATGTGAAATTTCTATTTGTCTTGGGATACAAAGTGAAATAAGAGCAGGACTAGACTATGAGTGGACCAACTATCCTCCTTACGGCCTTACCTGAGAATTCTGAATTTTAACATTTTCCTTTTGCTGCTCAACACTTGGGGAAGGCATTGCAAATGCATCGTAGACAAACCACAACAAGGTCCTCAAGATAATAATAAATATAACATTTGTACAAAAACATATATTATACTTCTAAATTTAACATTTCTTTTTTAGACTATTAAATTCTATCAAATCAGAACAGATACCAAACAATGATATTTCACACATAAATTATACTAAGTTTAAACACCAACTTTGAGCCACTCGGACCGTCCAATCAAAACAGTTAGCTTTCATTCGAAACCAAGTAGAAAACAGATTTTGAATCATTCAAGGGTTTGATAAGAAAACATAAATGCAAGTGTCAAATATTAACTTCAATAAAAGACAAAGCTACAGAACCAGCATCTTTTAACATCTCGTTTATAGTAAGATTTCAAAAAGAGTTAACAGCAGGTGGATTGCATTGCATACCATAAGAGGGGCGATAGATGCACGTATGAAATAAGAAAATAAGATAAACTAAAAAAGTGAGGCTATCACACATGTTCACATTCTTCTAATGCACTTTATACAAGATCAATAGATCATTATGGATTTATTGTCACTTCAAACTATGATCTGCAACCAACATAGAATTCAAGCTTAAATCTAAAGTACTTCCATTATGGCATACTCAAACAAAGAACAAATTTAGTACTTTTCTTAGTTTTATAAGTCAGACTCCAAGTCTCCGACAGAGTAAGAGATAAGAACTGAAAAACGTGAACAAAATAACTTACTCTGGAAGGACATTTCCACTGAATGAGGGGTATTTGAGACAATTTATTCTGCAACAAGTTCACAGGGTGAACACCTTCAAAGCCAGGTGGCAAATTGTCGTCGGAACCTGCTCCACCTGAATGCCATGACCATGAATCCTTTGCTTGGAGATGATCTTGACCCCCCAAACCTACTTGAGAAGGAGATTCATCTGATAAAAACAGCTTTACCTATTTATTAAACATTAATAAGAAAAATTAGTGTTTTTATAGTCAGTCACTACCAAACTCAAAAAAAGATGATCACACTGCCATCTGTATGTTTTATATTCAAGGTTGAGGTCTGTGTTTCCTTGTGAAAACTAATTATCCGATTATTCCGACTTGAAGTCACAAAATTGAGTTTATAATCGTTACATTATTTATGAGCCAGCTACTGAGTCTTCAAAAATGAGTTCCATGATAGCTGCGATATAACTACTTTTCAAAAGGTGATATAGATATGAACCCCTTGTTACAAAAATTAACCTAGATATTTTTTATTTCTGTGTTACAAATCCTCTGATTTCCACAAAATAAGTTCCTTAATAATAAGACTTTAATAAACATTGAAGCATAAGCCTCGGTTGCTTTTCACAAACTTCTGTAAAGACGAATTTTGAACTGCTTCCTCAATTATTCAGCAAAATCATGTATAAATTAAAAAGAGCCATATATAATTTCCTCTGCTCATGGAACTCTTAACCACCCATAATTTTTAATAGCCATTACAGTTTCAGTTACAAATTTCATCACTAGAATTCTAAACCTCGTTCTATTCTAAATACTAAAAAGGGCCATAAACACTGGTAATTTATCAGCAGAAACAACCAATAAACTGCACTCTGCCTCCTGCAACATCTACCAACAGATTTACAAGCGTAATTATGGAGGTGTATCATGGATGTTAGCATTGTTTCATCATTCATGCATGATTTAGTTACCAAATTCATCACTAGAATTATAAACCTCATTCAATTCTTCATACAAAACAAAGCCAAAAACACTGGTACTTTATCAGCATAAACAACCAATAAACTGTACTCTGCCTCCTGCAACATCTACCAACAGATTTACAAGTCTATATGAAGGCCTATTTAGAAACCAAGTTTAGGTGGCCTAAAAATGGGCTAACATTAAACCATATGAAAATCCCATTTCCTGAGTTTCTTTTAACATTTTCAGAAACAAAAGATCAGTGATCCACTTCAATTTGCTATAAGCTCAATTTAAAAGTTAAAGTCAGCACGAGTAATCGAGTTATTTCTCTTGACACAAATGTTTCAAAGAAGGAACTTCTACATTTACTAAGTTGAAATGAGCAAACACATGTTGATGGACATAAATAAACTATCATTTGACAATATCTTCACTATCTTGACATTATTGATGTAAAATAAGCTTAAAACATATGTTTCCCAAAATGGGAAAAAAACATCATCCTTCGACTCTTTTGGTACTACGAAAATTCAATCAACAAAATGTGAACACAAAGCATTATCAATACCACAAAAAACAGTATGAAGATCTCCAGCAGTAAACAAATACATCCAAGGATAATTCTAGTATCTCAATGCAGAAAACAAATTCATCCAAATTTCCACATATATATACTTAATATATGACAACCACATTCAATTTTTAAAATTGTAATCCACATGGATTGTTTTGCAAATTCAACAACATTATTCCAATTAAGTATTATAGGTTTTTAGCACAGGTGACAGTTGTTTCCTCTCAAAAGTTTATGATTTATGCCGATAATTAAGTTAAAGAGTCTAAATGCAGCTCTGTTATGGAATGCGGGAGTGATTCATAGTCCAACGAATCTCCCAACTTCTCATTTAGGAATCATCAGCCATAACCGGGTATAAATCGACCAAAATCACAATTGCATGTATAAACTGAACCCTTTATAAACGGGTATATTATGTATACCTGACAAAGATTTAAATCTGACGCCCAAGAAACCCTTTTTGATTTCTGCAACCCTCGCATGTTTAAAACAAAAATAACAAATTCGATTTCCCCAAAAATGGATGTCGTTTTTGGCAAGGGTTAGATACACTGATCCGAGTCGATAAAACTGGGTGATTCCAATAAACTGAAAACCCTAAATTTTCTTACTTTTTTCTTCGTCTAAAACCCTAGATTGACTAACTTATTGACGAAGGTTATAACATAATGACCGTGAATCCAAGAGGACGTCGGTGATCTGATTTAGGATTTAGGGGAGGCGAGGGTAGGGATAGATGATGATGATGATGGTGGTGGTTGGAAGACGGTGGCGATGGGCGGATGGATGCTAGGTCATGGAGAGAGAGAGAGAGAGAGAGAGAGAGAGGATACAATACAAAAATTAGTATTTGAGGTGGATCGACAGATTTCGATCAAACACTAGAGTCAATCACATATGTCATCCCTCAACTAACTCTTCTTTTTACATTTAGTCCTTCGTAATCTTTTTTTTTTTTTTGAAAAAAGTAATACCATACCACAAACTTAGAGAATTACACAGTTTACAGTGCAACTAGCTGCACTGAGATACAGATCGAAACAAGTGACAGAATAAGATAGACAATTTTTACTCCAAAATACACATAAACACAATGACCGAATCTAATCTCTTGCCATATTTGGGTTAATAAACCATGCTGCCCAGTTCAGTTTTCGTTTGTCAAGTTTACCATCAATCCAATGGAAACTTTTGAGTTGGATTTCGAAAAAGATCTCATCCGAAGACTTCTGTTTTTGCCGAAACACACATTGGTTTCTTTCAGCCCATATGATGTACAGCGCAACCCAAATGGTGGCCTGCCACAGCTCTCTGTCCACTGCAACCAAATCCGAAAGCGATTGAATTGAAGATTGATCCTTTTGCCACCATTTAAAAACAGCAGCTATCAACTCTTGACTCCTTTTGCAGCTCCATAAAGCATGTTCCACCGATTCCGACTCCATCTCGCAACACGGACACAGGATCGAAGGCAAGTCCACCTGAAAAGAATTTAACACCAACCTAACCGGAATCCGACCCAATCTAACCCTCCACATGAAAATGGTCACCTTCCTCGGGACTACTTTATTCCACCAAGATTCCACCCTACTGACCGACCCTGAAAGTATCTTCTCATCTACGAACATCCTCAGATTTTTAACTGTGAAGTTTCCATCCCCCGCCATATCCCACCTAACTTTATCCACCTTCCCCCTTCCTAGACTAAGGTTGCCGACCACCCTGATGAGCTCCTCTAATTCCCCTACTTCCCTATCTCTAGGCTCCCTTCTCCAACTCCATTCCCAAACCCAAGCGTCCCCTACCCATTTACCTTTGTTACCCACTAAACCATCTAGAAATTTTTCTAAACGAAATAATCTCGGGAACCTATGCATTAGAGAATTCTCTCCCGCCCAATGGTCTTTCCAGAATTTAATGCTCATGCCATCCCCTAATTCCTTTTTAAAGGAATCTGCAAAAGCAATCCCTTTTTTCTCCAAGATCTCACCCACCTTAACTATATTCCCCCACACCGAGTTTTTCTTTTTAACACCCTCTACTTCTTCTCTACCCTACCCTCCCGAATCTCCATAAATACATCTAATGACACTACACCAAAACCCTTCTTTCTCATTAAGCCATCTCCACCACCACTTTCCCAAGAGCCCTAAATTTGAAGCATAAAGACTACCAATGTTAAGACCCCCCTTCCCCAAAGTGTTTAAGACTTGATCCCATTTGACCCAATTAATAAATTTACTCGACCCATAATCCCCCCCTTTACCCCAAAAGAATTTTCTCCTCACACTCTCCAAAGAAGAAATAACACTCAAAGGGGCACGAAACAAGGAAAAGAAATACAATGGTACACTACTAAGAATTGATTTTACCAATGTCAATCGACCACCAATAGACGCCAATCTTGCCCTTTTATATGATAGTTTAGATTGAACTTTTTCTACCAATCCCTTCCAGCTATCTGTTTTATACATATTAGCTCCAACTGGAACCCCCAAATAGTTGAATGGAGGATTCCCTGTTTTACACCCTATGGAAAGAGCCCACGATTCTACTTCTGCATTATTAACCCCCACTCCCATTAGCGCACTTTTCGACATGTTAATCCTGAGACCTGTCAACTTTTGGAAGCAGTTCAAGATATTTATCATGTTTTTCAGATTCCCAAACTCCCATTTCCCCCATATGATCATGTCGTCCGCATACTGTAGATGCGAGAGTCCCACTTTAGAGTCGAATCCAATTTGGATATCCATAAATTTGCCTTTATCAACAGCTTCCTTCATGAGAATATTGAAGCCTTCCGCCACTATCAAAAACAAAAACGGGGCTAAGGGGTCGCCTTGCCTAAGCCCTTTCCCCATAATGAATTCCTTGGTCGGTGAGCCATTGACCAACACTGATATGGATGCAGAGAAAAGGCACGATTTTATCCAGCTATTCCATTTTTCTCCAAATCCCATCTGTCCTAACATGTCTAACAGAAAATTCCAATTCACATTGTCATATGCCTTGTCGAAATCGATCTTAAACACCAAACTTTTCAACTTTTGACTTTTCATATATGACACTACTTCATTTGCAATTAACGCACCATCTAAAATGTTTCTGCCATGAATAAACGCCGTTTGAACATTATCTATTAATTTTGGTATTACTTTCTTCAACCTCTTTGCCAAAATTTTTGCAATGATTTTGTAGTATGCCCCTATTAAGCTAATAGGTATATACTCTTTAAGTCCAACCGGGTTACTTACCTTAGGAATTAAAGTGATAAAAGAAGTGTTACACCCCTTGCTGATCTTTGCAGAAAACCAAAACCACCGTATACTTTTCACCAAGTCATCTTTTATGATCGGCCAAACTCTTTTAATGAATTTAAAATTAAATCCGTCTGGACCCGGAGCCTTTGTACTGCCACAAGCTTTCACAGCCTCCCAAATCTCCTCTTGACTGAACATGCTTTCTAACATATCCTTATCTTCTGAAGAAATCTTAGGAACGAACCTGCTTCTGAGTTTCGGCCTGTGATAGTCACATTCTTTGAATTTATTTTCAAAGAAGTCTTTGACCTCACTTTTAACCACTTCCGAGTCTTCTATCCATTCATTGTCGACCATCAAACCCTGAATCATATTTTTTCTCTGTCTCTTCTTAATCAACATGTGAAAGTACCTGCTATTTTCATCTCCCTCTAGGTTCCATTTTACCCGTGCCTTTTGTTTCATTGATTCCATCTTGATCTCTTCATTCTCGAGCCAAGTTTTCCGACATAGCTTCAACCTATTAATCTCAACCTCTGATAGCTTTCTCACTTCCGCCCTTTTTTCCAAAATTGCTGCTTCTTTTTTGCTTTTCTCAATTTCTTCTTCGATATTTCCGAACCTGTCTTTACTCCACAGTTTTAACTCCTCCTTGGTATTCTTGAGTTTTGCCAAGAAGATTTTATCCGGGGTTTCTGCCCAGACTCCTTTACTCCAAGCTCTCTTAACTACGGTTTCAAAATCATGATCTAATAGCCAATGGTCAAATACTTTAAATGGTTTAGGATCGAAATTAACTGTTTTATCTTTAAGCAATAAGGGACAGTGATCGGAATACTTTCTCTCCAAAGGTATAATCTTTAAGTTACCATTTAGTTGTATCTTTTCCGAGACAAGGAATCGATTGAGCCTACTGAATTTCAATCCATCATCACTAACCCTTGTAAACTTCCTTCCACACAATGGTATATCCCACCAATTACCTTTTGTAACACCATGATTTTAAAATTTCACCACTTACAAAAATTTTCAAAATAATAGTGAAAACTTGCAACGGAAGTCTAAAACCCTTAGCATAATTAACTGTCATCGCCGAAACGGCAAAGAAAACCAACCATAAACAAACCACAGTGCTACTACCGTAGTCTTTCGAAAAACGTTACAGAGTTTGAAACCGTAAATCAATTAAATAAATAAAATGTTCGTTGGCACCAATCACTAAATCAAACTATTGTCTACGACTACCCTCCTCACATAACCGCAATCTCTAAACCACCTGCACTAGTACAAGACATATTTCAAAGAACAAGTGTCAGCTTACGCCTCGTGAGTCAATAGGAGTTAAAACCAAAAACCATAAAAATATAATCGTAAGTATAGATATGACTTTATAGATAATACCATACCCGACCTACCGTGTATTTAACCCTTAGCCAATAACCCGCAAATCATATAGCACTGAATGGGTCAAATATCCGAAAATCAAATCATATAATCAACCGCACATAATCATGAATCATACCGCATCATAACCGCATATGTATCAATAAGGTGTCCTAATGTAGAGTCTAAACCCACACTAGATACCCAAGGTTCGCTAATCACGTGCCCGACCAACCTATGCACCAAGTGGGGCGCGACTCCCACCCGAGAGCATAGATCCCGAGAGTATCGCCGCTTTCGCTACTCCGACAGTGCAAGTACATGTACTGCGTTGTCGTTCAAGTGCAAGTACAAACGAAGCCGACCGAAATTTCAGCTTCTCCTCACACCCTCGTGATGCATGATCTAGCCCCGCTGGCCTGCATCACTCCAGCACTTGAACACCGAGGTGTCCGCATACCATGTGTCACTATAGCCATCTAGAAAAACCCCGCATTGGCTAGCACTTTGATCCTAGAAGGTCAATCATACCTACTAGGCCCGCAATCTATAAATGAGCAATAAAGTATACTACCCCCGCCCGCTAAGTTCAAACATGCATATAATCATAAATAATTATATATAAATCGCAATAAACCGCAAATAACTATAGCATGTGTATCACGTGTTTAAACATATATTAAACAGGTATTTGACTTTAAACACATAACACGTATCATCAATCAATATATATAACCGTTTATATTTCCAAAAATTAGGTTTTGTCTTTGTACTCGAGTTTTGTAAATTCTACTGAACTCACCTGAAATTTCGAGAGAATAAACTGAAATGATCACGGTAAGAGTTCACTGAGCAACCTAACAAAATAACGAGTTCTAATAAATATACTAGTACCAAAACAATTAATAATACAATTAAAAATAATCAAGTCCTAGTCCATGTACATGCAAATTACACTCCCTGTACGTGAACCCAAAATTCCAATTAATTGTGAAGAAAATTGAATGACACCAAGGAAATTAATACTCAATTCTCACAAGATTCAAATTAATTTTCCAGTACACTAACTTTGCTAACTACGACCCATAATTTCACTAAAAAATAAAGAATTGTAGTTCCATTTTCAAGCCACCCCCTTCTGCCACCTTTAATCGTATTTACGTCCACCTGTCAATTGCATTTCCTCCATGCCCTCCATTGTAATTAATTGTTGCAGAGAACAATCGTAGTTCAAGGGCACTGATCGACATGTTCCAGCCCTAAAATCATAGATGCTAATCCATATTATCACCTAAAAACACATGATCAAAGACTAGGATTACTTACTTGATTAATAGTTCCAACAAGAGTTGATTTTTTTTTCTTATTTCTTATTCTTCCAATCGAGAGCACACAGGGGACTTCAAGAACTGCCGTGAACCCTTATTATGGCTGTCAAAGAAGTTAAATAACCCTAATTAATCCTAACCCTTTTAATCCCCTCTTAATCCTTGATGTTTCTCTTATTAATCCCTTAGTCCCTTGCCTTTTAATTTATTCATTAATCATCCCCTACATCACTAAACACTCATTAAAAAAAATAATTACATCACAAGTCGTCTCATTAAATGCTCAAAGCAAATATCTAAAATCATTAATTATTCCAATAAATATTACCTCCAAAAATTCGGGTTGTTACACCTTTTTCAATAAACTCATTAAAAGCTTTAGCACTTTGTTCGTTGAAAATCGTATTTAATCGTTCATCTTTAGACCTGACCTCATTAAAATCTCCAAAAAGAACCCATTTGATATTATTGTTTTGGCAAACCTGTTCTAGATTATGCCATAATTCTGATCTTTTAACAGGCTCCCTATGACCATATACGTTGATGCACCCTACCAGCCCTTCAATACCCACCCATTGCCCAATAACTGTGATGAAGGATTCACCCTCCACCATCGAAAGTTTGGAGAACACCGAATTATCCCAAGTCAAGATTAACCCCCCTGCCTGCCCGATAGAGTTTTTGTAAATAAAATCCACCGTATCCAAGCCCCATAAACTTGAAACGATCGAAAAATCCATCTGTTCTAACTTCGACTCTTGAATACCCAGCATAATTGGTTTATATCTAAAGCAAAGCTCTTTTATCCAATTTCTTTTCTTCCCCTTACCCAGCCCTCTAATGTTAATAGACAATATATCCATAAAGACACACAAGAAAACGAACCTGATTTGGAGCCTCGGGCTACACTAACTGATGCTCCTCTCCCTCGGTTGCTTGCAAAGTGTCGGTGGCCACTCTAACCCTATTTCCTTCCCAAATTCTTGTAGATTTTCCCCACTAATCACACTATCTAATTCGTTGACCAACATTTGATTGTTTGTTGAACCTGATTCGTGATTACCCGACACCGAGTTGCTTCTGCTTCCCGTTCCTTCCTTCGAGCTCCTCCCGGTTTACAAGTGTTTGGTCCTTGCTAAGTGTTTGATAATCTTCATGCTTAGACGCCCATTACCTCTTAATTTTGCTGTTTTCAAATCCACCCCTTTTATCGACTTCTTGCCCTTATCTCTTCTTCTCCGAGTTGCTTCTGGAACTTCTTTAAATTTTTGATCTACTCGATTTTTACAAAGTTTGTTCACCAATGGGCTGACTTCATTCTGGGCCTCCTTTAAATTCACTGAGATTCCTTTCTTATTAGTTGCGTAGAGGAGCCCCACCTCATTTTCTACTTGCTGGGCTTCAGCATCTTTAAGGGTTTGATCCATTTCTTCATTGGGCCTGATATCGTTTTGGGCCCCTACACCATTTTTATCCCCTTCTTCAGTCCTAACTTGCCTTTCTTTCATTTTCCTAATTTTAGCTGTCGTCTCCTTTGTTCCATATCTCGGGACTTGTTTTTCCACCCTCGAGCTTTGTGACTCTGAATTAATGTTATCTCTCTCATAATTACTGTTCTTCTCTCTATGCAACTCTTGGACTTCTATCGTCTCTCCCTCACCTCCGTTGAAAGTCCGGTAACCTTCTACCTTCTCCGGCGGGGCTCCATACGTATCTTCAACTTCGTCTATAGAACGTGAATCATCAGAATCTGCCTCACTATCAGTTTGTTCCTTTCTTTCTTCTTCCGATCCAACTGATGACCTTCCTGAATTCTCCTCTTCATCAAACCACCGGTCGTCCTCTCTCCATACTTCCTCCGGTGTTCCAATTTCTTCCTCTATGTTGATTCTGTAGTAGATACCATCCACCTTAATGAGTTTAAATTCTTCTATTCTGGATCTAATCGATGTGATGATCAAAACTCTTCCTGCGAGTAGATTTTTGCAATTCTCAAGAGAGCAATTAGCAAACTCCTTCGGTTCACCCCACCATTTCGCAATTTTTTCCAAATATGTCTTTGTTCCACGCATGAAAAGGTATTTCTCGGATTTTAAGCCATACCAAACGTTCCGAAGATTGAAATCCCGGGGACCAGTTTCGCATTTCTTTTATCCAGTAATGTAACCCGTGAGATTTATTTCCCATGAGCTCTTTGAGATTTACCGATGAGAATTTGATCATAATCTTCGTCCCTCCTATGTGAATTACCTTGCTATCTGCCATTGTCTCTGTTTTACATACCGCTCTGGTTGCTACAATGTTTTCCACTTTCTCCGGGCGACCCACCACGCACGTACTCAGAAACTCCATATTTTCTTTACTAGGCACCCAAGCGTCGATCTCTTCCACTCTATCTTTCTCTCTCGTCTTCTCCACATTTCTGGTACCTTCCATTTCATCTCCTGATCTTCCTATGCTTATTGCTTGACTGTAAGTTTTTTCTTTTGAGACAAACGTATTGAAACCTGGTCGTTTTCTGCGCCATTCCACCTTGACCTGCTTTCCCCTGTTTTGATTAACTTCCCAACTCTCCGTCTTCCTGTTCTTGTCTAAAGCCAAAAAGACTTTGATTCTGTCCTTCGTAATCTTTTGATTTTGTTCTATACTACTATACATTTTATACTTTTATAAGTTTATTTGTTTCATTTCTTTTATTGCAGTATTTTCCAAATCATCCTGAAGATAATAAAGTTGTTCTTCTTCCTGTATTACGCAATTGTGAGTACATACAATCGGTACTCGTGTTCCAAGCTTGGTGATCTTGAGATATGTATGGAACTATTGTTAACGAGTAGATAAAGATGAAGATAGTAGTTCTACGTCTAGCATCAAACATCCAACTTAATATTAACTTACAGCTTTGTCCGGAGTCAAAGTGACCCAGTTATGTTACTTTCGGGCTAACATGACTTAGATTTTGGTAGGATGTTCTATATTTCTTTAAAAATTATTTAAGATATGGTAACTTTTTTCACATGATTATGCTTAAAAAATGTATTCATGGGTGATTCCTCATAACTATATAAATAAAAACTTATAGGGTCATGAAACTTATGCCCATTTTACATTTACATATTTTTTAAACTAAGAGTATTAGTAAGTTTACATGTAAATCAATTTAGATATAATTTTTTTATTTGTAGATGATTTAATTATGATTAAACTAACTACTTGGTTGTATAAAAGAGTTTAAAGGTTTCAGAATGTTACAGACGTAGTTTTATGTTCTGTAAATATATAAATATTGTTAAAAAATTTACAAAGATAGATATTTACTCCCTGAAAAAACACCCCTCCCCTTCCAAACCTTAGTTCTCAACCACGCACAAAAAATCCTCTCTATATCTCTTTTTCTATGCAAAAAATTATATAATTCAACAGAAAATTTGTTAATCGTGGAGGGAATTTAATTTCGGTCTCTCTAATGATCAAAGTAGTCTAACTCCGCATTGAATAAAAGAAAAGGTCCGCCAAGTATTTGTAACTTTTGGTTACAAGTGACAATTTCTTTTCTCTTAAGGGTTTATTTTGAAGCAGATGACCAAAACTCAAATCTAAAATCATCTTGACAGATGATTACAAACCTTTATATATGAAATCCGAATCCTTATTTTTGTTATTTCATATTATAATTGGTGATGAATATGTGTTGAAGCATTTAGATTAACAAGATTTGATTTGGTTGTTGATTTGCATATGAAATGTGTTACTACTGTATATTTGCTCGTTTATGAAATAACTACTCATGTTTTGTTAAAAACTAACTTTGTTGAATCATATTATTATTCAAATAGTGCTAAGAAACTATACCCAAAAGATAAGTAGAGGGCATGACAAGAAACGATAACCAATAGAAAACGTTGAAGCTAGTGATACGGAGCAAAAAACATCAATCTCATGTGCAACAAAAACACATAGTTATTGATTGCAAGGTCAATGTTTTTCAAATTTTAAATCCACACAATGACCGAATACAAACATTTTCAAATTCTCATTTCCCTTACAATGACAAAGAAACATCAACATTCAAACCCTTGCCCAAAGGAAACACTTGGTCATTGATTCTAAGATTTTTAATTTGAAGATCCACGCACCAACCAAACACACAAACATTGCGAAAATCCCATTTCCCTTAAAAAATCGTATTTTTGTTTAGGGTTATATTTCTTATTCGATCAATTATACACAAACATGCATTAAACTCATGTGTATTGGTAACCCACGCACAAAAAGAAAGAGAAATAAAAGGTGCGAACTTAATAATATAGTGACAAAGAAAAATCAATCCTTTGTAAATGCACTAAAGAAAAATCAATTCCTGGTGAATCCTCTTATAATCTATGTGTCAAGTATTTGTATCATCTTTTTGCCTTATAAAAACATAAAAAAATAGGAGAAACAAAAAATAAATAAATAAAACAGTCTTGTATAGTAGGTTACTTTATAAAAATTGCACTTGGCACTTAAACTTTGACTGATAAGACAAGCCTATAGTGTTTGAACTTGTTTTATACATGAACTAAACCAATTTATTTTTACTCAGTTTAATGTTTCATAGTTTTCCTATTTTGTGTTTCTAACTTGGTATGGTTTTGGATCGATACAAACTCGTAAATTTAAGATGAAAGATCATATAACCTCTTACTAAATACTTGATCTCATTCATTCTTTCACTCACATGATAAAGACAGTTGTTAAAATCAATTAAAAAATATAAATAAAAATTAATTGGTGGATTCCATATTTTCATGTATCACAGCTTAAGGCCAAGAGTTATATCTTCCATTTTCTTTTCCCTTAACCAATGTCACATCAGCGCCATATCATTGTCTCTCTCATTTCCTTCTTCCTTCCCAAATCAAGTGTCATACCTCTCCTTTAAACTCTTCCCACTATTTTTAATTTATATATTAAAGACTATGTGTGTGTGTGTGATTGGTTGAGAGGGGGGTGGGGTGGGGTTGTACATGCTTCTCGATCGGGCTTCATTACCCGTTTGGCTTACTCGACGGAGCTACCCGATGTCCACGTTTTGGTGTTCCCTGGCCTACTTGATGGGGTGGGGTTGTACATGCTTCTCGATCAGGCTTCATTACCCGTTTGGCTTACTCGATGGAGCTACCCGATATCCATGCATGTTTTGGTGTTCCCCAGCCTACTCGATGCTACCCAAAGGTATCGAGTCGATCATAAGTGTATGGTTTAATAGGTAGAATCATATAAGGATGGAATAACAATTGGAAACTAATTATGATACTCACCATAAGATAATATGTGAAATCCACTAATTTTTTTTCTCGTTTTATCTACTATTTTTTAGATATATATTAATCTTGTAAATAGAAAAATAAGTATAAATAAATAATACATGAGTATATCCCACTCTCATGCAAATTTTCAGTTAAGATTGATACAAGGTTGAGTTTGGTGTTAGAATCGTCACATGTGAACGTGACTGGCGGCTACTTTAACAACTTGGAATATTTATTAATATCCAAAGTCCCTTTAATTACGTGATTAATCAATAAAACCACAAATATTTAATGCATTAGATGTTTCCTTTTTATTTTATTTTTATTTCCAATTTGTTTTTTACATCGATATCAAAATATTATGACACACTTGGTAATAAACTAATTAGTCACAACAAACTAAAAACTGTGTGATAAATTAATAATAAAATATGAGAGAAGTTGCCACCAATCCTTGGTAAAGTTCGTATGAGCATGTAAACTCTTAATTAAGATTGTTACCGCATTTGCAAATAAGTGCAGTAGTTTGCACCAATAGTTATTTTGGTCTACTGTTCTTGTTGCCACAAATCCTTGTTTACGTGATGCTATCATATAAATGTTGAACCTAAATAGCTTTGGCAATTAGAACGCAAACAACTAGAGCCGAGTGACTTTGAAGTTTGAACGCTTATTGCCACTATTCAAGATAAATAAATGTGTTGCTTTGAAAAACATGTAATTAAGAACATGTTTTATATATAATTACTAAATAAAAATGTCATTTTTCTGTGGTATATATCTATCAGAATTTTCTCGGAAAACGGTCCTTTGAACCGATTTTTGACGGAGCATGATCACCAGGAAAATGGGTCACGCTAATCCGCTTACGACGGAATTCCAATGGATTACCGACGAACATAATTTCCGAAGGATTTCCGACAGACTTTTGCGACAAATTTGTGATAGAGTTTCGACATATTTTCGACTAACCTATTTTCCGACGGACTTCCGACAAACTTTTACAACAGATTTCCGACTGAAATTTGCGATAGATTTTCGACAGACTTCTAACTATTTCTCCGACAGGTACCGGTAAAATTTTACTACAGATTTTCAAAGGTATTTTGCGACGAATTTTTGATATAATTTTGCGAGAGGTTTTTTGTACTTTCTCTTTGGAGTCGCTCTTCACAATCTCTCATCTCCGCTCTCTCTTTCTCTTTCTTCTTTTATGCTCGCTCTTTCTCTCTTTTTCTTCTTGTATCTTCTCCAACCTTTGTGTTAACCTTTGCGTCTACAAAACATTGAAAAGTAAACATAATTTCATAAATCAGTTTTATCAATCTTTTCGGCTTACATGGCTCGTTGCTTGATCAAAATATATATTTTGGTTTAGATTTGTTGTTTTGAGTCTTTTATATGTTATTTTTGAGATAAATATGTTATTTCCAAGCTTCCAAGTTCCAATAGCATCTTTTTTTTTTAACGGCAAAATTAGTTGTTAGTAAGTTAGTAACACCAAGTTAGAATAAAACACCATTGACAATGTTTGAACCCTGGACCTCCTAGAAGGCTTTGCCTCCCCCTCACTCTTAACCACTAGGCTAAGAGATCATTGGTAGTTCCAATAGCATCTTTTAGCATTTATTTAAAATTTTCAGCAGTAAACTAAAAAAATCAGCAGATTAAATTCACTTTCAAGAAAAAAAATACACTTCTTAAGAACAATTTTCATACTTTCAGATTTTTTTTATTTTTTGAATGGCTGAACGCACACACCCTCTAATCTACACCTTTTTTCTAATTTTTACACCTTTTTGTCCACGACGAGACTCGAACCCTTGACCTTTGGTCAAGCACCAAAGTGCCTAAACACTTACCGGTGAGCTATAACCCAACTGGCACTTTCAGATTAGATATACTTGTCATCACTATTATTATTTTTTCAGATTAGATATAATTGTCATAACTATTATTATTTTTTCAGTATTAAAGAAATGTTCACCTTTCAACAACATTATTCATACTTCCAACAACTAGTATGTTTTCCTAGCATTAAATTCCATCTTTAATAAAAAGAACTTCTAACCTTAAAATAACTATTAGCCTAAAAAGATAAAATATACATTGTAATTTCTAACATATAAACATTATATAAGCTATAATTCTTTCTAAAGATTCAAAACAAATACTAAGAGCATGACTGGTTTTCAATTTAACAACATGTAACACTATATCTTGCAAGATCATAATTCATGAAGGCTTATTTTAGAAATTTCGATATATAGAACAAGTTATGTAGAATATTATGAAAAAATATATATGTATATATAGGGGAGAGTTCATTTGAGAACTATTATTATTGTAAATACCGCGAGAATCAATCTTGACCCTTAATTAAAACAAATAAATGACTAATAACTTTTGGCGGATCATTAATGACTAATGATTGACTCATTAATGAGTATTTTCGAAATTTATGTCAATCTAATAACGATTCATCCACCTGAATGCAAATCGCGGTTAGGTAAATATATTATGACCAAAATGTCCCTACTAAATAAAATTAATGGTGGTTACAAATAGTACTTGTGGTATTCGCAATAAGAATGATTATTCAATGAACTTATCCATGTATATATAATACATGTTTATACAACAACACTCACACACTCATTAACATACTCTTAAATCTACACATTGTCCACTATGGGACTATGGGACTTAAACACGAGACCTTTGGGATACACCTTAAACCTGTTAAGTATTGTCACACATCGAACGAGTTTGACTCCGTAATGTTATATAATAAGGGTAACTAAATTGACCTTCAAATTATAAGAGAGCATGCTAACAAACTAAGCTACCACACATATATTTTCACTTCCGTAAAATGTAGTACTTAAATAATATGGGCATAATGGCATATTTAAAAAAACCGTGAAATAAATAGTAACAATGGCGCACGATTAGTACTTGGCTATTGTATATTTTTATAAATGAATCAAGAGAGGTAAATTTCTATTTAAGGACCTCCAAGAGAGAAATCGTATTCGGTGGGAAAATGTGTACAACAAAAGGAAAGAGACCAGTGGCCAACTGGGTATTGTCAATGCACATATTATAAGCTTTCGTTATATCATTTGTACCCTGTGCAGAATAACTTGTAACCGGAAGATAGGAAGGTATCAAAGGTATGATAGCGTAGATGTAATTGTAAGATTGATTTTTGAGTTGAATAAAAATTTATACTAGAAAAGGTAATAAATAAAGTTTACATGTTAAGAAATATGTATGTAAACAATATTTGACAATTTTATAACTTGATTATTAATGTTAACTTATAGTACAAGTGGCTTAGGTGAAACAATTTTAACATTTAATAACTATTCTACGAAATTTACGAAATTTTCAAAATATATAAAGTGTACTATCCGGTTTAACTAAATTGTAATCATATGGGTAGTTTTATAAAATCTATTTTTTATATAACAAATCTATAAAACTCTTTTGTTTGTCAAATGATAGCATGACATTGTTTAATAATGTGACACTAGTAGGTTAATGATGTGGTGATAAGTTGTTAGGGCAATTATTTGCATAACAAAATGTAAAAATGTTAGTTACATTATTTTCTAATAAGACATATAATCACAATTAATTTAGAGTTACATTCATTCTAGTTAGATTCACCTAATCTAAAACACCATTAAGATTTTAAAGGAGGTTAAAAATAACATATGAAACGGTTTTGACATACAAATTCAAACATCCCCCAATGTCAAACTCAATAATTATAAAAACTAAAATTGTGCAAGGAGCAAGGACATCTATGGTATTAAAAATACAACCGACATATCACAAGATTTCTCCACTCTACTTGCCTTAATTAATTATCAAAATGTCTTCTTTTACCTTTTATTACTTGTCTGTGATGTGATATACCTGCTCCCTCACTCTCACACTCCCTCCCCCAAATCTTCATCTCCATCTTCACTTGAATCTTGAAACCCAACACCAAAAATGGGTTCAGTTTCTTTGAAAATCGGTGATGGAACTGCAAGATTCAAGAGCGCCTCCGTCTGTTCATCGGCCGTACATATTCTCATGATATTCTCAGTCATAACCACAAATCTATTTGCTTTATACGCCTTCACTTACTCCCCAAAACCTAATCATCACCACTTCCTTACTCACCATCATACCCACAAGAACATATCTTTAATCTCAGAACAAGTTTCTTTGATCCTCAGAGAGATCGATTCTTCCCAAAAGAAACTTGCCCAGATGGAAAAACAGCTTCTTGGATACGAAAGTATTGATCTTTCAACACCCAGTATCCCAAACGAGTTAAAGCTCTTTCTACAAAGAAATCAGCTTCCTTTAGGTAAAGATTCAAGAACTGGGATCACAGAGATGGTGTCATCTGTGGGGCATTCTTGTTTTAAATCGGTTGATTTTCTGTCTCAATATATGAATTACAAGCCTAATGGAGCTTGCCCAGATGATTGGAGTCTCTCACAGAAGCTGATTTTGAAAGGGTGTGAGCCTTTGCCCAGAAGAAGATGCTTTGCTAAATCAATTCCTAAGGTTGGTCTTCACCCTTTTCCTCTTTCACTTTGGAGAAATGTTAGTGAAAAGATTTATAGTTGGAGTGGTCTTGGATGCAAGAATCTGATGTGTTTAAACAGCAAGAAATTGAATAGGGATTGTGCTGGTTGTTTTGATATAACTAGTGGAAATGAGATTCAAAGATTTGTGAAATCTAGAGGCAAAAATGATTTCTTGATTGATGATGTTTTAGGTTTAGGAAGTGGTGGGATTAGAATTGGGTTTGATATTGGTGGTGGATCTGGTACTTTTGCTGCTAGAATGGCTGAAAAAAATGTGACCGTAGTTACTGCAACTCTAAACATTGATGCCCCTTTTAATGAATTCATAGCTGCTAGAGGTATTTTCCCTTTGTACCTAAGTTTAGATCACAGATTCCCATTTCATGACAATATTTTTGACATAATTCATGTTGGAAATGGTCTGGATATCGGTGGCCGACCTGAAAAACTTGAGTTTTTAATGTTTGATATCGATCGGCTTATTCGGCCTGGTGGGTTGTTTTGGTTGGACAATTTCCTTTGTTCTAATGATGAAAAGAGGAAAGATTTGACCCGTTTGATAGAGCGGTTTGGGTACAAGAAACTCAAATGGGTTATTGGAGAGAAGATTAATGGTTCAGGGAACTCTGAGGTTTACTTATCTGCTGTTCTTCAGAAGCCAGTAAGAGCTTGAAGCTTCTTTCAAGTGGTTAGTCACTAGTGTTCATGGTGGTTTTAATCTATTATATATTTGTGAAATTTTGATTGAATTTTTATGGTTACATAAATTTAAATTCCTTTTAGAATGCGAAATAAGTGAATTTTTCGTATACCCTATAGGATGGAACTTGGTTCAGAATATGGCTTTGTACTCTAGAACTGTTGATTAAGTAGCCGATTTTAATACCAAGTTAGATTATCTTGAACTTCTATTTAACTTCTTGTTGATGATAAGTTATCGGTTCAAGTCTTATTGTGAAATCCTTAAATGCAATGAAGCCTCTTATAATTTGGAGACCGTAGCATGCAAGTTAGCCATGGTGCACTAAATCAGTCGACCCTTGTGATTTGGTTGCCTTTGGTGTGCAAGTCACGTCTCATTGCAAGGGCTAGTGAAAATAAATTTCGGATGTATAGTGCTTAATTGTAGTTGACTGTTGGCCTTTTGAGATGTGTAACTGTTAAGAATTAATTTACGTAATCTTTGATTTTTGATATGCTGAATGCTTATTACTTAATGCATTATGAACTTACATTATGTTGACAAGATCACAAGAATTAAATGGTTGTAGAGAAACAATTGTAATAGATCTTTAGTAAATTTGAGTTTATCAAACATTTCAAGTTTAGAACTGCAACTTCTGCAAAAAATTAATTCTGGTCTGAACACATTTTTAGATCTCATTAATGATAATGATATGTGGTCAATGCGGTACTATAGTTTTTTGTTTTTGTTTTTATTAAAGTAACAATATCCAAAGTTGCAAAATAAACACTTAAACCAAAGAATGATCATTGTGTATCCTTTAAATATATGCTTTATTTATGCCATAGTTCATATGAATAGCTTGTTGGTTTAGTAAATACTACTGTTAAGCAAATTGCTGGAATCATCTAAATGTCACAATCCTTTTGTTTATTTCCTTAGACTCATTCCATGCTCATGCTTGAATTGAAGGATCATAGTTGTCTTGATCCCATTGGCATTAGGCTACTCACCATGATTATGCTTCTTAAATATGGCAGTTTTATGCTTCATCCTAGCGACAATGTGCCATAGTCAATAGTATCCGGTGGTTTCATTTCATGTAATAAAGTGAGGCCTCGTATTACATGCATATCGGTTAGCATTAGCCTATCTACTTATATACCTTTATATTATCTTGCATACATCATCTTCGACTTCTATTTTACAACTACTTGTCACCGCTTCTAGTAATGAGCTGTTACGACCGGCTTTGGATTATCTAATTTTTTTTCTTGAGATATGCTACATGAAGTAAAGAGTCTTTTTACTATGCTATTAGAAATATGCTACTAAAATTCTTCACTGTGCTCACATGTTTAATGGCAAGTACCGTGAAACTTCGACCAATCGACACACATTCCAAACCTAGTCCAAGCCTTCGTGCATCGCATATTCTATTTCAAATCGAAGTCTTGATGGTGTTATTTTTATGTCACAGTTTAGGTCAATATGAGTTTGGGACATAGTCTTGTATTTGTTATATAATTCTCATCAATGGGAAATCTTACTTGATGGGAAAATATTGCATCAGGATTAGTTGGTTTTAATGATTTATCTTAGCTTGTCAATTACTATATACTTTATGTACCTGACTAATGGTTGGTCAGCGCGGCCATTATCAAGTTTTATTTTGGACGTGTTAGTGTTTTTATTGTTAAGGTTGAGGTTGGTGTGTTTCGAGTTTACCAGGTGTCTCTCCTCATGTGGTTTGCGAGTTTCGGTTTAGTTGGTCGGATGTGTCTCTTGTGTTGGATATCTCGGGCTTAATGTGACATTAATCGGGTAAAATATCTTATATTTTGGTTAAATTTTCTAACTTTTTACTAGATTTTCTGAATATATATATTAGCCTTTCAAAAATAAGTTATATTTATTCTTTCGTTATAACCTAAACTATATGATATTTGTTAATACTCTCCTTTCCAATGAAGAAGGCCCAATCATATCAAAAAGAATTTTTTTATCAATTGCCCACAGGCCCAAACTGTTATTTATTTATTTATATTTTTTAAGTACTTTGAGTAATTTATTTATTTGGAGTTTGTTTTTCCAAAACTAAAACTTTATCATTTAAAGAAGTTTTTTTTTTAATATTTATTTTCTAATGGAAGCTTAAATTTTCTATATTTCTCAATACGTTAATTGTGAAACCTCTCTTGGAGTGAAGTCTGAGGAGTGTTACGTCAAATTTATTACCATCTGTCCAAGCCAACATACAAGATGTTTTATTTTTTTTTCTACTTAATCTTGATAGATGCTTATTATTGAAATGAAATTATCTTCCAACCCCTCTATCTTCTTACATTTTTAGGATGTTATTTAATTATAGAGAATGATAACCAAAACGTTTGGATACGATTAAAAAATGTGATTTTAGTTTTCAAAATAGTAACCTTATTTCATGTATAGAAAGTTAAAACACAATTAAAAGTTAAGTATAAAATTTTTGAGAGGTTAACTAAAAAACATTATTCATACCATTTTAAATAACTAAGGTTTTTTTTATTTGTCTACCTCTAAAAACCGTAGTTATTATTCTTCTTTAATTATTGCAAAAATGTTTATTCATAACAATTATCCTATGATACTAAAAGTAAAACAGATTTCAATGTTGGGCTTAACTAAAGATCTTGACCAATTTTTTTTTTTACGTTTTTGGTTAAGAAGAGATTTGACTTTCTATAGTAATTATTTAGCAAGTAATATAGATTGGTCTAAATACCATAGAGATGTAGAATTTAATTTTAGTATATATATATATATATGGGTTAAAAGAATAAATTTTGACTTTAAAGGAATGAATATTGTTACTTTATATTTAGAGTTGTAAATCTTCTTATTTAATATTGTATTTCTTTTGTTCTGTTTTGAATCACAAGTATAACTACTTTTCTAAACACTTTTATAAAAACGCTGATTTTGGTTGTACATAAAAACTACATCTTCGGTTAGTAATGTTAAACATATTATTGTTGAACAAAACACACATACATGCACCATTTGAGGAAATACATAGTGAACATTTTATAAAAAATTATAAAAATAAAGTAATAACATCATATCACATTTTTTTAATATATATTATAGATTAACGAGTAAAGATTAAAGATTAATATTATGCTATACTATATACTACATCATATTATGTTTGAGATATCTAAATCGTTAATAATAATAATAATAATAATAATAATAATAATAATAATAATAATACGATTTAACAATAATAATATTAATTATAAATCTACATTACAATATGTTAATATATTAAAATTATTATATATATTTTTAAATAACAAGGTGATTTTTATAAATTATAAGAAAAGCTAGTAAAGTGCTAGAGTTACAACAAGATATAATTATTATATATGGTAATAATAAACAATACGTAGTAATAGATGATTACTGATGGTTTGTAGTTTATAGTTTTGCTAAATTTTGATCATTTTTTTGTGTTTGTAGTATAGCTTTTTCGCCATTGCCAAATGCCAACAAACACCATATAAAATAAAATTTGAATTTAGCTTCCTTTCCTTAACAAAGAAAAAAAATTACAATAAATAAATTAGGAATATGAAAATCATCACATTCCTACAAATATTACAAATCATAAAACATAGTTGTAGTTACGGTGTAATTAGTTAAACTGTATTGCTAGTGTTAATTGATCCTATTATATTATATTTGCTAGTGTATAGTTTAAATTATAAATATAATCGCTTAATATGATGTGTTGTATGCATGTAGTTAAAGATGTTATTATATCATTCTACTATTTATTTTTACTTATCTTTACATACTTATTGGATTAAGAGATGTTAAAATAAAAGAAAAATGTAGAAAAATGATAGAATTTAGATATTATAATCTAACGAGATAATAATAAAATAAAAGAATTTATCAAAAGGAAATAGGATTTCTTACGTAGTTAATACTTTTTCTTAATTATATTCAAATTAAAAGAGTTAAAAAAGGAAAAAGCAAATAAAGACGTGGCACTATCCCCATATTTGAAAATCAAACCACTGTTTCCGGGATTTTGGCATGACTTGCACTCAAAACTCTACAAAACCCCCCCTCACTTATCCCCTACCACTCTCCTTTCCTTCACACTTCACATAACATAACACCGCCATGTCCACACCACTTTGTTCCCTACACCACCGACGATCGCCTCTCCTCTGATCTGCCGTCCCTTCTCCCACTGTTTCCATTTTCTCCGACCACCACGTCTGCTATCTGCACACAAACTCAAAACAAGGTATTTCCACCATCCTACGTTCTCATCTTCCTCTGCTCAATAAACACGTCTCTCGTTCGATTTTCTGCTAGCAATTTTTCATGAATGTGTATGTTTCGGTGATGATTTTCATGAACTGTCGTTTACACGATTATAATCGTGCTTAATTGTATATTAGAGATGAACATTTAAATTATACTGGTTAAAAACCTCGAGATCTGCGTGATAATACCGTTTATCTGTCGTTGTGCTTATTCTAATTCTTCTTCTCCATCTGCCATACTCTTTTCAAATCCATATGCATTTGTTGATTTATATATTCAATTCGTGTTGAAGCTTGGAATTGTAGGTTTTACGCGCATTAAATGTGGTACATTGCTTGGCCGGTATTTACCGACACACATGAACAATTATTTAATGGATTAATAACTTTATCTATAGGCAATTATTATACATCAGGTTTAGCCGTACAATAATTATTTCTGGCTTGTAATTCTTGGAAGCATTGGTTCACGCATTGTGCAGGTTATAGGGCCGGCTAATTTGATGTTGCCTTTAAGTTACTCAGACTGCAACGCCAACGTCGAAGGATTTTTGTCTTCGTCGTCGTCGTCGGAACAATCGCGACGGAGCAGAAGCAGGTTCATCAGTAAGCCTTCATGGCTGCTACTCTCCATATCTGGTGCGGGCCCTTTTCCCTAGCTTTTTTGTCAACTCGCTTGAAATAATTGTGATTTGTGCTGACATTTGGTGATCATATTCTTGGAAACTGGATTTGTAAAGCTTAAAGTAGAAAAGGAAGTGAATTAGATTGCAAATTGAGGTTTCGGTCAAAACTACTTGATAATACATGTTTAAACATTTGGGTGATTTTATTTAGATCTTTTTTAAATTTAAATTGACCTATATATATGATATATGAAAGTATATAACTTATATCGTAAACTGTAATTAATTACCAATGATCTAGAGTGAGGGTAGTCAAAGCCTTCTAGGAGGTCCAGGGTTCAAACCTTGGCAATGGAGTTTAATTCTAACTTGGGGTTTACTAACTTACTAACAACTAACTTTAGCACAGAAACCTTAATTCTTAGAAGTTGTTTGGGATTTGATTATATTTGGCTCATAGCTTACAAATTGGGGATCACAACAGTGACAATACGAATAACTAAATACTGAAATGAAATGGATATTAACCTCATTATCTAAGTGTTTTTTAACTCCAATAGTATAACATCTGCTCAGTGATTTTAAATATACACGTAAACGATAAACAATACATGTGTTCCAACTATTTACAGTTGTTCTTCGGCAACACTTTTACAAGTGGCTAAATGTTGTTGATAATAGCATTTTGTCTACCATGACGTATAGACGAAGAGTTAAACATTAAACATTATTTGGTGTATTGACAAGAGGGTAAATAAGTAAATGGTGGGTGTTTGAAGCTATTTGGGTCGAAGCTTTCTGTTAAGATGTAACCCGAATGCTGTGTTCTCGAGTTAGTTTTTGGAAGGAAATGGGGGGAAGAGAAGGAAACTATTAATGTTGTGTGTTCTTGAATTTTTTTATAGAGGGAAAGGGAAGGAAAGGAGGGGGAAGGAGGGTTTATTTTGTTAAAAAATCATCCTCTAAAAAATAGGTGATTTAGAAGGAAAGGGTTTCTCCTTCCTTTTCCTTCCAACTTAAAAACACAACTATATCATTTCTTTTATTTCCCTTTACTTTCTTCCCCTTCACTTTCCTTCTTTAACACTGTGTTCCCGAGTTAAAATCAGGAGAGAAAAAAAAAGATTTAGGAAGGAAAATAAACTTAAGTTGTGTTCCCAAGTTTTTTTAGGAGAGAAAAGAAAAGATTTTGAAAGGAAAATTCTCTCTTATTTTCTTTCCAGATTTTCCTTCCAATGTAGGGAATTTTGGAAGGAAACAAAATAACACTTAAAATTCCACTTTTCCTCTAATTTTCTTTCGAACTCAGGAACACACAATCACAAAAACATTTCCCTTACTCTTCTTTTCTCTTCTCTCCTTAATTTTCTATCCTTTCATTTTCTTTTCACATGTAACTGTAAAACACAGCGTAAAAAAGGGGCGGAAGGCCTGGGGTTACGCTTTGGGTAAATTAGCTACACCCATACGACCTTGGGTTGTACAAGAAGGCTTTCTATCCCTACCCCTCTCTATCTCTCTCTTTTAATATCTTAATATATAACATAATAACAAAATAAAACGTAATATAATATTGTGTTAAGATTATATTAAATTTTGTGTTAGAAGGGTTAGGAAGTGGAATGTTATTATCGGTGAGACTAATAAAATAGAACTCTTGGCTTTGTCTAGGATAGACAAGTTTCTTATTTGGTAGGCCAAAAACATAGTTGTGTATTTGACAAGACCAAGCATTACCTAATACACAATAAGAAATTTGTTATTTGATAAGCATCCAATGTTTTTAATAATATATTATCTTATTATATTCTTTTAGTAATAATATTAATTAATACAGGAGAAGGTGAAAAAAAAGAATTATTAGATTTTATATCACGGTTACGAGAATAAATTATAAATTTTCTTTTAATACAAATAATAATTCGAAGTAAATGTCATAGCAAAAATAGCAGCTGGGTTGCATTAATATTAATATAAAAATAGGAAGTGATTTGTACACGACATAAATTAGTCATACATAATAAAAGTTGATTGTTTGGACTATTATACCCTTAAATTTATAGATTAGAATAAAAGTTATTGAATAGATGAGGATATAAAAGTCATAATTATTATGTATTACTAATTTGTTTTGTGTACAAATCATTTTCAAAAAAAAATAATAGAACATGAGTTTTCCCACCTGATATAGTAAACAAAGCACGTGAGTATGAACGGCTGGGATTGTCCAGAGGTAATTTGCTTGAATTTATTAGTTTTGACAAAGAAACATCTTCTCATTATGTCTTGTCTTGTCTTGTCGTATAAAGTTTTGAGCTTCCCTTTCAGTAGGGGTTGAAATAGGACGACACTGCAGGACTGCAATCCTATTAATTACCCGCGATATACCCGGGTTTAGTAATTTTACCCTTCTTCTTAACCTTGGTTAGTTAACATGTGACATGTGATTTAAATTTGTTATATCTTTTAATAAATTTTTTTTGAAAATAGTCGAACTTAAATGAGTTAAATCTAAATGAGCTGGCTCGAGTGCTCGACTCAATGTCCGGAACCCGCTCATATATATGGTCATAGTTGATGAGAATGATATCAAATAGTAGTCATAAGATTCACCTTGAGACGTTGGAAAAAGCAAATATTCTTTTAGACGCTGGGGAGAATCTTTTGTATATGAAACTTAGTTTTGAATAGATTTGGGAGGGAGTGATTTACTGGACTATATATAATATACCCGTACGCCAAAGATTGTTTTACGTATTGTCACTTTCAACCTGTTCTTTTCTTTTCAATTCCAAAAGTAATACGATTCCAAGAATTAAATCAAAAGGAGCTGTCAATGATCCAACTCTTTTTTCTCATTAATGTTCTTGTCTTGTGAATTTTCAAAACCTTTTATCTTTTTTAATTTTCAAAATTTGAAATGTGCTTTTTTTTTTGTATTTGTCTTCTACCCTTTTTCTTATTTGTTCTTTTGCTTTAAATCGGTAACATATTTCCATCATAGTTTTTTCTTGAAACAAGAAAAGAAAATATAGTAATAACTAAAAACAGCTGAACATATTTCCATCATAGTTTTTTCTTGACTACATGTTATTACGGTTTGATATCCTTCTCGTCATTTTTTAGTATTTTCCTATGTTATATCTATACTACATTATAAAGCATTTAACTTTCTCTCTCTTAAAATTTCTAAGACTATTTAATTTTAAGTAGTACAAGTTTTTATGCTTAAGATACAAACACTTAAAGCAATAGCCTAACCAATCATTCTCTTAATTATCTCAACTAATTTAAGTCAACTATTACTTTAATAAATCATTAAACATCACAATAACTATCTAATTTGACTAAGTTACTTACATCAATACAATTCTAAGGCTATAGTATATTTTTTTCTAATTATTTATAATAATATTTTTTTAATTGTTTTTCAAAAATATTTTAACAACTAATAAAATGGTTGATTGTAAGAAAAGTAAAAAAATTAGAAAAAAGAGACAAAACATGGATATGTTGACTAACACCGCATTTCACACATCATACCCTACTTTCAAAATCAAATATGTTGTTGAGCACAAAGTATTGTCATCGCCGTCGCGTTGCGCGGTTGCAATGCTAGTGTGTGTGTGTATATATATATATATATATATATATATATATATATATATATATATATTAAAGTATGTGCAAAATTTTACGTAACGTACCGGCATAGTTGCATTATTGTAATGTTTTAGGTTGTTTTGTGACAATTAATTTTACTTAACATTTTACATTATCTTGTCTAATAACTGTCAAATATTGTTCAACATTGAACAAGTGTTACTTTGTAACGTGCTTGTCTGCTTGACAAGAGTTTTGTGTAACTCTACTCGTTGCCATTTGGTTATGAGTTGAGTAAGACATACCTTTATTGAGCACATTGCAAAGTTAAATCCATCCAATATGAGACTATAGTCAATAACAATTTTCCGTTATCCTAAAAATCTAATATTAAATTAAATCATCAAAGTAGGTATTAGACTATTATCATACATTAGGGCATAACGATAGATTTTACGTGTTTGGAAAACAGACATGGAGGATAAAATTCAAGCAATCAATGGAGAATACAAGCCAGACACATTTGGGGAACGTGCAGACTTCTACTACCGAAAACGTCCCGAACTCCTTGCCTTACTCCAAGACCTCTATAATCGTTATCTATATTTAGCCGATCGTTACACTCGAACCCTCTCCAAACAACAACAACCAGCACCACCTCATCAACATGTACATGAACAAGAAGAAATATGTGACAATAATCCTGATCATTCTGATTATCCCGAAAGCTCACTTTCTTACCAATCTTCAGTCCATGCACAAAGACCCGATACCTCTGAGTTAGTAGTATCAGAGCTCGTTATGAAGTTTGTCGAGTATGATATCATTGTGGATGAGCTACAAAGTATGGAAATGATTCAGGTATTAACTATTAAATATCATACAAAATTTAAATTATTTAACCCGATTTTTTATCTTCAATGTGTTTGTTGCTCACAATTACTTTTGTGTTTGCAGGAAGAGTCTAGGAAGAAGATCGAATTACAAAAAAGTTTACTAGAGGTATTGGAATCGGAGCGTGTAGTTTTAAGTAACGAGAACTCCCGGCTAGCATCAGAGTCATTGTTCATGAAGCGTAAGGCGGGTGAGCTTGCAAGGTGCGTGTTACTGGAAAGAAGCGAAGATCATCGCGTGTTTGTCCTGAGTCGTAAAATCGACGATCTTCAAGGGCAGATTTACGAGTTGGAGAAGAGAAACAAAGAGTATTATGATAAGTTAGTGAAGCAGGAAGTTGAAGGAAACAAGAATGAAGGAAAGAAGAACATAAGCATAAGTATAAAGAGGCTGATGGTGAAAAACAATGGTGGTGGTAGTAGCAGTAGCATTAGCTGGAGTGGTGAAGATGAAACAGGGTGTTCGATGAGCAGTACAAGTAATAGCAGCAGCACATGTACAAGTCTAGCACAAGTGATGAAGGAGAAGAAGAAAAAGAAAGAATATCCACGTGGGAGTGAGGGTGGGAAGAAAGGTTATGGGTGGTGGGACCGGGTGAAGAAGTTTGATATGTTCATGTGCGGACCACATCTTGATGCCGCTTGCTGATAATCTTACCAAGTGATACGATGGATATGAGAGTGGGTAACTAGTAGTAGTAATTAGCCAGTTACCGACTTACCGTGTGTATGGAATGTTTTTACCTTTTGTTAAATGTTTATCTAACTTTTCTCAAAGAAAAGAATGCTGAAAAACCGACCATGGTATTGTTGTAATTACTAGTCATTTCTGCTGAAATTAAATTAGTATTTTCTCCATCATCAATCGATGCTGAAATTAAATTAGTATTTTCTCTATCATCAATCGATGCTGAAATCAAACTTCTGAAAATAGTGATAAATATTTTTATCTAGTTTATATTGATTTTCTTAATGAAAAATTTATGTAGAAAGCAAGTTGGTAATTAGGAAAACGGTCAAAATATAGTAGTTATGAGGAAAGCAGTCACAGTATTACAGCAAAACTAGGGTAGAAAATTAAGCCATACCCAAGATTTCACCACAGGCTGCAGACGCAAATGGTAGAGTGAGCATGTTAACCAATAATCAAATTAACTTGTATGATTTCTTCATCTTCAATTTCGATTTGATCGTAGCCCAAATCCCATGCTTATCATATGAAGTTATTGGATTCTGAGATTAAGCTATCAAGAAGAAAAAAATTTACATTGATGAATATAGCTAGGATGTATATATATATATATATATATATATATATATATATAGACAAAAATTCATGCGAGAACCGTTGTTAGCGCGAGAACCGCGAGAACCAATCTAAGCCGTCTAA
Organism: Pulicaria dysenterica; assembly: GCA_947179395.2. NCBI lineage: Eukaryota > Viridiplantae > Streptophyta > Magnoliopsida > Asterales > Asteraceae > Pulicaria > Pulicaria dysenterica. The sequence goes on along the minus strand of OX359288.1, from coordinate 107,898,062 downwards.
TTCCCCCTCCTTCAATGTCATTGCCCACCCATGAATTCCTCACATGCACCCTGCCACACCCTATCCCTCCACGCTCTCCATCTATGATACTTCCCATATCCAAGGAACGACTGAGATTGGTTCTCGCGGTTCTCGCACTAACAACGGTTCTCGCATAAACCCTCCCCTATATATATACTAGTTTATTGCCCCGTGCACGAACGAGTATTTCAAAAGTGGATTTGAGATATTAAATTTTCAAATAAACATAATGCAATAAATGAAATAACACCGTAGACTTACATATGTCATAATGCTTAACAAAAAATAACTAAATTTTTTGAAGCACTTTTTTGTAAACCAAATTTGTTGTTTTGTTTGTAACATTACCACTGTTATCAAAAATTTAAACTTTTAATATTTTTTCACTTTTAACACGTGAAACGACAACATACAATTGACCATGTATAAACATAAGTTTCCTGATGAATAAAACAACTTTTGAAAGTGACTATCCTTGACTTTTGTTAATCGTAATAGCAAAACACATCATCAAAAAAAATTGTCTTCTTTAGCTAACTACCTACACTAATAATATAGTTTTATGACCATCAACAACACATATCTTTACATCTCTGAATTTAAATTTTAAATATATAATACATAATCTTTTAATGATACATCTTATTTTGAACCATATTTATAAAAAATTTCATACATCTTTTTAATAAGATTGAAAATACGTCAAAATCAATAACTAAACACTTTGAATATCATATTTAATTTGACCACTCAACTCATCACTATAATCCCAACAAATCCACTTAACTCACTACTATTAATAGATAACAAAAAATTAAGAATATACTAACTTAAAAAAAGTGTCATATTACAATAAAATTTATACCAAAACGTAGATAAAAATGAGACGGTCGTAAATATATAATTATTTTTTCTCTAAACAAAATATATAAAAAGTTACTAAAAATAATTTATAATAAGCTTATAATTAATTACATTAATATACAATTTTTATATAACCCACTCATAATTTCTTAAAAACCCCTCACATGTCTTATAAAAGTCTCTCATAATTTTCATCCAGCCCCCTCCTAATTGATTTCAAAATTGAATTCCGATCCACATTAACCTAGGATTGATTAATTTTGAAATTAAAAGTTGTGATTGGTTGATTGAGACTCAATTTATGGTTATTTTTAGAAAATTTGCATGTCTTATATATATATATATATATATATATATATATATATATATATATATATATATATATATATATATAGGGAAGGGTTCATGCGAGAACCGTTGTTAGTGCGAGAACCGCGAGAACCAATCTCAGCCGTTCCTTGAATATGGGAAGTATCATGGATGGAGAGCGTGGAGGGATAGAGTGTGGCAGGGTGCGTGTGAGGAATTCATGGGTGGGCAATGACATTGGAGAAGGGGAATTGGACGGCTTAGATTGGTTTTCGCGGTTCTCGCGCTAACAACAGTTCTAGCATGAACTTTTGTTTATATATATATATATGAATATAGAGGAGGGTTCAAACGAGAACTGTTTTTCGTACGAGAACTGCGAGAACCAATTTAAGCCGTTCCTTGGATATGGGAATTTCATGGATGGAGAGCGTGGAGGGGATCAAGTGTTGCAGGGTGCATGTGAGGAATTCATGAGTGGGCAATGATATTAAAGGAGGGGGAATTGGACGGCTCAGATTGGTTCTCGCAGTTCTCGTTTGAACTTTTGCCTATATATATATATATATATATATATATAGGATAGGGATCTAGTAAAACGAATTTTATAGTACTAAATGTAAGGAGAAATCTCAATCATAGGATCTCTCCAAAAGTAAAAAAAAAAGTCAACATAATACATAAAATTCGGATATTAAAAAAGTTAGAAAATGATAGAATGGTAAAATCTTTCTAATATCTGGAACAGTTTCTGAAACAGAAACCCACGGTTAATCATCCCCAAAATACAACCATTTTCATCATACCGATTTTCATCATCACCACCATCTCTGATGCACAGTTTACAACCATTTAATGCACAAAAAATACAACCATTTAGGCACAGAATACAAAATCTTGATTCACATAAGGCATTGTATGAACAAAATACAACAATTTTTGATGCATAGAAAGCAAACTCGCATACTTCTGTAAGTCAGATGCACATAATACACTTAGGTCACCACCACAATAATCGCATCAGGGTTCTGTTCATCTGAATAGTAGCATCTATATGATCCCGAAACTGATAGGAAAAAACGGGGACAAATAAACCGCTACAATTGAATAACGTAATGCACAATACCGTGGTGGTCGGCGACTTCACAGAGCCGGCGACGGTTTCAGTGCTGGTGTTCGGAATAAAATCAGATGTTGGCGGTGTTGGGAATCAAACAGCAGCGGTTCTTCACAGAGCCAGTGATGGTTTCAGCGCTGGTAGTCGGCGACGGCTTCACATGCAGTGCTGATGCAGAGGCGGTGGTGATGCAAAGGTGGTGATCGGAGCAACATCAGATGTTGGCTGCGATGAGAAGTAAGCAGCAGCGGTTCTTCATATGTCCGGCGGCGACGGCAAAAAGCAATCCGGCTGAGACCGGCGGCTAGTAGAAGCAGATAAACGGAGAGGAAATGACTATCAGTCTGATAGTATCAGAGGCGATTGATGAAGGGAAGAGTCACGCCTCTCGATTGGGGTTTCTGCAGGCGGCGCTCATAGATGTGTGGAGAGATATTTCATATTTTAGGGTTTGACTATCACATTATCACACTATCACAAGAGACGTGGGGAGAGAGATTCCATCTATTTAGGAAATGAAATGATTTTCCTAAATTACCCTCAAAACTAAAAAGACACGTGTCATTTTAATATTTCACCCTACTCTTTTTATCTTAATATTTTTTTATTTGAACTCAACTCTCTCTATCTGTCTCTCTCTCTCTCTCTCTCTCTCTCTATATATATATATATATATATATATATATATATATATATATGAAAATAGCTTGATTAAGTTATTCGATTCTGATGTATATATCTACAGTTATTTGATTCTGATTTTGATAAGTAAGGAGTTACCAAAATAAAACTTGTTATTGAGATCACTGTAGAAAAATCGGATCATCCCGGTTAACTGATTATATAATTTTTCTAACTCAAGCCTCAATATTCGCTTTGAAAATGTAGCATGCCTTAATCTAAGTAGAACCAAAATGCAATAACAGCCCACCTCAAGACAGATTTGGCTATAACTATGGCTCAAAAGCTGTCTAGAAATGGAGGAGTTTGAATGATTAAGGTATGATATTCGTTGATATAGTAGCTCAACAAAACTTTTCTCTACTGAGCATAGATAAAACCGGCTGCTAATGGTGGATGATTTAACATAAATCTTGGCAGCATAAATAATCCAATGACCCATCAGCAATGATAGAACAGCAAAAAGCTTTACTCACAAGCAGCCTAAGTTGAAAAGCACAAGATTTACTTAGTTATTTAAGAATCTTTTGCAAATCGATCAATATAAAACAAAGAGTAGTTACCTTCTTTGATCTTGTCTAGAGCAGAAATAATAGTTTCTCTGAACATACCCAACAAGTAATTAGGGGAAACATCAAGATTAGGCATCAACTTTTAAGATGTAAATGAAGAAACCCAGAATGATTTCTTTATCAATTGATCATCTGTGTTTATATGTTGGTTGTTCAATGTAGTACTAATGTGAGTAGGGTCATTGATTGCTACAATGAAGTTAATTAATGGAGTTGAGAAACATATTTGCATGGACTGTTGTATATATAGTTGGGAATTTTGATCCAATTTTTCTTTTCATTTAATTTATGTATTTAACTTCTTTTACATTTAGGGCATTGGTATATAGTGGGAAGAATTAAAAAATAAATCTAATACTATTAAGACACAATGTAAGTATATATTGATTATCATTTATTTAGGTGTAGGTTCATCCGAAATGTGAGTTATTGAAAACAACACTATTGCCTTATCCCGACCTCTGTGCAACCTTATTTCAGACCGATGACAACCCTTTTGCTGAATTAAGCAATAGCGTAATCCGTAACAGTTTTATTTTATTTTTTATTTTTATATTTTGTTATGTTAATTAAGCAATTAGTGTAACAATTTGATTTTATTTTTGAATTTTATATTTTGGATATTGAATATTAATGATTTAAACTATAACTTATCCAATAAGCCTTTTGCAGATATGAAATAAAACCTTAACAACTTATGTCATCGATGATAAACATCTTAGTAAAACCGACAAAAAAGTTTTTGAATTTTAGTTAACCAATATTATTGTTTTGTTCTAGTTATGCACAGAAAAAGGAACCGTCCAACTTAGATTTATAACATAGTTTTTTTTTTTTTTTTGTAATTAATGTCTACCTTCATCTACACAATGAATTCTTTGTTTTATGTTTGTTAAGCCAATTAATGTGACAACCAATTTATTTTTGCTTAGAATCTCGATATATTTTACGTTTTTGCAATATTGTCGCTATAATGTTGTTATTTGTTGCTTATGATGTTATTAGGTAACATGCATTCCATAATTTTTATTAACTAATTTCTTTTTTTTAGGATTATTCATAATTTCATATGTTAGATTATATGTTATTCCTATTGTTCTTTTGAGCACATTTATTTACATATTAGCTTAATATAAATTGTTAGTCGAGATTAACCGTTTCATTAACATAAACTGATAACAATAATCAATCGGCCATTCTTTGCATTATCCGAAAGGTTTGGTTACGGGCCTTAACCTACCCAAATCGACCCTAACAACAGGGGACCCGAAATACATAGGGAATGGTTCATTCGAGAACCATTATTAGCACGAGAACTAATCCTAGCCATTCCTTGGATATGGAAAGTTCATGGATGGAGAGCGTGGAGGGATAGAGTGTGGCATGATGCATGTGAGGAATTCACGGATGGACAATAACATTGAAGGAGGAAAAACTGGACGACTCAAATAGGTTCTCGCGATTCTCGCACTAAAAATGGTTCTCAAATAAACTTCTTTCTACCAATATATATATATATATATATATATATATATATATATATATATACAAAATAGAAACATCGATCATCGACCGCTAAGACTATGCAAATAGCAAAACACAAATGATAGTGTGACTGAGGTATCAAAGTCCTGGTAGTTTGAGACTGAGTTTGTTATTGGCCGGAGATACTAATTTTTTATTGAGACAAGTTACTAATTTTTGTAACAACAATGCTTGTGATGGTCAATATATTATATATATTACATAATACTGTTAAAGTTTTAATATAATTAGATTTGTCAATCCAGATTCATGTTTGAAATAAAAAAACATAATAGGTATAAACATGCTTGTATCCATTTCAATATTTGTATGTGGGTTTATGATCAATCCTATTGTACAAATCCTCCTGATTTCTTCTTAATTCAATGATGGTGATGAATGTCCAGAACCTTAAAGAAATCGTATGTATGTATGTTATTGTACGATCAGGGACCACACCCTGTAGTTATATATTATGGTTGTGTAACTGCCATATAACCATCATAATGATAGTTTACATCCAGGAATTCTACACATGTTCATTTATAGTCCCTACACTTTATTTAGATACATATGTGTGTGTGTGTATGAAGTGTAGTCCACAGCCTAACAAATACATCAAATACTACAAGTGTCTGTTGAAAACTTCTAATATATACAAAAGACTAATTTGAAAAAATTATTAGATAATCTTGATCATTCATTTAATAAAAAATTTAATCTTAGCCATTCATTTATTTAATTTTAAAATTTTGATTTTAACTTTTTAGAGTTAAACTAATATTAATTAGATAAAAATAACCGTATTGAGTGTAAAGCCATAATCAAGCCGAACTGACCGATACAATGCTTAACTGAAGCTTGATTTGATTTGAAAACTTCAAAGTTGAAACCGGTCTCGAGCTCAGTTTAGCCTTTAATTTCAAGATCAATGAGCCAAAATATACTATTGAGCTTTGCACGAATCAACTCTATTATCAAAGTTTGCATATTAAACAGTAATATTAATCAATATTACTATTACTTAAGTAGAGACTTTCGAGCTCGAGTCGATACATTAAACTCGAGTTGACTCACTCGAGTAAAATTTATGATGATTACGTAAATATAAACATACGAAAGGTAAAATTATAAAATGACACTAGCCTGATAAGATTCATACGCTCTACGAGCAAATTATTTTAATACTGGAGATCAACAAAACTAAAATCGAACTGATCTCTAGTCGATTTTGAGTAGCTAATGGGTTATCTCAGATCAGTGACAAAAGTAACTCTGTTAAGTCTTAATCTCTTATTAATGTACCGAACTTAGCTTTTACGGCTAAAATTGCGCTCAATATTAACTCAAATAAGATAATAAAGCCCATATTAATTCAAATATAATAATGGACAATGATAACAACAGCCCTTAGGGCTGTGGTTAAGAGCAGAAAAGGTAATTTCACTTTCCAAAACTGATAATCATAACTCAAGTTACATAATTAACCTTCCATGTTTGTAAAATATCAACATTAATCATTTTTTAAATAACATTCAAACTTTCTATACATAACATACGGTTACCATTTTTAAAACTTAAAATTTTATTTTTTAACTTTTATCCACAGCCCTGGGCTGTGGTTATCATTAAACTATATGTAATGGGCCCTTTTTTCAAATTTTGCACTTGGAGAGTTGGAGACTTGGAGTAAATATTACTAAACTATATGTAATGGGCCCTTTTTTCAAATTTTGCACTTGGAGTTGGAGTAAATATTAATAGACCCATCTACTGGGCCCAATTAACGTAAGTTGCTTTTTATTTTCAGATTGTATTTTAGTTTTGTTATTAACGAGTCTACTGAGGATATGGAATTACAACTTCATCAAATATATATTCAAGTACATTTTGTCCAAGGAGCTAAGGGTATAAATAGATCGATGATACATAACATTATAATGTTGATTCATTTTTTATTTTTTAATTATTAAATAAGTTCGCATTAAATAGGTTAACTTCGAGTTATCATTTTTGTGATGACTTTGTTCTTGACAACCATCTTGTGAGCCATGTTAGATGTTGTTTGCCTTGTACGAAGATTTTTGAGTCTAAATCTAAATACTATATATAAATATTAAAAGATGGTTTTGACATTTAAAGGTTTATTCTAATTTTATTGATTTTTTAGAACATCTGAATATTTATAGTTTTATATTTTGTGCTATTTCATATTTAGTTGTTGCTTTTTAACGAAGTTTTAAACATTTTAAACTATAAATAATTTATTTTAATTACAAATATCAAATCATAATAATATAGGTAATTTTATCCCCGATTCGTTAAATAATTTTAAGATTTTTATATTTTAGTAAAAATAATAAACAAACAACCTTCACATATGAAACCACTTATTCAAGCAGATTAAGATGTATTTAAGTCATTAAAAAAAGACTGTATAGTTTCTTGTCTTGTGTATACGTTCTGTAAATGGCATATTACATATACTATACAATTACAGGGAAAAGCTTTTGTCGTTCTCTATACATCATAAGCATTACCGTTATAAATCTGAGGGACGCCTAAAACTAACATAATAGTTTCTAGATTAGTTGGTTAAGGCGCATGATTTTGAGACGTGTGGTATGAGTTCCAATCTTTCCATCCTACCTTTTTCACACGTTTTGTAACTTTCCATAATAACCCTTAAGTTTAATATATATATATATATATATATATATATATATATATATATATATATATATATATATATATATATATATATTAAAAAATAACCCTAAAACATGTAGGTTTTTAGAAAAGAAAATTCTTTTTACTTCTCATATTTTTTTATAACAAGAAACTAAACTAATTTTGGAATATATTTTATAGTACAAATTTTTCTATAAGCTTTTGACATAAAATACTATAAGAATTAAGATAGTTACACGAGATATGGTTTTATATTACTAAAAACATAACTTTATTGTAACGTTTTGTTTTTCTGAAGATATAGTTCGAATAAAGTTATAAGAAATGTTCTACGTTGAACTACAAAAATTCTATTGAGAAAATAAGTCATATATATTTAGCAGATCTTAATTTTATAAGATTTACACCTATTTAAGTATAGCTGAATAACATGAATGACATTAAATCACACAGAGGCATTCCGGGCCGACTACAATACTAGTCATGAGCGATAGCAAAGCCAAGCTGGATAGGCTTTTTTATGTCCAACAACCGGCGGGGAGCACCTCAGTATACATTTGCTTACAGGTAACCGGGAATTCGACCAATTAAGACCTTTATACTGTTTAGTCGGTTTTAAGGAATCTTATTGTTTCGGTTTAAAGTCAACAATGATACCCTTAACCTGGTCTTTATAGCCAATCCCTGGTAATAGAGATTTTTTTAACTAATTCCACCAGGATTATATTTGGATTTTTATCAACATTTTGTTCAAATACAAAGTTATAAATTCCACTAGCAGTGCTAAATTCAATTTACCATTTTTGCATAAATGGTTTAAAATTATTCTTTTTGTTTTTTAGTAAAAGATGGTAGATGAATAATCTAAATCAAAGTCAATTAAAAATAATTCATCTTCGACGCGAAGCGGGGGGTAAACTAACCACTAGTATATAACAATTATTACGTCCCAGTTATGGAAGTATAATTGTTAGAGATATTTAATCGATGATGGAGGTTCAATGATAGACCGTATCACATGTCCTCGATCATAAATTACATAATTTATATCCTCCATGTCTATAATAAGAGCAATCTAAAACTAGAAAATGATAATAAAAAAACCCGGATATCACATTAATTTCGGTTCTTCTTTCTATATAGGCCAAGAGTTATACCTTACATTTTTCTTTCTCTTACCAAATGTCACATTAGTGACATATCATTCACCTTCTCTCTACCTTAATTAAATGTTATACGTCTTTTTCAAACTCTCCATATTTTTTTAATTATTATATCAATAAATTAAGTATGTGTGAATGTGTGATTAGTTATGTGAGGGGTAGGGGTAGGGGTGGGGGGGGGGGGGGGGGGGGTTGAAGGCTTCTCGATTGAGCTTGAAGACTCGAAGGCCCTACTGGATTTGGGTACCTGCTAACGGCGTTTATGGTGTTCTTGGAAATACTCGATAGGACCCAAACACCTCGAGTCGACCATAATGTATAGTATGGTGGGCGGTTACCCCATTCAAGTCACATGTATATTTACATTAACTTAAAAAATTATACATGATATATGGCGTCACTTTCAAAGACACATATTCCTCGGGACCCCTACGCACACCAATATCTTGTAGAAAATGACATCAAAGTTGTAAACTTCATGCATATATATATATATATATATATATATATAGGAAAAAGTTCATGCGAGAACCATTCTTAGTGTGAGAACCGCGAGAACCAATCTGAGCCGTCCAATTCCCCCTCCTTCAATGTCATTGCCTACCCATAAATTCCTCACATGCACCCTGCCACACTCTATATTAATCCACGCTCTACATCCGTTTAACTTCCCATATCCAAGGAACGGCCGAGATTGGTTCTCGCGGTTCTCGCACTAACAACGGTTCTCGCATGAACCCTCCCCATATATATATATATATATATATATATATATATATATATATATATATATATATATATATATATATATATGGAACGGTTCAAACGATAATTGTTTTTCGTACGAGAACTGTGAGAAACCAATCTTAACCATTGATTAGTATTAATCAATGGCTAAGATTTTTTGACGACTCATTAATATTTCGTTAATGATGCATTATTGAGGATTATTCCGGAAAATCAAGACTCGCAAATTAATGACAGCTCACCCGGACGCAATTCACGGTTGGGTAAATATATAAATTACCAAAATACTCCTTCTATAAGTCATTAATTGTTATTACGAAAAACAGTTCTCGTAAATTTGAACTTTTGCGCATATATATAAACATTATATTTTACTAATAACTAATACTAATACTAATATATAAAATACTACAAGAAAAATGGAGGTGGGTAAATGATAGCTTTCACTTGTATCCTCGTCCCATGTGGATGCATGCTTTATTCAACTGGATAAAACATAGGTCGTGACAAAAAATACCCAGCCTTCCATTCCGCATATTGTAACTCTCTCTCTCTCTCTCTCTCTCTCTCTCTCTCTCTCTCTCACACACACACACACACACACACACACACACACACAAGCTTATACTCACACTCTTAGATTTTGCATCTCAACTATTCTTCTGTTTAATGATCAATCTTTTAGTTATTCACGATTTTTTTACTTTAGTATTTTGAATTTTCATTTATGTTCTTCTAAGGCTGATTTATATTTGACATTGTATAACGGGTTAGGATCATCCACCCTCCAAATACAACAGACTTGGCTGACTTTTTGATGTAATATGAGTGTAGAACTCTAATTGATCGAATTGAAAATATGAAGTTAAGATATTTTCAACTAACCGGAGATATGATATTGAATTGGGAATTGACAATATGAATAAAATCCGAAGCAAAATCTACAAAAACTTAAGTTATGGTGAAGATTTCATGTGAGGTAGAGCGAGTAAGTTAATTAGTAAAGTAGTTTATTAGGTAATTAGGAGTCAACGATGTTGGCTACGGGTGGGTGGGATGCAATATATAGATCCATCCAGATTAATTAGGGAGGTTTCATACTATAATTAATTAACCTGCAATCATTCTTCATCTCATCAATCATTACTCATTCTAATAATTGTTCAATGATTTATATAGATGCTACTTGATATTCCTTTCATCTTTAACTAATACCGATCGATGTTGAAATTAAAAAAACACAACATTTCATATCATATCCTTAATGTTAAACTAGGTTTAAGCAAACGTTTGGTAAAAGGTTCCAAGGGAAATTAAGTATCATATAAACACGTACATACATTGAGTTAATATCGACACACTTTGATGAATCTGTTCCTAGTAAGCCAATTATAACATGCCGGCCTTTAACTCGTGTCCTGGAAGGATCAGGAAAAAAACATAAAATGATAGAAACAAACACAATGGTGTACAAGAATAATAAAAATAATACCAAATCCCACCTGAACGAGTTATATGGAAGGTAAGATGACACAATAATCTGTTTACCCAATAGCCGATTACTGTCTTCTAAAAATGATTTGAAGAAAGATTTATGTCTTATTACTAAAATAAGACCTAATTTTTAGAATGAAACTATATGTAAAGTTGTGAACAATTGAATTACAATTGGGTTAACTTTTATAAGGTTTTTATTATATCCTTTTTTTTTGGTTTGTATTTGTAATAATTTTATTAATTTTCTATTCATGGATACAGAATTGAGATAATCTTTTACCAATTATCAACCCAACAGAACAATCTCACCGTCTCATACTTTGTTTAGTAAGTGTTAACTTTGAATATAAAATATATGTATTGATGTTTATGATATGGAATGGGATGGTTTTAATTATAACAAGTTGATGTCATTTTCTATTGGATTTATAAGGAATATGAAATATGGTCTGTCCTTGGAAAGGAACCCCATACCTCACAGCTGATATGGTATTGCTAAGATCTTTTAGTTGTTTTGTGTGTTTATTTTATGATTTGTACATCAATAATAAGACACTTCGCACAATTGGAATATTTGTCCTTGCAATCCTCGAAACTCCAAGCAACAAATACCCTTTCAACAACTATCTACGTTTATAATAGAAATGTTTAATATAGTCTATAATTAATTAATAGTTCTGAGACATTAATTTTAGCTTTTAGATCAGCCTCATCAATGGTCCAGATTGAATTTTAAAATTTTAGACGTATTGACATTTTCGTAATTCACATGTGATGTTTTTACAATCACATGTGATTGTATACTGAATAACATGTGATTGAATATTAAAATTTCAGGATTATATTTTTTATATGGACTTTATTGTACACAACTTATGTTTATAAATGTTTTATCATAAAATGTAATAGTTCGGTACAAATTCAAAATGTACCGATATAGATTATATTTCCAAAGTAGGAATGTTATTGTTTTATGCGTCCGACCTATTTCCTCATTAATGAAAGTATATCGGTTTATAACTTTCGTGAATCTGAATGAAAAAATCTGTTAAATCAATTTGATAGTTGTCATCTTTCCTCCATGTTTCATCGTGACACGTCTATTTTTTTCACACATGTGGTTAGTCAAGTCATTAAAAACATGCCAGTATGCCAAAATAGGACTTGCAACTTATCCAACAGGTTTCTCGATCAGTTCTTGATCATTTTGGCTAATTCTTTTTGCAGAACCTTGTAAATAATCTTTTTACCTTTCAAAAGATATTAAATTCATGAATTTTATTTAAGTATATGCTAAAATATTATTAATTAAAGTCGGGTATGACTCATTAAGCACCCTTACAATATTTTGATTATTTGACTCATATTAGTCTCGTTTTTAGTCGGGTTTTTTGTATTATATTATAGACAATTCGATTACCTTTCCATAGACTCAAGAATTGTTAATTTTAATCAGGTATAAATGGAGAATTTCGAGTTTAAAGTTTCGTTTTTAAGGTGAAGAAGATGAGGGGGAAATGTGAGAAAATCAACAAAATGAGCATATTAACACGTTTTTGTAAATAACCTGGTTATATTTGTAAAAAAAAGTAGACGTGCCACGATAGAACATGTGAAAAAGATTACAGCTATTTAATGACTTTAACCCAATTTAATATTGCATCTAAAGTGACAGTGTTTAGATTAGAAATTTAATTAGAAAACATTACAAATTACCTTATTTATTTATTAACTAATTATGTTAGAAGAAAAACATCATAAGTAAGGATGTGACAAAAATATAGTAGAACTATGATAATAAGTACTACATAATAAGATTAATCAGTATACCTAATAGGAACGTAAACACAAATAATAATTATGTCTAATGAAATTTTTATTGAAAGATAAAATTTCACATATTTGTTTTAGAACAAGTGTAAGGGAATTGCGCTTTGCCGCGGATTATATATATTTAGTTTTCTAGTAATTTTTAAAAAAGTGTTATAATCCAATTTGAATCAAATTTCCTTGTAATGAAGGATTGAACCTTTGACCTATGCCAAAATGCAATGTTGTTACCCACTCCAATTATAAGATACTTTGATCAGCATTTGAAAACCTAATATATAAATTATACCTGGCGCATTTTAAAGAAAGCCTCTAGTGAACAGTGATATACGCATGATAAGCAAGCCATAATTGTTATTTATATAAATTTTTCCAATAAACGAATGACTAAGTTAAAGCTTAGTTTGATGTAGTTTGTATACCATGCCACTTTAAGTTTTGTCCATTACCTACAAATTTTTTTATAAAAAATGTTAGCTTTGTAAAGACATCGACCTGTTTTTTTTAGCGTACCCTTTTAACTTAGAGCTCGATCATATAAAATATTAGGATTTTTCTATTTATAACCTTTTTCTTATATAATTTTATAAGTATTTTGACTGTAACGATATTTTGTACATTATTCTCTTTGATTTCATGGACCATAACATTGTTTTGGGTTTAGTATATTGTGTTTTGAAAATGTGATGGTACGTCATTTGACCAAATTCTAACGAACACCTTAAACTTAAAATGCCAAATCAGTCTAACCTAATGCTATATTAATGCCTTTAAAATAGCATGTAAATGATTGGCAATGATGAGAAGAATGACCAATAATTTGTGTGATTTGGAATTGCATTAAAATATTCCTTACATCCATTGAATCCCACCCACCCGCATTTTTCCTTCCTTCAAAATTGAAACCGGGATCCGAGTTATGTATCATCTTATAAAATATTTTTATTTCTCATCTTTTTTACTATATTTAAATAAGTGTCAAAATTAACAGAGGAGGTAAAGGAGATTAATAGATTATACATATTATCTTGTAGTGGATGGAAGATGGGGTTTCTATAAGTGAATTTTCCTACTTAGTGGAAGGTTGAAATAAGAATGTATATTTAGTTGAGAATGTAAAACTTAATTCTGATCATTTATCTGATTTGATCAGATTATCTACATTTGTCTCTTCATTTTTATTTATTACCAAACCATGAATTGCGACGGGCGAATTGCGACCGTTATATTTAATAGATCAATATCTAATTGATGACTATGATTTGTTCACACTTCTCACATAAAAATCAATTCTCACAATAACCCTCCCTTTCTTACTTATCTTCAGATTTTGTTTCTAAATATGAGGTTTCTATAGTTTATACAAAGTATGTGGGAATAAAACATCTCTTCTTCAATATAGGTATGTAACGACCCTTTAAATTCACATTAACCTTGTCAACCAAAATGACCGATTTAGATCTTCAAACTTGAAGCCTAATTTTATACCATAACTTATACAGAATTATAAATTTTTTTGATAAAGCCTAGTTTTATAGAATAATGAAATCTTGTAGCTATTACATACTATATTGATAATATTTATAAAGTACAAAACTTATGATAGAAATTTTGAAAAAAATCTAAAACATCTAGTCTATCTTTACTAACAGATAGGCATATCTTATACTAAACACTAAGACCTACATGTGTGTTACATAGAACTGGGTTTATTGTTGATCACACGTGCTCTGTTTGAAAACGATAACAGAGCTCACTTTGTATTTTGTGTGAAAAGCAAGTGAAGAGCTAATAGAGTCGGTTTTTACTTAAACTCGACTCTACTAAAAAGTTGAAATTTTAACGTTTTAATTATAGTAGTGGATAAAATCTTAGACCCACAGGCCCAACTGGTATGTGGGCCAAATTTTGATCAACTCATACATTTATATAAATTAGACAATTAAATTTGTGGATTGAGGACGTGTCGCAAAACCGGAATATGGCGAATTTAGCCACCGCATTTGAGTTGTATGGAAAATATACAAACAATTACAGATGAGAAAGATTCGGTAGGTGTATGTGCCAGTTGGGATACTATTGGAATAAAGTTAAAAGGACGTACTATACTCTCTCTAGCTATATATTGTTATAAAATAATTTCTTATCATTATTATTATAAGTTTTTAATTATAATAAATATATATTATATAAATACGTTAAACGTGAATAAGATAAGAGGAATTCGCTTTCGGTCTTATACAAATTTAAACCTGCCCGGGTAGCTAATTAAGCGCGTGCGCTCATCATCTTGTGTCTAGTAATTAATAATAATATTAAATACTATAAAAGTACTAAAGTCTTGCTACTCCTTATGGCTTAAATTAATTTAGATGTAAAAGGTCTAACTTTTGACAAAGTTAATTTACATTAAAGGGTAACAAAAAAAGTATTATAACATTTATGTTTCTTAGTTTAACTGGAAATTATTCGATCTCATTGTGTTCTCAAGTTCTTTTAACGTGGGAAAGCTAGCAAATAGATTTGAAAGAAAAGAAAAAGAAAAAAAAGGGAGTGTTATATTTCGAGTTTCATTAAAGGAACGAAAGGATATGATTTAACTCAAGTGGGATAACCAGCCTCCAATCTTTGGTTCCTCAAAAACTTTACATAAAGAAACCTTTAAAGGTTATAATTAGGGAGCTTCAATGGACGCCGCTTACTTAACGATATCCCAATGTTGAAGTCTTGAATTTACGATTCTTTTTTTATGCTAATGATCGACCATGGAGACAAAAAGCTAAATGCGCATCCATGTTATTAGCATGTTCACTCCATACTGTGCATGCGCACTAATCAAGCAACCAAACACATGCATATGCCTTCTCTTCAATTTCACCATTAATAGTTTCATTTCTTATATACCTTTTTAAGCTTTTGCGTGTTTACACTTTTAAGTTTTACAACGGGTAAGATATACTAATAGCTAGCATTAATCGTGGGTGTACGTATACTTAAAAACACTTTAACAAAGAGTACTTTAGCCATTTTAAAGTGTATGTGAGCAAGACAACATCAATTGTTACCATATATTGTTAGCTGTTGTTAGATTCAGATATTAAATAACAATAAATTTGAATAATTTCTTGGATTGTATTAATATCATTTTTTGAAATCTGTATTCTACCATATGTCTGCGGTATCATGAATTCAGATATGGGATAATACAATAAATATATTTGAATTACATGCTAAATTCAAATAAAAAAAATACATAATACCGGCCTTTACATTGAATTGTGTTGATAGAGACCAAATTTTCGGCAGAGTAATGATGCAAAATCGTTTTCAGTACATTTTGCGGTGTCAAATGCAGTTCTAAAATAAAGAAGATGTTGGTTAAGAGTGGTAATTTTTTGCGGTAAATAACGGCACGATCCATTATCTTATATGGATTCTGTTTCGGGGCTCAGCCCCTTGGACCTGCCAGGGCCAATACCCCCCAACCCCCTTGTTTTCGATATTAACTTAATGTATCTGAGCGTGCACTTCGCATCTCCGGACTCAAATTATAACTAAGTCTAGTTTTAACTAATACGTCTTACCATAATCCAAATCATAATAAGTGATCGACTTGATGATACTAAAATCACCAACAACTCTATTTGTCATTTTCCCTATTATTATATATAGATCGTTGTTTGATTTTAGAAACCGAGCTTGTAGTTCACCTTTTTTCAGTGATTTGTGAATTTATAAGCAGGGTTAGGGTTGGAACCTAGAAAAATTCAAGAGGGTGCAAACTCAAATTAACCTGTTAGGCATTAGCTATAATTAATTTTTTTTACCAATTCGATCTACTAGCAATAAAATGTAACACAAAATCGAATGTTAGTGTAGCAACTCTATGTATAAAATGTCTAGGGAGCAATTCTTGTTTGAAGATCAATGAGTTGATGTGGGAGTAGGAATTTGTTTACATCTTTCCAAATTATATTTATTTTGAACGACAAACACTTATCTACTAAATCTACTCCTAAATATACTCTAATGACTACCGTGGGTGTTAAACCCACAACCTCTTAGGAAGGGGAACTACATCATATAATTAAATACTATTGGACTACAAACCCTTTGATATCCAAATTACAAAAATCGTTGTGCATGTTCATACTTGGTAATTAATATTCTTCCAAACTTACATCTTTATCGTACAAGTTTATGTGTATCTTATTCTTCACAGTTGTTTTCTTCTTCGGCATATGGCCGCAAAAGGTAATTAGGGTTCAATCCTTAATCATTATTCATCATTAAAGGTTTGTAATTTGTTCTCCTTTCAAGCTTGAAAAGATTGTAGTATTATAGTGGATTGATTAATTATCTGTCTCCTGCGCCCGTGGTTTTTTTCCGTTTTGAGGTTTTCACGTAAATCTCTGTGTCTCTCGTTTTTACTCTTTTTAGTATTCATTGTGTGTGGTTGATTATTATTATTGGTTGTTTGATCCGTTTCGCTAAAACTGATATTAGTTAGGTAACTTGGATCCTTGGATGTTTTGATATTATCTAATTTCGACTCTAGTCATATAAAATAGATTAGGAAAGAAATTAGTACCGTGAATTTTTATCTCCGATATTTACTACAAAAATGAACGTAGCAAAACTTTTTGAGAAGATACGATCGAGTTTATTTAAAATGAATCCACACCTGTGAATTGGTAATCTAAGAGGCACAAAAATTAAATGGGCACTTAATTTCTTTTTTATCTTTTTGATAGTGTAGGTTTAATTAATTAGTTGGATCACTAATGAACCGAATTATTACAGAGTTGGATCCTGATCCGATCCAAATTAATCCGTGCAAACTACATGTACCCACATCATTATTGTAAGGCATGCATTAAATTAATTAGATGACTTTGTAAAAGACCTATGTAAATGGAAAGTACGTGGTGTGCACATCGTAAAATGATTAATCATGACATGCAATTAAATATATATAGAATTAAGGTACACCTTCGAATAAGCTATATTTGTATTCTCTTACAAGTATGTATATTAATCAAAAGGGAGTTGATTATTCCATTTATGAATTTGATGTATCTACCGAGGATACAATATTTTTCAAACTATGTTACAAGTTAATGAAATATAGGTTTATCTTAGATGAATCAATTTTGCAAGTAAAAATATCATCTCCTTAATTAAAAAGTTTCCAAACAAAACCCACAAATCTAATATAACTAAATTAAGGGATCATATCAGTTTAAAAACCAGACTTGATCAAAAAAATCAGATTAGAACGAAATCCGAAATGTATAATATATTAATGACTTTAATATGTATTTTAATTTTAATTTTCCTTATGAAAAAGAGTAGATATTTAGAAATACACTCGTTAGCAAGTTTTGATGGAGAACGGTCAATGCACTCGTTAGTGATGGTGATAGGAAATCTCTTGGTGTTAGAGAAGGAGATTGCTTCGTTTTAAAGTGTAGTCGGAGGTGGTGGAAGTTGTCGATGTTGATCGAAGACATATATCGATTATTATAGACCTCTACTTTCTACGAACAAGATACGCGAGAAGGAGAAAAGATATTAAAATACCAATATATCAGACATATTTATCAACCCTAAAACCTTTATTTTCGTACATATATGTATGAAAACGAGATGGTATTAATTGGTTATACTAGCCTAGCTTATACACTACTACAAAAAACACCTTTAGGCCCGGGTTTTTAAGGCTTTCAGACCCGGTTTTAAGGGGGGCTTGAAAGGGGGGAGCTTGAAAGGGGGTATTCAGGCCCGGTTAAAAAACCGAGTCTGTTATGACTTTCAGGCCCGGTTCTCTTTTAAAAAACCGGGTCTAATTTCTTATTTTCTTTAAAAAAAATAATATTGAAAAAATTCATGAAGAACATCCATGAAGAACATTCATATGGCTATCTTCAAGTTTCAGTAGAGCATTTGAAAAACACATCATACACAATCAACTCTACAAACAAATATAAAAGTAAAACCGATTTCGAAGCAATGTTCAGAACTAACATACAGATCTTGAAATCGATGAATAAACAAGAACATATGAAACAAAACACAAACATACAGATCTTGAACAAAAATCAGAACCAATCTTCATATGAAACACAAACATACAGATCTTGAAATCGATAAATAAACAAGAACATACGAAACAAAACACAAACATACAGATCTTGAACAAAAATCAGAACCAATCTTCATATGAAACCCCCAAATCGAAGCAATGTTCCAAATCGTAACCCCAAAATCGTAACCCCAAAATCGGAACTAACCTTTGACGAAAACCCAGATTTGTTGAAGTCAGGTGGTGGCGGTTGTCGGAAGGTGAAACAATTTCATGTCGAATCACCTAAAATCGGAACTAACCCTCGACGAAAACCCTCGACGAAAACCCTAAAATCGGAACTAACCCAGATCTGTCGAATCACCATTGAAATCGACACACGATGTGGTGGTGGTTGTCGGAAGGTGGTGGCGGTCGATGGAGGCTGGAGTTAGAGAAGGCGAGAGGGTGGAGTTAGAGAAGTCGAGAATCAGTGAAGAGATGAAGATATTGAAATGTTAAGAATGAAATTGGGAAATGGAGGCTGGAGTTAGAGAAGTCGAGAGGGTGAAAACCCTAAAACATTTAGACCCGGTTTATAATAAGAAACAAGGTCTGAATCAATTTTAATTTTTAGACCCGTTTCTTTAGAAAAAACAGGGTCTGAATGTGTTTATAAATTATCTCACACGCATAACCATAAGATTTTGACCTGGTTTCTTTTAAAATAACCGGGTCTGAATGTTTTCTAGATATTCTGACCCGGTTCTGTTTTAAAAAACTGGGTCTAAATGTAAAAAAACGCGCGTTTGACCTTTTAAGCCCGGTTTTAGGTGCTATTTTAAAAACCGGGTCTAAATGGGGGAGCTTAAAAGTGTTTTTTGTAGTAGTGATACTTGATCCGTTTTATCAGGTACGTACCGGGTTACATATATCATGGGATGGTATTAATGTCACAATTCGTACAAACAGGTTTACCATCGATCTCCAAACGATTAAGTCGATCCGCTGTAAATCTACTAAAAGTTTCGTTTGGATGTGCTGAATTTTATAATTTTCTTTTCCATTTAAAAAAATAAATAAAAATATATAGTGTTGGTATAGTATCCACGTCCTCCGTGTTTTCAACTTTTCATGTCTGGTAGTTTGAAATACAAATTAGATAAATTTTAATTATTACTGAATTGAATACTATATATTATATAAAAAAGTGAAATTTAAATTGAACACCTTTAATTATATATATTGTGAATATTTATAAATAATAAACTACGTGCGTACACAAGCTAGCTAGGTTGGAAGAAGGAAGGTCCCAACGTACGCACGCTCGATCGATCGGTAGTGTTGTTGAAAGTAAGTAAATATGCATGGCGGTTGGTTAATTGTACGTGTTCTTGCACTTGTATCTGTACTCTACATATTTTGGCTCCAAGCTTCTAACCCACTCTGATTCTCCTAACTTTAGTTTGTTTGTTGTTGGTGCCTGCCTCTAAATATTTTTTTTTTATTTTAAAAAAACACCACTTGTATATATATATTAATGATATTTGGTAGCCTTTTTCGGTTGAATTTGATATTGAAACTTATAGTTTAAATTTTTTCATAAAATAGATAGTTAATTAATTAAGTTTCTAGCCTGTCGCTAGTTTATCTTGATATATATTTTTGGCTGTCTAAAAAAAAGTAAAACCATTTAAATGGTTGTAATTAATTAATCACATAATAAAATACACAATATATATGCCATTCCCAATAGTCTTTATAGTGTAACGGTGTCTATTTTATGCAATTAAACCATGTCATTATATAAAATGTTAAAAGTATAGATAAAATATTTTAGTCAAAGTGAATTTGGAATCTTTTCTTAAGCACACAAATTTGGATTTATAGATGCAATTCATATATACGATACTTTAAATTTTGCACACATGTAATGTCTCGTAAAGAATATAGATATACCATGCATATTAATTAACTAAAGAAGATGAAAATCGATTCTTGCTTTTAATATTGATGATAGAATAGAAGCTTTCATCAGCCTATCAGACCAATCAGGTGAGCTGTGGTTATATATATATATATATATATATATATATATATATATATATATATATATATATATATATATATATATATATAGACAAGGGTTCATGCGAAAAGGGTCTTATTTGCGAAAAGTGCGAGAACTAATCCTAACCTTTAGATTATCTTATCAATGGTCCTTATTAGTTATGATAATTATGTAATTAAATCAAAATTAAATGATATTTATTTAAATAAATAAGGGTAAAAAAGACTTTTTAACATTAACCTTCTCTATCCTCGATCTCTCCTCACAACTCTTTAAATTACAAATTCAAATCAAACCCTAACACAATCCACGGTACAGAATCGTCGCTCTCCTCTCGGTTGCCCTGCCCCAGCCGCCGGCGATAACCTTTACCGGCGTCGCCACCGACAACCAACCGACCTCTGATGTTGTCCAGCCCTAACTGTTGCATTCGCAAGCCAAACTGTCGCCTCGCAACAAGCCACGCCGTCGATGTTATCAGGCCACCGCAAACCACCATCGTCTCCACCGCCGTCGTATTTGGCACCCAACCGACTGTGCCCGTTCCCAAGACACACCATGTCTGTTTCTTTTTACACTCAAACCACCATCGTCGTTTATCGCCGGCGACAAGTTTGCTACCAGCCAACCACCGTCGACCCCTCATCTGCGCACCACCATGATAGAGTCAAAGCCTCAGCCGAATCACTTTTGGTCTGTCACCATAGAATAAAGCCGCTGCCGCCACTGTTGAACCTTAGATGGACGCCTACCACCGCCTTCACCATGGAAGATCGTCGCACGTTTTTTATATTGTAAGATTGAATGTTAAATCACCATTTCGTTTTGTTAGATATGAAATGGATTTTGAATCTGGATTTTTTGGTATTTTACTATGAAATGGGTTTTGAATCACCATGGTAAATCACCACTTTCGTTTTGGTATTTTACTATTTAAAAATGGGGTTTTTAATTTTCAACTTTATCTTCATATGCAGTGATTATGTTGGTTTTATACAAGTGGGTTTTTAATTTCTGTTTCATTGTTATTATTATGTATCTAATCCTTTCATTATTTTCTGTGTTTTTTGGTTGTATGTCTTCGTATACATACATTTTCTAGTTTTAGATTTTCTAGTTTTTAATTTGTTGTTAACTAGTGAACAATCACGTTCTAATGGTGTATAACTAGAGAATATCAGTTACGGTCAGGAGTGAATATTGTAAATTTTATCATCAAACTAGTATATCATTTTAGTTTGTGGGTTTTTAGTATATGTTAATCGGGATTGAATCTAAGTTGAAGTTTTAGTATATACTGTTGAACACCATTTTGTTTTTATAGACAAATGGGTTTTTGAATCTAAGTCTGGTGAATAACCGAGGAAATTGGCCGTGTGTAGTATTGAATGTTGTTCATTATCGAACTAGTATATTATTCGATCTATTCAATATTGAATGTTGTAAATTTATCTTAACATCGGTATAATTTTGATTGTGTTCATTATCGAACACATAATTTAAACAAGTAGCAGTAAAAAATTGTAGTAACGAAAATTTTATAAATCGTTGTATTCAATAATAAACACAATACACATAACGAAAATTTTGTACGGTGTGTTCAACAATGTACACCGTATTTAATAATAAAATAGAAGTGAATTCTATAAATTTGAGAAAAAAACAATTAGAAAAAGAAAAAATTAATAAGGTAAGATAAGGATGAATACTTTTAAAAAAATCCTGAGAAAATAATAAGAAGAAAAAATATGGGTTGGTTAATTAAAATTAAATGAAAAAACTAAAGAAATTGGCAAAAGACATTATTACCCTTTTGAATTAAAAAATAAATAACAATAAACTAGTGGCTCAGAACGCTTCTCGCACTTTTCGCAAATAAGACACTTTTCGCATAAACCCTCCCCTATATATATATATATATATAGGGAGGGTTCCATTGAGAACCGATTTTAGTGCGAGAACCAATCTTAGCCGTTGATTTGATAAGTGAAATTCATTGATGGAGATCATGGGGGGATCAAGTGTGGCAGTGTGTATGTGAGGAATTCATAGGTGGGCAATGACATTGAAAGAGAGGGAATTGGACGGCTCAGATTGGTTCTCGCGGTTCTCGCACTAAAAATGGTTCTCAATGGAACTTCTTCCTATATATATATATATATATATATATATATATATATATATATATATATATATATATATATATATATTCGAGAACCGTTGTTAGTGAGAGAACCGCGAGAATCAATCTCAGCCGTTCCATGGATATGAGAAGTTCATGAATGGTGAGCGTGGAGGGATAGATTATGACAGGGTGCATGTGAGGAATTCATGGGTGGCTGTTAAAAAAAAGGAATTCATGGGTGGGCAATGACATTGAAAGAAGAGGAATTGGACGGCTCAGATTAATTGGTTCTTGTGGTTCTCGCACTAAGAATGGTTCTCGCATGAACTTTTTCATACATACATATATATATATATATATATATATATATATATATATATAGAATTAGGTTCAAGTAAAAAAAAACTTAAGGTACTAAATGTAAGGAGAAACCAGGACCTGACACGTGGCAAATCTATTCAAAGGGTAAAATAGGAACTATATTTACGTTCTCTCTCCTAGGGTCCCTCATATGTACTGTTAAACCCTCTTCTGATACATACATTCAAACGTCCCTCTTTCTCTCAAATCGAGCCCTAAATCCTCCTGCCGTTGACAAGCCGAAGCATCACCATCGCCCTTCTGTTGACCAGCCGAAGCACCACCGTCGCCCTTCGCCGCAAAGATTAGGGTATCGCCGTTGTTCAACGCCACATATTAGGGTTCCGCCGCTATCGTCGCTGTTCGCCGCCACCACGACAGATTACGCCTTCGTCGTCACTGATACACTCATCTGCGAAATTGAAATAGTGTATCCATCTTTGTGCATCGTCCTTCTCCGTCCCCAGATCTGAAGATTTGTTGATGCCCTGTCCGCTGGATGCACGCCGACGATGGTGGCTTTACTTTGCCGTCGCCTCCTCTCCTTTGCAACGACTGTTATGTGCATCGGCGACGACCACCGCCGGTGCATCACTGCCGCCGCCGTCTTCCTGTATTGTGCATCAGGTTACCCTAAAATATGTATTTTTTATTTCGTGCATCAAATGGTTGTACCTTGTGCATTAAATGTAATATATGAATCAATAGTGTTTTTTGTGCATCAAATGTTTGCATATGGTGCATTAAATGTTGTACCTTTGCATCTGAGAGTTGCCGACGGGAACAGAGTTGATCTGCCTGTTTTTCTCTGTTTTTTTCTTTTTTTTTTATTTACCATTTTACCCTTTTTTATTATTTTTTTGTTCCGAAAATTTGGTTAGAATAATGACTTTTTTAATTACTTTTTGAATAGATCCTGTGGTTCAGATTTCACCTTATATTTAGTACCTTAATTTATTTTGTAGCAGATCCTCACCCTATATATATATATATATATATGTATGTATGTGCATGTGTGTGTGTGTTTTTGTGTGCTTTTCAAGTCAAGTACATTTAATGTAGTCATGCATATAAACA
The DNA here is from genome assembly GCA_947179395.2 of Pulicaria dysenterica. Taxonomy (NCBI): domain Eukaryota; kingdom Viridiplantae; phylum Streptophyta; class Magnoliopsida; order Asterales; family Asteraceae; genus Pulicaria; species Pulicaria dysenterica. The sequence continues at coordinate 107,873,349 of OX359288.1, read as the reverse complement.
TTATATAAATCTCCTGGCCTGGCTACCTTCTTTAATAAGTGCTACCCTCAATTTATAAAGAAATCTTATATTTGCAGGTTGGGACCACGTCATCATTTTAAGATTAAACCCTATTTTGATTGATTAATAATTAAATAACAAACAAATTTAAATTATAATACAATTTCGTATATACCCTTGTAAAAGTTGCTAATTACGTAAATATCCTTACAAAACCTAATATTACTTCAATATCCTTAGAAACCTTAAAACTCTCAAATATACCCAAATTATCATTTAAAATCAATTAATTAGTTTTTATATTAATAACTAATTATCTAATAAATTAAAAAAAAATACAAATTTCCTATATTACCCATACTACTACTCACGTTCATCCTAAACAACTATCTACTCTTATATACGTATTAGGGTTTATTATACATTTCAACTTCAATCGTACGTGTTCATCCTTTCTGTGGTTTTCTCATTTGCAGGTATCGATTACGTTTCATCAACATCCCTACATATCAAGTTTAGATATGCTTTTCTTTAATTGCTTCTTAATTTATTCTCCAATTTAATGGTATATTCATCGGAAGTATCCAGTGCTCTGAACCATGCTTTCTTTATTACCTTTATCTCCTTTCTTTATCTGCTTTCTTGAGTTGCCAATTCCCCTGTTTCATGGATTATCTTGACACAAGAGGGAAGAAATTGATAAACTTGTTGAAACTTGTTTCATGGATTATCTAAGCTAAGCTCATCGGAAGAAATTGATAGCTTGTTGAGACGATGAAGAAACCCGGATTCTAGAGAGAGGGAGAGGGGCTGCAGTTTCGGTTTGTGTGTGTGAGAGTGTTTTTGTGTGTGTGCAGCGGGCACCTGGACTGCTGGGGGTAACCGCCGGCGCGTGGGCTGCGTTGCTCAGAAGAGGGGCTGCTGGTAGGTTGGCGATCGGAAGACAGGGAAAGAAGAGGGGCTGTAGGTGGTCAAGAAGGGGCCAATTAAGAAAGAATGATTTTGGGGATGTTGCTGGGTAACCTAGACGTGAGTAGTAGTACTAGTATGGGTAAAATAGGAAATTTGTATTTTTTTAATTTATTAGATAATTAGTTATTGTTATAAAAAATAATTAATTGATTTTAAATAATAATTTGGGTATATTTGAGAGTTTTAAGGTTTTATAAGGATATTGAAGTAATATTAGGTTTTGTAAGGATATTTACGTAATTAGCAACTTTTACAAGGATATATACGAAATTGTGCCTATATATTTTATGCTTCAATACTTACAAATTTATTTACGTGTGTTTGTCTAGCTTTCTCGCATATATTTATATATACAAACACACGCATGTTACCCAGCAATCACGTACGTATGTAGTGTGATTAATTACGATGATATATAGCTAGATATAATATTTATTTATGTAGATCGATTTGGTCATGCAAGTTAGTAAATCTGACTTAAGGGATATTATGATCTTAATTATTATCGATCTGAAAAGTAATAACATGCACCAAGTGGCAGCCTCTCGTCTTCTTATCTGAATCTTGTTATATTTATTTATTTATTTTAACAGTAAATGTTTTAGTACTTGTTGAATGATAATAGATACTGAAGTAGCATTCATCAAGTATAGAATTGTACATGCATATGAAAGACTAACAACAAACTTAAAGACAATATTATTTGGATCGAGTTTTGTGTATGGTTACTTTAGCCTAATTAGGTCGAGCTCTATAAATGATCGAGCTAAGCTCGAGATGGAAAAAAAAGGCCTAAACTCGTTCATTTTGGGTCCGGTTCGACTTGATATAATATATTACGTACACCAAAATACGATGAATTTTGGCTAAAATGTCTATGTGATATATGAAGTTTAGTTTTGTCTCAAATATGTGAATCAACTTACAAAAAATATTTTAAATAATGCAATCAACTAAATACAATGACAATTTATCTTGATCTTTTAGTTTTAAACAACAAATTTTTTTTTTTAAAACATAGAAAAATACATTAGAAATTGGATTTATATACTAGATGTGTTTAGTTCAACTAAAGTAGCTCTTTCTTTTTAGTTAACCACAAGGGGAGCTTTGATAAAAAGTTGATTAATATGAAGTAACCGGTGTGTAACTTCCTTCTTGACGAGAATATGCTAATGTTTTAAGTAGAATATATTTTAAGTGATTTTAATATAAAGGGAATATGATAATGTTTTAGCAACATATATTTTATGTAATTTTATACTCATAAATATTTTAAATAAAGTCTAACTTATTTCATTATATATTACTTATTTATATGTTTACGAGAGTGTAAACACTTATAATAGATGCTACATTATTTTTATTTTAATTAAATAAATGTTTGTTGTTGTTTAAAAGAAATCTAATGAGTATGAACATGAAATTTAAATTTAACATTTATCTTAATCTTCTGCTATAAATAAAAGCCTATCATAAATAAAATCTATTAAACAATCCATTAATTTGGATAAATAATTTAAATTATCAAACTTGAATTTTTCATTATGATAAAAGTTAAAATCAATTTTAATTTTTCTATAACTGAATTCAATTTTAAATTTAATATGAACCAAAGTTATTAGATATTTTCATATATACAGTACTTATACCTTAAAATATTATATTTAATCTTCATAACCTACAAAAATAATATTTACTTTTATATATATTTTAAAAAATTAAATTTAACCAAATTTATAATTTTACATAGAATATTATATGAAATAGTAAATTCTTTTTAATTATAATATTTCTCCTAATTATTACTATAATTATCAATGATTTTTATAAAAAATACAATAACGTCTAGTCATATAATTATACAACGACTCAACGTATCGTTATGTCTTCTTTCTTCCTCGTGTGATCACGTACTCAGTTACTCCATTACTCTTACATATATTTGTAATATTAATATATTAAGAATCTCACTTATATTATAAGACGGACAATAGAAATGATCAATACTCTTTAAATTTTTATACACTTATGTTGAACGAACAAACATTAAAAGCACGAGGGCAAGTTGGAAGCCTCTTTTTGCGTACCCACGAAAACGGTGGACATGTTCAATCCTCGTTTCTTGAGCTCGATCGATCCAGGGGTGTCTTTGAGGGAGTGCAATAGGTGCGACCGCACAGGGCCCACGCTTCAGAGGGAGCCCAAATTTTTATATACATATATTATATATAGATATAATGTTATAATTTTTCAAATCCTACTTAATAAAATAGAAATACTAAGAAGCTTATTTAAAATAATTATTCTATAAGCCCCAAAAATATAGATATTAGGGATTTGATGACAAAGATCTTAAGTCATTTTGTAGTTGTGTTCAAGCTGCATTTAAGTATGATAGACGTTTATATCTTAATGCAGATAAACTTTATTTGGAGTTGTAGCTGTTTGACACTTTATTATGCGGTAAAACTATCGAACTTAATAATGTGTTAAAATATATTAAACAAATCTAATACTTTCCTAATTCAATTATTGCATTTAAAGTTTGTTGACTATTCTAATATATGACATGTGCATAAACAAATTTCAAGACTTAGGCTTTGTTTGTTTTTTAAATAAGGTTTTATTTTAAGGAAACGTTTGCGGGCGCGCAGACCTTTCCAATAAGCTTATTTGTTTTTTTCAAAGAAACATCTGTGCGTTCGCAGACGTTTCTAATAAGCTTATTTGTTTTTCCGCAGACATAAGACCTTATTTTGTCTTATTTTTGCTTATTTTGAGAATCTAAAAACCATATCTTCTCTTGAAGAATGAAATAAGATATAAAACATTTATATCTTCAACAACAAACAACACCTTAGTTGTTAATAATGTTGACATGTGCATAGACAAATTTTTCAAGACTTAGTGCATAAACAAGTTTTCCAAGACTTAGTTGTTAATAATGTTAATATGTGCATAACCTTAGTTTTTCAAGATTTGGTTGTTGTTTATGATGTTACAAGAAAGACTTAATATAATAAAAATGATAGCTATGAATAACAATATTTTGAAAGATATTTGTTATAAATAGTTTATTCAAAACTTTGCTTCAAATAATGCTAATATAACTTTACGATTCATATAATTATATAGTATAAGTAATAAAATATTTATACTACAGTTCTTTTGTTTTAGTTTATAATATAACAAATATTGTAATTTTACTAAATTTTTGGTAATATATGTGTGTATAAAAGGAGCCCAATTTTTCTATTCGCACAGAGCATTTAAAATTCACGGGACGCCTCTGGATCGATCAATCTATTCTCCTGGTCTCACTCACGGATTTTTTTTTCTATAATCATAATTTCTGATGCCTTTTTAATTTGTGTTTCCTAATCTATTCGATTATTGGTCCATTTCTTGTATAATATTGATGTTTTATTCTTATTGCTTACTAAAGACGAAAAACAAGTAAATTTTTTTTAAAGGTATCAAGAATTTTTTACGAAAGAGAACAGAGGATTGATATAATGCAAGTATCTTGTAATCTTTTACTGTAAGCTACAGTAATAAAAAACTAGAAAAATAAACCTAAATGATTACAAGGCCAATATACATAAGGAAAAAAAACACTATAATGGTTAAAACATAAGAAAAGAAAAAGAAAGAAGTCATATATATTTCCTTAATTAACAAGTTGTGAATGAAAAATAATTACATTGTATATAAATTTATAAATCTTATATTGACGTAATTACAATAAATTTAGGAAGTTCGGAATAACAAGGACATGATTTATTAATTATAACGGTCTAGAAAAATAAATAGATGGAAATTAAAGCCATTATTGTTGTTGGTGAAAAATATTATTGTTCTTATATATATATATATATATATATATATATATATATATATATATATTTATATTATTAAATATATATATTATTTTCGTATATTATTTTATATATGTAGCATGCATTTCCAGTGTATTTTGGTGAGAAAAGGGATGAATGTAATCCGTTACTAATTATTCAACTCATGATTAATGATGGTTTATTAATATATTTTTACATAATCAATGTTTGATTGCATGCATGTTATCTTCATTAACGTTGGATTTCGCTGTCCCTTAAAGTTGAACACTTAATTTAGTTTCTCCAAATCTTCAAACATCCAACATTAATTAGCACACCTCATGTGCCGTAATCCTTTCCTTCTTCAGCCAAATCTAGTTTTAAGATTTAATTAATTACTAGTGGTTTAATTGCTCATGTTATCTCTTAGAGGAAACCAGTGTTAATCTGATAATAATTAATCATAGAGAATAAGTCAATAAGATGCAAATTAAAATGAAAAATCTATTCATGCGTTAATTTCTTGCTAATAAAATCAAGAAACGAATGGGAACTGTGTGAAAAAATGACAACTTATATATATACATACTAGTTTACAACTTAAGAAAGAATTTAAAAATTAAGTGGACAATCTCTTGTACACAAATTAACATCATTTACCAAACTAAGATTTCAAAAAAGTTTTAGCAACTTAGAAAATACATAAACATGTAGACACATACGCATCAATTAGAAGGTACATCAAGATTGTTGATCAAGATCTTGGTTGGAGTGTCACACGTTTTTATCTATGTATGAACGAGATATGAAGATCCTACTAAATTACCTTATTACACTTGAATTCTTTTCTATTTTGTTTCCAAGACGAGCTAATGATAAACAAATTAATAAAAGAATCAAAATTTATTTATGATATAGTAATACAGTATTACAATTGATCACTAGGGTTGTAGATTACTAAACTTCACTAGGGTTGTAGATTACTAAACTTTACGTGTTATTAGCAGTTTGTATCCGTTGAAGGTTTGAGATTGGATACAGGTGTGCGGTGATATATGGAGATGAAGAAATTAATCTCTATTTTACTCTACTAGTGGTGTGCCCGCACAATGCTCTAGCGATTGAAGAGGGATAACATGCTAATTAAACAAGTTGCAGACTAAAGAGTGATCATATTAACACTTTTTATAAGTTTAATGGATATAAGGGTAAGAAAACTTTATGTTACGTATTGTTATGTTGGTGAAATGTTGTAGCTATTTAATAACTTGAAGCATAGTATGAAGAACATAAAATGAAAAATCAAATTATATTGTTACATTAAAATTGGTGTTGTACATGTAATTTGGAAGCCTAACTTTTTTTAACTCATGTTATATACTTATAATCTTGATTCTCCAAGATGATGATTCCTTTAAAAAATGACTTGGTTTATTGAAAAATGAATAAATGGGTTTGTTATAATAATAATGGGTAAATTTAACATAAGTTATAATCTTTTTTTAGAAGGATTTGCATGGTAAATAGAAAATTACTTTTAATTAATTATAGAAATTTTAATTTATTTTAAAAGTTTAACAATTTGGATGGTTGTGATTAATCAATATGAAATAGATGGTTTGGATGTCTTATTGTTTGAAATTTAAGAATTATTTAATTAATAAGGAATGAGAGTGTTGTGTGAATTATAAGTAGTATATATAAATATATTTCGAGTAATATAAAGACAAGTGGTTTAGTATTTTGAGATTCTATTGATGAATATTTTATTCCCTTGCAAAATTGTAAAAGTGCAAGGTATAGAATAAAATATTCGTTTATTTGATATATATATTTCTGTTTTCAAGCATTTGTATCTTTATATATTTAATTTAAAAAAAATTGTAAATGAACAATAACTAAAATATCATCCTTTATTAACATAACACCTTGTAAACTATTGTTATTATAGAACGAAAACTCTCTACTTACTAATTTAAATTAGCAAGTGTGTGTTTGGTTTTTGTCCTTTCCTTCATTTCTTTTTTTTTATTTGATCAATGAATAATTTTTTTACTAAACAATAATAAAACTCTAGTAAGATACACTAGAGAAAACAAAAGGATCAAAACAAAATTACAAAGAGAATTCACCACCTGGACAATTAAATCAACTTATGTTAGTAACAACATGGAGAATTCACCCCATGTTGTTGTGTATAATACGGGATGCTGGTTGTACTGTTAACCGGGGGAGGGGCGGGGGGGGGGGGGGGGTAGGATGTAGGGTTGGGAGGCATATTGTGTTATTTACAGGTATGCGTACAGTCAACGCAGAAGTATACAGAGTGTTGTACGAATCCGGTTGGTTAAGATGTGTGGAGCAGTGTTTATACTCAGAAAGTGAGTCGAAGTCTAGCAGGTTTGGAAGGAAGAACGTGAACCAGTGTTTACAAAGGGACAAAGTGAGTGTCATGCACATGCATGGTGTGCATCTGATATTGAGGTTCTCCGTGTTGAATAATTTCTAGGGGTCTATATTCAAGGGGGGCACTGTCGGCAGTGTATACATAGTAATGGCACTATCTAAAGGAGTGGTGAAAGTGGATGCGGCAATCAAAGGGTAATATACCTTATGGAGGACTACATGCAAGGAATAAATAGAATGGATTAAAACACATCTATGTGGAGTGATGCATAGGACCATATGTTTATGATGCCTATGAATACTAATCCTGTTGGTAAACAAAGACTCCTTTTATGTACTACGGTATTGTATCACACGGAAAAGAGGAAAAAAAACAACAAATGAAATTATATATATAAAGGAAGAAGGAAAGCTTGCAGAAAGATTTTTTCAGTAAAAGCACTCTCATTTTATTAATATGGCTCTAGGCTATATATAGCCTTTTACACACTAGCTACGTGGACCAAAAGCTCTCCCAAATACTCTCCCAAATACCCGGTAATGCATGGACCATTTCCCCTAAATGTTCATGCATAAAATCCGGTCAATTTGATTAATATCTTACTAATAAATTAATAACTTAAACATTAAACAATTAATAAAACTTATTAATTCATAGCCATGCATGCGTTAACCATCTGATATAACCGCTTAAATCCAACAATCACCCCCTTAATCGGTTAATCACCCATCCGTTCACAACAACGCCGGCTCTTCCTCAATCAAATTCGCTTCTTCATTTTTCCGACACTCGTTGTTATAATGACCATAGTCTCCACACTTGTAACATCTCACGTGGCTTTTATCCCGGACCCGCTCGTTACCATCTCGACCCCTCACGGACCCACGACCTCTTCCCCGTCCACGCCCAAAGTCATCTCGGTTCGAGCTTCCACCGCCACAATGCTTACACCCGTATGTTTTTTCATGACTAACCAACAACAAACAACCGTGAATATCCTCTGTTCCTCTTAAACGTTCCTCGTATGCCTTCAATCTTCCAACGGCTTCATCGAATAGCATTGTCTCCAACTCGAAACATTGCTCTATCGACGCCACAGTTTGAAAAAACGACTTAGGCATCGAGTCTAGCAACCGCTTTACCAAATCCACTTCCTCAAGCTCGTATCCAAGCGACCTTGCTTTTGAGGCTAGACCGGTCAATTTTGTGACGAAATCATCGACCGTTTCACCCTCTTTCATATGCAAACTTTCAAGCTCCCTCTTCAATGTTGCTTGTCTAGCCGCTCTCACCCGATCCACACCCAAATACCGAGTCTTCAACCCGTCCCACACTTGTTTAGGATCGGAATAACTAGTCATTTGCAAAATCATATCTTCCGGAATAGCTTGAAATAGGAACGCTAGAGTTTTTTCTTCTTCTTAGAATCCGGTTCTTCCCCCAACGCCCTCGGTTCGACTGTCTCTAATAGGCCATATGCATCCATGATTGACTTCACCTTGACAGCCCAAACCAGATAGTTTGTCGGGGTCAAGACCGGGACTTGATACGAGATCGATCCTCCATCTTTAGGTACCAATGCCATGATATTTTTCTTTATTTTGACAGCTTCAACTCCTTTTTTGATCAAACCCGTCCAAGAGCTCTATTCACCCGATCAAGAAAATGAGCTACCGCTTTTACCGTTTTCTTTAACCCGCTAAACGAACAAAATCCAAAGCCACCTGCTTTGACGGATCCTTCACGTTCGTTTTACGCACCTCGTCGGTTGGGCCCTTATCACGAACAAAAAGATCAAGAGTAGAAGCTGCCTCCGTAACACTTCAACTTTTGATCACAACAAGATCACAGCCCCTTCAAAACGAACGGAGCTCTGATACCAAGTGTTGGTAAACAACGACTCCTTTTATGTACTACTGTATTGTATCACACGGAAAAGAGGAAAAAAAACAACAAATGAAATTATATATATAAAGGAAGAAGGAAAGCTTGCAGAAAGAATTTTTTCAGTAAAAGCACTCTCATTTTATTAATATGGCTCTAGGCTATATATAGCCTTTTACACACTAGCTACGTGGACCATAAGCTCTCCCAAATACTCTCCCAAATACCCGATAATGCATGGACCATTTCCCCTAAACGTTCATGCATAAAATTCGGTCAATTTGATTAATATCTTACTAATAAATTAATAACTTAAACATTAAACAATTAATAAAACTTATTAATTCATAGCCATGCATGCGTTAACCATCTGATATAACCGATTAAATCCAACAAATCCAAGTGTAGATGGTAGCAGTGGATCGTCGTCGGTAAGTCCTTATGCAGCAATAGTTTCTAAGCAGTCATGTAAGGGTAACGGAAACAAACAGTTGGATGTCTAATATGTAACCATCGTACCTCTATCCTATAATCAATGATTGTGTTATGTGTGTACCAGTACACGAAATGTAATCTGGATCTTTTGGTCTTTTAATTAATGATACAAGCTTTGATGTAAAAAAAAAAAAGTTTACCCCTCCTTTTTAACCAAATAAAGATAAACAACTGTACTTAAACAATTGTATGATCATTTTAACCAAATAAAGATAAACAACTGTACTCAAACAACTATATGTTCATGATCGAGGAAACCCATTTGAAATTTGTATCATATATCTATCTAACTGTTTACACCTTAATTAAAAATGTTCAAATGACACTACAAGAAAAAAGAGCTTTTAACATTAAAACTTTCTGCGAGGACACATGTCCTCGCTCACTAGAGGACAAACGAGTTTGCTTTTTGACCTTGGAAAGAGGAACAGTCCCCGTAAACCCTTCGGCAAAGACAAAGTCCTCACGAAAACCTATTAATAATTTATTTTTATTTTTTTCGCGGTGTAAATAAGCTTTACGCGGTAGAAAATCCCGCCTTTAATTTTTCACAACATTCTGGGACGACTAAGTCCTCGCGAAAAGTCATTTTTTTTAAATCTATGTCAGCGGACGGACTTTTGTCGGGTAGCGACTTTCAGCAACGACATAGTCCTCGCCGAAAGTTGGGTCTGTAAAAACCCTACCAGCCTCTCTTTCTTTTCATCTTTTCATCTTTCATCTTTCCATCTCATTTACCCTTAGCGTCGACCTCTCTCTCTTCCACTCGAATTTCCGATTTTTTTCACGAATTTGGAGCTTTACGCATTCAGGCTTGTGGTGTAACTATCTTTGCTTTCCTTGTCAAAAAGGTTGTTATTCCGGCGAGAATCGATAGCTTCCGGCGAAACCTTCATCTTTCCGGCGAGCCTCTGAATTTTAGTCGGTATTAAGGTATAAAGTTTAGTTTTTTTACGATAAATTAGTGTTTGTTTGATTATTTTATAGTTACATTGTCTTTTTTTTGTTAGTTTGTTATCTCCGGCGACATCTCCGACAGAAACTCCGGCGACAACTCCGGCTACGTACAGCTCCAAGAAGGTCTTTTATTTTTATAAACAACATTTAGGTAATGGTTTTACTCTTATCTTAGTAATGAAAAACATGTTTAGAAATTTGTTTAGGTTAATGTTATATTTATATTTTCAATATTATAAGTGTATCTAATATATAGTTAGGCTCTTGTAGTGATAAATAAACTTGTCATCAAAATGCATTAATATTTAGTTTTAGTAATAGAATTAATAGCATCCTAAAATTTGATATGCTCTTGGAATTAAATAATTGGTTATATATTAGTGAAAATTTTGTTTTAGATTAATAAATATGTGCAATTGTTCATTTTTAGTTTATTAGCAGGATATAAATATTTTAAATCCATATATTGATTTAACTATGTTTAAAATTTAATAGTTTATTCATTGTGCCATTAAATTAGTAGATTATTCATCCGCTTAAACTGAAAATAGTATGCAAGGAATATTCATTTTTAGTTTATTCATTTTGGAAAGTCCCCTGTTTGAATGAATATTGAACATTTATGTGATTTTATATGTTTTATCTAATTATTTGATGATCTTTAACTATGTTGGTAATACAATGCATGTTACTTACTATAATATGAAGTGTCTTAGTAGATGTTAGTTGTCGCAAGAGGCCATGGCGGGGATGCAGGTGGTGATCCCCCTCATAATCCATGGCAGCCGCCTTCTCAATGTCAAAGTAAGAAATTTCAAAATATTTTGTTACTTGATTTTGATTACTTTTATATTTAATTTGTTCATTTTAATTTGCAGATTCCAATATTCGAGGTAAAAGCATGGGTAAAAATCTAAGGATAGCATGGGAAAATAATGGTGAAAAACCATTGCCCATTGAGTTTGATGTATCAGATATGAAGACCGCTCGGCCTGTTGGGAAATTTGCAAGCCATTTTTCTAGTCTTGTCTCGAGGACTGTGGGAAATGAAATCCCAAAATACTATAAATCTTGGAAAGAGGTTCCTGAGGAGTTCAAGACCGGCATTTGGCCCACTATTGAGGTTATATACAAATATTTTTATTATAAAACGAATATGTCAACCGGATTGCTCAAAGTGATCACGTAAGCATCTATTTTTAGTTTACTTATGTGTGTGTGTATTAAAGTTTATCTATGTAAATGTTTGTTTACTTTTGTGTGTGTGTGTGTGTGTGTTTGTGTATGTATTACGATCTTGGTGTACGACTTTTTATGATTATATTGTATTTAGTTTTACAATCTTGATATGTTGTAGTTTTACAATCTTCATATGTGAATTTTTCACACAGGTAAAATTATGGATTATTCATTTTACAGTCGTTTTGCTGTCGAAATTTTATATTTTATATAACACGTTATTAGTTATAACAATTTGAACTTTCTTAATTACACAGCAACAAATGGAGCAACTGCGGGAAAGTCAAGCCGGGAGTTCAAATCCCCTAACAGACGAACAAATACTTTCGCAAGTATTAGGGGAACGTCGTGGACATAACCGTGGACGAGGCAGAAAACTACCCACTGCTGCATATATTACAACCTACCAACCACCAAAAGAAAGAGTTTATACACAAGCTGAGGTGGATGAAATGTTGCGTCAGCAAAATGTTATGAGTAATGCCAATTTTGGAATCGTATTTGATGCACGGTAACGACATACAGAAGATGATGACGGTAACGACATAGATGATGAAGATTCGGATGATGAGTAGTTATATTGTGTTAACCTTACATTAAACTAGTTTGTAAAAAATACTCATTGACGATTGTATATTGGTGTAATATATTTAAGTAGCTTATTTTCTGAAAACAGGTATTTAAAATGTTTCAACGTTTTAAATTTATTATAAAAACTGCAGGTAATTAATAATAAAAAAATTAAAAATTTAAAAATTAAAAAAAACCTTCCGCGAGGACAATGTCCTCGCTAAAACCTCCATCAGAAATTAAAATATATATATAAAATGACTTTTTGCGAGGACATTTTTCGTGGCTAAAACTTTTAAAAAATAAAATAAAATATTGGAAATAACTTTCTGGGAGGACTTTGTCTTCGCTAACCTTTCGCGACGACACATGTCCTCGCCAAAAGTTTTCCGACACGGGCTTTCCGCGACGACTTAGATTAAGGATCCAAAAGTACAACTTTTTGTCGTGTCAAATATGCATAACACCAAGCTAAAATCATCTATTTTAGTTATCACCGGCCAATATAAATATTCGATCCCCCAAATCTTCCAAAAATATGGATGTTTCCTGGTTTAGTAATGTTAAACACTAAATCTACAACATAACAACCACCAAATCTTCCACTATGGTTTTTAATTGTTCCATATATTACCATCAAAACCAAATGATCGATCGATCGAACTGGAAGGCAAAGGGTCATGCAAACCGAATACTTCACCTCGACTCACTACTTTCTTCGCTTAATTATAAGCTAGCTACTCGAATAACATGAAAATTGATGATGTTATTCTTTGATTTATTGAACACCCATACATGATTCTTAATTAATAAATTTAGCAACGTACGTTAAAGAATTATTATAAGACATAAAATGTATGTCAATTAATGACCCTAACAGACTTTAATTATATGTTAATTGTTGAAGTAGTTTTTTATTTATAGTTTTGGTGCATATTAATATATAATTGAGAAAAAAGAAACATTCAACAATGTGTAAAAATTGCAATGATCCTTAAATCCCGTCAAGTGGGGTATGAAGTTTGAGCCATAAGTGATGTTTGGGGGATGCATGCACCCTAATCCTTCCTCAAACTATATATAACATGCATATGGGCCCTCTGAATTATACTGCTCCTTATTGACCGATACTAATTAATATCTTATATATTGGTTTGTTTATTTTTCATGTCACTTTTAATTAATTAATCATCCAAATCTTGGTTTTTAAATTTTATTTCTGATTTCTGGTGTCATGTTCAAGTAATAAACCAAGTGTATTTGACTATGCATGTTATAAAGTAAGTCAAAGTGTTTAATACGAAAGCAAGTAGATTATAATTGATAACCATGTATAGGAAAAACATAGAAACCTCAAAAACAAACATACAAAATAGAACAATGCACAGTGCCCCTGAAATTTAAGCTCCTGAAATTAAAAGCTTAAATTTTGGTATGGTTTTCAACCTCATTAAGGACACACGTTATGGTAACTCGATGGCTTCAGGTGCCATCGAGTACTCCAAGGAACACTAAAACTTGATTTTGGATAGGCACTTCGAGTAGGAGAAGCGGGTTTGAGAACTCGATGGAAACCTGCACAACCCCCACCCTCCCCCCCCCCCCCCCCCCCTCTCAACCAATCACACACTCACACATATTTAATAATTTAATAAAAGAATAAAAAAAGGGAAAACAGTTTGAAGGAGATGTATAACCCCTAATTTGGGTAGGGAGAATGAGAATGATGTGGCGCTGATATGACATTGAGTAAGAAAATAAGAAATGGGGGTATAACTAGTGGCCTAAAGGTATTACAATAGACCTCTCAAATATATTCTTTTTAACTTCAACACGTTGAATGTTCCTTGAGATTTGCATAAATGTGTCTATATCAAAGGCATGTAGTCCAGCGGTATCTGATATTGTGAAGTGGTACCTCATCCTAAAAAGTTATACTGTTAAAGTCACGTTGTGAACAATGAAATAGATTTATGAGAAAATTTTGTGTGCGAATGTGTGTATGCTTGTGTTAAAAAAATCCATGCTCCAGATCTGGCTATATGACAATTACTCTTTTACGTCTTCAATCAATCCTAAAAGTATACACATAAAAACGAAATGTTTAGAAATTACATGTCGATCGTATGTGTAGAGTATAACGGGTAAAAATTATTATTTTTATAGTTATGGTTCAAATAACATAAGGTATATATGGTGTGACAGCAAAGCCACACTTTAAACTACGAAGCTACGACATTTTTTAAAGCTTGACTTAAGATGATAATTTAGTGTATACTTTATAATTATATATATCCAATTTATGATTATAAATATACAAAATACTCAAAGTTACACAAATGATTAGCAAAGTAGCATAAACAAATTATAAAATACAAAGTTATAGAAATTTAATACACATAAATGACTATTTTTCAGTATTGTAAATGGCGGCCTTGGCGGCCGATTAATCGGTGCCTAGGCGGTTGGCGGTGGTCTGCCGCCTGCTAAATCACCTTGGCGGTCTAGTTTGGCGTTGGTGGTCAACATCGGTCAACGGCGGTCTCCTTGGCGGCCCTCGGCGGTCAACGAACATCAAAATTAAAAAAAAAGGGTTTAAGTCCCTCATTGCATTGAACTTATGGTTTTATTTAAGTTTATTAAACTAGTTATGAACTTATGGTTCCAACTTTCAAGGCTTGTTAAACATTTTAGTTTTTTATGGTTATTGACTTATTTTATTAGGATTTTAAATAAATTCCTTTATAATTTATCGTTTCCGTCGAGAAACCAATTAATCGCCGTAAAGACCGATTAATCGCTTGGCGGTGGTCGACTGCCGACATACCGCCGACCGATTTCTACAACCTTGCTATTTTTTAACGGCGAAGTTACATCTTATCAACGTCGTAACATGTCTATTAGAACACTATTTGCAGTTCATAATTAAAGAATAACTCTGTAGAAATCAAATGTAGAAGAAATTCATATGAAGATATTACCTTATGCTGATCGGAAACGAGAGTCGTCCCTATATCCTCAATCGCTAGTATCAGTTCCAAGCAAGTTTCAGATAAATTTCCAATTTTATTCATCACTCATTACATATGGGACATAATAGAAACATTTTCACGATGTTAAAAAGAAATAATAATAATAATAAGAATGATTTTCACTATATATATATTGTCTCCAGTACCTTTGTGTGTTACATATTTCTTAATATCATCATACTCTGAGTTTTGACAAAAATTACATTCAATCTGACTTCCTTTCCAATACAATCCTTTAAAGTGACATTTGAATTATTATCAAATTTCATTTCTCTACAATTAGTATATCATTTAATTTATCTTTTCCATCGCAATGACTTAAAGGTTTAAATGAGAATAATACGAATAATTTGAAAAGGAAAAACTATTTCAACTAGTTGCAAGTTAAATAGAAAGACTAGATTAAGGAAATATTAACTAGGGAACTAAATAATTTCTAGATCAAACTTTACAGTTAAAACCATGGTTAACAAAATCGCGAGTACGATCCTACGATCCTACCAACCAAAAACGCGCCGGATCATATTAAGGATCGTAAATAGGTAAGATCATAGTCAGGATCGTAAGATCGTACATGAGATCGTAGGATCGCATACGATCCTACGATCCCACCTTTTTTTGTTTTTTTACATTTCTTAATACTACTATTACTTTACAGTTTATTTTTCACATTTTTTTATTATAACTTTTATTTTACTTTATTATTTTATTAATTTTTAAGTGATGAACCTTGTGTTAAAAATAATTGTTCAAAGTTTTGTACTTTACATACATCACAGTTTTAATTTTCTTTATTATAAGAATAGAAGTTCACGAGAAGAAGATATTTTATAAAATAACGAATTAATGTTGTGCATAGTGTGTTTTAGATTAGTTGATTGTGTTTAAGAGTTACCTTTAAAATTTTATTATGATATGTAAGTCAATAAATTGTGGTGAATTTTCATCTATTCTCTAAATATTTATAATTTGGACGGTTTAATGTATGATATTTTAAAATTTAATGATTAATTATCTCAAAAAAATGTTATATAATTAGTTTTTGATAAAAGTTATAGCATATAAAAAAACTAAAAAAAATCTAGTGACTTGTGATAGGATCTTAAGATCCTGATCTCGATCTAGCGATCCGATCTTGCAAAGACAAAAATGATCTTAGGTAAGATCACAATCTTGATAACCTTGGTTAAAACAATTAAAAAATGAAGGGTTAAAATATTAAAACGAGTAACTAGGACTAAAACATATTTGACTGTTCAATTAGTAAGATTATCTTGTTAGAAAAAACTGGTTATTTCGAGGACTAAAATTCTTTTGCAAAATTTCGAGAGAATTCTTAAGAACTTTTAACATATATTAATCCAAAATGTTTAGATAAATTAGCGAGAAATATTCGAGGCTAACAAATCAATGAGAGATATTTTAAGCAAGAAAATCCTTGAAAACCTTACCCAAAATTTTTTGAGTCCTTGTGAGACTAAAATCTATACTACTATATAAACCATTTAACATTCTCTCTCCTATTTAATTTTAAGAGGACTTAAAATTCAATCAAGATTAAATCTTGACCATTCATTTTATTACAATTAATCTCATCCACTCAATTTTAACCATTTCGTTCTCTCTCCTAATTTACTTTAAATTTTAATTTATTTAAAATATACCCTCTCACACTAACACACTTTCTCTTACAAACATAATTATTTACCCACATCAACATAATTTTTAAAATCTTATTAAACTTGTCTCTCTTTATTTCATCATTATAAATCTTTTTCTTATTTTAATGTCTTTTCGAATATATTTTTAAAATTAGTAAAATAGTTAGATGCAAATAAAAGAAATTTTGAAAAACGGACATGTTGCTGTATATTTTTTCGTGACATTGAATCACACGAATAACATATCATTGCATTCTTGAAAGCGACAGTTGCAAAACAGAAACCATTTGCCGCCGCAGCATTGCGCGGGTATGATGCTAGTAATTTTTATAATATATTTAAGGGGTGTTTGGGATTGCGTTTTGAAAATAGATTATGTGTTTTTAATAATCAGAATCAGATAATCAGCTGTAATAAAATGTGTTGCAGGACAATAGTGTTTGGATATGATTATGCTGTTTGATAACGTAATAATCAGATAATCAGTTTTTTAGGTGTTTGATAAAGTAGATTATTTATAACTTAATTCGAAAAATGACCAAAAAGGACATTAAATGGATTTCATTACATTTTATTGATATATATATATATATATATATATATATATATATATATATATATATATATATATATATTGTATCAATAAAGAACCCTTCCTTAAACAAAGAACCTAAAGAACCAATCTGGACCATTGGATCATCAAAATCAATGGATGAGATTGATCGATGGCAAAACTGTAATTATCATGTATTAATTTAGGAAGAAAAGGGTAAACATTGAAAATCCCACCCTCCCAACAACCTCGATTTTTAAATAAAAAACCCCCAAAAACTTTAAATTGTCATAACTTTTTAAGTTTTGTAAATTTGAACAAAAAAATTATACCAATCTTTTAGTTTTTTAATCCTCTTTCAAACAAGATCACTCTTCCCATATTTTTCTAAATTTTTTTTAACTTGAAAATTTTGTTTGCATTTGGGTAACATGTAGTGTTCTGTACGAATTTTGCATTGTGAAACAAGATCACTCTTCACATTGATCTTCATAGATAGATTTTCAAAATACTGTCGGTTTGGCTTGAAAACGTGTTTTGGTTGACAGCATTGTGAAACGATTCCCAGTTCAGTTTCACAGATCCTTTTGATTTTTCCATAAGAACCACTCGCCTCAGGAAGAATAACAAACAGTAAACGAGGATTGAATGTCTGTCATATATTAAAACATATCTGATAAATTGTGTTGTAAGAATATGACAAGCAAAAGATTCATATTTCATACCATTCCTTTGTCTTTACACATTGATATAATTCCACAACAGAATTCCATGACTGCTTCTTCCCTATGCCTAGAGAAACTGATTATAGCCCAGTGATTCACTGTTCCACCATTGAACATTTTCTATACAAAACACAAAAGTTATACAACCTCATGACAGCAGGTAAAATCGGCTTTTAACAGAAGCAAAGAAAGAAAAAGAGATACCAAGTTCATCATGTTCCATTGACCAACAGACGGATTTTGCATTTTGCATTTGGTTTTTAATAAACACAACATCTACGAATTTTGCATTTTGGGCTTGAATGAACCCAGCTCAAAATGCAAACTACGGATTTTGCATTTTGGGTTTGAATGAACCCAGCTCAAAATGCAAACTTTGCATTTAAAAAAAAATTCTCAGAAATCAAATGATGAAAGTCGGTGGTGGCGGTGAACCGTTGAAGTTGTTCGTCGGCGCCTTTTTGATAATTCGAATGCTTTAATCTTTTATTCATAATATCCCTGAATTCTCGTCAACCCGGCAACCCAACCAACCACCGGCAACTGACGCTTACCGGAAAACTTCAGTGTGCTCTGCTTTCTCTTCGAGCTAGCTAACGCATATATATATATATATATATATATATATATATATATATATATATATATATATATATATATATATATATATATATATATATATATATATATAGCTTTATAGTTATAGATTTTAATATCATTATTATATTTTCACTTTAAAAAATTTGAATGTTAAGTTTACGGCCGCCAATTAACTTATCTATCAACTTTTGTCACTTACAAAACCCTACCGTAGGATGTACGTTTTCGGTCTTGTTGGTGTAGTTCAAGCTTCGTTATACATACCCATGGTTGTTGAAATATAGGTTTAATTGTAATTCAAATTAATGTTTATATTTTACGTTTTCGTTTTTTGCGTTTTGCATTTAGGTTTAACGAACCCAGCTCAAAATGCAAACTACGGATTTTGCATTTTGCATTTGGTTTTTAATGAACACAGCATCTACGAATTTTGCATTTTGGGCTTGAATGAACCCAGCTCAAAATGCAAACTACGGATTTTGCATTTTGGGTTTGAATGAACCCAGCTCAAAATGCAAACTTTGCATTTCAAAAAAAAAGTTTCAGAAATACATCAAGTCCGGTCTTGTTTGAAAGAGGACGAAAAACTGAAACTAATAATATAATTTTTTGGTTAAAATTCTAAAAAACGAAGGAGTTATGATCATTTAAAGTAAGTGGGTTTTTTTTATTTTAATTTTGGGGGAGCTTGGGGGAGCTGGGCAGCGACGATTTTTTTTTCCTTTTTTATCCCTAAATTATGTGTCACGTGTCATCACCAGAAGAGGTTATTTAGGTTCTATGTTTAAGAGAGGTTCTTTGTTTAACCTTACCCTATATATATATATATATCAAGAGAGAGAGAGAGAGAGAGAGAGAGAGAGATACATTATTATTTAAGCTAAAACACAATCTCAAAACCACAAAAATAGTACTTCAATTGTGTACTTAGAAATGTAACTCAAAACCAAACCTAAAATCGACATATAATATAAGCTTCACTTGGATTTCATGAGATATCTCGCAATCATATCTCTCACAGTATTCATATATAGATCATCATTCCTACGACGGGCACTTGTATTAATTTTACTTTTTAGAAAATAAATATACATTAAAGCAATTGTAATATATTTATATATGCACTATACATATGTGAAAAAACGAGTAGCAAATACCCGACGAGTTATCGTCAAACAAAATATGCAAAATCAATCATACACTTATCTTTAATGTGAAGCAAATAACATAATAAAGCTTAAAGAGTTACCAACACTAGGCTGCAGAAAGTCGCCGGTAATGAGCAGAATCAGTACGTCATAAACTTCTTGTGGAGGCTCCAAGGGGTTTTTATTATTTGAGGAAGAAATCTCATTTATTAAAGAAGGAAAGGTGGGGGTAATTGTGTAAATTAAAACTCTAAACTTTCATTTACAAAGTTGGCGTTTTCTTGCAGTAAGATAAATGGAGATTCTTCAAATCACGTTTTCTTAAGTATCAAATCGCAATTAATTGATTTTTAATTCTTTTTTACCAAACACCATAAATTGATTAATTGCGATTTGAAAACTCAATAATCTAAAAATCATTTTACAAACGCAATCCCAACATCCCCTTAGTGTATTGGAGCAAAAATTGTCAAACACTTCAACACACATGTATAAATACATTAATGTATGCTTACATTTATTTACATATTAATGTATTTAGAGTAATGTACATATATAAACATTATACGTAAACTTCTATATGTGTCTATAGGGCAAAGTGCGTGAAATAGAACCCTAAATTGATGGTGGTGGTGCTCGAAGTCGACGGTGGTGCCAAAATTCGATGGTTTTGGTGGTGGTGCCGGATTTCGATGGTGGTGCTAGCCGGAGAAAATAAACGGCCGGAGATCTGCTCCTTGGGGTGATGGTGAGTTACTTCAATAGGTTAACATAATTAATTATAAGTGATATTCATTTTATTCTAAATTAACTAAAAAATAACTTAGTACATTACTTGCACCAGCACCTGACATGTAAGTAAAACTTATGTCAAGTCAACTCTAATCTACTACGATATATCATTTTTTTGAACGGCAAACTCATACATTCATTAAACATACTCTTAAATCTACTTCATTGTCCACAACCAGACTTGAACCCACAACTTCTTATGAGTAGGCTCTACTCCACAACCAGCATACCGCTAGGCTACATACAAGCCTTTTGGTTAATACAATACATCTTCTGATAACTTTCAAGAGTTTGGTAATTAAATAAAAATCATAACAAAATTGTCTCAACTTGGATATATATTTAAAAACTAAACTAATTAATATATTACATCTATAAACGTAATTCTTTTGAAAATTTACCTTCATTTTTCTTGAAATAGATATCCTTTTTTGATAGTATATATATTATCCCGTTATAATCGTATTATTGTCTTAACACGTTCAGGAGATATGGTCCTTCTTATCTCATGTACGTTGTTGGTGATTTTAGTGTTACGTACCGGTTCATTTAGTGTAATGGAATTTATACGTGTGTTTTAAGGGGATTGAACTTTGTTATAAAAAAATATGAAGAGTGTATAGTATATGATTGTATTAGTCTAAGCCGGTCCCACTAATGTTTAGGGGGCAACACCCCCTGAACAAAAATTTATAATAGTAGATGGTATACAATAGAAATTCTCGATTTTGAAAGGGTTCTCATTGTAAAACTTCAAACTTTGTAACTTCCGTTATTTGCTTATGCTCAGAATACGAATTCAAGTTTGAAACACATAGACGATTCAAAACTCTCCTTTTTCTCTCTGGTTTTGATATTTATCTCTGCCTAAGATCAATATTGTTGCTTTTACTACTATCACAATTCGAATTTCGTGATACCAAGACACACATGATCGAAATATCGAATTTGGAAAGTGAATTACACGATTATGGAAGAATCCTGTTCATTGATCTAGCACATGTTTGTATATTCAATCTGTTATTTAAGGTAAGAAACTTAATAAAATCACCAGAATCACCGGTGCTACCAGCAGTAGTAAAATCCTCTACATAAACGAATCTTGTTACAAACAAAAAATCAGTACAAGTCTTCCACTGCAAGCCCCGCATTTCTATATTCTTGATCTCTCCAAACACTACACAAGTTTCCTTTTGTAATTATCAATGCCTTTTTTCTTCGATGTTTATTTTGTCCGGATTTGTTGTGTGAAGGTCCTTATATAGAATAATGGTTTTGAGATTAATCTAAACTTAACGTGACGGTAACTAGAAAAGGAGATAATGATTTCCTAAAGGAGGATGATGATTCGATCTGAAAATAGATGTGTCGAGAGTAACATTCGAAGTGTGTATGGCCGGAATATCAAAGTTTTTTTGGAGGTTATTCAAGCTAGCATTGTTCTCCGAAATCGTTAAAAACAAATATTCTAACTGTTTCGACCTCATTTAATGCCACATGTCGAGATCTTGGGCTCATACTTGTATAGTGAATCTTGAAATTTTGATTGGACAGAAGTATAATATGGAGGGGAAGATTAAAATATATGTATAATATATATGATTCGTAGGGAAGAGAGCATATTGACTCGTTTAAAAAGGCAGAAGATGGGGTCATACGTGCACATGGGTTATGGTGAGAAAGGAAGAATACAAAATTGTAGGATTATATATAAACTTTAATTAATATTGAAGACTTAAAACAAGGCATCTTGTATTGGTCCAACTACTACTACATATAATTTTAATCTTTTTTTATTTTTGTTTTATTAGTTTTTCTAGCTTTACCAAAACATGCATGTGGTGGGTTTGGAAGTTTTAACGTAAGCATCTCATATACTACATCAAGGACCTTAGTTTTTAAGGTTCCGTCTTTGGGCATTTGTAAGATGTTTGTTTGTATATAACTATCAAAATGAGTAGTTGGATTAAAATTAGTGTTCTTGTAATTTTTTTAAAAGGCATCAATGTCATTAAACAACACAAAAATAAGCATTATATTTAAGGTAGAATCATAATACAAAATTTGGCATGTTTTAGAGCATATGGTGTGGTCTCGGCATACCTTCACTATGCTTATATGGAAATGTGTTACCGAAGGGCGAGGGGTACACCAATCCCCTCCCTTTAGTACCCAAAAAGCATGGAGTGTTACGGCATTTGTCCGAAGAGATAGGAGAGAAAGAGAGATGAGAGTGAACGAGAGAGAAAAGAAGAGAGAATATTTTTTTAAACAAATTTTTTAAATCATTGGTAGTACAACCTTTAAGCATGACTGAAATATAAAATGAGTTATTCTGATGTGGCACGAAACATAGGATGCCCTAACATGGATACACCCCATGCCCTTAGTAACTTGTACTCTATGTGTGTCAGTAGTAAATTCTATGTATGTAACCTGGTATACCCTATAGAGTGTGTAGTTTATCATGAAATGGCCAATGTATGGCTGGTTTCATGAGTTCAATTAAATTTATTTTGAATGTTAAAAAATCACAATACAAAAACAACCCTTAACTCTAACAGCATCAAAGAACAAAATCTAAGGAATTCATAGCCAAAACAAAACAAATATAAACCATCATATACTCGGCATGAAAACTTATAAAACAAGATCCGACGACAGTTAAATTCCAATACAACTATCAACAAGTCGAAATCGAACTACAAATAGATGCAGCTTGACAAGAACTAATCACATACTCCAATTGAAGCAAACCTTTGATAGTCTTGAAGCGATCAAAAACCATTTTTTCCTTATCCGCAAAAAAGGCCGGAGCATCAAAAACCACAGTCCGCATCATTGACAGTCCCAAGCAGCTTATCATGTTTCACACCACACCAGGAATTAACACCCTTTATTAGTTAGTTCCGTCTTACACCTTGCGGTTTGAGGATTTATAATTTTCTCACATTCTAATTTTAATTTAAAATAAGCCATAAAAGGTTACAAAATCACCGTTTGGAGCCGGATTTTAGAAGGTGAATACGGATTGTCCTATATATTCTGAAACAGTAGATTTTTGTTTACATCAATTAAAAAAAAAGGTTCCAACTGTTATTGATATCAATATGATAGTTTATCAGGGACTTGTCATCATTTTTAATGTTTTTGGATACTTATAATATTTTCATAATATTTGTTAATTTTTTTACATCAATATAAATAATTATTCTAAGTCATAACACAGGATCATGTCTTGCTAGTCTTTCGGGTGTAAAATTTTCCGAAACGATTTTTAATTTTAGATTAATGAAATTAATATGTATAAAGTTTGTCGAAATACAACCAATTTTATCTAAAAATATTATATTGTATGGATTCATCCGACACAAAAGTAGGTGCTCTCTTGTAGTGTACTATTATTATAATATTTCAAAGTTTGAAATTGTTAAATATATTTAAGACATTTTTGAAAATTGTGAACATACTAGTATGCTACTTATTCGGGGGAAAAGCCTCTGTGATGAGACTAATTAAAAGTCCGGAATGTACGTGCATGGAACACAAATAAAACGGAGGTCGCATATTCATATCCATGTCACATGTATCTTTAATGCACTTCATGTATAATATATCTTTCATGATAATTGATGAACTGATCGGTGAGAGTCTTAAAAGTAAAAATAAAAAGAGCAATTGGAGTTATCCCATTCCCACCCGAATATCTTGTCACTTATAACCACACTCCTTATCACACAACATACGATATGGTTACTTCACACCTTGTTAAATTTTGTGAGATACATATTATATAACACACCAATCAAAACAAAAAAAAATGAAATTTCACCATTCCCCATAATTTCTTATGATTATCATTATGTTGCTTCACCACCAACATAGTGATGGTGTACATATAGTCATGATCAACATTGTGTACAAATCACACGCTTTATATATTTACTCTTATCATATTTTAAATGGTTAAAGTGAAAGAAAATATGTAAAAAATGATGACTAGGTAAGGCCAGGCATATGGCCTTTGGGCTCAAGCTTCAAGTCGTCTGGGTTCATTTGGGAACACCCCTATGGGGGTTTCGGGTCTCCCCCTCCTCCATTTTGGGTTGATCAAACCCAGCGAACCAAAAGCTTTTTCATTTGTTCATTCTTTTTGGTTTTGTTGAAAGAGTATATAGAGTGAGAAAATAATTACGTTGATTCGAATTAAGAAGGGAAAACTAAAAAAAATGATGTTGTATTTGAAGTAATTTAGGTTGAGGAAAGCTATACTCTTTAGCTAACAAAAACCTAAATAAGTGCTCAGAATTACTTCCTCTTTTTCCCCAAAGAGTAAGAATAAGTTTAGAGACGCAGGAAGGTGGCTTTTAACGACCTTAACTTTTAACATAAGCTAAACGTCGCCACATTTTTTGAAGATTAATAAATTAAAATAGGGTCTTCTAAAAAATAAATCCTACACAAACGGAAAGGGAAAATAAAATAGAATATATTAAAGGCATACAGCCGTCAAACAATTGTAATTAGCAGGAAAGCCAGGGGCAATATGGTACACGAAATCTTATAAAACCACCCATTCCTATCAACCGTTAGGGACCCCTACTCTCTGCTTCATCCTCTCCTCTCCTCTCCTCTCCTCTCAAACCACACAAAACCGTACAAACCGAATTTACAACAAGTCAACAACGTCAAAGATGTCAGGCTGCAGCAAAATCCGCCACATTGTTCATCTCCGCCAAATGCTACGCCGCTGGAGGAAGAAAGCCGCAATGACTTCCCGCAAATGCATACCTTCCGACGTCCCCGCCGGTCACGTCGCCGTCTCTGTTGGTTCTAACTGCCGGAGATTCGTCGTCCGGGCAACTCACCTCAACCATCCGGTTTTCAAGAAGCTACTGGTCCAAGCAG
Source organism: Pulicaria dysenterica (assembly GCA_947179395.2). NCBI lineage: Eukaryota > Viridiplantae > Streptophyta > Magnoliopsida > Asterales > Asteraceae > Pulicaria > Pulicaria dysenterica. Next base: position 107,847,564 of record OX359288.1, on the reverse strand, counting down.
AAGAGGAATTCGGGTTTTCTCACTCCGGTCCACTCGCCATCCCCTGCGATGAGTATTTATTCGAAGAGATTATCCGGTTCTTGTCCCGATCCGATTCTGCAACAAACCGGTTCGTGAATATAGAAGAGTTTCAAAGACACTGCCATGTCGGCATCCGTAGTAATCTCGATTTCTGGCCGGAATCTCGACCTCTTCTCCGATAAGGGAAAAAATAATAAAGTAATAATAAAACAAACGAGTTGACTTTGATTTTGACCCCGAGTCGACTCGGCTTATGATGCACAGACAGACAACTGAGTAACTCCGGTTTGGGGACTTCTTAGTAATCTCACCTCGCAATACACAAACGTAAGATTGTAGGTCTTTTGAATTCTTTTTTCCTTTTTTTTTTCTTCTTCTGTATTTTTACGGAATTACCCCCGAAATGTAATTCGTTGGGGGGTGGTTGGCGGGAGTGTTACTGAGTCACTGAGTTGACTCACCAACTTAAGGAGATGGCAACACCGAGTCGTCCCGGATATGAATCGGAGTCACAACTGAAACTGAGAACGAAAAAGGAGGGAGAAGGAGAGGGAGGGAGCGAAATTGCTAATTGGTTGAAGAGGAGGGGTCACTTTTGTAAATTACCATGTGGATTTAATTGATTATATTATTATTATTATTATTACTGTTATTCTTATGAAATGCAAATTGTAGAGAAATTCCAACACTAGTTGTCCACCAATGATTTTATATATTTTTAACAACAATTATTATTCAGTAGTGGAGTTACAATCACAAGACTCCCATGTGGATGCACTATTCAATCAGTTTGTTCTCTTTCACCTCATCCCTAGCTAGCTAATAATTAATATTTTATATTATATTACAATAAAATTAATAACGGATGAAAATTTTCATATTGGAATCTAAATTTTTGGGTTTAAAAATAAAATAAAAAATTGCTCTAGAATCCATTAAAAACATATAGCTACATAGGAAAAAGTTCATGCGAGAACCATTTTTAGTGCGAGAATCGCGTGAATCAATTTGAGTCGTCCAATTTCCTCTCCTCTAATGTCATTGTCCACTAATGAATTTCTCACATGCACATGCCACACTTTATCACTCCACGCTCTCCATTCATAAAACTTCACATATCCAATGAACGGCTGAGATTGTTCTAGCGGTTCTCGCACTAACAACGGTTCTCGAATTAACCCTTCACTAGTTACATAAATATGAATTCAGTTTTGCTTTTCAAAAATACATATATATATATATATATATATATATATATATATATATATAAGTTCAATTCTTAATTTGAACTTAACTCGAAAAAAGTAACACATAACATTACGTAACAAAATACGTTGCTTTAGTAGAACATAAATTTGATTTTGAGTTTATTCTAAAAAAGTATATTTTGGAAGCGTAAGTAATCAATTTATGGAGTTAGTGTTATTGGCCTACAACGAGTCAATGGCTATAATAATGCGTTAATGACCCTGAATTTTACTTTAGTTACTATTTTAATGAATATAAATATATTACCCCCTTTTAGTTATGTACTTTAACAAGTCATTAGTAGGCCCTCAATCTTATAATATTATTAAAAGAAAAAGGTTTCTCCCATTCTCTAAAAATTCTTCACCAATCACATCTTTTAATTTAAAAAAAAACTAAAAAAAATCAGAAATATGATGTCATAATTGTAAAATTTTCTTAAGGTTGATTTTTGGAAGAGGGTGGGATATAAATTGTTAAGGGGGTAGTATGAAATATGTGAGGGGTTTTAGGAAAATTGTATATTAATGTAATTAATTATTATTTGTTTGAAAATTATGTTTAATAACTTCAAATATATTTTGTTTTGAGAAAAAATGATTATATATTTGTAATCGTCTCATTTTTATCTACGTTTTGATAGAAACTTTATCGGAATATGAGGTTTTTGAAAAAATTAGTATAATTTAATTGTTTTATCAACATCTAAGTAGTTATTGTACATTTTATTCGTCTTTTATAGTTATTCCCTCTACATAATATAGTCGATAGAATCACTGATTTTTTTGGTATTTTGATAAAAAAAATTAAAAAATATACTATAACTAATGGTTAGTAGCATAAAGTTGTATACAAAACTACCACTACCGTTAAAGCTTTTTAAAATTAATTGTTAGTTGTGAGTAAATAACACTTCAGACTCTAGAACTCTACATAATTACTAGGTAATGAAACAAATGTCATGATAGTGGGTTTTGTAACTACACATACAACTTGAAAATTTATATAAAATTTTTAATTGTCTAAGTTGTTTTATTTTTTAACTAATAACTTGATACATAAAATAAAAGTTATCATTACATTGATATATGACTAATAAATTACACTTAAGTGATTTACGTATGTATAGACATAATCTATTCTATGTTAGAATCTCATTTTTATGCGATCTAATTTACGTATACTTAGATGAATGTCATCATTATTTAACTTTGAATAAATTTAGTTTACAATTTCAAATATTCAAATATATAATTGGTTAATAAAAATGTCTTTAAAGCACTTGATATTATAACATCGACAATAATATTATAGTTATGTCTTTACAATGTCGGGATAAAGCTCTATCAAGAGAAACACATTAATATTATACTAAAAAGTTTTAGTCGTGTAATGTAACTTTATATTTCTTAAAAAGAGTATTTATAAAAAGTATAAAAAATACACGTTTTTACTCATGGATAGTTATATGTGACGGTTTCTCGAGTGAAAAATAAGGAGTGATTAAAAGTTTATAGTGCGATGATGAAGAAAACCCCTACTAATAAAACCATGAATGTTATTTATAAAGAGGTTTTACAGAAAATTTAATAATAATCATATGTATGATTCAAAATTCTGTAATGATTATTCACACTACAAGAAAAAAGAGCTTTTAACATTAAAGCTTTCTGGGAGGACACATGTCCTTGCTGAAAGCTCACTAGAGGACAAACGAGTTTGTTTTTTGACCTTGGAAAATGGAACAGTCCGTAAACCCTTCGGCGAGGACAAAGTCCTCGCGAAAACTTATTAAAAATTTTTTTTTATTTTTTTTCGTTGTGTAAATAAGCTTTACGCGGTAGAAAATCGTGCCTTTAATTTTTCACAGCTTTCTGGGACGACTAAGTCCTCGCGAAAAGTCATAATTAAATTTTTTTTTTCAATCTGCGGCAGAGGATAGGCTTTTGTCGGGTAGCGACTTTCAGCGGCGACATTGTCCTCGCCGAAAGTTGGGTCTATAAAAACCCTACCAGACCCTCTTTCTTTTCATCTTTTCATCTTTCCATCTCATTTACCTTAGCGCCGACCTCTCTCTCTTCCTCTCGAATTTCCTACTTTTTTCACGGATTTGGAGCTTTACGGTGGCATTAAGGCTTGTGGTGTAACCATCTTTGCTTTCCTTGTAAAAAATGCTGTTATTCCGGCGAGAATCCATAGTTTCCGGCGAAACCTTCATCTTTCCGGCGAGCCTCTGAATTTCAGTCGGTATTAAGGTATAAAGTTTAGTTTTTTACGATAAATTAGTGTTTGTTTAATTATTTTATAGTTACATTGTCTTTTTTTGTTAGTTTGTTATCTTCGGCGGCATCTCCGGCGACTACTCCAGCTACAGCTCCAAGAAGGTCTTTTATTTTTATACAACAATTAGGTAATGGTTTTACTCTTTTCTTACGAGATTTTGTTTTCCTATCTATGCTTTGTAATTATTTTTACTATACGTGTTATGACTCTTTAAAACTATATAAATTTAAAATTAACTTATGTTATCCCGTGTTAATACACGGGTAGCTTAGCTAGTAATTATTAAGTGCATACTATTAAGCCATTTACTTCTCCATATAATTTTTTTCTAAGAAAATATTCTGAGAAAATAATATTCTATTTCATAATCACAAACAAACCATTTGATTATGATAATGGAGAAAGAAATATATACAATTTACTTCAAACAAATCTTATGTACGTTTCATTGGCTAAAATATTTCATTAGGGCAATGATTAGAGTATATATGTTTCTGTGGTCTATTCTAGAGTATAGTGGTGAAGTTTGAAGAATATTTTACCGATATAATATATGAGTTATTTTATAATTTAAAATAAAAGAGTAAATAATCTTGACGAAACACTTTTGAAACTTGATTAATATTCAGTAAATTTCCCGGCCCTCTACATTTGTGAAATATCAATATTCAAAACTTGTGAACTTAGGAAGACATGCCAACAAGAGAATACATGCTAAGCAGCTTATATGAGTATATAATCCAAGACACAATTTATCTAATGGGTGTTGTTGTTTGGACTCTTTCATAATCTAAATTGATTATGAGTTATGATACACGTAATAGTATGAATTGTATTAAAAATTGTAACCAATTGATTTGCTATATTTAGTATGTGAAAGAAAGAAGTTAAAATAGTCCCATCCTTATCCAATTATATTCATGGATCTCTTTGATTACAGGCTTTTGGATTTGACAATTTACTAATATTTTTTGGCCTCATCTTTACATTTACACATGCATACAACCACATGCAGTACTTTATCAACTTTGGATGAAATATTAAGCAAATAAGCAACTTTAAAATAACTCACAGGTCTACTCTTGTCCCAGTTGGGATATGGAATCACAACTATTTAATTTGTTCACAGGGTATATTAGAAAACGTTACAAATATCGCTATCGCTAGATTAAAAAGCTGTTGGTTTTATATGTGTATTTATGGGACACATTTAAAAATTACTTATGGGCCGGCCTTAAATCAAAAGGACTAAATGAATATTTAATAAAACAAAATTATTAAGTGTTAAATTATTACAAAATATGACATAAATCATGAGTACGTTTGAAAAAAAAGAGTTATTGTCAAATTCTGGATGCTTAAAGATAGAAATGTGTTTTAAAGCTGAATCGTCAAGTAGTATTTTCATGTTTTATTTAGGACATTTTTAATATAAATATAATATTAAGATAGCGGAATATTTTCAGTTCTAAATAGTTTCATTTAGCTTTACAGATTGAAATTGTTTACAATTATATACATAGGAAGAAGTTCATTTGAGAATCATATTAGTATGAGAACCGCGAGAATCAATTTTAGCCGTTCAATTCCCCCTACTTCAATGTGATTGCTCACCCATAAATTCCTCACATGCACTCTGCCACACTCAATCTCAGCCTTTCATTTTGTAAGTGGAATTCATGGATGGAAAGCGTGTGTGAATCAAGTGTGGCAGAGTGCACGTAAAAATTTCATGGTGGGCAATGACATTGAAAGAGGGGGAATTGGACGGCTGAGATTGAGTCTCCCACTCTCATTTAATTTAAGGTTCTCATTTGAATCTCCCACTATATATATATATATATATATATATATATATATATATATATATATATATATATATGAGAAATTAAATTAGAATAGAAGACTTAATCTCAGCCGTTCATTTTGTAAGTGAAATTGATGTATGAAGAGCGTGGGAGAGAAAGTGTGGCATGGTGCATGTGAGAAATTTATGGGTGGACAATTACATTGAATAAGAGGGAATTGAACGGCTCAGATTGGTTCTCGCGATTCTCGCATGAATATATATATATGTATGTATGTATATATATATAGGGTGAAGTTATATATAAAACCTCCCTTAAACATAGAACTAAAGAATCATCCTGGTAATGACACGTGACACTTTAATTAAGGGCAAAATTGGAAAATAACAAAAAAAATCAACTTTATAAATAAAAAAACCCACTCAACTTTAAATGATCATAACTTATTTTTTTTAAGAATTTTTGCAAAAAGAGTATATCGTTAGATTCAGTTTTTCGTCCTATTTCAAATAAGACCAGACTTGATATATTTTTGAAACTTTTTTTTTGAAATGCAAAGTTTGCATTTTGAGCTGAGTTCATTCTAAATGCAAAATGCAAAACCCGAAAAACGCAAAATATAAACATGCAGGTAGAGGTGAGCAAGAAAAATCGAAACCGAATCAAAAACCGAAAAAACCAAAAAAACCAAAAAAACCAAACCGAAAAAACCAAACAAAAGCCAAAACCGACGGTTTTGGTTTTTAAAATTATAAAAACCGATTTTTTCGGTTTGGTTCGGTTTTAGGTTTCAAAACCGACCATAAAAACCGAACCTAACCGAATTGAAGGAACCAAACAGTTTAAAACCGAACCGAACAAAACCGTTAAGGTTAAAGGGCATAGTTTGACATGTACATATCAATTCACCATAACTCAAATCCCTTACCTTCCCCTTATTTTTACTTTTTCCCCAAAAATCCTAAATCGGCACTCACTATCCAACACTAGACATATCAATCGCTTGAATCTTGAAGATCAAATCGGCAGACCAAACTTGAATTTTGTATCGACGGCCAAATTGACTCTTGAATCTTGATTCTTCGAAGTTTGAAGATAGAAGATCTCGATGGAAGTTTGAAGCTAGAAATCTCGACATACCATACGATGGTGTTCACTCTCCCTTCGTCGAGTGTTGTGACAAAAAATTTGAAAAACCAAAAACCGAACCAAACCGAATGGTTTTGGTTTTGGTTTTTCAAAAACCGAAATTTTCGGTTTGGTTTCGATTTTACCCCAAAACCGAACCAAACCGAACCGTGCACACCCCTACATGCAGGTCATCTAAATGCTTCCAAAATGCAAAAATTATGAGAATGTAAAATGCAAATCCAACATTATTCAATGAAAATGCAGTCTAAAATGTAAAATTACACATTCAAAACCAAAATACAAAATCCGTACAAAACACTACATACTGCCCAAAATGCAAACAAAAATTTCATGTTCAAAAACATTTAGAAAAATATGGGAAGAGTGATTTTATTTGAAAGATGATTAAAAAACTAAAAGATTGGTATAATTTTTTTGTTTAAATTCACAAAACTTTAAAAGTTATGACAATTTAAAGTTTTTGAGGTGTTTTTAAAAAAATCGTGGGTTGTTGGAGGGGGATTTTCTATGTTTGCCCTTTTCTTCTTATATTAATACATCATAATTACAGTTTTGCCATCGTTAAATCTCATCCATTAATTTTGATGATCCAATGGTCCAGATTGATTACTTAGGTTCTTTGTTTAACACATGGTTATTTATTGATCCAATTTATATATATATATATATATATATAGATAGAGAGAGAATGGATCAACATAGAACCACCTCTTATTCATAGAACCTAAAGAACATTTTTAGACCTTTGGATCAAGTTGATCAAGGGTTGTAATTAATTCCTGATTTTTTTATTTATGAAAAATGAAAGGCTGGTAATTTTAAACCCTATAAGGGTATTTTAGGAATCAAGAAATTAAATATCCTACACAGATCGTTCATTCCCACTCTCTCTAACCTACCCATTTCTCTCTACACTCTCCATCTTTGATCCATAAATCCCTCCGACAATTTTCTTTCCGGTAGAACTCGAAGGCCGCTGCATCTGCTTTCTCCGGCGACTGTTTAAAGGCTACCTATTTCGAGATCTGATATGTTGTTACTCTTCATCTCTGCTTTGCTTCAAGGATTCGAGATTGGTTTTGCTTGAAGATTTCGAGATCTGATTTGTTTGTCAACAGATTGACGAAGATGGTGCTATTCCCACCTCCACCATCAACTATGACTTCGATCGTGTTCACCATCTGTTTTTGAGGCACTGCTTCACCATCAGGCATGTATGTTATTATGATAACTAGACTAGTGTTGTTAGTAAAATTTTAGATTAGTGGGTTATTATGATAACTAGACTAATGTATGTTATTAGGGTTGCATATTTTGTTCCTTCAAATAGTTGTTCCTTCGTTCTAATTTTTACAAATGGATAGATATGCATTTTTTGATGGAAGTATTTTGCATTTTCAGTTTTTTGTATTTTCAATTTTACATAGTCATAATGTAGTATGATGTTAAGATTGAAAATGCAGACATGGTTGAAATTACAACACTTTGTTTTGGTTTTGGTAAAACATTTGAATTTTTATGTTAAAATGTAGTTATAGTGTCATAATCCTTGTATAAGAATGTAAAATTTATACCCAGATGTATTTTTCCAGTTAGTTCGTGATGAATATTGGTTTTTGCATTTTCAGATTGTAGTTTCTTTGCATTTCATTTGGGTTTCATTTCTAGTTAGTTCTTTAGTTTTGTTTGCATTTTCATGTGGGTTTCCTTTCAGATTGTACTTAAGTTGCTTGCATTTTCAAATTGTAGTTTGTTTGCATTTCATTTGGGTTTCCATTTCCAGTTAGTTCTTTAGTTTGTTTGCATTTCATTTGAGTTTCATTTCAGATTGTACAGATAAATAAACATGTCAATTTCATTGAAAAGTGCATTTAGATTATTGTGTTCAACTCTGTTTGTGATGATATTGAAAAGTGCTGTGAATGGAATTTGCATTTTGGGTTTGAATATATAATTTGCATTTTGGGTTGTATTTTGCATTAAATCAGATTGTGAAATGCAGATAAGAGTTGTTGCTTTTGCATTTTCAAATTGTTGTTTAGGGTTTAGGGTTGCATATTTTGTTCCTTCAAATAGTTGTTCCTTCGTTCTAATTTTTACAAATGGATAGATATGCATATTTTGATGGAAGTATTATGCATTTTCAGTTTTTTGTATTTTCAATTTTACATAGTCATAATGTAGTATGATGTTAAGATTGAAAATGCAGACATGGTTGAAATTACAACACTTTGTTTTGGTTTTGGTAAAGCATTTGAATTTTTATGTTAAAATGTAGTTATAGTGTCATAATCCTTGTATAAAAATGTAAAATTTATACCCAGATGTATTTTTTCAGTTAGTTCTTAATGGATATTGGTTTTTGAATTTTCAGATTGTAGTTTGTTTACATTTCATTTGGGTTTCATTTCTAGTTAGTTATTTAGTTTTATTTGCATTTTCATGTGGGTTTCCTTTCATATTGTACTTAAGTTGCTTTGCATTTTCAAATTGTAGTTTGTTTGCATTTCATTTGGGTTTCATTTCCAGTTAGTTCTTTAGTTTGTTTGCATTTCATTTGGGTTTCATTTCAGATTGTACACATAAATAAACATGCAAATTTCATTGAAAAGTGCATTTAGATTATTGTGTTCAACTCTGTTTCTGATGATATTGAAAAGTGCTGTGAATGGAATTGCATTTTGGGTTTGAATATATAATTTGCATTTTGGGCTGTATTTTGGATTAAATCAGATTATGAAATGCAAATAAGAGTTGTTGCTTTTGCATTTTCAGATGGTTGTTTATTGCTTTGGATTTTTCAGAATTTGCATTTGCATATGATGTGAATATGGTATTGCTTAATTTGCTTTTATGAAATAAAAATGTTATGTGAAAATATTGTGAAATGCAAACTACAATTTGCATTTAAGTATCATGTTGGGTTTTGAATATCATGTTAGTATGCTAACTAGACTAGCAAAATTTTTTAGTAAATTTTTTAGATTAGTGAGTTATACACCCCTCTGTTCCTTCATTATCTCTTTTACAATGGATATGTCTAGATTTATTTGCATTTCAGTTTTTGCATTTTCAGTATGCAACTTTCGAAAAGCATATCATGTTAAGATCTTGTTGCTTTTTTGCATTTTCGATGTGAAATATAGTCGCTTTACATTTTCAGATTGTTGTAACTTTTTAAAAAAATGCATATCATGTTCTGGGTTTTGATGTTTTAAAAATGCATATCATGTATGTAACTTTAAAAATACATATGATATGAAGATGTTGTTTGAATCAGAGAAAAAGTTTTGATTTCTGTGTTTTTATCCTGTTTTTTGCATTTTCAGTATGTGACTTTGAAAATGCATATGATTTTTGGGTTGTATTTTGGTTATCTTCTTCATCTATATTGCATTTTGAGTTCTTCATCTCGATTGTGGTTTCTGCATTTTCGTTCTTGATATGTTGGGTTTTTGCATATTCTTTGTTGATATGTTGGGTTTACGCATATTCGTTCTTTATTTGCTGAGTTTCTGCATTTTTGTTCTTGATATGTTGGTTTTATGTATAATTTAAAAAATGCAAATATTTTTCTTATGTAAAAATGCAACTACTGCTTGAATTCCTTTTGTTTATAAATTGTATTTGCATTTTCATTTATCAATATTGTCTCTGTTTCTTGTTTGCATTTTAAGTTACACAGTTCTGCATTTTGTTTATTCTAATTGGTACTTTGATCTGCGTTTTTGTCCTTGATATGCTATGTTCATGTGTAATTTTGAAAATGCAAATATGTTTTTTTGTTGTAAAAACGCTAATTCTGTTCGAGTTCCTTTTGAGGCTTTGCAATTTCGTATTTGTATTTTCGTGCTTGATATGCTGTAATTATGTATCATCTCTGGTTTTTGCATTTCTAAGTGTATTTTCCAGTTTGTTCTTGTTTTGCATTTTCAGTGATGGATTTGGTTTTTGCATTTCCAGTTCTGTGAAAATATTGTTGTTTTGCATTTTCAGATTGTTGTTTGTTGCTTTGCGTTTTTGGTTTTTTGCATTTTGCATTTTGGAATGAAATCCAGTTCAAAATGCAAACTTTGCATTTTCAACAAAAAAATAGTTTCAGAAATATATCAAGCCTGATCTAGTTTGAAAGAGGACGAAAAACTGAATCTAATGATATAATTTTCTTGCTTAAACTCTAAAAAATGAACGAGTTATGATAATTTAAAGATTGAGGGGTTTTTTTTTAAAAAAAACTTATTGGCTGGAGAATGTAGAAAGAAGCGCGTGGGTTTGATTTTGTTTTTAGTTTTCCAATTTTTCCCTCCAGTCAACATGCCACGTGTCATCCTCTAAGGTGGTTCTTTAGGTTCTGTGTTTAAGAAGGGTTCTATGTGTATCCTTACCCTATATATATATATATATATATATATATATATATATATATATATATATATATATATATATATATATATATATAATGTGTGTGTATGAGAGATAGAGATAGAGATAGAGAGAGAGAGAGAGAGAGTAAAAAGAGGAAAGAATTGTTTTTCAATATTTTCATAATAGTTGACTTCTTTCGTAAATGATTGTTCGTGTCATATACATATTACAGTGAGGCCGCGAAAAAAATCAATAAATAATCTAATAGATGAATATATTCTATTTAATATTGAAACATGTTATTTGGGGGGAAAAACAGCTCATATGTATACTCTAAAACCAAATTCCACTTTGATTTATGTCTTCGTTCTCTGATGCGGCTTCGTTCCATCGCGGCACACAAAATGCGATTATTTATTTTTCATGTTTATTTTACAACTTATATTTTTATTTTTAATTGGTTTATTTGTATGAAACATAGAGTTTGAAGATTCATCAAGAAATCAGATGAACAAAAACATCAACATATTGATTTACAAACATCCGTTGTGTCTCCATATGACAAATCGATTCCAACAAAATTGTGATTTACATACACCCATTTACATTTACAATCAATAATAGAAGAAAAACCATTAACCATCAAGAATTTCGATATGAAGATCTTATTTTTGAACAAATAAACATAAACGATATTGAAGATCTGGAATCAAACCGCAAACAAAATTGAGATAGACAAAAAAAGAGACGAGACAACATCCACACGAACTATTTGAAATCAATACAAGATCTATAATTAAACCAAATTGAAGACGAACAAAACACCAAATTGAGAAGTATTTATCTGAAAATTATTTTTTATGATGAAAATTGTAAGAAATGATCTTGACCTTGATTAATATGAATCAATTTTTAATTATAGGGAAGAGTTTATTATTAACTCAATAATAGGGTATTTTAGGAAATTAAACATCACTAAATAATGACTCATTCACTATTAGATAAATATATAAATGTTTTTCGCAGTTCTCGTATTTAACTTCTTGAAATTTTGATCAAAGAGTTATAAAAATTAGACGCATCTACTATATTTATCACATTTTGCATCAGTTTTTTAATAATATTTACAAGTTAATTGTTTCTATTTTATTGTGAGTTAAAAATGATAGTAATTTGTCAATTTTTTAATGTTTACGATCGTACATTTTGTACTCTGTAAGAAGTATGACTTAATGGAATATTATGGGAGGTTCAAATAAACCCATATTTTGTTAAAGAACCGGTCCCCATAGTTACTTTTTATAGCACTAATACCAAATAGACCCGTTTTTTTGATGAACCGGTCTCTATGTTTCTTCGTCGTCATCAAAAATTAATTGTGCCGCTTCTCTCGCAATTGCAAACATAATTCTGTTATTTATCTCGAAAAAACCGTTAGTCGTAGTTGATGATGATGATCCATTTGGTGAAGCCATACAAAATTTTGTAGATATGTTTTTTTTTATAGAGAGTAAATGGTAGAGAGAATATATAGAGGATTTTAGTAGAGATGTGAAAAATGGGTGTGAAAATTGGGTATGAAAAGTTTATGTATACATAAGTGAAAATTGTAATTAATAAAAAAAATTGAAAACGGTCAAATTAAAAAAAATAAACGTTGAGAGGTGGTGGGAGTTTTATGCTTCTTGATCGAGTCATTTTTCCCGATATGCGTTTAATGGTGTTCCCCTTTATCCCATGAAGCCCAATGGAATTAGATATACCATAACATATGATCTAACAAAAACCTTTATTAACAAAATTTGAGTTTTGATCAAGCGTTACTTGAAAATCATATAATTTTTTAACGGTTAATATAATTAAGACTTCTTGTAGGTGTATGAATGGTTTACAGACATAAAAATTGGAATTTTCTAATTGTGAAAATTAAAGGAAAAAATAGTCATTAAAGAATTTGTACCGAGGTTTGACATGATTGATTATTTGTTAGGGAAAAATTTACTGAGTAGTAATTAAGTATGAAAACGGTTTTATTATTAAGGTAACTTATTATTTTATAATTATAGTGGAATAGTTTTTAAACTTATTTATTATTCTATGAAATTCTCATGAACAGGGTCATGACTATCATCATTCGATCTATATTGATCTTGAAAAATAAATAAATAAAGACTTTTTTTCATTTTATGGTTGAACAAAATATCATGTTCTTTTATAAATATAAGAGTAAGACTTAAAACTAAACTCAATCTTAATTTAAAATAAGAATATCACATAAGAGGATTGGCCACTCATTTTTCTTTACATATAAGGTGTTTGAACTTCTTTTTATAGCAGGATGAGTTTTTAACTTTTTATAACCGCCTAGAATTCTTTTCATCATTTCATCTCTATGGGAAAAGTTGTATGTATGACTACTTAAAGTGGCCGATATAGAAATCCAATATATGGTGTGCACTATATTTATTGATGATCACTAGTTTGTTTACTCTAATCAAATAAGATAGTTTCATAGGGTTAAAGTCATTGAATAACTTCATGCTTTTCCCAATGTTTCGATATATCATATTAACTTTTTTTTACACATCTGGTCATTTAACTTACAAACAAACGTGTCGATATACCCATTTCGCGATCTGCAACATTCTCAACCGGTTTCAGCCCATTTTTTGTAATTTTTTGGTCGATTTTTAATTCTTTTGGGTGATTTTTTTTTGTAAAATCTTGTAAATTATCATTATACCTTTCAAATGACACAAAGTTCATGAACGTTCGTCAAGTGTTGAGTGAGGATTTCGAGGTCAAAGTTTTGTTTTTTTGTGTTAACTGGTTCGAAAAAAGGGCAGAAAAAAAGACGTGTTTTAGCTCGATTCTTGATCATTTTACATTATTTTTGTATAGAATGTCGTAGATAATCTTTTTACCTTTCAATGGACATCAAATTCATGAAAAACCATTAAGTTTAGGCCAAGTTATTGCTAATTAAAGTCGCTAATGACCCTATTTAACACCCTTACGGTATTTTGATGAATTGACACATTTTAAACTCGTTCTTATTCTTTTTTTTGGTACTACTACATAGACAACTCGGTTACCTTTTCATAAAGTCAAGAATCATTGCTTCTCGTTAAATGTACATGGAGAATTATGGATTTAAAGTTCGTTTTCGAAGTGAGGAAAATTGTAGAAATAGATGACATGTTATTGCAGATCAAAATCAACAAAATTGATATTATAACACGTTTTACTAGTTAAATGACTAGATGTGTAAAAATGTTAATGTAACATTAAAATATTAAAAAAAACATGTTTATATTAAGTGACTTTAACCCATTTACCTATAACCTTTACGATGTAAATGACTTCAAAATAGTGAAACACCTTTATGATGTTCAACTTTACTCGTGACTTCTGTTTTTGTTTTTTTTGTTTTTTGTTTTTTGTTTTTTGCTTAAGTTCCTTTTTTCCCGTCAGAAAGGACAACACTCTATTTTCATAGGTATGGACTCGTGTATTATTTAGTTTAAAAAAAAATACAAACTACTTTTTACACGATAACGTATTTTCGATCAATTAGTTCTTAGTATTACTTTAATACAAATTTTTATATTTGTATGTTTAAATTATTTCAATTACTCGGTGCTACTAATTAATTTTTATCTCTTCTATCTGCGATTGTCCTTTTATCTTTACTATGCATATTGCTATCTGTGATCATCAAAAATATGTTTATTATTGTGTTTTGAAAACTTGATTATATGTCGTTTTCTTGCATTGCAATTCGTAAACATCAAAAATATGTTTATTATTGTATTTTGAAAACTTGATGATATGTTTGTTTCTGCAGAGTGCAGACATATTTTTGTAGTGTAAGCTCGTGTGGTTGAATGATAGGAGGCTCGACGTTCGTTCTAAGCGTCATCCATTGGTTTTATACCCGATTAAAGAAACGTAAATTAATTTTAAAAAAGGAAAGTGATTTTCGTTGAGTTTAATCGATCTACAGTAGAAAATTGTACGTACTACACCCCAAAAATCGTTAAGCAGTAAGTGACGACAACTTCCCCAAACCCTATAAACAAGACATCTATCTGATATGCATCCATCATGCTCTTCAAACCTCGTAAATATATAAAACATTTATCGGATATGTGTCATTATCATAATCCAAATACCACATAATAAGCAAGTAACACAGGAGACATTTATCAGACATATGTCTCCATCAAATCAAATATATATATATAATCCAAATAAATGAATACATATATATATATATATATATATATATATATATATATGAAAAGGTTCATATGAGAATCGATTTTAGTGTGAGTACCGTAAGACCAATCTTAGCCGTTGATTTGATAAGTAAAATTCATGGATATAGAGCGTTGGGAATTATGTGTGACAAGATACATGTGATGGATTCATGATTGGGTAATGACATTGAAGGAGGATGAATTGACGGCTCAGATTGGTTCTCACAATTAAAATGGTTCTTAATTAAAGGTATTTTTTTTTCAAAAGTAGTTCTAACAATGGTTCATTTGAAAAGCATTTTTTTTTCAAAAAAAAAGTGAGAAACATTTACTACCATAAGATCATTTAACGAAATGCTAATATCATATATGGCTTTTAGTAATTAAATATTGTTTTAAAGATAATTAATTTAAATTAAAAGGGTAAACAGACGTTTTTTCTTAAAATAATATATGAGAGGGTTCATTATAGAAACAATTTATTGCGAGAACCGCGAGAGCCGTTTGTTGCTATTAATCATAATTAATTGAAAGTTAACATTAGTCGTGACAAACATTTGATTAATTAAAAACGTAATCATAATTTTTATTTTCGTATAATGCTTGAATGGTATTTAGATAACTTGTTTAAATAAAGGATATGGCTATTTACTCCCATTTTCTTAAAGCTAAAATATATACCAGACGTAGAGATATTAAAATACGAAAAGTATACCAAATTAATGAGAACATTATGCTCTTTTTTAAGGCAAATATGATAAAGTAATATTATGAGAACATTATGCTCTTTAATATAACATCGATGTTGCTATACTTTTCTTCATATAGAATTTTTTTCGTATTTACTGAGTTTTTTCTCTACAGAATATCAGAATTGTGCACATATGCACATAACACCAGCTTTTCTTTAATCACAGATATGTATAGGTACACATGAGCATATTACTGTGGATTTTTAGGTGCATATTACAGTGGATTTTTTTAGCAAGTATAATTAAGTTGTATGCATGGTGTATATGTGCACAATCCATAGTTGATGGTTGTGTTTTATTGAAAAAAAATGATTAAAGTACCCTTTTGAATTAATTAATTATATCTAAAATATTATTTAAATTGATTAGTCTAGATCTACATTAATTCTTGCGTTACTTGTATTTTTTCAAATATATATTAAAGACAAATTTTGCTGATTCTATTATATATTAAAGACGTACGTACATACATACTCATTAATGTGTGAGTTATTGAATTGTATGTACGTTACAGGTTAATTAAGAGTTTTCGAGAGTTAAAATTCCAAACTAAGTTTTTTTTTAATTATTGGATATTCTTTCGCTAACTAGAAATTTCGCCCATTATATCATCCAATTATGTTAGATGTCAATGTAAGTCAAGGATTCGATATACTCCAAAAGGTGGTCAGCCATGAC
This sequence comes from Pulicaria dysenterica, assembly GCA_947179395.2. Lineage (NCBI taxonomy): Eukaryota > Viridiplantae > Streptophyta > Magnoliopsida > Asterales > Asteraceae > Pulicaria > Pulicaria dysenterica. Next base: position 107,830,995 of record OX359288.1, on the reverse strand, counting down.
TTCCGGCGTCGGTGGTAACGGCAACCGGTGAGAGACGATTGAGACTTGTGATAAGTTATATATATTAGAGTTAATTGTACCAATGATCCTTTAACTATTCAAAAATTGCGACTTTAATTCTTTTTTTTAAAAAGTTGCATTAATAGTTCTTTAACTGTCCAAAAGTTGCACCGATGGTCCCTTTTCACGTTTTTCGTTAACTTAATGTGTTAGTTTTTGCAAATTTACCATTATACCCCTTATCCCTATTTTTAATTTAATTTCCAAATAAATATATAATAATTAATCTTAAGTATGTAATCTTGTTTTGACACACACCTGCACACACACACACACACCTACAAACAAACACACACACTATCTCTATTTCTCTCTCTCTCTCTCTCTCTCCAGTTCTGCTCTCTCTCTACACATACACCACTACCCACTTCAACTCTCTTTCTAATTCTTTGACCACCACCGGATAAAACCACCACCACTTGAAACCACCGCCTACCACCATCGTATACAACCACCACCACTTGAAACCACCAGCTACCACAACCTTATAGAACCACCATCATTTGAAACCACCGCCTACCACCACAGAATACAACCACCAGCACTCGATAACCACCAAGAACCAGCCGCCGTTTCTTCAATTACGGCCCCCTCCGCCGCTGCCATCACCTCAGCACCTCCGTTACTACCATCTCCACCGAAACTAATCAAAACGCACCACTAAAACTTGAACCCACGATCCAAAGCGAAAACTCACATATAGTCGACGGTGGTGGAGATGAGGCGTCGCCATGGCAGATTTTGGATTCCTAAGATCTCAGATCTTAGATCATGAAACCACCACACACTCACATATCTTACATTATACAGATGTAGGGTTTTTGTTTTCGAGTTTTTGGTGGGGTGGTAAATGGTGATGATATCTAGGGTTTCTGGTTTTCGTTTTCGTGTTTTGTCATTGTTTTTCCGGCGATGAATTTCTGGTTTTCGAGTTTTCGAGTTTCTGCGATGGGTGTGTAGTGTTCGCCGGAAAAAAAAGAGAGTGTGGGATAATATCTACGGTTCCTGGTTTTCGAGTTTCTGCGATGGGTGTGTGGTGTTCGCAGGAAAAAAGAGAGAGTGTGGGATGGTGCGTCGGTGGTGGTGGTGCGCCGATGAGTGAGAGGCGGTGGATCTAGGTTGAAGGTGGGGGAGGCGGTGGCTATTGTGAGTGAGAGAGAGTGACGTGAGAGAGATAGAGAGATTGAGTTGATTGTGATATGTTAAAATATTAAAAAATGATAAAAAGACCTAAATACCCCTGACTAAACGGATCTTACAAACGGAAAATGTTTGAAATGACCATTTGTTCAACTTTTGGGCAATTAAAGGACTATCTTTGCAATTTTTTTTAAAAAATGACTAAAGTCGCAACTATGAAATAGTTAAAGGACCATCGGTGTAATTAACTATATATATTAGGTTTAAAATATGGGTAAATTGTTCTTTTGTAAACTTCCAGTAAGAAATATAATTCCATTACTATAAATGAAGAATAAACTTTCCATGTTTTAGAGTATGGTTAAATTCTTAGAAATGACATTTCGTGTAACTTTTTTTAACCAAAATTAAAGCACGAAAGGAATGTTATTCCATTTCTTCTAATTCTACAAAAACAATTCAAATCAAACGGGATCTAAATGCATTTGTCACAAACTCCTTAACACAAATGAGGTAAATAGAAAAAATTTCAATACAAACAAATTGTGGAGCAAGTAAAATGCGGATAAATAGTAAATAAAATAGGAAATACTATCCTTGGATAAACTTTGGAAGTCAAGAAGTTTAAATCAAGGACGGATGACGAATCCAACCAAAAAAAAACTGAATGATTCAAAGTTTAGAATCGTGTTGAAGACTAGAGTCCCTAAAGTTCTAAGCAAATGAATAAGCCCAAAACTAATTATAGATACATCCTTTTTTTTTTTTTTTTTGAACGGCAAACAATACTTATATATTGCATATCAAACATAGTACATGTACACACAGATACTCAGATACAAGCGCCCCATCCACATACTAAGACTGAAGCTAACACACTTCTATGCCGACCTATCAATACACACAGAACCACAAAACACATCAAAATGAACCATTAATGCTCCAATAATCCACTAGCACAACACCAAACAAACAACACATCGGCATAAACCACGATCCTCTATACAAGCCGAAATCTGCACAAGCTGAGGCGATGCAAAAAACACTATCAAGCGATATACATCATAGTAGTTCAGACAGAGCAATGTCGACAACGTGAAACAAGCAAAACAAATCTCTCACAACATGGATCGCAATACCCCGCCCTCCAAACATCATGATGGGTCCAGTTTTACTTTTATATACTCTCATCATATTAAGGGATAAGCAACAACTGGACCAAGAAAGACCCTGAGGCACAACAGGGTTCCTAAACAGAATACGGAGAACATCATACCTCCCCCCACTCATATACCACATAGATCAAATCAATCCACATCGCACAAAACTAAAAAGGAACTTTATGGCTCAAAGGGTTAAAACAGGGAGAGGAAATGCCCCGGTCACCTCCGCCACCTCCAAACCTCCTCTTACCTCATGCACGTCATAACACACACCCCTTATGACACCAAAACCTAGGAAGGCCTCCCCTCATCACCAGACCACTACCGAAAGCCAACCACCTAGCACCAACCCAACCTCAGACCCCAAAGATACCTGACCCTGACATACATCCATACCAATCTTTTGATACCAAAGACATGGCATCATCTACAACCTGGAAAGGACCAATGACAGACCGCAACACGAGACTCAGAGGCTTGAAAGAAGGATTTGCATCGGCTAGCACAAAGATGGCCTAGCAAATCAAAAGGTTTGAAGTGCCCCCCTTATCCCACCAGGCAACCAAAGTGCCACCTCCTGCACCACAATAGACCCCTCAATCTAGCCTATGACCATGGCCACTAAACATAGAAAGCAAAGTGAACCGTGTGTGCGTATAATAGTGCCACCAACACGCCAACCAAAGACATATGGCCATAGCCACTAAAACCTACTACGCCACCCTTATAACAACCACCCCACCCACCCCACCCACCCCATACAACCCCTCTTCTGATAGCATTCCATGACTATAGAGAACCCTCACACCACTCAAAAGACACTGATACATCACCACCTCCACACTAACCACTCACCCTTACTCTTACCCAAAAGCCCTACCCTGAGTACAAGACGCACAACCCCATTGAATAGAGACCACGCACACTACAGCCCATACTGGACATAGACCCCTTCTACAGTGACCACACATACTATTTTCTTGACCCCATTGGTACAACGACTCTCACTTTGATATATTTACCCACACTATTTTATCACTCCGTTTAAACAGTGACCACACACTCTGCAAGCCCAAAGACCCAGTAATACCTGACTAGCTCCCACCTTTTGCTCTTTCTTGTCACTACCTGTAAGAACCTGCAAAAGCCAAAAGTAGCTAGACTCCTGCAGTGTTAGTAGGCATACGTCCAATCACGAACTCAAAGCCTTCCCTCACACCCACCCAATCCACGGAAGCACTCTACCCGCTCCCTTCTTAGCCAGAACATCTGCTTCCCTATTCATATCTCTCGGCAGATGCTGAAACTCACAAACCATGAAGCCTTTCGATAAACTACATATTCTACCTAAGACCTCCCTCACCTCCGGGGGCGGATCAACTGTATTATTGACAAAACTAACCACTAAACTAGAATCCGAAAGCACCTTAAGATGACCGATAACTAGCCCCCTATTACTTCTTAAAACTAGCATCCCAAAAAACACCGCTTCCAGCTCCGCTATTAAAGGAGTGCATAACGGTATGGACTTAGAGAAAGCCCCAAACACTGACCCACTTGAACCCTCCCTGAACACCCCTCCAATACCCGCTCTTCCACTAGCAAATGACACTGAACCATCTATATACATAGATACATTCTGCACACTTGACCCGATAGCACCGTCACCATGCCCTGACATCAAGTTTTCTCCCCTCATCACCGCAACTGGCCTAACGCTCAAATCCAGGGTCGATCCTGCTACACTTGGCCACTTTGCGAAACACCACTGTCCAGCTCTTAGCCAGATCAAGTCAACCATACTTTCAACCCCCACTTGTTTGTTATTAAATACTACATTATTCCTCTCCGTCCAAATAGTCCACAACGCACCATACATAACTAACATCCAAACTTTCCTAATCCACTTCCCATCACACAACCTAGACCATAACTCAATTAAACCTACTATGTTCCTAGGTGTTACCCAAGATATACCTACCCCACTCATCACTCTCGACCAAACCTTCCAAGATAAACTACAGTGCAACAACAAATGATTCGTTGACTCCTTACCCTCGTTACATAACGGGCATACATCTTCATTTAGCCCCAAAACCCCTCTCCTGACTAATTCCGATCTGGTTGGGATACTGTTCCACGATGCTTGCCAAATAAAAAGACGGACCTTAGGTGGACCCCAGTACTCCCACACCTTTGCAACACCATACACCCCATCTTCCTCACTGTATTTATTCAACAAACTGCCTACAGAAAATTCACAGCTACTATCATACTTCCAAATTACCTTATCCTTCTGATGTTCTCGTGGGCACTGTGAGTTCAATACTCTCATAAATTCATTATATACCACAACCTCCCAGTCAAATACCTTTCTTCTCAATACTATTGTCCAAACCCAAGACCCACCCCTCCACACCCCAAAGCTATTTACTTTACCTTCTTTTTTGACAACTAGAGCAAATATTCTAGGAAACCTAACTCTCAACTCAGATCCTCCACACCACCTATCATTCCAGAAATCAAAAGTATCCCCCCTGCCTAACTTGGCTACAAAGCCTTCACAAATTAAATCTCTAAGCCTAGGCTCCGCATTACTCATCAAGACTATATTCCTCCATATCGTAGACACCTTCCTATCTGGAATCCTCAAACCACAATCCTTAAGATATGGGTCCCCATACTTACATCTAACTACCCTTTTCCACATTGAATTGTCCTCGTTCCATTACCTCCATAACCACTTGGACAACAATGCACGATTCTTCAACTTCAAATCCCCGATTCCCAAACCTCCATACTTTTTCGGTCTCTGAACTTTTTCCCAAGCCACCATACACAACCCTTTCTTGTCCTCCCCGCTGGACCAGAAAAACTTCCTTCTTAACTTCTCTAGTTCTTTGTAGACACCGGCCGGTACTTGGAATAGAGACATATAGTACATAGGTAAATTGTTTAGGACAGATTTAATCAGAGTGATCTTACCTGCCTTAGACAAAAACCTAGTTTTCCACATTTCCAGCCTACTTCTCACTTTCTGTAACACCGGCTCCCAAAAGGCCAACTTCTTAGGGTTCCCACCGACTGGCATTCCTAAATATTGACAAGGTAACCTACCAGCCTGGCACCCTAACAATTCCCCTACCCTGTCCAATCTCTCCCCATCCACATTAACCCCATATACCACACACTTCCTTATGTTCAACTTCATTCCAGACATAAGGTAAAACATTTTTAGGACCCGACACATATTTCTCAGCTGGCCAACATCCATCCTATTTATCAGCATGGTATCATCAGCAAACTGAATATGAGATAACTTCATGGAAAGTTGCCCAGACACTCTAACACCCTCAAAAAGTCCTAACTCCAACCCTTTCCTAAAGAGAGCATTAATCCCTTCAGCAGCAATGTTAAATAATAGTGGGGAAAGTGGATCTCCCTATTTTAGTCCCCTTTTCATAGGGAACCTACGTGACGGGGAACCATTCACTAACACAGATAAGGAGGAAATCCTAAGACACCCAAGGACCCAAGATATCCATTTCTTCCCAAAGTCCATCTCCTTCATCACCCCTATCAAATACTCCCATTCGATGGAATCATATGCTTTCTCAAAATCCAACTTCATTAAAACTCGCTCCTCTTTCCTAGATTTCATCTCATGGATGATCTCCTCTACGATCATGACGCAATCCAATATATGTCTGCCCTTGGTAAATGCAAACTGGTAATCCCCTAGGACTTCAAGAATAACAACGCTCAATCTCCTGGATAATAATTTCGTTATGATTTTATACACACTACCCACTAACGAGATCGGTCTAAACTCCTTGATAGTAGAAGGGGATTTGACCTTCGGAATAAGAGTTATAAAAGCCTCCCCTAATTCCTTAGGTAGGACCCCGTCCTCATAAAATCCCTCTAACAACTTGACTAACTCATCACCCACCAAATCCCAGTGCTCTTTAAAGAAGTGTATGTTAAAACCATCCGGACCAGGGGCCTTATCCCCGTTGCAACTCCAGACAGCAAGTTTCACCTCTTCTTTCTCGAAACCTCTCTCTAACCAACCCGCACTCTCCGCTGATATTCTTTTAACTCCCAGACCCCTCGTATCTATACAACACCCCTTCTTATCAAAGTGCTTCTCAAAATAGTCCGCAATCCCTTCCTTGACTGAATAGGGATCCGATAGTGACCTTTCTTCAATATCAATAGAACTAACCTGGTTCCTCCTGCCTCTCACTCTAGACATAATGTGAAAAAACCTAGAATTACAATCACCTTTCTGTAACCATAATAACCTTGACTTTTGCCTGGCCTGATCAAATTCTCTATGTCTCCAGTTCCACAACTTATCCTTCGCTTGCCTCCACCTCCTCCATAGTTCCTCGTCATTAGGGTTAGCTTCTCGTTGGGATTCTAACTCTACCATCAAACTCTCACAACTTTTAATTTTATCTGTCAACGAATCTTTGTTGAACTTAAACTTCTTCTTTATAGCTATTTTGACAGATTTTAACCTCACTGCCAGATTGCTTGATCTACCGTCATCCCAAGCCTTCTGGACACATTCTCTGAATCCCTCCTCCTTAACCCACCAATTGAACAATCTAAATGGAGTAGGGCCCCAATCAACCTCGTTCATTCCTAACACCACTGGAAAGTGGTCAGAAACCCTATCCTCTGTCACCCATTGGAGGATAGACGGTACTATCTCCAATACTTCGGCATCAAACAGGAATCGATCTAACCTACTGGATACCAACTGCAACTGGTTGTTACTCCAAGTGAATTTCCCTTTAGACAAAGGAAGATTCACCAAATGCTCACTTTCAATGAACTCACCAAACTCCCTCATACCACCATTGACGTAAACACACGAAGACCTTTCCTCCGGAATCACAATCTCATTCCAATCCCCACCTAGGACCCAACACACCCTATGCTTAGCTCTACCCTGTCTTAACTCCTCAAACAGTAAATATCTCCTACCTCTATCATTAGGCGCATAGATATTACACAAAACTACCTCTACCTTTAAGGGCTTCCACATACCTTTTAAACCCAGACTACTTTGACCTTTGAATACCTCTTTTAGGTCAAAGAAGCTCCTATCCCACAAAGTCATAATGCCCCCAGCCCTACCCGAAGCATTAACCCAATCCGACCCTACATCAACACCCTTCCACATGCTCTTCCCTATCTTATCACTATGTTTAATGATCTTAGTTTCTTGTAGGAAAACAATTTTAGGATTGATGCTACGGATAACCCTAGCCACAGCTCTCCTCTTAGAACCCTTACCCACCCCGTTTACATTAAGTGACATAAACATCGTGAACAATATAAAACTCAATTAACACAATGAATCAGGTAAGACTACATACCTTGGATGACGCACGCATCTTCTCTCAGACGCCTCTTCACCTCCTCCCGAGAAACTTGCAATTGAAAACCCATATCCGCAATTATTCCCAAAATCCTCTCCGCTTCGTCGTCGGAGTACTCTTGTCTGCATTGCCCGCCCGAATTAATGTTCAACTCTTCGGTCCCAGCATCCTTTCTCTTACCCTTACCTTTCGACGAACTCTTACTCACTTTACTCTTTTTTAATTTCCTAACGCGCCCCCCTTTTCTAGACATACGACGCTCAAACGCCAAATCTATCCAATCCTCTGTAGACAAATTCTTATCTTTTAAAAGCGCTTTCCTCTTTGCCTCAAAATCATCACCGGTCTCCATTTTCTCCGCTTCTATTTCCCCACACACCCTCTCACAATCTTCAAAAAGTTCATGAATTTGAACATTGACTAGGCCCTCTTCATAAATATTATTGACCTCAACCGACCCATCCATTTTTTCCTCACTAACCTTTATATCCAACCCACAACACCTTTTACTATTACAAGTAATATCTTGTCCAACACCACAACTCTTGTTGACTTCTTTTACATTTAATTCATAGTATTTTGATGGCCCACCACCAGATATGTCCATATTATTCAACTTATCTTTCTCATTTAATTCATGGTATTTTGATGGCCCACCACTAGATATGGAGCCTAATAAAGGCTTAAAAGTTTCAAATATCCCTCCACCTATATCTCCACATCGTAGGCTACTTTCACCCAAAAAATAATCATGGACCCCATCAACTTTTATCCCTTCATATACTCTGTCATCATCGAGACTTGCGCAGCCCTCCTCATTAAATGCAACTTTACTTTTCCTAGGCAAGGAACAATCATTTCCTTCCGTCAGCTCATCTTCCCTCGCCACCATGGAAACTTCGCCGGCAGCTCCAGAGCAACCCACGGACGACCACTTCACCGGTGAGTCAAATCCCACTTTAACTCCATTGATCTCCTTGTATACTTCAGTCTCCTTCTCTACGTCAGTCATCATTACCTGTTGGTCGTTCACCATTTTTTCACCATCGTTCACCTGAACCTGATTTTCCGGAGAATAATGGTTCTCTACCTCCACCGGTTTTGTTCTTCCCCTATTAATTGAAACCGGCGATGACACACTATTATCCCGTAAGTCATCTTCGCTGCACTCAGAGCTTGACGAGGACCCAGTCGGTAAAAACCCAGAAGCTCCATCATCGAATGTAAAGATTCTAAACATTTTGTTGTCTATCTCAACATCTACAAACAACGGCAATTCGGCTCTGGATGTTCTGATCAGAATTCTGGCTACATCCAATCTATGTTTTTCTCGTGTATTTTTGTCGACCATAATAAACGACCCCCATAGATTAACCAAACTTTTGAAAAAACGAATGTTATAAGCGTGAAGTGGGACACATTCAACCCGTACCCACTTCAAGATGGTACCATCTACATCTTCATCAGACCAAGGCTTTACCCATTCAAAAATCTCCCCCACCTGCTTGCTATCTGTAACGGCCATATCGATAAACTCAGTCATCTCTTTGCTATTCTTAAATGTTAACAAGAAGAGCCTGCCCCCCATAGTTCTAGGCCTAAAACCGAATCTATTAGCCAAATCTAAGACTTTCTCCATAACATCTGCCACCCCCATAACACCTGTTAATAAAGATTCCTCAATCCCAACCACTGCTGACCTTTGTAGCCATTGGTTTTCATCTTCCTCGGTTGAGAATATAAAGCTTGACCTAACTGACTTTGGTTTTCTTTTACTAACCTGACGATTCACTAGAACGCTACGATCTTCCAAACCCAGAGCATTCATCTTCTTATCATTTCCAAAAGCATCTTTGTGACCTAACAACGCATCCTTGAATGTCACGCCATACCTCCTAATCGCTTGGGATCTTATGTTCAAATTATTACGCATGCTGTTACGATAAGGTACACGATCGTTACTTTGCCCCGGTATTCGTTTTCTTTGTATGGCTTTGCCAATGACTGCTTTGAGATCTCCGAAGAACTTGGTTGATAACCTTTTCCGTCTCTCTTCTTCTCTTCCGTCTCTCCGGAATCGCACAAAACCGTATCTTTTACCTTGGCGATTTGGGATTCTTGATAAATACACATCACATAGATCTCCTTCTTGTTTCATTGCATTCCACATGTCCCTCGCTTCCCATCTACTCGGAAAATTCGAGACATAAATTGAGTAGCAAAAATCATTACCCATGTTCTGCCTGCCCTGAACTTCATTACGTTTCTGAGTACCGAACCTCCATCGACTGTTGAATACACTATTAGTGTCTCTTCCCCACTGCTTCGATGTTGATCCTTGCCTGACATTCTTTTCCGGTGCTGTACCCTTCCCCCGCCACTCACTCACTCCTCTCATGGTACTAAACCCTCATATAATATGTATTACAAAATGGACTTTCATGCATATATAATTTCTAATTATAGATACATCCTAATCCTTAATGGGCCAAATTTTCAATTTACAATGGGCCAATTAATTTGTATTAAATAAAAACCAGTGAATTTCAAGCCTATAGTTAGTTACTTAGTATGATACCAACAGCAACAGCAACAAGCTTATTTCTAGGATATGTTGGAATACTTTCAGTTCATTAGCTTCAATTTTAAGGTGAATTTGAAGTTCAATCTAACACAAAGTGGTCACTTGATAATGAAGTTTGGTTTTCTAGTTTAAAATTAGAGTGAAATTTATGTGATAGACTTGTTTTTTTATTCAACCTTGAATAAGACGTACTTAATTGCATCTACTTTTTTGTTCTTACAATTTTTTCCCTTCACTTTTTACTCTTTTTTAGATGAATAAGACGTACTTAATTGTTAATTTGCTTCCATTTTGTAATCTATGTTTTACGGTGTATCAAGTTTAATTCTTTCTAAATTTGCTTCCTTTTTTTAATCTATATAAAGGTGCAAATGCATCATGTAAGGGGGTTCCTTATTAAAGGAGTCTAGTGTAGTGTGTGGGGAGTGGGGCATGGACAATTCGACTTAAATTTCATTTTTAACCCACTTTACTTGATGGATTTCCTAACTTGATTCTCACACAATTATATCTAAAAGTTATCTTAAAAGTTTTTTTCTTTCTTTTTTATAATCAATCAGATTTATTCTTTATTTTAAAAGTTTTTTCTTTCTTTTTTATAATCAATCAGATTTATTCCTTATCTATTAAGTCGCTTCTTCTTATTTTAAGACTAGACGTAGTCAAAATACATATGACTACTATGATATGCTACACATCCGTTTTTCAATTATCATATAGTCATAACTAGATAGTCTTAGTTATGACATGAATGACTAACTTTTACATCATCATCACTACAATTATTGGATGTACATAATATTTAAATTAATATGATCTATTGAAAAAAATTCAAAAAATGGAAGATGAGCGGTAAGAGCTCATCACCACAACGACGAGCTATCCTATCACACAACAAAGATGAGGCGGGCTTACTAGACGACGAGTTGATGGATAGATAGCCATTACGAAAGAATGATACATCGCCATTCTCGGCCAAGTTTGAAACTAATATAGTATCTACAACATTATTAAGTTGTAGAATTCCAATTTTTCACCTTGTACTTGAACCGATTGAACAATAGTTGTTTTACCTCCACACAGACCTCTCCAATAAGATTCTTCTTCTTTTCTAACACTTATAGATTACGAAACTTTCATAATAAGTAACCTTTCTGTTGTCTCCCAAATGCTAAATTGCGCGGACGACATCGATTTTGGTCTTCTTGATGCTATCTGTTTAAAGGAATTACCATTTTGTAAATTCAGTATCTCACCATTGACATATTAATTTCTCTACATATTTTAATAGATACAGAACAATTGAACAAAATATGAAACGTAGGAGTAGATGTACACAAAATCGGATATTCGGAATTTTTGTACACCCCTACGTAGGAGGCACCTTTGTATTTCTTAGGACTTAAAAATAATGTTTTAGTTTGTGGATCGTGTTTTGGTATAGTTAGGCCGAATACTTGATAGTTGATAAAAAAAAATTCTTTTTTCTATTTCGTTTTTTTAAACAGCACATACTTTTGTCACTAAAAAACGTTGAAATTTCTATTTTCTAATTGTGCCCTCAAACAAAAAGTTAGTATTTTTTTTATGAAAAGTGTCATAAATTAAAATCATAATTATTTGAAAAGACATAAATTAGAATAATATCGACTCATTTTCTTTCAATATGGTACACAATCCATGACCTAATTCCGTGTCAATATGGCCATAGACCATAGTAGTCATCAAAAATGGTCTTCACCGTAAGGGTATCAAGATGACTTCCCTAACCAAAAAGTTATAGATTTAGGTCGTAGTATTAATTAAAGGTGTATGATCATTTCTCCTTAAAAATAACGTGATATTATTGTCATTGAGTAACTAGCGAAGCTCAACGTACCACTCCGGCTAAACAAATCTTGTGTAGCTTAAAATATGGATGAGCAAAAAAACCTGTTTGACCCAAACCATATCTTATATTCATAGGCGGATTCAATTCAATTTACGGGATTCAATTCAATTTACGTAAAAAGAAAAAAGAAAAAACTGTCTTCAAATAAAATTGAGAGAATGCTACATCAAGATAGGAAATGCAGATGGGCTTCTTGATATAGGTTAGGTTTGGGCTTGGAATTAATTGGGGTGTTTTCTTCTTATGTTCGTCTCAACCTTTCACACGTACGTTACTAACAAGGTTAAACTCCGCGGTAGAGTTTAAATTATTAAGCTTAACTATATTTTCTTTACTACTATTCTATGTTTAGTTCTTTGTTCAAACTCGTGACATGAATGAGATGTGCGAATTGAAAGTATCAGAAAATTTCAGTACAATATCACAGGTAACATAGATACTAAATTAGTTTCTTTTGTCACACTTCCATTAAGCTTAGATGTATTTACCTGTTTTTTAAAAATCTAATCTGTGACAAAAGTTATAAAGTTGAGTTGCTTATAAATTTTAGATTTATATAGTGTACTTTTGTCTTTATTATAATAGAATAGAAGCAATAAACTTTACAAATAATCATATTTGTTTTGTTTTCTTGCAAATCTACTTACTTATGATAGAAAGATTCAACTTTAATTTTTAAAACTTATATTTTTGTGAAAACATCAAATGAAAAACTCAAATGTGCGCTAAATATATTATTAGATTAATATATACATAATTGTAAACTAAAACATTAATATATCAGATACTTAAATGGCGTATTAATTTTAGCATGTGAACAGTATTTTACTGCATAACAATGCCTTAACATATTTATATAGTTATAATATAATGTATTTCTTTGTTTTTTTTAGAAAAAAAAAAGAGCAAATACGACACTAAAGAGTAAAGAATATTTAACGGAAATCATAAATATAGGATCTAGTGGCCCATTTATGAATTGTTTAGGCCCATTTCACAAGACACGATACGACCTCTGACCTAACCTCAAAACTTGTCCCTCCAAGTCCAAATCAGGCGGAGCACTGAAATGAAGTAATGAACTTGTGTATTTTCTTGTGTGCCTGTATATATTTTGCTACCGAAAATACCATTTTCTGAAAGAAAAAAATGATACATTAATTCTTTTAATTGACTGCATATATATTTTTTGTTTGTATGCAGTTCCTTAAACAAATAAAAATTGTTGACTAATTTTTTTTTTTTTTTGAAAAGCAAAGGTGAATCATTTATTTATATATAACAAAACCATTACTCCATTAGTGCTTCATTTTGGAGTAAACAAAAAAATTAACAAACCTCTAAGTAGGGGACTTTACATATAAAGATTCGACACCAGAAAGGTAAAGGGATGGTTAACTGAGCTGCTCAAAACCATCTACAACCTACAGGAACATTACAGTAGGTTAGAGGATTGATGTGACCAGTTAAAATACTATTAAAAATCCTAACATGAAATTGATCAGATGTGAATACAACAACATTTCTCTAAGTAGGTGATTGCATCAATATGTAATAAGTTTCAACAAACATATGTTATAGATAATGGCTAAAAATTACACACTTGCATTAATATGTAATTAAATATATAGATAGAACAAACCTTGGTATTAGCGTTACTTCTGTCAAACACACTCATACATCGTGTAAAACTTCATAACAAAAAGAAGCGCAAGTGAAACAACACTTTACAAGTACCAAGAGCAAAACCAAAAATATAAAAGGAAAAAAATATGAATTACATTTAAATGCATAGATGCACTAAAAAAAGCATCCACGTACGTAAATAAAAATCAAGAATAATCATTATCAGACCTAGGGGTGTTCAATCGGTCGGTTATTGGTTATATGGATTTATTCGGTTTGGTATAATTGGATTTCAGCAAAAAAAATTAACCGGTCATAATCCAAACCAAAACTATATAAAACCAAACCAATCCAACCAAATAATATTCGGGTTAATTGGTTCGGCTTCCGTAAAACCAAATATGGAATTTGCCTAAAAAGACATCGAAATTTACCATTAGTCACACATGACACTTGACCACAAGATCACCAACTTCAATTATTCATAAAGAAACCAATCATTTTACGTTTAACAATCACAATAATTCATAAAATTATAAATAGGATAGCACCATTCAAAAAAGCCTAAAAATGATAAAAACCAAGCAAAATGAAATTACCATCGTGAAATCCCATATATAAGTAACAGTCAACGGAGCAAATTAGAGGAAAAGATTTGATTATGATTTGAATTTAAGTAAGAGAAAATAGGGGAAAGATTGATGGAATCCATAATTTTTGTATATCATGCCTTGATTCAAGGAAATATAAGACATATATATGTAAGTTTTGAAATACAGTCTTTATCTTAATCGGGTTTCGGGCGGTCCCCGAATGATAAGATATAAAACCAAATGAAAGCCATAAACCGAATAAAAGTTCGGGTCTATCCACAAATCCAATCCAAATCCGATTAAGCCGTAACCAAGTAATCCAGATTCTTATGGATCGGTTGGATTTTCGGGTAAAACCAATTAATGAACACCCCTAATCAGACCTTCAACGTCTAAAAACCAACATATTTTATCTACTTTATTCTGGTTTTACAAAAAAAAAGCACTTAAATAATAAAAATACACAAAAATAAATAAATAAATAACTTACATGCATGGATGACTAGTTACATTCGGTATATCTAGGGTTGTTCATAATAACTAAAATTGAAAAACCGAATATTATATCTGTAAATCGTACTAAAATCTAGATTAACTAAAACGAATATTTCAATTTTCAGTTTGGATAACTGAATATAAAAAATTTCGGTCATTCGGTTCAATTGTGATTCTTGGTTTTATAGACGGACGGTTAACCGAATCAATCTTCACTTACCATAAAAAACTTTTGTATTTTTTACGTTTATCAATACTGACAAATCAATCACTTTTCACATACCATAATAAAGTGTCTACTCATAACTAATTATTACCCAAAGTCAATCTTCAATTCATATTTATTTCAATATAGATATCTGTAGATACAATCATTATATAGATTTGCGAGTTACTTAGTTTATAAATCTTATCATTTACTATTTATTAACTTAGTTTCGCTTTATATTAATTACGTTTTTATCTAAAAGATTTCCTAATATCATACATAAATAACATAATACATAGTATTTTATAATTTTCTCATTTAAATGTCCTTTTAGTTGATATGTGGATATTAAATTCTGAAACCTTTTATTTCAGAAATATATTTAGTAGTTAGAAATAGTTAATTGACTTTTTCGATTTCTATTTAGGTTTGTGAATACCAAATAAACCTGTTTTCTTATATCTTGTTAAAAAAATTATATAGACGAATCAATGCATAAGTTGAAATCATCACAACTTTGAATATAATTTTTTAGCAAAATGTAAATAAACAGAACATGACTAAAAAACATAGATAAATCAAACAGTTGATATATATTAAGAAAAAAGATTACGCAAATATATATGTATATTTGTATGTAGGTATGCCCACTGATCTATTATAAACGCGTCATAATTAATTTATTATTGACATGATACATGAAATTTAACGTAAAGGCACGTAAATTAGGCGAAGAAGCAGGTTTTTTTGGAAATTGCTAAACGGAACATCACTTTGAGCGTAAAAGGAAAAGAGAAAAGTCATATTCTCAAATTTATCTTTTCTTTATCGATCTTTTTACATGATTCTTAGAGCATGTAGACATATATTTCTTGTATGTAGGGGTGAGTAATCTCTAATAGCCTGTTCAACTCTGGTTTGGTACAGAAACCGGTTTAGGTAAAGATTGAGAATCGAAAACTGGACCGGTTATACTACACCGGTTCCAGTGCCGGTTTATGGTCAAATACCCAGTTAGAACCAGTACATGTTCTTATGCAGTTGGTACAACTAGTTAATGCTTTAACACAAATGAATTTAGACAAAATAGTTCTCATAGTACTACTATGAATATTATAACGTAAGGTTGAAGTAAAAAGTTACATTATGACATCATACGTATATAAAACCTGAATTAATATATCTTGAGCTTTAATGGAAACAACATGCAATAACTAAGACACACACACACACATATACAACAACAACAACAACAACAACATTCAATCCCGTGTAACGGGACGTGGAAGAGATAAAGTGTAGACAAACAGATCTCTACTCGTAGATAGAGAGATTGCTTTTTGCGATAGATCTCCGGCAACAACATCAAAAGACATAGAAAATAAAGAGGGAAATAAAATATAATACATAAATAACTAAATAATAAAAAACTCCAATTACAAAGAAGAATAAATAATAAAAACAAAACAATCCAAAAAAAATGGATTCAAATAAAATATGAGAAAAATAAATAAATAAAATATGAAAAAAAGGTTAGGAAAAATAAGATATAGGAATAGAAGAAAGAAGTAGCAAAATATAAATATAAATATATGCACACACGTAGAAAAGTAGGAAATACAAAGAAACAATATATTCTATGTAATATCCGCTAAAAAAGGGGGTTAAATAAATATTTACGCTAGAAAAACCTCAAGATGCTAACTCAATTCTAATCATAAGCGTGAGGCTGTCCAACCCTCACCACCCTATCCCTGTAACATAATCATCCTTCTCCAACAGAGCCTATCTGAGATCATGTCCTCTCCTCAAAGAGATATAGGTTCTTCAAATCCGCTCTAACTCTATCTTCCCACCTCAGAGATGGACGGTCACGCCTTCCAGTGCCATCAACTATAATCGATTACACTCTCCTTACTGGCGTTGTCGGTTGCCTCCTTTTAACATGTACGAACCAACACAATCTCTATTCTCTCAACTTGATGATAATATACACACACACACACACACACACACGGTTTAAGACTTCTTATAATTAATTATAAAAATTGTCCATGTGGTGGTCACTGATTTTTATTTTTAGTCTTTAACTTTAACACGTCACCGTAGTTGTCAATTTGTTTCAATTTTGATCCTTTAACCTAACCGCCGTTAAGTTTTACTGTTAAAAGCCATCATCTACTTTACACATGAAGATATTTTGGTCAATTTGACAATTTGATCACTATCCATGTTACCAAACATCTTTACTATTTCAGGCTTTTATAATCACTATTAAACAAAAGCATAATGTTAATATCAAAGAAGCTTTTAGTTAAAAGCTCAATCTCAACTCTCGTTAAAGTTCTGCAAAAATAACGTTTACTCATTCAAAAACTAAATTAGTTTCCATTTAGTATGTATAAAAGTACCAAAAACTAAATTAGTTTTCTTTTAGTATGTATAAAAGTACCAATCTATAATGAGAGGCTTCAATAATATATTAATAATTAATTAATAATCTATAAATATGCACACATATATACGTAAAAGAATGAAACTTGTACATGATCAAAATTATTTGGGGATTTGGGGATGATGAAATTTAACTTGTGAATGGTTTAGCAACACAATACCGTGGTACGTACGTGACGAATTATATTATATGAAAGTGAAAGTGATTAAACGATATTAATTTGTAGAAAATTGATTTTTTTAATACAATGAATAATATATAAGCAGCGTAAAAATCACTTCCCAAATTAAACGCGAAAAAGGGTTTTTAAAGTCAAAAAGGTGAAATAGAATCCAATGCAAATGGTACGAGATTGAATGGCCGACCCCACACGCATGATTTCCCATCCCTCCTAATTTTTTTTATAGTCTGAGAAATTAATTTTAGTTTTTTATCATATACAATATCAATTCCGTTTCTTCATCCACGTTAATGTGATTAAGCACGGGGAGATGCTTTACTCCTTATGAATGATTAATTAACAAGATTGGTTTTACTTAAAAGAAAGAATCTTGAACAACCAATCAGATCTTTTAGGTGAATATCTCATTGTAGAGGTAATCTTAATCTGGTTCGAACCACATATGAACGAGATTGATACAAACACAACAACAAACTTAGTTGATAATGAATGTGTTCAGTCTGACGATTTTCTAACAATTTATCTTTCAAAATAAAAGTGATCTCTCAATTTTTTTAATCTTAAAGGATTCAATCGCGTTAATACTTAAATTTTCTAAAAAATGATTAATAACTCATCCAAACAATATTTCCCTTGGTACTACCGATTTTTACCCTCGAAATTTTCAATCAAACCCCCTTCAACCCCATAAACGTTTTTTTTATAAAACAAACAAATAAAGTCCCACGGTCCTCATGAAATCGTCACCACCTCTTCTCTATAGAGGCTTAAATTGAACCAGTTGCGTAAAACATTTAACCCAAGCCAAAGAGTTAACTCTCGCGCCCGCGCGGGGGAGGGGGGGTTTCCAAAATGAAGATACAACTCACATTCTTCAAAGAAAATGAGTTAAACTTATTAACAATTTTAGGGGAAACTTAGAGGCCTTACAAATAAATTTCTTACTACTTTCACAAATAACCATACCAAATATATTATTTTTACCCAAATTTATTTTAAAACCTGATGCTAAAAAAGAAGCATCTAAAGAACAATAAGATAATTTTTATGTCCGTTCTATCCAAAACTTCCAAAATTGTCATATCGTATGCATATCGAAGATGAGAAAGATGGACTATATCCCTACACACTTGAAACCCTTAACATATACCGAGTCTTTCCACTAGTCTTTCACCTTTGATTTAAATGCTTAGCTGCCAAAACAAAACAAAACATGGTTAATGGTTCTTTTTATCTTTGGCATTCAGAATTCTTGAGTTAATAAAATAATGTAAGCTGAGTCAAGACCACCCCACTACAACAAAATCCTATTTAAACCATCGGGTCAAATATAAAACTCCAAACAAATTTATCATATGTTTTTTTTATATTATTATTATTATTATCTTATTATTAATTATGCTATTTCTAACATTTTTGATAAATTTATGCTATAATATGTAACTGTTAATACGAAATCCGATATTAAAAGAGTCTTGTATAAAAGCAATAACACAACATCTGAATCGGTTATTAAAATAAGAATTCAATGAGTGCATCAATAACAAAAAATCGGTTATAATATGTAACTGTTAATGGGGCTATCAATAACACCCCACAATTCGATATCATGAGTTAGCTCAATAAATCCGAAATCAAACTAAACCATAGTGAAAGTTATTGATAGCCCTTTTCAACTTATAATGCACCTCAACTTACATTAATCTATATTCGGGTTGCTCATTGAATCAATTTTTTAGTTTTTTGAGTTGTTTGAATCAATTTGTTCAGGTCTGACAAATTTCTACCCTGTTTCATCAATCTACTCAAATTTGAATTACTACTAGTAAGACCGATTCGTATTCAATCATTCAAAATTCTGTCTGAATTCGAATAAAGCCAAATTCAGTTAATTGAGTAGATTTGTCCCGATTCAAGTTTAAACTACATTTAATTAGAAAGTTTTGAGATAAATCTAATACATATCGGGTTATTGAAATTCGATTAGGTTTGAAATTCCTATATACGAATCGTAACCAAATATCGAACGCCGCTAAATCTAGCCATGTGGAACGGATTTTTTTAAACTCCCCACCTAGATCTATTTTTATCATTTATCTATATGAAACGAGTTGTTACAAAATAAACTACGTGACAATTCCATTCCAAATATTTAAAAGAAGTGTTGTGTAAAATTTCATCAACAACGGGTGACAAACATATATCCTCCTCTTAATTTATAAAATAGAATAAAATACTAAGTCATTTGTATTCCATTTTAGTTTAATTAAGAGTGATAGCCAGCTTGCTAATTTCATCATCATTGAAGGCTTATCTAATTATGGCAGAATTTTATTATAAATTTTGTAGTTTAGTTATTATACAAGTTAAAACGTACCAATCAAGAATTATAATAATCATAATTAACACCTTGCTGATTACAAGATCAGGTTGCGTAGACGTGTTCAAAGGGGGCCGGATATATGCTTTTAATTCAATTCATTAATCCAGAAAATCACAATCATTTGTACTACGTAATGTCAAAGAGTGTTGGTGACAACAACAATGAACAACAATTGCATCTTCTTCTTTTTTTTTTCAAACAAGTTTTATATATATTCTTTTAAATCAATCTATTAATTTATATAAAAAAAGTCATACATGTTTTTGGTGGAATATATAAGAGTTCAAAATTCGGTTTAGTTTTAAAAAGTGTATCGAATTTGTCACTTTTTGCTATTGTATATACTCATATTTCAAAACTACCGTTTAATGTACTCAAGTTTTCAAAACTACCAAATAATGAATGTAACCTGGTATAGTAGGTTAACTGCTGACGTGACACAGGTTATGATGATGTGGCCTATTACTTGGATGCTGACATGTAATATTCTTGTTTGAAATAATTGAAAATAATAATAATAATAATAATAATAATAATAATAATAATAATAGATTACCATCACCACCAGGTCATGATGTCATCGATTTCCAAGGCCACCATCTACACATTTTGATTTCCCAGGTCACCATTTGCAGGTTTTGATTTCCCACCAGACGTCACCACCATCTGCACATTTCTTCAACTATTTCTTCATCTGCGTCTTCTTCAACCCGATTTCTTCATCTGCGTCTGCAATTTCTTCAATGGCGACTTTGGATTCGGTTTAGGGTTTTATCAACGGCAAGTTCTTCAAAGATATGTTTGGGGTTTTCATCTAATGGTTTTCGATTCTGAATCTGATTTGGTTCGAACACCATGGATTCGGTTTCTGAATCAGATCTGGTTTAGAGTTTTGATTTTAGGGTTCATCTTTTGGGTTCCATTTTTGTCCCCAAATCTAAGTTCTTTGTGGGTTCTTTCATCGAAAGTACCTTCGTATTCGTTTATGTGTTCTTCAACAAGATTTGTTCTTGGTTCAGATCTGTGTTTCACTTGAAGATTCCGGGTTTCTTCGTTTATGGGTTCTTCAACAAGATGTTTCGATTTGTTCTTGTTTCAGATCTATGGGTTGCGATGAACAGAGGGTTTCGATTTAGGGTTATTATTATGTTAAAATAATTTGAGTGTTAATCAATATGAAGATTTGTTCTTCTTCTGGGTTTTTGTTTCAGCTTAATCTTCTGTTCATAGAAGATGTTATTGTTTGTTTATGCATTCTTCATTTTGTTTCATCTTAATCTTTTGTTCATAGAAGATGTTGTTTGTTTATGCATTCTTCATTTTAAGTATATAACCGATTGAAGTTTTTCTTCTTCTGGGTTTCTGTTTCAGCTTCCAGTACTTGTTCTATGATCTATGAAGTTGTTCTTGTTCTATGAATTATAGATTTTACTTTTTAAGTATATAACTGATGTGGCAATAAATAATAACATGGCAAATTATATGGTATTAAAATTAAATAGAAAAGGAAAAAATAACTTATTACCTGATCAATAGGTTTTAGGATGCATCAAATGGGAGTTTTTAAAAGTTGGATACATAAAATGAGAGTTTTAAAAATTGGGTATATAAATAACAAAAAGTGACAAGTTTGATACACTTTTTAAAACTAAACCCTTCAAAATTTAAAACTTATATTTATTTATTGTCTAGAAATTTACCAAGCACGAGTCAGTAGAATTTAGTTATTTTATTTTTATGTATGTATCATATTTGTAGTTTTTAAGTTTGTTACGATTATTACATGTCGCAAAAGTGACTTTTAAAAGGACTTAATTAATGATTAGTCATATGTGTCATATCTCACACCCTAATTTTAAGACTTGGTGTGTATATGACATCTAGCAATATTCTTTTAAAAGGAAAATTAAATATAATCAAACCAACATTACATTTAAAAGACATTTCAATTTTCACCTACGTCTTGCGAAAAACGTACCAAACGCCAGAATAACAGACAAAAAAGACAATTGGCAACTCTTAAATTGAATATTACACTAAAAAGATTGAACTTTAGATTCTTGAACCAAAAAACTTCTTTGAGTTCTTTCCATTCCTTCTTCATGTTACAAGAAAGACAATTGGCAACCGACATTTTCATGCAAATTAATAGAATTTTCACTACTAATGTTGTTGGCCTCTCATGCGCAATTGACTTGTGAATGGTGAATGTGAAATACCCGGTAATCTAGTCAGAACTAACGTTGTGTTTCACAGTTACACGTGGAAAAAAATGGAAAGATAGAAAATTATCGAGAGAAGAGAAAAGAAATGGAAGGGAAATGTTTTTGTCATTGCGTGTTCTCGAGTTCGAAAGAAAATTAGAGGATAAATGAAATTTGAAGTGTTATTTTGTTTCCTTCCAAAGTCTTTCCTACTTTGGGAGGAAAATCTAGAAGGAAAATAAGAGAAAATTTTTCTTTCAAAATCTTTTATTTTCTCTCTTAGAAAATTTGGGAACACAACTGAAATTCATTTTATTTCCTAAATCTTTTCTTTTCTCCCCTAATTTTAACTCGGGAACACAGCGTAAGGGTAATAAAATACAAATAGTTAATACGTGTATATGATGATAAAGAGTCTTTTTTTCAACATACCTATCACAAATATTAAATACTTCATATATTAAATACCGATCACAAATTATTTCTCTTTTTAAACATCAACAAAATTGTAATGTTAAGAAAACGCAATTGATCCCCTTAAAAATGATCGATAGATTGAGATCCACCCAAATTTGATACCATTTTCTCAAGGTTTTTAATTACATTTGTGATAAGGTTGTTAGCTTGTTGTCATGTCTATGCGAACTTGACTAGTGATTACATTAATATATTTACAATAATTAATATTAATCTTGGAAAGTCTTGCTATCAACGTTGTCACCAAGAACTTCTACGTGTTGATGTAATTAAGATGTTTAATGAAGATGTAAACACTAAACCTACCCATAATTATAATTAATATTAATATATATTATATTTAATTAAACGAATGCAACGTAGCAACCATGCATATACATTTATACAATCCCTTTAAAGTTTAAACAATTGTCAACTTTACATTATTTCAACAGATAAAAGCATGTTTTCTTTTGGTATTTGAATTACGGCAAAATATATAGTTTTTTTATGCATTATCCCTTTAAACAAATACCAGTTTTACATGGTAATTAACAAGTCAATAAAATGCATGATAAATCATCAAAATTGGGTGTTGTTTAGGACCAATAAGTTGTACGTACAATTATTAGATTAGGAAAATAACACGATTTTTTCGGATTATATTTATATATAAATTACTTTAAACTCCATAATATAATATTTTTTCACCTTAAATGCATAATATATTACCTATCTTCCAATATATATAATAGATTAATTGGAAAAAAAATTATTAGATGTTCTAGACTCTTCATTTAATATAAGATCTAATCTTAGTCGTTTATTACTTTAATTCTAAAATTTTAATTTTAACTTTTTTAAAGTCAAATTAATGTAAGTAATTGCAACTTTAGATAACCCTTCAACACCTAAAATCTCTTCGGTTATACATAATTTATACTTATGTAATATTTTACTTATTTAAAATACAACATGGTAATATTTGTACTTATATATAGAATGATTACGTAAATTTATAATATATATAGATGAGTTATCTAGATTTCTTATTAGATTTAAAATTCTCTTTTTAGAATATATTTTTAAATTTTCATTTTATATCAATTTTCAAATTCTCACCTTTCACATCTTATAATCGTTTAATATCTTCTAATTAATAATTAATATTTATCTGCCTTTCAAAAAAAAATTATCGCTTTTTAAAAGACCTAATCTAATTTTTAATTAATCATAAGATATATAATTCAATTGTAATTTAAAATTTTAGAATTCTTATTAAAGGTTGTGGATTTTATTTCTTTAAGGTTGGCTAAGTGTTTACGTTTGGATACATATAAAGGTTGGGGATCTTCTTAGGGAAATAGTACCAAGTACTAACTTTGTTGTATATAATCTTATAGTGTGTAGCCTTTAGATTAACTTTTGGATATACGCACATAAATTTAACATAAAACATAGTTAAACTTCTACTCATCAGTCAATGTGGGATAAGTTTTCATAGACCCACTAGTTACCTCTCCAACCTACTACTATCTTATGTGTGATGACTTGCTATACAATCCTCACTTAAAAACTCGACATCTTCGTTAAACCAACATATCCAAAATAAAAACCCCGAGAGATGCATGAGTCTCACATTTATTAGAACCTCCGCGTTGGGAGGGGGGGGTACACTACTACAAAATTGACTTTCAGCCCCCCCTATTCAAACCCGGTTGTATAAAAAAGACCCAAAAAACTGGGGCTAAAAGGTATGCTTCCGAGTAAAAAATAGTGCAGAGAGATTTAACCCCGGTTTTTTACTAAAAAACCGGGTCTGAAAGTTTCAAAACTTTTAACCCCGTTTGTTAGTATAAAAAACCGGGGCTGAAAGTTTGAAACTTTTAACCCAGATTCATTACATAAAAAACCGGGACTAATAAGTAGCATTTATTGTCAACAGGTGGCTCAACTACCCCAGACTTTTAACCCCGGTTGTTTATAAAAAACCGGGGCCGATACCCTCTATTTATGGCTGATGCATCCTTCTACTTCATCTTCTTCTTACTTTACCTTTTTTCCAATTTAAACACTCTATCTACCACCATTAATACTCATCCGAAAATTCTCAAATTTCTTCCCAAATTTCAAGTTTTATTTATTAAATTCTTGTCAAAGTCTACATCTATTGTCCCTTTGATCAAATATTTAAAGGTAATATATATATATATATATATATATATATATATATATATATATATATATATATATATAATATACATATTTATTGTTTTATTTAGATTTTTTGGGTGTTACATCCATTTTAATAATATTTGTTGTTTGTTATAAATTATAGGTATACATGTGAGGAATCTTATTAAATTACATTGTTTAGATTCAAAAGTTAAAGGTATGTTTATCTAATTCCCATTGTCTTAGTTTTTACAATTATATTTATGTAGTTTATACAAATATATTTACACACACATAATATATATATATATATATATATATATATATATATTTGCATTATCTTAGTATATATATTATATATATGTATATATTTGCATTATCTTAGTATATATATACATTATATATTATGTATATATACATATAATGTGACATAGCCTTTAGTATACGAATATATATTAGTGTATATATATATTTGCATTATCATAGTATAGGTTGTCAATTATTAGGCAAACATATAACGTGACATAGCCTTTAGTACATATACCCGTCCGTAATTAATCTAATAGAGGTTAATTGCGGACTGTCCCCATTTGGGACTGCTTTTTGAATATTTTGTCTCGTTTAGGATGTGGATGCGTATTAACAGATTCGATATTTAAGAAAAAATCAGTACATTTCTCTTTACTCCTACAAGTTTGCGTTTTTATAGACAAACTTGGGGAGTTAAGGGGAAATGCTGCTGATTTTTTCTTAGATATTTAATATGTTAGTACGTGTTCACATACGAGACAACTTATTCAAAAAGTGGGTTAGGAAAGACCACCCTTGGTTTCATTCATATCTCCACATGTCATACATGCATGCATCATATTAATTATATTGTTTTATAAATTTCAGATGGATCGTAATACATGGATGTACAAGATGCCACGTGGTTCAACTATATATCTTTATCATTTGTCTAGTTTCATGAAAGCTCTTGAGGATTATAAGGACAGAGAAAGAAAGCGTGAAGTTTTGTGTCCTTGTAGAGTTTGTAAAAATTGTCGTTTGTTTGCTAATTTAAACGAAATTTATGGACATATGATAACGGATGGGTTTGTAGAGAAGTATACTACTTGGTCACATCATGGTGAACTACTATCGGGTAATAACACGGTTCTTCCCCATTTAGATAACGAAGAGTTGATCTTGAATGACAATTGTGATAATTTAGAGGACATGCTTCATGAATGGATATGAATTCACTATGGAGCCCGTATATATAGTGGATATGATGGCGGGTAGTTGGATTGACATGACTCTCATGATTTGGTTTGTAAGGTAGTATGTTATTGTTAATTATATTAGAATAAGCACATCATTTGGTATTCATGTCCTTATATTTGTATATTTATGTTTGTAGATCATTACATATGATGCACATTAAGAAGAGTCATTGTGCTTTTTTTAATCCGGAGATGATTCATTCGTCACAATGCTTGAAATACGGTGATGATGTCACACGTTGCTTGATCGAGACATTACAATTTCATGCTCATAAAGCCTTTTTCCTAGCACCGTATTGGCAAGGGTATTATATGTTTCTATCTTGATTATAATATGATTTATATGTATATTATACTAATATTATTAACATATTATTAGTGAACATTGGACGTTATTTATACTTTACCCTGACGCACATAAGGGATATATATTGGATTCGATCAAGAATGGGAAAGATCCATACAGCTTCTACATTACAAAACATCTGGAAATGTAAGAATATTTAATTGATATGTATTTCACTAAGAACCATAGAATGTAAACAAAGTGCTTTAATTTGATTATTTCTTTTTCTAGGGTTGTTAGAACATTCATGAACGATAGCGAGGAGACACATATCACGTGGACATTTGTGGAGGTGAATCATCTTGATTAATTACCTTACTTTTCATATATACTTAACTTATGTGCATGTCTTAGTTTGTTAAATTCATAACTTGGATATTAAAATTTAGTGCAATCAACAAAGTGGTGGTTTGGAGTGTGGATACTATGTCATGCGGTGGATGCATGAATTTATCTTCAATTATCAGTTTGAATTTCCGGCTAAAGTAAGTACTTTGTAGAATTTTTGTGAATGTTGTTTATTACATTTAATTGTCATTTGTTAAATAACTATTTTTGTTTTAACAATTGTATATCTATATATAGATCCCTTGGAACGACACATCTCCATTTGACGAAAAGATTTTAGACACCGTCATTCATGTATGGCTTGGCACATTTTTGCCGTCGCTCAGGTATAGATCTATATATATGTTTTTTAACCCAATTTAGTTGTTAAATTATCTATTAAGAGTAGATAACAAGAAAGTATATATTCGTTGCTAATTGCCTACTTTGACCCGTTACCCAACTGAGCCGTGTTGTCGGCTCTACGACTAAAGTAGTTTGTTGTTTAGTGGGTTAGGTGCAAATGTATTGGTGATGTGAACTAAACTTCTATTTGTTGAATTAGAACATGTGGAGTTTATCTTTAATTTTTCTGTTTATATTATAGTTTGTGAAGATATTCTAGAAGATTTGAAACGGTGGAGCATATTCAAGTCTTCAAACGAACAATTGGGCTATGACTTTGTTTTGATTCTTCAATTGGCTTCATGGTATAGTTTATGAAATTAGTATTGACTATTATGTCGTTGAACATTCAAGGTAGTTTGTTACAAATTACAAAATTAAAGACAATATCTTGTAGCTACTACCGAATTCAAAACTTGTGTGATTTGTATAATTGTGTACTTTCAATTGCAATGGTTTATTTTTTACAGTGATAATTGTTTTGTAGTTATATGGGTTAGTTTTTAATGATAAATATACACATGTTATATGGAAATTAATTGTTTAAAATAATTTTTTATTTATTTTTTTAAACATTCAGATCCGGTTTCTTAGTTTAAAACCGGGGTAGAAAGTATTCAGGCATGGTGTTTTAAAGGGGGTTAAAGATATTTAGCCCCGGTTTTTTAACTGGGGTTAAAGACTCTTTAGCCCCGGTTTTTTAACCGGGGTTGAAGACTCTTTAGCCCCGGTTTATTAACCGGGGTTGATTATATACATTTAGTCCACCCCCCCCCCCCCTTTAGCCCCCTCTCAAAACCGGGGTTAAATGTCCGAAACAACCAGGGCTGAATGTTGTTTTTGTAGTAGTGATAGCTCTGTATATTATATAACATGTTTTAGTACAAAGTTGTGGTCAAAACCTAATATTGCGAAATATGTCTAGAATTATGATAAAAGTTATTAGTAGCAAATTACAGTAAGGTTTTTTTTGTTTATTTAAATGGCAAAATGTCAATAAGTTTTAGTATGTATAACTTTTCAAAAAGATAAACTACTATCAAGAAAGTTAACATAAATATCAAATTATTGTTACTAAAAGTATTGTGTACTTTTTTGGTCAATAAAGAATTGTAAATAAATGGAATCTTGCATCATAATCTTAATTTATAACATATTATGATACCTTCTCGAATAACAAACCAAAATTTATACTTCTATTTCTATATCCATGTGAGATGAGTGTTTTATAAATTCTACATATTTCATAGATTATTTTTCATCATTGTACTTACTGACTCCTTTCCTTAGAAACCTCAGACATATCTAGAATTCTAAATCCTTAAGATCGAGATGCATGAGTCTTGAACTCACTACACAACGAGGGATTAAAACTTTGATACCATTTGTGAGGTTGGGGACCAAGTGTAAATTAGAAAATATGTCAAAAGTTTCAACTTAGAAAACTTCCTTAAACTAATTTGTAACTCCCAATTTATGGAGTTGATGATGCAATTGAAGAGACGAGTGGCTGGCTACAAAGAAAGGCTTCCAAACCTAAATACGTTGAAGAAATAACACATAAAAGGGGCCTTCATCATTTCGTTGCATATATATATAGGGAGGGTTCATGCGAGAACCGATGATAGTGCGAGAACCGCGAGAACCAATATCGCCCTTTCCTTGGATATGGGAAGTTTCATGGATGGTGAGCGTGGAGGGATAGAGTGTGGCAGGGTGCATGTGAGGAATTCATGGGTGGGCAATGACATTGAAAGAGAGGGAATTGGACGGCTCAGATTGGTTCTCGCGGTTCCCGCACTAAGAATGGTTCTCGCATGAACTTTTTTCTATATATATATATAGGTAGGATCTAGAGAGAACACATTTTATATGGAGAATGGTGAGAACACACCTCCACCAATCATCAAAAAGGGCAAAGTTGGAATTTTATACTCTCTTTCTTCCTCTTAAAAACCTTTCTACAAATAACATTATTTTACCCCATTGATTTTAAAATCTATATATCTTGCACATATATAATTATTAAATTAAAAAGATTATACATTTAAATTCATGTTTAAATCCTCTTTAAAATGATATCAGTTTTGATATATTTCGATATATGCAAATCATATGCAATGTAGATGCAATCAGATGCGGTTGTTAGATGCGGATGCAAAGAAGAGATCAATCAACCAATACAAACAATATATCGTATGCAATTTACTGTAAAAAAAAGATGCAAATAAAGATAACACATGCAAATCAATGATTTACCGTCATATAATACATATGTTAAGTTGATGCATCTCATTAGCATCTATGAGTTTGTAGGAATGTAAAATGTAGAAATTGGTAGAAGTAGAAGTTATAGATTCAAACACATGAAATATTAAACTTTACACATGAATCAAAACAAATCCATCTCCACAAACACATTCCAGATGCAAAAGAAAAAAAATTATATCAATCACATAACACCTAATACAAAGTATGCCAACCAATTCATTTAGAATTTAATAAACCAACCAATTACAAGGTTAATTATCAAAACCCGCTTAATAAATCAAAACCCATCTAATTCAAATCAAAACCCACTAATAAATCAAAATCCTATAACTTTTCTTTAATCGGAAATATACATAGCAGAATAATACTAAAACACATTCCACGAAGCACACATTATAAAACCAAAAAAAAAAAGAATGCAAACCTAGATAAAAGAATCAAACGTTACGGTGGTATATGAATAACACGTAGAGGAATCACCGGCGGCAGCACCGTAGAAGTAGATAATTGCAGCAAGAAGGAATGTCGAAACCCATCAATAAAAAGGGACTTGCAGCGGTGCTCGTGTGGTGTTCGAGATCTGTATCTCGGTGGCGTGGGGTTAGAAAACTGCATCTCGGTGGCATGGGGTTCGATAACTGTAGTGGCGGTGACAATGAACCATGGCAGTGACGAGGACTGGAAACGGCGGGGGATCCTTGGATGGTGGCTGATGTTCATGGAGGCGGCTGCTCGGAGGGTGTGCTTTGTAGGTGTTTGAAGAAGAAAAACATGGGAGCAGATGGAGACGATGGTTACTTAATTAATGGACGGGAGAGAGACATTTTGTGAACTTGTAGGACCGCTGGGGGATGGGGTTCTAAACTAAACTAAAACACCCTTACGCTAGGACTGATCTAGGATGAGAAATAGTGCGGAATTTCTATTTCCCAAACCTCCTAAGGATTCTAAGATCTGCTTAGGTGTCCGGCACACAGTAACACTAAGAAACACACAGAGTAGAAACAAGAACAAACTCTAAGAAACTCACACAGAGATGCTTAAGGCTGCCCTTGGTTTTCGTATTTATCACTAAGATTACGAATTATGAGGTCAAAGTCGCGATTTAGTAAGCTTAAGGTCGGATAAGGTCGATTACGTAAGGCTCCTGGTTGATTACCTGTCAATTAGTCGATTACCCGCGAACTCTCTCGATTACCCACGCTAATGCGGGGTTAAGCTCTATTTATAGAGTAAAAACTTCACTACGCACGTGGTGCAGAGCACTGCGTACGTAGTCGGTTCAATACGCACGACCTGCAATGATTTAATGTTAATTAATTACCTGTTAACCGACTTGTCCACCACGTGCGAACTGAGATCCACTACGTGCGTAGTGGACTCATCACGCACGCAGTGAACACATCACTCACGGGATGAACTTTCACACAGACTTAAACTTCCAAACTCACATCAACACATGATTAAGTACTTGTAAGCTTAAGATCATCACAAAGAATCACTAAGAACATATACACATGCAAACAATTAACCAAAACACATTTGAATTAATATTTCATGTATGTATTTGATTGATAAGAACTAGGGATTCATAATTATGTACCAACAGAACTAATATACCCTTTCTAACTTCTTAAATCAATTAAAATAAATGAAACACCTTGGAAATTTTGTAGCCATAGATTAGGTACATCGAATGGTTAAAAAGTGTTCTCATCATTCTTACATTGTTAGTGCAAGAACCGCGAGAACCAATCTCGGCCGTTTCTTGGATATGGGAAGTTTCATGGATGGTGGCGTGGAGGGATAGAGTGTGGCAGGGTGCATATGAGGAATTCATGGGTGGACAATGACATTTAAAATGGGGGAATTGGACGGCTCAGATTGGTTGATTTGGTTCTCGCGGTTCTCGCATGAACTTTTTCATATATATATATATATATATATATATATATATATATATATATATATATATATATATATATATATATATATATATAAGTAAAAGTTCAAACGATAACTGTTTTTCGTACGAGAACTGCGAGAACCAATCTGAACCGTCCAAATCCCCCTTCTTTAATGTCATTACTCACCCATGAATTCCTCACATGCACCCTGCCACACTTGATCCCCTCCACGCTCTCCATCCATGAACTTTCCATATTCAATGAACGGCTGAGATTGGTTCTCGCAGTTCTCGTACAAAAAACAGTTCTTGTTTGAACCCTCTGTTAAAAATCTCAAATACAAAAACTCCAACAAAACTTTCTCTAAATCACGATCTGTGAATCAGAAGAATAAGACTTGATGAAGAAACAGAAAAGAGTGTATATTTGTTTACAAAGATGAGAGTTGTTTTTTTCTACAACCTCAATCTCATATGGAACTAAAAAGTATATGTAGACTAAAGTGAATGTACAAACTAGATAGCTAACTGTACAAGCTGAGAAACAGATGACTCATATATTAAATCATATTACACAAGACATGTAATATAATACCAAACCAAGGCAGCTAAGGGAAGAACCCGGATCACATCCGCACTAGGTGCGCACCCGACCCGGGTCTCTACCCGGTCTCAAGCACGCCCCCTTCTAAGCCCAACTCTTAACCTGCCATCCTAGACTTCACAAGCCCAGCTGTCCACTGCAGCCCAACTCTTCATAAGCCCAGCAACAATACAACCCTACATACACAAACCAAAAATAAACTCAGAAAATAAAACGCTACAATAAATAAAATGTATCCAATGTTGGTCTTGGAGAATGTCATAATTCCAACACCCCCCCCCCCCCCCCTCAAGACCAACAAGGAAATTAAAGCCACTCTTGAAAAGGATTATTAAGATCTACTTCAGAGATAGAACACCAAGTAACAGATCTTCTAGTGACAAGGCATTTAGCCCAATCTGCATCAGAAAACAAACAGTCAAATGACCTATACCACCTCTTACAACATTTACACCACTACCAGAACTATGCATAAACTGACCCAGAGTCTGCACAGTGTAAGAAATATCAGGTCTAGTCAAATAAATAAGCTTCCTAGTTAGCCTCTGAAACTCGGTAATATTTTTTAGTACAACATCTCATCATTCATAGCCTTAACCCAGTTCGGATCGGAAGCAGCCTCATTGTAGTTTCTAGGTTCAGAGGACTTATCAAGATTAGACACAAAGCACAAATTCTCTGATTTAAGACAAGAATAATTTATAGACCTTTCAATACCATACTTATGTTTTCCTTCCACAAGAAAATCATTAAACCTAGCAGGCACTCTTGACTCTCTTAAAGACCTAGCAGATCTAACAGGAACACTACCACTGATCAAATTTCTATTATCAAAGGCAGTTCCCTCAGAATTAACAGGGGTAGTGGGACTACCAACCTGAGACTGAGGAGTAAGTACCTCCACACCCTGGTCATCCAACGAGTGCTCAGCACAAACACCGTCAATATGGTGGCTATCACCAACACTACTCAAGGGTTGTCCTTCAAGTAAAGAATCAGAATTACCACAATTTTCATCATTGGAAACAGGAGAAGGACCATCAGGAACAACAAACAAATTTTCATCAAAAAAGTTGCAACAATCTTTAAGAGACTCAGAGTCATCACTGTGACCAATGGACCTCATCTTAAAAGGAAAAATTTCTTCGTAAAACTTCACATCCTTGGAAAAGAAAACAATATTTGAGTCAAGACTGAGAAGTTTGTACCCTTTTTTCTCATTTGAATAACCTGGCAAGACAGTTTTCTCAGCTCTAAAAACTAACTTGTCATTATTGTTTAATCTAGTAGAATAACACAAACAACCAAACACTCTCAAATTATCAAATTTAGGAGGATACTTTTACACTTTTTCAAAAGGAGTAGCACCACTTAACACAGCAGTTGGTGTTCTATTTATTAAAAACACCGCAGTTAAAACTGCTTCACCCTAAAACCTCGACCAGAATGAAACAATAAAGACCTAGTAACATTCAGAATATGTCTATGTATTCTCTCCATAACGCCATTCTGTTGTGGAGTATAAACACAACTAGTTTGATGTAGAATTCCTTTTTCTTTAAAAAACCGTTTCATGTTGTGATTTAAAAACTCTGTTCCATTGTCAGACCTAACAACCTTGACTTTAGCTTTAAAATGTGTAAACATAATATTATAAAAAACATTAAACCAACGAAATACTTCATCCTTAGACTTCAAAAGATAAACCCAAACAGCCCTAGTAAACTCATCCACAACAGTTAAAACGTATTTATATCCATCATAAGTAGCATTCCTATAGGGACTGCACACATCAAGATGAATGAGATCACCTAACCCGAAAACCTTATTATCACTAACAGGAAAAGAATTCCTAGTTTGTTTAGACCTGTGACACATATCACAAGGTAAACTAGGTTCATTTCCCAATTTAAGATTGTTCTTGATATAAAACAGAGCTTGATCAGAAGAATGGCCAAGCCTGCAATGCCACAAAAACTTAGAGGCATGACAG
The DNA here is from genome assembly GCA_947179395.2 of Pulicaria dysenterica. NCBI lineage: Eukaryota > Viridiplantae > Streptophyta > Magnoliopsida > Asterales > Asteraceae > Pulicaria > Pulicaria dysenterica. The sequence continues at coordinate 107,796,865 of OX359288.1, read as the reverse complement.
ATAACACTAGGTCTTTCAAACATACACTTACCCTTAGGAACACTCTCAAGATTCATGTTTCCTATCTTATTAATTTTTACAGAGGAACCATTTGGGTGACTAACACTTAAATCTAAACCGGACACATCAACTTTACTAGAACAACACATACCCGCCATATTAGTAGTGACTGTTTCTACTCCTGAATTAGCATTGACCAGGGCAATGAACTTATCATATTGTTTACCTGTGAGAAAAAACTTATCACTGTCAGAACCCTTAGATGAATCAGAATTATCAGATGGAGCAGAAGTAGAAACACTATTAGCAAAAGTTCTGTTGTTGCCTTGAGACTCAGACTTACTTTGAAAATCATTTCCATTTCTAAACTTGAAATCTTTTGGGTAGCCAATGAGTTTAAAACATCTTTCTATAGTATGACCTTTAATACCACAATGCTTACACTGCATATTATTAAATGAAGGACTGCTATAACCAGAATTAAAATTTTTTCCTTTGTTATTCCTTTTGGGATCATTGAATTTATTTGCAAAAGCAGTTGGTTGAGATCCACACTTACTAGAACTAGAAATTAAGGAACCACCCTTCTGAAGTGATTCCTCCCTAGATATAATCGAAAAAGCAATTCTAACAGTTGGCAGTGGTTCCATAAGAAGAATATGGCTTTTAACTTGACTATACCCAGCATCCAAACCACATAAAATTTGCATCAGTTTCATAAGTTTCGAGTGGTTTTTAAGACTAGTATTAGTCTCACAAGTACACTCAGTTAAGTTGGTAAGGAAATCAAACTCCTTCCACAAAGAATCAAGTTTAGAAAAATATTCAGACACGGTTAACCTATTCTGATTTAACGCATTTATTCTTTGTTGAACATTAAAGATGACAGACCCATCAAATTTCTGATAAGTTTCAGTTAATTCATCCCAAATCTCAGAGGCAATCTCAGAACTGGCATGACTAGAGTAAATAGATTCAGAAATTGAACCAAGAATCCAAGAACAAACAATAGCATTTACTCTCTCCCATTTACTATAATTTTTTTCATCTTTTTCATCAGGAATAGTGTAAGAGCCATCAACAAAACAAAGTTTATTTCTACCCTTTAGAGCTCTTATCATAGAACTTTTCCAAATCCTAAAGTTATCTGATCCAATCAACTTAATACTAACAATGGACACCACAGTTTATCAGAGGGATGCAAATATAAAGGGTCATCTACATCCACCGTATTTTTAAATCCGGATCTTTTAGGACTAGTATCTTTAGGACTAGACATAATGAATCAAAGACAATATCAGTATACGAATCACAAAACAAAACGAAAACAACACAAATTACATTAGCAGGGAGTCAGGCATGAAAACAATAACAGTACCAACATGGATCAAATATATCAAAAAACAATATACCAGAACAATTCTAAACAGTAACAGCATGAAAACAGTATCAGCTCATACAAAAAAAAAACAATAACAACCTGAATCAAATATACCAAAAACAGTCTCAACGTGATTCATATATGCCAAAATAGGGTCATAACAGAACAATTCATGTATCATATCAAAAAAAGAAACAACTAATTCACATATCAAAAAACAGTCTCACAAAAGGATTAACAGATTATATCAACAGATCGAAACAAATACAAAACAAAATATACTAGACGTTCAAACAGAAACATATTTTGACGAACATTAAATGTTCAACAAGTATGATCAAACAGAATATCTCAACACGAGGATTATGTTAACAAGAAGGGAAAAAACTTACAGAGTCTTGCTCGGGTTGATTTGAGCAAGAACAACAAACCTTTTCCTTCGATGTACCAAATCCTCAGCAAATCAATTAGAAACTCAGCAACAATCAGAAGCAACCTCAGGATCACGCCCAAACAAATCCAATAACAATCGGAACCCCAAATGATGAAAATCTTGAATCCAATAAACCAACAGAATCGCAATATGCGAACCAAAAAATACAAGATGAAAAACAAACAGACTCTTTATTCATTAATTATGCACGAACCAAAAGAATCGAAGCCCTGAAGTGAATATTAACTCACTGTACAAGATCAGAAAACCTCACCAAGATGAAGTCGATAAGATGAAGTCACGAAGATGAAGACATAAACGATCTTCAGTCTCTCATGAATTTAAACCACAGAACTGACTTCAATTCTTTCTTTTTTTCACTTGCTTCAAGCGCTATCTAATTGAATTAGGGTTTTAGTAACACACGACCAAGAACAGTCGATCAACAACCAAGAGCAATCGACCAAGAAACCTTGAACTGAATCATACGACCAACAACAAATCGATCATATACAGACCATATAGCCAATCTGAACCACAACTCAATCAACTGTGCGAAAATCAGAATCCAAGAAGCATAGCAGCTAGTACAGCGACAGAAGCAAGCAATCACCCAGAACCATTTCCCAAACAAAGCACTCAATCAAAGAAAACGACGATGAACAGTAAGTCAGTTTGGTGAATCGGATGAAGCGTATTTTGCAGTTTCACGAACAGGAACAACTCGAACAGATAACTAATCAATCAGATGCGCAATCATCCCAGGGTCATCGCCCAAACAAAACAGATATCAATAATAGGGTTAGGGCTAATACCGAACCCTAAATGAAGAAAACAATCGATCTTCAGTCTCACAAGAGGAACAGTAATCTTCAGTCGAACTTTAGGGTTTACAAACCTCACGAGCAGGAGAAGATCGATCAATTAACAAGAACCAGACAGTAGCTGACTAATCGATTCCAGTCTTCAACCCACAAATACGAACCAAACGAGAAAACGATCAATCGATCCAAGAGCTACCGTAACTCTGATACCATGTTAAAAATCTCAAATACAAAAACTCCAACAAAACTTTCTCTAAATCACGATCTGTGAATCAGAAGAACAAGACTTGATGAAGAAACATAAAAGAGTGTATATTGGTTTACAAAGATGAGAGTTGTTTTTTTCTACAACCTCAATCTCATATGGAACTAAAAAGTATATGTAGACTAAACTGAATGTACAAGCTAGATAGCTAACTGTACAAGCTGAGAAGCAGATGACTCATATTTTAAATCATATTACACAAGACATGTAATATAATACCAAACCAAGGCAGCTAAGGGAAGAACCCGGATCACATCCGCACTACGTGCGCACCCGACCCGGGTCTCTACCCGGTCTTAAGCACGCCCCCTTCTAAGCCCAACTCTTAACCTGCCATCCTAGCCTTCACAAGCCCAGCAGTCCACTGCAGCCCAACTCTTCATAAGCCCAGCAACAATACAACCCTACATACACAAACCAAAAATAAACTCAGAAAATAAAACGCTACAATAAATAAAATGTATCAAATGTTGGTGTTGGAGAATGTCATAATTCCAACACCCTCCCATATATATATATATATATATAGACAAAAGTTAATGCGAGAACCGTTGTTAGCGCGAGAACCGCGAGAACCAATCTAAGCCGTCCAATTCCCCCTCCTTCAATGTCATTGCCCACCCATGAATTCCTCACATGCACCCTGCCACACCATATCCTTCCACGCTCTCCATCCATGATACTTCCCATATCTTAGAACGGCTGAGATTAGTTCTCGCGGTTCTCAAACTAACAACGGTTCTCGCATGAACCCTCCCCTATATATATATATATATATATATATATATATATATATATATATATATATATATATATATATATATATACACACACACACAATTTGGCGTCTTATATTTGACTAAAGAAAAGATGTTAGAGGAGTTGACGATCGAATTCATGTCCATTAATTTCATGCATGTGGTCCCGGCCCACCTACGTATATAAAGTGTGTGTTGTGTTAAAGTGTTGAAGTTGATTTAAATTTGATCCACTTGAACTTCACTTGGATATTATACAATTAATTAAATATTAAGAACTCAATAAATTAATTAGTATATTAAAAAAAGAGTAATTTGTTACGATTATCACATCAACAACGAGAACAACAATTAATTATATTTTTATAGAAGCTAGTCTCATGTTGTCGGAACATCAATACCTAAAGTCTAGATCGACTATATATATAAGTCACATATCTGAATCGCTGGAACACTTGATCGATCTTAATTAGTCAATGCGATAACCAGTTACTTTGATTTAAATTAAGCAAAGTATGTTACTTAATTATTTCAATGGATAAAGAAATATGTTACCAAAATTATTTATTAAGATCGATAAAATTATTGACAATTTTAGCTAGCTATATACGTACTCTTCCAATTTTCATTAATAAGTAGCAGCAATATAATTTATTTAAATCAACCAATTAGTATTAAGTTGAATAAATGGAAGATGTTTATAGACTATAAACATCAGCCAATTTTCGTGGTTAAATTCTTAATTATCAGAGTTATATGATTCCCATATATAAAGTCCAATGTAGTAACTACAAAGACGGGTCATTGTCTGTTCAAAGAAAGACTCACGGGAGGGTAGGTGTTTAAAGACATGGAGGATGCTATCATCTTTAGTTTACTTTTCTATCACCTTTTTATCTATCTTGATATTTTTCAGTAACTTTGTTTCCGTTTAATTAATCAATTAATATACATACAACCAAATAATCTAACACTTTAAATTTTCAAACAAATTATATATGAAAATCAATAATATAATAATAACTGCAAATCGCATAAAAAAGGTATCAAATTCTTTGGCATTCTGCAAGAGTAGTAATTAATAATTTAAAAAAAAAATTAAATCGTATGTTTTATTTTATAAATTTAAATGATAAATATTCATTAAAGAAGTAGTAGTAATTCTTCATATATACATTCTTCACAAATGTTACTGGATATTATTGGTTATTCTTCACCAATCATCTACAAGCTTTTTACACCCACCTTTTTTTCAATTCTTATCATCAAATTACCATCTGGAAAATCATGAGGAAAAAGGTGCACGTGGAGGGTAAATAAAAGGTGGAAGCAAGTACATGAATAATGAAATAGGAGGTGGAAGAAAATTAGGTAAGGTCATTTAGCAGGAGGTGGAAGCAACTTTGGCTCTCGCATTTAATTAAGTATTTCAGTAGATTTTTTTTTTTGTAACCATTTCTCTCTTTTTTTTGTAGCCTTTCAATTTTCAGTGTGAGCACCGTCTTATATTTATAATCATTTTTGTTAACATAATTATTTGATTTAAATCGTTTAGGTGTAAACATTATACTTAAAAAGGTTTAACATTTTTAATTCGCAGCGTATACCCTCGTTAATTAACAAAAATGAAAAGTGATAATAAAGCGGGAAGGAGAGACATGCACATGGAGTGCCAAATGGGGAAAGAAGAGCGTATATGAACTTTGCGTTAGTTGTACGAAGAGTATCAGCATCATTCATTCATGAGATGGATGGAGCAGCTAAGACTTGACACGTGTGCTGGATTAGTATTGGGTTAAGTGGGACCACTTCGGATCACCTGGGTCCCCCCTCCTCTCTCCCTCATCGTGAAGAAGCATGATTGTGCGTTACACAAATAAGGCTGCCATCCCATTCCCACCACCATCTTTTGTTTTTGTTTCCACTTCTATTCTTTTATAAATGCAGGTTATGGGTAATATCCTAAATAATAAATTTAATTAAATAAATATCAAATATCATAATTACTTTTAAGTTGTTATTTATTACTTATTAACTTAAGCCATCTCAGCAAACGTGTTAAGTATATGTCACACGGGTTCTATTTATCTTTAGTACTAAGGTTGACGATTCAAACTACTGAAATGCTTGTTATGCATAAGAAGCTCTGAATGAGTTGTCCTGTAAAAAAGGAAATGGTTAGACTGTCATTATAAGACTCCATGCAATATAACCCTCTAACGTTTAAGTCAATTCATAAATTTATTGTGAAAAATGTAATGTTTCACAATTATTTTTAAGAATGTTAAAATAAATAAATAAAAAGAATGTTAATCACGGTCTTTAGAACTGTAGATAAAAGTAATAAAAAATAATTATAATTTCTAGAAATAACAATTATAATCATGTTTCATAATCAATCTTCTATGTTTACAAAAAAAACCATCTAAATCATCTTTTAATTAGTATTCAAACTTCCGATACATGATATACACTTACGATTTTAAAAAGTAATACCATATTTTTATTACGCTCGTGGTTTGCATTTTCAAAATTAAAAAGATAAGAAATTAAATGATTGATCTAAAATGATTCCCGCGTTCTTTTAACAAAACAAACATATATCTTAGTCCTTGATTTAAATAAATCAATACCTTTTAATAGCAATGCATGTTATGATATAGTAAAACCGAATCCCGCTATATAAAAATCTTAGCTCCATTCCTGACAGATATAATTGACAACTCTCTAACTTAAAATAACATTGCAATCTTCTTGCCTTGTCTCTTTAAGGATTGATGGAAATCTTACATGATGTATGAGTGCTCCTTACCTTGACGACCGTGAACAATTTCTCAAACTCATGCAAGACTCCTTTTGAATTGTAACTCTTATTATTCTTTTCCCCTTGTACTTACAGATATATGAGATTAGGGTATCTAGTTGTAACCCTTTTCCTTTTCATCCTTTCTACTATATATTTAAAAGTTGTTATGTCTCGTTCCTTTTGTACTATCATCTTCCTTCAACCTTCGCCACTCATCCTCCTTAACTATGGACATCAGCGTCACATCACTCTTTCACCATTTTTCCATCTCATCACATAAACCCCTGCATACATCATATTCTTCACATCATTTTTCTATTTTTTATTTTTTTATTTTTTTATATTTGTTTTAATTAACATAATCTAATTTTTATAAATATTATTAAAAATAAATTGCAAGACAATATAACATAAAATATTATATTTTATAAATCAAACAAATATTTCAACTTACATAAAAAAACATAACTTCATTAATTTAAATAAAAACTACTAGTTATCATCGTCATTCCATCTTGGAAGCCGATTAATGTGCTCGTTTGACGATAAGCGGAGAGAAAATTTGCCTCCGTTTGATCGAGCTCCAAATCCGTGTCATAATAATCCGACGAATTAAATGACGAACTAAAATCGGATGACATATTTGTATGTATGTATATATTTAAAGTTTGAGGGAAGAATAGAAAATAGGTGTGAAAAAATAAATAGGTAATGGTTGTATTTATAGGCCAGATAGGATGAATAGAAGAAGAAAAAATTAAAATATTTAATACCCACACCGCTAATTCACCTCCGCGACGGTGGTCACCCTCGTGACCGTGAGCGCCCTCTCACGAGGAGAGGCGATGGTGTTCGCGAGTGTGATTGGCTCTCACACTGTTGCATACGTGATGGATGCGGTCGGTCTAATGATTGGCTCACTAATGGCTCATTGGTGATGTATTAATGAGGGGTATTTTGAGCAAGTCAAGTAACTAGTAAAGGTTCATTCAAACGCAATTCACAATTGAGAAAATATATGAATTATCAAAATAACTTATTAATGAGTCATTAATGATGTAAAAAAATAGTTCTCGCGGTTTTATACGAATAAGAGTTTTGGATTAAACTTTTGTTATAAGAAATGTGTACAACTGTTAAACAACCAAACTCGCGCTCGTTATTTAATGACTTCATGATTAAAAAATGGTTGAGCAATGTAAGTATCTGAACTAAACATATACTTAAAAATTAAATATCAAAGATATAAAAAATAAACGTACAAATGTTATTACTCCATTATTTAATTTGATTTAACTGATACTCTGTATCAAATATATGAAAATTGTTTATGATTTTTAAAATCATTTTCAAGCTTAACTTTATGATTGACCGGTCCCGGTTCGTTCTATTTATCTCCACTTCTACGACTGGCACTCTAAAAATAATTGCCAACTGTTAATACATGGCTCTCTTCCTTTGACAATGCCAATATTTTTTATTCTAAAAGTCTTGTAGTGTTAATTACCATGATTTGTCTAAATTATAAAGAGATTACTTTTCTTCGCCTGTATATGATCATTGTAATTTATTACTAGTAGTAGGATAACCATCTTAAGGTGGGCCCCATGGTAAAGTATCCCGAAAGTTTCAAAAGAGTCTAGTGTAACACCTTAGTCAAATCCCATATCGGCCGTATATAGGAGAGGTGTTGAGAATATAATTAAACTTAGGGTTTACATAATACGTACAATGCGTTTTAGTATCACAAGCATGACAGATCATATGAAAACTCTACATTTAAGCGTGTTTGGGCAGGAGAAATCCAGGGATGGATGACCCCCTAAAAAGTTCCCTTCTGATCGCAAGGAAAAAATCCGTAAACCAATGAGACAAAGCGGACAATATTGTTCGTGATAACGCAGCGTGTTACACCTAGTGATCAAACATTCTCAGAGTAATGCTTTGGATGGACGGTCAATTCTAGAAACAATCACAAAAACATTTGTTAGATTACGTACAACTGAACTGAAAAGAGTCTTACTAGATCCCCTTGATAGCATAAATCTTCTTTATTTACCCGTTTTACTAGAAGTAGAAATTAAGTGTCATTTAATATTGAATCTTTTTTCTCTAAACAATGTTGCATGTTGTTAATGTACGTATGTTAATTTTGACGGTTTCATCTATGATACATTATTTGGCACATAATTTATGAAAATATCGACAGGGTGTAAGCACATTGTAGATATCAATTAAATATTATGGGTTTACCTTATTAAAATGTATTTAACTTGTTACGTTTTTTACCATGTGTATCGAATTTTAAAATTTTCTACTTATGTGTATTGAATATTTAATTTGTCGCTATTGTATATATTAAACTTTCTATTAGATGTACAAAACGTATACAATTTTTTCCTTGTTTATGTGGCCAACATGCATATAACAAATTTGATTTTTTTTGGGACAATTTATTTATTGGTGCTAATTACTATAATCTTTTGGATTCGATTACTATAACAATATATCTATATATATATTAAAAGAAAATCATATATGGGAAAGTTTCATTAAATAAAATTCTATTAACCAATCAAAACCTCTCATTTATTAATTTTGACCAAAATTTTTAATTTTGACTTCTATAATTAGAATGATTCTTGCAAGTGTAAATGAAACTAATTATAAGGGAGTTATATGAAAGTATATAAGCGGTGTTTTTATAAATTATATAATTATATTTAATAAATGTATTTAATTATATATATTTGTAGTTTTTCTTTTACAACTTTTACTATATAATGATTGATATAAATAAAATTATATATTTATAATCGTCTTATTTTTATTTACGTTTTGATGTAAATTTTACGTAATCACATACATTTAAATTTTTTAAATTTTTATTAGTAAAAAGTATATTTCAGAACCATTGAAAAAAGTGAATTACTATCTTTAATTTTATTTTTGACATGTAATAGCATTTAATCTTTTTCTAAATGAGAATATGTATTTTTCTTGATTATTTTTTATAAGCTATAAACCATTGAACATATTTGTGGTTAGTTTTCATGTTATAAATCACTAGATCAGAAATCTTTTGTTATGAGGTATTTGTGACTTACAGTATATAATAATATATATCTATAACATATTAGTGAGTTATAATACCTTCTATGAGATGAGTTATGTTTGTGAATATTTAAATCAATTATCTTTTTCATCGAGATAATCATACAACGTTAAACTCTCGATCTGTTTTTCGATGCCTGTGTTTTCATAATAAAATATTGATTAAAGTGTGAGGTTTCAAGAAACACACTATTTGTAGGTAATTAATCGCCAAAGCTTGCATGTCAAAAAAAATATTAAGAGTATGACTTCCGAATTTTGACAATGTTATTATAAGCTAACGAGGTGATTTATGTATTCTTTTTTATTTATAATTTGGATTTTATGTAATAACAATAAGAAATTATGACTAAATTATATTTTAAAATCTTAAGATTTTAAAATTAAGAAGCATTAATTATTTATATTTAGATCTTTGACTCTCATTTTTTAAAATACTATGTTTTTTATAATTATATTTTGATAAAAATAATCATAACTAACTTTGTATCACGTGGACGTCTAACGAAAGAAAAGGTTGAATAAATAAATGATTACATGATATCATTGAACATCTATTTGATCTAAATTATTTTTAAGAGATAGTTATTTTGCTCGAGCAAATGAAGAGATTGAACACATGAATGATTACATGTATCAATGTTAAACATTATTGAGGTATTATATTCCGGTTCAAATAATATATGTTAAGAACTTAATGTGAATCATTGTACACACCAAGTAAACTTAATTCTCTCAATGTTTTATATTTGTGACGATGATAGTAACTTAACAAATAAAATTATGAATGTAATACAGAAAGAAGTACTACTGAAAATATGAAGCCCTGTCTTAATTCAATTCTTGAACATTCGATAAATATGTTGTTTTGTTAGTTATTATTTATATTTATATGATTATGTTTGTTTAAATTATTTTATATATTTTATTTATGTTTTGTTACATATTAAATATTTTAGTTTTTTAAAACTTATCCCGTACGTGCACGGGTCATTACACTAGTATATATATAAAGAGAATATATGTCACCAATAATTTAAACGATATATATATAGGGTAAGGTTATATAAAGAATCTCCCTTAAACATAAAACCTAAAGAACTCCCCAGGTGATGACACGTGACACATTGTTTAAAGGCAAAAATGAAAAATAAAAAAAAATGCCTCGCCTCACAGCATTCCTCCAGTAACCCCCAACATTTAAAAAAAACCCCCCACTTACTTTAATAATCATAATTCGTTCGTTTTTAACAATTTTAACAAAAAAATTATATCATTAGATTCTTTCAAACAAGACCGGACTTGATATATTTCAGAAATTTTTTTTTGAAATGCAAATTTTGCATTTTGAGCTGTGTTCAATCTAAATGCAAAATGCAAAATATCGTTAAAATGCATAATATCATCATGTAGGTCATCCATATGCTTTCAAAATGCAAAATTATGAATGCAAAATGCAAACACAAAACTGATTTAATGAAAAATGCAGCCTAAAATGCAAAATTACACATTCAAACCCAAAAATGCAAAATCCGTAGAACGTAAATGCAGAATGCAAAAAATGAAAAATTCAAAATATAAACATACAAGTCATCTAGATGCTTCCAAAATACAAAAATTATGAGAATGCAAAATGCAAATTCAACATGATTCAAATGAAAAATGCAGCCCAAAATGCAAAATTACACATTCAACCCAAAATGCAAAATCCGTACAGAAACACTACATGCTGCCAAAATGCAATCAAAATTTTTGTGTTAAAAAAAAATTTAGAAAAATATGGGAAGAGTAATCTTGTTTGAAAGAGGATTAAAAAACTAAAAGGTTGGTATAATATTTTTGTTTAAATTCACAAAACTTAATAAGTTATGACAATTTAAAATTTTTGTGGTTTTTTTACATTCGTAGGTTGTTGGGGAAGATATTTTCCATGTTTGCCATTTTCTTCTTAAATTAATACATAATAATTACAGATTTGTCATCGTTCAATCTCATCCATTAATTTTGATGATCTAATGGTCTAGATTGTTTCTTTATGTTATTTGATTAAGATGAGGTTTATTTGTTGATTAATATTTTATATATATATATATATATATATATATATATATATATATATATATATATATATATAATGAATTAAAAATTATTTAATAGAATGCGTAAGTACCAGTTAATGACTATGTATATGCGGTCCAATCTTATGAATGGTTGAAAGGGACGAGTCTGGGGCTAAATCCTTGTGGAGTCACATGATGTGGTGGTCATACATACATACATACATACCAAGGCAAATTGGCTCAATCTTGGCAATACCTATTTACCTCCAACTGCTTGGATAATGTTAGCTTACTCTATAGCTAGCTATTTTTATTTACATATTTATTTGTTACATCTTTTATAAAGTTAAAGAGACTAAAAACCCCTTAAAGGTTTGATTTATGAATCTAATTAGCCAATTATTTGATATATATATATATATATATATATATATAAATATATATATATATAGACAAAAGTTCATGCGAGAACGTTGTTAGCGCGAGAACCGCGAGAACCAATCTAAGCCGTCTAATTCCCCCTCCTTCAACGCCCACCCATGAATTTCTCACATGCACCATGCCACATCCTATCCCTCCACGCTCTCCATCCATGATACTTCTCGTATCCAAGGAACGGCTGAGATTGGTTCTCGCACTAACAACGGTTCTCGCATAAACCCTCCCATATATATATATATATATATATATATATATATATATATATATATATATATATATATATATATATATATATATAGGGGAGGGTTCATGCGAGAACCGTTGTTAGTGCGAGAACCGCGAGAACCAATCTCGTCCGTTCCTTAGATATGGGAAGTATCATGGATGGAGAGCGTGGAGGGATAGAGTGTAGCAGGGTACATCTGAGGAATTCATGGGTGGGCAATGACATTGAAGAAGGGGGAATTGGACGGCTTAGATTGGTTCTCACGGTTCTCGCGCTAACAACGGTTCTCGCATTAACTTTTGTCTATATATATATATATATAGGGTGCGGTTCAAACGAGAACTGTTTTTCGTACGAGAACTGCGAGACCTATTTTCTGGCAAATCATTTAATTTCTTGTCTTTTATATTTAATTTAAATAGGAAAAGGTAGTATGGACATTATGATATTACCCACATTTTTTTAAACTAATATATCTATCAAACAAGGTGTTAAATTACGAAAAATATACCAAATTAACAAAAAAAATTATGTTCTTTAATTTAAGACAGATCTTGATATATTTTTTTGGAAGAAAAAAAAGTCATGTTTTGCTGGGTTTTTTCAGTACAGCTCGACTGTGCACATATGCAAAATTTTGCACAAATGCAAATTTTGCATATGTGCATATTTACATCTCTCCTGAAAAAACTAGCGGAATTTGTGCATATGCACATGTGCAAACTTTTGCACTTGTGCAAACTTTGCACTAGTGCACATGTCGCTGTACTAAAAAAAACTCAAGAAACACATAAAATAAATTTTGAAAAAATATATCAAGACCGGTCTCATATTAAATAGCATAATTTTCTCGTTAATTTGGTATAATTTTCGTAATTTAACATTTTTCCGTTTGATGTATATATTAGTTTAAAAAATGCGGGGGTAATGTAAAAATGTCCAAACTACCCTTAATTAATTAAGGATAAGTTTGATTAGTTTAAGGTTATCTATTAACATCTTTAATCTCAACCCTCCATCTTTTTGATCAATGACTGTAATTGGTTCTCGCAGTTCTCGTACGAAAAACGGTTCTCGTTTGAACCGTCCCATATATATATACATATATATATATATATATATATATATATATATATATATATATATATATATATATATATATATATATACTAATAAGAAATCTAGATACTATATTGTATTATTAAGAGTATAAATCTAAATAAAATAAGTGTATAAATTTTTAAAAAACTACTAATTAATAAGACTATAAATTTTAAATAATAAAAGTTAAAAGTCATCATAATCTATATATATTGTTGCTAAAGAGAAATTTAAGAGAATTTTGTTTGTGCAGGTTAATTTTTGATCTAATTAAAGGCTTAATTTCATTTATTAAAAATGATTTCAATTTTATATATTTTAATATAATAAAAATATTTATTACATAAACAGTAATCTAATATGTATATTATATTAATAATTGTAACTAAGATTTAAAAGGATATATAGAAATAGTATTTAAAAATGAATCTAGAAAGTAACATGTAATTGATCTTAATTAAGATATATGACAAAATATGAAAACAATATCTTAAACTTGAATTTTTTGATTTAGGGTGTTTTTTAGGGTGTAAATTTAGCAACACCCAAATTGAAATCTTAATAAGAAAACTTAAGAAATGCAAATAACATAAACAAGATAAACACGAACCCAAATATAACGTGGTTCAGTCGTCAGAGTCACAACCTATGTCTACAGATAGATATCAGAAATCGCATTCCTTATTAATTGGAAGTGTTTACAAAGATTTCACAAGGGTGTGTAATTGTGAACCACAAATGTCAAATGACAATAAACATAACTATAATAAGGGGAGGACCTCTATAGGTCCCAGAAGTGGCACGTGCCACCGGTTAATTTTGCAAGCATAGTGGAAATATTTGACTTTTTTGAGTCGGTGCTACCAGTCATAATTTTGTGTCCTACCAGTAATTTTTTTCATGCCACAAAAACTCAATAAAAAATGAGTTTTTTTAATAACAAAATAATAAATTATAGTTCAATATTTGATTTATATTTTTAAAATGCTCTAGTTTACTTTAAAAATAACAATTTAATTGATAAAGTTTCATATAAATTGTGTTTTGTTTTAGATCTTAGCCATAATATACTGAAAAAACAACTGAAACGTCATTAACCCGACTTAATTAACCGAAAACCCGAAAAAAACTCGGAAAAACCCCGTAATCTTAATTGATCTTATTTTTGTCGTTATATAGTGTCACCAGTCCCAAAAAATCCCGGAACGCCCCTAACTAGAATATATATAGAGCAAACTAGAAACAATAAAAAAACATAAATATAAATTAAGGGCCGCCGTACCAGATCTTTACCAAAATCCTAGATTTATCCAGATTACATGTTCCACACCGTACACCCTCCGAGCCAAAAACCCAAAACCTTGTTCTCTATCTCCTCTGATCATGCACCCATGATCCACACCGAGTACCCATAATTATATCCTAGTCTCATTATTATCCAATGTAATTCAAGCCATTTCCTATTACCAAGTTTGTTTATACATATAAATTTAGACAAGTTTTCTAGCATTCACAATGTTGATAAATCTAACTATTCTCTATGATTTTATCTTAAAATGTATATTTAAACTTAACAAATCTTTACACTTATATAAATTATTTTAAGTAAGCATCATATCACTCTATTTCCCTTTTCTCTCTAACTTTTAACAAGTGAAATACCAATTTCAAATTCTCACTCCGGTCACCTTTAAAGTAAGGTTGTAAACGAACCTAACGAACATAAACAAAGTTTGTTTGTATTCGTTCGTTTAACTTTAGCCGAATAAATAAACGAACACAAACGGATAAACGAACTGATTCTTGTGTTTAGGTTTGTTCATTAAACTTTAGCTGAAAAAATAAAGAAACGCAAATGAGCTATTGTGTTCGACTAGTAAAAGATTTATTAGTTCGTATATATTTTTGTTCGTTGATATAAATGATAAACAAACGTAAACAAAAAACACACAATATAATGCAAATCCAATATTATTGAAAACAAATAAACATTATATGTAAACACACACACATATAATATGTATGTATATATGTAAACCAAAATAAACGAACAGATAACCGAATGTTCATGAACATAAAGAACAAAGGAGAGCTATGACGGTGTTCGTTCGTTTAATTAAACGAATGAAAAATTATGTTCATGATTGTTCGTTTATTAACCAATCGAACATAAACGAACTCCCACCAAAACGATTTCATAAACGGTTCATGAATGTAGGATTCATTTTTTGTTTTTTTAAATATTTTAACTTGAATCATAAAAATTATAATTAATTTATTTAAAAAATACGAAATAAATTTAAAATAAAAGAAGCTACTCAACTTATACAACTAATTTTAATTATTAACAATTAATTTAATTTAACATTACATTAAAAACACAATCTATAATAAAAATTACAACCTAATTTTTTATTGCTACCATTGAATACGATTGTATTCTACTCCACCAATGTGACAAAAAACTATTGTATATTTCTCAAGAATTGAACTCCCTAGTAGTTGTATTAACTTCGGCAAAATTACTCTATATATCAATTGGTAAAATAAGGTAGCAAAATATCATGATATTTTTAAGGGCAATTTGGTAATTTTGTTATAAACACGTGATAATTTGATTGAAGATGATAAATTAAATACTCATGAGATTTTACCTAAAGCTATATATGTCATCATATTTGTAACACCCTCCTTACCGGCCTAGTAGGATTAAGGTAATTAAGTTGAATTACTTTAATTAATTGGTTGATTAATTAGTTTATGTGTTTAGTTTATTTAGTTATTAAATGATTGTTTATTGCTTATATATATTTAGTTTGGATAGATATATTTATTTTTATTATTATTATTTAGATGTGATGATGAGGGGGGTATGGTGGGGTTGATGGTTGGTCAAACCAACCATACTTCTACCGTTTTACTTGTTGTAGTAAGCAAAGAGAGTGTGTGTGTGTGTGTGTGTGTGTGTGTGTGTGTGTTTTGTGTGCTACGGCCGAGAGCAAGAAGAAGAAGAAGGAAATCGAAATTCCATTGTTTCAATTTGTTAAATCTTGAAGTGTTTAACATCAAGAGGTTAGAATTCAGAATCAAATGTTAATTGTTGTTTAATCTCGGTTTTGAATATATGTATGAAAATCCGATTGAATGCTTTTATATGATGAATTGATGATTTTAGGTTGCATGTATGTTAGATTATGATGTTAGGATGAACAATATATGTTAGAATTCAATTCTGGAAACATATATGTTGTTGCATGCTAAAGATCAGATCAAAAATCGAAGTTAGGATCATATTTTGAATCTGTCGGAATTGAAGTTTGAATCGATCGGAATTGTTGAAATCCGATCAAAATTACCGGATTTGATAGGAATCCGATAGAATATAACTGTTTGCCTTAGCTTATAATCGGATTTCCCATTTACTCGGATTCCGATAGTCTCGGATTGTTATTTTATCGGATTGTATGGCTTGATCGGATATGGCCTTTGCTCGGATTGTGAATTATATCGGAATCCGACTCTTAGTCGGAATGTGACTTTACTCGGAATCCGATTTAATTGGAATTGCTTTTACTCGGATTCCGCCTATTCACTCGAATTTGATGTTACTCGGAATTCAATTGGTTGTGTTGAAATAGACCATTGATCGAATTTGATGATTTGAATATGAGCATGAGTTTATACCTCAAGTATTTGCCTTGGCTTACGAAAGGAATGTTTGAATTACCTAAACTAAGGAGTTGGATGAATTCACAAGATTACAGTAAGTAAGGACTAATAGTGAATTACAGCATATTGTTTGAATATACATAAGTTGATCTGTACTTGTAGATTATTGGTACATGTGATATGTAAATGTATGTACTTGTTGATTTATGTACATGTTAAGTATTGTGCTTATTGTGCGTTGATTAAGCAAATACTGATTGTTAGTTGTTTGTTCAGGTGGAGACAAAACTCAGTAGATAAGTAGAGATTGAGTTACCTGAACTTTTGAAGATATCGGTGAGTGGATATATATCTTGGATGTATAAGATATATCACCTGATTGTTGCTCTTTGAGATGTATACTCTTGTTGACTGTACATATACATGTAGTTTGGGAGATCAGCTTGGCGGTTGTTTTTCAGCTGAGCCTTGATTTAGGGATATACAGTACTAGCATTCGTCTTGATAGCATTTGTTGTAATCAAGAGTTGCTAGTATTGTTGTCTGTTGTAACTAGGCTATCGGTAAACCTATGTTTTGGCCGGCATTTGGTTGAAGGTCCCGCAAGACCGCCGGTTCTCTTGTTGTTTGAGCATTGTTGGTTTGGGCTTGATGCCTTGTATGTTTTTTATATCTATTCTCTCACTTAGCTTTGTGCTAATCCCCCACTGTTTAACTGTTTTACAGGATATTCCTGGTATGTTGAAGATAGAGGTGAAACTGGAATTATGGACTGATCTAACTCTGATATCTGTTTTGAAATTGTAAAGAGCCTGATTTTGTAGTAACACTATTGTAGTTTTGTAAAGTTAACCAGAACAATTGTATTTACCATATTATATATATGTAATTATGTTATTAGCTTCCGCGCGTATTATAAAGTTGTGTTTTAGAAAGTACGGTGTTACAATATTTAAGTGGTATAAATTTATTATTTTTACATAAATGTGGCATATATTTTTATTAATTCTTTTTATATTATTTTGTCATTTTCTTATAATTTGAATAATTTATTTCTAATAAACTTGAATATATATATATATATATATATATATATATATATATATATATATATTGGGAGGTTCAAATGAGAACCTTAAATAAATTGAGAATTGTAGACTCAATCTTAGCCGTCCAATTTTCCCTCTTTATATGTCATTGCCCACCCATGACTTCCTCACATACACCCTGCTACACTCGATTCCCCCACGCTTTCCATCTATGAATTCCACTTATAAAATGAACGGCTGAGATTGAGTCTCCCATTCTCATTTAATTTATCATTCTCATTTGAACCTTCCCCTATATATATATATATGAGACAGTTTAAACGAGAACTGTTTTTCGTACTAGAATTGCAAAAACCAATCTTAACCCTTGATTAATATTAATCAATGAGTAACATTTTTTTGCGGCTCATTAATGATTTAAAATTGTATTATATCTACCTAACGCAACGCGCGGGCAAAAGCTATTGCTTGTTTTGATCATTTTTAGTAGGAAGCGGCGCTTTCATCAAAGCTACATATTGTATGGATTGGTGTGCCTAGGAGCTGTAATCGTGTCGAGATAGCTTGCAAGCTACTTGAGACCGCCTCAAAAACTAACCGAAATCGACTTGTGATGAACCGAGTCGAGCTTGAGATCGAGCTCCTCGAGTAGGGTTTTCGAGCCGAGCTCGAGCACTGAAATACTCAGCTCGCGAACCTAATCGAACTTGTACTTAATTACCACTTACTCTTTTATATATACACCATTTACTCTTGCTGTTAATTGTTGTTCGAAAATATGACAATTGATTTCCGGAATGTATTTTAACATTTGTTGCTATCAAATTTTATTAAATTATTTTTAGTCGAGTCGAGCTCGAGGGTGTCGATTACTTACTTGAGTCGAGTTCGAGCTTGAAAAACTAAAGCTTGACCGATCGAGCTCGAGTCGAGTTTCGAGCCTCGAGCTTTAGAACCGAGTCGAGCTCGAGCTCGAGCTTGGAACTATGTCGATCGGTTTGGCTCTACTCGATTACACCCCTAGATGTGTCAATCCATGTTTGGCATACTCAATGCTTCTACCACCAAAGGAAATCCTGTTTGAATTGGTGTGTCACACGAACAAACATTGTACATCACTTAAAGTATGTTAATTCGCATACTCCTTCCTATAAAGTCCGATTACCTATCTAAAACCTTTTTAACACAATCACACAAAGTTCTTTAAAACAAGTGAGAAACTTGTCAAATGTGTTGGCAGCGTCTACGGTTCCTAATTGACGTAATGTGAATGTGCACAATTGGAATGGGCTAAAACGCTCTTGTATCCCATCTTTATGAAAATTGGAGGATGAAGATGAGTAGATGACAACAAAGATGAAGATGATGGCGTATTCTGATGTTATTGTTACGAGGTAAAGATTAAAAGTGATAAAGAAGACAGAAAGAAACTATATATATGTGGAAGATGAATTTTTAGATGAATATATAAAGGTAATAGACATAATGTTTGTAGGGAATTGGGAAGAAAATTGTGTTCAAGCCATTTACAACCGTTATATTTCTAGTAGTTGATGTCACTGTGAAGTTACCGAGCAGGGAAGTTATGTCGCGCCTGAAACTATTTCTACCTCCTGCATCCCATCTTTGCAAAAAAAAATATGATGCATTCTCTAAATTAACAACAATTTGGTAAAAAGTTATATCTTTCTCATTAATTCGGAACTATCTTTTAAATGTAGTTACAACTTACATCATAAACTGGATTCTTAGCGAAGTAGTCTTTTATAAGACGGTTTCATGTCTCATTCTCTAAATGGAACTAAGGTCTCTAGTGAACGGCATTATCAAAGCACAAAAGATATGTGATTAACCAATGAGAGAATAAGGGGAGGAAGAGTGGGATTAAATTAGGGTAGGATTAAGGACTTAGGTTTTAGATGTGTATTTTACTCTTATCGCTCATCTATATCCATGAAACTTAAATAGGTTATAGAACTGTTATAATCAGTTTTAGTTTTTTATATAATTATCTGATAGGTATAAAGAGTTCTCATAATTCTTACAAAATAAATAGTTCGACAATATTTTTTATTTTATTTTTGAACAGCGGAAGACTTTCATTACTCAATAATAGCAAGGTGCTAGAAAATTACAAGAAACAAAATAAAGGAGAAAAGATTAGAAACAATCAAAAGGAAAATTACACCATTCGTTCCATTTATATTACAAGAAAGCAGCTCCCGATCTTTGTTTGATCTAAAAGACCATATTAAAACACACGTGTGCATGAATTCAATTAAAGACCAACTTCCAAATTTTCATGGTTAATGTGAAGGATGTATAATTATTAGTTAGTTAGAATTGTATAACCTAAAAATGATATATCATTTTACTTTTTACTCTTACTCATTACAAGATAATATGTGAAGTCCACTAATTCTTTTTCCTCACCTCATTTATTGATTTCGATAATTGTGTTCATCTTATTTACTAAAAAAATGGTGAAAGAATATATTTTTTCTTTATGTTGCAAATATACTTCTCTATATACGCCCAAAAATATATAATATATAGAGAACATTCAATTAACCAAGTAGATGTACATGATTGATTACCTTGGATTCCTTTGAACACAACCACTTCAATATTTATAATTATACGCATCGATGTTTGCTTAGAAAAAATAAAAAAGTTTGTTGTATCGGCAGTACTACAAAAAGGAGTCACAAGTCTTTTAATTTATGGGAAAAAATAATACCCAAAACTAATTAATACTAAATTATTAACTGTGTGTGTGTGTGTGTGCGAAATTAAAGAAACATAGGTGGCATGCTTCATTAACTCTGATTGAAAAGCTGTTGGTTTGCACAAAATGTGTTTCTTGATGGAAGTAGAAGGTTTGTCAGCAAGTGAAAGGATTCGATTGTCGTTATTTTCACTTGTGGTTAAAAATTAACAGTAACCCCATTTATTTATTTATTTATTGGACTTAATACAGTCAAAAGGCATGCTAATTGGAAACCGTGGAAACGAATCCAATATTATCATTCTTAATTAGTGGATAACGTAGTTTAAATATACTCATATATAATAAACCTTTTAATACTTTCATTTCTAAGTCCTTTTACTTTATTTTATCAATAATTTATATCCTATGACCATGGTGTCTTAAAATATTGAGATGCGGGGATATTACATAATATGATTGATTTGTTTAAATGTCTCATTAATGATACACTAATGAGTGGTATAATTTGGGAAAGTCAAGACTCGGTTTTTAGTGATAGCTTATCCGAACGTAATTCACGGTAAAAAAATATGTTAACGACTGATTATTAATAATTATTAATGTTACAAATTATACTATGGCACTTGCAATAGTGACGGTTCTTAAAAAATATCTTTCTATTAAATAATATGTAGCTTTGATGAAACCGTCGCTTCCACCGTCACCCGACCATGAGTGAATTTTGCCAAAGGTAATACAACTATTATATGAGTTACATTGTCGACAAATACATGACAATTATTGTTTTAAGTTGGTGGAATTTCCTATTTTTACGGACCGGTTTTCCTAGGTAAACTCAATAACTATTTGATGTACATGACCGGAATTAACTAACCATTCCATGGTCTATTTCCTATACTCTCGACATATTTAAAAACATGAGGTATGTTAGAAGGTTTTTTTTTTTTATTTCTTTTGATCAAAGGCTAAATACATATATGGAGGGAGCATTTATGTATTGATCAAAAGCGAACGCCGTTACAGATCTTAGCAAGAGTTCCATCTTCAAGATTACTACGTACCTACTATATATATATATATATATATATATATATATATATATATATATATATATATATATATAACCCACATCAAATAGCTAGTGTCATTGATCTCCAGATCACTCTTAAAACTAACCACCAGCTTATTATTAATGTATAAAATAAAATATATCTGGTCACTCCAATTAAAAATTATTTTTTCAAGGCACTATCTATATCACTAATAAATCATATAACACTATCTCCCTTCTTACTCTTTAAACTTCTTAAAATTCAATCAACAATAAATTCACATTTTTCTTTTTATCTTAATTAATTTCATTCACTCGATCTTTAACCTTTTTTCTCTTCTAATTACTCTCACTTTTTATTCATTTAAAATATACTCTTTTACTAATACACTCTCTCACACAAACACAATTATCCACCTATATCAACATAACTCCAAAATCTTATGAACTTCTGATCTTATTTCATAAATATAAAAAAATTTATTTTAATGTTTTTTAAAATTTATTTTAAAATTATAATATTTATAATATAGTTGATACAAATATAAGAAAAACTGAAAAAAACGACATGTTGCTAAAAACTTTTTCGTGACATTGAATTGCGCGAATAACATATCATTAAATTTTTCAAAACGACATGTTACAAAACATAAAATATTTATCGCCGTATCATTGCCCGGTAAGATGCTAGTAATTAATAATTAGATGTAACAATATTATTAAGTATATGGATATATACATATATATTTGTGAAAAATCCATATATTAGCTAGCAGTGTAAAAGTCAAGAATTGTGGAAGCCAGAAAAATGCCAAATATATATGTGTCAGAGTCAGTGCTTATTTCTCGCTTAAACTGCAAGGCGAGGTACTGCTTTCACAAGAACCCTAAGCCTAAAAACATGCAAATAAATATTGTGGGTGCCAAGTGTTTCCAGGACATGCAAATTAATGATGTTATAACGTACCATCCCAAAAATAATGCTTCTCTCTCTGATTTTTTTAAAATAATTTTTTTTTATGAAAATAACTTCATTTGGGCATTCAATCACCGACAGATTATATACTGTATATAAGGGCTTTGTTTATTGGTATTTTATAAAAACCTAAAATCCCATCTCTTTCGTATAATTTTAAAAAAATAAATTAGTACTTACAGATCGCAACATTCAACAGTACAAAATGTTACTACTTAAACATCTATGATAATAAACGTAACTAATAGCTAATACTCTATCCATCTCAAAAATATGATCATTCACTTTATTTTTATTTTTTTGAATTATTCTTTCTAATTTTGAACATGAATATTTTTGTAACCTAATATATTACATGATTTATTTTTATCAAATTAACTTAGTAATGCATTAAAAGTATTTCTGCATCAACTCGATAGTCGATTTCAGAGAACACGTTGAAACAATTGAATGACATTTACCAGTCTCTTACAGCGGCTTGAAAATCATTGAGATATCATTTATCAAGCTTAGTTAAGTTTTTTAGTTGATCCGTAGTTTTTTCATTTTTCTCCTAATTGTATATAAAGTTGATTAATTTGGGTACGTGGTGTGTGAAAAGATAAAAGAAAAAAAAATAAGACAGTCAAATTAACGATTGAATTTCGAGTTGAAATCTTATCATCCCCGATGGGGTGGCTAGCTGACGGAACATTTATTTCTGACCTCCGGCCGGGCGGTGTAAGCGCCGGCGTTAACTAAAATTTCCAACCCACCCCGATATAATGGATTACCATACCGTGCACCCTTATACACACTACAAAAAAAAAGGCTTTTTGCGGCGACATAAGTCGCCGCTAAAACTTCAATTGTCTCCGCCATAGGTTATTCGCGGCGACATTTCGCCGCAAAAGTGTCGCCGCTAAAGCTTCGTACCCAAAAGTTTTTTGCGACGACATTTTTTACTTTTTGCGACGTCACACAACGGACCCATCAAGTGCCACGTGGATGGGTTTTTGTGGCGACATGAGTACTTTTAGCGGCGACGATTTTGATTTAATTTAAAAAATAAAATAATACTTTTTACGGCGACATATGTAGTATTTGCGGCGACGTAGTTATTTAACTAAATTAAATTTTAAAATATAAATAATACTTTTTGCGGCGACATATGTAGTATTTGCGGCGACGTAGTTATTTAAATAAATTAAATTTTAAAATATAAATAACACTTTTTGCGGTGACATGTCGCCGCTAAAAGTCTAAATTTTTTTTTCCAGCATTTTGCTGTATTTTGCGTTTTCCACCCATTTTTAACCGGGCAATTACAATAACCTGCTATTTCAGAACTCAAAACAACTGTAACACGACATTTTAAGCTATATAAAACAAACATACATACCAATCAATAGTTTCAAAGTTAACATAAACGTTTTTAGACAATCACAACGTCGCCTAACAAACTAATAGACTAATCATCATGATCCCTAGCGCTTCATCCCGAGAAGCCAAATCAGTCCTTGGTTCATGTCGGGAAGTTGAGGGAATATCGACATTTATACCTACCGCACGTAATGCTTCAAATATTGCTTGTGTACGTTGAGAATTAGTATGCATCTCCTCCCGGACCTGCTGGATATCAGAAGAATGAGACGCAAGCATGGCATCTACCTCGGCTTGTGTATATAATCTCCCTGTAGGCTGGGATTGTGCGGTAGATTGTGCAGCAGATACGGATGAAGAACTTAATGTTCTTCCCATTCCACGAACATGTCCTCGGCGTTCACCCCACACCGCCTTCAAGATTTCTTCTTCACTCAACGGATTTTGGCTCCCGACTTGACCGTCTCTCAAGAAAATCATACGGCGCTGTGTATAAATAAGATATAAAAACAATTAAAATCATATTATATATATATATATATATATATATATATTTAAACACATAAGTTTCATGAATTATAAATAATTACTTACATAATTTTCTTGAAGAGACTCGGATGTAAAGACGCCATTGCGTGAATGGTTTAACATGTACTGTTCAATCAAGCTAGGGGGTTCTAGCGTTTCCGGGTCACGCTATAAACAAATTTAATAAGTATATATTTAATAACGATTAATATATAGACTTAAAGATAAATACTATGTCAAAATTAAGATTTAAAGATAAATAGACTTACGTTCTCGAATCGATACTGACAGTATGATCTCCGACCATGCAAGCTTTGATTTACTTGCTGCGCTCTTACTTGTGTGTTCGCTATTGACCGTTGAACGGTCTTTACCCCACAATAATAGTCAATGTACAAACCCCACTCACTCAGTTCCATGTTAGGAGGAGGGTCTTGACGCAGTCGTTGAGCCTGCGAGACCCCCCCTCTTCTCTGAAACCATTAAGCTTAAACTTGTATTTTTGGTCTCTGTACATCTCAGCACACATCTTATCGATTCCCGTCAAGATCGACGAACGGTGTGGAGTGTCATAATGGTGCCTTAAATCAAAGTAAGTCTGTAAATTATACGAAAAAGTTAGTTTATTGTATATTTTTTACAAATATACAATATATAAAAAAAACTTAAGTGAAACCTCAAGGCCCGGTACGATCGTTGCCTTCAATTCTACGGGGACTTTTTCCCATGACGGGAAGTAATATGGGATGTCGTCTCTCACCAAGGTCCCCGCGTAACTCGTAAAGTAATTGGCATTAACTCCGACCGGTCTCCAAGTTTTGTTACATCTAATATCATCAAACTCGATTGGAAGTGGTCGTTTCCCGTTCCTCTTCCACGCCTTTCTCATTTCTACATTTCGGGCTACTCCACGCCCTTTCTTGCTGCTTACGATTTCAAGCAAACAAGTTAAGAATACACGTAATTAAATTAACCTATAAAAAACATTTCAAAGTTATATAATACCATCACCGCCACAAGAACCAGAAGAAGGTTGCCAGTTACCATGCGGTGGATCACCACCACAATCACCACCATGGCCGTGAGCTACAGCTGCCATCTGAAAAAAAAAATACAAATAAACAAACAAGCCCATGAAAGTAGCATTAATGTTAGTTTACAAATAACCATTATATAAATCAAAAACCCTGCTAAAAATAACAATTCAAAGTAGTATCTTTTTACAAATACCAATTACTACTTTAGATTAATCAGATTCATCACTACTACAATTATGTGGTTCACATTCATGTTCAGAATCAGAATCTTCATTATCATAGTCGTCAATGTCATCATCACTATCATCAACAATATTAGCATGTTCGGGTAAATGAACATGTTCAACTTCCGTTGGTTGACCTATACTCAAACTCGTATAAGTCAAATGATCCAAATCTGCAGACAATGATAGATCTGATGAATTGCTGTCATGTATAAAATCTTCGTCGCCTTCAGTAATGATATCCCGGTCCCAGATCTTCCTATGATTTACCTCATGAACTACCTTCCAATAATGTTGGCTTGAATCACCTCTTCCAATAATGTATAACATCTTCGTCGCCTTCAGTAAATTGACTATAAATGTTCTTAATATTAGTAGAATTATTGAAAATAAAACTTATGAAAATACAAACCGAAAGAAACACTTACGTCTTGTAGGTGTCAATCTCGTGACTATTCTTGAGTACAAACCAATCAACTTTCGAGCGAATCATGTGATCCAATTTTATATCTACACCTTTACTAATTGGTGTACATACTGATTGGAACACATAAAACTCACGTGTTGGAATTAGAGCATCCTCGTTTCTATCCGGACGATTAAATTTCGTCGATACACCCTCGAGATACCTTGAACAGAAAGTCAAAGATTCGTCTGCAACATAGCCCTTCGCTATAGATCCCTCCGGCCTTGCTTTATTTCTAACATAATTTTTTAGCTTTTTCATGTATCTTTCAAATGGATACATCCACCTCATGTAAACAGGGCCACCTTGAATAGCCTCTTCCGGTAAATGCATAACCAAATGAATCATTATGTCGAAAAATGCCGGTGGAAATATTTGCTCAAAACTACACAAAATATTGATCAATTGCTTTTCAGCTTTTTTCATATCTTGCGTCATCAAGTTTCGAGCACAAATTTGTTTGAAGAAAAAGTATAACTCAATTATTGGTGTTGAAATAGTTGGGTCTAAGTATGCTTTCACTCCAAGTGGCAACAACCTTTGTATCATTATATGATGATCATGAGACTTTAGCCCGGTTATGTTGTTATCATTATTGGAAACTTTCTTTTTGAAATTTGAGCCAAATCCATCAGGTAGTTTAACTCCTTTAATGAATTTACAAAAAAGTTTTATGTTCTCGGTTGAGAAAGAATACTTAGGATGAGGCTTTAAGACCTTATTGCGACCATTAGTTATGATCCACAATTCAGGTCGAATATTCATATTTTCCAAGTCTTTTCGTGCCTTTAAAGTGTCTTTAGACTTCTCATTCATTAATAGTGTATTCAACAAGCTTTCACACACATTTTTTTCAATATGCATGACATCCAAATTGTGTTTTAATTGAAGAGAAGACCAGTATTCGAGCTCGAAGAAAATAGAACGTTTACTCCAATTCAACTCAACCGCTGTATCACGTTTTCTCTTCTTGCCCCCATAAAGAGCATGTTTCCCCGGAATACGAGGCATCAACTTATTAAGTTGGCTTAGTATAATACTCTTTGTTAATTTTCTAGGAGGGAGTCTAGTCTCGTCTTTACCATTGAATGACTTGTTCTTCCTCCAATGATGTTTTGGACCTAAGAATCTTCTATGACCAACATAAGCGGTTTTACCTTGAACATGAATGGATGGAGTGTCCACATTACATGTAGGGCACGCTAAGTAGCCTTGACCTCTCCAACCTGACAAACTACTACGAGCAGGAAAATCATTGATGGTCCATAAAAGCATTGCGCGCATTGTGAAGCAATTGCCTGTAGCTGCATCTTTCGTTCGGACTCCGTTAGACCATAAACTCTTCAATTCATCAACTAACGACCTCAAGAAAACATCAATATCCTTACCAGGTGATTTAGGGCCAGGAATTAACAAGGTCAACATGAATGAAGACTCTTTCATACATAACCACGGAGGTGTGGTGTATGTTGTCAATATGACCGGCCACATGCTGTAAGAAGTACTCATGTTGCCAAACGGATTGAAACCATCAGCAGCCAACCCTAATCTGACATTTCTAGGTTCTGCAGTAAAATCAAGATACTGTGCATCGAAATGTTTCCATGCAGTACCATCCACCAGGTGGCGCATCTTACCATCTTCTCTACACTGACCGGTAGCATGCCAAGTCATAGACTTTGCAGTGTGTCTTGAGCTATAAATACGCTTTAGCCTAGGCGTCAAAGGAAAGTAACGCAGTATCTTGTTAGCAACTTTCTTCCCCTTCGTGTTTTTGTCTTTCCATCTACTCTCAGAACATATGGGACAACTTTGCAAATCTTTGTATTCATCCCAAAATAAACAACAGTCGTTGATACAAGCATGGATAGGTACGTATCCTAACCCGACCGTTCTCATTATCTTCCTAGCTTCATAGTGTGATGACGGGATATTAGCTGTCGGAAATGCAACCCTAAGCAATTCTAACAATTGGTCAAATGAAGTATCGGTCCATTTATTGATAACCTTCATATGCCTTAATTTTGCCAAAAAGTCAAGCGAAGACATCCAATCACTACCAGGGTATAGCTCCGTGCCGGCTAACTTGAATAATTCACCAAGTTCATCATTTGTATCACTTGGGCCTTCAGTTGGCTCATCATTTGGGCCTTCAGTTGGCTCATCACTTTCCGTGTTGTGTTCGTTTACAGTATTCTCCTGACGAACATCATTGAGGTAATCATGCAAGTCATTATTCGTTTGACCAAGACCGTCACGTGATGCTCGATGAACAATTGGTTCTCCGTGATACCTCCAAATCCTGTAGCCCTCGCTAAACCCGTTTTCATGTATATGAACCCTAAGTACCCTAAGCGGGTGATAACAGGTGTTATCACAATAATCACACGGGCAACAAATATTACCATAGCTATTTACGTAGTCTTTACACCTATCGAGGAATGCGTCAAGACCAATAAAAAATTCACGACAATTACAGTTTGCTAAAGTAGTCCAACTCTTATCAATCGTCATAACTGCGTTCAAAGCATATC
The DNA here is from genome assembly GCA_947179395.2 of Pulicaria dysenterica. Taxonomy (NCBI): domain Eukaryota; kingdom Viridiplantae; phylum Streptophyta; class Magnoliopsida; order Asterales; family Asteraceae; genus Pulicaria; species Pulicaria dysenterica. Next base: position 107,767,829 of record OX359288.1, on the reverse strand, counting down.
ATACTAATTAAGAATACAAATCATGTATTAAAATTTTATATTAAGAAATTGTGAGTGGTTTGTAGCAGGGTGGCCTTCCTAACCTACTTTTTGAATAATTTACCTCATATGTGAATACATATTACATGATCGGTTGTTTAAGAAAAATTCGGCAGCATTTACCCTTAGCTCCCAAGTATATAAAGAAATATATACCCGGGAAGCATAGAGTAAATGACAATCGAATCTTTCTTAAACACACAACCATGTAACAAACATTCACATCCTAAATGAGATAAGGTATTCAAATAGCAGTCCCAACATGGGAACAACCCGAAATTAATTTCTAAATAAATTTCGAGCGGGCATTCTAAGCTCACACAAGCAAATTTAACAACTAGCATGATTACTAACACTAAATGAACATTTACTTTAACAAAATTATTAAACATAACTAAACATCATATTAATTAAAGCTAACATTAATCTAATTTCTACCATTATTATTATACTAACAATAATTGTATATTAAATATTAAAGATTAATGATTAACACTAACATTGAAGATTAACACTAAATAAAGATTAAAGATTAACACTAACATTGAATATTAACACTAATTATATAGATTAACAATTATCAACAATAAGCTAACATCATTAACACTAAATAATAATATAAGATTGATCTAATTTCTAACATTTTTAGTGTACTAACAATGATTAAAGATTAGAAGTATGTAGCACTAATCTATCATTATTGACAATAGATAATAATCAAACGTCATCATATAAACTATTTAACATCATCATATAAACTATTTAACACATTTTTAGTATACTAACAATACTTAAACATTAATACTAACTAACAATAATTTAAAATTATAACATAAAATATTATCTAACATAATGAATTTAAATTAAAAACTAAATTAATCAATTATTAACACTAATTAATTATTTAACACATTTTTAGTATACTAACAATACTTAAACATTAATACTAATTAACAATAATTTAAAATTATAACATAAAATATTATCTAACATAATGAATTTAAATTAAAAACTAAATTAATCAATTATTAACACTAATTAATTATTTAACACATTTTTAGTATACTAACAATACTTAAACATTAATTCTAATTAACAATAATTTAAAATTATAACATAAAATATTATCTAACATAATGAATTTAAATTAACAACTAAATTAATCAATTATTAACACTAATTAATTTAACACTAATTAACAATAATCTTAGATTAATCAATTATTACCACTAATTAACTATTAAATAACTTAAATTACTAAAAAAAAAAAAAAAATCTAACATAAATTAATAATAACCTAAACAAATTAACATTAATAATAACATAAAAAATTTACCTTAATTAGGATCGGAGGAGGAGGAGGCAGAAGGGTGGCCGAAGTCGCTGGATAAGATTTCCGGCGGCGGCGGCGGCTGTAGAAGGATGGCCGACGACGGCAGCAAGAGGAGGAGGAGGAGGAGAAACTTGTAGCAAAATAAAAAAAAAAAATAAAGATCTAAAACTAAAATGCTACATCAAAACAGAAAATGGGGATATTTACCTCGGAACTAAGGTCGCCGGCGACAAGAAGAGAGCGAACGGTGGAGGCAGGCGGCGAGCTGGATTTGACCGGCGACGTCGACGTCGAACGGTGAGAGAGGGAACGACGAGAGGGAACGGCGAGAGGGAGCAGCGACGGCGAGAGAGAGCAGCGACGGCGAGGGAACGGCGGAGGAAGAAGAGTGGTGAGAGGCGGCGGCGGTTCCGGGCAGCGGCGGTTTCGACGGTATTTGCGGCAGAAAGAAAATCGGGAGAGAAAGAGTCACTTTGTGCAAGAAAATGGCAGAAAGAAAGGTTAAAACCCTATATCTCGTAAAGGTATTTGCGGCGATGGTATTTGCGGCGACATATGCCCTTTTGCGGCGTCACACATATTTAATTAATAAATAAGATAGAAAATTAATTTAATTAAATAAAGAAAAATAAAAAAAGCCTTTTGCGGCGACGTTTTGGCGGCGACGGGTGGCCTTTTGCGGCGACGGTGAATTTATTCGGTGGGAAATAATCCCGCCAAGGTTTTCGTGTGGTGGGAAATCCTTTAGCGACGACACATGTCGCCGCAAAAGGTTTTTTGCGGCGACGCTCACTATTCTGACGAGACTGGCCCACTTTTTTGTCGTGTAGCTGTGTTTTAGCGGCGTAACTGTGTTACCGCAAAAGGGTGTCGCCGCAAAAACCTGTATTTCTTGTAGTGACACCTGAAAACCTAGGTTTAGAAATAGTTACTTTGGCTAGATTAATCACACCGACATTTTATATAAATTGTGTTTGTTGATCACATGTTGTGGGTCTATCTTTTATTTATCTTCTGGTTCATTTTCCTTACGACTACGTACGTATAAGTGTATAAACCTTCTATGAGAATATCTCGTCAAAATCATGTTTTTTTCTAAATTTTGAAGAAATTGTTAATTGTTATTTGTGAAGGGCAACCTATTCTCAATTATTTGGCTACATTATGTAATAATTACATTACATTATTTTTAAAACCTTTGTTTATCTTTTTTTATATCATCCCCTAAAAATTATTAAATAACAAAAAGAAAAAAACCGCATATGTTAACTTACTACGTGACATTTACCTATTTCCCTTTTCTAGGTATATTTTTTAATTGTGGAATACATGTAAATGATAGAATTATGGATGGATAGTAGAATCAATAACAGTCGCTAGTAGAATATGGAATACATGTCAATGCTAGAATATATTAATAACGCGCACTAGGATTAGTGTACCAACGATCATCAAAAATTTTGACAGATTTATGACATTATACCGACATTTTAATAGCAAAATGAGAATGGTTAAATAGATACCTCATTAATATCAAAAAGACACCTCTAATCGTCGAAAGCCGTTGATGCGAAATACACTTCTCTGACAAGTTTCAAACATGTAGTAATTTTGTAAATTAGGGTGGAAAATATGCTATTTTAAGGTTTATAGGGAACATATATGAAATTTTTTTAATGATTTAATTTTAACCAACAATATTAAATTGGAATTTCATCTTTGATTAAATGAATAGTTAAGATTGAGTAATTAAATTTATTTATTAAATAAAGTATTAGAATTGTTTAATAAATTTGATGTATATTGATCTTTTACCTATATTTGTTTGTATTTGAGTTCCTAAGCCAAAGAAATATTAATAGCAAATCATATTTAAGTAATCGTATTATAATAATTTTTAATTTTGATAAATAATTGTGTACGTATTACTTATTAAACAACGTGCTTTTAATTATTTTCTGAAGTACGTGCATATAATTAAGCTGAGAAAAGTTACTCTTCATCTAGGCCGTATGTCTTTTTAATATCTTTCCTAAAACTTATATATTGTGATTTGAATTGCATAAATAAGAGTTGAGGAATATTTTCAAATTTGAATTACATAATGATATTCACTATGAAAAATGATATATTATTCTACCATAAAATTATATGCGGAATCCACTAATTTTGTTATCACCCCGTTATTAATTTTAACACTTATATTAATTTTATAATTAAAAAAATAAATAAATGAAATAATAATAGGATATATCACATTTCTATTCACTGACTATAATAAAAAAGTATGTTGTGTTTTTACATGCATCAAATTCTTACAAAATTGAAACTTTTATTTTATTTATTTATTTATTTATTTTTTGAACGGGTAACAAGGAACTTGAGACAAAGAGTTTTGTCAATACCATCACCCCGCCAAGAGCTCGATTTTATTAAGAGAACTAGCAAGGCGCTAGAATTGCAAAGTAAGCTAATACAACCAAGCAACTAAAAAACAGAAAATGGAAAATCACACCAATCAAACCATTTGTGTTTGAAAAAAAGGTATACAGATCTTTGTTTAATCTAAAAGAAAGAGAGGACCTCTACTTGTGAGAAGATGGATGCCTCGTTTGAGATCAGAACTGGTTACAGCAGCGCTCCTGACGCAAGACTCTTTCGCATAGAATGAATTTGGTAAGGAAGGGTAGAGCCTCACGGTCAATTTTTTAACACTTCCCTTAGAATGTTGGAATATTTCGCGAAAAAAGTATTCTTCCTTAAGCGAGCTATCCCTACCCAATAAGGATCGGCGGATGATCGTCCAGCCGAGAATACCAATATACCATAGCACTCCGGTTTTTCCAAGATGATCCATAGTAGAATTGAAACTGTTATAATACTCCAAGTGTAATATATTCTCGAAATTGTAGAGAAATTAATATTCGACAAGACTCGTCAAAATATTGGGTATAAATCACAATATTTTTTATTAAGGAATTAGACCTCTCTATTTATTTTTTATTTGTTTGATATCTAGTTATTTTAAACGAAAAACTCAATATTTATTAACTCTAAAAAATCTCTAAACCCAATTTTTTTTATCTAAAAAACAAACTTTGTAAAAAACTAGTTGGAATGAATCTTATTATTGAACCTGGATATAGGCTTAAGTTCCAACTGCATAAAAGCGTTTTACTCCATGCTATCAAGTAATTCTAACCTTATAAAGTTGTAAGTTAGATACATGTTTTTTACCTATGACCCAACATACTTTCACATGTTTTATCAAACATGGACCGTGATTTGTTGGTTTTCTTTGTTCTTGATCATTAAGTTTTTTTACAGTTTATTTTCACAAAATGTATCTAACAAATAATTATTGTGTGTATCCTCAAGGTATTTTATAGGATTAAAGTCATTAAATAGTTGTCACCTTTTCTCGGAATTCTATTGTGTCACGTCTAATTTTTTTTACACGTGTGACCATTTAAACCATTAAAAACGTGCCAGTATGCCAAAATTTGATCTATAACCTATCCAACAGTTTTCTCGATCGATTCTTGATCATTTTGGCTAATTCTTTTTTCAAAACCTTGTAAATAATCATTTTACCTTTTAAAGGACACTAAATTCATGAATTTTCATCAATTGTAAGCCAAAAATTGCTAATTAAAGTTGGTTATGTCTCATTCAACACCCTCTTACCATTTTTTAAAGATTTGACTCATTTTCAACTTGTTTTTTGCCGTTCTTTTTGTTTTAATTTATAGATAACTCGATTACCTTTTTATAGGATCAAGAATTATAAATATTCATTATTTCATAGAGAATTTCTAGTTAAAAGTGTTGCATTCTTATACGATTTTCAATTCTAAAACAGGACAGAACAAAAAACGTATTTTTCGATTAATCTGAATTATTTTACATAATTTTTTTTACATATTATAATAGCTAATCTTTTTACCTTTTAAAGGACACATAATTCGTTTTTAAGGTGAAGAAGATGAGGGGGAAAGGTGACCTGCTATAGTAGGTCAAAATCAATAAAATGGACATATTAACACCAATTTTACTTTTTAAAAAATGATACAATCAACTTTCATTATCCTCTTCAAAATTGATGTTCACCGGTTAGAGTTATTGAAACTGAAACCCATTAAACAGAAAACTAATTCAAGTTATTAACAGAAAATCGATTTGACAGATATGGGTTTCAAAAGAGGGTTTCATCAATTTACAAATAAGGGTTCGATCTCGATCTTGGGTTTCAAATTTGTTGGATCGATTTCTAGATTGCAGAATTTAGCTCTCAATCTTAAAATCGACTTACAAATATGGATTTAGAATCTGGTGAGCCGGTTTGCAGATTACAAATCCTCTAGAGGGAATTTTGTTGGATTTTTTCGGGGTTTCATTGAGTTCATCTCCACCACATGTTTCAATCCTTTACAAGTTCCTATTAAAGTGCATATTCATTTTCTTCTATATGTTCTTTCCATATATGTTTAATGGGTTTAGTTTCTGAAAGTGTATTGAAATTGTCACTTTTTACTTTTATATATATCCAACTTTCAAAACTACCATTTAGTGTATCAAACATTTTAAAACTACCATTTAATATATGATAACTTATTAAAGTAGGTTACTGCTTATGTGACACAGGTTTATGTTACATGACAGTGACATGGCGGATGATGTGACAGTTATATGTAATTTTCAACTAAAAAATAATTGAAAATAAAATTAATATTAATTTAATTTAATAATGATAATATAAAAATTAAGTTTTATTCCTAATATTTGATCTGTTCATCGATCGTTCTTGGGTTACTGATCAAGATCGTGGGTATCTGATGTGCATCGTGGGTTCATCAGGCAGCCACCATCGAACAATAGGGTTTATGTTCGATGGTTTTTGTTCCATCGTCACTTGCTTCATCTTTGTAATACCATCATTTACGGGTCATCTCTGGCGACTATTCTTGTTAGATGGTTCTTGTTCGATGGGTCATCTCCGGCGATGTTCGATGGTTCTTATTCTATTGCTTCATCTTCGTAATATCATCATTTATAGGTCATCTCCGGCTACTGAGAGACTGTTTTCTGGCGACTGTCGATTAGGGTTTCGATTTGGGGAGGCTGCAATTTTCGAGATTGAAGATGAAGACTTTAAGGTGCGAATTTTGTTTATGGATTTTAAGGTGCGATTTTCGATTAGGGTGCTTGTTTTATGGGTTCGATTCATGGCTTCATATTCAAGCAAGGATCTGAAATCTTGTTTCATTTTTCGAACCTAGATCTGAAATCTTGTTCCATCTTTGAATCCCAGTTCATATGCGATTTTGGGTTTCGATTTGGGTCTCTGTTATGAACATTTTCGTTATCCAGATTTTAATGCTTCTTACTTCTTGTTTTAGGGTTCTTGAATTGTTCGTTTTATAGGGTTCTTGAATGTTAGAAGATGAAGATGAAAATGTTATTGAACAATTATGGTTTTAGGGTTCATCGATCTGCTCTGTTGAGTTTTGTGTTTTCAGATTGGGGTTTCCAGATTATGTGTTCTTCATGTTTGTTTTGGGTTTTTTTTTCATATTAACACTTCATTGTGTGGAGTTCTTCATTGTTCTTCATGTTCTTATTTAGATAGATAAAAATAAATTAAAAATTACATGGCATATGAGATGGACTTTTAGAAGGTAAAAATGAATTAAAAATGATAAATAAGACTTGCAACCTAAAAAAGAGGTAAATGATACTTAATATGGTAGTTTTTTAAAGTATGATACACTAAATGATAATTTGAAAAGTTGAGTATATATGCGATAGTAAAAAAGTGCAATTTCAATACACTTTTTGATAATAAACTCATATTTAATCGATGTTGATAGAATGATAATGAATTCCTAAATTTAATCGAGATTGGACTATTCTTTCACAATCGCAGGTTTATCTGTTGTTGTTTTTTCAAGTTTAAACAATGGGTTCTACACATGGCTTTTTATTCCATCTTTTGCATTTGAACACTTAAAAAAATAATTTACTGGAAGGGCCCTTTTTTATAAACTAGCATGTAACCCGCGCAATGCGGCGACGACAACTAATTCATACTGGGTAATATGTTCGTTTTCGGTTACATGTTATATATCAGGTTTATGAGTTTTAGTTATACAAATTTTCTAAACTTAAATTAAAATATTTTTAGTTTGATAGAATATTTAAAATAGTATTTCTATAGAGATTTTTATTTCATTTTTTTATTTGTTTAATATATTATAGGTTGAAATTAATTTGTATTGACTTGATATTTTTTAAAATTATTTTTTATGGAATGTTTAGTTATTAAATAGGTATTCAATGGTTTCCTTTTATGTTTAAATAAAGGGTAAGTTAGGATTTCAAATTACTTAAAATTTAAGAGATTAAGACTTTTAGGAGATAGAGTATTAAATGCTTTATATAATAGTATAGATGAGTTTTAGTTATACAAATTTTCTAAACTTAAATTAAAATATTTTTAGTTTGATAGAATATTTAAAATAGTATTTCTATAGAGATTTTTATTTCATTTTTTTATTTGTTTAATATATTATAGGTTGAAATTAATTTGTATTGACTTGATATTTTTTAAAATTATTTTTCATGGAATGTTTAGTTATTAAATAGGTATTCAATGGTTTCCTTTTATGTTTAAATGAAGGGTAAGTTAGGGATTTCAAATTACTTAAAATTTAAGAGATTAAGACTTTTAGGAGAGTGAGTGTTAAATGCTTTATATAATAGTATAGATATACACATCATTTTATACCAAGAGTACTTATCATGCGCATAACTTATAATATATTGTTGTTGTCCACATATATTTAGGGGTGAGCATGGGTACCGGAAATACCAGACCGTCCCGGCACCGTACCGGAACCGGTACCGGTACCGAATTAGAGTTTTCGGTCCGGTACTCGGTACTTGAAATATTGTTAAATCGGTATTCGGGATTCGGTATTCTCGGTATTCGGGACTAGTACCGAACAAAATAGGTAAAATAGATACTCTGTAACACCGCAAAAATACAAGCCATATTTTTTTTTTAAATCACAGCGGAAGTATACGTCATAAAACTAAAAAGGAAATAACATCAAAAGTTAAAACCAACACTGTACAAACATACAGTACTTCATTTAGTGTTACAAAACATTTCATAAAGTATGGCTCATCATTCTAAAACCCAAAATATCAGAGCTACGGTCAAACTTTCCCTGTACACAAAAGCTGCAACCTACCGTGCTCTCAAAACCTGAAACAGAGAGTTAGGGTGGGGAATTAGCACAAAGCTAAGTGAATGGAAATCAAGCCACAAGCAATTAAAGCAGAACCACAACGATCACAAGAACAGTTTATCTCAAATATCAAAGGACCGGCGGCTCTGCCGAGCCTACGACTAATGCTGGCCATAGCAATGATCTACCGATAGCCATCTGCTAACTGGCACAATTAAACCCCCTCTGCTACAACAAATGCAACAGAGGATCTAAAACTGCCTAACCAGAAGCAACTGACCCAGCCCAAAACCACGCTTAGCTGACCTCTGCCACAAACATCATGAGCACAATTTCATGCCTTGATACTCGTATCTTGGACACAATTTCAATAATCATCACATAACCAATCAAACAATCAAATCAGACTAAACAGTCTATCGCATTATTAATTGTATAAAATTCAAGTAACCATAACAGTTACAACTAAAACCACCGGTGCATTAAAGTCCACTCACCTGTGTCCTCGACACCCACCAAACTCAGTTGTCTAATTTCACTGAGGCTTCGGATTCCCTGAGAACACAATACAACCGAATTAGTGAATCTAATCTCAATTAATTCAATAATTCAAGTAGCTACACAAATGGGTCAAAACTAAGCCATTACACAAAACTCATATAATCAATATGGAAAACTTCCAAAACCAATTAAGATATCCATATATGTTACCAACAAAGTGTAACAACCAACAAAACACATTTAAAGTCCAATTCATAAAATTAAAGTAGCCTTATATCATGAATTAAGCATAATTAATTCATATCTTTCTACACATGTTTCATCATCAAAACCATTCATATATACATATCCTATAACCATGCATGTAATAGGTACTAGCAGCAAATAACAGCATACAAGAAAACACGAAGCAAAACAGAACTTGCAGAGCTGTGCAGGTAAATCTCGCGCCGCGGCCACCCATAGCCTCCGCGCCGCGTAAATTTACGCACAGCAAACTGCAGTTTCTGTTTTCTCGCACCAGCAGCCAAAAACCCACATAAAACTCGATTTCCAAGCAGCTAAATCGAATAATAACACTTCCAAACATTCAAACAACATCAACTAACATATAAGGAACAACAAAACACATTTCTAATCATCAAATCATGCTTTTAGATTCTCAAATCCAACCCAATACTTCCATTAATGGTGTTCTTCAAGCTTCTCACCGAATATCCAGAAATCACTTACAATTTAATACTAAATCAGTAAGCAAGATCCATAGAACATATAAGAACATGTATCAAATTCGGATTGGGTATAAACCCACATGAATCTTGAACCCTAGAAAATCAAGTAGCAAGTTATCTTCAAAACCCCATCAAGAACTATCAAGAACTAATCAAATCATGTTAAGAATTATGAACTAACCTTGATTTTGCAACAAAGAACACAATCAATCAAGAAATTAAAGGCTAGAACAAAGCTTCTCTTGGCTTTCTTCACTTCCAAGAATGCAAGAAAGGCACAAATGAAAAAAACTTGACTTCTCAAAGTCAATTATAACCACAAAAGTTGGCTAGGATTTTAATTAAAACAACACACAGTGTCAAATACTGTTATCTAGCATACAGGAACCTAATTAAAACGGTCCTACTCAAGTCATTAACAAGCAACGAGGTATTATTCGGGACCCTCGTATAAAAATGAATCATATGGTACCAATATCATATAAAAATATTAAACTAATATTTTTACCTCTTATCTCGCGGTCCAATTTAAATATCAAGTAAGCATCAAATAAATATATAAATAAATAGCAGATAATTATAAACAATCAAATATACTAATATAAACAATTAAATAACTTACCACTGCCACAAAACAACCAGGCCCTAAACACGGATGTTACAAATCTCTCCCCCTAAAGAAGATTTCGTCCCCGGAATCTCATCGCGCTCAAATAGGCTAGGGTAGCGGTTCCTCATGTCTGCCTCAGTCTCCCATGTCAAATCTGAACCCAAGCTATGCTTCCATTTAATCAAAACCATAGGAATCTCTTTCCTCCGAAGCTTCGTTGTTTTACGATCAACTATCTCAACTGTTTCTTCTATTAATCGCTTTTTCGAATCAACTTTCAGATCATGTACTGGGAGAATCTGACTTTCATCCTCAACGTTACATTTACGTAAGTAACAGACATTAAAAGTATCATGAATACCCGCTAACTCTGGTGGAAGATCAAGAGTAACAGTCTGGTCGTTGACTATCCGTCGTATACGAAACGGACAATTGTATCGTGGAGCTAGTTTCCCACGTTTCCCAAAACGAATAACCCCTTTCCACGGAGAAACTTTCAGATAAACCAACTCACCTTCAACAAACGTAACTGGTCTGCGGCGTGGATCTGCGTACATCTTTTGTCTGTCTCTGGCAACTTTCAACTTTTCCCGAGCAATAGCAACTTTCTCAGCTGTCATCTGAACAATATCGGGACCCGCAAACTGTTTCTCACCTGCCTCTAACCAACAAGTAGGAGTACGACAGCGACGACCGTATAACATCTCATAAGGTGGCATACCGATACTCGAGTGATAAGAATTATTATACGCAAATTCAATCAAAGGCAAGTGTGAATCCCAAGACCCACCATATTCTAACACACAGGCGCGTAGCATATCCTCAAGTGTCTGAATAGTACGCTCACTCTGACCGTCTGTCTGAGGATGATAAGTTGTACTCAAATTAATACGCGTCCCCAATGCATGATGTAAACTCCTCCAAAAGTTAGAAACAAATCTGGGATCTCGATCAGAAACAATAGAAAGAGGAATACCGTGCCGTGATACTATCTCATCGATGTACCACTGAGCTAATCTGCTGAGTGAAGCTGTCTCACTGGTGGCAAGAAAGTGAGCACTCTTCGTCAAACGGTCAACAATCACCCAAATTTTATCATGTTTCCGCTGAGTACATGGAAGTTTGGATACAAAATCCATCGTGATGTGTTCCCATTTCCACTCTGGTATCTCCAACTGTTTCAAAGACCCATAAGGTTTCTGGTGCTCTGCTTTGACCTAAGCACAAATATGACACGTTCCCACAAACTTTGCAACATCCGTCTTCATTATAGGCCACCAATACAGCACTTTAAGATCGTTATACATTTTAGTGCTACCAGGATGAACAGACAATCTTGACTTGTGAGCCTCTGCCAAAATCAAATCCCGAAGCTCTCCAAGCAATGGCACCCACACACGAGACTGATAAGTCTTCAATCCGCGCGAATCATTAATCAAATCATCTTTTCTCTTCATCATAATCTCTAACTTTAAATTTTCATCTTTTAAAGCTTCTAACTGAGCAGATTTAAGCCTATCCACTAAGTCAGAAACGATCTCAACTCGCATAAATCGGATACTATCACCAGCTCCATTGCGGCTCAAAGCATCTGCTACAACATTTGCTTTCCCCGGGTGATATCGAATCTCACAATCATAGTCTTTAATGAGTTCTAACCACCGTCTCTGTCGCATATTAAGTTCTTTCTGGGAAAATACATACTGCAGACTCTTATGATCAGTACAAATAACACATTTCGTACCGTATAAGTAATGCCTCCACAGTTTCAACGCAAAGACTACAGCTGCAAGTTCTAAGTCATGGGTTGGATAATTCTTCTCGTGTGATTTCAATTGCCGTGAAGCATAAGCAATAACCCGATCATGCTGCATTAAAACATAACCCAAACCTGCAAAGGAAGCGTCACAGTACACTACAAATTCATCAGAACCATCAGGTAGTGCAAGAATAGGAGCCTGACATAATAGTTGTTTCAACGTCTGAAAAGCTGTCTCCTGCTCATTATTTCACTTAAATGGCACATCTTTACGGGTTAATTTCGTTATAGGACTCGCAATTTTTGAAAAATCTTTAATAAATCTGCGATAATAACCCGCCAATCCCAGAAAACTTTTAATCTCAGATGATGATTTAGGAGCACTCCAGTTCATAACTGTTTCAACTTTAGCCGGATCAACTTTAACCCCATCTTTACAGATAACATGCCCCAAAAATTGAATCTCCCGCATCCAGAATTCACATTTAGAAAATTTTGCAAAAAGATGCTCCCGTTTTAAAGTTTCTAAAACTTGCCTCAAATGAAGCTCGTGCTCGGACTCAATTTTAGAATAAACCAAGATGTCATCGATAAATACAATCACGAATTTATCCAAAAACGGCCGACAGACCCGATTCATTAAATCCATAAATACAGCAGGGGCGTTAGTTAAACCAAAAGGCATAACTAAAAACTCATAATGACCATATCTGGTACGGAAAGCGGTTTTAGGAACATCAGCATCAAAAACACGTACCTGATGATAACCCGAGCGCAGATCAATTTTAGAAAAATAAGAAGCACCCTGCAGCTGATCAAACAAATCATCAATTCTGGGTAAAGGGTATTTATTTTTAACCGTTCTCTTATTCAGTTCCCGGTAGTCAATACACATACGCAAAGTACCGTCTTTCTTTTTCACAAATAAAACCGGTGCACCCCACGGAGAAGAACTAGGACGAATAAAACCCCTGTCTAACAAATCCTGAATCTGTGTCATCATCTCACGGATTTCAGAAGGAGCTAACCTGTAAGGAGCTTTAGTCACTGGGCTCGAACCTGGAATCAAATCAATCCTATATTCTACCTCACAAACCGGAGGCAACCCAGGTAATTCATCAGGAAACACTTCCGGGTATTCCGAAACCACCCGGATATCAGAAACAATCTGTTTCTCCTTTTTAACATCAACCACATGAGCAAGGTAGGATTCACACCCTTTGGCCAGAGATTTTCTAGCCTTCATATACGAGATAATAGGAAAAACAGGTCCAACCCTCTCCCTTCGAGCCACTACGTATGACCCATCAGGTAAAGGAAATGAAATCAGTTTTCTATGGCATTTAATAACAGCTCGGTTCTGACTCAACCAATCCATACCCATAACATCATCAAAACCAACTATAGACATTAACAGAAAAGAAACAGGAAAGCATGTACCATCAATATCAATTTCAGCCCCAGACACAGCCGTTATGACTGGAACCGTTTTACCATCAGCTATCTCTACTTCTAATGGAGCAGCAACCTTCGAAGTAGGCAATTTCAATTTATCACAGAATGCCACAGAAATAAATGAACGATTGGCACCAGAATCAAATAACACACGTGCAGGTATAGAATTTATGAGAAACATACCCGTGATGACATCATCAGTGGCAGCAGCATCATCTACTGACATCCGGAATGCTCTACCCTCAGCTGACGGAGGGTTCTTCCTTTTCTGTCCTGAAGCGGACGAAGATCCCACAACCGATCCCGATACCGACCCAGTCCCCGATTTCTTACCCACACAGCACTCACCTGCTCTGTGCCCCTCCTTTTGACAGTTCCAACAAACACTCCTCGGAAATCTACAATTCTTCAATTCATGCCCAAACTGACCACAACGAATACATCTTGCTGTCTGTAGGGTACAAAGTCCATGATGAAAAGACTTACATTTGTTACACCACGGGGCTCTCTGAGTAGACCCACCAGATGTAGGCCTACGATTCTGACTGCTCTGACTCTGACCCTGTCCTTGACGTTGACTTCCCTGACCTCCTTGAGTTCCCTGCCGATGTTGGGTATTAAAATAATCAAACCGGGAATTCTGTTGAGAAATTCTATCTTTATTCAACTTCTCCTTGGCTTGAGCATCACCCTCAGCTGACTTAGCTAGGGTAAAAGCTTGAGATAAAGTGCTAGCCCACCTGGTAGCACTCCTGTAATCTGGATGCAAAGCTCTCACAAAATGCTGAACTCTTGAAGCTTCGTCCGGAACCCACTGCTGTGCAAATCGTAACTTCTCATTGAATTGCCTAATCAATTCATCCACAGACATATTATCGGTCATCTGCAAATCCATGAACTCCTTCTTGATTCGTTCCATCTCAAAAGATCCACAGTATTGCTCACAAACCTTTCTCTCAAATTGCTCACAAGTAATACTACTCATCTGCTGCTTTGTAAAATGACCTGTAATCGAATCCCACCATACCATGGCATCTCCTTGGAGTCTTTGAGTAGCATAAAACACCCTTACTTTTTCCTCACATTCACAGGCGTCTAATGCCTTAGTCATCTCCCTCAACCAATTCTAAGTTTTATTGGGGTCCGTACTACCGCTATACTCTGAAGGTCTACAATCCATGAATTGCTTATATTTATTATGTTGACCAAATCCTGGGTAGGGGTAAGCTCCTGGTGCAGTAAATTGATAGATAATCGGCTGTTGTGCACCCTGTGAAGCAACAGTAGAATATGGAACAGAAAATGGTACTGAAAGTGGTGGAGTTGTTGACACTGTAGCAACAGCTGCTGTTGGAATCGGTGTTTGAGAATTCTGTGTCAACCTCTGTTGCTCAAAGTTGTGAACTGTTTCTCGCAGCTCCTGTAGTTCACTTTCAAGTTGAAATATATATTCATTCTGAGTTGTATCTATTTCTTTACCCGAAGTGTTGACTATTACTGGATTCTCTAAAACTGGAGTTGTAGAAGTTCCAGCCTGAACAGGGGTCACCGGAATCTCGGTTGTGATCTCTTGACTTGCCATATCTGTTACAATTACATCACCTCCAAACTTATTAGACACCCATTAGTACACACACACACAACAAATCCAAACACTCTAATTCCCCCACAGGAAATGTTTGACCAACCTCGAGCCAAGATTTGGGAATTGAACACTCTAAACGTGCTCGCATGCCAAACCAGGGCTCTGATACCAAATTGTAACACCGCAAAAATACAAGCCATATATATTTTTTTTAAATCACAGCGGAAGTATACGTCATAAAACTAAAAAGGAAATAACATCAAAAGTTAAAACCAACACTGTACAAACATACAGTACTTCATTTAGTGTTACAAAACATTTCATAAAGTATGGCTCATCATTCTAAAACCCAAAATATCAGAGCTACGGTCAAACTTTCCCTGTACACAAAAGCTGCAACCTACCGTGCTCTCAAAACCTGAAACAGAGAGTTAGGGTGGGGAATTAGCACAAAGCTAAGTGAATGGAAATCAAGCCACAAGCAATTAAAGCAGAACCACAACGATCACACGAACAGTTTATCTCAAATATCAAAGGACCGGCGGCTCTGCCGAGCCTACGACCAATGCTGGCCATAGCAATGATCTACCGATAGCCATCTGCTAACTGGCACAGTTAAACCCCCTCTGCTACAACAAATGCAACAGAGGATCTAAAACTGCCTAACCAGAAGCAACTGACCCAGCCCAAAACCACGCTTAGCTGACCTCTGCCACAAACATCATGAGCACAATTTCATGCCTTGATACTCATATCTTGGACACAATTTCAATAATCATCACATAACCAATCAAACAATCAAATCAGACTAAACAGTCTATCGCATGATTAATTGTATAAAATTCAAGTAACCATAACAGTTACAACTAAAACCACCGGTGCATTAAAGTCCACTCACCTGTGTCCTCGACACCCACCAAACTCAGTTGTCTAATTTCACCGAGGCTTCGGATTCCCTGAGAACACAATACAACCGAATTAGTGAATCTAATCTCAATTAATTCAATAATTCAAGTAGCTACACAAATGGGTCAAAACTAAGCCATTACACAAAACTCATATAATCAATATGGAAAACTTTCAAAACCAATTAAGATATCCATATATGTTACCAACAAAGTGTAACAACCAACAAAACACATTTAAAGTCCAATTCATAAAATTAAAGTAGCCTTATATCATGAATTAAGCATAATTAATTCATATCTTTCTACACATGTTTCATCATCAAAACCATTCATATATACATATCCTATAACCATGCATGTAATAGGTACTAGCAGCAAATAACACCATACAAGAAAACACGAAGCAAAATAGAACTTGCAAAGCTGTGCAGGTAAATCTCGCGCCGCGGCCACCCATAGCCTCCGCGCCGCGTAAATTTACGCATAGCAAACTGCAGTTTCTGTTTTCTCGCACCAGCAGCCAAAAACCCACATAAAACTCGATTTCCAAGCAGCTAAATCGAATAATAACACTTCCAAACATTCAAACAACATCAACTAACATATAAGGAACAACAAAACACATTTCTAATCATCAAATCATGCTTTTAGATTCTCAAATCCAACCCAATACTTCCATTAATGGTGTTCTTCAAGCTTCTCACCGAATATCCAGAAATCACTTACAATTTAATACTAAATCAGTAAGCAAGATCCATAGAACATATAAGAACATGTATCAAATTCGGATTGGGTATAAACCCACATGAATCTTGAACCCTAGAAAATCAAGTAGCAAGTTATCTTCAAAACCCCATCAAGAACTATCAAGAACTAATCAAATCATGTTAAGAATTATGAACTAACCTTGATTTTGCAACAAAGAACACAATCAATCAAGAAATTAAAGGCTAGAACAAAGCTTCTCTTGGCTTTCTTCACTTCCAAGAATGCAAGAAAGGCACAAATGAAAAAAACTTGACTTCTCAAAGTCAATTATAACCACAAAAGTTGGCTAGGATTTTAATTAAAACAACACACAGTGTCAAATACTGTTATCTAGCATACAGGAACCTAATTAAAACGGTCCTACTCAAGTCATTAACAAGCAACGAGGTATTATTCGGGACCCTCGTATAAAAACGAATCATATGGTACCAATATCATATAAAAATATTAAACTAATATTTTTACCTCTTATCTCGCGGTCCAATTTAAATACCAAGTAAACATCAAATAAATATATAAATAAATAGCAGATAATTATAAACAATCAAATATACTAATATAAACAATTAAATAACTTACCACTGCCACAAAACAACCAGGCCCTAAACACGGGTGTTACATACTCGGTACCGGTACCGGTAACGTATATGAATACTCGGTACGGTATTCGGTACCGTCTTTTTATCAAATTCGGTATTCGGTAAAATCGGTACCGGTACCGGTCCGGTACCATGCTCACCCCTACATATATTATTTATAATTCAAATATGTCACAAAAGATTAGTATGTTTTAACATAGGAGCTAGCTTTCTTTTCAAACAGTTGGGGCTTTATCCTTATCTATTCACATTATTCTTGTAAAATAGTAACAATAAGTAATGTAAGTTTTCGCTAGTGAACATACTAACTAATCAATTACAATAACACGTAATGATAAGAAATATCTATAAATTGTAAATCTGTATAACTGTAATGCTATATAATATGTATATTATACAACATAGATCAATAACACATATTAGATATCCCAATTTCCACTACTTGGTATTAAGTCATAACTGTAAGTTGAACTATATCGAATATTGTACTGCATGATATAATATGTATCATAATTGTGCTCTATAGTTTTCACTCATCACGCACGTATAGTAAAAAAGAAGTTTAGTACATTGTCGTAGTTATATCTATGCACACAACAACCTTCTGATAAGTAAGCCAACGTTCAGATGCCTTTTTCTAATCAATAGTAATTAACGAGTTAGTTCAAGCCCGCATGTTACAGCGGGAAACAAGAATTAAGAATAAACTAAACATAAAAACTAACATTCAAACATAACTATGTAGAATTGTAGGAAAAATAAAATATCTGGGATTGGAAATGCAAAGAAACTTATTTTGAAGATTTTTTATGTACTCACCCTATCTAGTTCAAAATTAAATAATTCTAAATTCTATTTTATCCTTTGGAGACCTTTAGATAAAAAAATTTAAATTTTTGTGCTATGTCTAACATTAAAGTTTAATATTATTAACTAAAACAGAAGTTCATAAACAAAAAGAGAAAAGTTTGATAACATTGTTTTAAATATTTCTCAAAAAAACATAGACATCAAGCTTTAAGTTTCTCTTACTTTAAAAAAAATATAAGTTTATAAACAACTTATTTTAATGTATATTTGGATATAAATTATAATATAATATTTTAATTAAAAAACAAAATTGTTGGGGAGATAGCAATATCAAACCTAAATCAAACATGTCTATTAAGTAAAATAGGATTTGATGTTAACAAAACAACATATTCAGTTTTGGACTTAGATAAATGAAAAACATGTGTTGTTTTTCATATTAGACTTAAAAAATTTCTAAGTAAAAAATGTCAGCTGACGAGCCAAAGTATCAGCTGAACACTGAGTATCAGCCAAAGGACCAACTTCAGGAAGACCAGCTAAGAAGAAAAGACAAGTCAAGAATCATCAGCTATGCATCTACAAAGCATCAGGTGATGGTGCAAACCATCAGCTGAGGGTTCCTCAAAGACCAGCTGAGCAGTCAAGGATCAGCTGACAGTATCTCATTGGTCAGCTGATGCCTCCCACATGTCAGATAAGGTATTCTACACTTATTCATTCTTGTCTCAATAAGCTGATCATACTCAAATGATTAACTGAGCCCTTGGGATCAGCTGAGAGTCTGTTTTGATTAGTTTATTAGTTGTACCCTAATTATATTGATTAGCTGATCAGTTTGATCAGCTGAGCAGATCTAATTAGCTGAGTCTTTTACAATTGTCCTTAGTTGAGCAAAATTATGTTAGATGTTCAGTGTCTGTTAGCTGAGTCTTTAATCAGCTAATAGTTTTTCTGTGTAATATTTTCTTAAGTCAAAGGCAGAACATGTGTTGTTCTATTATGCCTTAGATCTCTTGTTGTAAAAAGTACATAGCACTTTTTGGATCTGTAAAGAAACAAAAATGATAGATCTTTATCCTCTGAAAAAGGAGAAAGATACTTTAGAAGAGAAGATCTTGAAGATATGCTTCAACAACTAAAGTATGGTTGGCAACTCTATACTTGGTTAAGTCAAGTCTTCAAAAAACATGGTGTTGATTAAAGTACAAGCATGGAAAGAGAAGTTTACTCTCTCAAGACATAAAGGTAGTAATTTAATAATATAATAATATATCGTGGGTAAACACCTTACCATCTTGCTGAAAAGTATGTTTACTTTACACACTTTGCGTATAAAGTTAACTTACTTTTCACCCACTAACTTTATCTATTATAATATTATTAAACAAAGTACATTTGTCTCCTTCTCCTCTTCATCAACTCGGACACCCTTGCTTATATATACTCATGCATGGAAACATGCTAAGTATGTGAATAGATAGTTGAATACTGAAATCTCATTTGTTGAGAATTAGAAGAGTTAGCATTTTACTTTCAGTATAACAAACTTGTTCATGTGTTGAACATCTTAGACATAAGTTGTTTAAGATTAGCTTAGTCTATGTGTTAGACAAATTTAGTTGCCACCTTTTATTGAACTTAGATTTTCCGCATCTAGTTCATGTAATTCTTGATTCACATCAATAAGAATTATATAAAAGTAAACCGTGAGTCTCTTAAATTTTAATTTGCTAAAGTTTGTATTCAACCCCCCCCCCCCCCTCTACAAACATTTGTTGTTGTAGTATCCATTCGGGACCAACAAAAATTATATTTTAGTGTCACAATTTTAAAATTTATATTTTAAAAATAAATATCATATTACAAAATATATATATTCATATTTACTTCGAAAAAAATATTAAAATTTGAAAAAGATTAAAAGATTAAATATAAAGTTGATTATTTAAATATTATATTGTTGTAATAACATATAAACATCAAATCAAAATAATAGGAAAACGTAATGAAAGCAACAATAATATGTCGATAGTGTTTTAATGTGATAATTAACAATTATGTATAATATTACATTATAATAAAAATAAACAATAATATATGAACATTTTAACAGAAGGAATAGGAGCGTAGATTTTAGTAAAAATAACACAGTTAAAAATAAATAATGCAACAAGGCTCGACCCGTTGTTCTTGGGTTGCCACAAAGTGTCCTTGTACTCCGCCTAATTAATTGGAAAGTCATTTACTCCATCTAAGTATACCACTATAATGGAAATAGTTATTATTCATCCTATCAAATCACTCCTGCTAAATATTATGTTATATATAATATATACTTAGAATTATTAATTTTGTTTATTGATCTATGTTATAAGGTTGTGTAATGTTCTATATGGGCCGTGTAGCTCTAACCCTACAAGACCAAGAATAAACACAATCGGTGTTGTCATAGGGCCCTACACGGCTGTGTAATTTGATAAGGGCCATGTACCCTTACATGGTTCAGCTATACAGGCTCCGTGATCTTACACGGACAGTGTACCACGAACACATCCAGTTCTGAATAGCTGTTGTTTCTTACCCATTTGGTTTTCATAAACCAATTTTGACATACTGAGAGTTCCTCACACTCAAATAGCTTATGTAGTTAAAACATACTAATAAACATATAGGCATACTAATTCAACAATTACGTCCATATTAGACTTTAGCTCTTGAATTAACACGTGAAAATAAGTTGATATAACTTATACCTCTACTTAATTTGGTTCGATCCAAGCTTCACTTTGAAATTTTCAGTGTATTATCTTCTTGTTCTTCCCCAATTTGTCAGCCCTATCTCAAGTGTTTTATGGTGTATTTTAGTCAAAAATACAAACTCAAATGTATATATATTTTCAACTATGGCTAAATTGCATTTCCAGCCCGTGTACTTTCTAGTTTGAAAGTTGACAATTCTAGTCCTTATATTAAATATAGCACCTATAAATTTATCTATGTTTTTAATTAATTATTTGAATAATTAAGTATTAAATTAAAGATAGTTATTCGAACGTTAGAACGTTACATTTACGCAATGGGATTAAAGCTGCAAATCGATGAACAAGAATCTACCAACATGAATTCCCGAATGTGATATGATTTAGTAAGGATTCAGAAATCGCAGGTTCAAAAATCTAGATTTTTTACAATACATGTTTATCTTTACGAATCTAGGAATCTATTTCTACTTTGAGTTTGTTAAATGATCGGGGTTTCGTTGAATTAATAGGGTTTCTAATTTGTAGTTTTTACTAACTTGGGGCTTTGATGACAAGTTTGTGATGAAGTACGGTTTCATCACAAATTTATATATAACTAAGAATGAAAGTTGAACTAATTTATAAAAATAAATGAGATTATTAACGGGTTGAATAGGAAACACCTGCTAAGTAGCATGAATACGTAACCTATGTATATGAGGCTTAAAGATGAAAACATAATTTATATCACCCTGCAATATGAATTAGTAGAGGCATATCTTCTAATTTAAATAAAAGACTAACTTTTATCAATTTGTTAAAAAGATTTTGACCCTTTATTTAACGAAATTAAAACCACATCCATTCATTTTATTAAAATTAGAAATATAATTTTGACTTTTAATAGTTAAAATTAAAAACTCAAATTTTAAAATCTAAGATAGTAAAAAATATATTTTTTAAATTATAAAATAATGTTAATATATTTGTGAAAACAATACATCTATGTTATTATAAACTAATATATTTGTGTATCATGTAATAAGATTAAAAATAACATATATACTAATTTAATATAATAATATTATTTAAAGTAGCCATATACAATAATTAAAACCCAAAGTCATACAAATCAATTTTACCATTATTATGTGATACAAATCTTATGATAATTAAATTTTACATTATTTTTAAAGTTGTCATCAATTACTTTAACATGACAGCTAACTTTAATATAAAATTCTTTTAGTTTTCTAGAAAGTCTCAAATTGTGTTTTTCTTTCGTCAGTACAAAACAATTATATAGTTAAATAAAGGTTATAATATAATAATTTCATTAATACTCATGTGTTTACATGGACATTCAAACTAGTATTTGTATATAAGACTACAATTTTACCAAAGTTATTTGGTGTAATTAGAAATAATTTTATTATGTTTACATTCAAATACGATGGTTGTTTTGCAATTTCTTGAATATAATTCAATTAATAAAAATCGTAAAGGTCTAATTTTGTCACGGAGGAATCATCATCATCGTATGTAAGAAAAGCAACGATTAGAATTAGCATTAAAGAGTCGTATATAATGGAGTGAGAATTTAAATAATTGTGGCCCAAAATAATAAAAACATTGAACAACATAAAATTGTCGTTGCTCTCGGGTATGTGATGGCGGTGCCGAAACATATCCCGTGAGTGACTTTTTGCCGTTCAAAAAAAACATAAAATTGTCGTCATTTTTCTTTTTGCTCACGTGAGTGATATAAATTGAAAAATGAAAATTTCTAAAAATAGAAAAAGTGTCAATTAAGGCCTTAAGGGTGCCATTTTCCACCCTACGAATGAGTGACCTTAAAATTCAAAACACAAAGCCGAATTTCTGGTGCGTGGTGGGCCCATCGTCTCCAAAGCCTAAAACTCTGCCTTATTACCGCATTCAATTTATTTAATAATATTATTTCTTAGAAAACCATTCTTATAATAAGAGTGTATTTAATCATGCGTTTAAGGAAGAATTAACACATAGTTTTATGTTGACTTAAAATTTATTATTATTATTATTGGGTGATGTTAAATACATGGTGTTAGGTTAATTGGAACTTTCCTTATGATTAATTCATCAAAATGTTCGAGTGTTTCTAAAAGATAAATAACAATAAATTGTTTTTTTATTTTTTCTAATTTTTAACACGCGTAATGTATTAATTTCTTCTTTTATCTTTTCCGTTCAAAAAAATCTAATTATTTAAATTCGATACCTATCTTTATCAACTAAGTAGAATTTTGACACTTAGAAGAACGATATACAACATTTATAATACATTTAATTACATGCTTATTATTTCATGTTCTTGTACTAAAATATATTTTTAGAATTTTTATTATTTAAATAAACCTCATATAAAAGTCTATACTTAAGGTTCTAAAAAAGGCTACTATAGCTCTCTATAATCTTTTTGTTTAAAATTCTTCTTTTCCACCTAAAATTCATGCCCTTCCCTTCATTATATATAACTAAAAAGGTTATTCGCACAAATGTACAACGACAAATAGTTTATACTCGATAACATGTTGTCATATAGAATACATGATATGATTTGGCGAATTTTCTACCCGATAAAATGTAGTTTCATTTTTCTCTCTTTTCCAATATTAACTCTTTTTGTAAAACAATTTCTTAAATAAATAAGAAAACAATTAATGTATTTTTTTTTATTATGGAAAAGTGTATAGTTATGAATGTATTTATTTGTGACTGTGTAAAGTATGAGAAATGATGTATGTATGGTTGAAAAATGGAGGTTATTTAAGTGGCGTATATATTAGTAATTTGCGATCGTTCAGATTTCAAAGAAATATGTAAAATATAAAAGAGAGTCTAAATCCATGTTTTGAGGGATTGACAATTGAATCTATGGACTTCAAGTATGTAACTTCTTGTTTGTTTATTTTCTATTACTAAGTAAATTATGTTTGTAAATTTGGTTTTTATGATTTTGAAATTGCACAAGTGTGTTTTAGCTCTGAAAATTACACAGTGGTTATATGCACTCGTCCGTTGTTTACTAGTGAACAACTTTAAAAGACAAAACAACATTTATGATTTCATTATATCAATATACATCCATGTTTAATGTATATATATATATCATAAAGACCTAAAGGGTCGTTAGTGTTCACCGGTGAACAACCATAAAACAGTTAACACTCTTAGAAAAACTATGTACACTAATGTTCATTCTGAAACAACCCCAAACAAAAGAAACAACATATACTCATGTGGAATCACATAGATAAAAAAAAGAAAATTCAACGAAAATATGTGCTTTTAGTTCTAAGTAGACAATATTGACAATGATAATGAAGACATCAGCAACAACACACATGTGACAAAATTGGGTAGTAGTGATGTGTGAACTAATAATATGTGCAAAGGTCTTGGAATTTGGAAACAACATATGAGTTAATGGGATTTGACAATAGCCGAGAAGGAAAATGGGTTTAATGGTGGTGTTTTTGTCTATTAGTTGGCGATGATTGTGATTGTCCTTTGTGAAATTGAGCAGTTTGTGAATGTTATTGCTTGTTTTCCTTGGTGTTAGCGATGGTCAGCCCCTTAATCCAGGGAAAGTGATGGAATAGATTAAGGTTTCAAAGTTCGTTACACTAACAACGAAAGCATTAGAATGCGGCCGACGCAAGGAGCATGAGATAAAGAAGGATTGACGCATGAATGAACGGGGTTTTCTTAAAGTATCTAATAATAAATGATTATTTTTGTCTTTTTTGGTATTAAATTAGTCTCCATAAAATTAAATTTAATTCGTTAATGTCAATTGTCAAACTCGTCTTAGTACTCATCTGATGGCTATAAAGTGTTCTTGTAATTATCATAAAAATAGGTTATCTTAAACCATCTTATGTACACCAAACAATTAAATTATATAGTGAACAACTTAGAAAGCCTAGAAACAAAGTGAACAAGATTAATTAACACAACGAACCACTTAGAATAACCCAAATACGATCATTCACAAGTGGTTATATCCATCAGTTTGTAAATAAAATACTCTTCTCATTCTATACATGCAATCATTATTGTTCACTTGTGAAAGAATATAAAGAAAATCCAAAATATCATCCTTTGCATTATTGTTAACTCATGAACCCCCCACACACAAAACCAATACTAATCACCATTTACATGTGCAAAACAAAAGCTTAATTAAGTTAAACCAAGTGAAAGCGATTGTGATTATTTCCTTCGGACAACAAAGAAATTTTCATTGGAATAATCAATATATGAACAAAATAAAATATCAGTACGAGTTTATTAATGAACAACATACTAATACTAAAAGTTACAAGTACACCGTGTTCTCCATTTGTGATATGTGAGAGTGTTATTATGCAAAAGGATGAAGATTTCCAATGTCACTATTCTTGTGTTCCACTACGCTTCTCCCTTAGCCATACTACCACCACACCATAAAGCTGCATCAAGAAAGAGTTAATGCACCCAATGTCGCCAAGTCATCATGGAATAATTTCTCACACAAGAAAACCACCGTTTTCGATGAACTTGAAAAGAGAGGGGGACGATTGATTGAACAGTCAAACCAACGAACGACAACCATCTATGGATTTGAAGAAAGGGGACAAAGTGGGTAATCGATTTAGAGAAGACCTCAAAGATGTTGACATTCTTGATTCTTTCGGTTTGACTTATTCTAAAGATGATGCTCACTAAAGATTATAGCAGGCAAGGATGCAAGCTTCATCATGACTAAGATTTTTTACTAGCACTACAAAAAAAAGGCCTTTTTGCGGCGACAAAAATCGCCGCTAAAACCCAAAATGTCGCCGCTATATGTCTTTTGCGGCGAAATGTCGCCGCAAAAAAGTCGCCGCAAATATCTCGTACCCAAAACTTTTTTGCGACGACATTTGTGGCTTTTTGCGACGTCATACAACGGACCCATCAAGTGCCACGTGGATCGCTTTTTGCGGCGACGTTTTACCCTTTTGCGGCGACTTATTTAATTTAATTTAAAAAATAAAATAAATCTTTTTGCGGCGACCTTTTACCCTTTTGCGGCGACTTATTTAATTTAATTTAAAAAATAAAATAAATCTTTTTGCGGCGACAGTATAACTATTTGCGGCGACAATATAATTTAAAATTAATTAAATTAATTAAATTTTAAACCGGGCAATTTTGCTGTATTTTGCGTTTTCCACCCATTTTAAACCGGGCAATTTCAAAAACCTGTTTTTCAGAACTCAAAACAACTGTAACATATTTTAAGCTATATAAACAAACATACATATCAATCAATAGTTTCAACAATAGTCCCGAGATTGACAACAATAGTTTCAACAAAAGTTAACATAAACGTTTTTAGACAATCACAACGTCGCCTAACAAACTAATAGTCTAATCCTCATGATCGCTAGACTCTTCATCACGAGAAGCCAAATCAGTGTCTGGTTCATGTCGGGAAGTGGAGGGAATATCGACATTCATACCTGCCGAACGTAATACTTCAAGTATTGCTTCTGTACGTTGAGAATTAGTATGCATCTCCTCTCGGACCTGCTGGATTTCAGAAGAATGAGACGCAAGTATGACATCTACCTCTGCTTGTGTATATAATCTCCCTGTAGGCTGGGATTGTGCGGTAGATTGTGCAGCAGATACGGATGAAGAACTTAATGTTCTTCCCATTCCACGAACATGTCCTCGGCGTTCACCCAACACCGTCTTCAAGATTTCTTCTTCGCTTAACGGATTTTGGCTCCCGACTTGACCGTCTCTCAAGAAAACCATACGGCGCTGTGTATGAATAAGATATAAAAACAATTAAAATCATATTATATATATTTAAACACATAAGTTTCATGAAGTATAAATAATTACTTACATAATTTTCTTGAAGAGACTCGGATGTAAAGACGCCATTGTGTGAATGGTTTAACATGTACTGTTCAATCAAGCTAGGAGGTTCTAGCGTTTCCGGGTCACGCTATAAACAAATTTAATAAGTATATATTTAATAACGATTAATATATCATTTTTCCGGGTCACGCTATGTCAAAATTAAGATTTAAAGATAAATAGACTTACGTTCTCGAATCGATACTGACAGTATGATCTCCGACCATGCAAGCTTTGATTTACTTGCTGCGCTCTTACTTGTGTGTTCGCTATTGACCGTTGAACGGTCTTTACCCCACAATAATAGTCAATGTACAAACCCCACTCACTCAGTTCCATGTTAGGAGGAGGGTCTTGACGCAGTCGTTGAGCCTGCGAGACCCCCCTCTTCTCTGAAACCATTGAAGCTTAAACTTGTATTTTTGGTCTCTGTACATCTCAGCACACATCTTATCGATTCCCGTCAAGATCGACGAACGGTGTGGAGTGTCATAATGGTGCCTTAAATCAAAGTAAGTCTGTAAATTATACGAAAAAGTTAGTTTATTGTATATTTTTTACAAATATACAATATATAAAAAAAAACTTAAGTGAAACCTCAAGGCTCGGTACGATCGATGCCTTCAATTCTACGGGGACTTTTTCCCATGACGGGAAGTAATATGGGATGTCGTCTCTCACCAAGGTCCCCGCGTAACTCGTAAAGTAATCGGCATTAACTCCGACCGGTCTCCAAGTTTTGTTACATCTAATATCATCAAACTCGATTGGAAGTGGTCGTTTCCCGTTCCTCTTCCACGCCTTTCTCATTTCTACATTTCGGGCTACTCCACGCCCTTTCTTGCTGCCTACGATTTCAAGCAAACAAGTTAAAAATACACGTAATTAAATTAACCTATAAAAAACATTTCAAAGTTATATAATACCATCACCGCCACAAGCACCAGAAGAAGGTTGCCAGTTACCATCAGGTGGATCACCACCACAATCACCACCATGGCCGCGAGCTACAGCTGCCATCTGAAAAAAAAATAAAAATATACAAACAAGCCCATGAAAGTAGCATTAATGTTAGTTTTCAAATAACCATTATATAAATAAAAAAACCTGCTAAAATAACAATTCAAAGTAGTATCTTTTTACAAATACCAATTACTAATTTAAATTAATCAGATTCATCACTACTACAATTATGTGGTTCACATTCATGTTCAAAATCAGAATCTTCATTATCATAGTCATCAATGTCATCATCACTATCATCAACAATATTAGCATGTTCGGGTAAATGAACCGTCACGTGATGCTCGATGAACAATTGGTTCTCCGTGATACCTCCAAATCCTGTAGCCCTCGCTAAACCCGTTTTCATGTATATGAACCCTAAGTACCCTAAGCGGGTGATAACAGGTGTTATCACAATAATCACACGGGCAACGAATATTACCATAGCTATTTACGTAGTCTTTACACCTATCGAGGAATGCGTCAAGACCAATAAAAAATTCACGACAATTACAGTTTGCTAAAGTAGTCCAACTCTTATCAATCGTCATAACTGCGTTCAAAGCATATCATACTAATTAAGAATACAAATCATGTATTAAAATTTTATATTAAGAAATTGTGAGTGGTTTGTAGCAGGGTGGCCTTCCTAACCCACTTTTTGAATACTTTACCTCATATGTGAATACATATTACATGATCGGTTGTTTAAGAAAAATTCGGCAGCATTTACCCTTAGCTCCCAAGTATATAAAGAAATATATACCAGGGAAGCATAGAGCAAATGACAATCGAATCTTTCTTAAACACACAACCATGTAACAAACATTCACATCCTAAATGAGATAAGGTATTCAAATAGCAGTCCCAACATGGGAACAACCCGAAATTAACTTCTAAATCAATTTCGAGCGGGCATTCTAAGCTAAATGATTACTACCATTATTATTATACTGAGATTAAAAATTAACACTAACATTTGAATATTAACACTAATTAAAGATTAACAATTGATAACAATAAGCTAACATCATTAACAATAAATAATAATCTAACATTGATCTAATTTCTAACATTATTAGTGTACTAACAATAATTAAAAATTAAAAGTAATTAGCGCTAATCTATCATTATTGACAATAGACAATAATCAAACATTATCAAATAAACTATTTAACATCATCATATAAACTATTTAACATCAACATATAAACTATTAATTAACACATTATTACTATACTAACAATACTTAAACATTAACACTATTTAACAATACTTAAACATTATAACACTAAATATAATCTAACATTCTAAATTTAAATTAACAACTAGATTAATCAATAACTAACACTATTCTAACACTAATTAACAATCAAACACTAATTAACAATAGCCTTAGATTAATCAATTATTACCACTAATTAACAATTAAATAATTTAAATTACTAACAAAAAATAATAATAATCTAACACAAACTAATAATAACCTAAACTAATTAATATATAACATTAATATAATATTAATATAACATTAATAACATTAATATAATATTAATATAACATTAATAACCTAAACTAATTAACATTAATATATAATATTAATATACAAATAGTAAAAAAAAATACCTTAATGAGGAGGAGGTCAACGGAGGCAGAGGAAGGAGTGAAAACCGAGATGGATTCCGACCGGCGGCGGCGGCGGCAGGAGGTGGTCGGCGGCGGCTGCTAGTAGAGGAGGAGGAGATAACTTGTAACAAACAAAAAAAACAAAAAAAATAAGAATCTAAAACTAAAACCTAGATATATAAACACAAAATAGGGATTTTTACCTTAAACCCACTGTCGCCGGTGACGGAGAAGATGGCGAACGGCGGAGGCAGCGGCGGTTTCGACAGTGAGCGGGAACGGGAACGGGAACGACGGTGAGAGGAGAGAGAGCTTCGGGACGACGAGATCGATGACGAGATCGATCGACGGCGGCGACGGCGAGAGAGAGCTTCGGGAGAGAGAGGGGCTGTGTATGAGTAAGTAATGGCAGAAAGAATGAAGGATAAACCCTATATCTCGTAATTGATTTTGCGGCGACGTTTTTTGCGGTGACCTTAGGGTTTTTGCGGCGACACACATTTATAATTAATAAAGAAAATTGTAAATTAAATACAGAATATTAAAATCCTTTTGCGGCGACGTTTTTTGCGGCGACTTAAAGGTTTTTTGCGGCGAAACTCATTTTTAATTAATAAAGAAAATTGTAAATTAAATACAGAATATTAAAAGCCTTTTGCGGCGACGTTTTTTGCGGCGACTTATAGGTTTTTGCGGCGACACTGAATATTTTAGGGGGGAATAAATCCCGCCACGGTTTTCGGTGGAGGGAAACATGTTTTAGCGGCGACGCGCGTCGCCGCAAAAAGCCTTTAGCGGCGACGCCTTGTAGTTTGATGAATGTGGCCCACATTTTTGTCTTTTAGTGCGGTTTTAGCGGCGACACGTGTCGCCGCAAAAAACTGTCACCGCAAATACCCTATTTTCTTGTAGTGTAGAATTATCACACATATATAATAACTAACGAACAACTCTGGCAATAAAATTCCATGTTGAAAGAATATATAGAAGATTGCCAACAATACAAAAAATACAAGTTAGATTACTAAAAGATGGATCCATCTACTAATTAGTAATATACCCTTCTTATTGTGACTCAAGAGCGTAGACATACAGAAAGAGATCCAAGAATCAATAGTCTGCTTTATAAATGGAATTTTACAAACATGATAAAATTACTTTTATAATTTCTTTAATTAGTATCAACATAATATCTATTGTACCTTATAAGATATTTAACATTTTCTCTTCTACTTAACTTAATCTCTTAAAATTTCAATTATCAAAAATTAATAATAGACCCCTAAAACCTCCATTGTTCAACCATATACTCTTTCTTCTACTTTACACATTCATCAATGAACACACTTTTCAATAACTACATACTTAGCCACCTACTGTAAATTAAAAAAAGAGTTGTTTTGTTGTTTACTAAATTTGTTTTAAAACTAAAGAGAAGTGTTGATCGATGGGAAAAAGAGAGAAAAACATAAAACTAGTATATTACCGGGTTGAAACTATTCGCCGAACATAATCCACATATATCATATAGAACAACATATTATTGATAAAACTATTTGTTACTGTAACATTACACAAATATCATACTAATAATAACAAAATAATATATTGTTTTCACACCATAATTAATAAATAAATCTAGATAGGCAAGCATATTCATGTCTACCCAAAGAATAATCATAAATAATATTAATTTGTATTCTGTATAAAATAATACTTTATATCTGAATAAAAATGAAGGTATCTTGTTATTATTATTATTTATTTAATTTAATTACGTAAAACGTATGAAATTAGTTTTAGATACGTCGAGTAGTGATATGGTGTGGGTGGGATTCCCTGTAGCAGCAGCACAGTGTAAGGTTGGGCCACACTCGAGTGGTGAGCTGTAGTGTTGTGTGAGTGAGGGTGGTCCATTTGCAATTAGACTCGTTTACAGCTAAGCACAATGACAATTTCATATTATACCTCCCTTCTACCACAAGCACCTTAGCTTATTATTATTTTACTACTACTACTACTACTCTCCCCTTTTTTATTTTATTAATTTTAGAGTTAATTACAAAGATGGTCCCTGTGGTCTTACCAAAATTTCACATTTAGTCCTTTAAAATCAAAAATTACACTGATAGTCCTTATGGTTAACGTTTTGTTTCACTTTTAGTCCTTTAGCCTAACTGGTGTTAAAGTTGACCGTTAGTCAAAGGGTATTTTCGTCTTTTTCCATCTTATCCTTGTTACCAAACATCCTCTATCCTCTTTCTTTCTCTTTGCCAATTAATTATTAGTTAACTTTTTATTAAGATTAACTAATAATTAATTACTCTCTCCTCCTCCCTCTTTACACTCTCTCTCCCCCTCTCTCTACGTACTCTCTCACATTCTCAGTTCACTCTCCCTCTCCCTCTCCCTCTCCCTCTTAATCATCACAACCCCCACCACAACCTTTCGAGCACCGCCACCAGCCACCACCACCGCCCTCTCTCTCACTCTCGCACTCCCAAGACCAACGCGAACACCACCGCCACTTCACCACCACTACTGTTGCCACATAAAATAGCTTCAAAATAAGAGAGGATGAGAGAGACAAGGATGAGAGAGACATGAAGATAATATTACAGAAATTCGGCGACAAGGGTAGTGTTGGTTTCCAGATCTGCGGCGACGGTTTTCCAGATCTGCGGTGGTGTTGGTGCAGATCTGCGGCGGCGAGGGTTTTCAGAAATGCGGCGAGAAGGGTTTTTCAGATCTGCGATGTTGGTGTACCCTATGGAGTGGACGGCGGCGAGGGTTTTCAGAAATGGGTGTTGGTACAAATCTGCGGCGGTGAGGGTTTTCAGAAATGGGTGTTCGTGCGGTGGTGGCCGGCTGTCGAAGTGAGAGGAGAGAAGAGAGAAGAGAGAAGAGAGAGAATAAGGTGGTGGTGGATGAGCGGTGGTGGTGGACGTCGGCCCTAGTGTGGTGGCTGTTGTCTACCATATGGAGTGGACGGCGGCGGTGGTTTAGGGTGGACGGCGGCGGCAGTGGTGAGTGGTCTAGGGTGGAGGGCAGATTTGTTTTTTAATTTGAGAGAGAAAATGAGAGATAAGAGAGGGGGTTAATAGAGGGGGATTAAATAATTTATGTTTGGAAATAGTTTTAATAGGGAAAACTTGTTTGGTAACAAGGATAAAATGGAAAAAGACGAAAATACCCTTTGACTAACGGTCAACTTTAACACCAGTTAGTCTAAAGGACTAAAAGTGAAACAAAACGTCAACCATAAGGACTATTAGTGTAATTTTCGATTTTAAAGGACTAAATGTGAAATTTGGACAAGAACACAGGGACCATCTTTGTAATTAACTCTTAATTTTATAAACAAGCATTTCCACACCGGCCCCGTTTCATACTTTCATATATATTTTCCTCTTTTATTTTACTAATAATATTTAGTATGAGTTTTATATATACTTCAAATAATATAAATATTGTCTTATAACATCTACTTGATAATTAAAATATACTCAACATTATACGCTTATACCTTACGTTCTCTTATTTGAAAAGGACGAGGCGACCAAGTCGTGGTTATTTTGCATGAAATGTAACACAGATGACGCAATGTTATTATCTTTAAATCAAATGTTAAATAATCTGTTGTTATACATTTTGGCTAGACTACTTTGATCAATTAGATTTAGCTTTAAAATATTATAAATTTATTAAAAAAACAGTTGCTTTGGATTAACATAATCTTGCGAGTAAAAACTATTCTTTACGTTCTCATATTAGTAGGTCTTTTCGGTTAATCATACCTCCACCTCTCCCTCTCTATCTGTATATATAAATTGTTATTCATGCGATACTGCAATAAGTATCTATAAAATAAGAGTTAATTATCAAATTGGTCCTTAAACATAAGTATTTCTTACATTTTGGTCATTTAACTTTGCGAGTAACCAAAATGGTACTTTAACTACCACTTTGTCACCAAATTGGTCCAAGTTAACGTTGGCCGTCCAAAGCCTCCGTTAAGGGTGCCCACGTGAGTTGCACACGAGGGCTTTTTAGTCCTTTTCCTCCTTCCCTCTCAATTACGCGCTTAAATAAACTACCCCCTTTTGTTCTTATTTTCTCATTTTCATCGATCTTCATCAGAGAGCAGAGCAGCCAGTTTTAGAAGAAGATTAAGGACCAAAATGTTTTGTCATTGTGGTAAGCTTGCTGTAATACGAACTTCATGGACAGCTCATAATCCAGGTAGAAGGTTTTATTCATGTCCCAATAAGGTATGTTTTTTCTGTTGTATTGACTTAAAATCAGGTTGTAGGTTTGTTGTAGGTTTGTTAAATGTAATTTTTTATTCGATTTCAGGGTTCAACTTGTAGGTTTGTTGGTTGGTTGGACCCTGTCATGTGTGAAAGATCAACTATGATCATTCCAGGGTTGCTAAGGTCAAAGAATGAGGTTGAAATGAAATTAAAGGAAAAGGAGGCATTGTGTTGGAAGCTAAAGTTTTATTTACTAGCTAGTTGGATAGGCTTCTTTGCTATTGCAATTTCCTACATCTGATATGTGGTCAAAGATTTGATCTTTTTGAGGATTTTGGTAGTTGAAGTCAGTAACATTAAGACATTAATGTAATTTATGTTTTTTGACTTTTGGGTTGTTGAAATTGAATGAAGTTACATTAATGCTTGAAATCGGTTATGGAAGTGGTTTAGTGGTGTATTGGTACAATCAACTCTGGGCTCATTCTCAACATCTAAATCAGTGTGTAACCTAAAATCAGACATGTCCACTTTTGTTTCATCATCCATATTCTCTTCATCAACAATATAATCTACATTTTCACTATTATCATCACTGCCACTATCACTATTCTCATCACTGCCTTCATTATTCTCATTACTTAAAGTTTCATCA
This sequence comes from Pulicaria dysenterica, assembly GCA_947179395.2. NCBI lineage: Eukaryota > Viridiplantae > Streptophyta > Magnoliopsida > Asterales > Asteraceae > Pulicaria > Pulicaria dysenterica. Next base: position 107,733,255 of record OX359288.1, on the reverse strand, counting down.
TTCTCATGTTCAAACATCCAATCATTATTGGGAATGCTATCCTGCACAGGCTCACTTTGATTTGCACTAAAAGTATTGTCTAAGAAAGGATCAAAGTTAAATATGTCATCATAATTCAATGGGATACTTTGTTGGGTTGGGTAAGTGCCATCAACTATAGGGTCAACTATAGGATCAACTACTGGAGTTTCATCAAAAATTGGAGTTTCAAACTGGATTGATTCATATGGTTGGACATTTGTTTCAATTGTTTCAGTTGGTTGGACATTAGATTCAATTGGTTCAGTTGGTTGCACATTTGTTTCAATTGGTTGTGTTGTTTCATCATTGTTTACCCATTCTAAGAAAAGTCTACTACCTCTTTCGGGTGTCATTCTCAACACCTTCAATTTCTGTGATAATCATCTTAGATGGTGATGTGAAATATGTGTGCAAGCTAGTTTTCCCCATTTCAGTATATACTACAATCAACTTATGAACAAAAACATATCTTGCCATGTTTAAAACATCACTATCACTACCTAAAGCTTGTAGACCAAAGTCTAAATCACCTTCTGGGGTTAAGAAATGATAATATCTTTTCACACTAACCCCATATCCTAACTCCTCTAAAATATCATCCAACTCATGCACAGAGAACCTATCAATGTCTACTTTATCAATGTAGTCAACTTTACCTTTCAAATATCTTCTACCAGGGAAATTCTTGAAGAAACCTCCATGGTGAAGCTCAATTGAAAACATTTCAGGCATTCCAGCTGCAATAGCAAATGGCATAAGTCAGTGTCTTGTTCTTGTTCTTTGTTAGATAGTAAAATTAGGTAAAACTAAATGAACAATGTCACATACCGTATGATTGCTCCAAGTCCACATCGTATTCATAATGTTTGCGAATGCGAGTCATGATCCTTGTATAAATTCGTCGAGTACGAAAGAGATTAACCTCATGTTTGAGTGTGGTTTACTTCGTAACCGTGTTTGGGGAAGAAGACAGAAGAAGTTAGGCGTATATGAGAGATTAATTGAGAGGGAAGATGAAAAATGACTAAAAAGCCCTCGTGTGCAACTCACGTAGGTACCCTTAACGGAGACTATGGACGGCCAACGTTAACTTGGACTTCTTTGGTGACAAAGTGGTAGTTAAAGTACCATTTTGGTCACTCCCAAAGTTAAAGGACCAAAATGAAAGAAATACCTATGTTTAAGGACCAATTTGATAATTAACTCATAAAATAAGGTAATGACGGACTCATAATTTTAGTGACTTGCGGCAAAATTAAATAAATAAACATTGTAAATGTTGTTTGGGGTTTTTTTGGATTTCCGGTTAATCAAGTCAACTTAATAAGGTTTCATTTGTTGTTTTGGTATTTTAAGTCTAATATCTAAAACAAAATACAAATTATAAAAAAACCCTCTTAACTAAATTATTATTTTTAAGGTAAAAATTTATCTTGTATCACCGGCTCAAAAAAGTCAAAAATTTTCACATGTTTGCAAAATTGACTGGCACGACTTTGACAAGTTTGTCCGATTGTCTCTATAATAGAGGAATTTTAGTTATTTATATATTTACCCAACCGTGAATTACGTTCTGATGGATGAGTCATTGAGTATGTTTGACGTAACTAGCTGGAAGCTGGAGCTGGGGTTGGGCTTTTAAGAGCTAGAGCTTTAATTTAGAGCTAAAAGATGAAGTTTTATATGTAAAAAAATGTTTGGCAAAGTAAGAAACAAAACTAATTAAAGGTAATTTATGTAATTCGGGTTTTAAGAGCTCCCAGTAGCTCTTTAAAGCTACTTGAAATAGCTTTTTATTTTGGAATATTTATGAACTTATTAAAAAATAAAAACCCAAGCTCATACAACCATAAAGAGCTAGTGAAAGTTATTTTCTAAAAATTAAAAGCTTCGGCCAAATCTACCCATAATTTAATGAGGCTTCATTTTCTTAAGATATCCCTATTAGTGCATTACTAAGAAGACATTAATAAGTGTTTATTAAGCCATTTGTTAGTCATTAATAAGCCTTCCACTATTATTAGTCATTGATTAATTTTAATGAGGTGCACACACACGTATGTAGAGATAGTTTATTTGAGAACTATTTTTAATGCGAGTATTGCAAAAATCAAATAGACCATTGATTAAATTAGATCAATGACTATAATGCCAATTCTCATTAACGTGAAATCATTAATGGCTCATTAATGAGGTGTATTTTTGAAAAACTAAGTTAATCTAATAACCAATGTTCAAAAAAAATCTAATAACGAATTATCCACCCGTAATTCACATGTGGGTAATATACAAAATACTCATATTAATGACTCATTAATAGGCATTATATATATATATATGTGTGTGTGTGTGTGTGTGTGTGTAAGAGACCATTTAAACAAGAAAATAATTACGTGAAACAATCTTATCATTGATTAAAATAAATTAATAGCTAATAATTATTAATAACCAATTAATATGTCATTAATGAGAGATAATTAGAAAAATTAAAATTTATTAGATAATGACTCATTTACCCAGATATAATATATGATTAGATAAACATATAAATAACCAAAATAACTTATTAATAATGTTATGAATAATTTTTTTTTGAAAACTATTTTTGGTTGACTTTCTCTTTTATCTCTACCCCCCTCCCACCCACACACACATTATCTCTTATATATATATATATATATATATATATATATATATATATATATATATATATATATATATATATATATATATATATATATATATAAATTCATAAAGAAGATACTTGTCTTGTGCCATCATTAATACTAAATAAACACAAGGGATATGAATAATGCAATTTATTTCTTGTATTCTAATATAATAATATTAACTAACAAAACACTTTTGTAAATATTTTACTCCTAGGAAACTGAAATTTGCTACAAATTTGTGATATGTTTGTTGTGAGAACGAATAAATATATAAGTAATCATTTCCCTCTAATTCGATCATTAGCAATATATTCATCTCAAATCCGTTACTAATTAGCAATAAAAATTCCATTATTTCTGGTAATATTACATGCAATTTAATTATATTTTAAATTGATATTAGTTCACAGCGGTACGATAATCACCAATGAATGTATTACATTAAATGTACATCTAAAACTAATGTTTCAATAATACAAAAAAAGGAAACCATTGTCTTTAATTCATCATATCTTCCCAGCTCATGTATCGTATCCTTACGATCTTTAAAAGAAAAATTTAAAAAATGCTTAAACGTTTTTTTGTCATGCATGCACAACAGCTTGACTTCAGTTTGCTCGTAATTTTAAAAAAAAAAAAAAAGAAAAAACATAAAAGGTTTTCTAATAAATTAAGATGGTTGTAATTTCAATTTTAGTCGAGGGATGTATTTGTAATTTGCATAAAACAAAAGAAAGAATCCAACAATGATTATTCCCTCCCACTGTCTTTTACTCCATTGTTTCTCATTTTATACTATACTCCTTCATCTATTAAGTTTGTCAATTCTTCACCCTCAGCTATAAACTTCACTTTCCAATTTACATATGGCTAGGTTTCACAATTTTTATTTTTGATGTCTCCATAAAATTAACACAAATTTTTTTATTAGTCCCAACTCCCAATCTTAGATGCATTATCCAATTTATGAATCTTATAATTTTCCTTAATAATTTTTAACTTAAATTTTCTGAAAACTCTCACAATTTCAATAAACACATACAAAATCATGAGTTTCGCAAAATTTATATATTTATATAGTTCACTGATTATTTCATATATTTTTACACAACTTTACTAATATTTACGACTTCAATTAAACCCATCTCTCTCTCTCTATATATATATATATATGTGTTATGTGTGTATGTGTGTATATATATATATATATATATATATATATATATATATATATATATATATATGTTATAAATTAATTTTTAAAATTGATTATTATATGATAAGAACATTATGAACAATAGTCAACAGGATTCATGTTCATGTTGCATTCTTTATTCCTAGTGTACGAAATGGAAACTAATGGAATGGGAAAAACTAATAGAAAATAGGATACTTGGAAGGTCTATTATCATCCGATTTGTCAATTTGTTTTGTTTTTATTAAGTTTTAATAGTAATGCGATCCATGCGCAAAATCAATATATCCAATGTAATCATCTTTAATCTTCTAATAACATACTAGATTATATATTCGTGTGATATACGTGTTGTTTGAAATAATTATTTTTATATAAAATGAATAAAAAAATATTCAATATTTATAAAATATTTTAAAATAATAAAACTAAGAATTTGGTTAAGTTATCGATTATTATTTTTTACAGTTATGGGTAATTAGGTTGAATATTTATTAGTAATACCTAAAACAACTTAAAATAATTATAATATATTTTAAAATTATAAAACTAATAATTTGGTTGAATTTAATATTTGAAACGTTATATAGAGTATATATGATATTTATAAATTGTTTAGATATAATTTATTAAAATTTTCATCTAAAACAATAATTAAGATTGACTAACAAATTTATCAATATTAGTCTTTTACTAAAAATAGAAGATAAGAATATAAATTAACTAAGGAAAAGAATATTTAAATTTATGAATTATATATCCTTTATTGTTAACTAGCTTTACTTAAATTAAATTTAACATGCACATTTATAAAAGATAAAAATTAAAATGTTATTTAACCTCAAAATTGGTGTTTACGGAAAAATTAATCTAAATTTATGTTTGAAATGTTGATTATTCTTTATCTAATTAAGTTGAATGCATATCAAAAGGAAAATAAATAGTTAAAAAGGAAACATGCGTATACACACACACACTCATATATATATATATATATATATATATATATATATATATATATATATAGAATCAGGTTCAAGTAAAAAAAGATTTATGATACAAAGAGTAAGGAGAATCCTGGGCCTGACAAGTGTCCTTTTAAAATAAAATTCGTGGAGGGGCATTTAGGACATTTAACCCCCCACTTTCACCCTCTTCCCTTGATATTCTGCCCCACTACCCGATTCATATTCCCGTTTCACTTCCATTTCCGTGAAACCCTAGTTGCCGCAGTGTATGCACAAACCCACGATCTCAAAACGTAGTCTCCCATCCCTACGCTGCCGGAGATATCACAGACGCCTCCTTCCCTCTCCGCCACTCCCTGCCCTCTCTGCCGTAGAGTTCTCCGGCCACCGCTCATCGAGCGATGATTCGTCTCTGCCTCTGTCTCCACATTTCTATCTACCAATCACGAGCGCCGATCTGCGTGAACCCTAAGAGGGTTTTGCTCCATTTTCTTTTTCCTGCGCGGCCCTCCTTTGCAAGCGACACCAATCTCCGCTTATGTGACGTTAACGACCACCACCGCCTATGTGACATCGCCACATCTAATGATCCTGCAAAGGTTGCTGTGTGCATCGGCGCATCATCTAGGGTTTCGGTTTTCTCGATCACCCATCGCCGCCGCTGTCTGTGTGCATCTTCCACCGCACCTATGGATTCGCCGCCGTAGATGCATCCAGGAAACCCTAATCCTCCAGTGCTCCTTGTATGTCGCCGCCTTGTCTGCGAGACAGACGATCGCCGGAGGTAAGGTTAACTCTAATCCTTGCATACATCATCTGTGCATCTCCATCTCTAATCGAAGGCACTATCGAGATTGATTTGATTTTTCACAAAGGCACCGTATATGCGTTTGTGCATCCACACCATCTGTTGATCTGTTGTAGCATGGGTTTAATAAGCTTTGTAAGTATCAGTTTCGAATGTATTAGATTCGTAATTATCAGGGGATTGATCAAATTTGTAAGTATTAGTTTCAAAATTGTTCTATCAATTTCGTATGTATCTGTTTCAAATTTATTTATCTATTTTTTGCATCAGTTCTTGAATTCTTTTGTGTTGTGTATATCAGTATTGATGATTGTTAATCAAATTTTATTTTCTACGCATCAGTGTATTGATGATTGTTAATCACTTTTATGCATTAGTGCTTGAATTCTTTTTTGAATTGTGCTTCAAAGTTTCAGTGCTTGAATTCTTTTTGAATTGTGCATCAATGTATTTTGCATCAAATCTGTTGATCTGTTGGATATAAAATTTGTAATTTTGAATAGTTAATCTTAGGCGTTGATTGGTTATTACGTGATTGTAGGTGATGGTAAATAGTTAAAAAGACTATCATACCCTTTTTGTAATTTTTTTAATTAAAACAAAAAGAAAAAAGCCAATTTTATAGGAGCGGTTACAGGAAAAATGAATGGCTGAGATTTCTCCTTACACTTTGTACCTTAATTCTCTTTTTACAGGATCCCTACCATATATATATATATCCAAATTCTGGTTTAAATTAATGAATTAATCTATTCTATATATAAAATATGGTTTATTGGTCAAAATAAGAATTTCAATGATCATTAAATAAAGGGCAAACTGTACAATAATACAACGAACTTGTGCTAGACTACCAATCTATACAACGAACTTTGAAAATTTAAAAAGATACAACAAACTCACTTATAACTCACGTTGTATATATGCAAATTACCTTTAATAACAAATAAACAACCGGTCATCCTTATTTTTCTATAACTTTTTTATACCAAATAATGAAGATAGGATGAAGATCTGTACTAGCATTCAAACAACCAAGCAGTTCAAACAAAACTTCAAAAGCCTTTAATCATTCAACGCCACCATCGCCATCTGTAGCCTTCACACGCCACCGCGCCGTCTCCAGCCTTCAAACGCCACCACCACCGTCTCCATCCTTCACACGACATTGCCGTCTTCGCCTTCAAAATCACCACCACCAAAGTCGAGGAGTTCAAATTAGGGTTTCTGCCACCATCGCCTTGATTGTCCAGAGTATTGTTTTTGGTTTTTTCACTTTGAACATTTGATATCTGATTTGCGCTTGTTCATATTTGTGTTTCTTCAAATGATTTCTACACAGATTTGAATGTGTTTGTACATACTTGGTTTGTTTATACAAATTGTATTTTGGTGTATTAGTGTTTATACATATGAAGTGTTATATGATGTTCTTGAAATTGTAGTCGAAGATGTTCTTTGAAGATGTTCTTCCAGGTGTTCATCATTAAGAACAAATAATCATAAAAACTTAAAAATAATTATAAAACCAAAAGATGACATGTTACCTGCTCATTAGGTTACCTTTTGTATATAATGGTATGATTTTGTAAGTTCATTGTATTTTTTAATTTTTTTTTAAAGTTCGTTGTATAGATTCGTAGCTTAACAAAAGTTCATTGTATTATGGTGCAGTTTGCCCTTAAGCAAATGGTCAAGATTTAACAATTGAATTTCTTTTTCTAAATTACAGGCTAGGATCGCACAATAAAATTTATGCATATTAGTCTTTTATATATATTAGAAGATCTCATATTTATAATACAATTTTAAAGTTTTATTTTAAAAATTAAATTAATTATTTAATTTTCACCGCCTATTTAATCAACATTGAAATTTTAATTCTAACTTTTCTTAATTAAAATAATTAGAGGAGTTCCATATTTACCCTTTTTTAACTTAAAATATTATATTTTTGTATACTTAATTTATAATATATAATTTTAATAATATTTTAGAATATCATATATAACTGTTTTTTAATGTTATTGTAAAAAATATTTTAAAATTATCTTTTATTATTTTTTAAATAGTAAAATCTTGATCTTATTACCTTAATTGTAAGTATAATGATCGATGGTTTTTAATTAAATAATAACTATTTCTATTCATATCATGATATCACATATTTACCGTGACATCTGCCTTCGACACGGCGTCGATGCTTCCATCGCTGGTTTGGGTGTTGCTTTTGTCTGTCATAATTTTTTTAAACTCTCATTTCTTTCATGTTTTACATTTATCAAATATATTTATATTAATTGTTAATATTTATAATTTCTTAAAACTAACTCGTAAATTACACATGTATCTAATCTAGTCTTGTATACATTAAAAGAATAGGGTTGTTATGTCATCATCCTATTTCTAAAATACCGTCCACTAATTATGTCTTTTTATCTTCTCAAATGCCTTTGAAATTATTTATTTTTTACAACAAAAATCTTAAGCCTTGCATATTGTTCAAGATTTCTATTTTTAAGTGATTTAGTTTGTTAACACTAAAATATCTTAACAAATATATTTATATAAATGTTTTAATAGATACATCTACATATTTTCATAGTTATTTATGTACGTAGACCAATTTGATCATATTAAAAAAAATTATTCTCATTATGCGATTAATGTTACTATTTTATTTTGGTAATATTTTCGAAGATGACACCATAATATATCATTTCGGCCTTTCTAATACTTTATTTCTTTATTATTTTTGTTTTCTGTCATTGACATGGAGATAATCAAGATTCATGTTGATATAGCAGTTGATTTTTCTTCCCGTATATATTGGTAAGAAACTCGTCTTCTTCATTGTTTTATTGTTCAATAATTGGAAATTAATAACAGTATTTATCTGCTCCAAAGAGAACTTAATGGGACAATCTTCAAGAGAAAACAAAAAAACACTGTTCACCAAATCTACTGATGACTATCATTATCAGAACTCACTAATATTAATGAAATGATGGAAGAACTTCACGGACGCCTTTGAGCGATATATCTTATGGTATGTTTCATAATAATTCATAAACTTGTTCCATAATCATATATTATCTATTACGTTAAACTTAATTATAATACTTGTCGTTTATTCATATTCACTATATAAGCAATATTGGTGAAAAATCATTACACTCACACGACATTATGATTTTAATAAAGGTATCGGGTTTTTTACATTCCCAAATAATTTTAAATGTTGCTGTGGCCTATGTAACGGGACATGATCACAAGTTACTTGACTTGGTACACATGTGGTTGAAGCAAAAGTTATTTCAAGTAAAAATGTTGGTAGCGTTACTTATATTACAAGAATGAAGTTAATTCAATAAGATCTCAAAATACCATTCACGTTTTAATGAAGCGAGTTCCCTCTGATAGTTTATTTTGTAATGAACATAAACAAAAGCCAAGGCGATCGTTACTTAATGTTGGATTGTTTTCTTTTACGACTAGTTACATGTGGCGGTTCCTCGAGTAAAGGGTAAGAATGATTCAAAACTTCTAAATTGTCATGAAAAAGATAACCCTAGTAATAAAACGATGAATGTTTTTTTATGAGGTTTTACTAAAAATCTAATGATAATGTTATATTGTTATGTATGAAAATTTGATTATATATTTACTCCTTTAAAAGATTTAATATTTCTTTGTGTGCTTTTTAATTATTTACGGGTTTAGTTCACCAAAATGTATCAAAGTTATCATGTTTTGCTATTGTATGTATTGGACTTAATCGACCTTTCAATTTGTCACTATTGTGTATATTAACCTTTTTATTGTATGTACTAAACTTGTAAGTTTTTTACTTTTTTATGTAACCAAAATACATACAATAACAACAAATTAAAAGTTTGATACACGCAATAAAACTTTAAACTTTTGATACACACAATAGCAAAATTGTGACAACTTGGATACATTTTAATAAATTAAACCCTTGTTTTACTATACATATTTGTACTCTTTAACACTAGAAACATTCAAAACAAGGAACCAAACCAAATTGATGATGATTATGATGGTGGCCTTTGATATACTCCTTGAATGATTGGAATGGAAGAAAGCTTGATTCAAGTCTCCTCTACTCCAACAATAAGCTCCCAATAAGAATTTTTCAAAAGGTTCCTTCAAAGAATAATAAAAACTCAATTTATAGATTAGGTAACACGGATGGCTTCGTGGCGAGTAGACCCCTCCTTGCAGCGCGAGGAGTGAATAAACCTTATCCGGATTTTGAAATTCAAAAGTCAAGGTCGGTAAACATGCTTTGCGGCGCGAGGCTTCAAAGTGCATTTTTTCCAGAGATTCTTGCCGGCGCGAAAGAGATGTCTCCCGTCAAACAAGTCTTGCGGCGCGTAGCTATCCTGCTCGCGTCGCGAGGCTTTTTTTTCGGCTCAATTTTCTGATTTTTCGTCTTTCTCGTCTCGTTTCTTCACATCTTTGAGCACTTTTGCATCCAAAATACCCTTATTAACGAGTCAATAATAGCGTTCAAAACAGTTGTCATACAAAAAATAGTTTTCGTTTGAACTGTTGCCTATATATGTTATCTATATCTATATATATATACACACACAGTCTCTCTCTCTCACACACACACATGTATATATATATATATATATATATATATATATATATATATATATATATATATATATATATTAGTTATTAACAAGAAGTGAACTCATGACAAATAAATGTATTGTAGAGTATGTTTGTAACACTCGGATTCACACGTAACATAAAAAAGAAGAAGAAAAGCCACGCGTTTGTCATGTGTATGAAGTCAAAGAGGGAAAAGGAGGAAGGAATCCGATTCACTCGTAAGGGTGTTCCCGAGTAACCTAAAGCAACCCAAACCCTACCTGAAGGTGCTATGGGTGGCCTCGAATCCTCGACTAGAAGCTAAGATGGATGGATTATCCCAAGAGTGAAAGTACAAAGAGGAAATGAGGTCCACTTGAACGTGAAAGGAGTAATCTTTGAGGGTACACGATAATAAATGGCACTTGAAAGAATAAGTAATTACGTAATTAAGTTGGTAGATGTGAAAAAGTGGGATTAAAATTGATGTACTTATTATGAGTTATTACTGTTGAATTAATATATAGTAGGGTCATAGTAAATATCCTAACTTATACAACACTTACTTGGAAGGGTTAAAGTGACATTTCCAAATCCATACTAAAATAAATGGAGAGATTAAAGTGAAGTTTCACAAATCCAAATGCTAATTTGGCACATTTTCATATATATATATATATATATATATATATATATATATATATATATATATATATATATGTGTGTGTGTGTGTGTGTGTGTGTGTGTTTTTTTTTAAATTATTTTTAGGAAGTTGATTTGTATATAATTAATTTCGTTTATTTATAACATGTATAGTCTGAAAGCAGAACACAAGCACACACTGTTTCTAGTCTGAAAGCTACACCATTTGTTTATTAGGACTTGAATTTATGACAATTGACCTAGATGAACACCTTTTAACATCTTATTATCAGGCTACAAGCCCTTTGGTAATGAATAATTTATATATAAATAATTTTTATTGTGTAACAATCATAATCCAAAAATCAAAGAAGAGTTAAAGACAGAGCTTAGAATATCTTAATTTTTCAACCTTTATAATCTCCATCTCTATATGATATAAAGGTGTTCTCTTATTGACAAAGTTTCTAGGCTTTTAAAATGGAAAAATTATTGCATAGAAAATCTTGATTTTTTCTCAAATAAGTTAAATTTACATAATTTAATTAACATAATTTCTCTATTTTTCTTTTTTATTTTTTCAACTAATATTAATTAATATAATTTAATTATTATAAATATAAAATAATTAATAGAATTAATTTAAATGATTCAATTATTTCAAAGACTATAAAATATAAAATAATTAATAATATTTCATAAATGGAAATTACATAATTTCGAATAAAAAAGTTAAAAAAATACATAATCTATAAAATAAACTTAATTACTTCCACCCGTATCGTTGTCGAAACTCCTCCTTTTATTGTAAAACGAATTCCAATTACGCACCCGAGAGATAATTTCTGGAGTAAGAAAAATTCGCCATCTTTTGAAGCTCTCGTTTTTTTGCAGCCTCGGCGCGCTTTTATCCTTTACGCCTCCGCTTTCGTTTTTGCAGCCTCGGCTTTTATCATTAACACCTCCGCAATCTTTTAGAAGGTCTCGTTTATTTGTTTCCCCTTGTCCATATTTTCATAAAAAATATAAGAGTTTTGAGAGAAACGGAATAAAGAAAGAAGAGTGATGGGGGTGATAATGAAGTGAGAAAGATGTGTATTTATAGAGGAGAAAAAGAATATATATATATATATATATATATATATATATATATATATATATATATATAGACAAAAGTTCGTGCGAGAACCGTTGTTAGCGCGAGAACCGCGAGAACCAATCTAAGCCGTCCAATTCTCCCTCCTTCAATGTCATTGCCCACCCATGAATTCCTCACATGCACCCTGCTACACCCTATCCCTCCACGCTCTCCATCCATGATACCGTGAAGAGGGAGAACCCGCCACCACCCACCTAGAAACGATGATGTGCTGGCCAGAGTCAGCCTCAACCCTTTCCTATCCGCTCTCCGATGCACATAGCCTTAACCAATCTAACATGTCACCACCTTTAGCGACTTTTTTTTCTTTATTCAGAATCACTTAAAAAAGCTTGTAAAAATCATTAGTGTGTAGGCCGAGGCCCGAGAGTTACACTAATTTTGATTTTTATATTTTAATATTAGATTACTTAATTATATTAATTATTTATTTTCTCGTAAAAGTTCTAATATATAATGTTATTCACTCAAAAATAAACTTTTATAAATATTATTCACTAGAAAATTTATGTATTTAAAATTATAAAAAAATAATAAATAAGTTAAATAATATTATTATATTAAAAAGAAAGTCACAAATTCTCATTTTAATACTATTATATTTTAATTTAACTCATTTTATTTATTTTATTAATATGTGAATGTAAATCTGAATATATTGTTATGAGTGCCATATAAATATTTACGATTCAACATTTTAGCCTAATAAGATATTTATTTAATGGAATTTATTGTTTGAGTCGAAAGTATATTTTCAAAATAAGTAACAAGTGGTTAATACTATTAATCTCATAGAAGGGGAAATCACATAGAAACACCATTATCTTTGTATACTTTTTTATCTGTGAAACCCTTGATCTATAGATTTTCAATCACGCAAGTATACTAACACTAGTAAAAGAGTTGCAAAAAATAAAAAATATGCTATCAAGATAGTTGCATGAATTGGGTGGTCAATTACATTGATCGAAAAAAATACATAATGACATGATTAGAAATACTGAAGCCGGTACAAATTAAAAATCGACGCAAAGGTGATTTTAGTTTTATGTATTTCCCTTCTTAGAACACACATGCAAGATACTAAACGCTACCTTATAACATAACAAATATTAGAAGCGTAAATGTGGCACAATATTATATAAGTTGAAGATCTTTTGAAAAGCAATGTTTCTATCTTTGAATAGAGATCATATCTCAAGCTAAGTAGAATACATAATGTACGTGTTTTGAAAACAAGAATATCATGATAGAATAAAATATTCAAACCAAGACTTACGCAATTAAAGTTTAATCTTATCTATTTAGTTATGAGTTAGTTTCACCGTTGAATCGAATGTATTAACACCAAAAGCTAAAAAAAAGTATGAACAATGGTTAATCCTACTTGTAAGTTGTAACAAGGAGTTTATGAAAAATACCACATAGATGAATAACTTATAAAAATTGTTTTGAGTTAAACTCACGCGTTTGGATGAATATTGTATGATAGGACATGTGTTTATGTTTGTTAAATGACGTGTAAACTTATTATATATATTTGAATAATGATTTATAGATTTCTTAAATTTTTTTTTTTAACAGCGAGCAGAAATTTTATTAGAATAGTAAGGAGGTAGCAAAGATAAAAAAAAGTTTTAAAACAAGCAAAAGGAGAGTTACACTACTATGACAACCTACTATAAATATTACCGATTGATCTATGTTTTATCATGAAAAAAAGAAAGCTTGCACTTAACTAGCCATAAGAACTTCCTTCTTTTGGAACCTTCTGTTAAAAGAGAGTTTTCTTAAAATGTAAATGTAGTAAAACTAAAATAAAAGTTGAACTTCATAATGTTTCTATCATTATACTTATTTTGTTACTTTTTTTATTTTAAATAATTATAACGACATCTGAACCTTTAAACACGAGTTAGTAATATACCAACTCCATATTCTTGACTAATAGACCAATTCTTTTGTTTATGGTTATCCCAAAATATGTTTGTTAATCCTTTTTCATGGTAATTAATGTAGTAAATTCAGTCAACAATAAACACCCTTCATTTATCAATGATCATTGATGCATTTACTTGAAGATTATTTAAATTCTATATTAATTAAGATATAAGTTTGGCTCATCAAGGCATACATAAATGTTACTATTACTTATAAGCTAATCTTGTATATTTAATAAGTGTAGAAAATTAGTCCTAATATTTGACTAATTGCTACATGTATTTAAAAGAATTGATTTTTTTATTGTTTATGATAAATTCCGAGCCTAAAGTGACATTTTAATTAAGTATTCAGTTTAATTACTTAAACGATCAAATCACCTTCACAATTTTTGAGGCCAGAGAATATTATATTATTATCCGCAGAAAACATTACCATTTGGGTTCAAATTATTGTTTTTTAAAAATCTGGGAATAACTTAAACGTTCTCGATTTTAAATGGGGTGCAAATGTACAAAATGTATAATATGAGGGTCAAGATTGAAATTTCCATATACATATTAAAAGTAAAAGCAGGGGGTGAAAGTGAAATTTCCATATACTGCATTTCATGGTGTAGTATTTTAAAGAGCTTCTCAAACCCCCCGAGTTTTTAAGTGACACCTAACGCAGCCTTTCCCCACCTCCTCCGCCTATCTCTCCGCCATCCACCACCACTACATCGGCGAACACAACCACCACCACCACTTCAGGCCATCGCAACCGCCACCTCTCTTTTCCATCGGGAATCTGAATTTGCAGATAAGCCCCGACTGTGGATCTCTAATTGCTACAGGAACTGAAAGGACAAAATTCTCCAATCGAGCTTCATCAATCGACTTCTCGCTGTTTATTGTTTCCGTATCTAACTTTCATTTACTCTTTCTCTGAGCTACATTGTCGCTGGTAAGTCGATTATCATCGATGTTTGCGATCTTTATTTATTTCTCAAGTTATTAATCGGTTTTCGAATTTGCGCTGTTCTCGAGATTATGCGTTTTCTATCCGTCCTTGATCTAATCCAGTTCTGGATTCATAAGGTTATGTATTTTGGTTAATTTTTACATTTTAATCCCAAATTTGTTTCTTACTAACTACTTTCATTCTAGTTTATGTTGTCGGCGATTCGGTGTTCCTTCAGCTTCACTGATCTTCGATTAAATATGAAATTGGACCTTTTGTGATAGGAATTGCAATCTGCAAATCTTTTTACATTACATTGTTAGGTCATGTTTTTTAAGAAAAAAATTACTGGAAATTGAATTCCTTTTGGCATTTCTTTTCACAATTTAGCCTTTGATTGAATTGATTGATTGTGTTTATGAACTGGAGGAATCTGTTACCAAATGCGGTGTTCTTCAATTTAGAGTATTTTAATTGATTAATATAATTAGCTTTGATTTTTTTTCCTTTCTGATGTCGGTGTTTATGCCTTGTTTTTTTTTTTTTTATTATTTATTATATATGTATATGTATATCTATCTGTGAAGATAATTTCCTCCAGATTTGGTGATGCATGCCATCCTTGTTGGATTGGGATTCCTTCGATTTTAGATTATGCCTCTCCTTTCAATTGTCACTTTTCATCCCAAGGCTTTTTATTTTTAATTTTCCTTTACTCTTTCCAGAATGTCAATTCTGAGCCATTGTTTTCTAGGGCTGTTGGTGTTTGGTCTTAATCTTACTTCTCTTTTCCCAACCCCTTCATCACCGAATGTGGATTATTAAAAATTAATAATTTAATTACCATATAACTTGTACCATGGTTTCTGAATACTCTGCATAAGCACAAAGGTCCCCATTTTCAGTCAAGACTCAAATATGAAATATCATCTTCCTGGTCCTTGTGGAGGGTCATAAATTGTTTGTATTTCCCCTTTTCGGTTCTGCTCTCAATAAATTAAAATTCTTCACAAATTTTTATTGGTTTTTGAAAATATAATTCTTTGTGTATTTTTTCAGTCTACAAGGAAAAAAGTTTCTTGGAACTAATTAATGTAAGTACATTGTTTGTTTTCTTCAGTCTGTCAGTGACACATGCCAACAATGTGTATTCAAAATATGTTTTATCATGTTTTCTCGAATAGGGTGATTTGATCTTATGGGGCTAGCTCTTCTGATACTATCACTTAATGGGAAGTTTTTTTGTTCTTCTGAGACGGGGAAAAGTAATCTAGCTTTATTTACCAAAGATAATTCCAGATTGGTGTATTGTCCTGTGACAGATAATCAATTTGATGATTAGATTATTTTTCTCTTGAATTTGATAGTTTGTATTCTATTTGTGATCCGATTATGGTTATACTAGAATTGTTGTATCATTTTATGTATTTACTGAAGGTACAAAACATAGATGACTTTTGACAAAGTAGCCCTCTCTAATCTATGAAAGTGAATGCTATTATGACACCCAATAAATGCCTGTGGAAGCCTATAACTATGATACTTGAGTTATGATGATGGGCAAGAACATTATATTATCTAAGTCTTAATATCCAAGCAATATGTTGATCTATTATGTGATAGTGAGTGACTGAGTGGTATTATTTTGTATGAATATACAGTAGATCATGGATCGCCGGAGTTGGCCCTGGAAGAAGAAATCATCCGACAAGTCAGGTGCTGACAAAGCAGTTGTTGTAACTGAATCTGTCAATGTTCCTGCTTCAGCTGGTCCTCAGGGTGACAAGGTTCGTTTTCTCGTTCGTTTTCTCGTTCGTTCTCCTTTTCATATTCTTTGCTAAGTATGGAATATTATCGTTTTGTTTTCTGGTTCCTTATTCGTAACGAATTTCACTTTCAGGTGAAACAAGATAGCTACAAAAAGCCAAATTTTGTTCAGATTTCTGTAGAGTCGTATTCACATTTAACTGGGTTGGAGGATCAAGTGAAGTCATATGAAGATCAAGTGAAATCATATGATGAACAGGTGAAAAGATACGAAGATCAACAGTTGGTATATGAGGATCAGATAAAAAGTTTAGAAGATGAAGTCAAGGATTTGAATGAGCAACTTTCTGCAGCACATTCAGAGATGACAACGAAAGAGAATCTGGTGAAACAACACGCGAAGGTTGCTGAGGAAGCAGTCTCAGGTTTGTTAGTTTTGTTAGCTGATGATCAGTTCATTAATAGTGTCTGCCATGTAATTTCAACGTTTTTTTTATTTTTAATTTCATAGGTTGGGAAAAGGCAGAGGCAGAAGCTGCAACCCTAAAAAATCATCTGGAATCGGTGACTCTGTTAAAACTTACTGCTGAAGATCGAGCCTCACATTTGGATGGTGCTCTCAAGGAATGCATGCGTCAAATACGAAATTTGAAGGAAGAACATGAGCAGAATGTGTACGATGTTGTTCTTGCTAAAACAAAACAGTGGGACAAGATGAAGCTTGAGTTTGATGCAAAGATAGCAAACCTAGATCAAGAACTCATGCGTTCTGCTGCTGAAAACGCCGCTGTTTCAAGATCATTACAGGAGCGTTCTAACATGCTCCTCAAAATGAGTGAAGAGAAATCACAAGCGGAGGCAGAGATCGAGCTTTTAAAAAGCAACATCGAATCATGTGAAAGGGAAATTAATTCTCTTAAGTATGAATTGCATATAGTTGCTAAAGAGTTGGAAATTCGTAATGAAGAAAAAAATATGAGTGTGCGGTCTGCTGAAGTTGCAAACAAACAGCATCTGGAAGGCGTAAAGAAAATAGCTAAACTTGAAGCAGAGTGTCAAAGATTGCGCGGGCTTGTAAGAAAGAAGTTGCCTGGGCCTGCAGCACTGGCACAAATGAAACTAGAAGTTGATAGTTTGGGCCGTGATTATGGTGAAACCCGAGTTAGAAGGTCTCCAGTAAAGCCACCAACCTCATCTCCACAAAGTCCACACTTTTCTTCACTGCCTGATTTCTCCCTTGACAGCATACAAAAATACCAAAAAGAGAATGATCTACTCACGGAACGTTTATTGGCAACGGAAGAAGAAACAAAGATGCTGAAAGAAGCTCTGGCTAAGCGTAATACCGAACTTCAAGCTTCTAGAAACATCTGTGCTAAAACAGTTAGCAAACTTCAGAGTCTTGAAGCTCAATTGCAGTCCAATTCTCAACAGAAAACCAGCACTACCTCTCAAAATGCAAGCAATTCTCCTAGTGTCGCCTCATTTTCAGAAGAAGGAAATGATGATGATGAGAGTGTTGGTGGATCTTGGGCTACTGCTTTAATCTCTGATCTCTCTCATAACAAAAAAGATAAGAGTATTGTGAATCATCAAAGATCTGAAAGTGCAAACCGTTTGGAGCTTATGGATGATTTCTTGGAGATGGAGAAGTTGGCGTGTTCATCAAACGATTCACCTGGAACCATTTCCAGCTCAGATAAAGCTGCCACAGACTCAGAAAAGCCCAAGTCAGCTCATTTGGAGAAACCGGATGAAGATGAAGATTTACTTCCCGTGAAGAATCTCAAGTCTAAAGTATCTGTTTTACTGGATTCATTACCTAAAGATACTGAAAGAGAAAGACTTTATCAAGAAATCAGCCGAGTTATACAGGGTAGCGTTGGGGAAAAAGATGGAGAAGAACTGGCTTCTGCGATTTCACGAATTTATGACTTTGTGTTAATTCTAGGAAAGGAGGCAAAGTCTGTTGTGGGAATTTCTTCAGAAGAGAATGGATTGATCCAGAAGCTTGACGAATTCAGTGTCGCCTTTAAAGAGATCGAAAGCAGTAATATAAATCTAAAGGATTTTATTCTTTCTGTTTCTGGTATTCTTGGTAAAGCTGGTGAGCTTCAGTTCAATTTTGTGGGATATGAAATAAATGATGCTGAAGCCAGCAGTCCTGATTGTATAGACAAAGTTGCTTTACCTGAGAATAAGGTAGACAGAGAGGGATATTCAAACGGTTGTACCAGATTTTCAGATACATCTGATACAGACATACCTCATGATGGTAACTCTGTCCCCATATCCGAGTTAAACGTGTCATCTTGGAAATGCTCATTGGAGGAGTTTGAACAGATGAAATCAGAAAAAGAGAATATGGTTATGGATTTAGCCAGATGTAATGAAAATCTTGAAACCACTAAGTCACAGTTGCTTGAAACTGAACAACATTTATCTGAAGTTAAATCACAGCTGACAGCTGCTCAAAAGTTGAATGGTTTGTCTGAGACACAGCTCAAGTGTATGGCAGAATCGTATAACTCGCTTGAAGTTCGTGCTGGTGAGTTGCAATCTCGTGTGAATCTTCTAGAGTCTAAGATAGCAATGCTGGATAACGAGCTTCAGGAAGAGAGGAAAAATCATATGGAAACTGAGGCAAGGTGCAAGGATCTTCAAGAACAACTGCAAAGGTAAAACAACCTTAAACTTGTTTAATATAAACATTGAATTGGTTTTGTGTGGTGTAAATGTAGCAGCTCTGATTTGTCTTTTGGCTAATTATGTCAGGATTGAAACCACCCCTGTTTCTGATATTGATGCCAAAAGTAACCAAGTGAGTCATTCTGTTCCACTATTCTCGTTCATCCGTCTTCATAACAATCACCTAAATTACCATTTTAATATAAAGAAGTTTGTTATATGTCGTTATTTAACCTATATTTTTGTATCGGGCCTTTACTTGAACTAAATACTTAATAGAATGTTGCTACTTCTGATTTAATGGTTTAAGAATTGCATACAAGTGTAGGAGCTAAAACGGACGCATGTTTCCCATTTTGAGTGCAATTTTCCCTATTGGCAAATCTAAAGCCAAAATTTTTATATAATAATAGTCATCATTCACTCCCTGATGAAAAATGTCATTATTCCAATTTACTAGACAAAGGGAATATACCATTTGTTGATTGATAGCATTGAAAATCATGTGCAGATTTTATGTCATTCTAAGAGTATTCCAAATATTCAACAAAATGGGACCAAGTTATGTGCCTAGTCAATCATTGCATTTATTTTGTTCTGATTACTTGATGCTTTTTTCAGAATTCTGAATTATTTTTATAACGGTCTGCTTTCAGAATTATACACTTAGTTACTCAGTTTTACTTAGGTTGGAAACTTAGTGTTAAAATTTTATAGCCCAAATGAGTTGTGATTTTGCTATCTACTCCAACATGTATCTGCTTGGTCATTATAATGTTTTCTGGTAGTCAATAATCGAAGCATTTATTAATTGATGGGAGATTATTGAAAAAACAAGTATCATGGTCCTGATTTTTCAGGAGAAAGAATTAGCAGCTGCAGCCGAGAAGCTAGCAGAGTGTCAAGAAACAATATTTCTTCTGGGAAAGCAGTTAAAAGGCATGCGTCCTCAAACCGACTTCATGGGATCTCCATTCACCGAAAGGGGTCAAAAAGGTCAAACCTTGGTTGAAGAACAGGTAGACGAAGAAGAAGAAGTAGAAGAGGAAGAAGAACTAACAACTAGTAGTGGCATGATGGGAAACGAGTCCCCAATTCAATTAGACCACCATCAATTTAGTCCTTCAGATTCTGAAGCAAACAATCTTTTGAGATCACCAGTCAGTTCAAAAACCTCAAAACATCGTCCCACTAAATCAGGATCATCTTCATCATCATCATCTAACCCTACACCTGAAAAGAACGCTCGTGGGTTCAGCCGATTCTTTTCTACAAAAGCAAAGTGAAACCTGGACCCATGGACCTCATGTAGATACTATGGAAATGGAAATTCTGGCATTTCGTGAATTTGCGAGGTAAATTTTTGTATTACATGCCTGTATTTGATCTTCATCTTCTTCCTCCCCCCCACCCCAATATAAAATGGTTTACCTTGGTAGTGTTATTTTTATTTTTTGGTTTGTTTGACTGAACATGACATAAGTTTTTCATGAAATATGTTTTTACTTGAAGAAACAACTCATGTTGTGTTTGTTAGTACAATGTTATAATTAACAAAAAAGAGTGCTTTATTCCATTATATATATTCATTTGGATCTCTCCCACTTTATCATTCTATCTACTAATTTAGTACGACACTTGTAATTTATTAATTCTTTCTTCTTGCCTTTTCTCTTAATTCTAAGACTTGTTTTCATCTAATAATAATAAGTACGAGAATAAGTAGAAGGATATATAAACTTGTATAATACATGGGTATAGTTTTGAAGCAAGTATCAAAGGCACATAGGTGTTGGTGAGACGAGGCCTGAGGGGACCAAAAAGGCTTAATGAGCCTGTTTTTGGTAGGTTCAGCTTTGGACTTGCCTCCTAACATTAAATACCACTCCATGTCCCACCACTCCACCAGTAACTCATACAGATTGCAGATTTTAAGTTGATGATTATATTTGATAAGAAAAAAAAATTTAACTGATACAGATTTTAAGACTAAAAATATGTTAAAAAATAAATGATTATAATTAGTAGTTCCATGATAAAATAATAATTAAGAAAAATATTAAACATAACTCTTAGAGCTGTGGATAAGAGTAATAAAATATAGTTCTGATTTTCAAAAATAGCAACCATATATTATGTGTGAAAAGTTTAAATATTAATTATAGGGTCATTAAAGTAAATTTTTATAAATATGGAAGGTTGAATATGAAACATCATGAATTATAATTATTATTTTAAAAACTATAACTACTTTGTTTCTCTTAGGCTGTGATTATCATTCTCTTAAATTAAAACAACATTATATTTGATATAAGTCTTTACCTTTAAAATATATATATATATATATATATATATATATATATATATATATATATATATATATATATATATATATATCATGTTATATAATCAAAAGAAGTTAAGAACCTATCGTCAGGCTACATTTTGACGGTATTAGAAGCAAAGCTAGGAGCCTAGGACGTCTTGGTTGGCCCATCTTGAGTTGTAGGCCCGTAATAAACGCCTTTTGAGATCTATGTAAATCAATACCATTAATGTTATTTACTTCTTCTCTCTTTCTTTTTTTACTTTTTTTTGAAAGAAAAATAAAGCGCATATTAAAGAATTTTGATATTGTCATCATCCTCTCTATACAACTTAAATATTTTATTTAAAGGATACTAGCAAGATGCTAGACAAAGACTACATACAAGGCATAAGAACACTCCAAGATACCAAAGTAAGTGGTATCAATACAAATCCAATCAAGATACCAAAACATAAATTAAAAACGCAAAAATCTTGACTTAATTAGCCATGTAATAATTGGTTTAAATAAGATCATATATTTATACCCATCTTATTTTTATTTGTATATCGGTATTAATTTTAGAATAAAATGTTATTTTCTTATTGAGATTTCTATATTTTTTTACTAAATCTTCTTACAAATTAGCTTAAATATATAATCAAGACAAGTGTCAAATTTCTAAAAAGGAGATCAGGAAAGAGGATTAATAAATTTAACATGTCACCATTTAGTGGATAAGAGGATAAAGGATATAGTAGGAGGAAATAAGTCATATTACAACTCGCAAGAATTAAGTCCTATTACACGTATGAAATTCTAAAAAGCTTTTTATTTGTTTATAGTTTATACTCCTTTTCTATGAGATGCCGAGATTTCTTTGTACCATACTCCTAGCCATAGTATGTAGTTTTTAATATATAATATTTGGTACAAATATAAATATATCTTAGTGAACATTTTATTTTTGTTAACATTTCAATATTAGAATAGTTCTATTAAAATTCTTCATTTTTTTCGTTAAACATTTCTCTATTTTATTGATAATTAATACTAAATAGTTATATTGTTGAACGATTTATATCTAAATCAAATAGCACATTACAATCTTGCATTATTTAGTAATTTGCTACTTTATTTTAAATTTTTATATTTGAAATTTAGTTACTATATTTAATTCAACATAGAAGCCGCTGCAACGCGCGAGACTTATGCAACTAGTTGTAACTAATTATCAATATTGATCTTTCAAACCACGTAAAGTACTAATGTCGGTTTATTTTTTTTCCTGTAATTTAATTCATTTATGTGTAATACATACCAAATTAAGATGATAATCTCTTTCTTTATACTATTTTCTTCTATTTATTTAAAGATGATATGTGTAATGCATCAATTCTCTTTTCATAATTCTTTATTAATTTTAACATTTGTCTTGATTTATATGAATAAATAAAAAGATTTTGTGAAAGGAGATATATTGAGAATTGGATGTTATTGATGATGGCCATTCACCTTGTGTTTTTACTCTCTATTTTAAGGGGTGTTTGGATAAGCAATTTTTATTAGCTTAAGCTTATTAGCTTATAAGCTTATTAGATAAAAAAATATTTGTATTAGCTTAACTTATGTTTGTAAAATGACTAAAAATGGGAAGACAAATGGTACATATATGGGAAAGAGGGCAAAATTAAGGATAAATATGTAAATATATAAAAATAAGCCCACCTAATAAAAAAAGAGTATTTTGAGGGAGCTTATGAAAATGAGTTTATTTACCCAAAAATAAGCTTATAAGCTTAAGCCAATAAGCTTAATCAAACACTATAGTTCTAATAAGCCCTAAAAATAAGCTAATAAACCCATAAAATAAGCTAAAACAACACCCCCTTTAAAATTGTTCTTCAAAGGAAGAACATTTTAATGTTATATATTGAGTTTTAATCTTGTCATCTTTTTATAGCATAAAACGTTGGATATTAATTAATTAAATGATCTAAACATGATCGAGTAACAGTAAATCTCTCTCCATCAAATCTCTCACGTCTCAGTTTAACCACCACCAACTCTAACCCTAATATGATTCCCTCTCCCTCCGCCGCTCTGCTTCAATCTGCCGCCCCTAAACTATAAAAGTCCATTTGTGCTCTCTCTTTGTATTTGTATGATTTTGAGACGAAAAAGAAGAAAAGAAGAAATCAATTGGTTGCTGGCGACTGTTGATTGGTTAAGTTGCAAGGTGGGTTAAATAAATTTGTTTATAGGTTTTACCGTCGACTGTATATATGTTCACACCCTTCCATTTTTTGTATGTCATTCTAGATTTACATGTTTTTAGATTATTTTTTTCAGAAGAGCAATACCATAATACCATAAAACCCAAAACAAAGTCACCATAATACACAAGTATGGCACCTAAGCCATACCAATACTGCCAGCAGCACTAACAAAAGCTAAACAACCTCAAAACTAAAATGGTGTAACAGGCTACACCAAGAAGCAAGACTACGGCCCAATAAGCAAAGAAAACCACAAAAGCCCATAAGCCATAAGCGAAAAAGCAAAACCCAACAGCTGCTAACCAAAGAACTACGAACCAAAAAACAAAGTAAAACAGTCCTCGAATTACAGCCTGCATTTACAGCAGATACGGATTAGAAATCCAAACAGGCCAGTCGACTTTTGATATACCTTTCCTGCCCAATATCCATTTGAAAGTCTTCAGCTGCATTTCAAAAAACATATCTTCAAGATTCCTCGATGACGACTTGAACACTACCTTGTTCCTGTGTGACCAAATCTGGTACAAGAAAATCCAAACAGTTGCTTGCCATAGAGATTGATCCTGATTAATGATATCTGAAATTGAGTCAACATCTTCAATTGATTTGGACCACCATCTTGAGACTAGCATCCACACTTTCTGAACCTTTTTACATTTCCATAGAGCATGCTCCACATCTTCTATATCATCTTCACAATGAGGACAAAGTACGGTATTCAAATCCACCTGCAATAAATCAAGACTCTTCCTAACCGGTATTTTCCCCATCCTAACTCTCCACATAAAAATATTGACTTTCTTAGGGACTTTATTATTCCACCATGTCTCAAAACCATCCTGTAGATCACCTAAATCCACCGCGTCTACCATTTCTCTAAGTTTTTTCACCGTGAAACACCCATCTTGAACTAACCACCATCTAGCCTTATCTACACTATTTCCTACCGAAACCACAGGAGCCACCAAATTGGTCAACTCCTCAAGTTCCCCAATCTCTCTTCCCCTTGGCTCCCTCCTCCATCCCCAACTCCAAACCCATGCATCCCCCCTCCTCCGTCCTCTATCCGACACAACCACATCTTTATCTATTTCAAGATTAAACAACCTCCTACATTTATCTTTAAGTACAAAATTCCCTAACCACTTATCCTTCCAAAACCGTATAGATGACCCCTCCCCTAAAGTTTTTCCAACCGAATGTTTGAAATTAATCCCTTTATTTTCTAAGACATCCCCTACTTTAATTATATTCCCCAAAACCGTATTAACCTTCCCCAACCTACCCACCTCACTTATGCAAGAAACTCTCGGCCCATACCCATAAATACTCCTAATAACCCTCACCAAAAAAGCATCCCCGTCATTAACCCACCTCCACCACCATTTACCCAAAAGCCCCAAGTTGGCCGCCTTAAGACTCCCTACATTCAACCCCCCTTTACCCCAAAAGTTTAAGATTTTTTCCCATTTCACCCAGTGAATATATTTAGCCCCCCCCCTCCCCTCTTGAATTCCCTTTACCCCAAAAAAAGTTTTTTCTAATACGCTCAATGGAAACAATTACACTCTTTGGGGCCTTAAACAACGAGAAAAAAAAATACAACGGTAAGCTGCCGAGAATTGATTTTACCAGAGTATGCCGACCACCAAATGATACCATGTTTGATCTCCGATGTGACAATTTACTTTTGACTTTCTCAATAATACCCATCCAGTTTAATGCACGGCTCATATTCGCATATTGCAGGTGCGAAACCCCTACCCTATTTTGAACTCCAACTTCAATCCCTTTAAATTTCCCTTTTTCGATTGCTTCAACCAACAATATATTTAGACTTTCAGCTACGATGAGAAACAGAAACGGTGCTAACGGGCCCCCCTGCCTAAGTCCCTTCTCCATGCAAAATTCTCCCGTAGGAGACCCATTAACCAACACCGAAACCCGAGAAGACTCCAAACAAGCTTTGATCCAATTTACCCATTTTCCCCCGAACCCCATCACTTTTAGTGAATCGAACAAGAACTTCCAATTGACATTATCATACGCTTTTTCAAAATCTATCTTGAAAATGAAGCTTCTTAACCTACTTCTTTTCATAAATTGGACCGACTCGTTTGCTATCAAAACCCCATCAACAATATTTCTCCCTTTAATAAAAGCAGTTTGTACCTCCCCAATCACTTTTGGTATCACTTTTTTAAACCTTTCCGACAACATTTTTGAAATTATTTTATTGTATACACCCACTAAACTAATTGGTCTAAAATCATTAAGACCAACTGGATTATCAGATTTAGGGATAAGAGAAAGAAAAGAAGAGTTTACATCTCAATATATGTAAAAGTGTAGTTTTTTCAACGATCAAACATGTCTCTTGTTGGTGATTTTTGTGGGTTTATATTATTATTTTTTCATGTCTCGTTCACACAGGTCGGTTTTTTTAGTACAATTTTTAACTATTATTTTTATGACTTATCGGCGAAGAGTATCACTACCATACCTTTTTTTTACATATCTTTACTACTCTATTAAGCATTTAGCTCTTTTTTTTAAGACAATTTTTTAAGTTAACTAGTACAAGTAATATAGCATGCTTTACAATAACTTTGAGCAACAATCTTAACACTTATAAAATAGTAAAACTGTCATTAAATTCAGGACAATTAATGATTTTGACAGTTTTAAAACATTCATTATGTATTTAAATTCTGTCAGTTTTATGTAATTAAAGTATTTAAAGTGTTTAAGATCATTGCTGAAACATATTGTAAATAATGCTATTTGAGTTGTACTATTTTATGTAATCGGTTTCGGTTTTTAAACCGAATTTGAAAACGGTTTCAGTTTTATGTAATTAAAGTATTTAAGGTAATCGGTTTCGGTATTTAAACCGAATTTGAAAACGGTTTCGGCTTTTTCGGTTACGGAGCTGTTCGGATTACGGTTAAAACGGTTTGT
This sequence comes from Pulicaria dysenterica, assembly GCA_947179395.2. Taxonomy (NCBI): domain Eukaryota; kingdom Viridiplantae; phylum Streptophyta; class Magnoliopsida; order Asterales; family Asteraceae; genus Pulicaria; species Pulicaria dysenterica. The sequence goes on along the minus strand of OX359288.1, from coordinate 107,706,271 downwards.
ATCCGAATTTTAAACACCCCTATGTCGACAAATGAAACAATTTTACCCCGCCACATCGCGCGGGTAAAATACTAGTTTTATATAAAGTATGAAAAACTCATTGGCTTTGTTCAATATTGAACACAGTAAAATTAATGAAAAACTAGTAAGTTGTTGGTCTGCTCATTAGTGAAACTAAAAACAAAATAAGAAATCATTATGTTTATTACTGAACATGCTAATTTTGACCGGAGAAAGAAGTTAATGTTGAATGTTTACCAATGAACACAGATAGGGGGAAGAAATAGCTACCACAAAAAATTGAACACCGTTATTGGAAAAAGATATGGGATTCACACAATAAAAAAAAAGTAACCAAAATTAATTGATCTAGTTATAAACACAAAAGGTTTTAACACGTTTATTAGTGAAATTGTACTACGACCAAAAATTCAATCAGTTATCAAAATAAACATTTTTGATAATATATATGTATACTAGCGGCCACTGACGTGATGGAAGTATGGAAAGTAAGATTAATAATGTGATTATTGTGAACCATTAGATAAAAAAGCAATCAATGAATAAGAATACTTCTTGCAAAATGGTTGCTAAGGGGGTGGTTTAAACGAGAACCGTTTTTCGTATAAAAACTACGAGAACCAATTACAGCCATTGATCAAAGGGATAGAGAGTTGAGATTAAAGAGTTGTTAATGGATAATCTTAAACTAATCAAACTTATCTTTAATTAACTAAGGGTAGTTTGGACATTTTTACATTACTCCCACATATTTTAAACTAATATATACATCAAACGGAAAGAGTTAAATTACGAAAATTATACCAAATTAATGAGAAAATTATGCTCTTTAATTTGAGAACGGTGTTGATATATTTTTTTCTATTTTTTTATGTTTGCTGGGTTTTTTTCCAGTACAGTTTGTCATTTGCACATGATGCACAAATTCACCTAGGTGGTGTTTGGTTTGCAAGAATGTTTCTGATGAAATTGGATTCTCTGAAGGAATTGAATTTGCCAGGAATTAGAATTTGAATATGTAATCTGTTTGGATGACAAGAAATGGAATTGGAAACCAATTCCATATTCTGTTTGTTTAGCAAATAATACAAATGAATTTGATTTCAGTATTGTAAAATGACAAATTTGCCATCCTTATTGCAAGATCAATTTGTATTGAAACTTTATGTGTGTTCCATCTAAACCAACCGTCATCGCCGCCGCCGCCGACCACCACCAACCGCCGCCGACCATCACCAACTGTAACACCCTCCTTACCGGCCTATTATGATTAAGATAATTAAATGATTAACCCTGATTTATTTGATTTGGAGGCATTATTAATTGTGATTATTATTATTTGATTGATTAATTGATTTATGTGATTTATTTCTATTAATTAAATGTGTTATATGTCAATTAAATGTTAATTGTTGTAAGTGGATTATGAGGTGTCTCTAGTTGACACACAAAACCATTATGTGACACCAACACACACTCATTCCATGCATTTGATAGAAATCGATAGTGTGTGTGTGTGTGCTTGTGTGGACTCTCGGCCGAACCAAAGAAGAAGAAGAAGAGATTGAATTTGTAATGCATTGATCTTGATTGTGTAATCAACTAACTGAAGTGATTATCATCAAGAGGTTAGATTACTGAGTTATGATATTAATTGATGTTTAAATTCGGTTTTATATATATATATATATATATATATATATATATATATATATATATATATATATATATAATGGCTTTTATATTTCTCATCAATGTCTTGTTGATGAGTTCTTGAGTTTCACCCCGTTGCGATTTTATTGAACAAGAATCCACCCAAGAGATATACTTTTTATACATGCAAGTTGATACACTTGTTTGATATGTATGTATATATATATATATATATATATATATATATATATATATATATATATATATATATAGGGGAGGGTTCCATTGAGAACCGATTTTAGTGCGAGAACCGCGAGAACCAATCTTAGCCGTTGATTTGATAAGTGGAATTCATGGATGGAGAGCGTGGAGGGATCGTGTGTGGCAGGGTGTATGTGAGGAATTCATGGGTGGGCAATGACATAGAAAGATGGGGAATTAGACGGCTCAGATTGGTTCTCGCGGTTCTCGCATTAAAAATGGTTCTCGATGGAACTTCTACCTATATATATATATATATATATATATATATATATATATATATATATATATATATATATATATATATTGTATTATATCATGGTAAAAGTCACATGCTAAAATGTTTTTTGTTTCTTGATAATGTTGTTTATATTTGACATCTTTAATTAGCATACAAATATATGTATCTACTTTTAATAAAGGATGTGCTCTTAACATGGCCTGCAATCATACATGTTGGTATTAATTGGCATTTTTGTGCTTCATATCTGATTCTGCACCTTGAAGAAATCAGCTTTGGATGTAACTTAAAGTTATATTTATTATAAATTTGTCTTGCACACACACACAAGAGAGAGAGAGAGAGAGAGAGAGAGAGAGAGAGAGAGAGAGAGAGAGAGAATAAGCTGCTCTTGACAAATACAATGAGTTGAGGATATATAGAACATACAAGTCGGTTAACTTAACAGATCTGTTTGAAGTAGATTAATGTATGTGATTAACTAATCATGTCTTGTGGAAGCTTAGCATACTGATAATGACAAACTATAAATGCAGATTCGATGTATAGTTTGTATGTAGGGAGTAGTGGACCGAAAAATATTATACACATAAATTTTGAAAATTTACCAATGTGTAACTTAATTATGAATCAACAAGTACAAATTACAAACTAAAAACCTAGGATTTTTTTGGTGTTCTTTCCCACGAGTATGTCCTCAAAGTTTCTAACAGTAATTGTAATCTTGTATAGAGTTAGTATATATTTTCAATCTATACATGTTGATTTATATTGAGTTAATTTATGAAAAACGGAAAAATTTGACAGTATATAGGCGGTGCATATATAATACGTATAGGTAAGTAGCGGATGTGGAACACATGATATGTATTAAAGTTATTGCACGCGGAATTAATGTTGGATTGATTGTTATTAAACTAAAGCTTAGAGTAAACTAATAAAGGAAATCATTTTTTGTTAAGGTTTTCTCAACATAAACAAAAGTGAGTAATTGCATGCATTAATCCTTATATTCATGAGTAATCTCTTGAGTAGTATTATAAACATGGCTTGATAATTTCTAGCTAATATATGGAAGTAACGACTTCCTGCCTGTCGTAGGTTATGCATTAATTAAGTGCCATATATAAGCCCTTAGATATGTATTGCTTCAAAGTGGTGTTAATTAACGCTTGTAGGATATAAATTTCTAACTTAATTTTGATCCTACATACCTAACATCCTCTTAATTGATGCTGGATCTCCCTATTAACTTCAGTGTTGCACCTAACAAGCTGTTGATTAAATAGACAATATATGGCTTTTAAAAGTGAAAAAAACACATTCTAGCAATATCCACACATCAGTTAAGCACCAAACTGAGATAAGGACGAGACCAATATCTACTCATCTAAAGTCCATCAAGGTGGTTAAACTAGCATGATTTGTTCTTGGAAGTGTAATTAAGCACAAGAGCTAGAGGAAAAAAAGAAGAATTAATTTTCATAAAGATGTCAATAATATGCATATATGATAAACCATGTTTGGGATAGCATGCATATACTAGCTTGAATGGGGAAGCAATATTATATCGTTCTCACACACATATATTCCTCTATAGATGTTAATAATGCATACTAAATTCCATGCATGCATGTTTGGGACATAAAAGAAAACTCAAAAGAACCATTTTCTTATAAAGTTGAAACCTTTATTCCAACAATTTTGGTTCTTAATTTGTTGATATATAATTAAGCATGAAAATGAGAAGCCGTTTTAAGGATAAATATGAGAGAAAAAAAAACATCCTCTCTAATTTCTTACTTGATACTAACCGCGAATATTAACAAATTCATATGGGACTATGTACTATATATCTAGTTTCATTAGTATAATGAGCTATATGTTTGCACCTAAATGTAACATTTACTATTATATAATAAATTATTCAACATTTAACATGTTTAATTATTGCTAAGTAATCATATCTTAATTTGTATTAAATCCATATAAAGGTTATAATAACTTTCATCATTCAAATACATTCAAAATCCATATCAAACATCATTTCACATTCAAAACCAATTCCATACAAAGACTTGAAGTTATTCAAACTATTGAATTGTTTAGCGTTTTATCATTTTGTTTTTATTAAACAGTCAACACAATATTTTCACAAATGACCTACATTTGTTAGACGTTTAAATGTCCGTGTGATAAACTATAGAATCAACTTGTTTTTATAAGGATGCTAGATTAAAAAATGATAACTATAAACATTAATATCAAAAAAGATATCAAAAAATTATAAAACACAAAAGAAATGAGAATTAAGAAAATGACGACATACGATATCAACACGCAAACCACCGTGGACGAGTTGACGCAATGAGGACATACGTGACGGCAAAAGTATAATATCATAATACGAAAAAACATAATTGTATTCTTTGTAAAAACCATTGATAAATATTGTTACAACTAACATCATTAAGTTAAGTATATGTTTGTTATAATTAGAAAAAATTTAATTGATCATAAAATATTTTTATAATAATAAAACTAAAAATTTGGTTAAATGTGATATTATGATATGTTATAAAGTGTAAATATAATATTCATAAATCAGGATGAAAAAACGATATTTTAAAGTTTAAGAAGATATTAACACCAAAAAATATATACTCATTAATATATAAAATATTTTATATATTATAAAATACATCTTAAAATGTGATTAATAATAGATTTTGGAAATATTAATATTAATTTTATAATACAAACTATAATACATTACTTATCAAAATTCCTGTTATGGATTTAATCCTAAAAAGATATATAAAATAAATTTAATATTAATCTCCTATATAAAAGTTTTGTTTAATGTTTTATAACTTATTAAATATATCATGTACATAATGTTTTACTATAACAAGCAAAATATTAACATAATTAACTCATTTATTGTATACCTTACGTAATAATTTATTTTACTTAAAATGGTTTACATAAGTTAAATACCTTCAATCTACCATAGACAATAAATGTATAACTATCTGTATATCACATTTTTAATACATCATTCAAATGTGTATTGTTAAATCGTTGTTGATGATCGATCATTTACCTTGAGTTTTAAACTTTAATTAATGCTCGATCTATATATTTTTACTATCATTTATATTCTTCTTAGCGGAGGTGCAATCCCATAATAATTACATTTTGATCGAGTCTTATCGTCAATATTCATCATTTTATATAACATAAAAACATGCATTTGCTATATACGGAGTATTAATTAAATACAAAAATGATCTATCTAAACATATATATAGCTGACAATACGTAAATAGTTCTGACACATATGATCCAACAATATTAATGAGTAATAAAATTTTGAGTCAATATAATATTTAAGGAGATGGATCATATCACCATGCTTCCATTGACTTAATTGTATGCCAAGCTTTAACTTGCATCCACTCATATTGCAACCTTGAATAAAATATATAGTATAAAAATGGTCTTTTATATTCCTTTGTCTCTTAAAAGCGCATCAATGTTTTCTTGATGAGTTCTTGAGTTTCACCCTGATTGGTGCATTTTTATTTAACAAGAATCCAACCAAGAGATAAACTTTTTATACATGCAAATTGGCACACTTGTTTGATATATATATTATCATGTTATAGAGCACCTGCTCAATGTTTTTCTTACTCCTTGATAATGTTGTTTATATTAATTGACATCTTTTATTAAGCTACAAATTAATTAATATAATTACTTAAAAATAGGATTATCTTATGAATGATACGTCGATACCATACCATGGATGCAAATGGGTGGTATATAATTAAATACTAAATACATTGAATGCGTTAATCGGCTATCTAATCATGTTTTGTTTGTAAAAATTTTACACCAAAATGAAAGGAGGTATCCTACTTTGTTAATTGTAATGTTTCGTAAAAGGTATATTATTGCTTAAAAAACAATCAACTTTAACTAAAATGTCATCTTAAAGAATGTATTTTAATTTCTCTAATAATGTAATCAACTTGAAAAACATGTCATTGTATACAATTTAACCTACAATAGTAGGTCACACACACTTTAGCCGGTTCCATATGAAATTTTGTGAAAAAATTCAGATTCTAGTGAAGATGCCCATATTCCTAAAAATTTTTATATCTATTCTCGTTTTCCTTACTCAAATTTCACAAAACACGCTACATTCTTGGCAATTGTATTTTTTTGGTGGCTTTTACCTATGAGTTCCCTAGAGGCATTGGGGGGCTGAGCTTGCTATTATTTTTTAGGTATATAACATTTTTCTTTTTATTATTACCATATTAACATAACTAATTTTATAACTTAATTTTTTGCATTCAAAAATAACTTTTGACATACAATAGTGAGTATTAAATATGAAAATCTATTTATAATCGTTTATCTTTATCTACATCTTAACTTTAATCTTATTGTAATACGATGTTGTTTCTTTCACAAATCCTTCTCTTCCTCCTTATAACCCCTATCCTAAAAAATGATCGGAGATTAGGGTCTATCACTGTAACACCGTATTTTCTAAAACACAACTTTATAATACGCGCGGAAGCTAACAACATAGTTACATATATATATATATATATACATATATATATATATATATATATATATATATATATATATATATATATATATATATATATATATTATGGTAAATACAACTTTTCTGATTAACTTTACAAAACTACAACAGTGTTACTACAAAATCAGGCTCTTTACAATTTCAAAATAGATATCAGAGTTAGATCAGTCCATAATTTCAGTTTCACCTCTAGCTTCAACATACCAGGAGTATCATGTAAAAGAGTTCAACAGTGGGGGATTAGCATAAAGCTAGTGAGAGAATAGATATAAAAAACATACAAGGCATCAAGCCCAAACCAACAATGCTCAAACAACAAGAGAACCGGCGGTCTTGCGGGACCCTCAACCAAATGCCGGATAAAGCATAGGTTTACCGATAGCCTAGTTACAACAGACAACAATGCTAGCAACTCTTGATTACAACAAATGCTATTAAGACGAATGCTAGTACTGTATATCCCTAAACCAAGGCCCAGCTGAAAAACAGCCGCCAAGCTGATCTCCCAAACAACATGTATATATACAGTCAACAAGAGAATACATCTCAAAGAGCAACAATCAGGTGATATATCTTATACATCCAAGATATATATCCACTAACCGATATCTTCAAAAGTTCAAGTAACTTAGTCTCTACTTATCTACTAAGTTTTGTCTCCACCTGAACAAACAACTAACAATCAGTATTTGCTTAATCAACACACAATAAGCACAATACTTAACATGTACATAATTCAACAAGTACATACATCTACATATCACATGTACCAATAATCTACAAGTACAGATCAACTTATGTATATTCAGTATAATATACCATCATTCACTATTACCTTTTACAATCTGTAATTCTGTGAATTTCATCCAACTCTTTAGCTCAGGCAATACATATATTCCTTTCATATGTTAAGGTCACGCTTGAGGTATAAACTCATGCTCATATTCAAACCATCAAATCCAATCAATGGTCAAGTTCAACACAACCAATTGAATTCCGAGTAAAGTCAAATCCTAGTGAATAGGCGGAATCCGAGTAAACAGTCACAATCCGGGTAAATGGTCACAATCCGAGTAATTGATCAAAATCCGAGTACAAGGCGGAATCCGAGTGAACAGGCGGAATCCGGGTAAACTTCACAATCCATTTAAAGGTGAAGGCACATCAAACAGAGTCGGAATCCGAGTACTTTACACGAATTAATATCATATCTGAGCAATTCTAGTCGGAATCCGAGCAAGAGACGGAATCCGACTCATTCATACTTATGAATTCCGAGTCCTTCATAACTCAACACATTTTCAATTTTTAACTTCATTTTCTAAACTGATTTCATGCATTCAAGTTATACAAATTTCCAGAAATCATTCTAAACATGTACACAACACATATTAATAAAGAAATCTAACATGCATACGTCCTATGATCATCAAATCATATAAACATTCAATCGGATTTTTCGCACATAAATATATAAAATCCGAAATTATATAACAATCAACAATCATTTCAGTAATCTAACCTCAATGATGTTAAACACTTCAAGATCAAAGAATTGAACTAAGCAAATAAATTTCTTTCCTTCTTTTTCTTTTCTTCTTCTCTCGGCCGAGACACACCATAACACACACACATCACACACTCCTTTGTCTATTATAACAAGTAACCAAAGGCATGGGGTGGTTTGACCAACCACCACCCCATCGTACCCTCATCATCATCACACACATATATATTAAATCTAATAAATATATATATAAGATAATATATATACAACAAATAAAACAATTCAAATAAACAATCACCACAACAATAATTAAAACAATTAATCCACATAACAATTATATTTCTAGATTAATTAATTAATTAATTACCTTAATTCTACTAGGCCGGTAAGGAGGGTGTTACAAATTTTCACCCCTTAAGAAGATTCCGTCCTCGGAATCTCATCGCGCTCAAACAGCGAAGGATAACGATCTCTCATATCAGTTTCGGTCTCCCAAGTCAATTCCGAACCCAAACTGTGCTTCCACTTCACCAATACCATTGGTATCTGTTTATTTCTTAGTTTTGTTACTTTACGATCCAGCAACTCAACAGGTTCTTCAATCAACCTCTTTTTGAAATCCACATGCAGATCTTTTATCGGTAACACCTGAGTCTGATCTTCTACATTACACTTTCTCAGATAACAAACATTGAATGTATCATGGATACCAGCTAGTTCATCAGGAAGATCCAAAACCACAGTCTGATTATTCATTACTTTTCGAATTCTGAACGGACCAATATATCGAGGAGCTAACTTTCCACGTTTCCCAAAACGTATCACGCCCTTCCATGGTGAAACCTTTAAGTAGACTCGTTCTCCCTCAACAAAAGTCACTGGTCGACGACGTGGATCTGCATACATCTTTTGTCGATCTCTTGCAGCTTTCAACTTTTCCCGAGCCACTGCAACTTTATCCGCTGTGATCTGAACAATATCTGGCCTAGCAAACTGTTTCTCTCCTGCCTCTAACCAACAAGTAGGAGTTCTGCATGGTCGCCCATATAACATCTCATACGGCGGCATTCCGATGCTGGAGTGGTAAGAATTATTGTAAGCAAACTCAACCAACGGTATATGCGAATCCCAAGAACCCTCAAACTCTAACACACATGCCCGAAGCATATCTTCCAAAGTCTGTATTGTTCTTTCTGATTGGCCATCTGTCTGCGGATGATAAGCTGTACTCAAATTAACCCTAGACCCCAACTTTTGCTGTAGTCTGTTCTAAAAATTTGACACAAACCTCGAATCCCGATCTGAAACAATGGACAAAGGAACTCCATGTCTCGATACTATCTCATCGATATACATCTTGGCTAACTTACTCAAGGGTGCAGTCTCAGCAGTAGCAAGAAAGTGTGCACTCTTGGTTAATCTGTCGACAATAACCCAAATCATATCGTTTCCCTTCTGAGTCCTTGGAAGTTTTGTTACAAAATCCATCGTGATGTGATCCCACTTCCACTCAGGTATTGCTAACTGTCTCAGAGATCCATACGGCTTTTGGTGTTCAGCTTTCACTTGAGCACTTATATGACATGACTCCACAAATCGTGCAATATCTAACTTCATAGTAGGCCACCAATAAAAAGTCTTCAAGCTTTGATACATCTTAGTGCTACCAGGATGAACAGACATTCTGGATTTATGTGATTCAGTCAAAATCAATTCTTGCAAGTTACCAAACTTCGGACCCAAACACGATTCTGATATATCTTTAAACCACGAGAATCAGTTGTCATTTTAAGCTGTCTTTTCACCATTATCTCATCTTTTAGGTTTTCTTCTTTCAAAGCTTCTAATTGTGCAGCCATCAACTGATCTATCAAATCTGATTTGATCTCTAACCGCATGAACTTTACTGTATCTGCAGAACCCTTCCTACTAAGTGCATCAACAACCACATTAGCTTTCCCAGGGTGATACTGAATATCGCAGTCATAATCTTTTATCAATTCTAACCATCGGCGCTGTCTCATATTCAGTTCCTTCTGGGTGAACACATATTGCAAACTCTTGTGATCAGTGCAAATCGTGCACTTGGTACCATATAGGTAATGTCTCCACAACTTCAGAGCAAACACCACTGCTGCTAACTCCAGATCATGAGTTGGATAGTTCTTCTCGTTGGGTTTCAACAGTCTGGAAGCATAAGCTATAACTTTACCCCTTTGCATCAATACACATCCTAACCCAGCATGTGAAGCATCACAGTATACCACAAAATCTTCAGACCCTTCTGGCAACGCAAGAACAGGAGCTTGACACAGAAGTTGCTTCAAGTTCTGAAAAGATTTCTCCTGAGCCTCACCCCACTGGAACAGAACATCCTTTCTGGTCAACTTGGTTAACGGACCTGCGAGCTTCGAAAAGTCTTTAATGAACCTTCTGTAATAACCTGCTAGACTAAGAAAACTTTTGATCTCTGTCGGTGTCTTAGGAGCGTTCCAATTCATTACAGCTTCTATCTTAGACGGATCTACTTTAACACCACTTTCACAGATCACATGACCCAGAAACTTGACCTCACGCAACCAAAACTCACACTTTGACAACTTTGCATACAACTTGTTTTGCTTTAAAGTCTCCAAAACTTGTCGCAGATGTCGATCATGCTCATCCTCCGATTTTGAATACACCAGGATATCATCAATAAACACTATAACGAACTTATCCAAAAATGGTCGACACACCCGATTCATTAGATCCATAAACACTGCAGGAGCGTTAGTCAAACCGAACGGTATCACAAGAAACTCGTAGTGACCATACCGTGTACGAAAGGCTGTCTTAGGTATATCCTCTTCGGCTACTCTTATCTGATGATAGCCCGACCTCAAATCAATCTTCGAGAAATATGAAGCTCCCTGAAGTTGATCGAACAAATCATCTATCCTCGGCAACGGATACTTATTATTGGCGGTCCTCTTATTTAAATCTCTGTAATCTATACACATACGCAGAGTCCCGTCTTTCTTCTTAACAAACAATACTGGTGCACCCCAAGGCGAAGAGCTTGGACGAATTAACCCCTTATCCAACAGTTCCTGTATCTGAGTCATCATCTCCTGAATCTCTGAAGGAGCTAACCGATACGGAGCTTTCGCAATAGGCGTACTACCAGGTATCAAATCAATCTTATACTCAACATCACGTACTGGCGGCAACCCTGGCAAATCATCTGGAAATACCTCCGGATACTCCGAAACAACACTAACATCAAGAACAGTCCGCTTCTCCTTCTTCACATCAATAGCATAAGCTAGAAAGGACACACACCCTTTGGCTAAAGATTTTCTAGCCTTCATGTACGAAATAAACGGAAGAGAAGATGGAGATCTATCCCCACGAGCCACGACATGCGACCCGTCAACCAGAGGAATAGTTATCAGTTTCTTATGACATTGGATACTAGCCCTATGGTGACTCAACCAATCCATGCCTAATACTAAATCAAATCCAGGTACAGGCATCACCAAACAGTCTACAGGGAAACTAGTACCATCAATACTAACCTGAACTCCAGTTACAGAAGTGGTCACAGGTACTACATTACCGTCAGCTACTTCTACTTCTAAAGGAGTAGTATTCACAGAAGCAGGTAATTTCAATTTATCACACATAGTCATAGATATAAACGATCTATTTGCACCAGAGTCAAACAAAACACGTGCAGGCATAGAGTTAACTATGAACATACCAGTTATCACATCATCACTGCCAGTAGCTTCCTTGGCAGTCATCTTGAAAGCCCTACCCTCAGCAGAAGGTACAGTCTTTCTCTTCTGACCTGCAGAAGACGATCCCCCGATATTACTTACCCCTGCCCAAGTCCCCACGGTCTTCAACTTTGGACAACTTCCAGCTCGATGTCCCTCCTCTTTGCAGTTCCAGCAAACAAAGGTGTTGAACTTACATGCACCTAAATCATGACCAAACTCACCACACCTCAAACATTTGCGAGTTTGGGGCGTGCACTGCCCAGTGTGCCGCGATTTACAATTATGGCACCAAGGTTTGCTCTGATAAGATCCTGATCCCTTGACCCTCTGATCGGACTTTCCATGATAACTCTGCCCTTTACCTCTACTTTGATTCCCACTGGAATTTCCACCAAACTTGCTCAACGATCCCTTGTTCATCTTTTCCCGATCCTGGACGTCAGATTCTGCAGATCTTGCTAATATGAATGCCTGGACCAGCGATGTCGCCAAACGAGTGTTACCCCGATATTCTGGTATTAAGACGAATGCTAGTACTGTATATCCCTAAACCAAGGCCCAGCTGAAAAACAGCCGCCAAGCTGATCTCCCAAACAACATGTATATATACAGTCAACAAGAGAATACATCTCAAAGAGCAACAATCAGGTGATATATCTTATACATCCAAGATATATATCCACTAACCGATATCTTCAAAAGTTCAGGTAACTTAGTCTCTACTTATCTACTGAGTTTTGTCTCCACCTGAACAAACAACTAACAATCAGTATTTGCTTAATCAACACACAATAAGCACAATACTTAACATGTACATAATTCAACAAGTACATACATCTACATATCACATGTACCAATAATCTACAAGTACAAATCAACTTATGTATATTCAGTATAATATACCATCATTCACTATTACCTTTTACAATCTGTAATTCTGTGAATTTCATCCAACTCTCAGGCAATACATATATTCCTTTCATATGTTAAGGCCACGCTTGAGGTATAAACTCATGCTCATATTCAAACCATCAAATCCAATCAATGGTCAAGTTCAACACAACCAATTGAATTCCGAGTAAAGTCAAATCCTAGTGAATAGGCGGAATCCGAGTAAACAGTCACAATCCGGGTAATGTAACGCCACCCCTAACGAGCTTAAAATTAGAGTTAATTTAAACTTTTTAAACATCGATTATCAAAAGTGTTGCAGCGGAATTAAACACCATTTACAAAAACAACCAGTTTGACTCGGCTAATTAATTACAACAAAAAGGTTAGCCAAGTTCAAAACTACAAGCGTTACCAACTAGTTGCCGACCATCGGATCCAAAAACAACAACGTGTTCCCCAAAAGGTATATACAACAAAATCTACCATCGGCACCCGCCTCACCAGGCCTCTAGCATCAACCTGCGAAAAAGGTAAATCTTGCACCGTTAGCTACAACTAGCTAGTGAGCACCAATTACACATAAGCAACAATAAGCAGGCCATCATGTATCAGAACAGCACACAGGCTATCCTATCATATTGTGACGTGACAAACGTGTCAGCAGTAGTCGTATGTTGCAGGGGAGCTAACCCCGCTCAACAACCCAAAAGCATTCCACATAGTACGCCAATTATCTATCATGTTGGTTCCCATCTATCAAGGAACCTTACTCCTTAGAGGAACGGCGGCCTGCAGGACCATCACCCAAGCGTATACTACTTGAGTACCGTTAGTGCCCGGGTACTAACTCCCGTCTACCCGAGAACCCAGCCAAGTATTGACACCCGTCTACCTGACTGACCTCCGTGTTCTCCAATTCAGTGTCCGGACAAAACTTCATAAACAACTAGTTGATCCAATAAGGATCCAGTTCATGCGCGCATATAATCACAACAATATCTTTCATATCAACAATAATAATACTAAGCATGCTGGTACAACTTTATCATAACATACCTCCATTTCCACGTATCAATACACCAGTCATGTGTCAACATATACTACAGATAACTTACCTACTGAGACTCATGGGAAACCGGTACTCACCTCGAAACTACAAGAGGCAGATATGCAATCGGGAATCTCAAGAGCACACAGAATCGTCTGAGTCACCTAACACCAATAAACATAGATAAACACCCCTTAGTATACACTACAACAGACTGCACTAACAACAGTCTCAACAAAAGGTCAACATGGCTTCTGACAGACTCCTACGGCCGCAGGAACATGTTCCTACGCCCGCAGGACAACCATCCAACACGTACTACGGCCGCAGTACATATGCACTACGCCCGTAGGAGTTCTTGCCAAAGAACCATGGCCTACGGCCGTAGTAACTATATACTACGCCCGTAGTAGGCATCCTTTGGGTAACTACGGCCGTAGATTATATACCCACGCCCGTAGTCTTGTTTCCATCACCCGTAGGTGGTAATCCTCATAAATTCAATCCTACGGCCGTAGCAACCATTTCCTACGACCGCAGTAACATAAACAACACCCTACGGCCGTAGTAACATCATACTACGCCCGTAGGAACCATAATCACAGTGTGTTCTTGCTCTGTTCGTAAACAGACGCTGTTTTACGAGTTTTTAACTCAAAATCCAACTTGAATCCATATTCAAGTGTTTATACAAGTTGTCTAACATATATATAAACTTCCTAACATGATTTGGTCACAAAAACAACATTAAAACCCACTTGAATCCATCCAAATGGGTCTCCCTCTTCACTAAACTCAAGAACAAGGTTTATGAACAAGAACTTACAAAAGATGATGATCAAACTCCACAAGAACAGATTCAGTACACGAATCCAGCCTCTAATCTTGACCCAACTTAGTTTTTCCTCTTCAAATCCACAAAGGTTTGGGTGTGGCTTTGCTTGTACGTACATATGTGTGTGTAAAGTGTGTGTATGTGTCTTTAGCTTATCCAGTAAAGAAGAAAGAGGATATAGACCGACTTAACAAGTTAATACCCCATCTCGGGTATTTCGTTCTCCTATTCAACTTAAAACACAACTTAGGGTTATCCGTTTCAACTAACGGAGATATTTTTGGAACCATTATCCAAAACCGTTCAACTATTTGTCAACATGGTCAACTTATGACACTTTTCATAATACTACATTTTTATCCACATTTAACACCAGTTAACACCATTTAACACCAATTAGCACCAATTCATGTTTAAAACACCAATTAACATTTAAGACACCATTTAACAACATTTATACTACAGTTAGCAACAAAACACCAATTAAAGTCAACGTACAACTGTTAAAGCTACATGTACTACAGTTTACAACTAGGCCCCATTTTGGGGTGTTACAGGTAAATGGTCACAATCCGAGTAATTGATCAAAATCCGAGTACAAGGCGGAATCCGAGTGAACAGGCGGAATCCGGGTAAACTTCACAATCCATTTAAAGGTGAAGGCACATCAAACAGAGTCGGAATCCGAGTACTTTACACGAATTAATATCATATCTGAGCAATTCTAGTCGGAATCCGAGCAAGAGACGGAATCCGACTCATTCATACTTATGAATTCCGAGTCCTTCATAACTCAACACATTTTCAATTTTTAACTTCATTTTCTAAACTGATTTCATGCATTCAAGTTATACAAATTTCCAGAAATCATTCTAAACATGTACACAACACATATTAATCAAGAAATCTAACATGCATACGTCCTATGATCATCAAATCATATAAACATTCAATCGGATTTTTCGCACATAAATATATAAAATCCGAAATTATATAACAATCAACAATCATTTCAGTAATCTAACCTCAATGATGTTAAACATTTCAAGATCAAAGGATTGAACTAAGCAAATAAATTTCTTTCCTTCTTTTTCTTTTCTTCTTCTCTCGGCCGAGACACACCAAAACACACACACATCACACACTCCTTTGTCTATTATAACAAGTAACCAAAGGCATGGGGTGGTTTGACCAACCACCACCCCATCGTACCCTCATCATCATCACACACATATATATTAAATCTAATAAATATATATATATAAGATAATATATATACAACAAATAAAACAATTCAAACAAACAATTACCACAACAATAATTAAAACAATTAATCCACATAACAATTATATTTCCAGATTAATTAATTAATTAATTACCTTAATTCTACTAGGCCGGTAAGGAGGGTGTTACAGTCACTTCGTCACTGTCTAATTGAAAGGGTCGTCACGCCTTCTCGATCTCATAGTCAATTAGGGTTTGTCATCATGACTTCCTCTGTATAGCAAGGGGTTCAATTTAAGGCTTATTTTCGTCTTTGATTTTGGTAGATATAGGTTTTCAACTTCCTCTTTGTCAATTTAGGATCTGATTGAGAAGGTTGCAAGGGTGTGATTAGGGCTCCATTTTGAGTTTTTGTTGTTATAGTATTTCAGTTTGTTATTCATTGTTGTCGATTTGTGGATCCACGATAAATTTGGGTTTACTTATATTTGTTCATCCATTGTTCTTGTTACAGATTTAGGATTTAATTTTCATAAAGTTTTTTCTTGTTATATATTATAGTTTGTGTTATTGATCTGGTTTCATTCTTATTGGTTTATAATCTAAATTTTCTTGTAATGGTTTATTATAATCTAAATTCTTATTGGTTTATAATCTAAATTTTCTTGTAATGGTTTATGTTCATGCGATTGTTGCTCATATATAGGATATGATTAGCAAATCGATTTTCATTTTTGATTTCATGTTCAAGATCCGTGCTAATTAATCACTTAGCCAAATTTCATTGTGTTTTGTGCACTTTGTAAATAAACAATCATCTGAATATAACAAGCTAGAAATACAAGCTAGAAATACAAAATATGAATAAAAACACTCATATATATGTGCACATATAAACACATGCACCGTTACTCCGTTAATCAAGTTTTCTCTGCCCGATCACACTTGTAAATGAATCAATGTTCTGATGATTGAGTAATATATATATGAAAATTATGAATATTAGAGATAGAAGAAAAGATGCTGATGTCTTTAATACAAATATATCCAAATGAGCTGCAAAATGTAAAACTCTTTAAGACACCATATGGGACATCCACGTGATAAATCCATTTAATTATACTTAATGTAATTAATTTCATGTAAGTGGAAATTTCTTAGGAGAAGAAAGATTACCTTAATTTATTTCGCAATTTATTGTGTAGCATTTTTGGTGGTCCTGAGAATGTAATACCAAGCTCACATGTTTCGAAAATCACATATATAGCTAGCTTGTTTCCTCTTTAAATTCTGCATGCGGAGTTCACAAATATTCTCAACCAATCACTCCAGTCTCACATATGACAATCTTTTTTGAATTAGTAAAGTATTATATCCATGTGTAGATTGTTATAAATAGCTAGCTGATCCGAGTGTACGTTAATTAATTGTATCACTTCTAAGTAATTAAGAGTAGAGTTATTCTATAAACGGGTACTTCCTCTCACTCATCTTTACATCAATAATAAAAGTTCATTTTTCATTAATTTGCTGATTTACATAGGGCAAACTGCACCATAATACAACGAACTTTTGCTAAGCTACCAATGTATACAACGAACTTTAAAATTTTAAAAAAAATACAACTAACTCTCTTTTACATCCCATTATATACAAATGACCTATAACAATAGGTTAACAACCGGTTGTCTTCATTTTCTTTTTAATTTTTAATTTTTTTATTCATATGTATGAAGGTACCTTGAAGATGTGTACAAACCTTCAACAGGATCTTCAAGAGCAACCAAACCTTCATACACCACCAGATCTCACTGCTCAACCAAACCTTCAACTCACCGCCTTCGATTTTGAGATCACCACCGCCACAGCTCACCTGCTCACCACCGTAGGAATAAAGTCACCACCACCGCTACCGTGTCGTCTTCAAACCAACACTGCCGCCTTCGCCTTCAAGACCACCACCGCCACTGTCTCCCTGCCTCCTTCGCCTTCAAGACCAACACACCGCCGCTGTCTTCTTGCGTCGCTTGCCGTCGTGTAAAAAACTAAAGTTTTCTTGCGCCGCCTACCGCCGCCGTGTCAAAAACTAGGGTTTTCAAGACCACCACCGCCGTTGTGTCAAAACCACCACAACCATCGCCGACTTTAAAGAGTTTCTTGAGATTAGGGTTTCCTGCGTTGCTTTCCACCACCGTCGTCGCCTTCTTCAAAGAACCACCGCCGTTGCCATCGTCGTTGCTTTCCACCACCGCCGGCGTTTTGTAAGTATTTGTGATGTATTATTGGTTTAATTTCCATATTTGCTTTCTAGTTTTGATTTCATCTTCCGATGCTTAGTGAGAAGATTTGGTTTTTAGGGTTTTTTGGATTAGGTTTTCTTTTGGTTACTGATTTTTGATTTGAACACAATGTCTGAAAGTGTTTATCTTGAATGGAATTTACAAGATAATTTTTATCTTGTATTTGGTTCATGATTTGGTTACTGATTTTCAATCAGATTGGAATTTACTTGGATTCAATGAGATCTTGACTTCATATTTTATCTGGTTCAAGGCTTTTGTTATCTGTGATTCTGCTTGTAATGGGGTTTGAATTTTTTGATTCTTGAATTTTTTTTGAAGTTTAAAGAACAAGATGAAGAACACAATATTAAAAAATTAAAAATTAAAAAAAAAAGCCTAAGATGACCTGTAACCTGCTAATCAGGTTACATCTTGCATACAATGGAAGTTATAAGTGGGTTGGTTGTATTTTTTTTAAAATTTTAAAGTTCGTTATATACATTGATAGCTTAGCAAAAATTCGTTGTATTATGGTGCAGTTTGCCCATTTACATAATGTAGGCATCAGCACAACAAAACCTGACAGATGCCCAATCAAACCCCAATCAGAAATTTCAATTTAATATATACTTTAACATAAAGTATATACCTGTATGATTAATAAAAGCTAAGGTTATGACAAATTAAAGTGAACCAACCTCTCATTATATCAAACCTTGGGGGCCATGCACGTACGTCACTTGGACGGACCATGTGTTCTATACGTACATATATATACATATATATATATATATATATATATATATATATATATAGGGGAGGGTTCAAATGAGAACTGTTTTTCGTACGAGAACTGCGAGAACCAATCTCAACCGTTCCTTGGATATGGGAACCTCATGGATGGAGAGCGTGGAGGTGATCAAGTGTGGCAGTGTGCATGTGAGGAATTCATGGGTGGGCAATGACATTAAAGGAGGGGGAATTGGACGGCTCAGATTGGTTCTCGCAGTTCTCGAACGAAAAACAATTCTTGTTTGAACTTTTGCATATATATATATATATATAAGGGATAGTTCATGCGATAGCCGCGAGAACTAATCCATAAATTCCCCCTATTTTAATGTCATTACCCATCCATAAATTTCTCACATGCACCTGTCACACTTAATCACTCCATGCTCTATATCCATTAATTTCACCTATCAAATCAACGGCTAAGATTTGTTCTCACAGTTCTCGTACGAAAAAATTTATCGTTTGAACCCTCCCCTATATATAGTGAGAGGTTCAAATGAGAACACTAAATTAAATGAGAATTGGAGACTCAATCCCTGCCGTCAATTCCCACTCCTTCAATGTCATTGTCCACCAGTGAATTCCACTTAAAAAATGAACGGTTGAGATTGAGTCTCTCATTTTAATTTAATTTCTTATTCTCATTTTTACCTTTATATATATATATAGGCAAAAGTTCAAATGAGAACTATTTTTCATACAAGAACTGCGAGGACCAATCTGAGACGTCCAATTACCCCTCTTTTAATGTCATCACCCACCCATGAATTTATCACATGCACCCTACCACACTTGATCCCCCCACACTCTATCTCTCGACGCTAGATCTCTCATCCATGAACTTCCCATATCCAAGGAACGACTGAGATTGGTTCTCGCACTAACAACTGTTCTCGAATGAACCATCCCCTATATAAGGGAGGGTTCATGCGAGAACCGTTGTTAGTGCGAGAACCGCGAGAACCAATCTCAGCCGTTCTTTAGATATGGGAAGTTAAACGGATGGAGAGCGTGGAGGGATAGAGTGTGACAGAGTGCATGTGAGGAATTCATGAGTGGGCAATGACATTGAAGGAAGGGGAATTGGACGACTCAGATTGGTTCTCGCGATTCTCGCACTAAGAATGGTTCTCGTATGAACTTTTTCATATATATATATATATATATATATATATATATCTATGTATGTATGTATGTATGTATGTATGGTACACTCTCAAATTGTCTCCCGCGTTAAATCGAATATATCTATATGTTTTGTATATATATGGTACACTCTCAAATCAGTCATCTCGAATAATGTTGTATGTATTGATGTAAGACTACATCCCAACAATCGAGGGTACGTGTTTGGATTAGTCTATCTACCGTCTAATACATTTTTCAGGATTTTGAAAAACATATATGTTCTATTGATTCATAACACGATCAAATTAAACATAAAAATTAACTTAATTTAAAGTGATAGTCTCCCAAATATTAATTTATACTTTATAAACTTATTAAATTCTAATAAATTTATAAGACAAAATAACAAGTTATGCGATTCCGTATTAAATACTAATTGTTCTATTCTGCTGCAAACAAACAACCCATAAATCAACGATCTTGATTTCAAAAAATTTAAAACAAAATGGACCATTAAACAATCCAAACCAAACTGAACAAACCATCAAAAATCGGTTCAATTAGATAGGTTTCTCGGTTTTTAACTTTTAAGCACCAAATTATAATGTCTTGTGAACATAATTAATAAACAAATAAATTGCCATCCTCTTGATGATTACATATTAACATATTCAAAATTACAGATACATATACAAACAGGTTCTATCTAAAAAGGCAAAACCTGAGAACCAAACCATTGAAGTTGGTCTTACCCCCTATATATTATAAAACGTGACTTTTATATATAGTATATTTATTACAATAGTAATTTATTAATAATATATATTCGTTTAATTATAAGTGACGTTTTCGTTGAGATAAAATGTATAAGCTAGGTCTAGAAATTACCACGAAGTTAACTAGTGGGTCGATGGAGTACGTGAGTAATTACACGTGATGTTGCTACATAACAACTTAATTGACACCTGCCATAACAATAATAATTTTAGGACCACTCCACATATATATATATATATATTTGACCATATATATATAAAATATATATAATATTGTTTTTTCTGAATAAAATCTTGGCTTATATATATGTGGTCACCTATGACTGCATATCCTGGATCTCAAGCCATAACAATAATCATCACTTGTGATTGGTAAGTGTCAAGCTTCAATATTGTTCTATTGGATAACAAGCCAGCCTTAATTATCGTTTGATCAAACAACGTTCGTACTATATATTCATCATATGCTTCTTCATAATTAAAATCTGTAATAAACTAACATATATAAGGATGTTTATGTAACATGTATAACGTCTACTTAATCTTAAGATTAACATGTTAACTTTACGATGTGGATATTAATAATTAATTAAATTAATTTTATTTATATAAAGACTGAATTATATATATATATATATATATATATATATATATATATATATATATATATATATATATATATATAGACAAAAGTTCATGCGAGAACCGTTGTTAGCGCGAGAACCAATCTAAGCCGTCCAATTCCCCCTCCTTCAATGTCATTGCCCACCCATGAATTCCTCACATGCACCCTGCCACACTCTATCCCTCCACGCTCTCCATCCATGATACTTCCCATATCCAAGGAACGGCTGAGATTGGTTCTCGCGGTTCTCGCACTAACAACGGTTCTCGCATGAAATATATATATATATATATATATATATATATGGGACGGTTCAGACAAAAACTTTTTTTCGTACGAGAATTGCGAGAACCAATCTTAGCCGTTGATTTGATAAAGTGGAATTCATGGATGTGAAGCGTGGGGGGATCAAGTGTGGCAGAGTGCATGTGATGAATTCATGGGTGAGCAATGACATTAAAGGAGGGGAAATTGGACGGCTCGGATTGGTTCTCGCGGTTCTCATACGAAAAACAGTTCTCGTTTAAACTTTTGCCTATATATATATATATATATATATATATATATATATATATATATATAGTGTTAGGATCAAGGGAGAACGCTCTTAAATAGAGAACAGAGATAACACTTTTGAAACTTTGATTTCACTGATCAGATGGTTCAAAAATTGTCACAATTTATTTAAGCATTTGATTTCATTGATTATCGGATTTTAAATATGTCACGTTTTTTTGATAATATGTTCGAATATAATCTTGATGCATCGATGCATACAAAAGTGTTATTTGATGCATCAATGCATCCAAAATTTTAAATTGTTAATAATTATAGAAATAATTTTGTTTTTAAGATTTAGGATGTAAAGTTGACTTTTGGGTAGCTATGGGTGAACATGAACGTAAAGAAGAAATAATAAATTATATGTTTACGCGTGTTCTCTCTGTTCTCTATTTAAAAGGGTTCTCCCTTGAACCTCACCCTATATATATATATATATATATATATATATATATATATATATATATATATATATATATATATATATATATATATATAGGGTGAGGTTCATTCGAGAACCTATGTTAGCGCGAGAACCAATCTGAGTCGTTCAACTCCCCTACTTCAATTTCATTGTCCGACCATGAATTCCTCACGTACATGCACTCTGCCACACTCTATCCCTCGACGCTCTCTATTCATGATCTTCCCATATCCAAGGAACGGCTGAGATTGGTTTTCGCTGTTATCGCGCTAACAACGATTCTCGAATGAACCCTCCCCTATATATATATATATATGTGTGTGTGTGTGTGTGTGTGTGTGTGTGGAAAAGTTCGTTTGAGAACCGATTTTAGTGTGAGTACCGCTAGAACCAATCTTAACCATTGATATATATATATATATATATATATATATATATATATATATATATATATATATATATATATATATATATATATATATAAGGAAAGGTTCAGATTAGTTCTCGCAATAAAATAGTTCTTAAATGAACTTTTTCATATATATATATATATAAGGAAAGGTTCTTTTAAAAACCGATTTTTATGTAAGTAACGTAAAAACTAATAGCCTCTTAATATATATTATAGCATGCATGCACCTCGATCTATATTATTTGTGTTAGGTTTTTTAAGGATAACATGATACATAGCCTAGCTAGCTATGGAATATATTAAAGTTATAGATTTGTTTTTGGTAATTAATGAGAATTGAAGTTATTAATAATGTTTGTATTGGAGGGGTGAGCAATGACATTCATGGGTGAGCAATGACATTAAAGGAGGGGAAATTGGACGGCTCGGATTGGTTCTCGCGGTTCTCATACGAAAAACAGTTCTCGTTTAAACTTTTGCCTATATATATATATATATATATATATATAGTGTTAGGATCAAGGGAGAACGCTCTTAAATAGAGAACAGAGATAACACTTTTGAAACTTTGATTTCATTGATCAGATGGTTCAAAAATTGTCACAATTTATTTAGGCATTTGATTTCATTGATTATCGGATTTTAAATATGTCACGTTTTTTTGATAATATGTTCGAATATAATCTTGATGCATCGATGCATACAAAAGTGTTATTTGATGCATCAATGCATCCAAAATTTTAAATTGTTAATAATTATAGAAATAATTTTGTTTTTAAGATTTAGGATGTAAAGTTGACTTTTGGGTAGCTATGGGTGAACATGAACGTAAAGAAGAAATAATAAATTATATGTTTACGCGTGTTCTCTCTGTTCTCTATTTAAAAGGGTTCTCCCTTGAACCTCACCCTATATATATATATATATATAGGGTGAGGTTCATTCGAGAACCTATGTTAGCGCGAGAACCAATCTGAGTCGTTCAACTCCCCTACTTCAATTTCATTGTCCAACCATGAATTCCTCACGTACATGCACTCTGCCACACTCTATCCCTCGACGCTCTCTATTCATGATCTTCCCATATCCAAGGAACGGCTGAGATTGGTTTTCGCTGTTATCGCGCTAACAACGATTCTCGAATGAACCCTCCCCTATATATATATATATATATATATATGTGTGTGTGTGTGTGTGTGTGTGTGTGTGTGGAAAAGTTCGTTTGAGAACCGATTTTAGTGTGAGTACCGCTAGAACCAATCTTAACCGTTGATATATATATATATATATAAGGAAAGGTTCAGATTAGTTCTCGCAATAAAATAGTTCTTAAATGAACTTTTTCATATATATATATATATATATATATATATATATATATATATATATATATAAGGAAAGGTTCTTTTAAAAACCGATTTTTATGTAAGTAACGTAAAAACTAATAGCCTCTTAATATATATTATAGCATGCATGCACCTCGATCTATATTATTTGTGTTAGGTTTTTTAAGGATAACATGATACATAGCCTAGCTAGCTATGGAATATATTAAAGTTATAGATTTGTTTTTGGTAATTAATGAGAATTGAAGTTATTAATAATGTTTGTATTGGACCCCCCCCCCCCCCCCCCCCCCCCCCCCCATCCCCCGGCCAGACATTGATTTGTTAGGCAAGGTAAAGATTGGTCGCGATCGACAAAATTATTAATTTTCTTACTAATTAATTAATTAGTTATCAAGCTTCAAAAAACTAATCACTTGTTAATAATATCAAATATGATATCTTTTTAATTTCCAAGACATATGTTATATTCACAATAGATAGATTGTTATGATCGATTAATTAGATAAATAACGTTTTTAATTATACGACTTTTAGACCTATTTTCAATAATTATAATTATAATTATAATATTGAAATGATAGTTAAGTCGGATACAACAAAGTTTCCAACTCGAGCTTGATAGAGAATGGCTTTAGTAAACTTTATTAAAATTCAAATTTGAGTAATTGAATTTATAAAAGTTAAATTTATAGTAAGCATAGGACCACGTACTGAAGGCCAGGGGTATGGACGTATGGTACACAAACGGTCTTTAATCAATTGATATAATGTGTGATATAAGATGTTCCTTTGTTTTTAGTTTCAAGTTTCATGATGAACATAGTATAAAATTAAGGATATATTGATCTTTCTTTTTTAAAAAAAGAAACTAGGCGCCAGTGGAGCCGGTCCGTTTGGTCATTATAGAATGGTAGAATGGAGACATTTTAATTATTTGAAAATCGATCATTAGTCGACTAATTTATATATAATAACCGGAACTAATTATTAAAGTAGTTAAACTTTTAGAAATAAACATGAATATTAATACATATTCGAGGCTAATTAAAGAGATCTCATGGGTTCTTTAGTTAGTTAATTTTATATCCAACATTTTTATTTGTACTAAAATACTCAAAGAATAATCATATATTTCCCTATGGCTTACGAGATAATTTAACAACATGATATTTAAAAAGTTGATCAATTAATTAAGTACCCCTCCATAGTTAATGGAATAAAATGAAAACAAAGTAATTAATTAGCGATATGATATACATCAATTAACTAATATATATAACTTAATTACTTCACCATTTAATTGTACATAATATTCGCAAAATCAAGTTATTGAACGCATGCAAACAGTTTAATAAATTATATTTTATATATAACTATATAGAGCGAGGTGATCAAATCAGCTACCACTTAAGGAATCGTACCTCGGTAAAAAATTTCTATAAGATTTACAGTTAATTAAATAAACCCATTCCAAGTTGTGGGTTTTACCTCAAACAGTGTCCTGAATCCGGGTTAGATCAAACCTAAATAAATAACTAATCAAGGTAAAAAGAAAGTAAATCAAAAGGGCCGGGTTGATCGATAGATCATATGATATGTGTATATATATGTTGTGGCAGGATCAAAACCGCAGCATTGAAGTAAGTGACTCAAAGACTTGTTGTTCACAAGGAATGGTTAGACCCATGTCATGATCAAACCCGAACTCCTCTTCGGCTTGGTGCAGCAGACTCTGGAACTCAGGCCGAGACAGGAAGGAAATGGGAATGACATATCGGCTCCGGTTATGGCCAACGTAAACGACGAAATGTCCCTTGGGTACGTCATCATTATGTTGTTGTTGTTTCTTTCCTAGGCTTGAGCATCTCTTCATGATATGCTTTACAAGTGCTGCTTGTGATGAGAGCTTGTTTGATGACTTCTTGAACGCCATTTTGGGAATCTAAATGTCGACCACCACTTTTTTTATATCTATATATATGTATCTATGAGAGAGAGAGAGAGAGAGATCGAGAGAGAAGAGATCGAGTGTGTGTTTAGATTGAAAGGTGATGTGTTAGAATGAAATGGTGTGTATTTATAGGGTACCATGCATATGAATGTGGTTTTTAATCCAATTCTTCACACTTGTGATATATAATATAATATAATATTATATTATAATATAATATAAATTAAATGTAAATTGTGAAACAAACTAACTCTTTGTTTGTACATGGATTATTAATATATATTATCTATGTTGATCTTTATACCTTCTCTTTCCATTAGTAAATGCTCATATATGTAAAGCTGTTCTAGAAACCCAAGAGAAAGGCACATAAAAGGGTATTAGGTTTTGTCGCTCTCATCCTCATAATTTATGGAGTAGAATCTTTTAACTCACATTTTTAAGTTACCATTAGATATTATAGTTTTTTTGGTAGCCATTTTATAGAAAACCCAACTAATTATTACAATGTATAGATATTTTTTATGAGAATAAAGAAAACTAAACACCAAAGTACTATTAGAATTTAGAATGTATAGCTTAGTGGTATTTAAAGTACATATAAATATATTGTATCAAAGAGTTTATAGCCTAACGGTATTTAGTGTTCTTGATACCTCACAAAAATACAAGTTTAAAAATAAATAACAAAACGCTTGATTAATTTTTGATTAATTTCTAATTAAATTGATCTTCGTTGTAATCATTTTCATTCTTCCCAACTAGAATCTTGCTAATTACTTTCTATATAAGTCTTTCGATCGTTAAATAAATAAATAAATAATAGAAATGCAAAACTAAATCTAGAGCACATTGAAATGAAATCCTAATTAAGAAGTCTTGTTGAGTTAGTCAAATCAGTTGTTGGTTTAGATCGAGTTGACCAATAAAAAAGAAAGAAACGAAGAGAAAGGCAAAGGCATGTGGGAGTGTTGGGAGTGGAAGAAGAGAGCAAAGAGTGCTTGTGAGAGTTTGAGAACATGTTGGGTTTGTTGCACTTTATCAAGACACCACGACCCCCTCTTTCTCTATAAACCATTTAATTTATTATTTTTGTCTTAAATAACATATTTTCTTTCTTTCTCGTTTTTAAAACATATAATTAATCCCCAACCTATGTTTTATAATACAAAATCTACTAAGATATACAAAAAAAGTGATGTCGACTTTCTAATAGGAAAATGTTTACTTTCTCTTACTAAATAATTATATTTATTCTCCCGATTATTTAAATGATAGTACTTATAATTCGCTAATTCTATATAAAGTTGATATGATCTAGTAAATAATATTAATATATATCATATATATATTTCGAACAACAAAAATGGGAAAGCTAGATAGAAAAGTTCTGCATGACTATCACTATTGACTAGCAAATTAATTAGTGTATAAAAGTCTCCAAGATGAAGACTTTCTAAACACATCTGAATCGGAAAAACAGATAAACCTTGCAAATATGAGCCTCAAAGTGCAATACAAACAACTATAATATAACCAAATGGTGATTTATACCAATGTTTCCAAGAGATTTTGTCTACTCTATTACCCACCCAAAATGATAAGAGACGTGTTGAAGAAAATAAATCTTCTTGTTTCAATTTCGAATGGACTTTAAATCTGCATGACTAAGCGATTGTGCCGAGCCCAAATGCCCCTCAAAGCAGTTGCACAACTAGCATGTGAGATAGTTTGGTTATAGCCTTTAAAGTTGGTTCTGTCAAAAGAAGATTTGAATTAATCAAATGAGTTAAATGTATGTTCTGAAAAGCCACACCAAACCCAAATTTTATGCTATAATTCTAAACCTAAGGACATAGAATCTAAAATTATATATGATTATAAATATCTAAATTTTCTAAAAGTTCTTGTAAATATAATGTAACACCCACTTTCCCGACTTAGATTAATTAAGGTAATTAATCAAACTTAAGTTGAAATTTAAGTTTATTATGTGGTTTAATTCTTTTGTGATTTAATTATTTAATTTGTGAATTAAATGATTATATGTTAATTAATTAAATAATGGTTAGTGGGGCGGTGGGTTTTGAGGTGGCCGAGAATGAGGGTGATTAGTCACCACCCTATTTCCCCTAGATTGCCACCAACCTCTTTGTTATGTGGGTTAACCGTTAACTAAGTTAACTCGAAAGGATATTCCGTTCTTATGGAGTGCAGCTCAAGAGAATGCTTTTCAGACTCTGAAACAGTTGTTGTGCCAAGCGCCTATTCTTTCGTTGCCTGAGGGTTCCGAAGATTTTGTGGTGTATTGTGATGCCTCTCACGCCGGTTTGGGTTGTGTTCTAATGCAGAGGGGTAAAGTGATTGCGTATGCTTCTAGACAGTTGAAACCAAATGAACGAAATTACCCAACTCACGATTTGGAATTAGCAGCTGTTGTGTTTGCATTGAAACTGTGGAGGTATTATCTGTATGGAACTAAATGTACTATCTGCACCGATCACAAAAGTCTTCAATATGTGTTTACGCAGAAAGAATTAAACATGAGACAGCGTCGTTGGTTAGAATTGATCAAAGACTACGATTGTGATATTCAGTATCATCCGGGTAAAGTGAATGTAGTTGCTGATGCACTCAGCCGAAAAGGATCTGCGGAGACTGTACAATTTATGCGATTGGAGATTAAGTCTGACTTAGTGGATCAATTGGTAGCTGCACAGTTAGAAGCTTTGAAAGATGAGAATTTAAAGGATGAACTGATGATTAAACGTCAGCAAGAGTTAACTGTTGATTCGCGTGGTTTGAGGATTTATCATACACGTGTTTGGGTACCTAAGTTTGGAAATTTAAGGGAGTTAATACTGAACGAAGCTCACAAGTCCAGACTATCAATACATCCGGGTAGCACGAAGATGTACCATGATTTCAAAACTCGTTATTGGTGGCCTACAATGAAAACAGATATAGCCAAGTTTGTAGGGATGTGCCACATTTGTGCTCAAGTTAAAGCTGAACATCAGAAACCGTACGGATCGTTGAAACAGTTGGAAATACCTGAGTGGAAATGGGATCACATAACGATGGATTTTGTAACGAAACTGCCACGAACACAGAAAGGACATGATATGATTTGGGTTATTGTCGACAGATTGACTAAGAGTGCACACTTCTTGGCTACAGCTGAAACTGCTTCTTTAAGCAAATTGGCTCAACTGTATGTAGATGAGATAGTGTCTAGACATGGGGTGCCTCTATCTATTGTTTCAGACAGAGACTCGAGGTTTGTATCTAACTTCTGGAACAGATTACAACAGGAATTGGGATCCAGGGTAAATTTGAGTACGGCATATCACCCGCAAACAGATGGTCAGTCAGAGAGAACTATCCAGACTTTGGAAGATATGCTTCAGGCTTGCGTGTTAGAATTCGGAGGATCATGGGATTCACATCTGCCTTTGGTGGAATTTGCTTATAACAATTCTTATCATAGTAGTATTGGTATGCCTCCGTATGAGATGCTGTATGGTCGACCTTGCAAACTCCTACTTGTTGGTTAGAAGCTGGGGAAAAGCAATTTGCAGGACCGGAAATAGTACAGATGACAGCTGATAAGGTTACTATTGCTCGGGAAAAGTTAAAAGCTGCTAGGGATAGACAGAAAATGTATGCTGATCCGCGACGTCGACCGGTATCGTTTGTCGAGGGGGAAATGGTTTACTTGAAAGTATCACCTTGGAAAGGTGTAATCAGATTCGGTAAACGTGGGAAGTTAGCTCCTCGTTATATTGGTCCTTTTAGAATCCGAAGAGTTGTTAATGATCAGACTGTGGTTTTAGACCTACCTGATGAGTTGGCGGGAATTCATGACACTTTTAATGTGTGTTATCTTCGCAAGTGTAATGTAGAGGATCAGACACAGGTTCTACCTATTCAGGATCTTCGGGTTGATATTAATCAGAAACTTGTAGAAGAACCAGTTGAACTGTTAGATCGAAAGGTTACAAAGTTGAGAAAGAAGCAGATATCATTGGTTTTGGTTAAATGGAAGCACAGTTTGGGATCGGATTTAACTTGGGAGACTGAAGCAGATATGCGTAATCGTTACCCTTCTCTGTTTGAGAGCGATGAGATTCCGAGGACGGAATCTTCTTAAGGGGGGGAGATTTGTAACACCCACTTTCCCGACTTAGATTAATTAAGGTAATTAATCAAACTTAAGTTGAAATTTAAGTTTATTATGTGGTTTAATTCTTTTGTGATTTAATTATTTAATTTGTGAATTAAATGATTATATGTTAATTAATTAAATAATGGTTAGTGGGGCGGTGGGTTTTGAGGTGGCCGAGAATGAGGGTGATTAGTCACCACCCTATTTCCCCTAGATTGCCACCAACCTCTTTGTTATGTGGGTTAACCGATTAAAGAGAGGGATAGTCATTACCACTCTCATTTACATGCAAATGTGTAAAACTTGAATGTGTGTGTGCTCTCGGTTGAAGAAGAAGAAGGAAATCCGATTTTGATCTTCTAATCTTGATTGATATCTCTAGTGTTCAAAGCATCACAAGGTTAGATTAATTGAACTTTATGTGTTAATTGTTATTTGAATTCGGTTTTAGGATTTGCATGCTATTTTCGAGTAAACATGATGAACTCATGAAGAATATATGAATGCATGTAGATTGATCATGTTTATATGATATTTCTATGTTTTATAAGATTTTAGAACATGCATGCTTAAATCGATATTAATTATGAAATAAAGTGGAAGTTTGGATGAATTTATGATCTGATCGGATTTGGAGGATGAAACAATCGGAATTTGATTGAAATCCGAATCTTATGGGCTGAATCGCATGGACTGTTTAGGAATCGAACTGCATTGAACCTTTATACTTAGAAATGCCTTTGCTGGATTTAAATCGCATTGCCCTTACTGGAATCGAATCACATTGAGCTTAATCGCATATGATTTGATAAGTATGAAAATTGGATCGCATTTGATTGCTTTGAACTTGATAGAATTTCCCTAACATTTTGGATTGCATTCGATTGGATTTTAAGAATTGAATTCGCATGGAAGTTGAATCGCGTTGGAATCACATGGAAATCCTAATCGCATGGAATTATATTGAACTGATTAGCATTGGATTGATGCTTGAATCGTACATGGTAAATCGCATTGGTTAATAGCATGCGAATGAATCACATTGGATAACTTAGCCATTCCTCAATACTATTGGATTGATCGCACTGGAATTAGACTGAATCGCATTGGATTTAACTTAGAGAATTATTCGGGTTCGTGTATGAATCGCATGGAAAAGCATAGTGTAAATCGCATGCGATTCACAAGATTCAATCGCGTGCGATTCACAAGTAACCCGGATTCTACGTGGTTGATCGCATGCGATTCGCATGAATCAATCGCATACGATTCTCAAAAGGATTCGAATTTTGCAAAGGATAAATTATATAGTATATAAACATGATTTATATGCTTTGGAATTTATGTATGATGAACTTGTGTATATGTTCAGTAGTGTTCGTACATGAATTAGTTGGATAGATATGATATCTATGTTTGGATCAGTATTATGATTTAAATACTGACTTGGGTTACTTCAATCTCAGGAACTGAGAAGACTCAGTGAGTTAGTCACTTGAGTGCATCAGAGTTTGTGAAGACTTTGGTGAGTGGATTTATATCTTTTGATAAACAGGATTTAATATCCTATTTGGAATGCTCTTGTTTGGATTGTATATACATGTTATTTAGAGATCAGCATGATGCTGGGCTTGTTGCTTGGGGGTGTACCGTACCAGATCTTGAGGTGCATTTGTTGTACACAAGAAGGCTGGTACTGTTATCACTGTTAGCAGGGCTATCGGTAAACCTTGGTTTTGGCCGACCTTGGTTGTAGGTGCTTGCAACACCGCCGGTTCTCTTGGGATTCATGAGCTATTTGGGTTTAGGCATGTTTGCCTTGTATTTGATTAGATATTGATTCCCTCACTTAGCTTTGTGCTAATTCCCCACTAGACTGTTTTGCAGATTAACTTGGTGAGCTTTGAAGCTTGGGACTGGGTATATGGACAGATCTCACTCTGATGTCAAAGTTTTAATTAAGAGTCTGTTTTGGTTTAACACTGTAAAAGATTTGATGTATAAAACAAGATAATCTTTTGTATCTATTATGTAATTAAGTTAATTATATGTATTTAGCTTACGCATGCGATTTAATTATATGTTTAAAAGTACAGTGTTACATATAAGATAGAATTAATATAAAAGAAAATAAATATTCAAAAAATATTCTTTAGAAAACTGATTAAAAGAACTGGCATACACAAGACATGGTAAGTAAATAAATTTTGGAATTTATAGAAATAAATTAGGATTCTCTGTGAAGAGTTTTATAGAGTAAATAACTAGCAATATGTAATATCATTAATTGATCATGTGAAAGGTACAAGACAAGTATTAAGATGGCTTTCTCTCACGAGCCAACGAAAACTTACCGTTTATAGGTTTATATTCTGTAAACCGATTTTATAATCAAATCATCTTTAATCACTTAGGTCATCTGTATGACACCTAAAGCAAAGTGTATAATAGTTGTTTGCTTTTTTAAGTAACTTACACAAATCATGAGTTACAAATCGATGATCTTTTGTAAGTGTAAAAAATATCAGATCAAATTTGATAATATCTTTTTCAACATTTTAAAACAATTTAATATAAAATCATAAATTATATTCATAAAATTTTAAAAATATTTTAGTAAAATTATTTGATTAAAACGCTTAAAAAGTGATAATTAGATATCTTGATACATCTAGTTTATTCACTAAAATCACCCAAGTATACGATTAGAATTATGACTAAAAAAACCTACTAAATCTAACCACACATTTACTGTCTATGCTATGTAGAAGCATGTGTATCAACATAACATCTAAAGCGCCCCGTTTGACTAAATGTCTGCATTTTCTCTAAGTTGCAAATGGTAGTGGTCATTCTTTGTTGATTAAACTCTTGAAGCTCTAATTCAATGGTCAAAAGTAAACATGTTTACACGTCATAATTGAATTTAATTACTTCATATATTTTTTCTTTCTCTCTGGTGGTACATTTGTACTCCTTCTAAGCCTCATTTTGGGTGTTTGGTTTAATATCTTTTTCTCCATTTTGTTATTCGTCTCTTAGAACTTTATAACATAATAATGCAATTACAAATAGAGAAAGTTCAATTTATTTGTGCAAAAAGTTAAATTTGACTAGCACTTTCTTATAGCGAATGCACAAAAGTGTATCTATTATAACAACTACAACAAAAAGTTATAACAAGGGGAATGGCATAAAACTTTTAAGGTTCTAAGAGATAGAACTTGACATAATAAAGATCCTATAAACTTAATACCGAATACAAGAACTTTGACGACGACAAAGAATTATACATAGCAAACAATGTGTAAAAGAGTGTAATCGCTAATACAAAAGATAAATTTAAACCTATTCAGTTTTAATCTGGTTTTTGCAACAACAAAAAAAAAATACTTTTTAAAGACTAGGCCTCTCTTTGGGATAAAAGCCTAAACGGGTGAGAATGTTGTGCAACATTCAAACCATGTTTTCCTATAAAGAAATGTTCAAATACTTAAATTTCAAGCTGAACCCTTTGAGAAGAAGCCTTAATCTTGAAACTAAGAGGATGTATTCGAGTGATGTAATTTCCACGAATAGTTTTGTTCGACAATATATCTATTTTCTTTTTCCTTTTTCTATTTCCTCTATTTCGTTTCTTTATTTTCAGTCAATTGATTTTTCTAGTCGTCAACATGCCATTGCAACCATAAAACAGAAGCTCTTCTCATTTAATTTTTAACCCAAGCAAAAATTCTCAATTGAGAGAAGACAAATTACGACTCTGGCCTAAATTCCTTTGCTTTGAAAACAAAATCATTTCAAGCCATCGGACCCATTGAAAGCAAACATTGAAACTATGGGTAAGAATTAACCCATTGAAAGCGAAAACTAAACAAAAGTGAAAAAAGAAGACCGAAAATCATCCCATTAAAGTATAAATCGGTTCGGTCCGCTACCAGTTCTGGGTAGACTCGGTCAAGATGACCTTTTTCTCATTTCTAATGTCTTTATATTGAGAGAAAATTCAAACACAAACAAAAAATTTAAATAAATATTCAATGGAGCCACCAATTGTTTTTGAAAGTCGATGACAAATAGCCAATGCCAATAGGACAAAAGTCTAACATGTTTCGACTGCTAAGATGCGGGAAGCTAGCCATCTCTTGCTCATATAAATGACAAACAATTAAAATCACAACTTATAAACGCCACATATATGTTTAATTTATTATTTTGATTTTTAAATATTTGTATATTAAATTCCTAATTTGGCATATTTTCTAACTGTGATAACGAATTAGAAAAGACTTTATATTGCATCTACAGTACTTTTTATTATGAATGTCACGACAAACCATAGAAGAGGACAATAATCATCATATAATTAATAAATTGGAACTAACTTAACACGTTATATAGATTTCTCTATCAAATAAGTTTATTACTAAGATATTCATATGAAATATAAGACTTAATTAATAAAGTAAAAAACAACTAAAAGACTTCTCAGTATGCGGTATATTGAAAAAATATTCTTCAAGATTACAGATTTAAGTCTTGCTATGCGATTCAAGAGTATGATTATGGTGTGTGTTTTTATTTATGTTTTGTTTTAGAAACCAATACAAACTATGGAAATCGTAAGTAAAACATGTGAAATACTATAGTAATGACAAAATATATATACGATCTATCTTTTGGGTATTAAATTTTTAGTAATGACAAAATAAATGAGTTTTTGGTGAATAATTTTTTAAAACAAATAATTGTAGTTCAAATGTTACAAAATTAATATATGATCTATTGGAACAAAAAATGAAAAAACTGGCAAGTATAATAAATGTCGATTATGGGCCCATTATAAGCCCAATCCGTGAAATAAGGGCAAACCAAAGGACTATGGACGTACCTCAGCCATAGACGTAAATCACATGTAGTGTCGGATTTAGTAAAAAATGTACAACTATCAATGCAAGAAACTCCATTGTAAAAGACAAAGCAACCGTCTTTTTCTTAACCAATATACTTACTTCACACAATTTATATATTTTATGATTTTGATCTTTTCTAGGGTTAAAATCTAAAACACGTTTTAAGTTAGACAATAGATATTTATGAAACATGATTTTTATATGAGTTAGGAGGGTTAAAATACACTTGGAGTTTATTGCTTAAGAAACTGTTGACAAATATCAAGTATTAATAAAACCTACCTACAACGTTATGTCTATTCATCCACTATTTATATTTTATAATAAGGAAATTGTGTATTCGTCACAAAGGAAAAGGAATACATTGTTTTCAAAGTAATACTACTCTAAAATAATAATATTTTTACTTGGGTGAAGCTCAGTTGAGAATGTAAATAATCATAAAAATTGGCGATTGACCATTCATTTGATTAAATCGGATGGTCTACATTTCACATTCATTTTATTCAGAACCCTATTGTGAATTACGACGATTCTGAATTGTAACAAGTAAATTACAACTGTAAGATCTAATAATCAAAATCTAGTTGATTAGTAGGATTATTTTTCACGCATTTCACCTAAAATCTCATTCCATCAATAAACTTACTCTATGCCTCCCAATCATCAATTATATATAAAAAAATTGATAACAAAGCAATTAAGATAAACATGCGTGATGCGTCTTTTTTTAAGAACCTACTCTCAGCAATAAATTATAAGAAACACATGAGTTTTTTTCCTTATGCGAACTGCGAATATCTAAAAAGTTAATAGTGAGCCTTTTTGAATTTCGCCATTTAAGGGGTGAGAAAGTCCAACACCAGTGGCATATGGGCTTATCCAAATCTTGAAATAGAACCCTTTCCTTATATATACATAGACATGCATATAAACCGACCGGATCGGTTCGGTTGTTAGGTGGAATGGTCTTTTTGTATTTTTGTAAGACCATTTGATCTTTGGAATGGTCTCAAAATCATGTTTTTCCTCGCTTCATGTCACATTTTAATTGCGTCATGCTTAAGAGTAGTACGACTTATCGGTGTATAAGTGGGTTGCTTCCTTTGTTGAATAATACGGGTGAATTCTTCATCGTTGAAGTGCTCGAACGGTAATGCTTTTCTAATCACCATTCTTGTGAAATCGGCCCGTAGTGCATCGTTGTCGTAAACAAAACACCACCTTGCGGAGTGATGTTTGCTTGGCTTGGATCCGATCTTGACCGAAGAGCCTTGCATGATTTTGAAATATGATTCCTCAACATCGTGTTTCCCTCCGGTGCAAAAAACTTTCGGCAAAGTTTACAACGCGCCCTTTTCGTGCCATTTGACATCTCACCATATTTCTTTGTTTCGATTGTGTTCGATCACCCTCACCACTTCGGGATTTCCACCAACCGAAGATTCACCCGTGTTAGTAGCCATGAAGAAAATACAAGAAATTGATATTTGAGAGAGAGTTTTGAAGATGGAATTGGGTGTGGATGATTCTAAGGCAAACCATAGGTATTTATAGAGTTTTTTGTGAAAAAATGACAAAAAAACGGCTCTAAAACGGCTATAATCCGACCTCCAACGGCTAGTTTTTTAGTAAATGGGCAGTTTATTTTAATCTGAAAAACTTTTTTTTAAACCGGTTTTTTTATCCGGTTTTTAATCCGGCCCATTATCCGGTAGGCCCATACATTCTATAACCGGTTGGATTACCCGGTTATAAAAAATCCGATCCGGTAAAAAAAACCGGTTTCCCAATATCCGGTTTTGGATAGTTTTTGCGCAATATCGGATATTCGGATTTTTCGTGCACCTCTAGTTCTTATGTGGATATATTCCAATTCAGTTTAAACATTTTCAATTTTGTATTCTAAGTTTTAATTTGTATTTTAAGTTCTGTTCAATTTAGACATTCCCAATTTAACAAGTTTGAATATTTTCAGTTCAGTTTATACATATATTGTATATATACGTATGAACTATGAAGTAGGAAGGCATGAATTTATATTCTTTCTTTTCCTTTTTTTTCTTTAGTAAATGGCTACTTACATTTATTTTGATACAACATTAATATCAGTTTGATGTAAATGACAAATTAATTTGTCTACCTACATCTTCATTAGAATCAAATTATTCAGCATATAAGCTGTATACATTAGAATATTAGTTTTCGGGTTGATTAGTATCATACTCCATATATCTAAATATAATTAAAGTTATAAAAGATAAATACATAAGATATATATTTACAAAGTCAATCTTGACTTTATAAAGAAAAAATACTTAATTTGAACAATTTGCAGCCTTATAAGATATATAATTACAAAGTCAATCTTGACTTTAAAAGGAGAAAATATAAATTTGAACAATTTGCAGCCTTTTTTTGTTTATCGAATAAGTTCTTATTCTTAATACATGATTTAGTGAGGTTCTATAAATATGTTTAGATACAAGCATAAACTTTCCAGAATCTTTGATCCTTAAGAGTTCTTGCAATCTACTTTTAATATATTTCTTTTTCAAAAATTAATATGGAAATCAATTTAATCTAGTACATTACATACTGTTGTCAATTTATTTGAGAAGCGCGTTCGTATCAATTTCCATTCGTCGATTGGATTTTGATAATACCAAAAGTATACTTTTGTTTTGCAAATTTTTTTTATCTTAAAGCGCAACGTTTCCTAACATTTACCGGTATATATAAGTTAGATATTTTTGAAAAATATATGCGTCACCGTGTGAATCGATTAAATATTCAAATGTAAATGAATTCAGTAAGTACATATCCATTCATCGGACATGTACAGGTCGATTTTGAGCTTTACACATACGTATAACGGGACGGTTCAAATGAGAACTTCGAAAACCAATCTTAGCCTTTAATTAAACTTAATCATTGACTAATATTTTTTGGCGGCTCATTAAAGCTTCATTAATGAATCATTAAAAGATCATTAATGACGCATTAATGAAGGTTATTTCAGGAAAATCAAGACTCGCAAATTATGTCGGCTCATCCGGACGCAATTGACGGTTGGGTAAATATTTAAATTACCAAAATACCCCTATTAATGAGTCATTAATTGCGTTAAAAATAGTTCTTGTACGAAAAACAATTTTTGTTGAAACTTTTGCATATATATATATATATAGGGGAGGGTTCATGCGAGAACCGCGAGAACCGTTTATGGCCTTTGATCTTGAATAATTAAGGGCTAAGATTAAAAGTGGCAAACATGTAATTAAATAAAACATAGCCCCCATTTTTAATTTCCTAATATCCTGGAGGGGTATTATAGGTAAATTGTCTAAATTAAAGGGGGGACCACTTCCCCCCACTTCTTAAAGCTAAAATATCTATTAAACGGAACGGTATTAAAATACGAAAATTATACCAAATTAACGAGAAAATTATGCTCTTTAATTTGACACCGATATTGCTATACTTTTTCGACAAAAAAATTTCAATTTTGGTGGGGTTTTTTTCTAGCACATACAGCAAAATCGCTTATACACCATGCATATATGCATATAGACCTTGCATATATGCATATGCACCGTGCATATATGCATATGCACATATGCATGATGTATATGTGAACCACATACACATGCACCTGTTCTTACTACTGGGTTTTGTAGATCTTAATACATACATGCAAATAAGTGAACATATGTCAAGGACAAATAATCAAATTAATAAATAATAATGTCAATAATAGTACTACCTAATACCAATAACATAATTACATAAGCAAATTGAATGTTGCGCTAAAAGTGGTGGTTTGAATGCATCGCCGAAAATATGTAAAAAGTTGTGATTAATAAATAGAAATTGAAATAAAAGAAAAAAAAAGTAATACAAAAAAATAATATTTGTTGTCTATAAAAAATAATTAGAAAAAAAACCATACTAAAAGAAACGCTATATTAATTGGAAACTAATAAATCGCTACTTACCTTCTAAGACTAAAACAACGTGCCGTCGATCGTGAAGAAACAAAAGCCGGCGCTGTCACATAAACAATTTTATATATTGTCATTTTTGCCCTTATTAATTTAATTTAATTAATTAAGACAACTTATTAATTGATTGGTCCACAATGGTTCTCGTGGTTCTCGCATCTCGCATTAACAACGGTTCTCGCATAAACTTTTCTCTCTCTCTCTCTCTCTCTCTCTCTCTCTCTATATATATATATATATATATATATATATATATATATATATATAAATTGCATCCATATAGAACCCCCTCTTAAACAAAGAACCCAATGAACTTACTACAATCGTTGATCTCATTTATACTGATAGGGGTATGATCGTATTTTCTCCACGAAGCACAGTAATAACGGAAACAATTTGTTCCCATTTCTATCGTCGTTCGTCCGTATCTCCTTCATGCTTCACACGATTTGATCAATTGTTCAGACGTTATCAATTTTGATTTTGTTCAAGATTTACATTCAATATTCAGATCAATTTGATTAATATTTTGCAATATAATCCAGATCAATTGTCACATTTCTGTTTTTTTTTTGCATGTTCGTATGTCTGAGGCTATCCAATCAATGGGCGATTGTCACGACGATTACGATGGTAATGGTTTTGGTTTCAATTGTCGATGCTTTACTGCTTATGAAATGTACTATTTTTGCCAATTATCGATGTATTTGATCATGTTTTTCTTCATGATTTTGTACGACTTTGTTTTTTGATCGACTGTGATTGGTTCATTGATTGAATATAGCTGCAATATTGTTCTGATATGTGTATTTCAAAGGTGTATCATTGTTAGAGTTAAAGCATTTTGCATGTTGTTATTTTTTGCATGTACATATAACTCTGTTCTTGGCTGATATATCTTTTGTTTTGCATTTTGACATATCGTTTTCTTTTATATGATGTGGCTTTTGTGTTATAATATTTGCATTTTGTTTTTTTTTTTTGTTCTTATATGTGTATTTCAAAGGTGTATCACTGTTAGAGTTAAAGCAATTTGCATGTTGTTATTTTTTGCATGTACATATAACTCTGTTCTTGGCTTATATATCTTTTGTTTGCATTTTGACATATCGTTTTCTTTTATATGATGTGGCTTTTGTGTTATAATATTTGCATTTTGTTTTTTTTAGATCTTGGTAATGTTCCTGCGTCTTTTCAAATTGGAATAGAGAAATCAAATGCTATTGGAGATAGGTATTGGACACCTAATGTTGATGATGTTAATACTCCTTTTGTAAATCAGACTTTTGATACATTATCTCAAGCATGGGCATTCTATAAGGAATATGCAAAGCTTGGTGGTTTTGAACCGATCAAATCTACTTCGAAGCCACCTGCTGGGAGGTCCAAAAATGTTGTTGGGCTTGTCAAAATTAAGATGTTTACATGTGCTAAAGCAGGCAAAAAGCCTAAAAACGAATCCCCTAGTGTTGGTTTGAATTGTTTGCATTCTGATAATACAACTGCTTCTGTTGCTGTTAATACTGATTCAACTGAGGCTGCTGATGCCACTAAAAAGACCAAAAAGAGAAGAAGGCAGTCTTCTAAGAAGTGTGATTGTCTTGCCCGGATCAGATTGTCGGTTACTCCTGACAATAAGTATCGTATATATCATTTTAAGGAAGAGCATAATCATCTGTTGGTTCATCCAGAGTATATGAAACACCTAAATGCCTTCCGCAAAGTGAGTTTTTCTAAAAAAACTCCTCCTACATAACCTGAATGACGCTAGTGTTGGGTCTTCTGCTGGGCATAGAATTTTGTCAAAAGTTGTTGGTTCAGAAGATATAGGTTTTACAAAGACAGATGCCAAGAATTACAAAAGGGATATTTTGTCTTTCATTGGTGATTATGACTGTCAGATTGTTGTTGACTTGTTGAACAAAAAGAAAGCATCTATTTCTGATTTTTCGTTTGAGTACTTCGTTGACTCTGATAAAGCACTTGCTGGTTTGTTTTGGGCTGATGAAGACGCGAAGCGGAATTATCATGCTTTTGGTGATGTTGTTTCGTTTGATGCTACATACCGTACCAACAAGTATTTTCTCATCTTTATTATGGCCCACTGTCTTTTTTAATATATAATTTTTTATGGTTTTTGGTGTTGTGTTGATCTATAATATATATTTTCAGATTATTAAAATCTTATACCCGTTTCTGTAGGTACTATATGGTGTTTATCCCTTTTACCGGTGTCGATAATCACAAGAAATGTGTTACGTTCGGTGCTGGTATGTTGAGCAAAGAAAACGTTGATTCGTACAAATGGTTATTAAATGCGTTTTCAAAAGCATTCCCACAGCATCCTCGGATGATATTAACAGACCAAGATCCTGCCATGAAAATCGCTATTGATTCCGTATTTCCATTATCAAAGCATCGATTATGTATGTGGCATATTATGGAAAAAGTTACTACCAAGGTAATCATTTTTTTTGCCTATTTTTGCATTTTGCATTATGTATGTGGCATTTTTTTTGACATTTTTGTGACCATTATGTTTTTTTTTGCATTTTGCATTTTGCATTTTGTAGTTTGCATTTTGTATTTTGCATTTTGCAGTTTGCATTTTGCATCTAGCATTTTTGTATTATTCATTCTGTATTTTGATTTTGTATATAGGTTGCTTTATCTGTCTGCAACAATGGTTTCAAAGTGAAACTAAGCAAAATTGTTTGGACTGACAAGCTTGAACCTGAGGTTTTTGATTATTTATGGGATTCTTTAATTCAAGAGTTTGAGTTGGAAGATAATAGATGGTTATCTGATATGTTTGGATTAAGGAAGTTTTGGATCCCAGCATATTTTCGTAACTAGGAGTTGTCTGGTTTGATGCGTACATCGTCTAGATCAGAGTCGGAGAATCATATGTTTAACCAGTTGATGCGTTCAAGCAATACGCTTGTTGAGTTTTTAACTCATTTTGATACCGCGATGCACGAGCAAAGGTTTGTTCAGTCCAAAAACGACCATGAGAGTTTATATACCACGCCTAAGTTTAGACACGATTGGCCTTTGGAGGAGGACGCATATAGGATATTTACTAAAGCTGTTTTTAGTGACATTTCTAGGGAAATTGGTTGTTCTATCAAGAAATGTATGTCTTTTTCCTTTTCAGAGTTTGAAAATCAAAAAATATTTAAGATTAAAGACTCAGGTGTTTTGTCTATGGAAGTGGATGAATCGATTAATAGAGACAAGGAGCCAAAGAAATTTGATGAATATTTTCCAAAAGATAGTGAGGTAATTTCTCCATGTTCATTAGTTATTTTATTTATTTTCTAGTTATTTTGTTTGCATTTAGAGTTTTGACAGTTTGCATTTTTTGCACTTTGCAGTTTGATGAATATTTTTTGCATTTTGACAGTTTGCATTTTTTTGAGCAGGTTATCTTTATTCCTTCTTATGAGGTTATTACGTGTTCATGCAAAAGATTTGAAAGATTCGGGCTTTTGTGAAGACATATTTTTTATGCTCTTCGTATTTTTGATTTCAAGGAATTCCCTCGTAAATATATTTGTAAAGGATGGACCAAGAATGTAGTCTCTCTGAAGATTTTTTATAGTTCTCAAATCCGGAATGCTGCTGCTCTTGAAGATGTTGGTTTAAAAGATCTTATTCGTCGTGTATATCACCATGTTGAGAATGCGTTGGACAAGGTAATAGGTAACAACGAAAAGTTAGTTAAGTTTTTAGAAGCACAAGAGGAGTTGTGTAAGTCATTTGTCGACGGATTCACCGAAGATGATCAGATGCAAAATAAAGATTTTGTAAGTGAAATGTTGGGGGTTGTCCAGCCTGAGAATGTTGAGGTTTACAATCCATCTGGTATTCGGAATAAAGGTGGGGGTACTAGGAAGAGAATTACGAGTGCACGGGAGAGGGCTATTTCTAAACAACCAAAGACCCACAGGAAATGTAGTTATTGTGGTCTTTATGATCCTCATAACAGCCGAACTTGTCCTAAAAAACTTAAAGATGTTGAAGAAAAGGAAAAAGCTAAACGGAATGGAATTGCTAGTGATTCGGGTGTTGGACCTTCTGAGTAACAGAGTTTTGAATCTTTTTTAATTTTTAGTTTTTTTCAATAATTACATTGTGTAAACAATGACCCATTCGTGAATATTTCAGTGGTTGTTCATTATTTATGAGTAGATTTTTGCATTTAATTTACTGTGTAGTTACCATTTTAAGTAGATTTTGCTTCTACTTTTATGTGTTGTTTGCATTTTGAGTGGATTTTGCATTTTGATCTATATTGTTTGAATTTTGTGATACTGGGTAGTCGATGTCAACTTATGTAAATATAAAACTTTTTTTTTGCATTTTGTTATTTAATAAAAAAGGCGTAATTGTTTTTATTTATCATTTATCATATCAATTATATCATTTTTTTTTTCACCATTTTTTTTACGGTTTGTTTTCCCCCCTTTTTGCATTTTGTTTTCCCATTTCCCACTCTCGTTTTCTTCCATAAATAGGTCATCTATTCGATAGCCCACACACATCTACTTGGCCATTCTCAAACATTTTTTTACATCCATGGATATCCCTGTCAATTCTGAATACGAGTGCAAGAACAAGGAAAAGTTGCGTAAAATTCAGTATATGTGGAAAGAAAATGATTATCATATACTTCAGGACAAGGCAAGGCTTAGAGACACATAGAAGATGATTGCAGAAATTCGATCGAAGCTTGAAGATGTTCAAAACACTGAAAATATGATTAAGGCTGCTTCGATGATTTCTTCCCTTGAGGAGGAGCATCTTTGCAACTTTACCTCTCAAATTG
Organism: Pulicaria dysenterica; assembly: GCA_947179395.2. Taxonomy (NCBI): domain Eukaryota; kingdom Viridiplantae; phylum Streptophyta; class Magnoliopsida; order Asterales; family Asteraceae; genus Pulicaria; species Pulicaria dysenterica. Next base: position 107,661,971 of record OX359288.1, on the reverse strand, counting down.
AACATCAGAGGTCCATGCTTGCATCTGCCGAAGGGTTACGAGAACAGATTTTTAAATCAATTCAGGATCAATCTTTTTACAATAATGGGCTTGAGAAATGGTTGGATTAGGGTTTTTATTTTTTTGTTTTTTAATTTAGAGTATGTTTATGTGCTGAAGAATGTTTTAATGTAATTCAACATGTTTTTTATTTTATTTATAATGAAGTATGTTTTTGATCTATTATGTGTAATCGATCATGGTGTTTATTTTGCATTTACACTTTTTGCAGTTATGTAATCACTGTTCTGCAATTTAACGTATATAATCAATTTTTGCATTTTATATTATATTAAGCGCAGTTACAGTACAATTTAACCTATGGAAAGAAACAAACAATGATAATATGTGTAATTGAATATAGCATGAGTTGTTTCATTTTTTGCATTTGGACTTCATATTTTTTTGCATTTTGATCTTGCTTTTTCATGTTACAGTGAGTGTATGGTTAACATTTTTACAATGATTTTATTTAATTTTTTTTGTTTTTTTTGCATTTTGCATTTTGCTAATGCCAACAAATAAGGTATTTCCAATATACAGCAAAACAAAATGAAAAGATCATCATATTTTTTGAATTTTACAGCACATTTTGCATTTTGATAATGCTAACAAATCCCGTATTTCCAATATACAGCAAAACAAAATGAATAGATCATCATATTTTTTGAATTTATCAGCACATTTTGTATTTTGCTAATGCCAACAAATAAGGTATTTACAATATACAACACATTTTGCATTTTGCATTCTTTGCATTAACAACTAAAACATAATTCAGAACAATGTTCACCATATTTTCTTAGAATAAAGTTGTTTTAAACCAGCAACTAAAACATGCAAAAAACAATTGTTCCAACCAACAAACTTGTGTGTTTCCAGAACCCAATGTTTTAAACCAACTAACTAAGTCATGTTATGTTTTTTGAAACCAACAACTTTTAGGACTATGTCTCTTTTCTCGTATCTGCTTCAAAGTGCAAAATATTTTGTTCTTCGACATGTAGCTTTTTGTATAATTCCACCTCTTTTAGGACTATGTCTCTTTTCTCGTTCGTGTCCGACAGCAAAATCTTTGCAGCATATTTCTCCCTCAGCCTTAAGATTTGTTCTGATTGATCAAAGCGTTCCATCTTGAACCCTGCTTTCCATCCTTTTGTCACTCCAAAAAAGTCTCCATGTGTCTCATAATGAAAACCCCACAATCTATGTAATTCTCTCTTGTTTTCCAAGACACATTCACTAGTTTTGGGTCATTCTTGAACAGCTTCATGTTGATTTGAATCTTTTTCTTTGCTATGAATATCTCCATACTCCTTTTCTGTACCATTTAAAATATACGCAAATTGGTTTAATGTTTTTCAAGTACATTGAAACTGTTAGAATTTAATGGAACTGAATTGTTACCACAATATTATATATATCTTCATATCTGAACTTTGAGTCTCGTGGCCTTGCTATGTTGTCTATTATATGTGCAAGTCCCTTCTTGATATCAAATACGAAGACAAAGTAGTGGCTACCATCGATGATAGGGATAAACACCTGTAAATTTGCAATCAGTAAATTTTTTTGTTTTTTTGCATTTTGCATTTTACTACTTTTTGCATTTTGCATTTTACTACTTTTTGCATTTACATACCAATTCCACCTCTTGAAGTTTGTATGGGCTTGTTGACAAGCATCCATCCATCATGGTCTCAAACACAGGATACCTTCTTTGGGTCTCTGCCTCTATCACTTTTTCCAAGTCCTCCTCGCTTAACTTGTGTTTTTCAGTGTTCTCATTCCCAAATGTTGTCTAATTTATCATACAGTTTGCATGTTATTAGTTAAAAGAGAACGAATATTTTTTACAGTTTGCCTGTTATTAGTTAGATTTTGTCTATTTTAATTATAAAGTTTGCATGTTATTAATTAAAAAATTAGGAATATACAAAGGTTATGAAGCAAATTTTTGCATTTTAAATAGTACCTTCTGAGTTACGAAGCAGAATAATCGTCTTGGCGATGTTGAGTCTTTGTATCTCTCTTCGTTGTTGAGTACAACTGCCCATGAATCCACCAAGGAATGATGCACGTGAGATTCTGGAATTATAGTTTCTGCCAATGCCTTTGTTAATCCCACACCCAGTCGCTTCAAAAATACTATGTCCCTGTATAACAGATATTTTGTGAGATTTAAAAAAAATAATAATAATAATAATTAAACAAATAGTTTTTAATATTAGCTTACATTGGATCCCCTGTTGCTGAAAACAGCCAGCATGTTACCTCAAGCTCATCCTTAGAAGTAATTGCATTTATCTCTACTTTTCTATTTTTGTATGGAGACAACAATGCAGCGGATGGTTTTACCTTTCGTTTTTCTTTGTTGTCACATCTCTTTGCAAAATTCTCTTCATACCCAAGAACAAGATTACTCAGCCCTGCTTTCTCTCTCATTTTGTCGTATTTTAACAATATTGCATCAATAGTAGTAGCGATTGGTTCATCTTCTTCCACCTGCACATTGCTAGGTCCTTCTACAGTTGTTTCACCTCTTTCCACTTCAACTTTATCAATCACTTCTGCAGCTGTTTCATCCCTCTCCACTTCCACATCACCCGTTCCTTCTACAACTGCAGCAGCTTGTTGTTTTTCTATTTGCACTGATTCATTTAGAAATGGTATTGATTTGATCACATTGCACATCATGTTTGCAATGTTTTGGAAATCAACTGGATCCTCATGCACATCATCTTTTTCTCGTTCCTGTGTTTGTGTCAATCCAAGACTGAATGAGGGAAAGTTATTCAACTTTCTACGCTTCCCTGGACTCTCCTCATAGTAGGTATTTTTGCATGAAGCCTCTTTTCCTTCCTTCCTCAAAATCATATGCGAGTCAACTATCTTGTCAACCATGTCCAGAAACGATGTGCTCTCTATTATTTGTGTAGCTGTTGGAGTTATATCTGACACGCTGGCAATCTTTCTGTTTGGTGTATGAAAATCCTGCTCATCTCCTACAAATTTTGCTCCAGATCTTTTCATTTCATATTCCTTCTCCAAATGTTGCATGAGTTTTTCAGAAACTTCCTTAATCACACTTTCTTTAACCTCTTCAATCATCGATTCCATTTCCTCATTCTTATGGACACGTGTCAGCACCCTTATGAATAAAACACATTGTGATGACACGTGAAAAATAAAGATAGAGTTATTAAAGCCAAAAATAAAACACATTGTGATGATCACCTAATTTGGTAGTTCAAACGATTTTTGGATGACAAGAAAATTGAACTTGTCATGTACAAAGAAAAGATTGAGTTATTAAAGCCAAAAATGGAGGAAAAATAAAGTTTTTTGAAGAATTTTAGATGTGTACAAAAGAAAAAAAACCTTAAGTACCATATTGGAACAATATAACAAGATTCCTACCTTATCCCGACTCTTGAAAATAAGTTTAAAATCATGGATTACCGGCTAAGCCGGTTACGGGTTAAAAAATGGGCATATTAGCACGTTTCTTACAAGTTTAATGTTCATATGAGTAAAAAAAATACTTTAAGTACCATATTGGAACACTGAGACAAGTTTCATGCTATTATGCAACTTTAACCCTTGTTTTAAAAGGGGCTAGCGGAAGGAAAAAAGGCATTTACGGGTCAAACTTCATGGGGCGGTGGTTTTCAAAGGTGGTGGCATCTACCGATTACAAGCGGGAAGGAGAATTTTTTTTATAGATTTCCTAGATTACCCCTTATCTATATATGCCAAGTGTCAATACGAGGATCCATCTCTCCCATCTCTCCTTAACTCACATCTCTTTTGATCTCAATTCTATATAGATATATAAGAGAATTCATGCGAAAAGTGTTTTATTTGTAAAAAGAGCGAGAAACAATTTCAGCCATTGATTGGCTTTTTATCAATCATAATTAATAATTTTATTTAATTCAAAAGAGTAAATTAATAAACATAAATATTTTCTCTCTCATCTCTCTAATTAATTTCTTCTCTTTCCAATATATTAATATTTCTCTATCATAATTTTCTCTCCTAAATTTTAATAATCAATAAAAACCGATTTATAGTAAATTTATTAGTTAGACGGTGTACACTATTGAACACAACTACATGTTTACTAGTTTTTAATCATCAATGTTATGTTCACTGTTGAACTCAAAGACAAATTGTTTTAACTATTTAAGAGAAAAAACAAACAATTTCGTGGTCACCATTAAACACTTGATATCAATTGTAGAAAGTGCATACACATTAAGTATACAAGTCAAAGACAAATTGGTTTCACCATTTTAAAAAATTATTGTGTTCACCTTTTACTAGTTTTTCATCATTGCTATGTTCAATATTGAATATTGTCAAAAATATACGAGTTTCTAATGAATTTTATAATATTCAATACTCAACACAACGAGTTTTTCGTAATTACTATTTTAAGCACGTATCATATACTTGTTCACCAATGAATTTAACCAATAAATACATAGTTTTTTTACCAATGAATCTACAAAATTTTATACTTATTCCCTAATTAACCATATAAATCTAAAAATTTATGTATATGTGAACAACCATAGATGATTAATATACATATAAATCTAAACCCTAACACTTTTGGCTTGAACATACTTATTACTAAAAATAAAAAAAAATATTAACCAATACCCAATTGCATGTTATAGAAGAAAAATATACAACATTGAATACAAGAAAAAAATCACAATAATGAAAAGAAATATTGTTGAATACAGGAGAATTAAAGGACTATTAACCAATAGAATCAAAATGTAACAAATATTAAAGACCATCTGGAAATAACCCAAACTGAAAATGAAAAACTTTTTGTTCAACTAGATCCTAAATCAGCCACTTCCGCTGACCACAAAAAGAAAAAGAAATTCCTTAGAATCTGTAACGGTGTGAACGAATTTCACGAGTGTCAGCATCGGGAGATTGGTGCTTCTGTTGACGGTACTCCGGGTAGGATTGGTTTTTGCTTTTCAATGAACAGCGGGTCACGACTTGTCACGATTAATGAGACGATCTTCTGTTGAAGGTTTTAGGAAGAGGAATAGCCGGCGACCATTTAATGGGGCGGTGGAGGTGCTTGTCGGTGCTGCGCTTCAGATCAGTTCTTGGATCTAAATCTCATTGTTGGTGGTGCTTGCATTCATCGGCGGCAAAGGTGTATCATTGGTGAGGTATATGTAAGGAACAGCGTAAACTATTTTTATAGTAACACTAGGTTTCAAGCCCGTGTAAACACGGGTCTGTATTCATAATATTGTGTAAATGTCTTTAGAGCTTTATCGTTTTTAAAAGAGGATTTGTGTAAAATAAAATATACTATATACCCTAAATACAGACATTTGTAATTGAATACTTTTGCTTAGAAGTATGTATTTTATTCATTGAAATATTCAAAAGATATGAAGTATCCTTATGTAAATATCATGCACTCCCATAGAAATACAGTAAAAGTTATTAACTTGAAAGTAATTATACCACAGAAAATATCCCAAAGGAGCTAATGTTTGCTTTGTACGGTGATGATTCTAGTTCATTTGGAGGTTTTTACAAAAGGAGATCAACTAAATAAAAACAGAAAATTGACTTTCACAACCCTTCAAAACTTCATTTTGCCCTTTTTTAATTAACTTGCCAAAGCATTCTCTCATTTCCAATCTTCAGTGAGTAGCACCTTTCAACACAGAAACACCATAACCAATAATATGACAGCAGGATACTTGAATAGTCAACTTCTAAGGCTACTTGAACAATGAACATCACCTCCATCCAAAACATTGCAACCAGCAGCAACTTTTGCTTACCACCACCAGCTCAATTTTGATCAATTAAAAAAATTAATAATACCCTTCCACCAAAACACATCATCATTTTTGCCATCCATTAACAATAACTAATAAGCCATATCAAATAGCACCCATTTTGGCGGCCAACAAACATGAGTTCCATTTGCATTTTAAAAACAACAAAATTCATTTTACTATCCATGCTGAACAGTAAAATAGCACCAAAATTGCAAATAAAAACATTCCTTATCCCAATTGACTATTGCTACTCATTTGCATTTTACACCTCTTTAGTACCAATTGCATTCTGAAGCTTCCAAACACCAACCAATTCTTCCAGTTACTGTTCTGCATCCACAGTAACCACAACCAGCAGTCATCGAAAAATAATAACAGAACCACCAAATCGATTATCATTTCCTCATTCACAAAACAGCTTACAACTATATTCACATACCCTGAATAGTAATCCCACTCCACAAACTGCATCAAAATCAATGAATACCAAAATTCTACCTTCAATAGCCATAACTTCAATGTCTCGACTTCAGAAAATATCCAATTAATAAAACAGTACCCAAAACTACCAAATACCAATAAATCAGTACTTGAACCATAAATAGACTACCTTTCTACGATCCCTTAAAAAAATCATAGATTAATAATGACACATGAAGCCCCAACAGATAAAGTACCAATCTGATTTTCAACTGCAAATCAAAAACCCAACAGTATTGCATGAACCATAACAAATACCAACAGCTACTCTTGGGTTTAACCTTCAAAAAACCAATAATCTTCAGCCATTTACTCTCCATCAACAACCCATTAACCAGCTCCCCTGTTGAGTGATATCACCTCAAACCAAAACCAACAAATCCCATCTGTAATTGCAACTTATAAAACCAGATAATCAAAATATTGTTAGTGCTAGAACCCACTTTACCTATTTTATGTACATCAAAACTCAACTTCCTATTAAACCACACCCAATTTGCAAATTGTAAGTAATAATCTTCATTTGTACCCGCAAACAGGTAACACCAACACCAATAGTAACACTAAAATACCCTTTTGAGGTTTAGATCAACCACCAAATTGACTATGTCAGTCATGAATGTTCCATTAGAACATCGAATCAGTAGTTGTATACTTGTATATCATCATATTCAACACCAGACTTTAAATTAACTATCCAAACAACTCTTAACTGTAAAAACAACAACACCTCTAAACTCAAACCAGAACCAACTTACCCTATTACTGTTCTGCTTGAACAGTAACTCCCTGACCATCTTCCCATTCTAAACTTCCATATTCATTTTCAAGTTGCCATCTCTCATTACCCATAGACAGTAACACATACACCACCATTTTAGAATCTTAACCCCACAATTGTTTGCTATTGAACATAGATCCAAATGACCACACCAATTTCATTGATTTATAAAATACACAGCAACTTAGTACATTGTTCCATTCAATACATGACTGCCCATATGACTGCATTTTTAGTTGCATATCATATAATCCTAGCTGCCAGTTAACCCCAAAAATTCCAGCCCAACCCAACAAAATCTGAAGCTTGAAAGAAGGGTCTATTTTCAACAGCAAAAGAATAGAAAACATACTGTTAATGTGTTCTGCCTTATATCTCCTGGTTTAATAAACAAAGTGCAATAGTCCTGCACACACAGAAAGAAATCCCACATCCTAAGCTAAGAGCATGATCATATTTACCAAGTAGTTATCAAATCACCTGTAACAACAAAACTGTTTTTTATTCACGGATAGACTATAGTGTTAATATAGTTAATTAAATAAGTGAGTTCTAAAGATGATAATCATAAAAGTGTAAGAGAAGTGCCAATTATCCCTCCGCTTTTTCTAACGTCATTTGAAAATAGTATATTTGTTTGATCATCCAACTTCATCCATACCGCTGCATATACAGACTTCTCTTTTGCTTTCACACTACATTTATTGCCAATTGAGATGCAACCAAGGAAGCATCATCCATAAAACTCATTAAAGAAGACACCATATAGATTAATAGTTAACAAAGTGCACAGATTTAACAATCTGTTTGTTTTTCTTCTCCAAACTACAATACCTAATGTAAATTCAATGAAAAACCAAGAATGATTATGGAAGTAACAATCTGCATGTTTGTTTTTTTCTTCAAACTACAATACATTTATAGAGATGCACATAAAAAGCAACTAACTGATAAGAATGCAAGAATGTCTCAAGCTATACAAAAGCAGCCTAAAACAGTAGTTTTATTAAGCCTGATTACACACATAATATCTATATATAAACCAATCAAGAGATGTGGTTAAAATTGATCATAATGGAATAAGACTCCAACTTTCTTTTACCGCGATTTTTTGTTGACCATTCAATCAAGCCTTATTAGCCCACTTGAGATCAAAGTGTGCATTTACCAATATCATCCTCATCGTGTACCATCACCAATCACCTCCTGTTGTTTCCTACAAATTACAAGAACACCAATCACAAGAAGATCGGAGAACATAATAGTAAAATTAATTATGGTAGATACATTTGACGAACATGTGGTGGCCAAAATTTACAGTGATTTGGTTATGTAAAAAAATTAAAACATTTTGTAATCACATGGCCTTATGCCAAAATGTCAAAAGCCAGCCAAGAATCATGGAATAAACTTGATGGAAAAAAGAATAATAGAGTTAAAATGGGGCTAAATTAACTCACCTTACATGCCTCAGTTCATCTGGTCCATTGAACCAAAAACGATATCCTGATTGGAGTACTTCGTAGCTCCTCGGCACACCTTCGCAGGAAAGCATCCAGGGGGCATCGTGTAGTTTTCTAAAACTCAAATCCATCTGGCGCTAAAAAAAGCATATGGTTTCAAATACAACTCAACTAAGCAAAACCTTGATCAAACCACCTCATTCAACGAACGCAAGTACCCAACTGAAAACCAAATTCTTAACGCAAATAAAAAGAAAGTATATACTGAATCACTACATATTAACATCAATTTACTTATACCCATATAATACTTACATTGAAACTTGAGCCATCACTGTGACTAATTTGTTACCGGCATCGCTAGCCATTGCTGCTTATATAGACGATTAGAGGCTAAAGATGGGAAAATAATGTAATTTCTCCTCCGTAATAGCTAAAACGGAGGTGGGCAGATCGAAACACCACAACCTGTCATTAATTGACGATTGCAAACTCTGTTAAAAAAACTGACGATTGCAAACAAACAGTGCCCTGGATCCAAGAAAGAAACGAATTGAAATATTTTTACCCCCTTCGAATTAGCTGTTAGGAAAGAAAGAGAAACCAAACGTGCGTCATCCATTAAGCATACGTTTCTGGAGTTTGAGGAAGTAACCGATAGAAAGACATTAAGGAAGAAGGATTGAAACAGACTCAAGTACGTTACGGATTATGAAGAAGCAATTGGGTTTAATATAAGAGCCCAATTTAAAATGCCTTTATAAGCCCAGTTTTCTAATTGCTTGACACGTCACTTTGCAACCATGTTTAATTGAGCTGGATTTAAAATTTAGAAATCAATCACAAGTGCCACATAGGATTTCATACTTCTTAAGTTAGTAAAGATATAGATAATTAGTGACTCATTAATAGAGGTATTTAGGTCATTTATATATTTTACAAACCGTGAGTTACGTCTTGGGGGACCGTCATTAATGTGCAAGTCTTGATTTATCTAAAATACCTCTCATAAATGTGTTATTAACGAGCCATTAATGAGTCAAATGATATTCGACTAGCATTTCGTGGAAATCATAGTTGGCAGTGGCCTTTTTGCTTTGACCAGGCCTCATTAGCCGTCAAAAGTATTAGCTATTGATTAATTTCAATGAAGGGCTAAAACTAGTTTTCTCATCTCTCATTGATTTCTTTTTGAGCTTGTGGTTTAAATTTAATCATAATTAATATATTTATTTAATTAAAAAAGGTAATTAGTAAACAAAAAATTTTCTCTCTCCTCTCTTAAATTCATTTTTCTCTCTAATTGATTTTTTCTAGGTTTTGAAAATATAGTTTTACTTTATTATTAATATGGTCATTACTGAACACAACTACGAATTACAGATTTTTCGTTATGTGTACATTATTCATTAGTGATCAAATCCACACCCAACAATTATCTAAACCATTCATAAACTGTGTTCACGGGTGAACACATAATACAACTGTTTTTTCATCACACTTAAGATGCTCTTTTCTATTTTTAAACTGTGTTCACGGGTGAACACATAATACAACTAATGTTTAAAATATTGGACCTGATTTATATAAAGATGCGATTTTTGTTTACATATACATATGGCTTGTTGATGAACTAACCCGGCTTGCTGTTGAGCTCACTAGTTAGTAAACGGAACTAACACAGATCCACTGGTGAAGTAGTAACAAACCATTATGTTATTGTTAAAAAAGATAGCTTTGCTATTGGCACAGAGATATATATTCAATGTTGAACCACCAAACGAAAGACAAAAACTTTAACAAATCAAACAAAGAAGAAGCTAAGATCTATGTATTCCTCACATGCACCATGTCACACTTGATCCCCCCCCCCCCCCCCCCACGCTCTATATCTGTGAAATCCACATATCAAATCAACGGCTAAGATTGGTTCTCGCAGTACCCACAGTAAAATCTTTTCTTATATATACACGTGTGTGTCTGTGAGTGTTTTTTCACGCCTTCACTTGTACATTTCGGAAGATTTTTATTTCACTATTTGATCAATAAGACAATAATGTCAACATCTAAAGGACAGTTTGTTTCTAACGTAAGATAATTCAAGCAAGTGCTCAATGATCAAACACTTTCTTTTTTCAAATCATAAGTTTAATCAAATCTAAAGTCCTGTTTTCATATAATTAACATGAAAGCACAGGTTGACTTGAGATTATATAATGGCTATGGCAGGTCGATCAATCATGCATAGCCAGCATGCTCTATGTATATCTAACATGCTTTTACCCATTTAGTTCTTACGTACAAATAGATCAAGAATATAATTAATATATATTAGTTACAAAACTAGCTAGTGGCCAATGAGCATCTTGGTTGTGTTTTCAATTACCCTACGATCGAGGAGATATCACGAGTAGATCATATCACTAACCAATGTCTGTACAAGATCTACATTATTATCAAAGACAATTTAAAGGCACTTCAGGCTCATCAAATGGACCAACAACTCATTGCCATTATTGATATAATACAAGAAGCTAGCATTTTAAGTAATTTGAATTATACTTTCATTTTACTCCCATGATAGGACGGAGGTACAAGTAATGTGTTTATTTTTTTATATGATGTCACTTTTAAACCAACTTTAAAAAAGAAGAATGAGGTTATCAATAACATATAAACTTTTAACAAATTTAAAATTAATTGAACACGTAAGATTGAAAAATAAGAAATATGTTTTCTTTCTTATATGATTAGATTTTGGTTTCCTAATTAATCAGTTAAATTTACTAGTAGTTGAATATCAACTTATTGTATTTTCTAATCTTAATTTCATACCTGAATTTAATAAAATTAAAAATTAAAAATTTATTAAAACTTCAAAGCTATACATTTTTCGTGTGACACCAAATTGTAACATCATTACTTACTCACTAGTGTTCTTGTCATTTATATATAATTAACAGTGAATTTCATCCGAGTAGACTCTTGATAATGAGAGATTTTTCTAAAGTATCCCTCATTAGTGTTCTATTAGAATTTTTAGCAATTGATTTATTTTAATCAATAACCAAGATTGGCACGCAATTTTATCACCCAAACGTACTTCTCGTTTGAACCCTCCATTGTGTGTAGGGAGGGTTCATTTCAAACCGTTTTAGTGTGAAAACCAATCTTAGTTCTTTATTAAAATAAATTAATGACTAATAATATGAATAACTCATTAATGACGTATAAATAAGGGTATCTTGGAAATATCAAGCCTCATTTTTTATGACTCATCCAATCAAACATAATTAACAATTGTTGTAGTTAATAAATAACCAAATAATCTAATCAATTCTATGAGAATCTATTATATGTTTTTTACATAATTATCTTATAGTTAAACATATTATATCAAACTAGCTTCTTTAACAGGCCTTTTCAAAGTCTTGAAAAAATCTTGAAGTTGTTGAATCTTTAATAATATATTTATCATATACAATAATTAAATTTTTAAGTTTAGAATTTAGTTAAAAGATTGATATTTATATATAAGATTATTAAACATAAAGAAAAAAACAGTAAAATTTATCATATATATATATAATATATATATTAAAAGTTAAAAAAAATTAGTAATTAAAATCTTGTTCGTTACTAAATTTTAGTTTATATATTTTCTAAACTAATTTGTGTGATATATTACATATTAAATTTAACTCAATTTATTTTTGAAAGACAAAGAATTATTTGTTAATGAACCAATATATACAAGAGGTCTCGATGACTCGAATTTGGTTTAAAATATATTGCATCAAGGTAAACTATGCATTAAAGGTTGTATTATATAACCTAAAATTTAGTCTTAATTAAGAAAATGTTTTTAAATGCTCTATATTGTAATATATATAAATAATATGAATCTCTTATTTGTGTTATTTTAAAATATTAATTTAATGTTATATATATATATACATATATATATATATATATATATATATATATATAGAGAGAGAGAGAGAGAGAGAGAGAAAGAAGTTCATGTGAGAACCATTCTTAGTGAGAGAACCGCGAGAACCAATCTTTATCGTCCAATTCCCCCTTCTTCAATGTAATTGCCCACCTATGAATTTCTCACATGCACCGTGTCACACTGTATTACCCCCACACTATCCATCCACGAACTTCCCATATTCAAGAAATGGCTAAGATTGGTTCTCATTTTTCTTGCACCAACAATGGTTCTCGAATGAACCCTCCCATATATATATATATATATATAAATTGGATCAATAAAGAACCATGTGTTAAACAAAGAACCTAAAGAACCAATCTGGATCTTTAGATCATGAATATTAATGGATGAGATTGAATGATGGTAAAAATGTAATTATTATGTATTAATTTAGGAAGAATAGGGCAAAAATGTAATCATCCCCCCTCCCAACACCCACGATTTAAAAAAAAATCCCCAAAATTTTAAATTGCCATAACTTTTTAAGTTTTGTGAATTTAATCAAAAAAATTATACCATTCTTTTAGTTTTTTTATCATCTTTCAAACAAGATCACTCTTCCTATACTTTTCTAAAAAAATTTGAAAATGATTTTTTTTTTTTTTTGCATTTTGGCGTTGTACGGGAAAAACACTTTTTTTTTTGTATTTTGGCAGCTCGTCGCTAATGAGTTGAATGTCGTCGCTAATGAGCTGAATGTCGCTAATTACCCAGCTCAAAATGCAAATTACGGATTTTGCATTTTGCATTTAGGCTTGAATGAACCCAGCTCAAAATGCAAACTACGAATTTTGCATTTAGGCTTGATTTACCCAGCTTAAAATGCAAACTACGGATTTTGCATTTAGGCTTGAATTACCCAGCTCAAAATGCAAACTACGGATTTTGCATTTTGGGCTTGAATGAACCCAGCTCAAAATGCAAACTACGGATTTTGCATTTTGAGTTTAAATGAACCCAGCTCAAAATGCAAACTTTGCATTTCAAAAAAAAAGTTTCAGAAATATATCAAGTCCGGTCTTGTTTGAAAGAGGACGAAAAACTGAAACTAATGGTATAATTTTTATGTTAAAATTGTTAAAAACGAACGAGTTATGATCATTTAAAGAAATTGGGGGGTTTTTTTTTTTAGTTTGTTGGGGGGGGATTTGCTGAAGACGCCGATTTTTCTTTTTTTTTTTATTTCTTTTTTTGCCCCTAGACTATGTGTCACATGTCATCACCAGAGAGGTTCTTTAGGTTCTTTGTTTAAGGGAGGTTCTTTGTTTAACCTTACCCTATATATATATATATATATATATATATATATATATATATATATATATATATATATATATATAGGGGAGAGTTCCATCGAGAACCAAAAAAAATGTGAGAACTGCGAGAACCGATCCCCGTCTTTTTAAAACTAAAATATCTACCAAACGACAAGAACGAATTTTAGTACTGATATGTAACATATATGTTAGTACTGATATGTAAAATATCTACCAAACATCTTTCAACAAAAAAATATTCGTTACATATATGTAACATACCTTATAGTACTGATCACATATATGTTAGTACTGATTACATATATGTAACATACCTTATAGTGCTAGAAAAAAAACACGGCAAAAACGATTTTTTTTGTTGAAAAAAATATAGCAGTATGGATGTCATATTAAAATAGCATATTTGGTATAATTTTCATAATTTAATATGTTGTCGTTTGGTAGATATGTTACGGTTTAGATCGGTTCTCGCAGTTCTCACATTTTTTTTGGTTCTCGATGGAACTTCCCTCTATATATATATATATATATATATATATATATATATATATATATATATATATATATATATATATATATATATATATATATATATATATATAGGGGAGGGTTCATGCGAGAAGTGTTTTTATTGCGAGAAGTGCGAGAAGCAATTTCAGCCATAGATTGGTTTTTGATCTTGTGGTTCACATTAATCATAATTATTAATTTTATTTAATTGAAAAGGGTACATTAGTCAACAAAAAATTTTCTCTCTCCTCTCTCAAATTAATTTTTCTTTCTCTAATTAGTTTTTTTAGTTTAGTATTTATTTTAATCTATTATTAAGGTGTTCGATACTGAACACAACATTCGATTTACAAAGTTCTCGTCATATATACAGTATTCATTAGTGATCAATTCCACGCTAATAGTTATCAAAACCGTAAACAATTTTTTAAAGATTCGAAATTTACTAGACATTTTTCATACAACAAAACCAAATTTTTCCTAAAGCAAAGAAAGTTAATTCGTGAACCCATGATATATGGAACAATGAAAAATTTAATTATAAATAATAAATGGTCATATGTTCAATCATGAACCCATTACGCACTAAGTGAAATTTTAACAGAAAAATTAAATTAAAAAACACAACCTAACCACCAAAAATAATATACACCAGTGGCCAATATCAAACATAAACAAATTTTCAAACAGAATGATTCGAATTTTATTAGACATTTTCCATACGAAAAACCAAATTTTTCCTAAAGCAAAAATAGTTCATTCGTGAACCCATAATATATGGAACAATGAAAAATTAATTATAAATAATAAATGGGCCATCTGTTCAATCGTGAACCCATTACACGCCAAGTGAAATTTTAACAGAAAAAATTAAATTAAAACATAACCTAACCACCAAAAATAATATACACCAGTGACCGGTATCAAACATAAGTTATCATCTTTGTTATTAACCATCAATATCAGTATTCATCCACTAATCACGAGTGTGGTTAAAATAAAATAATCTTGAATAAAGACCAGGAAGAAGGATAGAAAACGTGAGTGTTAAGGAAAATTTTGAACACCAAACAAGAAAAAAAATATTTATAATAACTAATTACAATAGAAAACAAGCTTAAAAAACAAATATGATAACTAATCACCAACTTCACCGGTAAACACCACAGGGCAGCCGCTGACATGGGTTGATCCGTCGTTGTTGAGGTGACCGGCGGTTAGATATGGCAGCGAGAAAGAAAAAGATTACACATATGGAACCACAAACCGGATCTTGTCGTCGATGGTGTTGTAGGAGACAGATGTGTTGGATGATGGTTGTATCGGCGGCGGCGGTGTTCGATGCGTAAAGAAGATGGAGGCGGGGCGTCAAATGAGATGGGGATGGAGGCGGAGAGGCGTATGTGATGGGCAACGAGGTAGGACGACTTTCATAGCTGGAGAAGTCTCTAGCAGGGCGGCCGACGGCAGTTTGAGAGGTCGGCGGCGGTGTGGATTAGGCTAGGGTTTGAATGTGGATGGTGGAACCGTGGAAACGTGATGGAGGTCTGGAGAATGAGGCAATATATATTTACGGTATATAATGATTGAGGAGTGAAGAAATTTTTAGAAGGTCTAAAATACCCTTCTTGTATTTTAATTATATGTATTAAATTATCATTTATTTACTAAAATAGAACAACTCATCTTGTCCATTTATTTGATCATCCAACGGTTAAAAAAGCTTCTCGCATTTCTCGCAATAAAAATACTTCTCGCATGAACCTTCCTCTCTCTTTCTCTCTCTCTCTCTCTCTCTCTCTATATATATATATATATATATATATATATATATATATATATACAATTCTTATATGGAGAACGGTGAGAACATTTGTTAGCCATTCATTTAACTAAAAGAAAAAGGGTATAATTGGTACTTTGCAATAATTCCACACCTTTTTCCAATTTCCATAAACATTCCACATTTACAAATTTTTTACCCATTTGATTTTCGAATCTACATATCTTTCACATGAATGACTATTTCATCAAAAAAATTATACCATTAAAATTGTCTTTTAAACCTCTTCAGTTTGACACCAATTTCGGTATATTTATGAAAAAAAATCAATGATGCAACATGTAAGGTGCGGATGCAATCATCTAATTATGGATGCAAATGACCTTAACAAATGAAAATGAGCGAAACAAGATGCAAAACTAACCAAAAATAGATGCAACTATCATGAAACATATGTAATTATTAATTATTTCCAACCATAAACATATGCTAAAACCAAATGCAATAAACTATAAAAACAATACAGCCTAGCATTATCCAAATTCATATTTCTGATAAATTCAATAAACCTACAATCTTTTTTTAGTAGATACACTAGGCACTAACAACTAAAATCCAAAGCTAATTAACAAATCAAAATGCAACTGCAAGAAAATAACTTGAAAACTTTTCATTTAATTGTTTTACAAAAATTAAAAATACAAATAACAAAATAAAATGCAAAGTGAATTTGTGTTTCTAGAAGGTTTCACCTAACCCACAAAAATCACAAAATCATCTTCTGGAAAAAGCACCATATACATGCAGATTAGTCATCGATTTTTATGAATGGAAAATTAAGAAATAAAATTTCGATTGGAATATGATGAACTGATTCTTTGTACATCGATGAGAGAGAAATCAGCGAGCAAACAAAACGAGAAATTAACAACAATACGTTATAAAATTAGGGAAGATGATAAAACTTATTTGGACAGATTTACCCTTTTCCCTTAATTTCCTAATTAAAGGTAATGAAAAATTTACTTAAAAAACTGACCGTAGATGGAATAGATCTAAGTGATAAAAGTCGTTCTTACCGTTCCTCAAATAAGAGGTGTTCTCATTTGATCTTACCTCTCTCTCTCTCTCTCTGTATATATATATATATATATATATATATATATATATATATATATATATATATATATATAGACAAAGGTTAATGCGAAAAGCTTCTTATAAAACCCAAAGTGGATCCAATCGATCAATAACAAAAGAGCAAGAATTAAACGAGAACAATATATATATTGGAAATGGTTCATTCGAGAATCGTTTTTAGCGCGAGAACCAATCTCAGCCATTGCTTGGATATGAGAAGTTGATGGATGGAGAGCGTGGAGGGTTAGAATGTGGCAGGGTGCGTGTGAGGAATTCAAGGATGGATAATGACATTGAAGTAGGGAAAATTGGACGACTCAAATTGGACGACTCAGATTGGTTCTCGCGGTTCTCGCACTAAGAATGGTTCTCAAATGAACTTCTTTCTATATATATGGGACGGTTCAAACGAGAACTGTTTTTCGTACAAGAACTGCGAGAACCAATCTTAGCCGTTGATTTGATATAGTGGAATTCATGGATGTGGAGCGTGGGGGGATCAAGTGTGGCAGCGTGCATGTGATGAATTCATGGATAAGCAATGACATTAAAGGAAGGGGAATTGGACGACTCAGATTGATTCTCGCGGTTCTCGTACGAAAAATAGTTCTCATTTAACCTTTTATATGTGTGTATGTGTGTATATATATTAATAATTAAGATCCGGGTTCCAGGGTCACACATCATGTGTAATATTATTATATTTGCTCTAATTTTAATAATATATAGGCGGGTTCTCTTGAAAAGGATTTTTAGGGCATGATATAAAACTATATTAATTCTTGTAAAAAGCATCGTTTACGTATGGGTTAGGCCGTGTACGTATAAAACACTCCCTTTAAATTTGGTAACTTAATTTCACTCTAATCACAATACTAATATATAAATAATTATTATCCTAATCATAATTATAGTAATTCTTTAACCAACGCTAATGGTTTCCAATCTTTTCAAACACAAGGGAAGCTCCGGGAACTTCTCTTCGGCAAGCTACGTGTACGTCTTAACAATTAATTACTATATTTATCACTATTCGTATTTCTTTTTAATATAATTTATAAACTGGATTATGAGAATCTCAACCCTAAGGGGTCTTGGGTAAAAAAAGTTATATTTTAGTTTAAAAATAGTAAACTTGTTTTATGTATAGAAAGTTAAGAGCTAATTAAAAAGTAACCATAAAAAATATGGTAAGTTAATTATAATAACATGCATTGTGATTACTATTTTTGGAAAATGATATTGTCATTTTTTTTCTTAGAGTTGCGGATATCATGCTACTTATAAATGTTATGTTTTAATATAATTTTACAATCATATGTCATATACTCTTTCCTTCAACCTTACCCCTCACCTTTACATACATATATATTCTCTCCCGTCGTCGTCGACATATATGTATACACACAACCCACAATTTCCATTTACAACGTCGTACCAACCTCTAATAATCGGATCCCATCCCCACCTTCACTTTCAAATATATATACTCCAAGAAAGAAAGAAAGAAAGAAACTCTAGCTGCATCATCGATCTATCTGATAATAATATTATATATAATTGTTTCCGTATATCTTATGGAAAGCAACAAGCAGCAAGGGGGAATTAAGATGAAAGCATCATTAACATCAAGATTTAAACGCATCTGTGTCTTCTGTGGCAGCAGCTCCGGCAACAACCCCATTTACCGCCATGCTGCTCTTCAACTCGCCAATCAATTGGTACGTACAAGCACGTACTACAAATCATACTACTTTTTTACAATTCGTTTAGAACTCGAATATGCTTAATTTTGCGCGTCTTTCCTCCAAATGGTTAATTTGATGTTTAACTGATCGACTCATGTAAATTTCGATCATCTAACGATATATCCTTGATTTTGGGAGCCGGCCAGTATATATCGACTTAAATGAAAGTTAATTGTGTTGTTTCTATATATAACTTGCTAAGAAGATTTCAATAGAAACGCATTTATTGTAGTTTATTTATGAACCTTGTATACTCACGCGAACATCAACTTAACTAACAAATAAATGTACGTGATAAAAGGACTCGGTCTTAAGTCATTCAATAATTGATGTATATGTCTCTCATTTTCATCTTAAATTTTCTCATGCATCATCATATTCTTTTCATGCGTATATTAATATACATATTTTAGGTTTGCAAATCATTTTCACCTTTAATTTTCTCATGTTGTTGTTATACATTGTAGGCGATACATTTTTAGTATATTAACGTAGCATGCATGTTTAGAAGTTTTAATAAATTAATTATAACTCGATTCTCTAAAATTTTCAAAGTTATTTAGACTACATATATACCCAATTCTTTGTTGTATTATTAATTATTATAGATTGATGTTGATATATATGATAAATATATTCCCACATATAACTATTTGAGTATTTGACTAATATATATGTTCAAATATAAAACGATCACGTTTTGCTCGAGATTGATTTTTCGATTATATATTTAGAATAAAATTTTGGCCTGGATCCACGGATATCATGCTTTTATTAATTATTATTAACTCCATCAGTTATATTGACATGTAAATAAATATTTTAAGAGAAGATCGAGCTAGTTAGTGGTGCGTATTAAATATAAGATAAATTAGAAAACTATGAGTTATTGTTATATTATATATGTTTTTCCTACAAAAGACAAGATTCTATTTTACATACAATTTTGATAATATGTTCCATTAATTAATAACATCTTTTAACAAATACAAAATATATGTGACTAACATACCAAAACCAAAAGCGATATATAACAAAAACAAAAAACATGCTTATAATACTGTTTAAAATGTGTTTTTAACAAACAAAAACCTATTATTTCTTTTTAATCAGAACGAACTATGGGTTATATATAAATACATATATGTATGATGTATCCAAAACCATCTTTAAAACGGTCTAGTGGTATGATATCTGAAAAACACGTACATTAGAAAGGTCTAAGTTCAATCGTCCTCGTTAAGTGCAATTTAATTAACGTCTTGAATAGTCAGCCACAACATATATATCATATCCGGTTAACATTAACATTGGTTAATATATAAAAAGTATAAGGATTAAATGGAACGCAGGTGGCAAGGAACATTGACTTGGTCTACGGAGGAGGAAGCATCGGCTTGATGGGTCTCGTCTCTCAAGCTGTTTATGACGGTGGTCGTCATGTTATAGGGTACGTCTGTGTAATATATCATATCCTTGCTTAATTAATATGTATTTAATTCTTTATCACTAGTATAAAAAGGTTGATTTATAGATACATTAATTTAAACATATCTGAGTAGTAAATGTTAGTAATTTTTATAAAAAAGAGTACGGTGCATTTCTTTTTTTTTCTTTTTTTTTTTTGAACAGTAGGATTTTATTTCATATTTGAAGACACTAGCCTTACATAAGCTTCACATACACGTATGTGGCTCACTGCCAACCCAAACTACTATTTTGTAACTCACTAAACATAGTAGCATGTGTATACTAGTTGTACATTAATGAAGATCTTTAATTAATTGGATGTATATATGTATGTTAATAAAAAAAGTTTGTTTATATTGGCAGGGTTATACCTAAATCTCTCATGTCCAAAGAGGTAATTAGTTTTTTTTTCTTATTTAATTATTATACTTGTGTCGAGTTTTGATATTACGTACGTACTCTCTTCATTGTCTTATAATGACTTAATATTTAAGTTTCAAAACAAATAAAAAATGTTAAAAAATTCTAGATCACCGGGGAAACCATTGGAGAAGTAAAACAGGTGTCAGATATGCACCAAAGGAAAGCAGAAATGGCCCATCATGCCGACGCCTTTATAGCTCTGCCTGGTATAATAATTATATATATTTGTAATTACTTAATTATATATATATAATAATATATATATATATATATATATATATATATATATTATATAGGGGAGAGTTCAAACGAGAACTGTTTTTTGTACGAGAACTGCGAGAATCAATCTCAGCCGTTCCTTGTATATGGGAAGTTCATGGATAGAGAGCGTGGAGGGGATCAAGTGTGGCAGGGTGCATGTGAGGAATTCATGGGTGGGCAATGACATTAAAGGAGGGGGAATTGGATGGCTCAGATTGGTTCTCGCAGTTCTCGTACGAAAAACAGTTCTCGTTTGAACCGCCCCATATATATATATATATATATATATATATATATATATATATATATATATATATATATATATATATATATATATATATATATATATGGCAAAAGTTCAAACGAGAACTGTTTTTCGTACGAGAACTGCGAGAACCAATCTTAGCCGTTGATTTGATAAATTGGAACTCATGGATGTGGAGCGTGGGGGGATCAAGTGTGGCAAGGTGCATGTGAGGAATTCATGGGTGGGCAATGACATTGAAAGATGGGGAATTGAATGGCTCTGATTGGTTCTCGTACGAAAAACAGTTCTCGTTTGAACTTTTGCCTATATATAAATATATATATATATATATATATATATATATATATATATATATATATATATATATATATAGACAAAAGTTCATGCGAGAACCGTTGTTAGCGCGAGAACCGCGAGAACCAATCTAAGCCGTACAATTCCCCCTCCTTCAATGTCATTGCCCACCCATGAATTCCTCACATGCAGCTGACACACCCTATCCCTTCACGCTCTTCATCCATGATACTTCTCATATCCAAGGAACGGCTGAGATTGGTTCTCGCACTAACAACGGTTCTCGCATGAACCATTTCCTATAGACACACACACACACACACACACACACACACACATATATATATATATATATATATATATATATATGTATGTATGTATGTATGTATCTATGTATGTATTTTTTAAATTACGGTCGATTTACATTAAAATAATTACGTGCATGTTTGTAGGTGGTTACGGTACACTTGAGGAACTTCTTGAAGTTATTACGTGGGCACAGCTGGGAATCCATGAAAAACCAGTACTTAACTCTTTTATCTTTTATTTTATAAACTTCAATTTTCATCTGATATGAAAAATCTCCACACAAGTAAAGTTAAGAGCAAAGAATTTATTCAAATTATCTTGATAAGAATCTATAAAAGTATAAAATACATGATTAAGAAACTCAAAACCATAGAAACTTAATTAGTACAATAAAGAGTAATATCAAATTAAAACAATAGTATAAATTAACAGCACTAGCCCATCACAATATTGTCAATCTTTATTCACCTCAAATCATTTTCAGATTTTGTTGGACATTCTCTAACATTCAAATTTGAAACTACGTGATATAATAGGTGATATAATCTTAATAGGTGATATATACACTAGTAAAGGTAAAAAATTAATATTTTCTTAATTTATATAGGTAGGATTGTTGAACGTTGATGGATACTACAGTTCATTATTGTCATTCATTGACAAGGCCGTTGATGAAGGCTTTGTCACACCTATTGCACGTCGCATCATTGTCTCTGCTAACACCGCTCATGAACTTCTTTCCAAGCTCGAGGTACTAATTCTTTCTACGTCATACATCCGTTTCTTTGCTCTGTTCTCGAGTTTAAACCATGAGAAGAGAGGAAATAAAGAACAAAAATATATTTTGATTGTGTTCGGTCTCTCTGGTTTCATAGAAGATATTTCGAAAGAAATTTTTTCCCAATTTTCTTTCTCAATTAAACTCTCAAAGTTACGGATATGTGGGATGAGTATAACGCTTACCCTTTATCCTCAAGAATTACGTACAATATTAATCATGTGGTATGACATATCATTTGTTTCACCATCATAAAACTTTTGTATAAATCAACTTCTACTCTTCCACTTTTAAGTCAGGGTAATGCTAAGCCATGAGTCGGGTCCTAATCTCATTGTCCCCACACTTCCGTTTATTTATTTGCCTAATGAGCACTTTTCTTTTAGGATGGATGACATAAAAATAAAATAAAATATTTATTTATTTGTAAATCAAAGATTTTAACTTAATTTGTGGGTAAAATGCAGGAATATGTGCCCGATCACAACGGAATGTCAACTAAGCTGAGTTGGGAAATGGAGCAACAATTGGGTAATACTGCAAAGTCAGACATCGCACGTTGACTTAATCCAAGTCCAACGACTCAACTTAAGCCTCATTAACGACCGTTAGATTTAGATCGTAATGGCTACACATGTAGACGAGCTACACCCAATTCTACCACCACCAACACTCCTTGACTAGTTGACTGTCTGTTCATATTCTTTTTAAAATGTAAATTTAAGTATCTTTATCTGCTTATAGGTTTCAAACTTTGGATAGATGTGTTATAATTATATTAATAATTAATAATGTATATAGGAAAAATTACACAAGTAAAATTATCTTTGCATCAATTTTTAGTTTGTACAAAGTCTTTTATAATGTTTCTAAACAAGCCAATTAAGCTTAGTATATCTCTTTTTATCTGTTAAAGTAAATGATCACGTAATTTATGCAACTCTTTAATTGCATTTCTTTTCTATTTTTGTATTCCTTGCACTACATAATATATTTGACCTGATTAGTACATTTTAAGTAAATATATAATTTATACACTTTCACATGAACATTATAACATATAAGACATAAACGTATCCATATATCAATACTATACGCGTATTGTTTGTATAAAAAGAGGTAAATGATTTGAAATTTTTATTCATGTATGTGACATAATAGATAGACCGAACGTCGTATTTACAAGAATAGACTATCTATTGTTATTTTTGTTTAAAAATATCTTTCAAACCATAAAATCTACCCCTAAATTCAACAAAAGAAAATTATAAATTAACCAAACCCTAGTCCTAATTTTAACTTTTAAAGTCATCAAACCTAAAATCAAAATTCAAAAAACAAATTCTAAAGTCAAAACGAAACATTTATCAGCGATAGAAACTCAAAATCATTTGTTTCTAGAGAAAAGGAAGCAAGTAACATATTCAACCATATATATATGGCAGCAAAACTTGGAACAAGAATCGAACCAAATGAAATTCTCAATTATATCATCAATCGTGGAAACCTGACATTCGAACCATAACATCAACATTGCGTTCGAGAATGAACGAGTTGAGTAGAATGTAATATATGTTTAGTGGGACAGCCAATCAGCCATAAGGCACTATGCCCCCCTTTAAACACCTTTGAATCTAAGATTTTGATATGACTTATGCGAAAGTGCACTCCAAGCCATCGAACCTATTACTAAATCATACTATTGTCCATTAGTATTAAACTAGAGTATACTTTTGTCCATTAGTATTACACTAGAGTTTATATACGCGCTTCGCTGCGTAGAAAAAAGTTAAATTAAAATAGATAATCAATTATAAAAGATAATTGAGAAGGAAAAGTTAATAAACAAATGTGTTCTAAAATTTGAGAAACACATTAGTAATAGATATATAAAGGAAAAAAGAAATAAGGGTATGTTTGGTTAGACGGAATAGTATAACAAAAAAATGGAATGGACAGGGTAATGGAATGAGTGATGAAATTGAATAATATATTGCATTCTATAATCATTTTTGTTTTGCATACGGAATGATATAAGCCATTTGATTAAGTTTTCTTTATATATAATAAATTTTTATTAGAATAAACTTTACATAAGACATTTAAAAAAAAGAAAACATTATATATTTATATATTTTTGTTAAAAAGAATTTTTTTTATCAAATTTTCATATCTATACTTTTAATTAGTTAATAATTTAATAAAAGTATATAGATCAATAACATATTATACAAAAAGATTAAGCATAAAAAATTTCAAAAAAATTTAGTTAAGATCATTATAGAAAATATATTTTTTAATAAATTATATAAATATCTAAAAAATATCTATTAATGTTAGTAAAAGAAACTAAAAAAATTAGATTAGTTAATAAAGTCCATTCCATGATGGAATAAGGAAAAAAACACCTCTTTCTAGGGAATGAAATTGAAGGAATCATGTTACTTGTGCAATGGGTCATTTCATTCATACGTGATAAACAAACAATTTTTTTTTATTATACGGAATGAGTTATTGCATTCATTCTTTTAATCTTTCATACCAAACACTACCTAAGGAGTACAATAGAAGAAAGAAATAAAGTAGTGAATTTTGAGATGCACGCGGATATCAAGGTAATAACGGGTCATCTGTATTCTTAATCAGATTTTATGTCATTCAAAAGCATTATTCAATGAAACCCTAATTCCTGATTTACCTATAATCACAAATATGTTGGGCAATTTTTACCAATAGGATCCTATGTCAATTTCTAATTTCACTAACTATCGACACGAATTTGTGAGTAAATCGATTTCCTTTCTTCATCTTTGATTTTTATAAATGTAACAAAACCGTGTAATGGTGCATGCTTGACAACCATTAATAAAACCAACGAATTTTAATTTTAGTTGTACTTTTCTTTATATAAAAAGGATAACGATAATATGTAGAAAAAAACACGTGCACCAACTAACATTTAATGATAAGAGAAAAAGTTGATACAATCCTACTCTTAGTAGGCTCAAGAGGTGGATATGAAAAGGAAAAAGCAAGCCAAGAAAGATGGAACACCTAACCTTAAAGATGGAGGTAGGGGCATTTACCATGCGAGCTATGTTGTTTTTTTAGTAAAGAAAGCGTTTTAGGAATATATAATAGGTATGACACAAGTTAGAAATTTACTGTTCATATCACACGTTTTAGACTTGCAAATTATATATGTTATAAATTAACATCACTAACAAAAAATTATGGTATTCAACGAAAATACTACATGTAAAATGGTTGAGGACATATCAGAAATTAACAAAAGTTTAAATTTAAACAAAAATAAACGGAACTACATTGGTCAAGTAATCCTAGACAGCCACAAAGAGGTTATAAATCATTTCTATTGAGTTGTGTTCAATATAGTCTATATAAAAAACATAGTCCTAAATTTTAATATTTAATCACATGTGATTCATATAAAATCACATGTGATTCACTATACAATCACATGTGATGGTAAAATCATTACATGTTAATTACGAAAATGACACTCCGCCCAAATTTTTAAAATTCAATCTGGACCATTGATGGGGCTGATTCAAGGGCTAAGATTAGTCCCTCAAAACTATGCAATAAGTATAGATTATATTGAACATTTCTCTATTTCTATTAACTTAGTTTCTTATTTTCTGCAACTTATAACTTCTTATATGCGTGGTAGATAGGTTTAACAAACAAAAGCAAGTGACAAATCACAAACAGAACGACCAAATACACGAATGCATCATGATGTGAATAAATAAAAAATATATGTTATTGGTAAAGGTTAGACGAGCCAATAGGGTTTCGAAAGGTGGTTGACACTTTGATGGTCTTGGTCAACTGAATTATCCCCAATTAGTTTGACCATTCACATAATACATGAAATATTATATTGGAAATCAAAGTGGGCCAACAACACCAATGCACACAACTCACCAACCTTCCCTTACATTACATACTTCTTTGCCAACCAACTTCTACTAGTGGTTCCATGCATGATTCCATCTAATTATCACACATAATAATATCTATTAGTAAGATTTTTTTTTTTTTTTGAACGGCCAAACAGACACACCCTCTAACCTAATCCTAAATCTACACCATTTTATCCACAACAAGACTTGAACCCACAACCTTGTAGAACACCTAAACACCAGATACCACTAGGCTATAAGCCCTTTGGTAAGATAAGATTAGTGTTTATGAATAAGTTTCTAAATCCTAAAATTAAAGAAACCCTTCCTTTTATGCTGTTTAAACTGAAATTTGTTCTGATTTAGTTTCACAAAGACTGTATAGTTAATAATTATTTATACTATGTCTGGATGATTTATGATCTCTCAATTTATTTAAAGTAAAATACTTTTTTTTATCTTTGATTCTAAGTTTTAAGTAAGAGGCCCAAGTAAAGCCCAAGCAACAGGGCCTTAAGAAATTGGACATTCAGGCCAGCATCATTGGGCTTGATTACAGGTGCAACTGTGATATTTGATTGTATATTAGGGGCTGAAAAACTATAATCATAGGCTCGACTAGGCCTATTTTTTCAGGGCTTGATCAAAGATTTAAAAGACTGATCATGTACTCCAATTCATCGGCTGACTAATATTTCCGAGCTATCAAATTCACACTTTTTTTAGTGGATTAATTGTCGAGAAAAATAATATAAAATCACAAATATTTAATATATGTAATATTAATTTTTTTCTTTTAGTTAAAATATATAAAGTTAGAATTTTAGCCTTAGAGATAACCGATTATAATTCTTTAAGAGTTGAAGAAAGTACTTATAAATTTTATCAAAAAAGTACAGCTAGAGGTGCACATGGGCCGGGCTCATGGGTTTATAAAGAAAAAAAATTGTTTAACGTATTTTTCCTTGTGCTTCTAAGTTCTAATCTTTCTTTAAAAAACCCAACAATATTATTGGATTGAGATGATTGATATTGATATATAATAAAAATTAGTCATGTATATGTTTTTCAACAATAATACTTTTAATAGATAGATAGAAATAACAGTTCATAAGTTTATGGAAATAAGAAATCTATAGCAATTTTTTTTATACGCAAATAATCTCCCATTCATTAAACTTGATTACAAAAAAGTTTGTGATTATATATTTTTTTTTTCTTAAACTTCAAATTTACGGGTGGTGAACATGAATCTTCTTGTCTTTGGAACAATGATGCTCGAAAAAGGGCCCACGAAATGTCTTAAACTTGTTATCAATAGCCAAGTATATATAATTTTATATACATTAAGTAGTTTGTTTTGTTATTAATTAATAAATACAAAATAATGGTGGAACACATTATTATACATTAGTTAATTAGACGTATCACGTATATTTATTCTGAAAAGAAAACATTATTCTGAAATCTGAAATAATCGAGTAAAGTAGACGAACAAAGTGTTTGGAAGCATTTATGTTTGGACAAAGGGCCCCTAATAAGACCAACAGTACAACATTTTTTAACCCAAACCAACCCGAATGTCATCTTAGCTGTCACATTAGTTTTTCTTACTTTTTCTTCCCAACCCAAGCTCAATCGCCAAAACCCAAGTAGCACTCAACCTTCAACCCCAAACCAAAATATTGTCTCTTTTCTTACGCACTAAAAAAATTGACAATTGTTGGCCCCTCTCTGGGATTGGTGAACCCTTGGCTTTAAACCCAAATGAACCCAAAGGGGTACTAGC
This sequence comes from Pulicaria dysenterica, assembly GCA_947179395.2. Classification (NCBI taxonomy): domain Eukaryota; kingdom Viridiplantae; phylum Streptophyta; class Magnoliopsida; order Asterales; family Asteraceae; genus Pulicaria; species Pulicaria dysenterica. Next base: position 107,633,395 of record OX359288.1, on the reverse strand, counting down.
GGTGTCCCCCTCCCCCAACCCAAAGCCAACCCGAAGGCTATCCGCTTGGCCTAGATAAATATACATATTGTATGTATATTTTAAGTATCTTTGGTATTTTTGAAACTAAATTTTTTTATTTTGAAAATAAATTGTTCAAGCTTTGTTTTAATGTTTATGATAAACAATTATTTAACAAAAAATTAAAACAAAAGAGTACTGAAGTAATTTTTCAAAGTTTTAGTAGTCATTTATATAAATAGAGATAATGAATTATTTTAATTATTTAAGCTTTTTTATTATGTCTCATTATAATACTTTATAACTTTATTTATCGGTTATTCTACGAAACAGATATATCAGAAAGAAAAAAAAAAGTTTTAGCTTCGCCGAAATCTATGAAATTACCGGTATATATATCCTTTGATTATGAAGAAAAGATAATATGGAGCTAGGATAAGAGTTTATAGTCGTTTTTCATTATTACGAATATATTAACATAGGAGATTATATGTTTATGTGAGTATGTGATATATAAGTTGGTTTTAAAAAACGATGTATATTAAACATTAATAAAATGATATTAGATAATTATAAATGTGAAAGAAATCAGAAAACTATTTATTATTATACGAAAAGACATGATTTTACTTTGTGTATAACTCATCGATTATTATTGTTACAATTATCACAATAAGGCCAAGTATTTATTGGTGATAATAAAAAAATTAATGATTAAAATTAAGAATTTGATGAAATATGATGTTGAGGGGCACGTGTCCTTTTAGGTAAAAATTAGTTGAGGGCACTTTAGACAATTGCACTCATTCTCTCTCTCCTCCCTTGATATTCGTTGCCCTCCCCACTCACTGCCATCCCACGTTCTAATTTCAATATGAGAATTCCGCCCGCTTTCACACTCACGAAAACCCTAATGGGTATAGCAACCGCATCGTTGCCGCCCACAGCATAGTCGCCGCCGCATGCATCACCGCCGCATAGGCACCTTCGTTCACTCTGAAGTCACCGCTGCGCTGGTTTGATTCGTCGCCGCTGCAGGTTTGAAGTCACCGCTTAGGTTTGAAGTCGCCGCCGCTGGTTTAAACCCTAATAGCTATCGGACGCTCACTCTGAAGTCGCCGCCGCTTGTTTGATTGCCGCCGCTACATGTTTGATTCTTCGCAAAACCCCTCCACCGCCGTCTATTCGCCAAATACAAACTGCCGCCGTGGACCAGACTTGAAGGCACCACCGCCGACCTCCCATAGCCTAGCAACGGCTTTGTATAGCGACGGAACTGTAATCGACGGTGAAGGCTCTGTATGAAAAACCTAATCATCGCCGCTGCCATGAAAACCCTAATCATCGACGGCTTTTTTCGGCCTTTTCTTCTACGTCGGCTTCTTCACGAAACCCTAATCTTCGCCATCATTTCCCAGATGCACAACCCCTGTTCGCCGATCGTTGTTCGTCGCTGGTCGATGTACACCGACGATGCACAACCGCCATCTGTTTTTCACGACCATAACTTTCTTCCGATGCACAACCGCCATCAATTTTGTAAGTATCAGTTTTGTAAGTATCAGGGATTGATCACTTTTGTATGTATCAGTTTTGAAATTCTTCTATCAATTTCGTATGTATCAGTTTCAAATTTGTTATTTCAATTTTCATTCATCAGTTATTGAATTCTTTAAATTCAATTATGTATGCATCTCTGTTACAGTTGTTCATCAATTGTTGTTTCTTGTAAATTGGGGCATCAAATCGTTATCTGGTTATTTTCTTTTATGCATCAGATTTGGTTGAAGTTTATGAATCACTTTTAGTTTGAATCTTGAGATCTGGTGTAATAATCTTGAAGTTTATTATTGATGATTTCTTATGGGTATCAATTTATTACTAATGATTCATGGTGTGCATCAAATAATCTTGATGTTTTTTTAGTTGAATTTTTTAAATTTTATTTGTGCATCCGGTGAAGAACAATGTGCATCAATCTAATTCTGGAAATTTTTCAGCGGAACGTTAATAAATTAAAAACAATGCAAAAATTTTAAAACTCTATTGGACGATTATACCCCTAAATGCATTATTTTTAATTAATATAAAAAAACCAATTTTATAGAAGCAGTTATTGGAAAATGAATGGCTGACATTTCTCATTACTCTTTGTACCTTAATTCTCTTTTTACAATATCTCTACCATATATATATATATATATATATATATATATATACTAGCATTGTACTCGCGCAATCCGGCGGCGTGAACATTTTGTGTTTGATAACATGTCGATTTCAAGAATGTAGTATGATACTCACAGAATGCGGTGCGCGCAAATATTTTCTAATCAACAACATATCCATCTTCTTTTAACTTTCTCCATTATCTTTATTTCTTCTTTTCCCATAAACTTTTCTATTAACTTTTTAAATAATTTTTGAAGAACAATAAAATAAGAAAAAGAATAGAAATATAACTACATAGAAAAATATTCTTTTACTGGAAAAAAAAAATTGATATCATGTTTGATGAGTTGTTAATACTTAATAGTAATTACCATTTATTAGTTGAGGTACTTAAGGAGATAAGTGTTTGAGATATTTCTTTGAGAGTTTGTACTACTTGCATAAAAACATGTACTACTTAAAATTAAGTAGTCTTAAAATTTTTAAGAGAGAGAATGTTAAATGTTTTATAATATAGTATAGAATAGATATAGATATAGATATATATATATAAATTGGGATGGAGAAATATGAAAATTTATTAAACTAAGAAAATAAAGTCTTCCTATCAAGGAGCTTTGAAGAACTTACACACAAGTTCTTATAAAATCAGTAAAATAAAGAAATACAACTCAAACATAATAAACATCTTTACATATTAAGTTTTGCTAAAGGGTTTAATTAGGTCCCAATTAGACCATACAAGCTTTCGCCTTAGGTGTCGTCTTGCATTGATCCAGAAAAACGATCAACTCTAAATTGCATCATTAAATTTAAAAGTTGCTATCGATGAAGAAGGAAAAGCTTTATTATTCCTCAATTTCCAAACTACCCATCTAAATTGAGCCATTAAGATAAATTCCCTTTTTAATTTTAAAAAACAAAATAAAAAAAATACAATTATCATAATGTCAACTTGTCAAAGTCCCACTTCAAAATAGCATAAGAGCACTTTCAATGGCACTGGAAGGATCCTCACAAATACAACATCAATGTCTTTTGTTGTGTTGCTGGTGGACTCTACGAATAAAAAGAGGGTAAACGGATTGGAATAGTATGATCCACTACCTTTTCTTATATATTAAACATACTAACATTTATCAAATGTTATTTTACTATTCATAAGCATTATTTATCTACAGTGTTTTTTTTACTCTTAAGATATTTTTTATTTAAAACAAAGACTTTTTCATATATGGTAAATTTAGTTTTCTCATAAGGATTATTTTTTTACAAAAAAGTTCTATCTCAAAGTCTAATTTATTAAACTTAATATTTGAAAAACTAACTAACAAAGTCTAATATAGTTAAAGTTATAATCTAAAAACAATTAATCAACATAGTCTACTTCAAAGTCTAGTATAGTTAAAGTTAACATCTGAAAATAATCTTATGTCCACCACTACCTTCTAATATTGTATGACACATGGTTGATATATGTGACGATTAGTAGTGAATGAGGCTCCATTTTGCATATTTTTACAACGGTAGTGCGTGTCTTGTGGTAAGTTTCAGATTTTTTGGGGTTTTTAAGTTTGGTTTTTCAATAGATGTGTATTTTAAATTTTGCTTATGTAAGTATATCTGTTTGATACAGAGATATATGAACAGATCTCCCACCTTATATATACAAACAACACAATCAAATCAATCTCGTGGATAATTTAGCTAGGTTTTTGGTTGCTAACTGCAATAAGGTTAAAATATTAGATGTGTTTTTGGTCAAATGTATTTTACATATTCCTATAATTTGACATGCTATGTTATAAATGGTAGACATTCATACTTCTAAAATTTGTTAATATATCATTCATGTTGAATCTTGCGGGTAACCCACACTTTTTGCGTGAATGATGATTGTTTATATGAGTAAGGAGGACATAAAGTGTCAACTTCATAATCTAGAATAAAGTTTATGCTTCGGAATTCTCCTTCAACGACGCAATGCGCGAGTAAAAAAAGGTGTTGGTTTCTATATATTATAAAATGTATTCGTTAAAATCCCGCGCGCCGCAACTCGCGGGCACCAAAACCTTGTTTTATCTATTTTTAAAAACTAAGACATGACTTAACAATGACTAGAACAAAGTTTTTGAAAAAAACAACATATCGTTGCATTGTAATTTTCAATTCTCGTATAATCTTAACAATATCTTATGTAGGACCTAATCTTAAATATATATTCGTAAGATGTCCGTGCAGTTTATCTTATATGCAAGGTGGATAAGTGATCATGGTCGCGGTGGATCGGTGATGGTGGTGGCGGTGAATATGTTCGAAGGAGTGTACATCGCTGAGGGCAGTGAGAGATAGGAAGGGGAATGGATGGTTATCTTGTAAACTATAATTAATTCTTATTAAACTATTGTGATTACATATACTACTTTATAAAACATACAACATTCTCTCTCCTATCCAATTTAAGAGTTCTTAATTTTCAATCAGACATTCATCCTAACCATTCATATTTTTTTAATGATTAATCACAATCATCCAATTATTAACCTTCCAAAATAGATTAAAACCTTCTAGGAATTGAAACTAATTTTCTGTTAGGTATGCATGTTCTTCTAAAAGTAAATTAAAATTTATTTTATATTTATTACGCATATTTTATAAAATCAATTATAATCGTCACCGTATTACGTGAGTACCTCAAAAGTTCTATCACGTCCGAGACTTCTCTGTAGGACCCAATTGTATCAAGTATCAAAAAAACATTGAAGCAATCAATACACAATGATGAAGTTCTTAGCGATATGAAGTATGCGTACGTGAGAGAACGATATACGGCTAGAACAAACAGTAAAGATCGAATGAAAGCTTATTGAATTAGGGTTTACAAACTTGTATTTATACCCCTTGGGTATTTACAATAGCTACCCTCAACTATGACTAATGTCATATGTAATACTAAACTCCACTAGAATATATTGAACACAATTTAGGAACCTAACATTCTCCCCCTTTGTGTTCAATTTACAATGAAGTATAATAAACAAAAATAAACTTTTTAAGCATCAAAACAATCTTCCCCATTGAGAATATGCAGAGATTCTTTTTCTTTCTGCATTCAACGTTTAGGAGACCATTCTTCGAAGTTTTGAGTATTCACGAGATCTTCAAAGACTTGTCAACAGTGATCAGGTTGTTTATTAGAGATTGCAGTAGAAGCCTCACGCTTATCAGAATTTACAACCATGATCATCTTTTTTGTCTTCACGGGAACAGTCTTGAGCATTACACGAGAAAAATATTTCTTGATCATGCACAGATCGATGTTGCTTGAGGGTTGTATTAGCTGTATCAGCACCTTTAAATTTTTCTTTAAACAAATTTTACTCCCCCTCGAAAATAGCTCAAGATCTTTAAGACTAAAATCTGAAACTTTTTGAGAACCTTGCTCCCTTTCAAATTTGTGAACAGTTGTCTTCTTCTCCTAGAAACTTTGTCATCTTCTCTTTATATATTTTTAGACACACTACACTTGATGTATTAGCTCCCCCTTAACGTGTGAATTATCTCATCTTCTTTTCATCCTCAACTCAGTAAGATGATTCTCCCCCTCATGATGGTCAGGGTCCATCATGATCATCATGCACATGTAAACTGTAATCAGCTTGATATTTGCATGATTCTATTAGAATGATATGACAATTAACGTATCCGTTGTAACACCGGGATCATATAGATTACCCGTTAACACTTCAGTTTAAATAAACTGAGTGACCTACGTTCAGTGTTGGCATGATGTTAGCACTGGTAGGATTTCCATCTATCAATGTAAATATCATAAAGATATTACTCAAGATGTTCTAGCACTGTCACAAAAACAGGCAAAATGATTCTATTAAGTGTCCTAGAACAAGAATGATATAGCAATTGGCTCTAGACTCAATGAGTGCACGAAAGAAGTTGGGGACGGGAGCAATTGTCCTCCTATTTTCAATATCAACAATCTCCAAATGAGATGTCAATAGTGTATGTGAAAATTCTCCGTGTGAAGTTGAAACAATCATCTTTTAAGAGATAATTGAGTAGCTGGGTGGGGTTAGTGCATTACATCACTGGGTCCATGATGTCTTCTTCAATACCAGTATAAAACCAGTAGTAGATGTGGCTATCCAGATTGACATTGTTTAGTGAGGATCTTTATTTTTTATTTTTTTTCCTTTCTCTCACCCTCAGCTCTCTGAATATTTTCCAACTTCTCCCTCAATCTCTCTTTTCAAAATGAATGGTCACTCTTTTTCTCACTTCTCTAAAATAGGAAGCTCCGTGGGTAGGTCTTTCCGGCTATGGCTAGACCATAGGAGTAAAGAAACTGCCTAGACACAGTACGCACGAGATGATCGAAACAACAAAATATTTTGTAATTTTGAACATTTATATTGTTTTTGGATTTTTAATTTTTTAATGTTTTTTGATTTTCATTTTTCAATTTTTTTGATTTTCTAAGAATGAAAACAGAACAAAAGAAATATTTTTGAGAAAATTTTCTGGTTTACTCCCCCTACAAACATGCATAGAAACAATTTTATTGAGAAAATTGCATACTTGCGGGTCTTGAAGACTTGTGCTCCCCCTGCAAGTAACAATCATCACCACAAACGTTATATCAAAAATGATAAACTACAAAAAGTAAGTTTCTCTAATCATCAGACTCGATCTGATGCTGAACACAATGATGTGTGAGAAGAACACCAGGGAACACTCTTCTTTCTCCAAGCCATGAGATTTGAACTTCTTCGATTATTGAACACGCATTTGTTTTGACTTCACAATATTCTACAAAGTGTAACTGTTGTGTTCCAGAATGTCTCCAGGCTTATCTGCAAAACAGATTATGCAGATTTTGGTACCCATTTAAGTTTGGGTCCAGGTGGATTAGAAGAATTAACTACAGATTCATTTTTAGGCATCCACTTGTAGTTAGAATTCAGTTTCTCCTTTTGAATGTTCTAATTGATTAAAAATGTGTTTACTCTTTGAGGAGAGGTACAAATTTTCTCCTTAAATAACCTTATGAGATGTTTAATAGAATACACCTTAAATGGATATTTCACATCAGGTTTATCAATAGCATCCCAACAAGAATTAACAAAAGTAGAAGATTCATACTTCCTAACATTAGCATGTGAATGAACATTGGAATTAAAACCAAACTCTTTTGAAACATTAGTCTTTGCACAACGAGAACTATTTCTAGCATTTGAAGTTGTTCCATGCACATGATCAAAATAGTTGTTATAACTATCAGAACCAGAATGATTTTTCTCTTGTAAGAGTCTTTTCTTGGCTTCTAGAAAACTCTTTCTTTTCTCAAGCCACAATGCTCTCTTGGCCTGCCTTTTACGTAGAGTTTTCTCTGTCATCACTTTCAAATTTTGGTTAGGAAATTTAACGTATTGATTATGCTGAGAGGTGCTACATTGATCACTAAAGACTTTTTCTCCACAATCAGACTCCACTAATTCATCAAAATTATGTTCAACAACAGATTTACCTTTGTCTATGAAAGAGTTTGAAACCTTTTCAGTTTTATTATTGACAGCGGAAGTGAGTTGGTCATTTAAAGAATTTATTTTATCAAGTAGAATAACTCTTTCATTAGTGAAATCTGTTGTTTGTTTAGCTAACACTTCTTGAAGATCTGCAACTTTCTTTTTCAAAATAGAACTTGGAATATAAAGATCAGAGTATTCGGGTTTTTCAGAAAGATTTTCTGATTTTTGATTAAATTCTTCAGAAGAATAAGTAGTTGGAGATTCAGTTGATGAAGAAGTTTCAGGCTTTTCATAACTTTTGTTTAACTTAGTGTAGTCAAACGGAAGTTGCATTTTATCTTTATTTGCTCGTTTTGAAATTTCTAACTCATCATCTTTTGAAGCCCCAGTGAATTTCATTAAATCAGTGAAACCCCAACCCATAAATTCAAATTCATAAAATTGAGCACGACAGACCTGCTTTTACATCGTAAAATTTAGCGTCTTTCGGTTTATTAAAAAATATAGTCTGTTCTGATTGACCACGTTTACAAAGATTATCTTCCAGTTCTTTAACTTTAGAATACAGGTGGGTTCTTTCTTTAACATAATGATCAATCTCAGCATCATTATCTTTACATTGAATTTTTGCATCCCTTAATTTGACAGTAATTTCAGAGTTGACTTCAGTAAGATATTAAACCTTTTCTTCAAAAAGTTTCAACTTACTTTGTACATAAGACAACTGATCATTTGCTGATGCCAGTTCTCGATTGTACTGAACTAACTCATTGTAATTGTTGTCTAATCTAGCTTCTAAGGTTCGACAATGAGTTTTACCTTTTTCTAATTCTAAAATCTGATTTTGCAAAGCATGAATCATGTCAATCAATTGAGAATTAGTAGTACTAACCTCAGATGCAGATGAAGAACGATGATCACTTTCAATAGTCGCCATCATAAACAAAATGTTGATACTTGAAAACTCGGATCTTTGAGTGGATATTAAAGGTGAATGTTGAACGGCTTGATTAAATGGTTTGGTGAATGGCTTGAACGAATGGCTTGATGAATGGCTTGAACGAATAGCTTGATGAATGGCTTCAAGAATGGCTAGGATGAATGGCTTGGAGGGCAAACGGCTTGAAAGACAAATTGCTTGAAGAGCAAACGGCTTGAAGTACCAAATGGCTTAAAACACCAAATGGCTTGAAGTACCAAATGGCTTCAAATATCAAATGGCTTGAAGTACCAACGGCTTGAAGTACCAAATGGCTTGAGATGCAAACAGCTTGAAGCACCAAATGACTTGAAATACTAAACTGCTTGAAACACCAAATGGCTTGAAATGCAAATGGCTTGAGATGCGAATGGCTTGAAATTTGATACGAACCCTAGATCGATGATTCAAACCTGCAAATCGTTCTTGTTCTCCAAACAACACCCTTTTTCAATCCCAAACTTGAAATAAACACCAAACTTAATAATCCCAACAGACAATTCGAATCAAACACCCAATATCAATAGGAAACTACGCCTTATGAAGCACTACGGCAGAAATCTTTTAGTCGACCAAGCCAAAGCGAAGAACAGATCAAAACGTAACCTTTTAATCACTCTTTGGCTCTGATACCATTTGTAGGACCCAATTGTATCAAGTATCAATCAAACATTGAAGCAATCAATACACAATGATGAAGTTCTTAGCGATATGAAGTATGCGTACGTGAGAGAACGATATACGGCTAGAACAAACAGTAAAGATCGAATGAAAGCTTATTGAATTAGGGTTTACAAACTTGTATTTATACCCCTTGGGTATTTACAATAGCTACCCTAAACTATGACTAATGTCATATGTAATACTAAACTCCACTAAAATATATTGAACACAATTTAGGAACCAAACATTCTCTTAAATTAAGCTATCTTTCAAACACCTCTACATACTAAATTCCATCCAGAAGCAAAACTTTGCGTTATAATTTATGTGTTATGTATTTTCTTTTAGAATTATTTACCGTCTCTTCGTAATCAACACATCAACAAACGCTTTGTTATTTTTTTGGCCTATTTTAAATATGTTTATTTGTATCTAACATCCACGTATTAATTTTTGGATTACTCACTGTTTGTGTTTTATCGTATAAAATTTAATCAATTAATATAAATTTTTCTTCTTTGTTATGCAACATAATATAATCTATTATTTGAGATAATCAATGTAATACAAAAGTTTTATTGAAGTCAAATAGACGTACAAAAATTATTTATATATTAATTAAACATTAGGTTTTTTTGGTTCAACAATTCAATATTTATTCCAAATAATTATTCAAAAATAATATATAGTTTTTTCTTAAAGGCCAAAACCAGAAACAAAGAGGGAGAAAAATAGGATAAATTTCAAACTAAGCAAAATCATTTCTCTCTCCTTCATCAAACGTCGCAACGGTTCGCCGTCGCGTAACGGCGGCGGGGCTTCTTCTTGTCCATCTCATACGTCGATAGCTCCGGAGTCCAATAGCAACACTACTCTAAATCATTAACTTGATATCTCCGATTACCATAATACTGTATTTTGCAACTGTTCTTCAGTTACATCTAGCTCACCTTAATCAGTAAAACGTACGGTAAATTATCATTTATTGGTTCGTACATTTCATCGTTATTTTCTTTGGAGGTTTTTATGAATTGTTGTTGCATTACCTGATGCTACTTGTGATGTCGTTTTGTATTGGAATTTCTGTTGATTGCAATGATGATTATCGCGACTATGATATATCCGTTTCCGATTTCTAGGTTTTTGATGAATGCTAGTTTCTGTTGTTTACGTTTCAGTTGGTGGTGCTTAATGCTTAGCCTAGAGATATACTTTTATAATCTAAGTTCAATTTTGATAATTATTTAGCCTAGAGATATGGCATCTAGGCTACGAATCTAAATTTGTTTAGGTTAGGTTTGTGAGCATCTTAAAAATTGATCTCATTGGTGATTTAAGTTTGCTGCAACCCATGGATGTGAGCATCTGCTTCTTGCCATACAAACATTTGCCTAAAGAAAGTAATTTATTATGAAGAAAACTGGAAATTCACTTTATATATGCTTTGGTGGTTCTGATTAACATTCAGGGAAATTAGCAGATTTGATGCTTGGACAGTTATATACATGAGACGTGTGGCTTTTAAGAGTATATATGCCTTTTCTTTTGCTTAATTTAAGCTTCAGTGTCTTTGGAAGCTAAATGTTAGAGTAGAGATGAAGACACTTGCACATGTGTTTGTTTTCTTCTCATTGTTGGTGAGTGTCCAGTTTTGGTTTATCATTTTCATGTTCTTTCTCTATTTTTTTTTTGTATTATACGTATGTGGGAATGGGTTTATTTGAAGACCGTTTCATTGTCTATGTGTTTGGTCTGCACTGGTAATATTTAAAGTTTATGAGTATGGATATCAATACATAATGTTGTTTGTTGTGGATTAGAGTTTAGAAGAATGATGAAAAATACTTGAGCTTCTTGCTATTTTTTTCTTTTGGGGTCAATATGCTAGAATTTACAGTTTTTCACTCTATTTTAGTTGCTTGAAAGTTCTTGTGTCAGACTGGTTTTTTTTTAACATGTATTCGAAGAAAACAAGAAAGGTACTTAATTTTGTCTTTCGTTAAGGCGTTTTAAGCCTTAAATGAATGTATTTTTTATTTATTATTGCTATGATTTGTGTGAAATATTCTCTGTATAGTTTTTAAGTTTATAGTAGCTTAGCAGACTAAGTTAGTTTGTTGTTTATGTGTTTGGGTTGTTGCACTGGCTATATTTAAAGATTAAGAGTATATGTATTATATGATGTGGTTTGTTGTTGATCAGACTTTAGAAGAATGATGAGAAATGCTTTGTGCATCTTGCTATTTTCATTCCTTTTGGGGTCAATGCGCTTAAATTCACAGTTTTTTACTTTATCCTAGTTGCTTGAAAGTTCTTGTACCTGACTGGATTAATTATATTTGCATCTACTCGAAGAGGAGAAGATAGATACATATTTTTATCACTCAATAATTATTGTTATGATTGGTGTGAAATATCTATGAATAATTTCGTAGCTGAGACTCTGAGAGTAGCTTAGCAGAAAGTTAGTCTCTAATTTCTGATCTGGACTTCTGTTCAGCACAGTGCTTTGTAACCTTATGCAGAATTGCATTCTTTTTCTTGTCACTTTGAATCATTACTTTATACATATTAATATTATTATAATTTTCTTTGCATCACGGTTTTAATACCTATTTAGTTGTGGAGTTTTCTTTTTAATGACCGTGTTTATTGTTTCTGACAGGCTTCAAGATGATTGGATCCTTTCTTACCAGAGGACTTGTGTATGTTATAATCAAAGCTCTTTTTTCAGTTGAAAGAATCTTAATTTACTTTCGCTAATGATAAAACTAATTAAATACATGTAGGATGGTGTTTGGTTATGCATATCCAGCCTATGAATGCTTCAAATCAGTGGAGAAGAATAAGCCTGATATCGAACAACTTCGCTTTTGGTGCCAATACTGGTATAACCATATGATACTTGTTTTGAGGTGATAATATGGCTAGCTTCCTGCTTAAAACCTTAACAAAATGATTTCAGGATCTTGGTTGCTGTACTAACTGTTTCCGAACGGATTGGTGATACATTTATTTCATGGTATGGACGTAAATTAGATGGTGGTTTAAATAATATGACACCTGATGTTTTTTTTTACTCCACCTTTTTTTCTTGTTTTTTGAACTTTGAAGGGTCCCGATGTACAGCGAAGCAAAGTTGGCATTCTACATATACTTATGGTACCCGAAAACTAAGGTGAAAATTTTCTTGTTTTCAGTTTAAATGAAATCTTTATCATATATGTTTATTTTTGTTCTTCTGCTCCAATCATTTCAGGGGACAGCATATGTTTATGATTCCTTCTTTAGACCATATATTTCAAAGCATGAAACAGATATTGACCGTAATTTGTCGGAACTGAGGACAATGGCAGGAGATATGGCGGTTTTGTACTGGCAAAGAGCTGCAAGCTATGTTCAAACAAGAACTTTTGACATTCTTCAATATGTTGCTTCACAATCAACACCAAAACCTCGACCATCTCAGGTATTATGAGCTATTGGGTATGATTGCAAAAAATTGTTCATACATTATCAGAATTTATAACTTAAAACTTACAGCCACAGCAACCTGCACCTAACCTCAAGGGACAAACTGCAAAAGCTCATCAGGAAACTAAAGAGCCACCATCTCCTGCGGCCAGCTCATCATCGTCATCATCAAGTTCTAGTTCTCATCAAACCTACCAATCAGACGCAGAAGGACCTCCTCAAGAGCCAGCTGTCTTGAAAGCACAAAAATCAATCATAACACGAAACCTAGCAGTGGCTACAGAAGTTCAAACCACAACTGAAGCAGAGAGGACAGAGGTCGCGCCTTCAGGTTCATCGTCTTCAAATGTAAATCCGAGTTCTGGTGCACCTAAAGAGACGATGATGGAAGAGCCTGTGCGGGTTACACGTGCTAGGTTGAGAAAAGCAACCTCACTTCAGTGAATGTGAGAGATAAGGAGTCCCCCTGGCCATATATCTGTTTGGAAAATACAAGTATTTTGGTGTTAGAGGTGGATGGATGAATATTGAAATATTGATATTAGGTCTGTTGTTTCTCTGATTGCTGTCACAAGCTTGGAATTTGCCTATAAATATGTCTTCAATGCATCCCTTAATGATTTTCCAACTCTAATTTTGCACCCACGTGTCGATCCGATCTTTTGTAGGCGAAGATATCACAAGACTCCCTTTACCAATGGAGGTAACTACTTTATCTAGGATTGTAAATGAACCAAACGAACATGTTGTGTTCGTTCGTTTAACTTTAGCCGAACATGAACAAACATAAACGAACTAATTAAAATCTTATAAAGTTCCCTGTTACTTTTTTACATCTGACGGACAAAATTCTTGATAAAAATCTTATAATAACTCCCAATTAAACAAATTAAGCAATAATCTTTAAACAATAGGATCCTTAACCTTAAGAATGAAAGATTACCGAGCTTACAAAAACGATAATCAATCGGTCATTAATATGATTTTGCCTTTCCAGAAAAAAAAAAGGGTAATTCATATGAAATATGTGATTCAAATTCATTTAAAAGTTTTGAAACGTCTACAAAAAAAATTTACATACACAAAAGCAGTCAAAATGTTGTCACTCTGATTTCGTTTCTATCGACCACTTTTCTCTTTCTATTATATATAACCTATCGGTAAGACTAAACTGCCCAAACTTATTGGCAAGAGAGCGCCATCCATCCCCCTCATCACGTTATTTCCACCAGCAGAAACATATTTTGAGGTCGAAGACTCCACATTCTCTTTAATCTACTATTCAATTTAACTTGAATTCCCTATAAAGAATAAAATTGAATATAAGCTTAGGTTTTATTAGTAATTTAAATTAAATGTAATACTAAAAAGATTTTAGTATTTTTTTTTTTGGGTCGCATTTGATGATTGGAGTGCATATTCGTATAAGCCAAGTTGAAGAAGCGGAACTAAAAGGCGGAGGACCAAAAGGGTTACTTTTCCTTGTAGGGTTCTAGGGACAACACCTTTTATGCACCATGAAACCTAAATTTATTGTTTTATCTCTTTACCTCTTTCCCATTTTCTCGTTATATATATACACACACGTACAGAGAGAGAAAGGGGTTTGAAGAGATAGGAGATTGGGAGCCGATGGGGGAAGCTAGCAGGGTCGGAAGGGAAGCTTTGTGCTCCCGATGCAACCCAAAGAGCCTCGTTGGATCTGCTACACTACTAGCAGAAGTAGCGCGTAATGCATAGTCTTATTGACTTATTGATACTTAAATAACTAACTAGATATCTATAAATGGAACATACACGAAATTACATACAAAATTGCTTAGAAGTATGTCTACCCACGAATTTATCTCATATATCTTGTCACACTCTATCTCTCGCACTCTCTGTCCATAAATTACAATTATAAAACAAATGGCGAAAACAAGCAACAATTTAATAATTAATTAATTGCGAGTACGTACCTCATTATTCCACCCAAAAGGAAAAAAACACCTTTTAGGTTTTTATATACATGAAAACACTTTTCATGATCTAAGCGTCATTCGATTCAAGTGGATTTGTTATATAACACATGATTATGGCATATAAACATATAATTTCATTATACTAATTACTATTTTATTTCATTTTTTCTGATATATATATTGGAGTAAGTATAATCCCCATTTAAGACAAAAAACTATTAGCATATATAACCTCTCAACCAACCAGATCAACCTTGCACTTTCTCATTTTATGGCATACAACACTTCTTCCTCACGACCAGAAGCTTGGGACATTAATGTCAACCATCAAAAGCCGAAGCAGCAACGATCTCGATCTCTATGGCGCAAATTTACAAACGTATTTGGTTGCAAGAAGATTGAACGATCAGAAGTTGAAGACCCGATGAAAACCCCAACCCGCTATTCAAAATTGGGACCTTCGTCCCTCTCCTCTCTGTCGCCTTCACCGTTGTTGTTGCATCCGTCTCTACGCTCTCCTATTAAACGTCGTTATGCGTAGAGAAAGAAAGATGTCTTATATGATATGATTGTGGTACGTATTTGCATCTTTGAATTATATTTGGATGATAGGTCAATTTGTTGTTGATAAACAAATTAAAGAATGTTAATAGTAGCTTATGATACGTCATATATATGCAAAGTAGTTGGAAAGTTTTCTTGTAGTTTTTCAGTTTTTGTTTTCTTAATATTGTTAATGTAACTGTTATTGTCTTGAATTCTTGTATTTGCCTGTTGTGGTCACCACGTCACGGTGGGCCTGGTGACTTTGTTGGATGGTGGTTACCATGGATAAGGAGAGGGTGTTTGGATTTAACTGTCTTTTTATTTCCTTTTCTTTTCTAACCGTCATAGAATAATAAAAAGAAGGTTAAATATGCATATAAGTTATTATGTGTATCAAACTTTAAAACTTACCATTTGATATATAAAACTCATAAAAGTTACGCCTTTACTTGCTCAACATGTAGCATATAAATTTATTTTTTAAAATTTTTTTTAATCATGAAGATGAAGATAAACTTAAGATGAAGACAAACTTTAGTTCCATAAGCATTGCATATCTCAAATTGAAGAACACATCAATAAGTTTTTTATCTTAAAAAAACATACATTAAAATACAAATCTTAAAACAATATTCGCATATATAACAGCCTAATGTAACAACAAATCATAGAGAAACCCTAAATCACACAAGTCTATAAACAAAAATTGAAGTTGCAACTTGCTATTCCATGTTCTTCCTTAGTTATTCAGTTCTCTTCCTTAGTTAGCTAGGAGCCTAGATAGTGGGTTAAGGGTAGTACGTTAGTTTCGTTCTATATATAATGTAATATGTGGCAGTAAGTTATTTTTGAGCTGCAACTTTTGTATAGTATATTTTCCTTCATATCTGAAACTTCTTTATCTCTTTTATGTTCTGCAAGTTCATTTGTTTTTTTTTCATATTCGTGAGTTTGAGTGTGAGTTTTGCAATATGATACCAACATTTGGGGTCAGAATTTGAGTTGATTAAAGGGGGTGTGAGCTGAATTCGATCAAAGGTTGAAGAGCCACCAAAGAAGCTTCTACTCTTGATCACCTTCTTCGTGTTGAAAGGAGATTAACAAGCGGAGGTGTGTGAAAAAAGACGAATGGAAAGGATCCGTCAAAGCAGGTGTCTTTGGATTACATTCATTCTTGGAGGTGCAAGGAGATGGTAAAGCTTGTAGCTTGTTTTCTTGTTCCAAGTTATACCCGAAGACATTTTTCAGCAAATGCGAGTTGAAACAATTTTTGAATCTAATTACCAACACACTGAAATTTTAGTATGTGTGATTGGCAATACAAATAAACTCTCTGTCGATAATGATATTGTAAATTTGTGGTTTCTAGACTAGAAACTTTAAGGAACTCTCAGAAAGGCTTTAGCTCTAGGAATCCCTGAATATATGTCATCTTAAACCTATGGCGGACCTGCTATTTAGGCGGCGGTGACACGAGACACCAGTCAATTTTGATTGGTGGTAATACCATCACATAGTGTAAATTTAGACTTTTTCGAGATGGTGCTACTACCTATTTCAAATTATGCTACCACTCATTTCAAATCCTGAGTCCGCCCTTGTATTCAGCGGTCAAATATATAATTGTTGAGCAACGCGTCTATACCATATTACCATCTCAATCAGCATGGCTTCCCCGATAAAGAACCTTCGCAGCGAACCACAAAGCGGTGGTGTTTCCGTGTTGTTATATATAGACCACATCGATCCCGTTGAGAATTATAAAAACTGAAACAACTAATAGTTTATCTAAACTCTCATTTGTACGACTCGAAAATGGTGAATTGGTGATTATGATAGTTTTTAGTATGAGAAATCTTGAAAGCCCAATGTAACAGTAAAACACACATTGCATTAAATGAATGATCGATCATTCAATGGCCTCATTTATTAATTGTACATGTCTACCATATAGTGTCAACCACCTTAGAGTTCTGGCCCCTTTCATGAATGCCATGCATTTACATGTCTATTTTTTTTATTCTTTTTGAACCGTAAACACACACTCATAAAACCTACTTCTAATCTAATTTTACTATAGAACTTAAAGTATCAACCTTTTGAAAAGAGACACCACTTCATTATCTACTTGTATTTTTTAATTTGCTAATAAAGCGTATTCACTTTTTAACAGATTATGTTTATGTATTTGGGAATCTAGTAAAAAATAACACTAAAAAACTAACCCTCAAATCAGAAAACATAAAAGAGTTCACTAAGCTATGTCGTTTAATGTTTATAAGTCACTAATTGTTTGTTAGGCAAACTATATAAATTATAATAAGCTTTGGCTAAGTTATCCTATAATCAATTTTTTTATAAAAAAAAACAACTTTCAAAATACTTACATTGTATGCAAGTAACCTGATATTACAGGTCATTTACTTATATAAACCGTTAACCCATTTTTTATTATTGTTAATTTTATGTCTTTTTAGTTATTTTAACTACAAAAACATTTTAAATCAATACGCTTAAATACGAAAACTTCATGAAGGAACATAATAGAAAATTTCACGTTTTTGAAGAAATCTAGTAATTTTTTAATCATTTTGATATATGGTTTTGTAGATCTGTTTAACTAAGGGTTTGGGTTGAGTTAGAGTTTGGGATTGAAGCTCGTTAATTAAGGTTCGTCAATATGTTAGGTTTCATGATTTGGTGTTTCTGATTTTAAGGTTTTCACATTGCTTCATGTTCTCTCCATTTTCCGATCTTGTTTAAGTTTGATTTCTTGTTCAAACTTCCACCGTTGCCACCTTCAATTCGTCACCATCGCCCTGGTTTAAACCACCACCATTGCCGCCACGGCGCCACCTTCATTTCTCCATATTTGGTTTGTATTCATCTTCTTCTATATATCTTTGACATGCAAGATTTAGTTCTGGTTTTGATTTTAGGTTTATATTGGCTTATCTTTGTTGGTTGAATGGGTTGACCAAGATAATGTTTATCTTGGAGTGTTGATCAAGTTTCATGCTTATCTACAATATTTCCTATTTTGATGGTTATGGATAGAATAGGAATAGTTATCCAATACGTCTTCTTAATCTATATATAGTGATACCGATGTATAGATTCAATAGGACGATTGTTAGAGTTTTTGTGATACCGAATTTCTCTAATTAATCAACGCGTTTATTGGTTGGTTATTTGTTCGTATTTGTTGATATCGTTTTCAATTGGTATCAGAGCCGGCGAGATCAACACCGGCGTCTGAGTTCGATCGGAAGCAGAGGTTACAAAACAGCTAAATTTCGTTGTAATCTGCAATTGGTTCCATTTAATTTCAAAACAGCTACGGTACATCGTGTTCTGCGATTGGCTCCTTTAATTCCAATTCATGCAAGTTACGTAAGAATTGGTTTTGTTTGAATTAATTCCAATCCATTTAATTTTGAATTAATTCATACGTGGATGACTTTGCTTTTGAATTAATTCATACTACACGCCTTTGTCTTTGAATTAATTCATTCACATGATTTCGGTGGTTGAATTAATACGACGTTGTGTTTGATCTAATTCATACGACGCTGTTTTTTATATTATCGAGTGGAAACCGGTCCTTTGGGCTGTTGATTCTCTCGATATTAGTTGAGCGTAGTAGGCTAAATCCGGGAAACCGTTGATCGGCCTACGCGAGTTCAACACAAACCGAAAGTAACCTTCTAGCCGTGAGATAAGGGCCGGATAAATCCCCATTAAAGACTTATTCGCGTACCCGGAAGAAGTCTCAGATGACAGGGGGTCCTGTGAACCAGACGGTAGCAAAGGAATCAAACTCGTTGACGTTTCAATTTCCAATATTAATGTAACGCCACCCCTAACGAGCTTAAAATTAGAGTTAATTTAAACTTTTTAAACATCGATTATCAAAAGTGTTGCAGCGGAATTAAACACCATTTACAAAAACTACAAAATTGACTCGGCTAATTAATTACAACAAAAAGGTTAGCCAAGTTCAAAGCTACAAGCGTTACCAACAAGATACCGACCATCGGATCCATACAAACTACAACGTGTTCCCCAAAAGGCATATACAACAAAAGCTACCATCGGTACCCGCCTCACCAGGCCTCTAGCATCAACCTGCGAAAAAGGTAAATCTTGCACCGTTAGCTACAACTAGCTAGTGAGCACCAATTACACATAAGCAACAATAAGCAGGCTATCATGTATCAGAACAGCACACAAGGCTATCCTATCATATTGTGACGTGACAAACGTGTCAGCAGTAGTCGTATGTTGCAGGGGAGCTAACCCCGCTCAACAACCCAAAAGCAGTCCACATAGTACGCCAATTATCTATCATGTTGGTTCCCATCTATCAAGGAACCTTACTCCTTAGAGGAACGGCGGCCTGCAGGACCATCACCCAAGCGTATACTACTTGAGTACCGTTAATGCCCGGGTACTAACTCCCGTCTACCCGAGAACCCAGCCAAGTATTGACACCCGTCTACCTGACTGACCTCCGTGTTCTCCAATTCAGTGTCCGGACAAAACTTCATAAACAACTAGTTGATCCAATAAGGATCCAGTTCATGCGCGCATATAATCACAACAATATCTTTCATATCAACAATAATAATACTGAGCATGCTTGTACAACTTTGTCATAACATACCTCCATTTTCACGTATCAATACACCAATCATGTGTCAACATGTACTACAGATAACTTACCTACTGAGACTCATGGGAAACCGGTACTCACCTCGAAACTACAAGAGGCAGATATGCAATCGGGAATCCCAAGAGCACATAGAATCGTCTGAGTCACCTAACACCAATAAACACATATAAACACCCCTTAGTATACACTACAACAGACTGCACTAACAACAGTCTCAACAAAAGATCAACATGGCTTCTGACAGCCTCCTACGGCCGCAGGAACATGTTCCTACGCCCGCAGGACAACCATCCAACACGTACTACGGCCGTAGTACATATGCACTACGCCCGTAGGAGTTCTTACCAAAGAACCATGACCTACGGCCGTAGTAACTATATACTACGCCCGTAGTAGGCATCCTTTGGGTAACTACGGCCGTAGATTATATACCCACGCCCGTAGTCTTGTTTCCATCACCCGTAGGTGGTAATCCTCATAAATTCAATCCTACGGCCGTAGCAACCATTTCCTACGACCGCAGTAACATAAACAACACCCTACGGCCGTAGTAACATCATACTACGCCCGTAGGAACCATATTTACAGCGTGTTCTTGCTCTGTTCGTAAACAGACGCTGTTTTACGGGTTTTTGACTCAAAATCCAACTTGAATCCATATTCAAGTGTTTATACAAGTTGTCTAACATATATATAAACTTCCTAACATGATTTGGTCACAAAAACAACATTAAAACCCACTTGAATCCATCCAAATGGGTCTCCCTCTTCACTAAACTCAAGAACAAGGTTTATGAACAAGAACTTACAAAAGATGATGATCAAACTCCAATTCATGTTTAAAACACCAATTAACATTTAAGACACCATTTAGCAACATTTATACTACAGTTAGCAACAAAACACCAATTAAAGTCAACGTACAACTGTTAAAGCTACATGTACTACAGTTTACAACTAGGCCCCATTTTGGGGTGTTACAATTAACGTCAACCAATTACACCATACGGAGGATGCGAATAGAAGTCCTCCTAGGAATTCATGGGGTCTGGGATGTGATAGAACCGGGCTCAGACGACACCAAGAAGAACAACGTTGTGAAGGGTCTTCTATTTCAATCGATACCGGAAGAATTGATCCTTCAAATCGGTAATCTTAAAACAGGGAAGGAGATGTGGGACACAATAAAATCACGTAACTTGGGAGCGGATCGGGTTAAAGAAGCACGGTTACAAACACTAACTTCAGAGTTTGAGGGCTTAAGGATGAAGGAGACGAGTACGATTGATGAATTCTCATCCAAGTTATCCAGTATTGCATCGATCTCCGCGACCCTGGGAGAATCGATAACTTAGCAGAAGTTAGTAAAGAAGTTTCTCACAAGCCTACCGGATCGCTTTATTCATATTGTGGCCGCACTCGAGCAAGTGTTGGATTTAAAAACCACCACTTTTGAAGAAGTTGTTGGAAGACTAAAAGCGTACGAGGAACGAATTAAAGGAACCAAGAAAGCAAGTGACTCTGAGGAGAAATTGCTTTACTCAAAATCGGAAAACACTAGTAGAAATCAAGACTCAAGCCGTGGTAGAGGTCGTGGTTCAAACCGAGGGGGTCGAGGACGTGGACGTGGTCGTGGTAGGGGTAACACCCAAAACCATGATAACCGGGATGATGAAAAGAAAAAAGGTAATAATAATGAGAAGCGAGATATGTCAAAAATTAAATGTTACCGTTGCGATAAATATGGACACTTTGTGTCAAGATGCCCGGACCGATGGCGTAACCATGAAGCAAACCTTAATGATGCTCAAGAAGGAGTGAATCACGAGGAAGGAACATTTTTTATGATGGAAGAAGAAACGGTGTTTCTAAATGAAGACAAATTTGTTCCTGCCAAAGTCAAACCAAACCAAGATGACGACGATGTTTGGTACCTCGACAATGGGGCAAGTAATCACATGACCGGGAAATACTCGTACTTTTCGGAGTTGAATGAACGGATAACCGGAAGAGTAAGGTTTGGAGATGGCTCGTGTGTTCGAATTGAAGGAAAAGGGTCAATTTTGTTCGAAGGTAAAAACGGTGAGCAAAATGTGATGAAAGATATCTACTATATTCCCTCTCTTTGTAGCAATGTTATTAGTCTTGGCCAAACGACATTATCCGGTTGTGACATTAGAATGCATGGTGATTTCTTAACAATGAAAGATCAGAATGGAAGGTTGCTCATGAAGGTTCCGCGTAGTGAAAATCGTCTTTATAAAACACGACTTAAAGTTGGAAAACCCCAATGTTTGCAAGCAAAGATTGATGACGAGTCTTGGTTATGGCACGCGCGACTAGGCCATATCAACTTTGGTGCGATAAATATGATGCACAAGTTGACTAATGGAGTTCCAGTTTTGAAGCACCAAAAGGAAGTTTGTGAAGTTTGCGTGATAGGTAAACAAAACAAACACACCTTCCCGAAGAAAGCTAATTATAAGTCTAAAAATATTCTCGAGATGTTACACGGAGATATTTGCGGACCTATTGATCCTCCCACTCAAGCCGGTAATGTTTATATTTTAGTTATTATTGATGACTTTTCTAGATACATGTGGTCTTTTTTGTTGAAGCACAAGAATGACGCGGCGGATGCAATCAAGAGATTTAAAAAGTCAATCGAAAACCGAACCGGCAAAGAGATAAAAACATTCCACACGGATAGAGGCGGTGAATTTACTTCAAACGATTTTAATCGTTTTTGGAGCGAAGAAGGTGTTGCAAGAATGTTAACGGCTCCGTACTCACCCCAACAAAATGGCATAGTAGAACGACGAAACCAAACGCTAATTGAGATGATGCGATGTCTTATGAAAGCAAAAGAAGTTCCAAATCAATTTTGGGGTGAAGCCGTACGGCATTCGACATATATAATAAACCGTACCCCTACGCGAGCATTGGTAGGAGTCACGCCTTATGAAAAATTCTATGGTCTAAAACCGAATCTCGAAAATTTGAAGGTGTTCGGATGTGTTGCGTATGAAAGAATTGTTTCAAAACACCTAAAGAAACTTGATGATAGACCGAGACCATTAATCTATTTCGGAAAGGAGCCGGGATCGGGAGGTGTTCGTTTATTTAATCCACATGAAAATAAAATTGTTATAAGTAACAATGTATTTTATAATGAGAAAATGGCATGGAATTGGGAAAAAGAAGAAAAGGAATTGCGTGAAGGCAGTAGCCACAAGAAAAATGAATCTGGCACATTTGTTATACCATTGATTGCAACAAATGGGCCTGTTCACTCAAGCCCAACAGCAACCGAAGATGTTCAGTCCACTACCACGCCACAGCAATCTCACGCAGCAAGCCCAGCCGCAACGAGCCCAGCAGCGGAAGCCCAAACCTCAACAGAATCCGAGTCAAACAACGATAACGAGTCCGACGGGCATGGTGAAGTTGAAAATAACCCGGTACGTCGCTCTAATCGAACTTCTGTGTTACCGATTCGTTTAAATGATTACGAGCTAAACATGTATGAATTAATGTTGACATTTGACGAGGAGCCGAGGAATTTTAAAGAAGCCATTGTGAAACCCGAATGGCTTAAGGCGATGACAAGCGAGATCGAGTCAATCGAAAAGAACAAAACTTGGAAGCTAGTGCCTCTACCCAAGAATGCCAAACCAATCGGTTTAAAGTGGTTATATAAAATCAAAAGAAATGCAGACGGATCTATTTCACGGTACAAAGCACGACTCGTAGCAAAAGGTTATGTACAAGAATATGGTATTGATTTTGATGAAGTCTTCGCGCCGGTAGCTCGACTCGAGACAATACGCTTATTGATTGCTCTCGCGGCCGGGAAAGGATGGAAGATTTACCACTTAGATGTGAAGAAGGCCTTCTTACACGGTGAATTGAAAGAAGAAGTGTACGTACGTCAACCCGAGGGTTTCGAAAAGGCGGGAGAGGAAGGAAAAGTTTACAAGTTAGCTAAAGCTTTATATGGATTACGACAAGCCCCAAGGGCGTGGAACATAAAACTTGATGGTATCTTACGAGAAATGGGTTTTAAACGGTGCTTGCAAGAATTGGCGGTTTATAAAAGGGTTTCGAAAGGCGAATATATCATTGTGGCCGTGTATGTGGATGATTTATTTGTAACTGGAACATGTCATGAAATAACTAGCCAATTCAAAAGCATGATGTCCTCGAAGTTCGAAATGTCGGATCTTGGCTTGTTGACTTATTATTTGGGCATTGAAGTTTCTCAAGAAAAGGGGTGTGTAACAATTAAGCAAGCGAACTATGCTATGAAGATCTTGAAAGAAGCGGGCATGGAAGACTGTGATGCTTCACAATGTCCAATGGAACCGGGTCTAAAATTGTCAAAAGCCGAGAATGAACCAGAAGTTGAAGCCACTCATTATCGGAGGGTAGTAGGGTGCTTGCGCTACCTCCTTCACACTCGTCCAGATTTATCTTACTCAGTCGGGGTAGTGAGTCGTTATATGCAAAGTCCGAGAGAATCTCATGCGCGTGCGATCAAGCAAATTCTTCGTTACCTTCGTGGTACAATTTCGCTTGGAATTAGTTATGAGAAATGCAACGAGTTGAAACTTCTGGGTTATAGTGACAGTAGCCATAATGTAGACGCGGATGATGGTCGGAGCACTACTGGTCATATTTTCTTTCTTGGTAAATCCCCTATCACGTGGTGTTCGCAAAAGCAAGATACCGTGGCTTTATCTTCATGTGAAGCCGAATTCATGGCAGCTACTTCAGCAGCATGTCAAGCAATTTGGTTAAGGGAGTTGCTCGCGGAGGTAACCGGATTAGAGAAGCAAAAGGTGTTGATTCGGATAGACAACAAGTCGGCAATCGAGTTATCTAAAAATCTGGTGTTTCACGGGAGGAGCAAACACATTCATACTCGTTTCCACTTCATTCGAGAACGTGTGGAAAACGAGCAAGTTGAAGTCGAACACGTGGCAGGTAATGAACAAGTGGCGGATCCTCTAACGAAGGCCTTAGCGAGAGTAAGGTTCGGTGAAATGAGGTCATTGCTCGGTGTGTGCGAGTTGCCGTCTCAACCATTCAGGGGGTGATTGTTGGTTGAATGGGTTGACCAAGATAATGTTTATCTTGGAGTGTTGATCAAGTTTCATGCTTATCTACAATATTTCCTATTTTGATGGTTATGGATAGAATAGGAATAGTTATCCAATACGTCTTCTTAATCTATATATAGTGATACCGATGTATAGATTCAATAGGACGATTGTTAGAGTTTTTGTGATACCGAATTTCTCTAATTAATCAACGCGTTTATTGGTTGGTTATTTGTTCGTATTTGTTGATATCGTTTTCAATCTTCACCTGAGTTCAAGTTTGATTTCATGTGTTGATTTGATATTTAACATGTTTGATTATTTATGGGTTGCTTGGTTTAATTTGATGTTAGGTTTTCTAGAATTGTTATATGCATTGTTCTTCAACTGACTTTTTCACGAGTTGTAAATAGATTTTCATTTGCGTTCATCTTCACGTTGGTTTCTTAGTTTATATGTAGAGTTGGAATTTTGGATTTAAAGGACATCAAGGTCGAAACATGAACTCATGAACATATCAATATATAACATGTAATTATAAAATAGGAAACATTTAAAATTAAATGTAACCTGCAAATTTGGTTTAGCTTTTCACTACAAGAAATATATGTTTTGGACATGAAGACTTCCATATGGACTTTCAGTGACAACTTGTCCTCGTCAAAAGTTTTCTACGATGACTTCTGTACTTTTCGCCAGGACATTTGTCCTTTCTGAAAGTGTTATTTTCTGTAGTGTTTATATACAATGGGATATAAGAAAGTTTGTTGTATCGTATAAAAAAATTGGTTGTATATATATATATATATGTATGTATGTATATATATCCTATTTATTCTCAAGTTTTTTATGCTAGTCGTGTTCTGGAAATAAAATTGGAACAATGAGAATGGTTTAGTAATATTTTCTTAAGTTGATGATCATTTGTTGAAAACTTACCTGGTTCAAAAATGAAAACTTACCTGGTTCAAAAACTCCGTCCATAAATAAAAAAACATATAATTAAGGAGTGAAAAAATAAAAATTAAGTATATTTAAAGTAGTGAGTTTTGTTTAATAAGGTTTATATAAAAAAATAGTTCTAAAATTTTAATATTCAGTCATATGTGATTGTAGAATCATCACATGTTAATTACAAAAAATACCACACCCCCCAAAATTTTAATATTCAATTTGGATCATTGATGAGGCTGATCAAAGACTAAGATTAGTATGGACTATATTCAATTTGGATTAAGTATGGACTATATTAAAATTTTCCATTAAAATAGTTTTCATAAATCTTGATTTTGTTTCATAAATCTTGATTTTGGGTATATTCTTTGGAAGTTAGTTTTTCATAAATGTCACGAGTGAAATAGGATTTGAAAATGAATGATGTTTTGGATTATAACGCGTTAAATTTTGGCTTCACCCTTGATCCTAACTGCCAAAGTATATAATATATGATGTTGAAGCAAGCATTTAAAAAAGGAAGTCGTTAATTTGTTTTCTTAGATAATCAGGGATCCGATTTATCTTGTTTGTTTACTTATTATTTCTAACAGGTTTTGTGTGTGTTAGTACGTGTAAATTTAACAACTAGTATTTTTTGTTCTTTTTTATTTTTTTCTTATGGGATTTAACAGGGTTTTTTGTGTGTTAGTACGTGTAAATTTATCCATTAGAATTTTGATGTGTTATGAATAATAATAACATAAATTAATTTTTAATTTTAAAAATTATAATCTTATTTTATATATGGAAAGTTGAAAATCAGTTAAAAAATAACTGTAAAAAATTGATTACGAAGAAAAAAACTAGATTCATATTTTACTTTTAAAATGGTATACCATGCAGTAAGTCATCTGATGTCTCCGATTTAATGAAATTGAACCTTGATATATATGGACATATATATACCCTTCACACTCAATATAGAGACAAATATTAAGTTACTCTATTAAGTACTCTCTCTGTCTCCTTCTTGAACCCAGAAAGTCAAAATTCCTTTTATCTCTTATGTTGTATTTATATCCGGTTAAACTCATTCAATAAACATCTAATAAATAAAAATTTTGTTGTCTAGTGATAAACACTTGTATTTTTGTATGATGATTGTCCATCGATCACAGGTCATAGTTCAAGTCTTATTAAAAATAAATTTAGAAACCGTGTAAAAAAATATACAGTTAGAGTAAAGTAAATAATTCTCTCTTCATCCCAATATCCGAGTTCTCATATTAGCTTTAAATCAGTTTTTTCTCTTTATCCTTTAAATTTTTCTATCTTAATAAAACCTGACAGTTATAATCTTTCTATATTAATAATTTTTATAGAAAAATCAAAAAATTAGAGAGGATGGAAGAGAAGGAATTTGTGGGGCTGCATTTTGACCACCGAATTAAATGAGGGGTGGTGTTTCCGCAGAATGGTTGAATTACTCTTGTAACATTTAATGAATAAAAGTCACACTATTACAGTATTATGTGTGTCACGTAAAAGTTATAATAATTAAACCAAGAAACAGAATTAAAGATACGTTTACCTTTATTTAGTTACTATTTTACATCACTTATTTTCTTCCCTCAATTGAAGCTATTATTGAAATAAGCTTTTTTTTGGGTTTTGAAAAATCAAATTTAAAAGTTTCCATGTTAAAAAATTATACAGTCAACATATCACTAGTAATGCGTTATTATTATTTTATTAATGAAAGGGTATTAATATTCATCTCGAAAATAAGAGCTTACATAATTAGGAGTCCCTAAGTTAGAGATAATGGGTGACAAAATAAAAACCCTCAAAAGGTAAACAAGGTTATTAAAGTATTATATATCATCAATATTTTTTTTTAAACCTAGGACTTGACGTCGTATTGTGGTACGATTAAGTTAGTCTTAAGTTTTGAAAGACATGGTAAGACCATGATGTTGTTTTATAAGAGTTATGTAAGTCGGGAATTCTATGTGTAAATTTTAAATATATATATATACAATTATACAAACAAAGATAGAAAACATTATAATAGATTTATAAAATATAATTATTCTTCGTTGTTTTCTATATATCCAACTAATACTTATAACTGGAATAAGCATATCCAACTCGTATGATTCAGTATATTGAACACGCATAAAAATATGATTTATAATGAGTAAATATGTGTCAAGTCTCAAGCCTTAGCAAAGCATGACGAATTTTTTAGAACCTTGAATGTGACAAATCATCAACATCAGCCTTGTATACATCATGATTCATGAAACTTAGAAAATATTTACTTTGCTTAACAAAAAAAGTTTTAATGATTGAAATTTGAAACTTAATACAGGTAAAAAAAACACACACATTTTAAAATGGTATAATTAATGAAGGGTAAATTAGTAAAAATATCACTTTAGCATTAAATTTAATATATAGCTATCTTGTAAAAGATGTAGTAGTAGTAGTAGTCAAGTAAAGAAAAAAAATAAGAAAAGTAGCAAACGTACAACGAACAACAAGCAACAAGTAAACTGGAACAGCTCCTACGGCCGCAGAGGATGTGTCCTACGGCCGCAGGACACCTTCCGGACACCCCCTACGGCCGCAGGAATGTATCCTACGCCCGCAAGGGTTCCTTCCCAAGAAACCATACCCTACACCCGCAGGAGCGATTCTTTGGGTACCAACAGTCGTAGGTTATGTACCCACGCCCGTAGGCTTCGTTCCCTCTTCCGTAGGTGGTAAACCTCATAAAACACATAAAATACACTCCTACGGCCGCAGAAACCTTTTCCTACGGCCACCGAAGGCTTAATTTCAATAATCCTGAAAAACACCTCCCTACGGCCGTAGGAACATTTCACTACGGCCGCAGGAACTAAACACCCCTTACGGCCACAGGAACATTCCTGCACAGTAAGGTTCGTCCCTGTTCATAACTCAGGCCTGCAAATCGCATTTTTGACCTCTTTTTCGACCAAAACTCAACTTTAAACGTTCCTACATGTTATTTAACACATATACTAGCTTCCCTACATGTATTTCACACAAACCCACATCTGGGACTTGATTACACCTTCAAATTCATGAACTAGGTTGTTTGAAATACAAACCTTAACTCACTAAGGAAGAAGACAACACAAGAACAGGTTGCACACTTGAGTTTTGCTACTGGAATCACCAAATCAGATTGTTCTTCTTTGTTTCCTCTTCCAAAGTTCAACAATTGAAGTGTGTGTGTGTTTGATCTTGTATGTACGTATGTATGTTTGGTATTAGTGTCAACAGGGGATAAGGGAGAAACGAACGACCGACTTTAAGTTGGTCAAATACCCCACGCGGGTATTTCGTTCCCCTATTCAACTTACAACGCGACCTAGGTTTACCCGTTTCAACTAACGGATATATTTTCGGAATCATTATCTAAAACCGTTCAACAAAATACCAACTTGGTCAACTTACAACACTTTTCACATAACCACATTTAAAATGACTATTAACAACAAGTAGCAATAAAACACATTGACTAAAGTCATCGTACAAGTCAACAAACACAAGGTACAACTACTTACTACTAGGCCCTATTTGATGTTACATACTCAAAGCTCCGTCTTCATCTAGGTTTTCATGTTGTTCATCTTCTATTTGTTCTTTTGTTTTGGGTTTTAAATCTTCTTATTATTTATTCGTTTTAAAGATATTTTTTTAAAGGCATAAGTTGTATTGATGGATTAAAAACTATACAACATCTATACAAACGATTTGTCTAAACTACTAACGCCCACACATAAGCTATGCGTTAGGCTGAGTCCCTAACTTTTACCATAATAATTAACACTTAAATGTGTCAACAACTATTGTAACATTCCGAATTAACATGTATTGGATATGAAGATGAATATGATTATGATTAATGAAGATATGGAAAATACGATGAAGATCTTCTTTCTGTTCTTCATAATTCATTTATTTTTATTTTTTTGAAGATAAATAGATAATACACACATGGCAATTAATAAGTAAGGTGGAATAATAAAAAATAAAAAATTGAAGAAATTACATGCTACTTGAAGAAGAATATGTTACTTAATACATAAAATTATAACTTTAAAAAAGTTTAATATATCAAATGATAAGTTTGAAAGTTCGAAATATATATAATAGCAAAAAATATAAAATTAGATAAACTACACTAACAGATGGGTTTTTTACTCTGTGAAATTGTAATGTCCGATGGGCAGTGGCAAATTATACGTAGAATCGGTTAATACACGTCCAAATACATCGGGGAACGTAACAATCTCCCGACCCCAAGAAGTAAATCAATAGTTTTATATATATAAATATAATCACCCCTCCCAACAAATTCATATTTTGCATTATAATATCATTCAAATTAACTTTTCTGAAGCTTTTTAGAATTATTATATTTGATTGATGTACTTTTTATAAAATTTTGCAATCAAAGTCACTTTTATAGAAAATTTGAACTTCTAATTCAACTTTTATTTGAAATTTTTTTATAAAGGTAAATAAAGGAATAACAATTTAAACACAGACAAAAAGAGTCCGAAAGCAACAATTTCGTGGAACGGTTAGTAAACAAAAGCTTCGAGGAGCAAAAGGAAATGAAGCAAAAGAAAACGCTACTCAACAAAATAATAACCAAATGGGATCACCATAACTCCATAAGAGCATCGGTAGTAAAACCTGCGATAACAGCTATAACTATCTGCCAAAATCAACATCAATAACTAAACACTCAGAGTAATATATGCGTAACTACCCGTGACGTCACCAACAATTTCTTTTTTATTTTCACAATTATATAAGAACACATAATATGAGTATGTGTTGTGTGTGTGTTTTTTTTTCCCCAGTGCCGTGAGGTCAAGCAACAACATCAATGTTTTGAGTCAACCATCATTCAATGACACTCGAAAATTTGAACCAATTTTAACATTCAAAAAGTCATTATAGTTTTACATCTTAAATATTAAGATTTTTTGTATAATAACTTCGGAAGTCATTAATATTAAGATTTTTTGAGTTATAACAGAACGTTATTAAGATACAATCGACCCAACATCATTTATGAAATTTGCGTTTCTTAGGTTAAGACATTAATATACACAATGTAATAACAAATGGTCTATAATGGCTATCCGTTCCAACCAGATAACCTAAGATCCACCTTACAAAGAAAAACAAAATAGTAGAAATGTTTGCATCCTTACTAACTAGATCTCAAATAGATATATAGATCCACATATGTTGGTATTGATAATATATTCGAAATAATTTGACGCATAGACAAGCTAGACTACTCAATATATAAAAAAAAGAGGTAGCGTCTTGACCATCAGAAATTTCTTTTGGTCTAGTGATAAGCGTCTTGATCATAACAATTGGTATCAGAGCGAGGTCATGGGTTCAAATCCCACAACATGCAAAGAAATGTTGGGTGAAAGTTGGAAGAGTCATTGGCCGCCATCTTCCTAAATCCGCTAGTACTTGTGACGAGTTGGAATCCCATAAGTCCAAGGCATTTACGGCAGCTGTTGTGGGGATAATGTTGATATCAGACAACATCCTCGAAATAATTCGACTCAAATGCCAATTAGACTACTTAATATATAAGAAAGATGTAGTGTTTTGACCACCACGAATTTATTTTAATTTAGTGGTAAGTGTCTTGATATTAACAACATCAATCGACTACATAGTAAAACGGCCCATCAAAGATTGTTATGATGCCCATAAACTAATTAGCATGTCTGTGCTTAAGAAACGAGGTCGTGCAGGACCCGAGACCTCGAAAGATCGCAACTGTTAGGTCCAGTTTGTTTAATCGTAATGTGAACGAATGTAATGGAATTGAAGTCGAATTCCGTTGTATATTGAGTTTGGTAACATTATTTTGGAAATGAATTAAATTCTTTGAAACATTTATATTCTTTTAGGTAGATAAATGTCGTTCCATAACTCACATGGATGAAATTAAAATCATTTTAATTCCTTCGTATTACGGTGAAACAATGTAACAAACGGGACCTTAGAGTTTGGTAAGTTTATTTATTTATTTTTATTTTTTTGATTAAAAATGTAACCAACTTTTCTATTCTTATATGATAAATAAGTAAATAACTTAAACAACAATTATAAAATTACTGCTTTTCGAAAAAACAATTATCGAATTATAATCCCAAGTTAGAATTTAATCATTTATTAGTTAATACGACACGATTGAGGTATGTCATGTACAAACGAAAAAGAGTCATTTTCAAACTAACGAATTAATAAAGCCTAGACAGTGCACTAACGGCCTGTTCTCGAGTTTTTTTAAGAAGGGGAGGAAAGAGTCGGGAGTGAGAATTATGTTCTTGAGTTTTTTTAGGAGGGGAAGGAAATGGTTGGGAGGGGCTAGGAGGGGCAATTTCACTATTTTTATGAGTAAAAACTTCCCTCTCACTTTTGGAATAATTGGAAGACGAAGTTTTTATACCATTTCATTTCCTTTATTTCCTTCCCTTTCCTTCCAATTCTTTCGTCATAAAAAAGGCGAGAACATGGCGTAAAATAGATTTCTCAAGATTCATGATATATTTAATTTACTCCTTAAATTAAAAATAAAAAATACCACCAACCCTTTTTCCCTCCTCCTCAAATTTACCTCAGATCCACTCTTCATTAAAAGAAGCAAAACACCTTTCAAAAGCATCTCTCTCTTTCTTCCATGAACCAAACACCTTCCATTCTTTCCTGCTGCAACACTACCTCCCTCCTGCTTCTATTCCATTTCCATGGCGGTTCTTACTCACCCACCTTCTGAAACACACAAGCTACAACCCACAAAGCGTAGAAGAAAACATCACACACATGCAGGTACAACCCCTAAGCACAAACATCAACAGCAACCACAACCACCTCCATCGTCGTCATCATGGGACCAAATCAAGAATCTTTTGAAGTGTAAGCAGATAGATGTTAACGGGTCGGATCAGAAGATCCAACAAGAGTCTCCTGTGAGGAACCCGAACGGGTATTCGAAGCTGAGTTCTTCTTGTAGCTCCATTTGCAGTTTCAGGGATGTTGCCAATGGGCATACTAGGGTTGTTCATAGGGCTGATAACTCGCCGGAAAGTAGCGCCGTTGGACAGGATTCCGGCGCTCTTAGACGGAAGAAACATCTTGGTAATATTGGTGGTTCTTCTTCGTCTTCTTCTAATTCGGCCGGAACTAGGTCTTTAACGGGTTCGGTTAGATCCGGAAATGGGAGTTACACGTCATCTTATCGTGGCATGCAATTGAGAAAGCTTTCTGGGTGCTATGAATGCCATGCCATTGTTGATCCTGCAAGGTTGCCTACTTGCCTTCACTTATTTTTATTTATAAGTTTATTATCCAATCTTGTCTTCCCCCATCTCGTATGTCCAACATACTGAATGCTAAAATAATAAGTTAGAATAGGATAATTACATAAACAATATTCACCTCTTTTTTTATTTATAATAAGTTTACACTCTATTTATAGTTTTTTCTTAATTATATAGTTCCCACCTCTCGGTCTATAACCGAGACAAGTGGAAAAGTTTTGTTATTACAAGTTGGAAAATTAATTTAATTAATTCCCTCATTATTTTTCAATACTCCGGAATTTAATATTTGGTTTCAAAGTAATAATGAACTTATATAAGAGGGTTGCTTTCGACTTTTTTTTTTTAATATAATTATTGCATTTTAATGTGGAAATTAGCAATTTTAATAGTTGTTTATTATTATACTAGTTTAAATGCTAATGTAAACACATGGATAGAATAATTATTTATGTTAAAGGATTATTTTATATATGTTTATTTAAATATATAATTGTTTTGTTTTAACGAAATAATAATTCGATTTGTGACTTTTTTAAAACTATAAGAATTTTATATTAGTTTCGGTCAACATAGAAAATTAAATGATAGACAAAATTTAGAAATTGTGTATGATTAATTACAATAAGGTTTATATTATATATATAATAAAATAGATAAAGACAAAATTTTCAATGTGTATAATATTGTATCATTAATGTAGCATAAGATTTAACAATTAATAGAATTATATCTATATTAATGTAGTGGGTGCTAAACTTGAATTGAAAAATGGTTTAATGCATATTAAATTGATTTAAAGTGAAAATTAAATTTCAATTTTAACCATTTAAAGTTAAAATTGTGTTTCAATTGAATATAAAGTTAAAATTAGAGTTTTAATTTAACCAAATGGATGGGTAGAATTAATTGAATTGATAAAGGTTATTCTTTTACTTGTATTAAAATATTAAAAGATTTTTCAATTACTTATTTCAATTTAAAAATAAAATAAATTTAGTAGATAAGAAGTGATACGTATTAATAGGCAATTCCAAGCATCTTTAATTAAGGGCATCTGGAATTCGAAAACGTTGATTATAATGTGTTAGATAAATTATAAAACCTAATTAATTTGACGGACGATGCATGCAGGCAAGCAATTCCAAGAAGTACAATTTGTTTATGTTCAGAATGTGGAGAAGTGTTCCCGAAACTGGAAAGCTTGGAACATCATCAAGCTGTTAGGCATGCTGGTATATATACATTCTATAATAATTTACCTTCTATTACTTTAATTAGTCCTATTTATTTCATTATTCTGTCAAAAAAAATAAAAGAAACATCAAACTTATCTGTTCTTAAAAATAAAATTAGAAAGAATTCGGCAAATGGGTTACAACTTACAAATCACATAATATATATTAATCTGGTGAAAAATGGCATCTTATATGGAACCGTTTTGTTATTGGATTTATTATTCTAAAATATATATAAATAAAAATGCATGACCAAAAAGATATATATGAAGGTGACTTTAGTGTCTTTAGTTGGACAAGCGTGTTCCTTTGTTGCCATATGTAATTATGCAACCACATTCCTTTTCTTTTGGGACCATTATATTCATATTCATATATTCATGTTAATTATTAATATTACATTTGCCTTCATTCTAAGGGAAAAAGAACATCTCCTCATTGAAATGTCTATTTCATTCTCACTATTACTTAGCTATAATTGGGATATTTGCATGTGGTCATTAAAATACAACTTTTTGTCTCACTCAGATTAATTATATTATTCTTAATCACGATTTAAGCCAATCATGTTTCAATTATTTTGCATCACAAACTAAACATCAAAAGAAAAGCAATCTTTTTACTACTAAACAGGAACAAAGATTATCTTCTAATTAATGATCTCATCAAACAAACAGATATACATGATCATTTTTTGTGTACATTTTATATGATTGTCATTTAGTAAGATCTTATTTATTACGGAGTTTTGATTTTGTTTTTCAACGTTTAATACACATTGTTTGGTACAAGTCCAAATATTAAATCCTATTGTTATCTATGTTTAGATATAAATAATATGTTTAGATATAAATATTAACGTAATATAATTTTTTTTTTATCAAGATGTGTCGTTTGAGTCCAATTTTAGTTTACTTTTTTGAATAAATATAGCATTACACTACTATTAATATTCAAAATTAGACAAATATCTTTAACAGGTGTTCTTGTTAATTGCGTTTATTTTTTCTGTAAAAATACCACTAACTAATGTAAGTTATCTTCATTTGATTTTATAGTGTCGGAGCTCGGACTAGAAGATTCGGGTCGAAACATTGTGGAGATTATATTCAAGTCCAGCTGGCTAAACAAGGACCATCCGATCTTCACCATCGAACGGATCTTAAAAGTCAACAACACTCGTCGGACCATCCAACGTTTCGAGGACTGCCGTGACACCGTAAAGATCCGAGCCACAGCCGCCGCCGCCGCCTCCCGCTGCGCAGCCGACGGCAACGAGCTCCTCCGCTTCCACTGCACGACACTCGTCTGTTCTCTGGGCGCCCACGGCTCCTCCAGCCTCTGTGGCTCTGTTCCCGGCTGCGGCGTGTGCACCATCATCCGCCACGGCTTCCAAAGCCCGAAATCCGTTGACGGCGGGAGGAAAGGGGTGTGCACCACCGCCAGCAGTGGCAGAGCACACGACTCTTTGGTGGTTGCGGCTCGTGGGCTGAGGGCCATGCTGGTGTGTCGAGTGATCGCCGGGAAGGTGAAGCGCGTGGCGGGGAACGCGCAGCCGGAGGAGGATGGACCGTACGATTCGATGGCCGGGTATCCCGGGTCATACTCGAATATTGAGGAGTTGTACGTTTACAATCCGAGGGCCATACTTCCCTGTTTCGTTGTTATTTACAAGGCTATGGAAAGCTGATGTCATTTATTTTAACGTTTCTTTTGTTTTTATTTCTGATTAGTTTTTTGTTAATGTAATCTTGAACTTATTATGCAATTTCTTTAATCTTTTTCTTTGTATATAAAATTAAATTAGTGAGTTTATTGTATGTTGTTTAAACTTTAAATACGGAGTAGATCATGCATTAAAAACGTTACTTCTTAACTGAATATAAAAAAATTATCTAAAAATGGTATAAAATGTTTTTTGGGCTGTTACTTTTAAAATTCTTATTTAATTATCATACATTTTAGTAAACATTTTTTTGACTCAAGTGATTAAGGTGATATCCAAAATCTTGGATTTAAGTTCATAGCGTATAGGATCTAGATTAAAAGCTAGATTTAGTAAATATTTAAATTATGATATTAAAAAGAGAGAGAGAGAGAGAGATTAGTGTACAGAGTGTTCCACCGGTCTTTAAGGAGACTTGTAGACCAATAAATTAACCATGAAATATTAGAAAACACGTGATTTATCTCTAAATGGACGTAAACAGTAACCCTTCACACTATGTCATATCATTAATTGGTGATTCTTCTCCATAATCTTTCATTTTAATAAATTTAAAAGATTATATTATATATCTATTTCCAAGAAGAATAATCTACTGAGTGTTTATTTACAATTATTTTAAAAACTTTTGGAGAAAAGATATATTAATAATAAAGGGCTTGTAGCTTAGTATAACCAAGATGTTGAAAATATATTTTTTTAAATCATAATACTAATCTAACACTAGTCAAAAAGTGTGGTTTATAATTAGTTTCGAGAGTGTGTTTCTATTCCAAACAAAAAAAATTAAATCAACTTTGTTGCATTAGAAATCTAAAATACAACCAAACAATAACAACTAGTTATCCTTTTAAAATAACTAGTTATCCTTTTTTAAAATAGCCGTTCAAAAAAGATGTTATTCTTTTAAAATAAATTTAAAGGAAAAATGTTACATTAAACCGGTCTACTTTATATTCTTTTTTTTTTTTTTGAAAGGCAAAGTATTTTATAGATATAATTTAAAAAAACTAGCTAGATGCTAGTTAATACAACAATTCAAACATCAAATTTTAAACACTAACATCTAACTCGCTAAACTACTACTATCCAACATCGACAGGCGATTCCGGTTAACCTAACTAAAACTCGTAAAGCCTAATGGGCGACTCTGGTGGAGTCGAACCTATTCGACCTCCCCGAACAACAGCTAACAAAGGTTACCACACCCAACCAGGTGGTGGCAGTACGATATTTCAGAGTAGATTTAATGGACCGACCACAACAGTTGGAACTAACCATGATCCCCACGAACCACGAACCACGAACCAAACGAACTAACCAGGATCTAAAACAGTAACAAGATCTAAACACGAACCCACGAACCACAAAACCACGAACTAACTACGAACCACACGAACTAACCACGACAACGAGATCTGAAACACGAACTAACCTCGAACCAACCACGATCTGAACCAACCACAAAATTTGAACTAAATCTAAACATTCGACCAAAGCAAATGAACTGTAATCTCGAACTGAACTTGAAAGGACAACGAACCGCACAAACCAACAACAGCACACGAACCACGAACCACGGACCACACGAACCAACGAACCACACTGAACTTGGAAGAACAACTTGAACGAACCAACAAACCACACTGAACTTGATCTGAACACTGAACACGAACAACTTGATCTGAACACTGAACCAACGAACAACTTGAACGAACCAACGAACCACACTGAACCAACAACAGCACACGAACCACGAACCACCAACCAACAACGATCTTAAACCTCAACAGAATCTGAACTCGGAATGCAGTCACAAACCACGCGAACCAACCCACGAGAGCAACAACACGAACTAACCCTCGAACTAGAGATCTGAACCACGAACCACAGTCTCGAACCATGAACCAGAGATCTGAAAACAAACAAGAGATCTGAACCACGAACCACGATCTCGAACCACACCGTAACTTGAACATAGATCTGAACATAGATCTGATACTCAAACATGGATCTGAACTCGAACCACGATCTGAACAGAAACCAAGCTCCATCGCTTGAAGAGGGATCTGAAAACTCGGACACTCGAACATTAACCATGGATCATGAATCTTGAAATGCTTTCCACGAACTGAGCAAGATCTGAACTTCTCGACCACGAACTGTACCTTGAATCTCGACCACGAACTGAACCAAATATCTGATTTGAAAATCGACCCACGAACAAGAAACTTGATCTGAACTTCTCGACCACGAACTGAACCTTGAATGTCGACCCCTTCGAACTGAACCAAAGATCTGATCGACCCACGAACAAAACCTTGTAATGCGAACTTGTGCTTTATTTCTCGACCAAAGATCTCGACCGGGATTTCGAAGAAGAAAAAGAAAAAGAACGAAAATGAAGAATGAAGTTCCCCGGACCGCCGGCTAACGCCGACGGCCGGATGAGAGCGGGTGGCGGCGGTTAAGTGCAATATTAGGGTTTTAGAGATACTTTACTAAATAATGATTTTTGTGTTATGAATAATTATAGTAGATGTCCATATCCCCTAATAATAGATAAGATCAATTAGAGATATGTATTATCCTAGATAGAATATTTAAATCATGGATACTTATCCTTATCTATTGTACTCCTATAAATAGGAGATTACCTAATGAATAAGATTAACTCTTTTCTCTCTATTCTCTTTCTCCTATTCACTTTATTATTCACAACAAGTTATCAGCACGAAGCTCTCCTTGATGGAGAAAGAGACCAACGGCAAGAAAGACACGAAGCTCTTTTGAAAAATACCGGACCTTGGTAACAGTTTATTAGATCGGCAAAACAAGTTTCGGCGAGGTATGTACTTTTTCCCGAATGGTTCTGTTTATCTAATGGACCTTCGTAATATGTGGCTATTAATTAACCGATTGTTGTTCTTCTGTTTAATAATCATAAAAACAAGGTTCATCAATTCTTAGATGTGTTTGCGTGTTGGTATAAAATTCAGTTTACTATTTGAATGTTTAAATCTTAGAATTTTATTATTGAGCCAAATCAATTTCTTTTAGTCAATTAAATCAGAAACGATACAGTGAGTGCAATGAATTCAGTTTACTATTTGAATGTTTAAATCTAGAATTTTATTATTGAGCCAAATCAATTTCTTTTAGTCAATTAAATCAGAAACGATACAGTGAGTGCAATGAATTCGTTTATTTTTATCTTGCCGAATAAATAAATAAAAACTGATTAAACAGATTTAATATAGATATCAAGTGGAAAAGAATTTAGATATTCAAACTTTAAAGCAATTTGATTTATATGCTAAAACAATTATGATTATTATTCATTGTTTTAATTTGTTCATAGCGGACTCGAAAGCTTATATATTGACACTGACATTATTACTTGTTTCACATTGCACTTCATTAATGTAACTTTGTTTAGTTAAATTTTCAAATATATTCAAAATCGTAATTGCATATTGTTAAACTGTTTATATGAATTTTGTTAAATTGCACATGGTTTTACTCCGTCTTTGGCACATGTTAGGTTATTATTTAATATCATAAAAGGATAAATGATGTTTGTGTATTTATCGTATAAATCGTGATGAAATATAATAACCCTTAATATACCTATTATGTCAAATTTTGGCAAACTTAAAGTTTGTTTTTATATATTATTGAAAAAATAATTTGTTTTGAGTATTTGATATCGAGATACATTTGGATGCTAATTTTTATATGATTTTATTTTCTTACTTTTATAAAATCATGAAACAAGTTCTAGTTCAAGATGCCGACATGAATATTGTTATAAAAGTGTGATGAAATTAAATACTTTATATGAATATGTCGTTGTTATGCCTATATGCATGTTTTAATTGGTGAGACATTAAGATATTTTATTTGACTATATGAATGTAAGATTCTATGTTTTGTTTTGATGATATATTATATATTATATGATCGAGTTTTGTTATGTTTTGTTATGATGATATATAAATATTATATGATTTGTGTTTATGCTTAGAAATTACAAAATCAATTATCTCTCGTCTTTATAAAGTTACTTTCATAAATGATATAGTATTGACGAGACATGTATCTTGTGTCTAATAAAATAAATATAAAGTTGTTTATTTTAAAATTATAAGAGGCCGCGGATATGTGCACCCAAAATTGTGACATACCCTTAAAGCTCATTATAAATATATTCTTCTGGTTAGAAGAAAAAAATCGATTATATTTATAATTACTTTTCAGTTGATATTATAGAGAGAATTATATGAATGAGAACTATGATAAGTACGGTTAAAATTGATGCTTGCTTTTGGTCGAGTAAATAATGGGCAAAACAACGAGCTTTTAATATAAAACACGTCTTGTTTGCTCAATTACATTTCTAGAAGTGAATCTGATAACATGATAATAAATATAAAGATGTTGGTTATCGACCTAATTGAGATAAGTATCTTGATACACATGTTAAAAGTATGATTTGCCAACAGAAGTAGCAAAACAATTGACGGGTATACAAGTTTAAAAAGGGTGGAAAGTATAAAGATGTCACATAAGATTTATGTTAGTAAATGGGTGCAAGAAACCATTGGATGCATTTTGGAAAGCTAAACAACTAATATATTATTATCTAAATGCTCTTATTCAAGAAAGTTTAATGTTATATTCACATGATTCGTTTAGCTTATCGTTTATTTACATATGACGGTGACTCATGACATCACATATAATATTATTTGATGAACTATTGATGGTTATTATATGTGTTCTATAAATGTAAAAGGTTTGTACTGCAAAACGGTTTTCCCTATGTGGTAATGTTACTATAAATAATAGTGCAAAATATTATCAAATGCTCTAGAAGAGCTTATATAAAATGTCACGAGGAAAATTTTGAAAGTCATGACACATTATGATCTTTCGCATCCTTTTATACAAAGATTAGTGAAAGTGAATCCTATGTGGCCTTAAACTAGAAGTTCATTGACCATGATTGTCTTGATTAATTGGCATGACCGGATAGACCATCTCGAGTCAATGATGATGTGAAAATTTTAAAGAAGAACAAAAGTTCACGTAGTGAATTTGTATATACTGTTTGCTCTTGTGGAAGTTAATTTATGATCTAGGGATGAAACCCCTTATTTTTCTGGAACTGATGCAATGAGACATGTGATGACTTATATATTCACATTATGAACCATTTAGAGTTTTAAATTGATGCATCGTCTAAATGGTTATAAAAGTCGCAACCTAAAATTTGCGAGACTAGCAACTCGAGTAATAATATTGTGAAGTAATTGCTTCAAAATATTATAAATCACTTCCCACATGTTCAGTGATTATTGTGGTGTTGAACACTCTATGTCTTATGTTCACACGTTTTTAGCTTTTGTTGAAACGCTTAGCAAGCGGATTCAGTTGATTGCAAAGCCAATAATCATAAAGAGCAAAGTTTCAATTTGGGGTCATATTATTTTACATATAGATAGTAAATCACATCAAGCCAATACGTTATGATGATACCTCCCCATTATAATTGGTTTTTGGTCAGGAACCAAATATTTTTTATATGAGTTTTGTTTTACTCCACCAAAATGTACAAAGATGGAACTTCAAAGGAATGTTAGGAATCTTGCATTGAGTATGAGTCCCTATCATACATATTTAAAGCCATCAATAGTATATTTGTAATGAGTTGTTTTTATTGTTAATCAAACATCCTAACATTCATGGGAAAGGATAAGCAGCTAGAATTTTTTTGATATGAGATGAATTATTGATCCTCATAATAAGAATATGAAAAAGTTCTTAAAATAATTCATATATGATTTAGTAAAGCCAGACATGTTTACTGACCTAAAGAGTGTGACTTGATCACATATTCAGCTGCTAATGCTCCTAGTAAGATATGTATCCCACAAGGATAGTTGGTAATAAGAGTCTATGGCACGCCTGAAACGTGGTAGACAAATCGATTCCAAAAATATATATAGATATATCCCTCGAAAGAAAAAGGAGCAATAAATTAAGATGGTCAATCGAGGATATAAAGACCCCAAGTGAATCTCCTGAAGAGATACTAGACATGAAGGTTCCAGAAGAACCTCAGGTACCTGAAAATAATGAGATCCCAACAAATATATCATGTCTAGGAAAGAATGGAATCGATACAAATTCGACGTCGATAATGCTTATGTGTTTAATATAGCGCTAAATATTATGATTGAGAATGAGGATCTTGAAAGTATATTTGCCTAGAAGCACAGAGATGGAAATTATTGGCCAAAATAGAAAGACGCAAGGAATTAATGAAAAATCAAAGTCCCTCGGGTGTGATATGTTTGAGACATGAAGTATATACACAAAAGGTGTAACAATTTGGTCTTTGTCGGAAAGTTAAATGAGAAATAAAATTATGAGATACAAATGATGAATGGTGGCACAAGGTTTCGCAAAGACCTGAGATTGATGTATTCTAATGTGGTAATATGAAAAATACTAAATTTGCGTCTAGTATGACTATTATTAGAGCTCGATTGATTGATAATGAGATGATTTCGTATGTATAAAGTGTTTCTACATATATGTTACTATCTAAAAGCCCGAAGCATATAAGAAAAGTTCTCGAGAATACTATTGAATCGAATTAATGTTGTTATATGGGCTAAAACGAAATGAGCGTATATGATATAAATATATAATTGACTTGGTGAATATTTATTGAAAGCATGTTATGATTCTATTAGTTCATGAATTTTTGTAAAGAGATCCGGAGCCGAATATCATATAATTGCCACGTATATCGATGATTGTAATATAATTGGAATTCCTAGTGATATTCATAAAGCAATTAGATACTTGGAAAACTATTTTAAATGAGTGATCTTAGAAAGACAAATTCTTGTTTTTACTTATAAATCAAACACCTTAAGGATGAAATCCTTGTGCACTACCAAAAGAATATATAAAATGGTGTTTAAGATCACTATGACCTCCAATGATTGTGAGATAATTTGGTATTGAAGATGACCCTTTTCGACTTTTAAGAAGTGGCAAAAGAATTCTTGGTCCAGAAGTACCATATTTATAAGTCACTCGGGTCATTAATATTCTCGCTAGTTATAGACGACATTATATTTACATTTTATTGATTTTATTAGCGAGATGTAGTTCGTGTCCAAAAGGAGATATCATAATGGAATAAAACGAATATTCTGATACATGTAAGGTATGAAGGACACAAGTTTTTATCTTACTAACCCATCAAAACAAGTTTGTTAGTTTTGTAAATGCAGGATATATGTCAGATCCTCGTACTGATTGGTGTCAAAGTATATGTAACTTCATAATTGGTGACACCACCAATTAATGTGGCATTCTTCAAGGCAAATCATTACAAAAGCTTCATTTAATGTTAAAGAGATCTTATCAATCCACGAAGCAAGCAAATATGTGTTTTCATCAAGGAATGCAGTATAATATATTCAAGAGGTTCCTTCAAGCATTGCTTAGTTGATTTA
This sequence comes from Pulicaria dysenterica, assembly GCA_947179395.2. Classification (NCBI taxonomy): domain Eukaryota; kingdom Viridiplantae; phylum Streptophyta; class Magnoliopsida; order Asterales; family Asteraceae; genus Pulicaria; species Pulicaria dysenterica. The sequence continues at coordinate 107,589,433 of OX359288.1, read as the reverse complement.
TCTACCGAAGAATTTCCAACTTCAACGTTCGAGAAGATGGTTCATGATGGTCATTGAGCTGCACCGACTTTAAGAGCTCAAGTGATGTGTTCGTCAGGGGGAGAAAATAAGCGTTGTACTCTTTTTCCCTTCGTCATGGTTTTGTCCCACTGGGTTTTCTTGACAAGGATTTTAATGAGGCAACATCCCCAAGCGTATTGAAGTATTTATGTACTCTTTTTCCTTCACTAGGTTTTTTTCCCATTGGGTTTTACCTAGTAAGGTTTTAACGAGGCATAATACTTTTAATGGACATCTAAGGGGGAGCGTTATGAATAATTATAGTAGATGTCCATATCCCCTAATAATAGATAAGATCAATTAGAGATATGTATTATCCTAGATAGAATATTTGAATCTTGGATACTTATCCTTATCTATTGTACTCCTATAAATAGGAGATTACCTAATGAATAAGATTAACTCTTTTCTCTCTATTCTCTTTCTCCTATTCACTTTATTATTCACAACATTTTGTCATTTCTTACATTATGTCCTTATCATTTTCTTACTTTACATTCTTAATTACTATGGTTAAATTTGGGTGACCTAAAATGTTTCAATCAGAGTCTCTTGGGGAAGTGGTTCTGGAAATTCAAAATGAGGCAAGATGCGGGTTGGGTGAAAGTTATTAAAAGTATCTATGGTGAGTCTGTTTCTTTTGAGTCTGAAAACTGTTTTAAAGGGTCGATTTGGGGGGGAGTTGTTAAAGCTGTCAAAGAAATAGAGGGTCTAGGTTTATGTTTGAAATCATTTGTCAGAGTCAGAGTGGGTAATGGTCTAAAGACTAACTTTTGGTCGGATATTTGGGTGGGGGAAAGGAGTTTAGCAAACCAGTTTCCTAGATTGTATAGTAGGTGTCGTAATAAAGAGTTAAAAGTAAATGAGGTCGGTATATGGTCTGAATCAAAATGGGTTTGGGTTTTGGAGTCGTTTGTATCAAATGTTGGGAGAGTCGGGAGAGAGAGTCAAGATCTATATGAGTTGTTGGGTCAAGTGTCAATAGTTAAACAGATGGATGATAAAGTGGAATGGTCAATGAACAACGATAGCAAATATTCGGTGAGCTACATCAGGAAATACTTGGAAAAAAGAAGAATTCAGGAGCAACAGGAGCAAACAGCTACGGAATGGTCGAAGTTGATACCCAAAAAAATAAACGTGTTCATTTGGAGGCTATTTAGAGAGAGGATTCCAGTTCTTGCAAAACTACGAGACCGAGACATAGATGTTCCATTGGTACTTTGTCCTAGATGTTTTGAAGAAGTGGAAGACGCAACCCACACTATTCTTAAATGCAGCAAAGTGAAAGAATTATGGAATAATCTATATTCATGGTGGGGTTTAGACTTCAAGGATGACTGCAACGTTAGAGAACTGTGCAACAGGAAGTTAGCTTTATGGAATCAATCACAATGTGCAGTTTGGAGCGCAGCAGCAAAATCAGTGGCATATGGAATATGGAAGAACAGAAATGAGTTAGTGTTTAAAGGTAATGGTATGCAATTGACGGGAGTATTATTTGAAGCTCAATTGAATCTGTTTCAAAGATTAAAGGAGACGGTCAACAAAAAAGGTTTGATTAAATGGGAAGTATGGCTACTTAACCCAGATTTAGTAGCTTATGAGATTTAGTTTTTCAGTATGGTTTTTTAAGAAATATGTATGGATTCTGATGGCTAGATTATGGTTTCAAGGTTGGTGGGTTTTAAGTAATAGTTTGTAAAAGTGCACTGTATGGGTGGAGTCTATTCCTTGTAGAGTCCCCCAGTTATATTTTTTTATATATCATAAATAAAATATTTTGCCTTCAAAAAAAATTTTATATTTTAAAATATTAGACTGCAGCGGTACTCATTGAGGACACAGGTAACATTGCATGCATTTATGGTTATTTTATGAAGACCAAGGTTATTTTGAATGCACCGAAATTTTGACCCGATGAATGAAGCGCATTAGCCCATGCATTTCAGTGAAATTATAATTATCTACACATGTTAATGCTCCATTATCTCGGTATAATCATCACAAAGGATTCTGCAATTCAAAATAGATATTTTTTTAAACAGTAAACAGAAGAATGTTAGGACAAGAGTTTCGGTTTGGCTATCATTCTCGTCTAACATTCAAAAATATATATTACTAACCAACTAGCAAGATGCTAGAGAAGAGTACATATAGAAGATAAGTTTTAAATAAAAGCAACAACGGAATTTACAAGCATAGTTCAAGAACCAACAAACCATCATGATGCTCAAGACATCCCTAAAGTTGGTATGATATTTGCTTCGGAAGATGAACTTTATGTTCACTTTCAAAACTATGCCTACTAAATCGGTTTTGGAGTTTGGAAAATAAGTACAAGAATAAAAAGAGATAGTGCTACAACTAACTACACACTTGGATGTGCAAAAGGGAGGTATATATATGTCTAAGACAAAAAGAGAGTATCAATTGTCAACTAAAATGGACTGTAAAGCAAAAAATTTGTGTAATTGCTTGTTCTCATGTTTTTTCGAGCATAGTCATGCTTTTTAAGTCAAAAAATCATGATACATATGCTAAGAGAAGACTTGAGTTGATTGATTATGCTGGAATTTCATTAAATAAAGTTTTCATTCATTAGTTGTTGAGTCGAAAGGGTATGACAATCTACCATTTGGTGAAAAGGCTATAGAAATTACATCGCAAAAGTAAGACAACTATGACTTAGGGTCGGGGATGCCGAGACACTTCATATCTATTTTGTCCATATGCAAAGGAGTGCAAGATGTTTCTACATGCTTGACATGGATGATGGTCTTTTGAGAAATGTATTTTGGACGGATGCAAGATCGTGGGAAGCTTACGAGTCATTCAGAGATGTCATTTGTTTTGATAACACATATTTGACTAACAAATATAATATGCCGTTTGCGCCCTTTGTTGGAGTGAATAATCATGGACAATCTATCTTATTTGGATGTGATTTACTTTCACGAGAGGATACAAATTGGTTTGTATGGTTATTCAAGTCATGGTTAGAATGCATAAATGAACTTCCACCAAAAGCAATAATATCAGATCAATGTCGATCAATGCAGGAAGTTGTAGCATAAGTATTCTACGAATCTCATCAGCGTTTTTGTCTTTGTTTTTGTCATATTATGAAAAAGATACCTGAATAACTAAGTGGATTGACTCAATATAAAAAGATAAAGAATACTCTAAAAACTCTTGTGTGTGAGTCTATGGACCCACAAGAGTTTGAAAATGGGTGGTGCTAATTGATTGAAAACTATAGACTTAAAAAAAACCAGTAGTTATGTTCATTTTCAAATTAAGAGTTGTATATATTGTTACTTATGATGAGGTTGGATGTGATATACAATGTTTTTTTTTCATATGTTTGAGTTTCTGGGAATTATTTGTAGGCATTGTGAAAATATTGATTTAGAAGGATGTTAAGGATATTCATTCACGGTATATTTCGTCTTAATGGATAAAAGATGTGAAGCATAGACACTACTTAATGATAAACTATTATGAAATCTGATGAGTGGGGATAAAGCTAAACAATTTGATGACTTGTGTTCCAACTTTTATAAGGTTACACATATTGCTCATGATAAGTATACATATTTTGAAAAGTTGTATGAGATTGGCAAAGAAAAGTTAAATGATGGTTCAATTAGGGGTTGTAGTAGTAACATAAATTTGAGACATGAAGATGTTCATGTTTCAAACTCGACGACAAAGTTGTTAATACCCTTGCAAATACGTAGTAAAAGCCATCTACCATCTAAGAGAAAGGATTTACGAGTAGAATAATTATGAAGAAAAAGAGGAAGAAAAATATAATGTTTTATCTATTTAAATTTTTTATTTTCAGTTTTATATGTTTAATATAGTTTGCAATTTATTGTATTTTTTTAGGTACATAAAGAAATGGAGAACATTTTACAAGATTAAAGAAATTCTTCATTGACAATTTAGCAACCGAGATAAGGTGAAAGTCTGATTGATAAAAAGTTTGATTGAAGAAACAGAGAACATATTGTTCAATATAATTCTTTGCATGATTTCAGAATGAAAAAAGTATGATCGGTACAAGTAATATGACACAAGTCGCGAGCAATTTCGGTTTGATCTTAATGTACAGGTGTGAACATGATCATTTACATTCGAAAGCACATTGTGTTATAACACGTCTCAAGATATAAGTTTAACCTTTTTGTAGTTTGATCTCAATGTATGAGTTTGAACATGACACATCTCCCATATGTAATTTTTATGTTTTCATTGTATCGATAAATATACTATTTTTATATGTCATTATAGCAGCACCATTGTTGTTTTAAATGCCAATTTATTTGTAACTTTGTTGTTTTTATGTGTTAATATAGCAAAAAAAAATTTAATATGTGCCACATCAAATGAACAAAAATAGATAGTTTATATGTGCCAAACAAATGTTTATATAGCAATCACATTATAAATGAATAACAAAAACTTTACTCGTTATATATGTCAATAAAAGAATACATTATCTAAACTTCAAATTAGATCAACAAAAGATCAAGCATAACGGATTGCAATAACAGAATAACTCAGTTGTCAAGTGTCAATAAAATCAATACCTAAAAAATGGGAGAGAGAGACGAGAGAGAGAGGGACGAGAGAGAGACTGGAAACGTTCACGGTGCAAGACATGGATATGATAGTCAAGCTGGAAACAGGCTTCGGAAAGAAGATAGTTTCAGAGGCTCCTTCTCCTTCTTCTATAACTTTCCATACAACATTGAAAAAAACAAGCTATGGGCATTATTTAAGAAGTGTGGTATGGTGGTAGATGTTTTCTTATCTTACAGATTCTTAAGAAATGGTAGTAGATTTGGCTTCGTAAGGTTTGACGTTAAAGAAAATGAGGAAGAATTACTGAAAGTGTTAAATGGAGTATGGATTGGAACGTTTAAGCTAAGATGTTACAAGGCCATAAAAAATACAAAAAAGGAAAACCTGAAACAGAAACAGGAGAATCAACAGGTACATGAAAGACAAACCTTTGGTAAATTCAACAAAGCAAAAGGGAGAGACAGCAGATCTTATGCAGAGGTAGTAAATGGTACAAGGTCAGAAAATAAAGAAACCTTTAAGAAGTTTCCTGGGATCAACTGTGGAGTTAATGTCAATACGTGGGACCATATTAAAGACTTGGAAGAAGTTAATGAGATGGCTTCATTACTGACAAATTGCGTGGTGGCCAAAGCAAGAGGCAAAGAAACGTTAGACAACTTGGCAAATATCATTAGAACAGTCAACCCAAACATTGTAGACTGGAAGTTTTAAGGAGGTGCAGAGATTTTACTTGTATGCGATTCTAACAAAACAGCACATCAACTTCACAACAGTAAAGACCCTGAACTATTAATCTGGTTCGTTAATGTTAGAATGTGGTCCAAAGATTACAGCCATGGTGATGCAAGAACCACATGGGTTAAAATATATGGGGTTCCACTTGATTTATGGTCAGAAGAAAACTTCTCAAAAATCGCGACAAGATGGGGAGAACCATTAGGAGTTGAAAATTGTACTTGGCAGACTTCAAAAGCGTTGGTTGCAGGTAGAGTGTTAATAAACACATCTTATGAATACCCCTTATTGGAAAGATGCATCATTAAGTGCAAAGGCTACTCAAGAGAGATTCTGCTCAAAGAAGAGGGGTGGGTAGATCAGTTAGATGATGATGATGATTGGAGCTCTTCTGAAGCCTCTATTTCAGAAAAGGAAGATGATGAGTCTGTAGATGACATAGCAGAGAATGTAAAAGTTGATCTGATAAAATCGGTTAACAACATGAACAATGATCCAATCTCAAAGGGCATCATCGGAGAAGGATTGTCTTCAAAAAAGTCAAAAGTCATGCTTCAAGACGATCTTAAAGGCGGAGGCTTCTTATCGGACGACTTGTCGGAGACGGAGTCGGAGTTGGAGGTTTACTCGGAGACGAGTCGGAGGGGGGAGACCCGTATCCCGAGAATTCAAAATAGAAGGTCACGTTCTACATCGGAAAGAGACATGGCAAAAGAGTCTGATTTTGCAGGGGTAGGTCTTCTGAAGTGTACGATCAAGAAGGATAAACCGACGTTAGGGGTAAGTGATTTGGCAGATGGAAAAGTTATAGAGTCGGCTAATACTTCAGAGGGGACCCACAAGAACAAGATTCAAGAAAAAGTAAAACAAGCCCACATTAGCTCTCTGCATTTTGATTTGGGCCCTGTCTCAAACTCTCACTTCAGCCCATTTAAGGAACCAACTGAATCAACAAAAGAAGACTTGGCAGGGAGGGCCCAAGGTGGTGTAGAACTTTGCAGGAAGCCCAATAAAATTTCTTCTTCTATTCCTTTTAGTCCAGAAGTTAAAAGGAAAATAAGTAAATTGAAAAAGATGGGAGCTGGAAAACTTTCGTTAAAAATGATGAAAAACATTGCTAGGTCATAAGGTAAGAGGAAGAGTTATACGAGTAGGAAGGCGGAGATACATACGATTAACTCGTCCTCGTCGGATCCAATTTCGACTTCAGCGGGCATTTTGGAAAAAGTCGGTTTTTGCGAAAGAGATTCGGAGAAGAGTACCAGTTGATGGTTGATTTAAGGTTCGTTTTTGCCAAAAATTAATTTTTATGAAGATTTTATCATTAAACGTAAGAGGACTAGGGTCGACGGAAAAAGTAAGTTGGGTAAAGGAATTATGTTCCAAAGAAAAACCTACAGTATTGGGTCTGCAAGAAACTAAGATGGAGAGCATCGATGAAGGATTTATCGAAAGGTTGTGGGCGTCAACCGACTTCGGGTTTGCGCAATGGGGAGCTTCTGGAAAAGCTGGTGGATTGTTGTTAGTTTGGGACTCAAACTGGATTCTGGATGTTTCAGCATTTGGGACAAAATACTTTGTGGCAATTAGTGGAAAATGGAAAGGAAAAGATGAAGTGTTTAAGATGTTTAATATATACGGTCCTCATGTACCATCTAAGAAGAAAGAGTGCTGGGATGCAATTTCAGAATGTTTATCAGATCACAACAACAATGTTTTGCTGTTTGGAGATTTCAACGAGGTAACTTCAGAATCGGAAAGAATGAATACAGCTACGATACCATCCAATGTAAGTGGTTTCAAAGACTTTATTGCTCTAAATTTATTGTTCGAAATTCCGTTGGGTAATAGAAAGTTTACTAGAGTCTGTTCAGAAGGTGTTAAATTTAGCAAATTAGATAGATTTTTGGCGGGTGAACGGTTTATAGACAGTTGGGGGTCGTTAGCTTCAGTTGCACTACATAGAAAACTTTCAGACCATTGTCCAATCACTTGTTTTGACAACTTGATCAATTTTGGACCGAAACCTTTCAAGTTCTTTAATTGTTGGTTACTAGAAAAGGAGTGTGAGTCACTCACTTTGAGTGCTTGGTCAAAGCATACAATTAGTAAAGAACCTGACAGAATCTTTTTGGAAAAACTAAGAAACGTGAAAGTAGCTTTAAAATCGTGGTCGAAAACAAAGTTTGGAAGTCTACCATCACAAATAGAGTTGTTAAAAAATAAGGTCTTTTTGTGGGAGTTAAAGGCAGAGAACGGTCAGTTATCTTTGGGTGATAGTGTGTGCTGGTCTGAAGAAAAAAAGAAATTGGTTGAATTGGAGACAAAAAATTGTGAGATGGTCAAACAAAAAGCGAGATCACAATGACAGTTAGAGGGGGATGAAAATTCTAAATTTTTCCATGCATCATTAAAGGCAAGACTTAGAAAAAATAACATCTCAGGTATGATGGTTGGTGGGATTTGGGAGATGAATCCGACAAACTTAAAACAAGCAGCGGTGGAGTACTTTGGTCAATTTTATAAAGAGAATAATGTAGCATCTCTCTTTTTTAGAAGCAATAGTTTCTCTAAACTTTCTGACCAAGACAATTTCTTGTTGGAAAAAGAATTTTCGGAAGAGGAAGTCAAAGAAGCAGTTTGGGATTGCGGAAGTAACAAGGCTCCAGGCCCGGATGGGTTCAATTTCAAAATTTTGAAGCATTTCTGGAGTATCATCAAGGATGACCTATTACAAGCGGTGATCGGGTTTTGGAAAGGTAGATTTTCTAGCGGCTGTAATGCTTCTTTTATCACCTTAATTCCGAAAAGTGTGGATCCAATTGCTTTTGGCGACTTCAGACCAATCAACCTCATTGGATGCTACTACAAAATAATTTCCAAGCTTTTGTCCAAAAGATTAAGATTAATAATACACAAAATAATCGGAAAGGAACAATCGGCGTTTATCGAGCAGAGACAAATCTTAGATAGTATTTTAATTGGGGCAGAAGTGATAAAGGAAGTAAAGAGATCGAAAGAAAAGGCTGCGGTGATTAAAATTGACTTCGAAAAGGCTTACGACAGTCTAAATTGGAGGTTCTTGTTTGATATAATGAAGCAAATGGGGTTCGGGAATAAATGGATAGGATGGATGGAATTGTGTTTATCTTCAGCATCGGTCTCAGTCTTAATCAATGGTGCTCCTTCAAACGAGTTTAGGGTGTCTAGAGGGGTAAGACAAGGGGACCCTTTAGCACCTTTTCTGTTCCTTATTGCAGCAGAAGGCTTTAATACGATGATAAAGGAAGCTTGCGATAAGGAAGTGTTCACTCCACTGCTCATCGGTGTAGACAAGGTAAGGGTTTCACATTTGCAATATGCAGACGACACGTTGTTATTCGGAAAATGGGGGTACGGAAACATGAAGGCTATAGTAAGACTCCTAAAGAACTGGGAAAGGGTGTCGGGTCTTAAAGTTAATTTTTCAAAAAGTAGTGTTTGGAGTTTTGGGGTCTCAGACTTGGAAGGTAAGCGGTTAGCAGACATGTTAGGGTTTAAAAAGGGGGAGGGAACTTTCAAATATTTAGGCGTGCCAATCAATCTGTCAATGAAGAGGAAAAAACATTGGGAGCCGGTGGTTCAAAAGTTTGAATCCAAACTAGCAGGGTGGAAGATGAGATTGTTATCAAGCGGGGGAAGGTGGACTCTTATTAAATCTGTTTTATCCAGCTTGCCAGTCTATTTCATGTCACTGTACCGTGTTCCAACCAGTATCCTTTTCGTGCTAGATAAGTTTAGACGGGATTTCTTTTGGGGTGGGGGGTTGGCTCATTCTAAAAAAATTCATTGGGTAAAATGGTCGGATGTAATTGTTTCTAGGGATAGGGGTGGGTTGGATTTAGGAAACTTAAACCACTTTAATTTATCGTTGCTTGGTAAATGGTGGTGGCGGTTTTGGAAGTTTAAAAATGCATTTTGGGTCCAGATTATAAAGAGTATTTACGAGGGTTCGGGTGGGGGTGACAAGTTGAATACTTACATGAAGGGTGGGGGGGTTTGGGCAGATATAATTAACACGCGCAGGTACCTTCTTTCCAAGGGTATCGACTTGAATGCGTTGCAGAAAATATCCGTGGGGAATGGAAAAGAAACAAGCTTTTGGCATGATACTTGGGCGGGCAACTCAACTTTAGCCAAAGACTTTCCTAGAGTGTTTGCAAAGCTGGGAAGAGTGGACAAGAAGGTGGCAGATTGGGGAAGTTGGTCCCCTTCAGGTTGGTCATGGGATTGGGGTCTTCAGGGTTATTTCAGAGGGAGATCATCATCGGAGTGGTCAAGACTAAAAGCAAAACTGGATCTAGTGGTTCTCATTCAAAGCTAACCGGATTCAAGAATTTGGCTGCTCAGCGATGATAAGAACTACTCGGTAAAAAGTTTTAGAGAAGTTTTAGAAGAAATGCAGTATGAGGGGGCAGCAAATGTACAACCTACGTTTTGGTCAAATTTAGTCCCAAAGAAAATCTGTATTTTTAATTGGAGGGCGGTAAGAAAAAGATTACCGGTAAGAGCCAATTTAGATAATATAGGTATTGACTTGCATTCTGTACTTTGTCCAAGGTGTGAACAAAGTGTAGAATCGGTGGACCATGCGCTCTTTTCTTGTTCAAAACTAAACCAGTTGTGGGCTGATATTCATGGTTGGTGGGGGCTACAAGTACACAGTTTAGAAGACTTCAAAGACTTGGTTGACAACCCTCAGTTTCAGTTGTCTTCAAAGGCAAGGAAGCTTTGGTGTTTGTCAGTCATGGTGGCTGCATATTTCATTTGGGCAGACAGAAATCGATTGGTGTTTAACGGAGCAAAGTCGAATTTGTACTCAACTTTGTTAGACACAAAATCGCAGCTCTTCCAGTGGCTGAAGGGAAGATCGAATAAGTCCTTTCATTTATCGTGGCAGGATTGGTTAATTAATCCAGCCGGCTCTACGATGTAGGGGTGTAAGTTTTCTCATTACTTTTGTAAGTCTGTATTTAGGTGTGATAGTAGTAAAACAGGTAATGTTAGGGTACACTGGGACTTATAAAGATATGCTTCTTCCACCACTCGTGGATTAGTATATCTTTCCCGTAAGTCCTTTGTTGTGTTTTTGTAATTTTGGATACTCGATTAATATACAAAAATTGCCTTTCAAAAAAAAAATAAAAAAAAGAATAACTCAGTTGTCAGCAATAAAATAGAGTGCCAATAATATAATACAAAATCAAGAACCCAAATATTTATCGTCAATCCATTATTGACCTACAAAGAACCAAAATAGAGTGCTTTAACCCACTATATGCCAAAACATTTGCTTCATTTGTTCTTGACGTTTGCTTCAACAAATTTATTTTCTGAACAACATCAACATCAAAAAATAAAGCTAACATAAAAGAAGAAAATTGGATTTTGGTTTAACCAAAAACCCTTAAAAAGTAAGTTGAAATATTTGAAATTAAGTCTTTAAATCGATTGAGTTGGAACCATTGCTTCTCATTCACTCATCCACAAAAAAGCCTTCAAAGCCAACTATTGTTACCATAGGTCCACAGCCCTATCGGTTGATTTGGCTCCAGGGGCGGACCTACCTTGGTGGGGGTGGGGGGCAAGCGCCACCGGTCCTTCGATGCTTCGCAGTGTCGATTATCGAATTTTTGAGACGTTGCTACGGGTAAATTTTCGGGATGCACCCAGTGATTTTTTAAATGCAACCATAACCTAACCAAAACTAAAAAAAATATATAAGTTTAATAAATTTTATTCTTGTATTTTCTATACCTTAAAATATAATAATCTTCTAATTTTATAAAAATAGGCTAGTTTTATAAAAATAAAAAATGGGCTTTAAAAAGTATTGGGCTCACAAGAAAGGCTAAGGGCTTTGGCCTTTGGCCAGCCCATAAATTAAAAAAAAAAAAAAGCTGTAAAGAGGGGGAACCGGGAACAACAAGGGAGACCTAGATAGAAAAAAAATAAAAAAATTGACCTGCTCTCTCTCTCGCTGCTCTCTCTTTCGCTGCTCTCTCTGCGACTCTGCCTGACTTCGCTGCTCTCTCTCTCGCCGGTCGCCGCTGCAGGCCGCCTGTCGCCGCCTCGCCGGACCACCGCTTTCCTCTGCCGTCTTCACAGCTGACAGCCCCCTTCACCCATTGTGAGTCATTTTTACCTTTTTCCCCTAATTTTTGTAGTTATTAAATTTGTTGATTTGCTTTATTGTTAATTTATTACTTATTTACTTGTTAATTGTAGTAATGTAGTTTGTATATTGTAGTTGATTCATGATTGAACTTGTTGATTACTTATTAAATTAGTTGTTTCTTTGCCCTAATTTTTTATATTTGAATTGTTAGTTGATTATAACTTGTTTACTTATCCTAAATTATTAAATTTGAATTGTTAGTTGATTGAAACTTGTTTAGTTCCCCTAAATTATTAAATTTGAATTGTTAGTTGATTTGTAGGTATTGTTAATTGCTTGAGTCCATGAAAAGGTATTTTGGTGGTCTTGGTAAGAAAAAGGCATTTAGTAGTAGTGGTGAAGGATCTTCAAGCCCACAAACCAATTATTCTAATCCGGTTATTATTGATATAAACTCTCTTCCTTGGGATCCCGTGGATAGACCAAAAATAACCGAATACCACCCTAACCAACGCGACGAAATAAGACGGCTATATTTGCAAAGAGGACCTTGTAAACCACGTGGGCATGTATTTCCATCAAAAGTGATTGGAAGAACTTCTAGACGTTTTGTTGTTTCTTGGTTTAACGAATATCCATGGTTAGAGTATAGTGTGAAAGCGGATAAAGCTTATTGTTTGTGGTGTTATTTACTTAGAGATAACAATGGGAATGATGCATTTGTTACGGATGGCTTTAATAGTTGGGGTAAAAAAGATAGACTTGATCTTCATGTTGGTGAAGTTAATAGTTTTCACAACAAAGCCTTTAAAAAATGTGAAGACTTAAAGAAAGAAAGTCGGTCTATATCTAGCGCCTTGCATAAACAAAGTGAAGCTTCAAAGGAACAATATCGTGTTCGATTGAATGCTTCAATTGAAGTTTGTAGAGTGTTATTGAATTGTGAATTACCATTTCGTGGTCATGATGAGTCTGAAAGCTCTTTGAATAGAGGAAATTTTTTAGAAGTATTAAAGCTTGTGGGAAAACTAAATGAGGGTATTGCTAATGTTACATTAGGAAATGCTCCTAAAAACCATCAAATGATTTCTCCTAAGATTCAAAAAGACATTGTTCAATGTTTTACCGAAGAGATACTTAAAGAAATTTTTGATGAAATGGGTAATAATGTGTTTTCCTTATTGGTTGACGAGTCTAGTGATGTGTCTAGAAAAGAACAAATGGCAGTGGTGGTAAGATATGTTGATGCACGTGCCCTTGTTAAAGAGAGATTAATTGGTCTTGTTCATGTGACGGATACGTCTTCCTTGACTCTTAAAGCTTCTATTGATAAGTTGTTTGCTAAACATCGATTGAGCTTGAAACAACTTAGAGGTCAAGGATATGATGGAGCAAGTAATATGAGTGGTGAGTTTAATGGCTTGAAAGCTATGATCTTGAAGGAAAATAGCTCGGCATATTATGTTCATTGTTTTGCTCACCAACTTCAACTAGTAGTTGTGGCGGTTGCAAAACACCATAATGGTGTCGGAAATTTCTTTGATATGTTATCGACAACGTTGAATGTAGTTTGTGCTTCTTGCAAAAGAAAAGACATGATTCGTGAAGGGCATAAAAGAAGATTGGAAGAAGAAATTGGAAAGGGAGAAATTGGAACGGGTAAAGGGTTAAACCAAGAGCAATCTTTGCTACGAGCCGGAGATACGCGATGGGGTTCTCATCACAAGACTATTACGAGTTTGGTTTGTTTGTTTCCGGAAGTTATCTCGGTTCTTGAATATGTTCACATGGAAGGGGATAATCCTTTGAACCGACGACAAGCATTTGGTATTCTTAATTACTTTCACACTTTTGACTTTGTTTTCTACTTGCATTTGATGTCGCATATCTTAGGAATCACAAATGTTTTGTCAAAAGTTCTTCAAAAAAAAGATCAAGATGTAGTAGATGCATCAAAGTATATCAAAGGAACCAAAACATCATTGTAAAATTTTAGAGAAAATGGGTTTGTTGAACTTTTGGAGATTATATCTAGATTTTGTGAAAAACATAATCTTGATATATTGAATATGGAAGAACATTATGTCAATTCAAGAAACCGGAAGACTAACATCACAAACCGACATTACTATGAGGTTGATATTTTCAACACGGTTTTGGATATGCTAATTCAAGAGTTTGGCGACCGTTTTAACGAGATATCAACCGAGTTACTTGATAAAATGTCCGCTTTGAGCCCATTTGGTTCTTTTAAATTCTTTGATGCATCAAAGATAATGAAATTGAGTGAAATGTATCCTTATGACTTTGATGTCGTGGAAAGAATTCATCTTGAGCGAGAAATAGACATATATCGTGAAGTTGTAACTAAAGATGAAGATTATGCTAACTTGAAAAGCATTTCCGAGCTTGCAAGATTGATGGTGGAATCCGATAAACATAATAACTTTCCTTATGTTTATCGGTTAATAAAGTTAGTTTTGGTTTTGCCCGTCGCAACCGCAACAGTTGAACGATGCTTCTCCAAAATGAAGATTATAAAGTCGGACTTGCGTAACCGGATTGGTGATGATTTCTTGAGTGATTGTCTTATTTGCGGGGTAGAAAAAGAAGCTCTTAACAACGTGACGAATGAAGCCGTAATTGCACGATTTCAACAAAAAGAACGAAAAGAATATTTGTAAGAGGTAACTTCTAGACTCTTATACTTTATTTAATATATCGTTATTTTTAATTTTTTTTAGTCGTTATTTATGTTTTCGTCATTAACTTGACCCGATTAACCCGAACCCGAAAAAAACCCGAACAACACCCGTAATCTTAATTAGTTTTATTTTGGCCAATTTAGGCTGCCACCGGTCCCTAGAAATCCTGGGTCCGCCACTGTTTGGCTCACCTTAAATCGATGGATTTGTCACTTACATAGTTAATCAATTTTGCTTTAACCTCCATTTCACCATCGTAAGGGCTTCGCTCGACAACCTCCATATCACCGTCGATGGAAAGAGAGGATCAACAAAAAGAGAGTTAGGGCTTTATGTTGTAAAATAAATATATCGAACCACGTAGAAACGAAATACGAATAAATAACGAAAACGAGAACACCAAGATTTAACATGGAAAAACCCTTGACGGAAAAATACCACGGGGACAAACGATGATTTCACTATATAAGAAAAATATGAGGAGGGTTACAAGAACGTAGTTAATCAAACGTAATCTAAACATACGTATAATAAATAAAAGCTAACAAGCTAAAAACTTGGTTAACGACTACTATCGTAAAAAAGAAGAATAAAAACCAAGTAATTGAATCATATCTCGCGAGAGGGGGGGGAGCCTGAAAGTCAGAGATTCAAGCCCGGTTAAAAAACCGGGTCTGAATGTTACTTTTAGACCCGGTTTTTAAATAAAAAACAGGGTCTGTATGTTTTTTTTTACAAGGTTCAAATATTCACTTTTAAGCCCTCTTATTTAGTTAATAAACCGGGTCTGAATCTTTACATTAAAAAAAAAGAATTTTCTGTTTTTTTTTTTTTGTTGTTTCTATTATCATTGGCAAACAATATTCAACCCAACTAATAACATGACAATTGTATAACACAAAAACTACTCATAAATAAACCAATATGTTTAATACACTTTGTCCAAACTACTTTTTTTCCACTATCTTAAGCTCACTTGTGAATGCACTAAAACTCAAAGGAGCTATACATAAGATAATAAAGTTAACATTTTATCTAAGCAAAAACATTTTGTAGAAACAATGAAACATATATAATTCTTAGCTTGTAACACGAACAAATTGATCATCTCTTGTCATTGAAAAGAGGCCCTACACAAATAAGAAGGAATAATTGTCTTAGTGACGATAACGAACACATCAAATTGACCCGTTTGATGTAGTCAATTCAATCAATTGTAAATTTGTACATAATGATATTCACATCAAAATACTTTAATAGTAAATGAGAAGCATACCATAGTTTGTAGTCGTATAGAGACTTTAAACAAGTAGGAAATCAACAAAGATTAACCACAACACTCGAGCTGTTTCGCTAATTTCCCCTGCAGTGCCAAGACGTAATCAGAATTAGTTACATTAGTCCTTTACAACATCAACTATAGAGTATACTATTGACTCATATAAAACAGATTAAAGGTCGAACTACTTCTGAACAAAGGAAGACAAACGCAACTCAAATACAATTTAAAACAATAAAAGCCCATGCAAGTTCTTCTACAATATTATGGTCGAACTACAACTATATCTGGAACATTTATGCATAATAAAACTGGAAAGTTCAAACTAATACTTCTTGATTGCCTATTATCAATGTCAATGTTGAGTTCAGGGTTCACTGTTGCTAGTTTCATCGATAAAAACTGCAAGGAAATAAAAGAAATTATATAGATTAGAGCTAAAAATCAAAACAATTATCTCTGTTGGTTGATTTAGAAGAACAATCACTTGGAAGATCATAAATCTTTGATCAAATCACAAGTGGAGAGATTGCTCAAATTCAAAGCAAAGCTAAATAACTTTCACAAGTTTAAAACAGTGGTCAACTCTGAGTTCACCAGAACTCAGTCACCTAACTTATTTCCCTTGTAACAAGTCCTGTTTTGATCAGAATGGGTGAATCAGTTTATTAATTAACTATAATAAACTGTTGAGTTATTGTTTAGGATCTGATTTAAACATATAAATAGGTACAAACCATCTGAGTTAGGATTCAAAGCCTCTGAAAAGTTATGCCATTTATGAGTAGGAAAAGAAGTTAACATACCTCCACCTGTTGTTGGAGTGACTGAACATAGTTGATAATTTCATCAAGCATTACTGCTTTCCCAGTGATCTTCATCCAATTAATAGTTAAAAAAACATCAAAACCTTAAACAAACAAACAGAAACACAGATATAACATGAAGTCTGCTTAGTACCTTGTTGCAGGAACAAGTTCTTGAAGCAATTTCATTCTCTCACTGATCCTTTCTCTCCTAACCTGGATGAACCAACCTCGATCGTCATTCAACAATTTTAAAGAAAAAAGACACATTAATTTCAAAATTATAGAAAAGACTTAATTTTTACCCTTTCTGCAAGACTATGACTGTTTGTAGCTTGACCTCTTTTTATTTACAAAGAACATTTCATTTGATTTTGAAGCTTCACAAATTGATAAAAAAACACCTAAACAGAAAACAAACTCAAACCTCTATCCTTTCGGCGACCGGCGATGGAGAGTTGGCGACCGGCAAGTGGACACTGGACTGTGGACCGTGGGCGACGAACGACGGCAAGGACAGATCTGAAACAAGGTCGGCTTCGGCTTCGGCTTCGTCGTCGAGAGTGAGAATCAACAGGTCAACAAGGGCTTCTTCTTCTTTTGTGGTCGACAATTGGATACAGTCGAGAGATGAGAAGTGTTTGAAATGAATTTGGGAAATGGGAGGCGGGGTGGGAAAAGTCGATTGGGTGAAAACCCTAAGTATTTAGGCCCGGTTTTATAATAAAAAATGGGTCTGAATCATTTTAAAGTTTTAAGCCCGGTTTGCTTGTAAAAAACAGGGTCTGAATGTGCTTATGCCTTATCTGATCCACTCAAACCTAAGATTTAGACCCGGTTTTATTTCAATTAACCGGGCTTGAATGTTTTCTAGACCTTCAGACCCGGTTTTCTTTTAAGAAACCGGGTCTGAATCTTAAAAAACACGCGTTTAGCCTTTTTAGCCCGGTTTTAGGCCTTTTTTAAAAAAACCGGGTCTGAATAGGGGAGCCTAAATGTGTTTTTTGTAGTAGTCTCTCTCGGTGGTATGAAAACTCACAGCCGCGTCATTATGAAATAATGTATATATACATTATAATTAGAGCCTTAATGTGATAAGGCTTAGAGAAATAAGGATTGGATAATTGTTATCCAATTTCAAAATTGTGATACGGCACATTGGATATTATATATATATATATATATATATATATATATATATATATATATATATATATATATATATATATATATATATATATATCATCAATAAAGAACCATGTCTTAAACAAAGAACCTAAAGAACCAATTTGAACCTTTAGATTAACTTGATCAATGTCTCATATTAATTTGTGACAAAATTGTAATTATCATATATTAATTAAGAAGGAAAAGGGCAAATATGGAAAATTCTTTCCTCCCACCCCAAACTCACGACAACAGCCACCTCCCCCAATTCAATTAAAAAAATTCCTTCAATTTTATAAATGATCATAACTATTTAACTTTTGTGAATTTAAATAAAAAAATTATACAAATCTTTTAGTTTTTTAATCCTCTTTCAATCAAGACCACTCTTCCCATATTTTTCTATTTTTTTTTTTTTTGAAAATGCAAATTTTGTTTGCATTTTAGGCTGTATTGTAGTGTTATGTATGAATTTTGCATTTTGGTTTTAGATATGAATTTTGCATTTATAAGTACCAGGTTAGATAACAATGACATAAACAAAAGCATGGTGATGAAACCATACTTGCACCCACATTTAATTGAAAAATATGGTCCAAGAGAAATGGCTCCATTTCAAGAAGTCATTAAGGTACGCAAATACACGAACCAAAACTCAAAAGAGGCTTTTTTTTTTTGAAGTGCAAGTTCTCCATTAGTTGGTAATAGAATCCATACAACAACTCACATAGTTACACACTCTTACATATAGTGAACAACTAAGTCAATAAGACACAACAATAATAGAGAAAAAGCACATCACATTCTTGTTTGTTGCCATGATACTGTTAACATTCCACACTTTGTCTTCACTATTGTCATTTTGTTTTGCTTCTGAATTATGAATCTTCGCATATCTACTGTTGTTATTTTAAAGATCACCATGAGACCAAGTTCTCCACATACGGTCCATCAATCCTGTTCGATCCGCATTTAATTACAATTTCCAGCGCCTAAATACAACTTTATGTTGTACATTTACTTCTCAATAAGCAGCCCACACTTTCCAACTTTTGCATAATGGTTCTGGGTCATTATTTGAGAACACGTAGAACCTCCACTTCGGAGATTACACCCGGCAGCTACAGCTAAAAGGCTTTACATATGAGAGTCTTGAGCATGCATCCCTACTGGTTTTTTAATTAAAAAACAAGGTTGATGAAGATTCAACATAAAATTAATTCAGGAGCATCAGATCGAGTTTGTACCTAAATGAATTGTAATATATTTTATGGCAGGAATCAACCAAATCAACTGATGTGCATAGGGGTGAAACAAATTGCTGACTAAGCTCACTTCCTGCTAGGTATCTCAAAGCTCCTTTCTCTCGTTGGACCATCCAGAAAACTGCACACCTCTGATATGGTCTAAGCTCAAGAAGCAAATCAGGCATGTCAATAGTTAGCATCTGGATATCCCTACAATCATAAGTACAACCCAAACAAACATTATATAGTATTTTGAAAGCATTTGCATGATCTTCAATTTCGATATTTTGCATTTTTTTCTTTTTTCATTTTGCATTTTTGAATCAAACCCAGCTTAATAAAGGTGGTGGTTTTAATTATGTAATTTTGCATTTTGGGTTTCAATATATAATTTGCATTTTAGGGCTGCATTTTTATTAAATCAGATTGTGAAAATGCAAATAAGAGTTGTGGGTTTGCATTTTGCATTTTGGAAGCTTGCATGACCTGCAATTTTGATATTTTGCATTTTTCTCTTTTTGCATTTTGCATTTTGTATTTTGCATGTTTACATTTTGCATTCTGCATGTTTGTATTTTGCATTCTGCATGTTTATATTTTGCATTCTGCATTTTACGTTCTACGGTTCTATGTTTACGTTCTACAGATTTTGCATTCTGCATGTTTTTTATTTTTTGCATTTTGCATTTATAATGAACACAGCTCAAAATGCAAAATGTGCATTTTCAAAAAAAAAAAAGTTTCTGAAATATATCAAACCCGGTCTTGTTTGAAAGAGGACGAAAAACTGAATCTAACAGTATAATTTTTTTGTTAAAATTCTTAAAAACGAACGAGTTATGATCATTTAAAGTAAATAGGGTTTTTTTTTATTTTTATTGTTTTGGTCGTTGGAGGAGACACTGAAATTGTTTTTTTCTTTCATTTTTCCTTTTTTGCCCCTAAACTATATGCCACGTGTCATCATAAGAGGAGGTTCTTTAGGTTCTATGTTTAAGAGGGGTTCTTTGTTTAACCATACCCTATATATATATATATATATATATATATATATATATAGGGGAGGGTTCCATCGAGAACAAAAAAAAAATGCGAGAACCGATCTAAACCGTCTATCTTAGCTTCTTTCTTACCCTATTTTTTTAAAACTAAAATATCTACCAAACGCCAAGATATTAAATTATGAAAATTATACCAAATTAACGACAAAAATATGCTCTTTAATATGACATCCATATTGCTATATTTTTTTCAACAAAAAAATTTCGTTTTTGCCGGGTTTTTTTTCTAGCACTATAAGGTATGTTACACATGTGTATCAGTACTAACATATATGTAATCAGTACTATAAGCACGCACACACAACACTAGAAAAAGAAACAGTAGAAATACCAACTTAATAGCAGCAAGAGATTTGTTAACGTATAATATAAGCCTAAAATGTGTGTAAGATAAGATATGTATACATATATGTAACATACCTTATAGTACTGACTACATATATGTTAGTATTGATGCATATATGTAACATACCTTATAGTGCTAAAAAAAACCCGGCAAAAACAAAAAAAATTTGTTGAAAAAAATATAGCAATATGGATGTCATGATAAAGAGCATATTTTTGTCGTTAATTTGGTATAACTTTCATAATTTAATATCTTGGCGTTTGGTAGATATTTTAGTTTTAAAAAAATGGGGGTAATTAATTAAAAAGAAAGAAGCTAAGATGGACGGTATAGATCGGTTCTCGCATTTTTTTTGTTCTCGATAGAACTTCCCTCTCTCTCTCTCTCTCTATATATATATATATATAGAATCAGGATCAAATAAAAAGACTTTTAGGGTAAAAATGGTAAGGAGAAACGTGAGCCTGACATGTGACATACATATTAAAAAAAATTAAAAAGGGTATAATTGGAAGTTTAAAAGAAAGTCTCTCTCCTAATCCCCACTACCCCCACGTCTGTCTCGTTTTCCCCATTCCCACGTCTGTCTCATTTTCCCCTACGTAAACCCTAATTCTATCGAGAGACCTTCTCTGCTCCTCCGCCGTCTCTGATCCGGCGACGTCCATTCTCCCTAAATCGCTACCAGATCTGTCGTTTCTCTCAACCACTTGCCGCCTACTCCCCGTCGCTGTTCGCCGCGCTGGTCCTTCTCGTCGATTCCGTCAATGTTTGACGATTCGCCACCTATATTCGCCGCCGCTTCCTTCTTGTCGCCTTCATTGATCTTTCTGTGCTTGTGCGTTAATGCCGGTGACCACCACCATTGATTTAGGGGTTCTGTGGTTGTGCCAACGCCTGTGACCGCCGCCATCGACTTAGGGTTTATGTGCTTCCTTTTGCCGACTCCGACGCCGCCACTGCTTTGCGATGCACACTCGGAAACGCCGATGACAACCGCCGTTGTTTGCCCGACTCAGGGTTTTTGTGCTTTTGTGCTTCGTTGTTCGATACTAGAGTTTCTGTTTGCCGACCGACAATATTTGTAAGAAACAATATCAGATCTGTACATCATTTAAATTTTTTTTGGTTTTGTACAACATTCTTATGCATCAGATGATTTATTTGTGCATCTGATTCGTATGCATCAGATGTTATTGAATTATGATCGACGTGAATCAGTTTATAAGTGTATTTTTGGATTCATGGGGTTTGGAATCATCGATGCAACAGTTACTGATTTATATATGAATTGTGTTCATCTGTTGTTTGATATATGAATTATGTTCATGATTTTTTTTTAAATATAAATGGGTTGTGAATCAGGTTTTGGGTTTTGTCCTGTACATCTGTTTATAAATTGTTCATCAGGTGTTAATTTATATTTGTGAATATGTGATCTGTTGATGCACAAATTTAGCAGTTTCTGGGGAAACGAATTTTTTAAATCTGTCCCTAAATATCAGGGAACTGATTTTTTGAGTGGACGATTATGCCTGTAACACTGTACTTTTTAAACATATAATTTACTCCACGCGGAAGCTAATTACATATAAATAACTTAATTACATAATAGATACAAAAAAATTTCACTTGTTTGATGTACAAAAACCGATACATTGTTAATACAAAAACAGACTCTTTTAAAAACTTGACATCAGAGTTTGGTCTGTCCATATTCCCAGCCCAAAGCATCAAGATCACCTCAGAGGATCTGCAAAACAATCTAGTGGGGAATTAGCACAAAGCTAAGTGAGGGAACAAATATCTAAACATACACAAGGCAAATATGCCCAAACCAAATAGCTCATGAATCCCAGGAGAACCGGCGGTGTTGCAAGCACCTACAACCATGGTCGGTCAAAACCAAGGTTTACCGATAGCCCAGCTAACAGTGATAACAACACCAGTCTTCTTGAGTACAATAAATGCACCCCAAGATCTGATAAGTTACACCCCCAAGCAAAGGGCCAGACTAAACTGGTCTCCAAATAACATGTATATACAATCCAAACAAGAGCATTCCAAATAGGATATCATATCCTGTATATCCGAAGATATAAATCCACTCACCAAAGTCTTCAAAACTTTGGCACACTCAGATAACTAAATTCACCGAGTCTTCTCAGTTCCTGAGATTGAAGTAACCCAAGTCAGTATTCAATTCATAATACTGATCCAATAATAAATATCATATTTATCCATGTAAATCATGTATGTACACAATTTCATATATATATATATATATATATATATATATATATATATATATTCATCATACATAAACCCCAAACAGATATACAAATCATGTTTATCTTTAAATCATCAAATCCGATAATGTCCAAATCCGAATATACCAAATCCGATTATTTCAAATCCGAGCAAAGGCAGATTCCGAGTAAATGACCAAATCCGATTGAATCATAATTCAAATCCGAGTAAAAGTCCAATTTCGAGAGAATAGGATTCCGAGTAAAGTATTAAGGCATTCGAGTTTTAGTCGGATTCCGAGTAAAGATACAATTCCGATCAATGGTCACAATCCGAGTAGAAGGCGGAATCCGAGTACTTTACACGAATTAATATCATATCTGAGCAATTCTAGTCGGAATCCAAGCAAGAGGCGGAATCCGACTAATTCATACTTATGAATTCCGAGTCCTTCATAACTCAGCACATAATCAATTTAAATCTTCATTTTCTAAACTGATTTCATGTATTCAAGTTATACAAGTTTCCAGAAATCATTCTAAACATGTAACTAACACATATTGATCATAAAATCTAACATGCATACGTCATATGATCATCAAATCATCATATATGCTTCAATCGGAATTCATAGATACATACAAAACCGAAATTAAAGAACAATCAACAATTACATTTCAGTAATCTAACCTTATGATGATATCAAATAAGCAACTAAAATGCAAACAAGGTAGAAGCTCGGATTTTCTTTTCTTTCTTCTTCTTCTCCTTCTCGGCCGAGAGCAACCAAGCAAACACACACACACACTTTGTCTAGTTTTATACACAATGAAGTATGGTGGTGAGAGTGGTTGCCTATACAAGGCGTGACCAACCCAACCAAAGGACATCCCCCATCATTTTATTAATTTATCATTTTCAAATAAATAATAAAATAAACCAATTAAACAAACAACTATTAAATAACATATAATATCAAGTAACTCATAATTAACTATAACTCCCAAGATCAATTAATTTAATTACCTTAATTAATCTAGGCCGGTAAAGAGGGTGTTACAATGCCCTTTAGTGAATTTTTTTATAATTAATAACAAAACAATAAAACCATTTTTTAGGGACAAATGGATGGCTGAGATTCCTCCTTACTTTTTGTACCTTAAAACTCTTTTTACAGTATCTCTACCCTATATATAGGGTAATGTTACATATAGAACCTTACTTAAACATAGAACTTAAAGAACCACTTTAGGTGATGGCACGTGGCCTCCCCCTCCCTTCCAACAAACTTTAAAAAAAAACCCCCTCAATCTTTAAATGATCATAACTCATTCGTTTTTAAGAATTTTAACAAAAAAAGTATATCGTTAGATTCAGTTTTTCGTCCTCTTTCAAACAAGACAAGCCTTGATATATTTTCGAAACTTTATTTTTTTTTTTGAAAATGCAAATTTTTGAAAATTTTCATTTTCACCTGGGTTTTAATTTGAAAATGCAAAAATGCAAAAATGCAAAAACCCAAAATGCAAAAATCGAAGATGCAAGTCTTCCTTTGCTGAGAAAATTTGAAAATTTTCATTTTCACCTGGGTTCTGCCTACCCTGTCCCTGGTTACCCTGCCATTTCTTCCTTTGCTGAGAACCAGTCTGTTCTGTCTTTGGTTTCTGCAAGGCAGCTTTATCCCTGTTCATCTGGTCACGTGCCTTAACATCTCCCTCGGCTGATTTAGCTAAGGTGAAGGCTTGAGACAAAGTGTTGGCTAGACGGGTATTACCCCTGTATTCTGGTAACAAAGCTCCAACAAAGTGTTATATCTGAGAACGTTCGGTTGGCACCCACTGCTTTACAAATCTCAATTTCTCATTAAATTGTTTGATTAATTCATCAACTGTCATCCTCTCGGTCATATGCAAACTCAAGAAATCCTTTCTGATTTTATCCATTTCAAATTCACCACAATACTGTTCAAGAACTTTATTCTGGAATTGTTCCCAAGTAATGGATTTCATCTGCTCCGGGGTGAGGTGAGCTGTCAACGATTCCCACCAAGCTGAAGCATCCCCTGAAAGCATACTCTGGGCATAGGTAACTCGAAGCTCCTCTTCACAATTACAAATATCCAAAATTCTCGTTATTCCTTTCAACCATTCTAGAGTTTCAGCAGGATTGGTGCTCCCTGAGTATTCCTTTGGTTTACAATCTCGAAAATCCTTGAACTGACATTTCTTGGGTCCCTTCTGAGGTGGGTACCCAACCAAAGGATACTGATAAGATCCTTGAGACATAACTGGATAGAAATACTGAGGCTGGGTTGGCTGATATGTAGAGAAAATAGGTACTGATACTGGAGGAATCTCCGATTGAGTAGAAATCGCTGGAGGAATTTGTGCCTGAGATGTCTGTACCTGTTTCTGTTTCTGAAGCTCCCGTACCTCTCCTCTAAGCTCTTGTAACTGATCCTCTAACTGATAAATATATTCTTCCCGATCAATATTAGCTTCGGTAACCTCAACACTCTCTGTTACAGGAATCTCTGAAGGACCTGCCGCCGAAGTACCAGCTCTTCTTGGGGTCAAGGGGGCATTAGTCAGGTTCTCATTATCGGCCATATATGTGTCAATCACAACATCTCAACACTCATTAGGTAAACCGTTAGTACACAACCTACTAACAACAGCTAACATCAAAAGAAACTTGCATTCACCCTAAATCCCACCCACACCAGGAATGTCTGACCAAACTCGAGCCAAGATTTGAGAATTGAACACTCTAACTGTGCACGCATCCCAAACCAGGGCTCTGATACCAAATTGTAACACCGCTATATATATATATTTTTTTAAATTAAATTAATCCTGCGGAAGCGAGCAACCAAATATATACTTATTTACTGTAGTATTACAAACGATTTAACATCTGACACAAGTGTCAGTAAACCAAGTCCAGTGTTACATATATATACATACAGGCTCATAACAAGATTATATCAGAGTTAATGTATCAGACATTCCCCAAAAAGACTGGCAAAACTCCCAACAGCAAATCAGCTCAACAACCTGCAAGTTGGAGTTTATGGTGGGGGATTCGCTCAAAGCTAAGTGAATGGAAGTTTAACCAACGAAAAGCATCAGCAACTAAACAAGTATCACAGAGGACCGGCGGTTCGGCCGAACCTTCAACCAAATGCTGGCCTAGCATAGGTTTACCGATAGCCCACTTGTCATTCTCACACAGTAATCACCTCAAGTTGCAACACATGCATCAACAGATCTAATACTGATTAGCCGATGACAAGTGAACCCAGCCCACTATGGCTGACCCCATCATATGCACCCAGTGCCAATAAACAGCTGTTAACCAAACATCAAGTATGCCCAAGGCATCAACAAAACAAGTACCAGATCATTTAGTCTAACAGAGAGTAAGACATTACAACATGTTGTAACCATTACCGTTACAACCAAAACAATTCGTGAGTTAAAAGTCCACTCACCTGTGTTCCCCAACACCACACTCAGTATTCTAATTTCACTGAGCCTTCTCGTTTCCTGAAACACATCATAACTTAGTCAGTAATTGGGATTACATTCCAATTGCAAAACATCAACTTTCATTGGCTACAGAACAATAAAACATTCACTGAAATAACATCCAAATCACTGCGCACGTGGTGAACACACTACGCACGTGGTGCACACACTACGCACGTAATGAACACACTACGCACGTATTGCATTTTGGCACGTATGAAGTGGTTCACACACACTACGCACGATTTGGACACTGGTACGCACGTAGTGGACTACACTCCGTGCGACCAAAACTCATCGACTTCATCTTCTTCATTGAGCACTACGCACGTAATTGAGTCACTACGCACGTAGTGGACTCCACTTCGCACGGCCAACATTCAACATTCAAGAACTTCCTAATCAAAACTCGACATAAACAACACAACATCACCTCTTGCTCGAAATCCAAACGTTAACCCTCGCTTTAGAACTCGAAAACAGAATTACAGACTCAAGTTGTGAATGTGTGTGTTAAGGTTTCTTTTCTCTCTTCTCTTATGCAGCCAGAACCAACAAACCGGAACAAACATATACAAATGCTATATATATAGGTCAAGAATGAAAATATTACACTACACAGTGCAAATACTGATATCTGAGATACAGAAACTTAATTAAAGCAGTCCTACTCAAACCAAAAACATGCAATGAGGTATTATTTGGAACCCTCGTGTAAAACCAAATCATATGATATCAATATCTTATTAAAATATTAAATCTCATATTTTATCTCTTGTCTCGCAGACCAATTAATTATCATGAAAACATCAATAACATCACGCAATTAACAATTAAATAAAACTTAAATACTCACCTAATTGCCAAGAACGACTGGACCCTAAATGCGGGTGTTACAACTCTCCCCCCCTAAAGAAGATTCCGTCCCCGGAATCTCATCGCTCTCAAATAGGTTAGGGTAGCGGTTCCTCATGTCTGCCTCGGTCTCCCATGTCAAATCTGAACCCAAACTGTGTTTCCATTTAATTAAAACCATAGGAATTTCTTTTCTGCGAAGCTTTGTCGTCTTACGATCAACTATTTCAACTGGTTCCTCTACTAATCGCTTTTTCGAATCCACTTTCAAATCATGCACTGGAAGGATCTGACTTTCATCCTCAATGTTGCATTTACGCAAGTAACAGACATTAAAGGTGTCATGAATACCTGCTAACTCAGGTGGAAGATCAAGAGTAACAGCCTGATCATTGACTATCTGTCGTATTCGGAACGGACCAATATATCGTGGAGCTAATTTCCCGCGCTTCCCAAAGCGAATAACCCCTTTCCATGGAGAGACTTTCAGATAAACCAACTCTCCTTCAACAAACGAAACTGGTCGACGGCGAGGATCTGCGTACATTTTCTGTCTGTCTCTGGCAGCTTTCAACTTTTCTCGGGCAATTACAACTTTTTCAGCTGTCATTTGAACTATGTCGGGACCTGTAAACTGTTTCTCACCTGCCTCTAGCCAACAAGTAGGAGTGCGACAGCGACGTCCGTATAACATCTCGTAAGGTGGCATACCGATACTCGAATGATAAGAATTATTGTACGCAAATTCTATCAATGGCAAATGTGTATCCCAAGATCCACCATACTCTAACACACAGGCGCGTAACATATCCTCAAGGGTTTGAATGGTTCGTTCGGTCTGACCGTCTGTCTGAGGATGATAAGCGGTACTCAAATTAATACGCGTCTCCAATTCACGATGTAAACTCGCCCAGAAATTAGAAACAAACCTGGGTGGTACAGAATCTCACAATCGTAATCTTTAATCAATTCCAGCCATCGCCTTTGCCGCATATTAAGCTCCTTCTAGGAGAATATATATTGCAGGCTTTTATGATCAGTACAGGTAACATATTTAGTACCATATAAATAATGCCTCCATAGTTTCAATGCAAAAACCACCGCCGCAAGCTCTAAATCGTGGGTTGGATAATTCTTCTCGTGTGGTTTCAATTGACGAGAAGCATAGGCAATAACTCTGTCACGCTGCATTAGAACACATC
This sequence comes from Pulicaria dysenterica, assembly GCA_947179395.2. Lineage (NCBI taxonomy): Eukaryota > Viridiplantae > Streptophyta > Magnoliopsida > Asterales > Asteraceae > Pulicaria > Pulicaria dysenterica. Next base: position 107,561,437 of record OX359288.1, on the reverse strand, counting down.
CTAGACCTGCAAAGGAAGCATCGCAGTATAATACAAAATCATCAGATCCATCAGGTAGAGCAAGAATAGGGGCTTGACACAACAGCTGTTTCAAAGTCTGAAAAGATAATTCTTGTTCTTCATTCCACTTAAACGGTACATCTTTACGGGTTAACTTCGTCAAAGGACTCGCAATTTTTGAGAAATCTTTGATGAATCTGCGATAGTAGCCCGCCAAACCCAGAAAGCTTTTAATCTCAGATGGTGATTTAGGGAAATTCCAGTTCATAACCGCTTCAACTTTAGCTGGATCAACTTTAACCCCATATTTACAAATAATATGTCCCAAAAACTGAATTTCTCGCATCCAGAATTCACATTAGAAAACTTCGCAAAAAGACGATTCTGTCTTAAGGTCTCTAAAACTTGCCTTAAATGAAGCTCGTGCTCAGATTCGGTTTTTGAATATACCAAAATGTCATCGATAAACACAATTACAAATTTATCCAAAAACGGCCGGCAAATCCGATTCATTAAATCCATGAACACAGCAGGGGCGTTAGTTAGACCAAAAGGCATCACTAAAAACTCATAATGACCATATCTGGTACGAAACGCAGTTTTAGGAGTATCATTTTCAGAAACAAGTACTTTATGATAACCTGAACGCAAATCAATTTTTGAAAAATAAGAAGCACCCTGTAGCTGATCAAACAAATCATCAATCCTAGGTAAAGGGTATTTATTTTTAACTGTCCTTTTATTCAATTCCCGATAATCAATGCACATTCGTAGAGTACCATCTTTCTTTTTAACAAATAAGACCGGAGCACCCCACGGAGATGAACTAGGACGAATAAAGCCTTTATCTAACAATTCCTGAATCTGAGTCATCATTTCTCGCATTTCAGCAGGAGCTAATCTGTAAGGGGCTTTAGCCACGGAACTCGAACCAGGAATTAAATCAATTCTGTATTCTACCTCACGAACTGGAGGAAATCCTGGTAACTCATCAGGAAACACTTCCGGGTATTCCAAAACTACCCGAATATCAGAAATAACTTGCTTCTCCTTTTTGACATCAATAGCATATGCCAGAAACGATTCAAACCCTTTGGCCAAAGATTTTCTAGCCTTCATAAACGAAATAATAGGGAAGGTAGAAAAAGACCTCTCTCCGCGAGCCACTACATGTGACCCGTCAGATAAAGGAAAAGAAATCAACTTCTTATGGCATTTAATACTAGCTCTATTCTGGCTCAACCAATCCATTCCCAAAACCACATCAAATCCAGATATAGGCATTAACAGAAAAGAGACTGGAAAACAAGTACCATCAATATCAATTCTAGCTCCAGACACAGCCGTTGTGACTGGAACCATCTTACCATTAGCTATTTCTACTTCTAGAGAATCAGTAACATGTGAAGTAGGCAATTTCAATTTATCACAGAAAGCCATCGAAATAAAGGAGCGGTTAGCCCCTGAATCAAACAACACACGTGCAGGTACAGAATTTACAAGAAACGTACCAGTGATGACATCATCGGTGGCAGTAGCATCATCTACTGTCATCCGAAAAGCTCTACCCTCGGGTGCAGGAGGATTCTTTCTCTTTTGGCCAGACTGAGATGATGATCCCCCAACTGTAATTGCCCCTGAACCTGACCCCGTCTACCTTGCAGAAGGACACTCTCCTGATCTGTGACCCTCTTTTTGACAATTCCAGCACACGTTACGAGGAAATTTACAATCTTTTACCTCGTGTCCCAATCCACCACATCTGATACATCGCGAGGTCTGGGGTGTACAAGATCCGGTGTGGGAAGACCTACAATTTCTACACCATAGAGACCTCTGACTTGAACCACCAACAGCTGCCCTAGGGTTCTGCCTACCCTGTCCCTGGTTACCCTGCCATTTCTTCCTTTGCTGAGAACCAGTCTGTTCTGTCTTTGGTTTCTGCAAGGCAGCTTTATCCCTGTTCATCTGGTCACGTGCCTTAACATCTCCCTCGGCTGATTTAGCTAAGGTGAAGGCTTGAGACAAAGTGTTGGCTAGACGGGTATTACCCCTGTATTCTGGTAACAAAGCTCCAACAAAGTGTTATATCTGAGAACGTTCGGTTGGCACCCACTGCTTTACAAATCTCAATTTCTCATTAAATTGTTTGATTAATTCATCAACTGTCATCCTCTCGGTCATATGCAAACTCAAGAAATCCTTTCTGATTTTATCCATTTCAAATTCACCACAATACTGTTCAAGAACTTTATTCTGGAATTGTTCCCAAGTAATGGATTTCATCTGCTCCGGGGTGAGGTGAGCTGTCAACGATTCCCACCAAGCTGAAGCATCCCCTGAAAGCATACTCTGGGCATAGGTAACTCGAAGCTCCTCTTCACAATTACAAATATCCAAAATTCTCGTTATTCCTTTCAACCATTCTAGAGTTTCAGCAGGATTGGTGCTCCCTGAGTATTCCTTTGGTTTACAATCTCGAAAATCCTTGAACTGACATTTCTTGGGTCCCTTCTGAGGTGGGTACCCAACCAAAGGATACTGATAAGATCCTTGAGACATAACTGGATAGAAATACTGAGGCTGGGTTGGCTGATATGTAGAGAAAATAGGTACTGATACTGGAGGAATCTCCGATTGAGTAGAAATCGCTGGAGGAATTTGTGCCTGAGATGTCTGTACCTGTTTCTGTTTCTGAAGCTCCCGTACCTCTCCTCTAAGCTCTTGTAACTGATCCTCTAACTGATAAATATATTCTTCCCGATCAATATTAGCTTCGGTAACCTCAACACTCTCTGTTACAGGAATCTCTGAAGGACCTGCCGCCGAAGTACCAGCTCTTCTTGGGGTCAAGGGGGCATTAGTCAGGTTCTCATTATCGGCCATATATGTGTCAATCACAACATCTCAACACTCATTAGGTAAACCGTTAGTACACAACCTACTAACAACAGCTAACATCAAAAGAAACTTGCATTCACCCTAAATCCCACCCACACCAGGAATGTCTGACCAAACTCGAGCCAAGATTTGAGAATTGACCACTCTAACTGTGCACGCATCCCAAACCAGGGCTCTGATACCAAATTGTAACACCGCTATATATATATATTTTTTTAAATTAAATTAATCCTGCGGAAGCGAGCAACCAAATATATACTTATTTACTGTAGTATTACAAACGATTTAACATCTGACACAAGTGTCAGTAAACCAAGTCCAGTGTTACATATATATACATACAGGCTCATAACAAGATTATATCAGAGTTAATGTATCAGACATTCCCCAAAAAGACTGGCAAAACTCCCAACAGCAAATCAGCTCAACAACCTGCAAGTTGGAGTTTATGGTGGGGGATTCGCTCAAAGCTAAGTGAATGGAAGTTTAACCAACGAAAAGCATCAGCAACTAAACAAGTATCACAGAGGACCGGCGGTTCGGCCGAACCTTCAACCAAATGCTGGCCTAGCATAGGTTTACCGATAGCCCACTTGTCATTCTCACACAGTAATCACCTCAAGTTGCAACACATGCATCAACAGATCTAATACTGATTAGCCGATGACAAGTGAACCCAGCCCACTATGGCTGACCCCATCATATGCACCCAGTGCCAATAAACAGCTGTTAACCAAACATCAAGTATGCCCAAGGCATCAACAAAACAAGTACCAGATCATTTAGTCTAACAGAGAGTAAGACATTACAACATGTTGTAACCATTACCGTTACAACCAAAACAATTCGTGAGTTAAAAGTCCACTCACCTGTGTTCCCCAACACCACACTCAGTATTCTAATTTCACTGAGCCTTCTCGTTTCCTGAAACACATCATAACTTAGTCAGTAATTGGGATTACATTCCAATTGCAAAACATCAACTTTCATTGGCTACAGAACAATAAAACATTCACTGAAATAACATCCAAATCACTGCGCACGTGGTGAACACACTACGCACGTGGTGCACACACTACGCACGTAATGAACACACTACGCACGTATTGCATTTTGGCACGTATGAAGTGGTTCACACACACTACGCACGATTTGGACACTGGTACGCACGTAGTGGACTACACTCCGTGCGACCAAAACTCATCGACTTCATCTTCTTCATTGAGCACTATGCACGTAATTGAGTCACTACGCACGTAGTGGACTCCACTTCGCACGGCCAACATTCAACATTCAAGAACTTCCTAATCAAAACTCGACATAAACAACACAACATCACCTCTTGCTCGAAATCCAAACGTTAACCCTCGCTTTAGAACTCGAAAACAGAATTACAGACTCAAGTTGTGAATGTGTGTGTTAAGGTTTCTTTTCTCTCTTCTCTTATGCAGCCAGAACCAACAAACCGGAACAAACATATACAAATGCTATATATATAGGTCAAGAATGAAAATATTACACTACACAGTGCAAATACTAATATCTGAGATACAGAAACTTAATTAAAGCAGTCCTACTCAAACCAAAAACATGCAATAAGGTATTATTTGAAACCCTCGTGTAAAACCAAATCATATGATATCAATATCTTATTAAAATATTAAATCTCATATTTTATCTCTTGTCTCGCAGACCAATTAATTATCATGAAAACATCAATAACATCACGCAATTAACAATTAAATAAAACTTAAATACTCACCTAATTGCCAAGAACGACTGGACCCTAAATGCGGGTGTTACAATTTCCCACCCATGAATTCCTCACACACACCCTGCCACACCTTATCCTTCCACGCTCTCCATCCATGATACTTCCCATATCCAAGGAACGGCTGAGATTGGTTCTCGCGGTTCTCGCACTAACAACGGTTCTCGCATGAACTCTCCCCTATATATATATATATATATATATATATATAAACTAACTCTAATATTAATTAGAGTCCTAATCCAATTCAAAAAAATAAATTCGGATCATATATATATATATATATATATATATATATATATATATATATATATATATATATATATATATAAACTAACTCTAATATTAATTAGAGTCCTAATCCAATTCAAAAAAATAAATTCGGATCATATATATATATATATATATATATATATATATATATATATATGTATATGTATATGTATATGTATATATACATATATATATATACATATACATATATATATATATATATATAGATCGTGGATCAATGAAGAAGTTTTTTTGGGGGAGAAGTCTAGGAAGCAAGGAGGAGATGACACATGTCCCCATCTTGTGTCTTTCCCCCTAAGACTTTAACATACCATAACTTTTATATACTAAAGTTTTTTTTTAAAAAAATTGCACCACTTTAAAGATAAAATTATGCTCTTTCATTTGATACCAGTATTGCATATTTTAATTTTTTTGAACTATGTTGCACAATATTAAACTGTGTTGCACCAATTTCGCACTGTAAGTCATATCACTATGTTGCACATATTTTGCGCTCTATTACACAACTTTACACTATTTTACACAACATTAATATGTTGCACATCATTCGCACTGTGTTGCACATCAAATACACAGTTTTTCTATTTTTTTCACTATTTTGACCCTAGTTTTGAACAAGATCGAGTTTGATTCGTCAAAAACTTAAAACATAAAAGTTGTAGAGCTTAGTGCACACTTTCTACAGTTTTTCGAATCATTTAAAACGGATGTAGTATGAGCAAGATACGAATTTTTTGGTTTTTTTCTATTTTTTCAACAATTTGACCGTAATTTTGACCTAGATCGAGTTTGATTCGTCAAAAACTTAAAAAATAAAAGTTATAGATCTTGATGTATACTTTCTACAGTTTTTTGAATCACCCAAAAAAAAACATGCAACACAGTTTAAAAAACGTGCAACACAGTAAAAAGACGTGCAACACAGTTCCGAAGCTGTGCAACAAATTAACGTTGTGTATATAGTGTAAAAGTTGTGTAACACAGCACCAAATGCGTGCACCAAAGTAATATGCCTTATAGTACGAAATTGGTGCAACACAGTGTAAATTTTGTGCAACATAGTTCAAAAAAAATAAAAAATAAAAAAATATATGCAAGACTGATATCAAATGAAAGAGCATAATTTTATCTTTTTAATGGTGCAATTTTTTTAAAAAAAAAGTTTACTATATAAAAGTTATGATTGGTTAAAGTTTGAAGGGGTATTGGGTTTTTTTACTCAGCCCACTCTCCTTTCAGGAGAGAGAAAGGAGAGTGGCTGCCACTCACGCGCGTAATGACTTAAATACCCCTCCAGCCACTTTTTTTAGTGCCCCTCCCACTTAAAGTTCATTTTATTTACTAAAATGCCACTAATCATCCTAACCTTAGATTAAATTTGATCAAAGGCCTAGATTGCTTCCTAGGCTTCTCATTTTTAATTCCTTCTTCCTATATCCCTACCCTATATATATATATATATATATATATATATATATATATATATATATATATATATATATATATATATATATATATATATATATATATCATATCCAACACTTCAATATACAGCCCGCATATCACGGTTGACGGAATGCGAGTGATTGATAAAATGAGAATTAGGGCGAGGTCACCAACTGCAACGCTTTAATTCACTTAATTTTATAACATTAAACCAAGTAAAAGTTGTAAGTTTAACGTTTACATTTTAATTTTAAATGGTTTAATCATCTAACCTCAAGGTTAACTATCTGAATTAGTCTACCTACAAATGGCATGCCATAAAACGTCAAATACTTTATTTTATATATTTTTATAATTTAATAAATAATATTTATCTATACTACATTATAAAATATTTAACTTTCTCTCTCTTAAAAATTTTAAGACTACTTAATTTTAAGTAGTACAAGTTTTTATGCTTAATATACAAATACGTAAAATAATGGTCTAACCAATCATTCCCTTAATTATCTCAACTAATTTAAGACAACTATTACTTTAATAAATCATTAAAATCACAACAACTATTTAAATTATCTAATTTTAACTATATTACTTACATCAATACAATTAAGTCTCTATAGTATTTTTTTCTCTAATTATTTAATAACAATATTTTTAACTGTTTTTCAAAAACTATTTTAACTAATAAAATTGTTGATTGTAAAAAAAGTAAAGATATCAAGAAAAGGAGAAAATATAGATATATTGACTAACACTGCATTTTACACATACCAACCATACTTTTTTAATTAAACATGTTGTAGAACACAAACTATTATCGTTACCGTCGCATTGTGCAAGTGAAATGCTAGTATGTATTGATTAGTTAATAATAATACTACTAAAGATGTACTCAAACTCCGACCTTCTCTAGCTCTCTCCTTCAACGAAATAAGAAGCATACTTTATGTGTTAAATTAATAGAGAAAGCAAAGTTTAAGGATTAAATAGTATTTATCACAAACTTTGGGGGCTCTTTTAAAACAATTCAGGCATTCGACCATTTGACAGAGAACACAAAATTGGTCGAAAAATCAACCTTCAAACTTCTAGTTTCCAATTTTGAAGAAGCGGGCAACAGTACTAACTCGACCATTTCCTTCTTACTGCTTGAATCACGCGATAATGGTGATCTCTCACTCTTGTTTGATCATTATTTTTGTAAATTTCTAATATAATTCTATCTATTTTCTCTGAATTATTGCATTCTTGTTCTTTTAAACACGGACAGATCCGATTCATTCTGCTTCAGAACAGGCAAGGGAAGACTCGTCTCGCTAAGTATTACGTTCCATTCGAAGAATCTGAAAAGCACAAGGTCGAATACGAGGTAACATTAAAGCAAAATTTTAGCTTTTCATTATTTTTTCCGTCAACGTAATCTGATTTTTCGATCCGTGTTCTAATTTTTTTTTATTTCTATGCGTAATTGTGTGCTTAGGTTCATCGGTTGGTCGTAAACAGAGATCCCAAGTTCACTAATTTTGTTGAGGTATTGATCTTTTTATCATCTTTTATTTTTGGATTTAGAAAGAAAATAAAGAATCAAAAGTTAAATTAGGGGTTCTTCTTTGAAAGCTGCACATTTTTGTAGAACAGGTACCTTATGGTGATTTAATCTTTTCTTGTTCCATTGTACAAACAGAATAATAGATCAATAGGGAAGAATCATTTTGAAATCGCTATTGTTAAAGCCAATTTTATAAAATTTCCCACACTGATTATCATATTATGTCTTTTGATTTGTGATGAAGTTCAGCCATGAGACTTGCTTAGAAATTGGGAGTTATTTCCTTTTTCTAGATTTTCCTGCTTGCTTATAACTGCTTAGTTCAACCCACTTAATTGAGTTTCTTGGCCTGAACTGTCCTCCATCACTTTGATTTGCAATGAATTGTTGATTATAGCTTTTTCTGAAAATGGAGACTATTCGTTGGAACTTTTGTTGATCAATCAACTTGTAAGTGAATGTTTCCAATCCTTTGATTAGAGAAGTAATTGTGATAAAAAAGAATTCTTAAATGCTTACATAGTTACATCAACTCTGGTATTTAAGCACAAGAACATCACATGGCCACCTAGTTAATTAGTGGAAAAGAAGTAATATCAAAAGCTGTAAATTTTAAAAATAGGGAACAAACAAACCATGTATCTAACATAGATTCCATTTTGTTAGGATCATACAATTCTGATATGGCCTTGTGGGTGGTTATGTGAATGCTTATTTACTTGGATGCACAATACATTCCTGGTTTGGTATTTGTATAATAAATTTTGTAACAGGATTGAATAGCTTCAATGACTTTAAAATTGCTGTTTTTTCTTGCTATTAATGGATATTTACTTTGTTTCATATGTTTTTGCAGTTCCGTACACACAAAGTAATCTATAGGCGATATGCTGGACTGTTTTTCTCACTTTGTGTTGATATAACTGACAATGAGCTCGTATATTTGGAGGGCATCCACTTGTTTGTTGAAATACTAGATCACTTCTTTAGTAACGTATGCGAACTGGATTTGGTCTTTAACTTCCATAAGGTACAAAATGTTTGTGCTTTTCATATAATTACTTTTCCTGCTTATATTAAAACAAAAATAAATTATCATGCTTTGACTTATATTTGTTTTTCTATTGGAGCTCTTGCTTTAATTCTATTTTCTTGCCAATTTATGCCCCTATCACTCGTTTAAAAAATTGAAATATAAAACCAGACATGTTTTAAAATGTTGCATGCCTGTACCTTGTGATTGACATATGTTAAAGTCTTCTTGAAGTGTTCTGTTTTGCATTTAGGCTGTTCTAGTTGCAAGTATTTATTCAATAAGGCCATAACTACTATATAACACAAACTCAATTGAACAAATTCGAACCTTGACAAGGGTAGATCAGTACTTTAGCAGTTTATGCTTTTATTTCGTTTTTTTAATGTTTTTTCTCATTATTTCCTGTGGCTGATACCTGGTTGGTTTTGTGAGAAGGTGTATCTGATATTGGACGAGTTCATTCTTGCTGGAGAGTTCCAAGAAACAAGCAAGAAGGTATTTCTTGTTTTTTTTTCATTGTATGAGATCTTCCATGCACACACAATTGATGTAAAGATATTAGGTTCTAATCAACAAGTGTATTTGGCCCAGTTACTTATAAATGGGCTGATTTGAGTTATGTTTACCATTTCTAATAAGTTAAGGTAGATATATAATTAAAAAGGAAATGAGTCAGATGGGTGCAACATGTCTAATAGGCGAAAATTGATCCAGATCATTTTCAAATGCATAGAAACATTACGAGGAACAGATTATTTTGGTAGTAATCTAGTTTTTATAATGATATCTAGCACATTTATGTTTTTACAAAATCCAAAAGTAGAGGATAAAAATACTCTTTGCATGTGGACATAACCCAACCCATTTCAACCTGTTACAGGCAATCATAGAAAGGATGGGAGAGCTGGAAAAGCAAGAGTAAAATACATCTTCTGTTGTTTACAGACCTCGTATTCTACTTCTGGAAATCAAAAACAAATTCTGTTCCGGTCTTTAACTTTCTGAATTTTCTTACCTTTACTATAGTTTTTCGTATAAATTATATTTCATCCCCGTCATTCGTAGTCTATCATAGATCATTTCCTTTCAATGTTCTCTTGTTTATGATTATTTTTCCAAGACTGGTGTACCTTTGATTATTGTAAATGATGCTACAATTTCGCTTCAGAACGTTTTACTGACTACAAATGCTTTTATAGGAAGAAGTTAAACAAGAATTTGGACGTGGGTAGGTCGTTAACTACACACACATACACATGAAGAAGCTTTTTTTCTTTTGAATAGTAAAGAGACAAACATATATTAAGGTAGCTAGGAGGAGCTAGAAGAATGTACACAGAGAAACACCACACATATTACAAAGTTAACTCCAGCATCGGGTAACTGCTATCAACAGAATATAAACCTTCCTCTTTCTCAGCATCACTGAATTGCATTTTCCCTTTGTTGGTTGCTAACAGTGACCCAATTATCTCGATTGAAGAACCTGAAAGGAGATCTATTGCTTTGTGCCTTTGGTTTTGATAGCAACCCGAGTATTGTTGTTGATGAGACAAGGTCTCTGTCGACCATCGAGTATATGGGTTGGTGTTGGATATTGCTTTCCCACAACCACCTTGATTTGACTTTTTGACTATGCACAACTGTTCACTCTCGGTTGTCTGCAAATTTTTAATAAAATGACATATGTAGACATGAACCAAGCATCTCTTTTGTGACATTCTTGCGCTGGTGTCTTCAGCATCATTTGGTGTTACTTGTGAACTTTTCTTGTGACAAGTGTTGGTAAATGTTTGTGCAAATGCAAATAAAGCCTCAGCTGCTTCTTCCTCCTCTTTTGTTATTACAGATTGTTTCAAGTCCTTGTATTTGTCCTGAAATAAGTATAAACTGCATTTAACGTTTCATGTAGAACAGAAATCTTTACGATTTTTGGAAGCGGAGAAAACTGACCTCAGTAGTTCTATGTCTCTTTGATGGTTGCGATTCATGTTGTCGTTTCTTCATTGCTGTAAATGTTAGTATAAACCAGTTAATACAAGCAGTTCATAATATCGACAATTCACAAGTATGTTTCTTAATCTTCTCGAATCTTGATTAACAGCCATCATACTACCATAGTGGCATAGCTAAAGAGATAGAATCATTCTTCCAGGGATTCAAAAGGGGAAAAAGAGATGCACCAACTACATAAATGATATCTTAATTTGCAATATCAGAATGCATGAAGAAAACTTGATAATAAATGATACACGGGGATTACGTTCTATACATGAAAATTTGGGCCTGTTGGACTTCAAAGGCCCAAGCATTAAACAATTTAGTTTATCTCACACATACATAATGCATTCAATTTTCAAGCTCTATAATAAATAAAATTTAGGTCATTAGTCGGTTACAAAATAGAATTCAGTATGAACAATCAAGATTATGCATACAGTCATATGTATATATATATATATATATATATATATATATGTATATGCAATCACCTTCTTCTGATAAAGCTTAACTCGCTTACAGAAAGTTTATCTATTTCATCAAGTATACCCACAGAATTTGATCTTCTCGGCTTCTTAATGCTTTAATGATTTATCCAAGAAAGCATGACTCAGAGAATCGGATTCTTCACAAAACAAACCGACCCCTTTCTCTCAACTCTGCCTCTCACACATAGTGATGGTGTAGACACGCAAATGAAATATATAAAAAGATCTTATATTCAATTTACAAAATTGATTTCAGAAAGAAATGAGGAAGATTTGTTTAAGGAATGCACGAACTGCACATTTGACCATAAATCTAAACGTAGAAGCGAAACTCATACAATAATCGATTGTCAATAAAGAATATGATATTCAGAAATCATACCTGGATGAAGTTGAACGAAAACAACAGACGGTTGTGATGGAAGAACAAAGATTAAGAATTTGGTGATGGTTTTAATTTCTTTGGTGCAATCAAATCAACGCAATGATGGAAGATCAAGAAATCATCATGAGAATAATCTCTCTCTCTCTCACACACACACACAGAGACAGTAGAAATATCCCTATGATCCTAACAGAAGATGAAAGATGAGAATAAAAAGAAACAGAAGCTGCAGGAACAAAATCACACACTCAACGGCCTCTCTCTCTCTCTCTACCTTCACATGTATCATGTATGGCCTTTAAAAGAGTTGAAAAATGAAGAGTAACCGTACAATTGGTAGAGCATATAGTATAAGTATATAAAGCAATATTGTTCTGGATTTAAAGGTGGTTGATCTGGAAAGCAAATTACATATATGTATGGACTCGTTACATGGCACAACAATGTGTTCTGTTATTTATCGGGCATAATGTTACGATATATTTAATTATATTCATATAACAAAGGGAAATAAACGTGATGAATTTCATCATTAAACTTATACTCCAAGTAGGAAATTAGTGTCTTTTTCGTGAATTAGATGTGGTAAATGGATGCATTTCACAAACCGGATATCTGGATAAACCAGATAGCGTTTTATAATATCAAATTTCTCATCGTCGTCGTTAATATATACTATATCCTGTCAAGATGATCAACAGCTCAACACACATTTGGATAGAAACAAGCTTGATAGAAACAAACGCCACATATGAATTAGATTGAGTACAACAAATTTTCTTTTATTATATAGTGTAACATATGACAAAATGCAAGAAAAACTTTACATGTAAGTAACCAATTCAATACAAATCATGTTACCCCAAAAAAAGGAGGGGAAAAAGCTAATTAGAAAAACCAAATTTTAGTCAAAATCAGATCCTGGAACAATGAATTCTTGTTTCTATACATGATTGATAAAGTCACACTACTCCTGAAGGGAGACGAAGAACTAACCGTCCACCCATAACACTGCAACCATAATAACTTACTATTAGTTCTTTTTTACCAACATTAATGAATTACCATCATGAAATACATATCCGATTAAACGAACCTTTGAACATAATAATAGCAGAAGTCTGCAAGTATAAATGTTTGCACAATCTCAGAAAGAAGGACCAACGAAGGCCACATTCCATATCCTAAAGCTGTCAAAAGGCGTCCCCTGGTATCCAAAACCTGTATCAAATAACACAATGACCCATAGATTTATAAGCACTATATAATAAGCTGGATCAGAAATATATATTTGTCGAATTTGAGATGTTGACTGTGAATATACCTGGAGAATCCAATGTGCACAGCTCAGAAACCTCGCAACCCCTAAAGCGAATACATAATGTGCTGTGAATGGTTCAACAATCTGAATGATAATAACTAAGATCAATATATCATACCAATTTCATACACTAGTTCATAAAAGTATGTGTTTAAAAATCGACCTTGGTATTTTGCATAACACGAAGTTGTGGGAGTACAGAAACAGACTCAAGATAAACACAAAATGCCCAAATGATCCTGTTTACTATGTAGTGTTGTGTTGTTGGATGAACAACAAGAGATAATAAAGCACAAGGAATAACCTACATTCAAATCATGAAATACATATATGTTACTACCAAAACATAAATACCCGGAAAAAAAAAAGGCAAAGAAGATTGAAATGGTGGGTGAATTAATGAGCTCACCACATAGAGAACTGAAACATTGTCTTTCTCCAGCATGTAACTGGAATTCAAATTAAAACGCATCATATAGATGACCCAAATAGTTGTTGTCAATGTAGCTAAGTCGAGTAAAGTGTGTACATCATATTCCATAACATAACTGCAATACAGTCTTGCCCCTAAGAAAATTGCCGTCAATTCCTGTGATTTCAGTGAAAGACCTGCTTCCAGACACCGTTTATGAATGAATATTAACACGAATTATAAATTGAGAAACCTCAAATAGCAGCACCAATAACAGCTACAATGCAGTTAACTTCAAAATTGATATGGATTTCAAAACACCATTGACATTGATACCGAGATTCAAAAGGATAACAAACAATCTACATCGTTAATCAATAGTTAGGGTTGAAGATATCCAGCTAGATGAAATCAGATCAGACAATCTTTGTGTTTATATCAATTTATTGAATATTCTACGAATTCCTGATAAACGAACCACCAGTCAAGGTTCTTTCAATTCTTGGATACATTACATTACATTAATAGTATTTCACATAAAATAAAAACAAATTCGCATGATTTGATCGTTTTGAAGAGAAACTGCAACAATAAACAATATAAAACGGAAAGTGTGGGGTTACCGGCGCAGGTTTTCTCGGTGGCGAGCTTAAAAATAAGGACAGAAATTCCAAGAGCATGGACGGCCTCAGCAGCAATGAAGAGGTTATCGTGATCGTAAACAACCATACGAATAACGACGAGAGCGGCAATGGCGGAAACGAAGGCGATGAAGGCCTTGATTTTGGGCGGTTGGCGACGGAGCCATGCCTGCAACGCCTGAACCGGCCGCTTCATTGTCTTCGGTGTCGTCGACGTCGTCTATGAAAATGTGGCATAAATAGAAGCCAAGTTTAACAACAAAAATGAAGGAAATTGCAGCATTCGTTCAAAAAAAGAAAAACAAATGGTTTTGGGTAATGTTAAGCTTCTGCCATTAATTTAAATTTTGACTTTTATATATTCATGTCTATCAACTATTCAAGATCGCTAAATTCTTTACAAGCTCTTTGCTACTTTATAAAAACACATATATTATTATTTTAAAAAAAACATTAGAAACTTTTTATATGTAAAAAATGTGTCTTTCTAATAAGATTTCAAATGTAATTTTACATTTGAAAAGTATTCTATCGAACAACAAATCTAAGATAACTTTAACGTATTTAATAGATAAATCTTCGTTTTCTAAGGTCATGCGTAGCGGAAAGTGCGAACCCATTTGTGTTCTTCGGGTACAACCTCCATTTTGGGTTCTCTTTCTTTTTTTTCCTTCCTCGACTTCATACACTCGAGTATAACCGTAGATTATTTCTTGTTTTTTTTGTTGTGTGGAGAGAGTAAGAAGGGAGAAAATATTTGATTGTTTAAATTGATTTGGAATGAGTACTATTTGAATTTGGATAATAGAAAGAAAAAAAAAACGATATGACAGTGATATGTCATTTGAGATGATTTAGATTAAGGGGGTGTTTGTTTTAGTTTATTTAAGCTTATTTTTCGGGTTTATTTTTTATAAGTTAATTTTTTCGGATTTATTTTTAACTTTTGAGTTTATTATAAAAAATAAACTCAAAAAATAATCATTTAAATAAGATAAAACAAACACCTTGATATAACCCCTGCTCGAACTCGAAGGTTGAGACTTGAGAGTTGAGATCGTGAGAGTACTTATCCAAATTGGGCCATTTGATCTGTCAATCTTTTATCAGCCCATTATCCAAATTGCAACAAATCTCTTCTTTCCCCCTTTCCAGTTTCCGTATCAGAAGAATTTCTTCTTTCGAATTCCCAAAAAACCCTCGGTTTTTATCTCAACTGCGTACCCCCCATACACATTCGAAGAACGGAAATGGCTTCTGATGATGCAAAACGTGTGAAGGTTGAAGAAGACGAGGACGATAATGACGAAAAATCTCTCAGTTCATTGCTTCAAAAGAAGAAACCCAACGGCAGCAGTCATTCCCATACGAAATCACTTTCCCTCAAGGATGCAAAGTTAAAGAAATTAGCCTCTAAATTGAAGAAAGAAGAAGAAGAATCAGAATCTGATGACGATTTTGCGTTCATTAAGAAGACACCCAACAATGTCAAGCCCAAGAAAGAAGAATCTGGAAGTGCTGAAACGGTTGATAATTAATTGATCCTCATTTTTCTTTTTCTTTTTTGAAATTCCTTTTGTTGGTTTAGTTTTCTTGAATTTTCTATCTTTGGTGCAGAAGAAGACACCCATCTCTAAGCTGAAGCAGGAAGCTCAGAATGATAATAAGGTGTGTGATTAAATCTTGTTTCAATTATCTTTCCTGATGTTATATGCGGGTTTATGTTTTTGTTTTGATAATGGTTTGGTCTTCTAGAAGACACCCAAGACCGAAGTCAAGAAGGAAAAATCTGGAATTTCTGATAAGGTTTGTGAAACAATGTCTTGTGCTTTCTAAATTCCCAAATTATATGCTCATTTTGAAACTTTTGCAAGTGCAGTTACAACTTTAAAGTGGTAAACTGCAATATGAAGGGCATTTAACTTATGTAAACATTCCTACTGGTAATTCTAATTAGTAATGACCATAATTGTGAATTTGTGATTCAAGAATTCACTCTCGATTGTCAAGATATACTTTCAAGACACACCAATATATAGCCATCAAATGCTTCAAATGATTTTCAGCCACAATGTTTTTAAGTTATGTGGATAGTAAATGGTCATGATTGATTAAAACGCTCTGCACCATTGGTTGATGCTTATTTAAAGTGCTTATAAGCTGAAAATGAGTAATTTTTATGAGTAATGTACTAATGTATATCAGGCTTAGATGATTGATGTTGCATATTTTTTATTTAAGAAAAAAGCGGTAAAATCAAGTGAGTTAAATGGGAAGAAGAAGAAAGAAGAGAACAAAAAGGGTAGCAAGGGAGAAGATCCAAGTGTTAAGAAAGTGAAGAAGGAAAAGAAGGTGTATGATTTGCCTGGTCAAAAACGTGACCCTCCAGAAGAGGTATGCTTGCACTGTCGCATTTAGTGGTCAATAACAATATGTGTGCGCGCGCGTTTGAGTGTCTGTGGTATGAGGACCATTTTGTTTAATGGGAAACTAATTAAAGTTTATAATTTTTGGATATTTCAGAGAGACCCATTAAGGATATTCTATGAAAGCTTGTACAAACAAATACCAACTAGTGAGATGGCTGCAATTTGGTAAGGATTATGTTAAATTTTGCATCTTATACTCACATATGCAGTATTTCTGTCATTTGAAAATTTCAATTTAAAGCTACCTTTTTTAAAGTCACCATCATTGAGTTATACTTGAATGATGCCTTTCAATGAAATAATGATATTCGATTGATATTGGTTATAATTTTTCAAGATCTATATGGTTTGTTGGCACAAAGGAATAGTATTTGGGGGGGGGGGGGGGGGGGGGGGGATTTGAGAAATAATAAAACACTTATAGTAACTAAATGTAAAAATCAAATGTCGATAATAGTAATTATTCTAAAGATCTATGTCACTCCTTTGATGTGTGTCAATGCAGGCTTCTTTTGATCTGTACAATTCTGACTATCATACTTACATTGGATGAGCTATAAGATTGTTTCTTTATGCACAAATTTTTTTGTCTTTTTGCTTTTGGTTGTAACCTTATAATCAAATGACCTGCTTGATAAGAGAACTCTTGGACTATGCAAACATATGCTCTATCCATGTCTTCTTTAGTAACCCACCATTGAGGATCCCCCACAGACTGGTTCCATGGGTCAATATGGGGGGCGGTAAATGACATAACTCATGACTAACGGGGTATGTGTTTGGGTTTTATCGTTGGACCTTCACTATTAGTTCCATGTCCCAAACCTCTAGACTACCATCGCAGGGAGTAATTGTGTTTGATGAAGTTTTGTAGTTATATTTCATTGATTGACTCTATTGATTTTCTTGTGCAAAACCTTGTTTATCACTAAAATACAAATGCATGATAATAAATGCTAAGATTTTACAATTCTTAATTTGTGAAAATGATGCTTTTTAACTTTTCTATGTATTAAAAACTCATACTTGTGCCTCTTAGATGATGGACATTAAAATATATTCTGATAATTAAAATGTGATATCGTTTCCTTTTGAGATAAATCTTAACAGTTGTACGTAAGTTGACATTGTTCTTTTCATAGTAAAACCAGCCAAAACCAGGCACAATGTAGTCTTTGTCTTACACTTGAGCCATTTCATTTGAACTGAAATTTGTCTTGTTTTATTTAGTTACAAGATTTCTTTATCAAAGTCATTTCTTTTTGTTGCAATTACTTGTAAATTTTACTACTCAGAAATGCACTTGTAGGATGATGGAATCCGGGTTGCTTCCAAAAGATGTGGCGAAAAAGTTATTTGAGATGAAACGCTTAAAATCTCAACAGCAAAAACTTGGTTCGCCCATGAAAACAGTAGTCACGGTGAAAAAAGAAAGTGGTCCGTCTTCTGTTTCTACCAAGAAAAAGATTGTTTCAACAGAAAAGAAAAAAACACCCACATCAACAGCTTCATCTGCACAATCAAAGAAAAGAAAGATTAAGGATGAATCAAGTGATGAAGGATCTGATGATGATTTTGTTATTAGTCGAAAAATCAAGAAGCCAAAAGTAGCTTGATTTGGTGTTTTTTATTTTAATTACAACTTGGAACCTAGTTTATTTTGTATCTGATTACATTCTTTGATCTTCTTACTTTGGTGCTGCATTTGGAAGTTGTCTATCAATGATCCATCTTATAACCATGATCAGCTTATGTAACCACTGGCAAGCAGTTAGATGTAAAAAACTAAAAATCAGTATAATATTTGCTGTCATATAGAATTGCATTGTTCTATATGTGAAATATCTCCCATATACAAAGATGTATACTCGTTTAACATATGATTTCTATTTTAGTATTTTAATAATATGTTGAAAAGGAATGGACCGAAATTTTGGGTTTGATTTCATGCTTCTAGTAACTCCATTTTCTATGTTTTAGTATTAATTTATGTTCCTTTCATTTTAAAGGATGAAAATTTATTCCTTTATTTTAGCAAACATGACTCTTAAGTTCTTTTAAATCTTTCTTGCTGTCCATGAGTTATCACTATTTGAAAATAAAGATGATTTGTAAACAATACTAGTTTGTCATGTAATTATATATGATCTTTATGTTTGTACAAAGTCACTATATATTTTTCCTATTGACATGTTAAATGGTATTATGATTTAAATCACATATTTTTAGTTGTATATAATAATCTCTTTCTTATCTTTTCTTTCAATTAAGTAGAAACAAATTATTTATTTTTGTTGCAATTATTATTGTTTGATAATAAAATCATGATGCAGTTCAAAGACGAAAATATATTTAATTTGTATTTGTTCATTGTATTCTTAACACACTTGTTCTAATGATAAACTATACAAAAAATAATAATAATAATACTCTATTTTAGTTATTATTCTCTATAATAAACTTTTTATTTCTGAAAATAGTATAATCAACGTTCATAATCCTCTTAATATATGTATATTATTGTATACATTTTTTTCCGGACAAAGTTCTTTGTATACAATAGTAACTAATAATCATACATAGAAAAATAATAAATAAATAAGAATTTGAACGAAACATATATAACGTTACGTGATTTGACATTATAAGTTTATATTAACTCCTTAATATCTAAGCCGGGGAATACTTAGATTTTCAACTATACTTGTATTTCTTACTATTCTATATATTTTGTTACTATATTATTCTTTTACCTTTTATTTTATTTTATTATTTTCTCCATTTTACTTTACCATATTTTAATTGGTACTCCACATTTATGTTTATGTTATTCTTTTTTATAATTGTATTTGTTTATTTATTTATTTATCTATGTATCTGATTTTATATTACTTTTTTATTTATTATTTATCTATTTATTTATTTATTTATCTTCTCTTCTTTTTATATCTTTTGTTTTCGTTGTCAAGGGTATATCTCAGGAAACAATTTCTCTACTTACGAGTAGAGACATAATTGTCTACAATTTACCTTACTCATAACCCGCTACAACGGGATTTGATATTGTTGTTGTAGAAAAATATTGTGTATATATAATGGAAGGATTATAAAAGTAGATTGTATTATTGTTAAGAAAAGAATTATTGTACAACTAAAATAAAGTTAATTGTACTTTCATTTTTCGTATACTTTCTAACTCCTTTTAGTAAAAGTTCCTTATTCTATCAAAATCCTTTTTACGGGGTGAGCTTTAAACTCCTCGGATGAGCTTTAAACACCCATACGTCCCCTTAAGCTTACCTAATCGGTAGTGGATTTCAGGTTGGGCAACGTGACTCTCCTCCGTCCCTCTCTTTTCTCTCTCTTTCTCTTTATAATTGTTTAAATGAGAACGGTTTTTCGTACGAAAACTGTAAGAATTAGTCTTGCCTCTTGATTTTAAAATAAATTATTGACTAATAAATTTGGTGGCTAATGATTATCTGATTAATGATGCATTATGAGGGGTATTTTGGACAAATCAAGTTCCGCACATTAATGACAGTCCACCCGGATAGAATTCATGGTTGAAAATAAATATAAACGACCAAAATAGCCTTTTACTCATCTTTGAAGAAGCTTTATATCCCTATGTATCTTTTAAATATATTTTATTATATATGTTAGTACAAATTAACAGCATAAATACTTAAAATTTATTTTAGATAATCTCCGTATTTATACATAATGTGTTAAATTAGTATTTTTTTAGACGAAAAAAGATAAAAAAATTAAAAATAAAAAACCTTTCTTCAAGTTTGAGGCAAAGTTCACCGGATAAAAGTAAAGTGCTTAGCAATTCTACCTAAGGCTATCCGTTATACGCCCCCTTTCCTCTTTCCTTACTCACTGCCACATCAGCGCCACATCATATTCTCTTCCCTTCCCTTTCCCTTACACACTACACCCGTTATACTCCCCCTTTCCCCTTTCCCCCATTTTTTATTTTTATTTTGTATATTCAATAAATCATTTTTATTTTTTTTCTTTAATAATATTAATAAAAAGAAGATAAATTTCATACGACAATAATAAAAAAAAGAAAATTACATAATTTTAAATTCCTAAAATACGATAATATTAAAAAAAGTACATAATTTTAAATACCTATTACATAAAATAAATAAACTACAACTATTCTTCTTGATTAGTCCAAATGTGCTCGACCAAGTCGGACCGAAGGTTGATATGAGTCTCCCGGTTAGTGACTTGTCGAACGTTTTCTGTCCGTTGTTCCTCACTGATTTGTGCTTGAATATCATCCGCTACAAGGTCGTCGTCATCGAAATCATAAATCGCGGATCCTTCGTCTTCAAGAATCATGTTGTGTTATATTATGCACGCGTACATAATATTTCTTAGTCGTTCCGGAGTCCATGGTCGTGCCGGATTATGAAGAATATGCCAACGTTGTTTAAGCACACCAAAAGCCCGTTCCACGTCTTTTCTTGCTGATTCTTGCCGGGTCTTAAACTTTTTCCTTTTCTCGTCTTGTGGGAATGTAAATGATTTGACGAATGTTGCCCAATCCGGATATATCCCATCGGCAAGATAATATCCGTGTTTGTACTCTATTCCATTCACATCAAATGGGCAATCGGGAGCTTTATCCTCGTACACATCGTTGAATATTGGCGACTGGTTGAGAACGTTGATGTCGTTATTGGAACCAGCAACACCAAAGAATGTATGTCAGATCCACAAATCGTGAGATGCCACCACCTCTAGCATAATTGTTGGTCTCTCATGGTCGCCTCTCATATATTGACCTCTCCATGCAGTCGGGCAATTTGCCCAAGCCCAATGAGTACAGTCTATGCTACCAAGTATACCGGGAAAGCCGTGTTTGGCCTCATGGGCCGCATACAATGTATGAACATCATTAAAAGTAGGTTTGCGTAAGTATTTTCTTTTATAGAGATGAATGATATCTTCGCAGAAAGTGTATATGCAATCCCGTGATGTTTTCTCGGACATCCTCAAGTACTCGTCAAGAGAATCGGCAGCAGTCCCGTATGCTAGTTGTCGGATAGCAGATGTACACTTTTGAATCGGTGTAAA
The DNA here is from genome assembly GCA_947179395.2 of Pulicaria dysenterica. NCBI lineage: Eukaryota > Viridiplantae > Streptophyta > Magnoliopsida > Asterales > Asteraceae > Pulicaria > Pulicaria dysenterica. The sequence continues at coordinate 107,539,657 of OX359288.1, read as the reverse complement.
CCCTATCCGCCCTCTTGCATCATATCCCAACTTGATTTCTATCTTTCGCCGGTCTTCTCCTTTGTCTACTCGAGGTTTCTTCATCGTCACCAAAAATTAGGCGTGCCGCTTCTGTCGCAAGGGCAATTGCAACCGTACGTTGACGCTCGATAAATTCATCAGTCGTCATTGACTCGGTGGGTGAATCCATATTTCAAAAATATAAAAATGAGAGAGATAGAGAGAAAATATAGAGAAAAGAGAGTGTAAAATGATATGAATAATGGTTGGAATGAATGATATTTATAGAGTTTTAAATTAATTATTGAAAAAAAGGACCGTTAAAAGTAGCCGTTGGTGGGGGTAGGGGGGGGGGGGGGGGTTGGGTATTGGAAACCACGCGAGTCTCATAACCCGGAGGGGCTAGGTACTCGGCGAGTTGAGGGTCCCGAAATAGTGTTCCCCTCGAACTCGCGTCCCACCCGATAGGCGGGTTCGTTCCACAACGGATAGGCTAAATAAGTTAGACCTTTATTTCGTTTACTTCAGAAAAATGGATCAAAATAATTTAATCCTAAATATTTGTCTATTTGTGTTGGTTGGAAAAGTTACTTGAATCCGGTCAAATTTACTAAATATGATAAATCTCACTCTAAAGTTTAGGATATTATGCTTTTAGGAACTCACTACTTTTTTTTCTTTTGCGAAAGGACGTATCATTTTCTTAATTCAAACATTTTTGCCCCTACTAACCTATAATTTCAAGAATTTCGATGTATAATTTTAAGAACAATGGTTAGGACATGAGAAATATTATTTTTTTTATCTTATCTTAGACTATCAGCGCTATATTAATATATCATTTTATCTTGCTTAATATTTCTATTTCCAACATTATTCACCTCTTTCAACTGAAAAGCCTATATTCATCTTTTTAAAACATCATCTCCTTAATTTTAATTTTTTATTTAAAAAATGAGTAGAGTTATAAAAAACCTAATAATTGAAACATTTAATCAACAATCAAATAAACGTTATAGTTGCATAAATATTATTTAAAATACTTCGTTATAGTTGCATGAATATGAATTTATTTTCAACCCCAACGTTTTCCTATCTGATCCTTAAGTACTTATACCGCTTTCACTCAGGGGTAGCATAAAAAACCGAAACCAACGAGAAAAACCGAAAACCGATATAAATGGGGCGGAGACGGAAATGATAAACGGGGACGGGGATGAGGAAAACCCGATTGTTTAAATGGGGATGGAGACAGGGACGGGGTTTGATGATCCGCACCCTGATTACCCGATTCCGTCCGCAATTATAATTTAATATAATTTTATATATATGTGCGTGTATACATATAAAATATGTGTAAAATTAATTTTAAATAAAAAAATATACCAATCTTTATACACTTTCATATGACGTAATTTTAATCGTTGTCGTTATTTGAATTGTTTGATTTTGATATTTTGAATGCATTTAGATTCTTTAAAACTTTAATTTAGTATAACTTACCGACTTACCAAACTTTCGTTATTGGGTTAGCCATATACTTCACATGTTTCTAGCGATTGTTTTCTAAAACTCATGGTAAAATCTTAACGGTGACGATCCCTGAGTGAAAAATCACAGTTTTACATTAACATGTATCTCCACGATAAAAATTACCAATTTAATTACATGTTTTATATTAAACGTGGGTACTCGTTTCCACGTGGTTTTCTCCAGTTATCCGATAGGGGTCCCAGTTTAAATTCCTGCGGTTTTTTAAGGGGAGAATAGTTTTCTTAAACAGGGAAGGAGGACTAATCCCCACCCCATGCTCGCCCCAGTGTCATTCCTAGCTTTCACTGGCAGTCATGATATAGACATCACACACTAGAGCATAAAATTGTTGATCTATGTCCTATCGTTCAACCTGTTTCTCTTGTATAAAGTGTTTCTGCATGACCCCTCAATCCTTGCTCGCCTTTGTTTTTCTTTTGTCGGGACATCTTCTTTGTAAACATTGCTAAGTTGGCTAAATTCTGAAGTAATAAGAAGAAGTTGTTCATTGCTTTGTTGTTGTGAAAGGGATGATGATGCCGGTTTTTTCCCTCTTCTTTGTAGTTTTTTCGTCTCTTAAAGGTTTAGCTCCTCAATGAGGTTGAGGTTTTTTTTTTTTTTGAACGACATGTAAATCTGCACCACTTTGTTCTTAAAAGGATTTGAACCCATGACCTTTAGTCAATGGGATGCCAAACCAAAGTACTTAATACTTACCACTAGGCTGGAAACCTAAGTGGTAATGGGGTTGAAGTTGATAGCCGGTGAATTGGGTTTCATACTGATATAGTGGAACTTGAGAACCTAACCATGGCCTCGATTTGAAGTTTTGAACCGTAAACTTAATTTACCTTTATCGTTGCTTTGATTCATTTGTATCAAGAAATGTGTGAAATTTGAGAGAATAATTGAATATATAAAGACTTAGGTAAAGATAGAAAGGAGTTGTAAGATTGGTATGAAAAGAATAAGGAAGATGGTATGGTGTTTATAGATTTCGGGTTTCGGTCCGGTCCGGTTTGGTTTGTCAATTTTCTTGGTCTTTTGGTTGTTTTATATATTGTATCAAACAAAACCGGACCGGACTCCTATAAAAAACAAGGAACCTTGTTTGGTCTAACTAATTGGTTTTTTCGATCTATCAGATCGGATGCTCACCCATAATTTATTACATAAAGAATATAGAGAAATGTTAAATATAGTTCATACTTAATTTATAGTCCTGAGGGACTAATTTTAGCTTTTGGATCAACCCCATCAATGATACAGATTGAATTTTAAAAATTTGAACGGGGTGACATTTTCGTAATTCACACGTGATTATTTTACAATCATATGTGATTGTATACTCAATCACATGTGATTGAATATTAAAATTTCAGAACTATTTTTTTTATATGGATTATATTGAACATATCCCAAAGAATATAATTAAAGTTCGTAATATATTTTAGCCTTGTTGGTTGATGGTTTAAGTTCTTAAAACCTTAACTATTTATATAAAAGTGAACATTGCTTATGAATTAAAAAGTACTATTCTACTAAGAATGTATTTGATTTTTATTTATGGTATTATTTATTACTCATAATGTATGACAGAATAAGAAAGAAAAAAAGATACAGACGGATGTTGTGAATATATGAGAAAAACTCCTACCTTCACCATCATCACTAAAAAGATTTTCTAATGATTAAAAATACAAAAATCATAGCCCTAACTTTATACTTACGCTGATTTTTCTAATGATTAAATTACTAATTTATTACTTTGTATTTATATTTATTATAGAAAGATATATCCTATTTCCATAAACAGTTAAAAAGTCATTTAAAGTTTAGTAAATATAAATAAGCATATATAAAAGGGTGGGAAATAGAATGTAACAAGGGAGTCGCGCCGCACTTCGTTGCGGGTTTAAAGAATTCAATCCTAATTATGATAATTTATTATATTTTTCTTAGTTATTCATTACAATAAATATTCCGATCTTAATCATGATTATTGGTTATTATTTTTTCATTAGTTCACAGTTATTATTTTATAGTTTAGCAAACGATATTTTTCATAATTAAACAAATCCAATCCTAATAGCATGTTTTAAACATATTAACATCATTAGTGTATTAGCTATTTAAATTAAAAGTAAAATATTAACACATTTAGAGTAATATAAATATATCTCAACAAAATATAGAAGGCCGCGGCTTAATTTCATGTATAATGGATACAAACATAATTATTATTCAAGCTATAGAATTTGGCTTCCTAGGATTATAGTATGTGGGTTTGTCACTTTAGAAAAATGTTATATACACAAACAAATAAATAAAAAAGTTTATTATCTTTATTTAACATAGTAAGAGAAAAAACGTTTATCTTCTACTAAAAATAGGAAAAATAAAAAAAAGAAGAAACATAATTTATTTTATACAAATAACGTAAATAAAGAAATGATTATTTACTAAAAGAGAAAAAAACTATATATAAATATATTATTCTAAAATGAAAAAAGAAATAATAAATAGATACCTAAAGAAGAAAATATATTAAAATTTAATAACAGTTATTAAAAGAAGAAAAAAAGAAGAATCAAAAGACAGGATTGAATTGTATATATTATTAAAGTAAATAGAAAAAAACTTATGTTATTATATATAAAGAAGATATAGGAAAAATAAAAAAAAGAATGAAAATAGTTATAAGAGAAAGAAGATAAAAATTAAAGTGAGGGATTTTAAACAATTTAAACAATGTGAAGGTATTATATATATATATATATATATATATATATATATATATATATATATATATATATATAGGAGGGTTCATTCGAGAACCGTTGTTAGTGCGAGAACCGCGAGAACCAATTTTAGCCGTTCCTTGGATATGAGAAGTATCATGGATGGAGAGCGTGGAGTGATAGAGTATGGCAGAGTGCATGTGAGGAATTCATGGGTGGACAATGACATTGAAGGAGGGGGGAATTGGACGGCTTGGATTGGTTCTCGCGGTTCTCGTGCTAACAACGGTTCCCGCATAAACTTTTGTCTATATATATATATATATATATATATATATATATATATATATATATATATATATATATATGAAGAAGTTCCATTGAGAACCATTTTTAGTGCGAGAACCAATCTGAGCCGTCCAATTCCCCCTCTTTCAATGTCATTGCCCATCCATGAATTCCTCACATACACCCTGCCATACTTGATTCTTCCACGCTCTCCATCCATGAATTCCACTTATCAAATCAACGGCTAAGATTGGTTCTCGCGGTTCTCGCACTAAAATCGGATCTCAATGAACCCTCCCCTATATATATATATATATATATTGGGTTCAAATAAAAAAAAGGTTAAGGTACTAAATGTAAGAATAAATTAGGGCTTGACACGTGGCAAGCTTGGTAGAAGGGTAAAATAGGAATCATTTTTAATCCCTCCCCCACGTTCTAATATCGAAATTCACGTTCTCCTGATATAATACGTATTAACGTTTCTAACCCTAGAACGGAACCGCCACTCTGACTGCCGTCGATACACCAGTCTGAAGCACCGCCGTCGCCGTGCCATACAGTAGCGGCGCCGGTTGCCATCTCCTCATAACACGTCGTCGGCTGCAATCTTAGCAACCTCCGCCGCCCAAGATCTGAAATTTGATGGTTTTTCTCTCCGCCGCCGCAGGTTTTGCTACGCCAGTACGCCACCGCCGCTGGTTTTAATACGACGCCACCGGCTTAAAATCTTTGAGATCCCTTCGATGCAAACCCGTTGTTTGTTATCAGGTCATTCTTCCTTCTCCGTTGCCAAATCTGAAGGTTCGTTGATGCACACAGTCGCCGTTGTCCACCACCGCATCTGCACCACCATCGTCGCCTGGACAAACTTAGCCACCGCCTAGTGCATCAGTTTTACAAGTATGATTATTTTTCATTAAGTGCATCAAAACGTTGTAACCTATGCATCAAATGTATTATGTGAATCTATATTTATCATTATGTGCATCAAAATGTTATACTTTATGCCACAATGTATTATGTGAATAAGAAGGTTTTATTTTTGTGCATCAGAATTTGTAAACCGTGAATCACATATCAGCCTGGGATTTTGGCCGATGGGAATACACCCACGTTTTTGCTCTTTCTTTATTTTTACTGTTTGAATTTACCATATTAACCTTTTGTATTTTTATAATTCCGAAAATTTAGTTTAAAATATGACTTCTTTTGTTTGACTATTGAATAGATTCTGTGGTCCAGATTTCACCGTACATTTTGTACCATAATTTTCTTTTTACTAGATCTCTACCCTATATATATATAGGGTAGAGATCTAGTAAAAAGAAAATTATGGTACAAAATGTAAGAAAAAATCTCAGCCATTGAATTTTTGAAATTTATTCCTAAAAAAGTGGCTTTTTTCTATTTTTATTAATCGTTAAAAAAAATTAAGGGTATTATTGACCAGTTTTAAAATTTCTCTCTCCTAGATCCTGGTCGCCATTTTCAACTGTATTTACATTTTGTTTCAAAATATTGCTCTGTTTATATCACCAGATCTGTTTGATGCACACCGTAAATTAAATTATAATGTATAAGACACACATATACCCATATTCAAGCACAGATGCACAAAACAACACATCTTATATCGGTGCACAAATCCATCAAATTGAACAGATGATTTAAGAATAAATCGATGCACAATCCTAAACATTACAGATGCACAGTTTAAGAAAAACAGATCATTATTTGCTGAAAATAAAAGAAAAAATGAACAAAATCACTGACGAAATAAGTAGGGTTTTGAGGACCCAATGGAGGTCACGGCTAAAAAAGCAAACCGAAACCCTAGCCGGCGGCAAGAAGCGAACCTTAGTGATGAAGCAACCGGAAACCCTAGGCGGCGGCAAGAAGCAAAAATATGGATAGAGGGTGTCCTCTGTGTGGTCTGTGTACGGTGGGTCGTAACCCCCAAACCTTGTCGTCGCGGGCAATGAACAGTAAACGGCGATGTGCATCTCTAATATTTTTTGTGCATAGAAATTGAAGCACATCATCAAAGAAAGTCGAAGAACAAGAGATGGCGAGCGTCGATGTGCATCCGGAATCGTAACCGTGCATTTGCGAGCGGAATCGAAGGCATTCGTGCATCTAGTGGCGGTGGTGGTGTAGAGGCGGCGACTTCACATGGGCGGCGGATGATGCAGACAATCGGCGGAAGATTCATGAAGGCGGCGCTGGGTCGATTAGGGTTTCATGAGGGTAAGGGTTACAGATAGAAAATGGCGAGTGGCGACAGAGAACAGCGGCGTCAAAATGAACTACCGACGAACGTCGACGTCAAATCGACGATGGAGGATCGAGATGGGGAAGCGATGAATGCAGGGTTAAGAAGGCGATGCGGTGGTTTCAAATTCTGGGGGAGCGTGATTGGGTTAAATGTGGGAGAGAGAATTAGATAACAGAATTTTAGGATATATACATATTTCCTAAATTACTCTTTTAATTAGAAGGACACATGGTAGAATCTCCTTTCTCCTTACATTAAGTACCTTAAATTTTTTTTTACTTGAACTCAATTATATATATATATATATATATATATATATATATATATATATATATATATATATATATATAAACTACAGGGACTTCTTTGTAATTATCATAAATTTGAGGGGTTATTTTGAAAATATAAATCAAGACTTGCTAATAAATTTGAGGACTTATTTTGAGCTTGTACTTGGACTAGTTTATTGATGAATGAAAAGGTTCTCTTGAATGTTAAAAAAAAAAGACTTGATAAGAAGAAAAAACATTTTCCTTGTAAATGTATATAAGTATATAATTATGTAAAATGTCTATGTGTATGTATTTAGGGTTTTTTTCGTAATTTTATCTTATTTATTTATCTTTTTAAAAGAGATGATTTTTTATGATATTATAAAAAAATATTAAAAAAGAAGTTGACGAGTCCTGTTAATTTCTTTCATTTATTTTAGCTTTCTTACTAGATAAACATTTTGATTGTGCAAAGCAAGACATATTATCGATAATTATTTACGAGTTAACACAAACATAATCACTATAATAAAATGTTTGGAGAGTAGAAAACCAGATATCTATGATTCATACAACTTAGACCATTTGTACTAGCTCGTCATTCTCATGAATGACGAGCTCGTTATCCTGTCGTCGCCTTGTCAATCCGATTAGGACGGTGCTCGTCATGATTCATCATCGAGTTGCTCATCGTGGTTTTGACAAGCTACAACGGGATCTTTCACTTTTTCTTTGTTTTCTTATAGCAACAATAGAAAATAGGGTATCATATGAATGTTAGTCATGTATGTTATGACTATGTCATAGGCTGAAAAGCTAATATAATAGTTAGTCATATATGTTATGACTATGACTGTCATGACTACGGGTGGTAACCCGTTGTGCATATATGCTTGAATGTTTCTTCATTAGACCCATAATTGTACATAATTATTGATGTACTAAGCATTGCTTACATTGGATTATGTTAATTTTTTATGGGTTTGGGCAAAGAAAGACTTCAGCTCGTGATTGACAGTTTTTTGTAAACTCTTGGTACTTTTAATAGTATAACAAGTTTTTATGGTGACACGTAATTTATGTTTCACTGTATAAAAGTTGTTAAAGTAGTTTGTAAAAATAGTTGACTCAAAGTTTATAATCGAGCATTTTAGCAAAATATAGTTTTGAAATAGAGGTCCTGAAATTGAAGGATCACATATGATGTCATGAACAAAGTATAAGAAAGTAACTAAAGAGATAAAGATATGAGATCTTGATGCTAAAAAAGAACATTTATCAAATGAAAGCAACAAATGAATCAATGAGGTGTTAACTCTAAACTTTTGTTCCAACGTAATAATGCATAAGAACTTGGTTTTTTTTATATAGATGCTTATATACATGTTATATATGTCAGAACGGTTTATAAGTTATTTTATTTTCTCAAGAATGCTATAGAATTACGTTTTTTTATTTATGATTAATAATCAATAATAGGCAAGGCATTCATTTACATTCAATAAATATATACATTCACATATATTTATCATAAGGTAACAAAGCCAAAGTATCATACTAGAAACTTCAGACTTAAACTTAAATACATTGAAACTAAAATGTCAAAATTAAACTTAATCTTATAGTATATATATTTTTAACCTTAGTTACCTAAAATTATTTCATACACACTCTTTCTCTCTCACAGGAACACATATACATTTTCATATATATCATAAAATGATTAATTAGAATAAAATTAATTAAGAATAAGGTATGAGATCTTTCCCTTGATATATGAAAAATACGATTGTAAAAGTTTCCATGTAAAACTCATATACTCCTAAACCCTAAGATGCCCCCCATCTCTAAGAGCTGGACACGTGGCATCAGCCACTCTCCCTTCCCTTATTTTTACCAAGATTTTCTCTTATATTTCTATCCCCCTCTTCTCCAAGCAACAGACAACTCATCTCTTTCTCTCTCTCTACCCCCTCCCTCTCTCTAATCTCTTCGTTCTTCCATCTTTCTCTCTAATCTCATCTCTCATTCAGTTTACATCCATTACAACCCGTTTCCCATCTGGGTTTTCAATCTGTATCGCCGGAAATCCACTTTGATTCACTCTCTGCTATGAAACAGAGTATGAGCGGCGGCGGCGGAGGTGGCTGGTTGAGAATTCCGAGTGAAGAAGAAGTTGAAGTTCTTGAAATTTTACTCACTTTGCCGAAATTAGTCGCGAAATCGGAGTTGCTTCGTCGGTGCAGTTTCACCTGGGGTCGGAAGAAGAAAAGATCTGTGTTGCTTCCGAAATCGGAATCGCCTCCGTCAACCCACAGGCAAATCGATGAGAGTAAACTGGTGAAAGTGGTGGCGGCGGATGCCGATAAGAGCCCTTCGACGCCGCTTTGTTTCTTACCCAGTGGTAGCGGAAGCGATGGTGTAGAGAAACCCAAACAACAATCGTCTCTGAAGAAAAAATCAAAGAGAAAGGTATCCCTTCATTTGATTGAATTTTTATGAATAATCGGACTATTCTATTGTAGTTTTGTACAGATTTGATTTATACACCATCTTCACATCTGGATTTGTCTTAACTTGAAACATTTTTATACCTCTCTCATCTTTCAATGTTCTTGCTTCTTAGTATATGCTTGTATTGACTTATAGTCAATTTTGACATTTGGGTATTCGAATTCGTCTGTTATATGCGTGTGGTATAGATGGGATTGTTGTAAATTTGCAGGATGTTTCGATTTTTTGAGAAACTTAAAATCCGTGGTTTATGTTTGATTCGACACTTGACATCTGTATTATCATCAATAATTATTATTAAATTTCACATTTTCTGTCTTGAGTCTCATGATTATATTTACATGTTTTTTTTTCTTGGGTTAGATTTACTTTATTCTTCATCCTTTTCATGTTTTCCCCCAAATTTTTACAGGCAACTAACGATTTAACGGAGAGATACAATGAGATGCAACAACAAAACGAAATGCTTATAAGGGTACGCTTTAATCTCATACACTTTGAGTTTGACTTTTGAATTTCTCCTAAAATTCATTGATTAATTTATATATTTAAACAGAAATTACAAGCCGTGAAAACACTCCACCAAGAACTTAATGCTCAAAATCTGGAGCTAAAAGCAAAAAGACAAGAGGTAGTAAAGGTATTATTGAATTTTTATTTAATTATAAATTTCTACTTCTGGTGATCCCTCATTTGTTATGGATTGGCGTTTTATTTTAATTAGATTGTTGAATTCGTTTCAGTTAAATTATTCGAAAAGGATCGAAGATTTTCAGTTATGGAATAATCCGCCGATGAAACTGAATCTTGATCAACAACGTTATCATCAACAGTTTACGATGTTTGCCCCTCCGCCACCACAACATCAGCCGCCGCCGCCGCATTGTCAACAGTTGATGGTAGATCCGAACAACGGCAAACTAGTGGCAGTGGCTTGCTCCAGTAACAGTAACGGTGGTGGTAGATGTGGGTTCTTCAATCAGATGGATCCACGTGTCAAGAATCATCATGGGGAGACTTTTGATTTCATGTCTTCTTCTCAGCCGTTGGATCACAGTAAATACATGGTAATGGATAATGATCTAAGGGTCAGAAGTGCAGCAGCTGCTGCTAGAAAGAGAAGGATTATGAGGATGAAAGAGAACAGAAACTCGTCTTTCGCCATGAAAGTGTCGAGAGCGTGTAGATGATGGCGGGTTTGACTTATGGTGGTCAAACTTTATAGGGGTGGTTTGGTAGCTTCTTTATCTCAAAGATGTCAAAAATCTAAATAACTAGAACTTTTTTTTGCCTATTCTTTGGTTTAGGGTTGAGGTTGGGATTGTAAGATCCATTGGTAGTGGAAAGATTATTCTTTTTTAAGAAAACTACAATCTAATTTTGGGTATTCTTTTTGTTACTTTTTTGTAGATTTTTTATTTCTTTTCGCTGATTTTAATTAAAATCGAGCTTCGAGTAGGCGTGTTCTGTTGATTAAAACTTGAAGGTTATGAGTGACGTGTATATTGTATTAAGGGAGAGTGGCAAGAGAGCAATATTGGTGTTGAATGGTACACGTGTCATTATGTGTTTATACATACACGCACAATTTGTTAGTTTATAAACGAGTACCGTTTGTATAGTGTTGTTTAAAAATTATGGGTTGATAATTCGAACGTGATCCATTTATTATACGAGTTACGTGAGTTAAAATGAAAAATATTTCAAACTTTTATGAATTTGTTTGAATTAATTATGTCGTAACTGTAATTCATGGTTTATAACTTACTAGACTAATACCCGTGTGATACACGGTTTGGTTTAAAAGATAATAAATATTAAATATTAATAAACACGTATTACATAATAATAAAACGCAAATTAGATAAGAAGTTAAAAAAATGACGGTGTACGGCATCAACACTCTAACCACCGTTGGAAACATCGACGTGAGCAACAGGGCAGACTTGACGGCAAAAAATGGTATCATGATACGAATAGACGTGATTGTATTTCTTATATAATCTTTCTTTATTTTTTACAATTAAGTGTAATAAAGTTAAACGTTATTGGTTACAATTAAAAAGGAATTAAAATGATTATACAATATTTTAGAATGATAAAACTAAGAATTTGGTTAATTATGATATTTAGATAGATTATAAAGGGTATATATGATTTTAAGTGAATGAATAGTTAAGATTAAATATTTTTTAAATAAAATGATTCATTATTTAATATATATATATAAAATTAGTCTTTTATATATATTAGAATAGAAGATGAAATCTATATTCATCATTTAATATAGATCAAGCTATCATAAACGAAAACAAACATAAAAATTTGTCTAAGTATTAAAATAAAGTTAAACTAACAAATACGATAAAACGATTTTTTCGGTCGTTAATTTGTAGGGTAATTTAAAGATGTCATTTTCCAAAGTAAAATAGCCCCTTAATATATGCACGTTTAAATATTAGTGTTAATTAGGTATAATTATTTAAAAAATATAGATAATTAGAATCTATAGATCTAAGTTTAAAATTATTATGTGGATTAATATATTTGGATAGGATTTAAAATACTTTGACTCTAAAAAAGTCAAAATCAAAATTTTGGAATTAAAAAAATTAACGGCTAAGATTAAATCTTTGATTAAATAAAGGGTCCAGATCATCTAATAATTTTTTTCAAATTAGTCTTTTATATATATTAGAAGATTTCATACAAAATGCTTGTTTTGTATAAGTAAATCATAATTTTGGCTCTCCGAATAATAACAAACAGGATTAATAGATAGTTTTTTTTTTTTTGAAATGCCAGGATTAATAGATAGTTGGTAGTAGATTATGATTTTAATTAATTATAGCTTCTTTTTTTAAAATCTAAACCCCACGCGTTTAATTAGGCAAAAGAGTTTGAAGACCCATGAACAAGTCAACAAGAGCTTTTATTCTCATGGTCATGGAGACATGGACCATCTAAATGTCCTGGGTAAAAAAGGACCAAGATCCGAGGCCCAGCGGACCATAAGTTTGTTTTAAGGAGACAAAACACACATTGTTTTTGTTGTTTTCAATTTGTTAATCAGTAATGCAAAGACATGTGATGGCCGAGCCGAAGCATATCCCTTGTCGGCTTTTTTCCGTTAAAAAAAATGAGGTTATAAAGTTGGAAAAATATTTATAAAGTTGGTTTACAAAGGGTTTTTCGGCGGGTGATATATGAATCACCAATCGACACATTGTTAGTCAAAGTGTTAAAGAATTCTAAATCATTAATTTGTCATTCTTTTTTAGTAGGTGTAGTTTGTAGCTAATTTCACTTTGGTCTTGTGGTAACTTTTTTTTATTTTAATCATATTTACTAGTTAAATTAATTATTTAATATTAATTATTATTTTACTAACCATTAATTACAACTCATCCTAATTAAAACATTTACTAATATTTAATTATACATGTTATTAATTTTATTAAATTAACCATTATTAGTAATTATTTAATTTAATAGTATAGCTTTTCATTGCTAAATAATTTTATTATAACGAGGTTTTGAAGGCCCGCGCTACGCGTCGGGTATTAAATATACAATATATAAAGATAATTTTTTTTGTATAATTCGGTGGTTGTTGTTGTTTACATTTCTTCCATTAAAATTACTTAATCTGATACATACTTTAGACAAATTTTGATTAACGATTAGTTAAATTACTTTGGTCTTTATATATTAATTAAGATTATTTACTAAATCACTAAATTTATATGGGTGTAAGAGCAAGCTACTTCTAAATGTAAATAGAACCGAACTTATAGAAATCTATAATTGATATTTTGTTATATCTATAAATAAAGATACCTTATATAGTTTTAAATAATTGTTATATGAATGATATATCTCTTGAGGATGAAAACAAATTCATCTGTAAAAATTAAAATATAGAATATTTGAGAAACAAATTTATTGAAAAAAATGAACTTATGAATCTAAAAAATAAATTTATAGTAATAAATATAACTAAAAAATATTTTATTATATAATAAAATCTTAATAAATGTAGAAAACTCTACCTCACTCTCATACTTCTCTTAAATCTCATGTAAAAAAATAAATAAATACGTATATGTCATTCTAATATCTAATTATAATTACAGATTGTAATTGTGGTTCACCGTTCATGTGTGTATGTTTTGAAAACATGACACCAACAAACCTACTGACCTTACACTCTCGGTTCCATCCAAAATATCGCCAATTAACTTAATTTCTCGGGAGATAATGCCATAATGAATAAATAATGATATTGAGTAAAAAGTCTATTTCACCCCGTTATAATGTTATTCCACTTTGCAAGTTGATATTATAGGCAATTACTTATTTGATTAACTGTTCTTATAAGTTATAACAATGAATATTTAATTAACAATTTATTATTACAACTAATTTTTAATTATAGTTATTATTATTTTTATTCAGTTACCCATTATTATTAATTATTTAATTAGTTTTTATTGCTAAGTATTTTGTTTATAATTACTTATTTGATTAACTGTTGTTATAATATTTAATTAACCATTTATTATTACAACTAAATTAACCATTATTAATACAATTAAATAAACTCAAATTAAACATTTCGATTTAGGGTTCATGTTAAAGCCATATATAATGGTTCATGTAGATATTTAGGTTCATATGGGTTTTAACAATTCATCATAGCAGTTCGTAATAATGATTTTGTTCATATGTGTTCCCAAATTTGTCCATATGGTTTCAAAGATATTGATTTTGGGTTGAAGGAATTGGATTTTGAATTTAATTCCTTCTTTGTTGTGTTTGGTAGTTTCAAGAAATGAAATTCACTTCCCCACCCCCAACCGCCATCGCCACCTTCACCACCACCTCACTGCCGTCGCCGCCGCCCCACTGCCGTCGCCACCACCTCACTACCGTCGCCACCATCACCACCTCACTGCTGTCGCCACCTTCACCTCACTGGTCGCCGTCGAAGGCCTCGTATGTCGAAAAGAAGAGAAGAAGAATGAAGAAGAGAAGAAGAGGTTACCTCGTTGTCGAAACCCTAGATCGCCGTCGCCCTTTGGTCTTTGTCGAAGCCCTAGATCGCCACCACCTCACTGCCGTCGTATGTCGAAACCCTAGATCGCCGTCGCCCTTTGGTCTTTGTCGAAACCCTAAATCGCCACCACCTCACTGGTCGCCGTCCGTCACAACCTTAGATCGCCATTGCCCTAGGTCGCCGTCGAAGGCCTTTAGCCGTCGCCCTTTGGTCGCCGTCGAAGGGCCACCGTCGCCTGCCGTCGCCCTTTGGTCAATGTTTCACGAGTTCAAGTCGGGAATTTAGATTCCATAGGGTAAGGGAAGGATTTTAAAATCCATTAGTTGTGGAAATGTTTTCCATATTTCAAAATCCTTTTCCTTTCTTATTTTTGAACCAAACACATGATTTGGTTGGAATTGGATTCCAATTTTCAAGGAATCCATCAAACCAAAGATCACCTTAGGGTTTCTTGTTTCCACCTCGATCGGTGAGTTCTTGTTTTCACCTGGACGAGTTCATCAGGATTTGTTCATATGGGTTTTCAAATTTTCTGTTTCCATCCCAATTAGTCAAAGATTGTTCATAAATTTGAGTTCAAATTGTTCCTGAGTTCTTCTAGACAATTAATAAGAGTTAAATTCGACGTGAATTGAATACGAATGTGTCAATGTGGTATTTAAGTGACATGAAATATATTAAAAACAAGGGTGGTGGTTACCGCACTTCGTTACGGGTTTAAAAATTCATCTAGCTAATACGATAATTTGTTGTTGTTATTAATAGTTCATGTTAATTTTTTAATTGAGTAAACGATGTTTGTTTAACTAAATAAATATTAAAAACATGTTAAAAACCCGCATGCTACAGCGGGAAACAAAAGTTACTATGAATGAAATATAAAAACTAATATAATCCTTGTGCATGCAAAGTTTCACACTATCTAGTTTAAATTCAAATCGAATTCACACATTATATTTTTCGTGTTACGTTTAACATAACACTTAACATTATATTAATCTTTAAAACCGAGCAAAGGTAATGAGTAAGAAAAAAATGCAAAACAATTGCTTAAGATCAATTAGTTAAGTAGTAATATTACTAAAATTTAATTAGTAATCACATTTTATATCTTATTAAAAGAAAATGATGCGTACCTCATCATTCCCCTTCCCTCAATCACATCCCTTCACTTTAAATTTTTTTTTTTTTAAATGGAAAATAAATGCATTGTGATGTCACATGGGCTTCAAAGGCTTAAGTCTTTGTTGATTCTTTTTACAAAATTACATTAATTAGAGGGGTTGAATGTAAATTGTTAAGTGGTAGTATGAAATATGTGAAGGGTTTTAAGAAAATTGTATATTAATGTAATTAATTATAAGTTGTTTGAAAATTATGTTTAATAACTTCAAATATATTTTGTTTTGAGAAAAAATAATTATATATTTGTAATCGTCTCATTTTTATCTACGTTTTGATATAAATTTTATCGGAATATGAGGTTTTTAAAAAAATTAGAATTATTGAATTGTTTTATCAATATCTAAGTAGTTATTGGACATTTTATTCGTCTTTTATATAGTTATTCCCTCTACATAATGTAGTTGATATAATCACTGATTTCTTGGTATTTTGATAAAAAGAATTAAAAGTATACTATAACTAATGGTTAGTGGCATAAAGTTGTTTACAAAACTACCACTCCCGTTAGAGCTTTTTAAAATTAATTGTTACTTGTGAGTAAATAACCCTTCATAAACTAAAACTCTACATAATTACTGGTAGTGAAACAACTGTCATGATAGTGAGTTTTGTAAGTACACATACAACTTGAAATTTATATAAAAATTTTAATTGTCTAAGTTTTCTTATTTTTTAACTAATAACTTGATACATAAAATAAAAGTTATTATTACATGGATATTTGACTTCAGTGAGATCTCGTGTTTTCAATTATATTTAATTGAATAATAAATTACACTTAAGTGATTTACGTATGTATAGACATAATATATTCTATGTTAGAATCTTATTTTTATGCTATCTAATTTGCATATACTTAGATGGATGTTATCATTATTTAACTTTTAATAAATTTAGTTTACAATTTCAAATATTCAAATATATAATTGGCTAATAAAAATGTATTTAAAGCACTTGATATTATAACATCGACAATAATATTATAGTTATGTCTTTACAATGTCGGGATAAAACTCCGTCACGAGAAACACATTAATATTATACTAAAAACTTTTAGACGTGTAATGTAACTTTATATTTCTTTAAAAGAGTATTTATAAAAAGTATTAAAAATAAACGTTTTTACTCATGGATAGTTATATGTGACGGTTTCTCGAGTGAAGAGTAAGGATTAGTTAAAAGTTTTAATTTGCGATGATGAAGGAAACCATACTAATAAAACCATGAATGTTGTTTATAAAGAGGTTTTACAGAAAATTTAATGATATCTTATGTATGGATTTCAAAATTCTGTAATAGTTATTTATTTCTTATTTTCTTATGAGATTTTATTTTCCTATCTATGTTTTGTAATTATTTTTACTATACGTGTTATGACTCTTTAAAACTATATAAATTTAAAATTGACTTATATAATCCCGTGTTAATACACGGGTCGTTTAACTAGTAAAAGAAAAAAGAAAAAGCTTAGGAAAATAAGAAGCAAATAATATAAATAATAAAAACTAAATGCCTCGCGCAGCGCAAAAAGACAATGCAATTAGTTGTGTAGTATCAATTAGTTAGATAATAATTTTAGTAAATTTTAAATACGCAAAATAAATAGCCTATGTAAAAAAACAAAACGTGAAATGGTTGCATGAAGTGTCGAACCTGTGACATAATATAAAGAGTTAATTACAATTTTGGTCCCTGTGGTTTACACAAAATTGTAGATTTGGTCCTTAGGCTTCATTAATTACAGATTTAGTCCTTGTGCATTACCATTTGTTTCAATCTTAGTCCTTAGGGCACTTAAAAAGACAAAATTTCCCTTACCCTTTCTTTTATTAAATTTTTTAACTCTAAAATCAATTTCTTCTATAATTAAATAATCAATTATTATTATTATTATTATTATTATTATTATTATTATTATTATTATTATTATTATTATTATTATTATTATTATTAACACATTAAACAAATATAATATTTTCCCTATTCATCCCCTTGACTATCTCATTTGACTGCACGTTACTTCATCCCCAACATCTCAATCACCACCTTCAACATCTACCCCTCCTCCATCCCACCTCCATCAAGACCACCCATATCTTCACCTCTACCAACAGTTTCCCCACCGCCAACATCACCCATTCTACATGCTAACTCCCCACCGCCATCATCACCCACTCCACCGTCGGCTGCTCCACCGCCATCACCACCATCCAACGCCACCGCCACCGCCACTTACAGCCACCACCCACAAAACCCTGAAATCGAAAAAACCCTCCTCTCTCTATCTCTATATCGTCTCTCTGTCCCCCTCCTCTCTCTCTCTATCTGCCATCAAACAAAACCCTGAAATCGAAGAAACCCTCTAAACCGACACACAAATCGAACCACAAAGATGAATCCCTCGAATCGAACCAAAACCGAACCAGGAAGACCATCGAAGAAACCCTGAAATGGCAGAGAGAAACCACCACCTACTTCGAGGTCTCCACCGCCACCTTATGCGAAGAACACCATCAATGGCGGCGGCGGCGGCGGCGGTTCAGATCTATGGCGAGAGCAGAGAGGCGAGAAAACCCTAGATCTGTTCTTCATCATGGTGTTCCCCATCGTGATGGCAGAGAGAGAGAAACGACTTCAGATCAGTGGCTTCAGAGAGAGAGGTGCACGACGGTGGTGGCTGATTTCAGGCGACGCTGATGGCAGAAGTGCACCGGCGGAGATGCGGTGGTGCATGGCGGTGGTAGGTGGTTTCATCGTGGTGATGTAGAGAAGCTGGATTTGTGGGAGATGGTGGTGATAATGTTAGTTTGATGGTTGCCTGATTTTAAGTTGGCGACCGGAGATGGTGGTGGCGGTGGTAGGTGGCCGCCGGGGATGGTGGTGGCGGTGTTAGATGGAGAGAGAGAGAGGGGGGGGATGATGAGGAGACAAATCTAGGGAATGGGAAGAGTAGGGTATATTTATTTTTCAATAATTATTAGTTGATTAAAACAATAAAATAATGTTTTATGTATTATTTAAACAAATTAAGACTAAAATAAAAGTAAAAAAATAAGATGAGGGCATTTTAGTCTTTCTAAGTGGATTTGGACTAAGATTGAAACAAATGGTAATGCACAAGGACTAAATCCGTAATTAATGAAGCCTAAGGACCAAATGTGCAATTTTGTGTGAACCACAGGGACCAAAAATGTAATTAACTCTAATATAAAAGAAAGTTACTGTTCACATGTCCCATCATTTCCTGATAAATGTTAAAGATAATAATGAGAATTAGTGGTATAGTTGTTTAGCGTATAACGGAACTTATAATACATTCAATTAAAGTAATTAGGTACAGATAATTCAATTAAGTTTTTAAAAAACGATTATTATTTGTAATTTTGATACATATATATAATAGAACAAATGATAAATTGGATACATTTTACTGAAATAAATTCAGAAAAATGTTTAATTTAGTCCATGTTTAAGTCATAGTCTTAAAAGACTAATTTTAGCTTTTGAATCAATGTCATTTATGGTTCATATTGTATTTTAAAACTTTGGACGGAGGGGTAATTTTGTAATTCACATATAATAATTTACTAAAGCATATGTGATTGTATAATAATCACATGTGATTGCATTTTAAAATTTTATGACTATATTTTTTACATTGACTATATTGAACACATCTTAATAAATTCAATTAGAAATGTTAATTATTCTCGTATTTACATTTTCACATATTCATATGGTAATTCATTTAAAAAAAATGACCGTATTTTTATTTCATATATTTACTTCATTGTTTATTTAATGTTTATTCAGATGTGAAACGGAGACACCCTGACCCCGAGTCCACATTGGACCGATGCCACCCCACCTCCATAGGCGCATCCCTGGCAATCCCTTGTCCCGGTCTCCCACGGTTGGCTGGGATCGAACCCAGGATCTATTCTATCAAAATCCCCAAACTGTAGGCCCCATAGGCATTTACGGGGAGGAGGTACCACTGGGCCAAAGCCACATTGGTTATTTGATTTATTATATTGTATTTTTATATTTATATATATCGTATTTCTTAACTTCTAATTTTTAATTTTTTGTCTTGTATTTAAATATTGAAATATATTAATTACTAACTTTATCATTTATGTTTGGAATCAATTTTCCTTTGTAAAAGGTAGACTTAAGTCTTAACATTCAAATGTAAGTAAATAATAAGCATATGACATATCCATTCACTTGAATGTTTATTTAAAAAAGGAAAAGAATAAAATTTTACCATATATAACTGACCTCCACCCCCGAAAAAGAAAAGAAAAACTATTATTCTATTATTAGAGAGAGAAGTTAGGTTTAAAAAAGGGAAGATTGATAAGCAGATCCACATCCATCCTTGAAAAGTTCTCACCCCAATTTGCTCCTTTGTCTGCAATCATCACTACATGCCACAATATTTCCATACACTCATTTTTTCATTCTTCCAAATTTCCACCCAAAAGGAGTAACATCTTAAACTCTCTCTAGCTAACTAACACTCACCAAAAATGCCCAAAACACCTGCAGCACTACATATATAACTCATATTTCTTTAAAAAAAATTTGAAAGGCTCATCTTAAATTTCATATTAAACATAGCTCAAAACGTCATCGTTACAACATCATACTTTTATTCAAACACTTCCATTACGAAATCAAAACATATCATGCAAACAATAACGACAAGAGTACACTTAAAACCGTAATCATATAGGAAGATGAAAACATGTACGGAATTACAAGCTTACTCTTCGTATTCCTCCTCCTCAGCACCCTCCTCATCATATTCCTCATCTGCTGTAGCATCTTGGTATTGTTGATACTCTGCCACCAGATCATTCATGTTGCTCTCTGCTTCAGTGAACTCCATTTCATCCATTCCTTCACCAGTATACCAATGCAAGAAAGCTTTGCGCCTAAACATGGCAGTAAACTGCTCGCTCACTCGTCTAAACATCTCTTGAATCGAAGTAGAGTTCCCAACAAATGTGGAAGCCATTGAGAGGCCGGTTGGTGGGATGTCACACACACTGGATTTAACGTTGTTTGGTATCCATTCAACAAAGTAAGATGAGTTCTTGTTTTGCACGTTGATCATCTGTTCATCAACCTCTTTGGTGCTCATTTTCCCCCTGAACATGGCTGAGGCAGTGAGATAACGCCCATGGCGTGGGTCTGCTGCACACATCATGTTCTTGGAGTCCCACATTTGTTGGGTCAGTTCAGGGACCGTGAGGGAGGTGTATTGCTGGGACCCACGAGACGTGAGGGGGGCAAAACCGACCATGAAGAAATGAAGACGCGGGAATGGGATCAGGTTCACTGCCAGCTTCCTGAGGTCGGAATTTAATTGACCAGGAAACCTCAAAGAGCAAGTTACACCACTCATGGTTGCAGATATCAAGTGGTTCAAATCACCAACTGTAAGCCAGATAAACCGTATTTAATCAGACTCAAAAGGGTCATTTGCAAAGACCAAACTGATACAGATGAAATTAACTACTTTCAGAACACAATGCCAAAATGCCCCTTCTTTAAAAGGGAGTTAATGGAAGAACAAAAAGGGTACTTACAACTTGGATTGTTGAGCTTTAAAGTTCTGAAACAGATGTCATAGAGCGCTTCATTGTCAAGAACCATACATTCATCAGCATTTTCAACCAATTGGTGGACAGAGAGTGTGGCATTATAGGGTTCGACAACAGTGTCAGAGACTTTTGGTGAAGGGAAAACAGAGAATGTAAGCATCATTCGGTCAGGGTACTCCTCTCTTATCTTTGAGATCAATAGAGTTCCCATGCCAGAACCTGTTCCACCTCCAAGTGAATGGCAGACCTGAAAACCTGCCATGAGATCAAAGCATATACAATTAGTAAACAAGTATTATACTCAAATGCCAAAACAAGGTACAGATTATGAGAACAGAGCAATTAATTTAATATTTAAAAAATGACACAAAGGTAGTACAAACTCAACTTCAATGTGCTCTTAAGTTACGGAAAGTCACCTAGAAATAAATTTGAAAAAGAGCAAATGGTCCAAAAAGTTCCCATCATTTGTCAGTTTCTGAAATGGTATTAGAAATTATTTGTTGAATATCACATGATTACATGAGATTTATAAGTAACAGATTATCTCGAAATTATCTAAAAAAACTTCACATATGACATAAGAACGTATTAGTTTCATACACGCGTCGCATAATTATACATTATGGATGTAGATCGTTCCGGAAAATCAACAAATTTGTCGGAATTTATATGTTATTTGATTGATCTTCTGTCCACGATAAGCACGCATGATTATCAAACTTTTCCAACACAAGTTCTGTTCTAAAGTAGATAAGGAAAAGTAAGGAGCGCCAATGCGCGCGGTATATAAAACACACAACTTGTGAACATAAACCCCTGAGAATTCATATCGATATCAAACAAATGCATAATAGTTTTTCAGATCCGGATCACAATCATAAACAGATTCGACAAGTTTATTTGCATAGACGGTTAATATGATGATCATATATATATACCTTGCAGAGAGTCGCAATTCTCAGCCTCCTTACGAACAACGTCGAGAACTGAATCAATCAACTCCGCCCCTTCAGTATAATGTCCCTTGGCCCAATTGTTTCCGGCACCAGACTGACCGAACACAAAGTTATCGGGTCGAAAGATCTGGCCATTGGGACCAGATCTGATACTATCCATGGTCCCGGGCTCAAGATCCATAAGCACAGCACGAGGAACATAGCGGCCACCGGAGGCCTCGTTAAAATAAACATTAATACGTTCAAGTTGGAGATCAGCAGTGGTTCCACTATACCTTCCGGCGTCATCAATACCGTGTTCGTCACATACAACTTCCCAGAATTTGGTGCCGATTTGATTGCCGCATTGGCCTCCTTGAATGTGCAAGATTTCTCTCATGATTTTTAGTAGAAGATAACGAGGGATTCACGGGAGGATTATTATTATGATATATAGAGATCTAGGAATCGTTTAGAGAGAGAGAGAGAGAGAGAGAGAGAGAGAGTCGGAGAGTGAAGGGGGTCGTGTAGATGATGGGGGGTGACGGTGGCATGAAATTCAGGGCCCAAATGGCACCAGGGTATTCAATAATGAATATGCGCTTGGGGTTTCAATATTATTATAACTTCCTTAGTTACAAATCTACCCCCTCAACTATTCTTGATTATACAAACATCTATGTTTCTATGTAACATTGAGCGTCTCAATTATCAAGATAGTATGAAACTATCTCAATGATAATAGGGCTTATAAAGTTTTTCTTAGGGTTTGTTATGATTTGTTAAACAAGATTATTCATTTACATAGATATTTTTTTTAAAAAAAACAGACTTCTCCTTACATTATCTTTTGTTTCATCTTTTCATAATCTAATGAATGATAATATGTGAAATTCACTTATTTTCTTTCTTAATTTTCTCTCTTAATTTTAACACTTATATTAATGTAGTAAGTATGAGGATGTGTAAAAAGATTTTGTAAAATAACATAAAGCATCTCTTTTTCCTTTGGTTCAAGGATGTACATTCCTTTAGATTTGTGAGCTTCGATTTTCTATTGTTTAAGTTATGGAGACACCAAAGTTTAATGATTTGGAGTAATTTTGTTTTTCAGTAGTTATGTTTAATACGCTTTGCGAGTGAAAAAATATGAATGATAGAAGACATTTAACTTTAAGTACACAAGTAGTTATATGGTAGAATAATGAAAGGACCGAACTGAATACATGTAATGTTGGTAGACTAAAAATGAACATGTTACAAGTATAAGGGGTCAAGATGTGAGAAACCGTAACTCGAACTCGTAAGCCGTAACCGTAATACGGACATACAGTAATATGAAATTATCAATCACATGCGGGAGAAATATGTTTTATAAATTAGTTTTTTTTTCTGAATCATTTAAGGACAAAAGAAAAAGGTAAGTTGTAATTTGTCGCGTAGGGTCTACATATATTATAGTTATGAGATGAGGTTTTATATCTTTTTATAAAATATTTATTCTCTTATTTATAAGATACAGATATATATTATATTTACCAATTATTAAATATATTATTATACTTACAAAACTAGTAACTTTCGTATATGGATAGACCTAAGGCTAAGCTGGTGGGCGCACAAGACACCAACTAATTTTATTTTCGTAGTGTAATTTTTTATTTTTTCAAGATGGTGATACTATTTCGTAGTGTAAATTTTAATTTTTTCGAGTCAGTGGTTACCACTCATTTCACCTATTCTAATTGTGTCACCACCAATTTCAAATCCTAGGTCCGCCCCTGGTTTCTTATACACGCGTACATATATTTGCATATGTGCATATATGCACGTGTGCACCAGTCGAGACCCGTATCGGAAAAAAACTTAGTAAAATGCACATGTGCATATGTCGAGAGCTGTGTTAAAATAACCTAGCAAACGCGAATTTTTTTCCCGAAAAAAATAACAAGACCGTCTCAAATTAAAGAGCATAATTTTCTCGTTAATTAGTATAATTTTAGTAATTTAACACATTTTCGTTTGATTGATATATTAATTCAAAAAAAGTATGGATAATACAAAATATTCAAACTACCCTTTTAATAAAAATATATAAATCTATTTTATAGATATGTAATATTGTGAAATGTTTAAGATTAGAAATGGGATAGGGATGTATTCTTCTTCTTTTTTTGTCATATTCTTTTGTAAACTTGCTCTGTGATCGATTTTGTGGAGGGTTGCATCTTTTGGTTGTTGGTTTTGTGAACTTCTTTTATGTGGTTTGCAGGTGTAAGTGTTGCCCACTTGGCCGTACTAGAGCTTTGATAACTAATTAAATAATCTGCCTTTTCTAATTAATGAAAGAGGAAAACACAGATTAGACACTATAACACTCTATTAAATGTATTTTTCCATTTATATTATAGAATATGTGAATATTTACCGAATGATTGATTAAAAGTACTCTTAACAAGGTCATGATGGAAAATTGGAACGATTATGAGTCAAGTGGTAGTTTGTTTTTGTTTTTTTTAAGAGCTCTCATGTTTGCGGACATAGCGGCATGTAAACATATTTAAAAAAAATATAAATTGTTTGTTTGTTTTTAAACGACAAACACACTCTCTCTAAACCTACTCCTAAATCTACTCCACTGTCCATGCCGGTACTTAAACCCATAACCTCTTAGAAGGAGACATCACCTTACAACACCAAACATCGCTGGACTACAAGCCCTTTGGTAAATTGTTTGTTTGTTAATTACAAAAATTATTTTTCCTCTTCAAGGAGAAGATGTGGGATTGCTTGTTTTTCTAAAATAAACAATTCTACTTTCTCTTTCCCACACATTTCATACTCTATAAAGATCCCGATTCAACATTTCAACTATAATGACTATTGCCTATTTCTAGTTTCCAATTTCCGATCTACTACTTTTTTATCGTTGTATTGACCATGAAGAACCCCAACTATCACCTCTAACAATTAGGGTTTAGGGTTCAAAGTTCCAACTAAGAAGGACCCTAACCCTTCACATCCGATTTGCGTTTTTGATGACACAGTTGTTCGACATTGCTACTTTAGCATCGTTGTATGATTACATAGTTGTTTGACATCCTTGCATGACTACATCATTGCTTTGAGATCGTGTATTCTTCGCCGATCATAGTTGGTTAGATCTGATTCATTGTGTATGTGAGTCCTTTGATTATGATGTTCCGTTAGTTTGTTAGATTATGATGCTTCATTTATGTCGCTGTTTTGATTGTGATGTATCTATTTTAGGTGCTTGAATTCGTTGTAGGTGCTTACATTCTACTGCTTCGTTTTCGATTTCACAATCTTAACAAACTGATTCTAGTGTCCTTGAATTAGGTTGTGATTTCACAAGTTTCACATAGTGATTGTGTTAGGATTTAGCTTATAATTAGGGTTAGGATTAATGTGTTGATATGTATGAATTTGAGCCCTCATCTTTCTCTCCCTCTATCATTTTTGTTTTTATGTTTTTGATTAAAGAGTTTTGTTTTGTTCGTTTTAATATAAGAGGTGTGCTTTCAGATATGTATATTATTTTCATAAGATTTCAAGTGTACGTTTGTGATTGTAGTTTTGTGAGCTTATAAGGTTTTGGGTGTGCCTTTGGATCCTTCTTACAGCCTTTTTCATATCAATAATACATCGTCGCCTTAAAAAAAAGATTACCATCCATATACACAAAAGTTTTATAACCTCTTAATATAAATTTGAGCAAAAAGTGCAATATTTAATGAATAAACATGCGAAGACATAAATTTCGTATGACAATCTTCATCTTCATATATCAATAAAGTTTGAAGTAGACCATATTTAAGTGTCCAATAATTAATCAACGCATATGATGTGCGACCCATGGCCTGCCGCCTGCCTACATCTGACTGTATCCCATTTGGCAAAATAGACAAAACTTGATGGGGGTATGTATGCAAGTAAAATATGTCTCAGATTCAACTCATATGCTTTTTATTTATTTATTATAGCATTTTCTTCTTTAAAATATATTAAATTATACTTTAAATGTTAATATATATATCAATTTTTTTAAAATGTAATTGTGTGTATCAAACTCTCAAAAATATGTTATTGTGCTTATTAAACTTCCTATTGTATGTAATAAACTTATATTGTTTTTTGCTTTTTTATGTAATAAAAAATACATAAAATAATAACAAATTAAAAGTTCAATACAAACAATAGCTTTTTTGGAAGCTGGATACATACATTAACATTTGAGGTATAGTTTAAATTTTAATACATTTTGAAATAATAAACCCTTTATTATATGTGTATTTTGTAAATATATCAATTAATTAATATTATCATTATATGTATTACATGTCAGTAGCGAAAGTTTTTTCGATGACACTAAGGGTGCGTTTGGTACAGAGAATGAAATTACAGAGAAAGAGAATTAATCTGAGAAATAAGAAATGGATGTCCTGTTTAGTAGTACAGAGATTTCAGCTGAGAAATATAATAGAGAATCGTG
This sequence comes from Pulicaria dysenterica, assembly GCA_947179395.2. Taxonomy (NCBI): domain Eukaryota; kingdom Viridiplantae; phylum Streptophyta; class Magnoliopsida; order Asterales; family Asteraceae; genus Pulicaria; species Pulicaria dysenterica. Next base: position 107,512,721 of record OX359288.1, on the reverse strand, counting down.
TCTCTTGTTTGGTATAACAAGAAATTCAACCAAGAATTGTATTAAATTTCTAATTTATACACATATTTTTTTCATAACAATCATTTATTCAAACTTAAACAAACATACAAAAAGATGTATCTATTAATCATTTAAATGCATTGATCAAACTAAATCCAAAGTTTATGAATAATGTCAGCCAAATGTTTATGCCCAACAAGATTCAACTGAGTTCATAACAAGATTCAAGTTTATAAACAATTTAACTCAACAAGTTTATAATCTTTTATTTCAAGTTCTTAACAAGTTTATAATCTTTGATTTCAAGTTCTTAACAATAACCATTTTTAACAAAAAAAAAAAAAAAAAAAAAAAAGCCCACATCTAAGTGGGAAGTTGAGAAGAATCAAGGCTCAGATCTGTTAACAATCGGAAAAAGAGGGACAAAACCGCCATGGTTGCAAACATCACAGTTGCTTCACCGGTGGAAACATTTCATCTCGAAATCTCCGTGACTCACCCCGCCAAGATACGGTGAGCCTCAACCTTCACTGGATTTACTCAGACAACATGCAATTCATCATCATCGCCTCTCATAATTATTGTTCTACCATAAAACTTTCTGATTTTGAGTGTTTGGGTGTAGTTGTAAGTGGGTTTTAGATGAAATTCTTCATCTCGAAACCTCCGCATAATAACCAGATCAGAAACATCAACATATAATATTTAGAAAAGAATCAGAGATTTTAGATGAACGAAAATGTAGTTGACTTGCTACCTCGGTTGATTCTTGTTGTTGCTACCGGTCGGAGATGACGAGGTGGCAAGTTAACACAGAGAATTCAAAACAGAGAAAGAGAATCCTTTTATTTCTCATTTTTTAATTCTCTCCCTTCGACAAACAAGGGAAATATTTTTATTTTCATTTTTCTAGCCTTAAATCTTTGTACTAAACATACCCTAAATTAATTTTTTATAGTGTTTGCAACTCTTACTTTTTATCATACTCATCATACTATCACATCAGTTTTTCATTCTCACCACTCAACTTCCTAATAGTTAATCCTCACCACACCAAATTCCAAGACCCATAAAAAAAGGACAATGTGTTGTAGACACAACAAAAAATGTGAGTTGACTGCTTTGGCCCACCGCCTAATCAACCCTCTGTGTGGTTACACCCCCTATTGCCACCACGGCACAGTGGTGTGGCTGGATTCTGGACTCTTATTGATCATGTACTTTAAGACATTCCTCCATATGATAATAATCTCATCACCTATAATATGTGTTGTGTGTGTGAATTCGTTGGAAAATGAGAAAAGGTTAAAGAATTTGTCCCAAGATTAAAATTATGTGCTTAATAATTTTACAAAAAGGTGTAGTATATGGCTATTTTAAGAAAAAAAATTCTTTTTTCAACAAACACATATTTCAAAGTACACATTTTTTAGTGTGACTTGTACCTTTAATTTTATAAGGGAAGTAACATCTTAAATACTTTTTGATACTGCTATGCTAAAGATATATTGATTCTTTTCACGAAAAAGATAAACAAGAGACACAAGTTTTTAAAAATAGAAGACATAATATGGTTTATTTGATAAAAGATTATATATTTAACATTTAATAATAATTTTAATTTCCATTTCTTTTAGAAGTTCATTGAGTTGATATTTTGTCAATGAAAATAACAAAAATAAGGAATCTTAGATGGAAGGTGATTTGTGGAAGGATAAATTGAAGGGTACAATAGTCGAATTTATTATATTTAAAAACAAAATTTTTTTATTAAAAGAATATTAAAGGAAGTGTTATATACTACATTGTAATACTTATCATAAGTATTTTACAGATAATTTTTAATTAATGAATAATTATAAACCTATAAATGACGAATTTTAATCATTTGAAATGCTGGTGTTAGAATCTTTGTTTCTTTTATGAAAAGGCTGTTTTAGAAAACTAATAACTTGGATAACTTATCGGTAAATGTAAAAGATACGGTTCTTAAACAGTTTTTAGTTTAAAAGCTGAAGTTGGAGCTAGAAATTGTGAAGTTAAGTAAAGAGGCATATGATATTTTATAGGTAAAAGTTTAAACGAGAACTGTTTTTAATAATGACTAATTAATAGGGGTATTATGGTAATTTATATATTTACCCAACCGTGAATTGCATCCGGGTGAGCTGTCATTCATTTGTAAGGTTTGATTTTCGAGAAATAACCCTCATTAATGTGTCATTCATGGAGCATTAATAAGTCGTCAAAAAATCTTACCCATTAATTAATTTGATCAAGAACTAAATTGGTTCTCACAGTTCTGAGTTCTCGTACGAAAAACAGTTCCCGTTTGAAACCACACACACACACACACACACACACACACACACACATATATATATATATATATATATATATATATATATATATAGGGTAGGGATATTGTAAAAAGAGAATTAAGATACAAAGAGTAAGGAGAAATCTCAGCCATTCATTTTCCAATAACTGCTCCTATAAAATTGGTTTTTTTCCTTTTTATATTAATTAAAAAAATGCATTTAGGGGTGTAATCGTCCAATAAAGTTTTAAAATTTCAGCATTGTTTTTAATTTATTAACATTCTGTTGAAAAATTTTCAGAATTAGATTGATGCACATTATTCTTCACCGGATGCACAAATAAAATTTAAAAAATTCAACTAAAAAAACATCAAGATTATTTGATGCACACTATGAATCATTAGTAATAAATTGATACCCATAAGAAATCATCAATAATAAACTAATGCACAACCAATTTTATATAATCATCTACAAATTTCATACCAACTATAACATTTACATCAAAAATTCAAAAGAAAAATTACTCATACACAGAAAAAAATCGAATCAGAAAGTTTATAACATGAATCATTGATGAAACACTCAAATATATTATGTACTAAACCAAAAAACTAAATCTACACCTGATGCACAGTTAGAAACCAACAAAACCTCTTAAATTCTTGATGTACAACCAAAAAAACCATGATACACGAAACTGAGATCCTTGATACACAATTAAACCCAACAAAAATAATTCATCCTTTTCATAACAGGATTCACAAAATAAACAAAGTAAACTTGATTCACAAATCTGATGCACAATCACCTCCAAAAGACGAATCTGATTAAACTTGAATCACCTCAAAATAAAAGCAAATATGAACAGTGATGACCAACCTCCATTGTTGATGCACGGCATATCTGAACCAGGCGGCAGCACGAAACAAAACTAAACCCTAGATGGCGGTGAAATCTGGGGGCAGCATAGATTACCGTTTTAGGTTTCGATTTCTGCAAGTTGTGTGAGAAGGAACGTCGCTGGAGCAGCGTAGATTACCATGGTTCGATTTCGATTACCGTGGTTGTGGGTTTCGGTTTCGATTTTGATTACCGTGGTTGTGGGTTTCAAAATCCGGGGGCACGTAGATCTACGGTCACAGAAGCAACGGCGAGCGGAGGCAAACAGAAGCAATGGCGACGTTCGTAGTCGGCAAACAGAAGCAACGACGTTCGAAGTCGGCAAACAGAAGCAACGAATCGGAGTCGGAAAACAGAAGCAACGACATAGAAAAGTGATGAATGACGGTTAGGCTTTTCATTTGCGTCTGGAATGCCGTTTACGGTTTTCGTTGGGGCGGCGGTTAGGGTTTTCGTTGGGGAGGCGACACACAAAGAGACGAACGGCGATTTTTGCAGGTGAAGTGGCTGTGTTGAAATCGTGGAGGCGGAGGATGTATGGTGGCGTTTAGGGTTTTCGTTTGTGGAGATGGCAAGGACATAGGGAGTGTATGTGTACAACCTGGGGGAGAACGTGGGATTGTGAACCTGGAGAGAGAAATAAATTTTTAGCGTTCCTAATTTACCCTTTTAATAGATTTAACACGTGTCATCATCTAATTTCTCCTTACTCTTTTTACCATAAAACTCTTTTTATTTGATCATGATTATATATATATATATATATATATATATATATATATATAAATTGGATCAATAAAGACCCCCCTTAAACAAAGTCCCCAAGGTCCCATTCCTGTTCGTTAGATCGATCAAATTAATGGTTTAGATCTATAATGCATTATTGTAAATAAGTAAACAATTATAAGATTTAATTTTAGAAATAAGGGTATTATGGTCAAAGCCCCCTCTTTTTTTTACCCCTTAGATCTTTAAATGACCATAACTATTTCAATTTTTTGAATTTGAGCAAAAAAATTATATCAATCTTCTCATATTTTTTATTCTCTTTCAAATGAGACCACTCTTCCTATATTTTTGAAAAAAAAAATCGACGAAAAATGACGAAAATGACGAAATTAATCATTTTCGTCACCTGCTGTTATATCACATAATAGCAGGTCCCGAAAATGATAAATTTTGTCATTTTCATCATTTTCGTCACCTGCTGTTACATGATATATAAGGGGACATGAAAATGATTAAAATGACGAATTTTTTATCATTTTCGAGACCTGATGTTTTAAGTCACATATAAGGGGACATGAAAATGATGAAAATGACGAATTTTATCATTTTCATCACCTGATGTTAAGTTATATAGAAGCGGCAGCCGAAAATGATAAATTTCGTTATTTTCATCATTTTCAGGACCTGTTGTTTAAATAATATATAAGGTGGGACACGAAAATGATGAAAATGACGAAATTTTATCATTTTCGTCACCTGCTGTTAGATAATATACAAGGGGCACGAAAATGATAAATTTCGTCATTTTCATTATTTTCTAGACCTGCTGTTTAAGTGATATATAAGGGGGACATGAAAAATGATTAAAATTACGAAATTTATCATTTTCGTCACCTGCTGTTATATCACATAATAGCAGGTCTCGAAAATGATAAATTTTGTCATTTTTATCATTTTCGTCACCTGCTGTTACATGATATATAAGGGGACACGAAAATGATTAAAATGACAAAATTGTTATCATTTTACGGACCTGATGTTTAAGTCATATATAAGGGGACACGAAAATGATGAAAATGACGAATTTTATCATTTTCGTCACTTGATGTTAAGTTATATAGAAGTGCAGCCGAAAATGATAAATTTCGTTATGTTCATCATTTTCAGGACCTGTTGTTTAAGTAATATATAAGGGGGGACATGAAAATGATGAAAATGATGAAATTTTATCATTTTCGTCACCTGCTGTTAGATGATATACAAGGGGCACGAAAATGATAAATTTCGTCATTTTTTATCATTTTCGGGACTTGCTGTTTAAGTGATATAGAAGTGGACACGAAAACGTCACATGCTGTTACGTGATATATAAGGGGCAGCCGAAAATGATAAATTTCGTCATTTTTAATCATTTTCGTACCCTTATATATCATGGAACAGCAGTTGACAAAAATGATGAAACTGACAAAATTTTTATCATTTTTGTACCTTTCATAATTTTTATCATTTTCGTATCCCCTTATATACCACTTAAACAGCAGGTCCGAAAATGATAAAAATGACGAAATTTTTATCATTTTCGTCACGTGCTTTTATATTTATACAATGGGGTACGAAAATGATAAAAATTTCGTCATTTTCATCATCTTCGTATCCCCTTATATACACTTAAACAGCAGGTCCGAAAATGATAAAAATGACAAAATTTTTATCATTTTCGTCACCTGCTCTTATATATATACAAGAGGGCACGAAAATGATAATTTTTTGTATCATTCTCGTTATTTTTGTAAATTTTTTTTTTCAGAAATATAGGAAGAGTGGCCTTGTTTGAAAGAGGATTAAAAAATGAGAAGATTGTTATAATTTTTTTGCTCAAATTTAAAAAATTGAAATAATTATAGTCATTTAAAGATTTGAGGGGTAAAAATAAATAAAAAAATGTGGGTTTTGAGGGCTGGAAGGTGAACATGAGTTTTAAGCCCTTGGATTTTATTTTCCCATTTTGCCCTTTTAGATGAGTGGCTGAGATTGAGACTTTAGGGTTTTTGTTTAAGGGGGGGTTTCTATTGAACCTCGCCCATATATATATATATATATATATATATATATATATATATATATATAGGAGGGATCCTGTGAGAACACGTTTTATTTGGAGAACGGTGAGAACACTTTTAGGCCAATCATTTGGTTTAATTAAGATATGTTGAGTTTATATCCCTTACTTAATTAAACCAAATAATTAAAATTCAACATTCCTTAATTACACCAATTTAATATCAACCATTAAATTAAGATAATCCAAATGCTATAAATTGTTCTCACCGTTCTCCAAATAAAAGGCGTTCTCATTTGATCCTGCCTCTCTCTCTCTATATATATATATATATATTTATATATATATAGAGAGAGAGATAGGATCAAATGAGAATAGGTTTTAATGTGAGAATGGTAAGAACAAATGTTGGCCTTTGGATCCTATTAATCAATGGTTACTATATTTTCTCGTTTTCTAGATTTTTTAAATTACAATTACAAGACAAAAGGGTATTTATGTCCATAGAATATATTATCTCTCCCAGGTTTCCTTTTTACAATGATTCTTAACTTATTTAGGCATTAGATTATCGGAGCCCTTTTTTTGTGGTCTTCGTTAGCCATGGCAGATCTCTTCAGCGGCAATGGCAGATCTCTCCTCAAACCTTCATCAAATCACTGTTATTTGGACCCATGGCAGTTCTATCTCCTTCAAATCGGCCCGCTAATGCGCCGGTATCTCAAATTGTGGTTGTCCCGACCATTGTTCCCCATTTGAAATCGTTGTTAGTCATGCCAGAGAAGTAATCATAACTTGTCTTAATTCCATTCAGCAACATCTTGGGTAAGTGAAAATCCCGTCATGTGCAATTCCTCAGCAACTCTAGTTATCTTGGTTTTGAAAACAAAATTACAAAATCAAAGCCATGTTCTTGTAATTTTTTCTCCTGCAATTCTTCATTCGATCAGCAAAGAATGGGGATGTTTAATTGAATTTTGGATTTAGATAAATGAAATGAAAGGTAAGAAAAGTCAAGATCCTACTCTGTAGGTTGGAAAAGAAAAGTAAAGTAGAGTAGCAGATAATAATAGGGATTCTCAAAAGTGGTGCATCCATTTTTTTATTAGTTTTAGGTTATATTCTTTTACTATTATCCCAAAATACTATCTTTGTATTATATCTTTACTTTTTGCTAAGTCATAAAATGATGAATGAATGAGAGACCTCGTCAATTGTTGATAAACTTGTTGCTACAAATGTTATAATTCTTCCATTTATTTGGCATCGGAAAGTTGATATCAAACTTATGTTGCATCTGCTTCTAAAAATTGTGAATGACTTCTATATATACATTCTGCATTATGCGTAATTATTCATGTTCTTGTGTGACGCATCTACCTACCTCTACCCATTTCTTCGTTTAAATGTAATTAAAACCCGATAGATGCAGATAAGATGCATCTAACATTATCATTTTGCATCTGTTTTTATAGTTGATTTACTAGGTTTATGTTTGAAATGGTTGATTATAATCTTCTGCATCTTCCCAACCCGTTCTCATCTTCTCAACCCGTTCTTTTAAGATTAGTGATGTGCATTTTTCTTATAAACAAATCAGTTGCATCCGGTGGTTCCATCTTACATTTACAATTTTTTCAAGAAATATATCGAGATTGATATCAAATTAAAGATGATAAAATGAGGAATATAATGGTCTAATTTTTGTGATTAAATAATCATCCATGTAAAAGATATAGTGGCTTTAAAATGATTTTGGAGATAAAAATCTATTTATGGAGATTTTTTATGGAAAGCATTTGACTTTAAAGGGTGGTGTAAATTCCCCATCTTACCCTTATTAGTCTAATAAAATGACTGGTTGAGAAGTGTTCTTACCGTTCTCCATTTAAGAACTGTTCTCACTAGATCCTTCCCCTATATATATATATATATATATATATATATATATATATATATATATATATATATATATATATATATATATATGGGAGGGTTCAAACGAGAACTGTTTTTCTTACGAGAACTGTGAGAACCAATCTGAGCCGTTCCTTGGATATGGAAAATTCATGGATGGAGAGCGTGGAGGGGATCAAGTGTGGCAGGGTGCATGTGAGGAATTCATGGGTGGGCAATGACATTAAAGAAGGGGGAATTGGACGGCTCAGATTGGTTCTCGCAGTTCTCGTACGAAAGCGGTTCTCGTTTGAACTTTTGCCTATATATATATATATATGGGAGGGTTCATGCGAGAACCGTTGTTAGTGCGAGAACCGCGAGAACCAATCTCGGTTCATGTGAAGGGTTCATTGGTGGGCAATGACATTGAAAGAGGGGAAATTGGACGGCTCAGATTGGTTCTCGCGTTTTCTCGCCCTAAGAATGGTTCTCGCATTAACTTATATATATATATATATATATATATATATATATATATATATATATATATATATATATATATATATATATAGGGGAGGGTTCATGCGAGAACCGTTGTTAGTGCGAGAACCAATCTCAGCCGTTCCTTAGATATGGGAAGTACCATGGCTGGAGAGCGTGAAAGGATAGGGTGTGGCAGTGAAACACTGTACTTTTTAAACAAATAATATTACTGCACGCGGAAGCTAATTACATATAAATATCTTAATTACATAATAGATACAAAAAGATTTCACTTGTTTGATGTACAAAGACCGATACAGTGTTAATACAAAAACAGGCTCTTTCAAAAACTTGACATCAGAGTTTTGGTCTGTCCATATTCCCAGCCCAAAGCAACAAGCTCACCAAAAGAGAACCTGCAAAAAAATCTAGTGGAGAATTAGCACAAAGCTAAGTGAGGGAACAGATATCTAAACATACACAAGGCAAATATGCCCAAACCAAATAGCTCATGAATCCCAGAAGAACCGGCGGTGTTGCAAGCACCTACAACCATGGTCGGCCAAAACCAAGGTTTACCGATAGCCCAGCTAACAGTGAAAACCACACCAGTCCTCTTGAGTACAATAAATGCACCCCCAAGAACTGATAAGTTACACCCCCAAGCAAAGGCCCAGACTACGCTGGTCTCCAAATAACATGTATATACAATCCAAACAAGAGCATTCCAAATATGATATTAAATCCTGTATATCCGAAGATATAAATCCACTCACCAAAGTCTTCAAACCTTGGCACACTCAGATGACTAAATTCACCGAGTCTTCTCAGTTCCTGAGATTGAAGTAACCCAAGTCAGTATTCAATTCATAATACTGATCCGAAATAGATATCATATCTAACCATGTTAATCATGTATGTACATAATAACATATATACATATTCATCATACAATAATCCCAAAGATATACAAATCATTAAACCCGATTGAACCCAAATCCGATCGAATGACAATCCAAATAAATATCTAAATCCGATAATACCAAATCCGATGGAATGGAAGTCCGAGTAAATGTCTAAATCCGAGCAAAGGCGGATTCCGAGTAAGAGTCCAATTCCGATAAAATCACACTCCGATAAGGGCACAATCCGATTAAATATTTAAATCCGATAATCCAAGATTCCGATAAAAGAGTTAGGGCCAAATCCGATAAACATGAATTCCGGTAAAAAGTCACAATCCGGTAAAGGTACAATCCGATAAAGAGTTAAGGCCAAATCCGAGTAACTTCTATCGGATTCCGATACTTCTATCGGATTCCGAGTCATTCAACCACAAATCCGACAGAATCATAACTTCATGCATAAATCTATTTCTAACTCAAATCTTACTGATTTCATGCATACAAGTTATATATGTTTCCAGAAATCATTCTAAACATATAATGAACATATATAGATCATGAAATCTAACATGCATACGTCCTAAGATCATCAAATCATCATATATGCATCAATCGGATTTCATATATATATATACACAAATCTATCAAACTACAATCAACATCATAGCATAGAATTTCTAACCTTGAGATGATAACAAACAACCACAATAATGCAAGCAAGATGAAGATTGATTTTCTTTTCTTCTTTCCTTTCTTTCTTCTTCTTCGGCCGAGAGCAACCCAAAGAACACACACAACCACTTTGTCTAGCTTTACACACAATGAAGTATGGTGTGTGTGTGGGTGGTTATACCTCCCCCTAACCGGCCACACCCCTCCCCACCAACTCATAATACATAATATTATTATTATTATTTACCCAAACTAACAAATCAAAAGAATATCACCAAATACCAATTAACACATATTCACAAATAACTAATAAATCACATAATCAAATAAAATCCCAAGATTAATTAATTAATTACCTTAATTAATCTAGGCCGTCAAAGAGGGTGTTACAGACAGGGTGCATGTGAAGAATTCATGGGTGGGCAATGACATTAAAGGAGGGGGAATTGGACGGCTTAGTTTGGTTCTCGCTGTTCTCGCGCTAACAACGGTTCTCGCATAAACTTTTGTCTATATATATATATATAACTCAGGGAGAGGATCCACTAAAAATAATCTTATTCTACAAAAAGTAAGGAAAAATCTCAACCATTCATTTTTCAATAACCGTTCCTATAAAATTGGTTTTTTTTTTTTTATATTAATTAAAAAAATACAGTAAAGGGTATAATAGTCATCTAACCAATTTCTTACATCCACGTCTGAATTTTCAACAGATTACATTTCTCAAAATTCAAAAATTTAACTAAAATTGATTCAGAACTTCATCCAACCTGATGCACTATGTCAACCATATCAACAACATATTTTTTATTCAAAAAGCTGAAATAAATAAAAAAGTCATAGTGCACCAAACAGCGACAGTGCATTTGGAATCGGCGATTGATAAACACAAAAACAGATAATCATATAATCATAAAAAAAATAAAAATAGATGCACAGTGCATCTGGAATCTACTTGATTCATCAATCACAATGGGCCAGTAAATTAACATAACAGATGCACAAAAAACAGAAGAATAGTAGATAATGTAGAAAAAGTAAATGGTCGGCGACTTCACAATCGAATACCTTTAATGCATAAACGGTGCTCACTCATAGTTGCGACTTCACAGGGCGGTTTATGGACAACGGCGCTTCACAGCGGCGAGGAGAGAAGGGACGGTTCTTTAACGAAGAAGAAGGAAAGCAGCCAAGATCTAGGGTTTTTAGTGGGTACCAGGCAGCAGTAACCGGTGGTCGACAAGGTCTTCACAGGTCGATTAGGGTTTGCGGCGGCGACGACTTCACACGTCGATTAGGGTTTGCTTCAGCAAGGTCTTCACATGGATACTTCATATGTAGGTTTCGTCAGCAAGGTCTTCACAAGGCGGTGCTTTCTCCGGCGGATGCGATACTCAAAACGATGACAGTTTTTTTGAAGCAGGTTTCGTCGGCTGGATTTAGGGCACGGTTACAAAAGCGACGGGAGGCAGGTCTATGAGAAGCGGTGGCCGGAGAGGAGGTGACGGCGGCGTACCTGACATTAAATGGAAGATTGTAGACGTGGGGAGAGCGAGAATTGCAGGGATGCATAAAACGGCGACTAGGCAAGAGGAGGATTAGGGTTGCGATGGATAATTTGAATATATGAACGTGGGTAGGTAGATTACATGGGAGAGAGAAATAATTAATTAATGAGTTAATTACACCGTTAGTCCCTGTGGTTTACCAAATGTCCCATGGACAGTCTTTAAACTTCAAAAATTACGTCTATAATCCCCATGGTTGTCACTTTGTTCCATGGGTGGTCCAAAACTAACTGAGCCGTGAAGTTGGACGTTAACCCCTCTAATTGTGAGGGTAAAAAGACATTTTTACCCCTAAATGAATTTAAATTAATTAATAAAAACCCCCACCCACCTCACCTGCCACCAACAGACCCACCTAACCCTCTCTCTCTCCTCTTTTTCTCCTCTCTCTCTCCTCTCTCATCTCTCTCTCTCTCTCAACAAAATCGCCGACCACTATCACCATCAAACTACCACAGTCGACCAACAAAACTGCCGAGCAACAAAACCGCCGGCTACTGTTCCACTACCGTCGCCGGAACGCCGTCGTCGCACCACCACAGTCGCCATCACCCCTCTATCGCACTCCCAAGACCACCCTGACTTCACCATCTACCAACATAAGCCACCACTCCGCCACCACCACAAAAAACCCTACCATCGACAATCTACCACCACTCCACCACCGACACAGAAAACCCTATCTACCAACAACACAATATGCTGCCACCATAGAAAACCCTAGCCACCACCCCATAAAACCCCACCACCGACACCATAAAAAACCCCTAACCACCATTGGCACCTTTGTGAAACACACAAGCACTAGATCTGTAGTAAATCATGTGAAAAACCTAGATCTGTACCCAATCATGTGAAAACCCTAGATCTGTTTGAAGAGGCGGCGGCGGTGGTGCTTTCACCGTGAGAGAGAAAGATAGAGGTGAGGCGGTAGTGTGGTTAAACTGTGACAGAAGCAGAGAGAAATGAGAGAGAAGTCGATGTCACCATGAGAAGAGAGAGAGAGAGTTGTGGTAGTGGTGGTGGTTGTTGCTTGCGATAAGGCGGCGGCGGCATTATTGGTGGTGGTGGTGGTCATTGTTGTACAAAGAGAGAGTGTATTTTTTAGAACAAGATGAAGTGAAAATGAAGGGACTTGCGAGGGTTCTGGGCAAAGGGGTGGTGACGGCGTTCAAGGTGGAGGAGGGTGGGGGCGGTGGTTCTAGACGGAAGAGGTTGGGTGAGCTAGTGGGTTAGTGAGAGAAAGGGAGAGAGAGAGAAAGAGAGAGAGAGTGTGTGAGAGTGAGAGTGAGAATGAGATGAGAGAGAGAGAGAGTGTGTGTGAGTGAGAGTTAGAAAGACTGAGAGAGATGACAGAGAGAGATAGTTTGACTTTTTATTTTTAAAAGATTTAAAAATTAAAAAAGGGTAAAAATGTCTTTTTACCCTTCAATATAACAGAGTTAACGCCCTTCTTCACGGCTCTGTTAGTTTTGGACCACCCATGGGACAAAATGACAACCATGGGGATTATAGACGTAATTTTTAAAGTTTAGGGACTGTCTATGGGACATTTGGTAAACCACAGGGACCAACGATGTAATTACCTCTTAATTAATTCTGAAAGTTTCTAATTTACCCTTATAACAGATTTAACACGTGTCGTCTTCTGGTTTCTCCTTACCCTTTTTACCTTAAAATTCTTTTTATTTGATCATGGTTCATATAACTCAAATACATAATAAATCCAATAGTAAATACATATAATTAAGTAAGCTATTCTAACATATCACTATATTAACAATAAAAATGTATAATTATGTGAATACATAACTAATGTCCTCAATAAATTATTTACGTTGTTTTACTAAAAACAAGTTATTAACGTTATGAATTTCATAGTCTTGTTACAAATTTCTGTATATAATTAGGTGTTTTTTATAGGAATCTACATTAATGTATGAAGATGGATTTCTAGAGCATAATACAAAACAATCAATTCTTTGTTGTACGTATTTGAGAGAAAACATCAACGAACAATCCCGGCGACCACCAAATAATTAAAGGCCTTTAGTCTTGCTTAAAATAAAAAAAAGAACAAAACATACATTCATAAACATGTTTGCGTGCAATAGATGGTTCATGCAAACAGCAAACTTACAACGTGAATAATTTACTAATAACCGTTTGTATAACAATAAACTATCTATATATATTCGATTATAAAAAATAACAATAAACATGTCTGCATGCATATCAGTTTTATTACAATAAACCATCTAATATAAACAACAACGCACTTTCATATCATAATAAGTTGACAATTAATATAAAGAACAACGCACTTGCATATCATAATAAGTTGACAATTAAATTCATTGGTGTACACATACACAGATGTAATATATAATAATAATTATTATTATTATCATAAGATCATGATGAATTAAGAAATTTACAATGATCGCAGAGGCAACTTTAAAGATGACACATGAAAGAAAAATCAAATATCTATCAGGCTAGGCTACATTTTAGATATGACGTTAGTTATGAGGGTATTATTGTAATCTTATTAAATGATAATTTCAAGTCAAATATGATACTTGGGAAGACTTTTATTTTAAGGGGTTATGAAGGAATGTTTTTAAAAATTCTCTCAAGATATTAACATCTGAACGAGGCTAGAGGGTTGGAGATTATGAAAACTAGATTCTCAAGCTCCTTTAATCTCTATAAGTCTGTTACCAAACACCCTGATTATAAGAGATTTTTTTTGAGAAGCCAGTGTTAGTATTTTTTGTATCTATTCCTTAAAGAAATGTTCAATATAGTTCATACTTAATGTATAGTCCTGATGGATTAATTGTAGCTTTTGGATTAGCCTCATCAATGGTCCAGATTGAATTTTAAAAATTTGGGTGGAATGACATTTTCGCATACTGAATCACATGTAATTCAATATTAAAATTTCAGAACTATGTTTACTATATGGACTTTATTGGCCAATGGGGTTTAACTCATTTGGTAAAGCGTCCCTCTTTCTCGCAAGAGGTTGGGGGGGATCAAATTCTGCTGTATGCAGTGGGCTGGGGGTTTTTCCCTTAGGGGTTTCCTCCATGGAGTAAAGATGTGGTGCTCGAACCTTGGTTAAAGCCAAATAATGAGGGGTGGTTGAAAACCCGCCACCAAGCAATTCGAACCCACGCTAGAGAGGGGAGGAAGTATCCCCAGTTGTTGGTCAAAAGAAATATGAATTTTATTGAACACAACTCTTATTCCTTTACTTACAGACATTATTAGGTAATTTTGGTGTCAATTATCATCAAAATTAGTTACACTTTAGGTAGTTATTTTAAGAGTTAATTACACAAATAGTACCTGTGGTTTACCAAATGTCTCATGTGTGGTCCCTAAACTTCAAAAATTACACCCACAACCTCCGTGGTTGTCAATTTGTCCCATCGGTAGTCCATTTTTAACTGAGCCGTCAATTTGGACGTTAACCCCTCCAACAGTGAGGGTAAAATGTCTTTTTTGCCCCTAAATGAATTAAAACTAATAAATAAAACCCCCTCTTCTTAAATGGATGAGTTAAATTTTTATTAACACCTACACTCTCGATCTGGTCTCTCCCTCACACTCGAATACCACCGCCCCACCACCACTGCCCCACCATTGCTACTGCCACCCGTCACCACCACTATTGAAAACCCACAAACCCTAACAGATGATAAAGAAATCCAATCCTTGATAAACAAATCTTCATTCACTTTTTCTGTATCTCATAAACATAAACCCAGATGAAACCCTAATAAAAAAACAAGATGGAACCCGTAATCTAGAATAAAGCATAACAAGAACAACTTTACAACAACACTGAACTTGCTCCTCGTAAAAAATCAAAAAAAATCACACCAACAGATAAATCGCAGAGAATGAAATGGACAGATAACAAGAAGAAGAAATGGTCCAGATCTGCGATGATGGTGGTTTAGATCTACGATGATGGTGGTTCAGATCTGCAACCATCAAACAAGAAGAAGAAATGGTCCAGATCTACGATTTAGGGTTTCACTTACATGGCGGCGTTGAAGGAACAGATGACGTTGAAGGATCAAAACGCCGATTTAGGGTTTTGCTTAAGCGGTGCTTGTGACGGCGTTGAAGGCACTACGATGATAGTGGCGGCGGCGGCGTTGAAGGCAACGGATGATGATGGTGGTAGCGATGGAGGTGGCGACGGATGGTGGTGGAGGCGATGGAGGTGGCGACGGATGGTGGTGGCGACGTTGGAGGTGGCGACGAATGGTGGTGGTGATGATGGAGGTGACGTGATGGTGGTGCACATTTCAGATCTGTTGAGTCCTCCATATGAAGTCCTCCATCTGAAGTCCTTCGGGGATGAAGACTGTAGACAGGTCTGTGAGAATGAGGGAGAGAGGAAAGAGATGAGGGAGAGAGAGAGAGTTGACAGAGAGAGTTGACTAACATGGTGGGGGTTTTATTTATTGATTTTAATTAATTTAGGTGCAAAAAAGACATTTTACCCTCACAGTTGGAGGGGTTAACGTCCAAATTGACGGCTCAGTTAAAAATGGACTACCGATGGGACAAATTGACAACCACGGGGACTGTGGGTGTAATTTTTAAAGTTTAGGGACTACCCATGGGACATTTGGTAAACCACAGAGACCATTTGTGTAATTAACTCTTATTTTAATTAATATTTTGACATGTTAAATATATCAGCATTTCTTGAACAATTAGAGCACGCTGAAGACTCCACTTCATCTGTGACATTGTCCCATCAACTTCAATGACCACTACCTCTTTCGGATTTTTAATTTATTGTTTAGAGACGCTGCCTTTGATCTCCGTCTATTTGAGTTTTGTATTAATGGATATAGTTCGTAAATGGGCCTTGGCCCTTGTTTGGTTATTTAGTTTACCCTAATGTTCCTCTATAAATATTGGTTTTCATGTAATCTTTTCATTAAGCAATAATAATCTCTGATATTCCATATGGTATCAGAGCCATATCCTCTCTAAATCCCTCAAAATAATTCGGCCGATTCTCTCTCTCTCTCTCCTCTTTCTCTTAACCTTCACACTAACACCATTCTCATCTCTCGTCATGTAATCTTTGATGAGACTACTTTCCCCTTTGGCTCTATGACACCCACCACCTCTCCCTCATACACCTTCCTCGATGATAACCTCAACCCAATCAATAAACACTTCCTTAAATCTCCCATTCCCCCACCCACGCCTTCGGCTCCTCCTACCGTCGACCCACCTTCGCAACCACCTCCTCCCGAATCCCCACCCACGGCTCCTTCGTCGACTCACCCCATGATCACGCGCTCCCGTTTAGGCATTCACAAACCTATACAACGCCTTAACCTTCATACCACCGCTATCTCTCCTCTCCCTCGCTCTCATACCCAAGCTCAAACCGATCCCAATTGGGTTCATGCTATGCAAGAAGAATATAATGCTTTAATTAAAAATGGGACTTGGGATCTTGTCCCGAGGCCCAGTGATACTAACATTGTGCGTTCCATGTGGCTATTTAGACATAAATTCAATGCAGATGGATCTTTGAGCAGGTATAAGGCTCGTGGTGTAATACAAGATTGCTGGTTTTTCTGGTTATAAAATCTTGGGACACAACCTCGTTTTAAATTTATAAAAACGATGTTACTAAGCATATACTACACACGACTCAGGCAAGTATAACCTGGTCAATAGTAGTATAGACTCGGTAAGACCGGATGTCGTTCCACCAGGACAGGAAGCTACAAATACTTAAGTCTCATTGTTGTTTGATCAGCAGGATTAATATTAAGCAAGTGACAGAATGAACTAAATTAATCAGGAAATACAGCAACTAAAACAGATTAACACTGAAGGCAAACAGACAGGATAACAGATTCACTCAGGCTTTCGAATCATTGAGACTAGTCATGGCAATGACACAATACAAAACATAATATGAAGACTTGAATAGTTTAAGTGCATAGCATGTTGTTCTAATACTCACAAGACTACATTATCATACACAAATCTTCACTCGAGTTATCAAGACTCAGATTCAACACTTAAACATAATTAAGCAAGTAACGGCATATTAGAATTTCACTACAGATCCACCGGATCGCGTCCAAATCAGACTACAAAGACAAACATCTTTTCAAATGATTTGTCCAGTAGTCCTCAGAACCCAAAAAGGTGTCAAAGCAGTTAAATTAGTTAAAACAAGCAAAAACAGCACACTGGTGGTGAAAATGGCTCCTACGGCCGTAGTAAGTATCTACTACGGTCGTAGCATCCTGGACAGTCCTACGGCTGTAAGGATTTCTTCCTACGGCCGTAGGGACCCATCCGACAGAACATTCAAATCTAACATAAAGGCATTCAACAACAAATTACAATCTAGACTTTAATCTCAGATCATAAACACATGTAAACTGGTACAATGGGGTCATAAACTCATCTAAACTCAAACCTCACAATTAAGGGATTCTTAATGTTTAGTCACATGATTTCTAAAGATATGAACATGTTAAACCTACCATTTCTAGTATAGCAAACACTTCTTAAAACATGAATCATGTGATATGCACATTAAACACTAAGACAAGCATAACAAAGGCATACATGTGAGTTCATTTCACCATCTAAACATACCAACAAACATCTTTGTGAATCCTTTAATCATTAGTAGCATGTTTAACCCATAAATACACCAAATAACAAGATTTTCATCTATAATCATAAGGCATGCATAAAACCAACATATGATTAACATAACCAATAATTGATGAACCTGAAATGATTCAAATCATATTCCAAAAATGACATCTAATGACAACCATGCAAGATGTATCATTTCTAATAACAAACTCAACATGGAATTAATAAAATCAACCATCATTCTTGAATATTCATATGTTAAAACATGAATGAGTTATCATATACACATTATCACACATGAACATGGTTAGATTAAACATACTAAGTTGATAAAACACATTTGTATTCAAGATTAAACATGCATATATGAATCAAGTCATCATAAAAGTCAAATATATTGCCATAACTAGCCAAGAATCATCTTGGCCCAAGTGAAATGAGTTTAGTTATCCATATACAATAATAGTAGCATTACAACATCTGGAACACATGGGTACATGATTGATATAATAAATGGAAAGAGTATACCCAAGCTAGCAATGATATAACTAATTAATCCAAGCTCCAAATGTTGTTCCAAGCCTTCAAGATCCAAGTTCTCCTCCTTAGAATCACCAAGAGAAGTCCCCTGGAGTGTTAGGATATTTAGAGAGAGTATATGGAAGTGTTTTTCCGGAGTGGAGGTGAAAATTCTAACTCTTTGCAAAATGGCAGAATTCTGAATTTAATCTGCTGTAAGTGGGCTTCCTACGGCCGTAGGAATAAGCTACTACGGCCGTAGGAAATCATGACCGGATTTTCTACACACGCAACGTTAAACCATTTGTCCGGGACACGCAAGATCTGGCAGGCAATGATGGATTCTAGAAGATGGCTTCCTACGGCCGTAGGGATTATATCCTACGGCCGTAGTGATCATTTTTTCACTATTCTTCTATTTTCTTCAATTCTTTCCTTGTTTTGCCCATTTATCTTGCTTAAAGCTCTTTGTAACCTGCATGGTGAATGTTAAGCATATTAGATCCATATTAGAAGTATTCACCTTGTATTTGGGCTAAGTACGGGGTATTCTAACATGTAAAACATGTATAAAAACGCATATATCAGCTCGCCTGGTGGCAAATGGTAGAAGTCAACAGCTTGGCGTTGATTGTGATGAGACCTTTAGTCCGGTTGTTAAGCCGGCCACTATTCGTACTGTTTTAAGTCTTGCTACTACACGCGGTTAGCTTGTTCATCAACTTGATGTGAAGAATGCTTTTCTTCATGGCACCCTTAATGAGACAGTTTATATGCATCAACCGCCTGGTTTTGTTGATAAGGATCATCCTGATCATGTATGCCTTTTGCGCAAATCTCTATACGGACTGAAACAGGCCCCTCGTGCATGGTTTCAACGATTTGCTCAACATGCTCTCACCATTGGGTTTCAACACAGCAAATGTGATATGTCTCTATTCATTTATAATCATGCTGGTGATACTGCTTATCTACTCCTCTATGTTGATGACATTGTCTTGACTGCGTCCTCTGAATCTCTCTTGCACCGTATTATAGCATCTCTTCAAAATGAGTTTGCCATGACCGACCTTGGCAGTCTTAATTATTTTCTGGGAATCTCTGTTACCCGCAATGTTGACGGGTTATTCCTATCGCAAGCTCAGTATGCCTATGAAATTCTTGAACGGGCAAACATGGTTAATTGCAATCCTTCTAAAACCCCGGTTGAAGTTGATTGTAAACTGGGAGCTGATGGTCCTCAGGTTTCGGATCCATCGCTTTATCGCAGCCTTGCGGGTGCCTTGCAGTATCTTACTTTCACTAGGCCTGATATTACATACGCAGTTCAACAAATCTGCTTGTTCATGCATGATCCTCGGGAACCTCATTTGGCAGCACTTAAGCGCATTTTACGGTACATTCGTGGCACTCTAGACTTTGGGTTACAATTATATCAGTCTTCGGAATCCTCATTGGTAGCCTATTCGGACGCTGATTGGGGAGGTTGTCCTACAACACGACGGTCCACATCCGGGTACTGTGTCTTTTTGGGCAATAACTTGCTTTCATGGTCATCCAAGCGCCAACACACTGTGTCTCGTTCCAGTGCTGAGGCAGAATACAGGGGAGTAGCTAACACTGTTGCTGAGATTGCTTGGCTTCGCAATCTTCTTCGAGAGCTTAACACGCCTTTGCCTAAGGCGACCATTGTCTACTGTGACAATATTAGTGTTGTCTACATGTCCTCGAATCCAGTAAGTCACCAGCGCACGAAACATGTAGAGATTGATATCCACTTTGTTCGTGATAAAGTGGCCAATGGTCAGATTCGGGTTCTTCATGTCCCGTCTCAATTTCAGTATGCCGACATCTTCACCAAAGGACTACCATCGTCTCTGTTTCTTGATTTCCGGTCCAGTTTGAGCGTTCGTTCTCCTGCCGCTCCAACTGCGGGGGCGTATTAATGGATATAGTTCGTAAATGGGCCTTGGCCCTTGTTTGGTTATTTAGTTTACCCTAATGTTCCTCTATAAATATTGGTTTTCATGTAATCTTTTCATTAAGCAATAATAATCTCTGATATTCAATATTTTGGGCTTATGCTTGTCTAATACATGTGTGCATTTCACATAATTCAACATGTTTACCAAATCAACATAAAGTCACTTAGTATTACATTAAAATTACTAAAGGTTTGTGGTATACGCGTTTAGGTGTTGCATGCAATACAAAACATTATCTTTTATGTAGACATAGTAATATATGTCAGAAATGGGTTATTTATTCATAAGAATATATATATTTTTTGAAAAAGATTATTGTATGTATACATTTAATATTTTATGGTGACCGGACAGTGTACGTTAGATGAAATAGGAGGTGAGGGGGGAGGAGAAACCAAGGGAAGTAGGTGGGATATCTGTTATGTTGGTGAAGGAGTCGTAATTCATAAGCCCAGAATGAAAATTTATTGACCAACAATAAATCATAATTTTATTGTGACTTTTTCTTATTTGATTATAGTTGTATTTAATAAAATTCATATAAAAAATGTAGTCTTAAAATTTCAATATTCGTCACATATGATTTAGTATGCAATCACATGTTAATTATGAAAATGTAATTTCCTCCAAAATTTTAAAATTCAGTCTAAACAATTGATAGGACTGATCCAAAAAGTAAAATTGTAGTCTACTCATTTACGAAAACGCAAACAGGTTTCCTTTCAGTGGCCTGCTGTCACCTCTAACATAAAGTTTTCTCTTTTGACATATGTCTGACCCAATTAGGTTGCCAATCAGCAAAAGTGATTCTTCCATGAAACATAATATTTAGCCTAATTAACAATCTCAGCCAGGTTAGCAAGCTTTATCAAAAACAGAAACTCATTTAAGAAAAAGTATAACTAATAATAAGGTAGTGATAGTCGCTAAGTGGTTGGGTGTACCATATGCTTATCTTGATTTATTATGGTCATGTATAGTTACTCAAAATTTGACACATCGTCGCATTTTAAATGTAAAGGACAAAATGGCCATACGCCACGCTGCCCACGTGCAAACTATTAGACACCATAATCTTATAAGCATATTTAAGAAATTTTCTTAACATTTCAAATCCAAACCCAATCCTGTTACATGTTGCGATCTCACGAATTCTGGAATCATTCACCACGAATTACAACTTAAAATATGCCCGACAGTACAAGCATATTGAGTTTAAACAACACTAACGCTGCTGGACCAGTACTTCGTTGCAATACTTCTTGAAATTCAAACATTCTTCCACAAGATAATCGCTGTCAGAACACGCAAAAACTTCATGAGAATCGAGCATAGAAAATGTATGAAATTAAGTTTGAAGAACTTACAAGATTCTCTCAGCCATTTCTGTCACATCCCATCTAGGACTCCATGGGTAATCTTGCAAATTATTCGACTTAATCGGTGCATTACCAGAGTGAAAATGCTTCAACAATCAACAAAACAAGAACCCAATTCAGAATAATGAGAAATTAACAAATTTGACAACGATAACAGTTGGCTTTTTTTAAATGAAGATATGAATCTTATAGAAAATAGAAAGGTTACCTGAGAACTTTGAAGCATCAGAACCGGTTGTTGCCTTGGGAACTGAAGTGGAAGGGTAAAGTGCACCTACATATATACCATTTAACAGAAGATCAGACCTTTCGTCAAAGATTATAATTAATTAATAACAATAGATGGGGATAATATTGATAGTATAATTATTAATTACACATGTAACTGATATAACACCATACCAGAAATGTAAACACCCCAGAACAAGCTAGAAATGTAGCCTTCCTGCAAAAAATCTTCAAAAAGAAAACGAACTATAAAGGTAAAATTTTCATTTATGCAACAGGTTCATTAAAACCTAAATGTAAATTCACATTACTGGATCGGCTTCTACTGGCCTTCCAAAAGGAACAGCTAATGCTGTAATAAACTTCCTTCTAACTTCAATCGCAGAAGCAGCATCTCTTATCTATACAGGATAAAATTAAAATTGGTATAAAGAAAATAAATACAAAAAAAGGGAAATCTAAACCATCAATATAGAAATCTCTTTACCCACCTGTGATTTAAGCATTTCCTCTAGAGTGGGAAGATATTCAGCCATGCACCTTCATCCCAAAGATAACATTACACATGTTTTCATAGAAAACTAATGAAAAAGAAAAATTATAAAAACTTACATCCCTTCCAACCATGGAGGAAGCCTGAAGTCGTCAATCGAAAATAAAGATTTCAACTCAGGTGAAGATACTAGTTTTAAACGCGGAGCTGAAGCCATTGCTAAATACTTTCTACTCACAGGATATATAACCTGTAAGCATATTTTTTGCAGCTGACGACAGGTGGACCCCGCTACCATTTTGTTTAAATCCATCTCCAACAATGGAACTGCAAATTTAACCTCTTCTGGCTACACTAAAGTTCAATGGCACATACACCACTAACATCATTACAAAATAGCAAGTAGATTGCGGTTGAAGCTAAATATAATTCAATCAATTAAATAATATTCAATAAGTGAAAATAAACAACTTGTAGAAAAGTACCTTGTCGGCACCAGAGCTCATATACATTTCAATTCCCTGGAGGACGATGAACATATATCAGACAAAAATAATACATAATGGCCCATTTATAATACAATATTTGATATAATCCAAATCAAAGCACGTTTCAGCTAACTTCGTGTCATGAAGATTATCAAGACAGAGCAACATGAACAAATCAGATTACAAGGAAACCTAAAATCACATGAAGATTATTTATTTATTTAGCTCATATGTTTTACATAAAGTCATAAACACAGATATGCACTATCAGATACCATATTACCCCCAAAAACATGATCCTAAACTCGTCCACAATGTTTAAACTTTAAATACAACCATGAGATCTTGGGTAAAAAGAAACAAAAAGAGCAAGACGAGTTCCATTCAACGGATAGATTTGACACAATGCCAAGGACCAAAGATGGTCATTTTGTTGATTCTCAATTTATATATTGGCAAAGCCAAGGAACATAATAATTTATATATGGGCATATTATGTGTGTGTGTAAATCTGTCCACTGCCTTACCATTCGGGCTAGGGATTCCTGAAAGCTGACCTTATCCCCATTCCACATTGATAATCATCAAAACTCGACCGAATTTTTATATAAAGAAAAAAAGCAAGGAAAGCAAACATTTTTATTAGTAATTCTATAGGTCAATATGTCATGCATACACGTCATCAAAACACAAACTTGAATGTGTTGTTTCTCTCTTATTAGAAAATAGAAAACAAGATTCAGAGGTAAAAGATGGTGATCATGTTGGCACTACTCTTTAAACAAAACCCAAAATAGAGGACATGTATTTTTCTGGCAGAACCTACAAAAACAATAGCAACATGAAAAGTAATATGCCTCACATAAACAAAGATACACACTTGAAACAAAAGCACTCAACAACCAAGTTCAAAACCCAATTCTTGGTAGACATCTGACATCCCCATCCTGACCCAAAAAATTTAGGGTTTCATTTTTCCATGTCAAGTTATTTTCTTTTCTTTTTTCTGACATCCCTACATGATATGAATACATACATTGGTATGTTACTATGTGAGTATGTATGAACATGTGTTTGTATATAACCACTTGCATGCCAACATTCATGTATCTATTTATGTACACACAGACATACTTACATACATATGTATGTATGTATATGTACGTATGTACATATGATTAAATGAACCTATAACTGTATAAGTGTCTGGTAACAGCTTCAAGCCGTTTGCAGCTTTCCAAAGGAGAGCTATAAGGTTGTAATCATACAAAGGGAGATGGTTATAATTTACACTCTACCTTATATAGTAGATGTCTAACTATTCCATTGTACAACCTTTGTGGGAATTAGAAGTGAACTTGGCCTTGTTTAAGTAGATAAAGTATTTGTACCTCGTCTTCCTATCAGTATTTCATAATTTATATCTCCCTTAACTAGAGAAATCAGAAGTATTTGTGGACTCAAATGTAATGGTGCTTTCAACAAAGGAGGGCAAAGCATCTAATATCTAGCTTGCAAAGTTCAATTCTTAAACCAGTTCCTCTTTTCATCAAACTTGCATTCAAATATCCAGCAAAAAATGTTTATGCAGTCATAATTGAAGCAGACCAGCCTCAAGAGGATAGATGACAAAGGCTTCTAGTCAGCCTTCTCATTTTCCCAACTTGTTCCAACTACTTGCTAACAAAAACAAGTCTAAAATACTTCAAAAGATTACCTCCCGAGAATACATGGTGTTGATTTCAAACTTTAGTCTTTCATCATCAACTTCGCCAACACGTCTTTTCTGATATGCCATGTACAAACTTCTGCAATGTGAACACAATCCTTTATGTATGCTAAATGAGCATATCATTGTAACCATTTCAACGAGCTTGCTTTTAAGGAGTAAAATACTAAAATACCTAAGTTCATGAATCAGGGACAATAGTCTAGTTGGGTCCTTGTAATTCCAGTCAGATAAAGTGGTCTTGGGTTTCAAGCCTCCTCCTCCCCCACCATGAAATGGTCGAAAACTTTCATCTTCAGCTCCGAAAACAATATCAGGCGCCAGCAGCGGAAATTGCGCATTGTAGATAACATCCCCTGTATTAGAACAGCAAATATGATTATAAACCTTGCTCACAATTGGAATTTTGTCTGCTTGAGCTATAAATTGAAAATATGCATGCATGAATCTAGTTAAAATAGAGACTTTTTTCCATTCGCAGAAAGAGGCGCCCTTCGACTTTCAAAATATAACCGAACACCTTTCAAACAGAATTTCCATAAAATCCACTACATATTTAACACACACTTTTCTGTCGTACTAGCAAGCTGTGATGCAATTATACGAAACAGCAGCCGATTAACCTTAAAAGTCAAGTGTATCAATTGTCCCAACTGCCATATTGATATGGAAATTTCACATTTACTGCCAACTTTGTTCTAGTTTCTATACTTATATGAAATTCTACTTAGTCAGGGATACCATTGCTTATTTGATTTACACTTCCTTAAATATCAAAACTCACATATACATATTATCTCTTGGGTTTGATATGTAAGGTCAGGTGCAGCCTTTTTGAGTAGGGAGGTGATTTGTTCACAGCACTATTTTAGACTTTTATACCCGAACAAAACTATTAACTAGTTTTCTTCAACCCTAATGGTCCATTGATACGATTCTTCTGTGTATGACAAAAAAAAAAAAATTTGTACACAAATCATCGCCCTTTTGAGATGGGAGAAAATGTTTCTATCACAATAGGAAAAATGTTATTTTCAATGTTAAATGCAGAGTATACCAGCTAGCAATTATCTCTTTCTACTGATCAAGCAGGTCAATGGTAAATAACCAAAAAAAATAAAAGATCTGAAGCAAACTGACATTTTATATAATCGAGACAAAAGGGGATTGCTAAGGTGAAGCGATCGAGTAAACCAGGATTCTTCGAACCAGACCACATCTGCTCAACCTGCAAAAGGAGAGGAAACAAAATATGAAACACGTGCATTTGATTTTGACCTAGGGTTTTTCAAGTTCATTTCTAACGCTTTGATTAGCCCTGAGAGCAAGCATCGCGTACCTTGATGGAGTGAGGGGAGTGTGTGAGAAGATGATTCAGTTGTGTGTAAACGACGGGGGGCATACTATCAACCGCCATAGTCTTGTGCACTGCTGCTCGCCAAGCTCTACCGGAGAATTAATGACTCCCTGATCGATTTTTAGTTTGGTTCAGCGATACCTGATGACTCCAGTGTTTTAACTTTTATTTAAGGAAAAAAGAAATGATTTAAAAGGAAATTAATAAAGAACGTAAATTTTGAGTTCGTTTAAAAGAGGAAATAAAATTAAGGCGGAACTTCGTATACTTTGCAAATGTTGATAACAAGTAAAAATTACTCGTGTTTCGTGACGGATAAATATAGTATAATTATATTATTATTTTAAATTTTAATTAAATGCGTTTAAACGACTCTATAAAAAATAATTTAAAATGTTTCGAAATTTTATCAATAACTTCGATCACTAATATTAATATAAACAACCATTGAATTAAACTAAATTGTTTTTAATATAAATAATAAAATATAATAATAATTATAGGTTTTGATAATAAGATATTAAATATAAAATATATGTCTATTTACTACGAATAATAATTATAATATAATATAATAATAATATTAATATTAATAATAATATCTTACACAAAAAGACAAAAAACACAAAAGACAGATTTTTTTTCTTCAATTTGTATATATCACATTATCACCTATATATTTTTATAAAACTTAATATTATTTTAATATCCTTCTAAACCCTTAAAACTCTCAAATATACCCATATCGTTTTTTAAAATCAATTTATATTAAAAACTAATTATCTAAAAAACTTGAAAAATACAGAATTCCTATAATACCCATGACTATAAGTCCACAACTCACATCCATCCTAAAATAACCCAACTCCTCACATACTTATTAGGGTTTCTCATACGTTGAAGCTTTATATGTTTACTCGTTCACACGATTTTCTTATTCGCAAGTATCAATGTATCACCTTTCATTAGCATCCTTGTGTATCAAGTTTGGATATAATTTTTTAGCATGCTTCCAATTTTATTCTCCAATTTTTTGTGTATTGATCGGAAGTTATTGGCAAACCATTATTCTCCCTTTTTCTTATTGGTTTTAGCGATATGTACTACTAGTATTAATTTATATGTGCTTTCTAAATTTGTAATGATTATTATAATAATTTATGGTAAG
Source organism: Pulicaria dysenterica (assembly GCA_947179395.2). Classification (NCBI taxonomy): domain Eukaryota; kingdom Viridiplantae; phylum Streptophyta; class Magnoliopsida; order Asterales; family Asteraceae; genus Pulicaria; species Pulicaria dysenterica. The sequence continues at coordinate 107,485,158 of OX359288.1, read as the reverse complement.
AGATATCAATTTCTTGATTGCATGTAGACAGCTGGAGAAGATGAGATTCAAATCTTCAATGGTGAAACTGAGAAATCGATAGGATGGATTGAGGAGTTTAGGTGTGAGTTTTTCTAAAGTTGGTAAGACTCGAACCTATGATGTTTAGGATGGTTGGCAAACATGACAACCACTTGACCTACAACAACATTTGATAAATGTTCTTGATATCTTCTATATATTATTAGCCGATATATTTTGGCTAAATCTATGAACAATAAAATGGCGCAGCATACGCCATTCACAGTTGTATATAATAGAAATATATGTATATGGAAAAGTTTATTTGAAAACCGTTCTTATTACGAGTACCGCATGTATCATTTGTAACCGTCATTAGTTAATGCTCATTGATAAGCGTATTTTGGTCTTTTATATATTTTCCCAACCATGAATTGCGTCAGGGTGGACCGTCATTAAATAGCGGTGTTTGATTTTTACAAAATACCCCTCACTTATGCGCGATTAATGAGCCGTCACTTTGTCATTGATTTATTTTAATCAATGGGCAAGATTGGTTCTTACAATAAAAACAACTCGTATGCTGTGCTACACACAACCCACGTCGACGCTTTATGAGAAACTTCTAGACGTGAACTGATTTTGTGAAACAATACAATATCTATGACGCTTTTAGTATAATATCCATATAATATTAACAACATAGAATTTGTAGGTTTATTAATAGTTTTATAAAAAAACCAAAAATGTCAATAGCCAATTAATTTGCAAGTTAATCCATTAAATTTTTTGTATATATAATCAATATAATGTACTTTCAATATAACATTGTCATCTACATCCACGTCATTTCGGTTGTTAATGTATGATTGTATGATCTGTGTGTGTAGAAATATTTATAGAAAAGCGATAAGTGTTAATACATTTACGTCAAGAGTTTAGCGAATAAAAATATATTAAACTTTATACGTTTTTATATATATTCAACTATTAAAATTACCTTTTTACATATTGAACCCTTAAAACATATCATCTGATGCATCAAGTTTGATGATTGGATACATAAAATAGTAAAATATGCAAAATTGGATACATAAATGATGAGGGTTCAATATAATAAAAGGTAAGTTTCGAGAAATTAATATAATAATAGATAACTTAAAAAGTTGAATACATATAATAGCAAAAAGCAATAGTTGAATACATTTGAAGAACTAAAACCGTGGTAAATGATTAATAATGTTATGTTTTGCTATATTATTCATCGAGCTTTACAAATTTCTATTGTGAGATTAATAACGTAATTAAACGTATTTTTAAACGTTCAATTTGAACTTCTATAAAAAACTAAGTGACTTTAATCCATTATATTATTTTTTTAATTTTATATTTTTTATATTTTTTATTTTTAAAAGCTAATAATATCATAAAAGAGCCACAAGTAAAGGCAATGCTTTAAGTGTCGATAGAAGATTAAAGAGGCAGACTTAGTTTTTTGGTACATTAGTGTACATGATCAAAAAAAGATGGATACCAATTTCTTCATAAGATGCATAGTATTTTCTATTTGTTACTTTAAAAGATTTGTCACCATTTGTAAATGTACAATAAGGAATTATGTATTTATCTATTAGGAGGATGTTTCGGATTTATACTCGTTATAGTAAGTATTTGTTTACTAGTTAGATTGGTATCGTGAAGCAATTCACAAAAATGATTTATCTTTATGGAAAGGAAGTGTTAGATAAATCAATAAGAATCAAACTTAATTTTGGATAAAAAAATAAACAGAAAGTCACATAAAGTAGATAATAATATTAATAGTTAAATTAGTTCAAACAAAGAATCCAGAGTACTAGTTGCGAAATATTCTTTAAATCATTTAAGGTTAGTGTAATAATCTACTTTCATCTAGACTTTACAGTATACATTCTAAAACACAATCATTTGAAAATTTTAAATCATTCACGTTATTTGAATAATTCTAGCTAAACCTTTTTATTTTATCAAACGATCTCTTACATATTATTTATCTGCTAGTCTAGATTTCAATCACGTATTATTACATCGATTTAGATTAAACAAGGGAGATGTTACTTTTACTAGTAAATTTTATATCTATTAGAGTATAAAGGAGTGGTCATATAGAACCACGTCCACCATATCGTCATATCAACATTTTTCTTTTTATCACTTAATCAACCGTTTGGTCTGTAGTGGTCACTTTTCATCATACCAAACTGAGTCCCACATATTACTCAAGTAAACAATCAAATTCAATAAAAAAATTTAAAAGCTACGTGTTCCACCCCACACCCATCCACACGTGTTGAATACTACACCTCCCCTCCCACCACATCGAGTTATTTTTTGGAAGGAAATAGAGGAAAATGGAAAGAAACTATTAGTGTTATGTGCTCTCGAGTTTTTTTAAAGTGACAAAGGGAAGGAAAGAGGAAATAAGGGGGAAAGAGAAGTTATTTGGTTAAAAAACCATTCTCCTTAAACATGGGATGATTTGGAAGTAAGGGTTTCCTGTTCCCTTCCTTTCAACTCAAGAACATAACTATATCATTTATTTTCTTTTCCTTCACTTTCTTCCACTCCCCTTTCTTTAATTTGAAAACTTGTGAACGGAATGTAAGAAAATAGTAATACACCCACACCCAAGTAGTCACCCCACCGCACCCATTTACCACCCTCAACTCCTTAGGTCGAAGGTAGCGTGTTCGGTTTCCTCTAGGGTTGGGCTACCACCTCAGCGGCTTCATGGCCAAACACTGCTACCCTCCTTCGGGTGTTCATCATTTCGGGCCACTTCCACCAATCAACCCGAGTTGCTTTCCTTTTTTTTATTTATTTTTTTGTTTTGATTTGTTTTGTGAGTGGGTAAGGAGAGAGAAATATTTTAGATTGATTTGAATTGAAGATTGAGTGCTAATTGAGTTTTTAGTTAAGTTTAAGTTGAAAAGAAGAACTGATGTGACAACTGATATGGTTTTGAACTGATTTGGATTAGGATTTGAGAGGTGACGTTACTCATGACTAGAGGTGCAAAAAAAAACCGAATATCCGATTTTTTACAAAAACTATCCGAACCGGATATTTATGAAACCAGATATTTTTTGAACCAGATCGGATAAATCCGAAACCGGTTATTGGGCCGGATTGAAAAATATAAGGTAAACCGGATATTGGACCGGATTAAAAACTGGTTTCAAAACAACCGGTTAAAAAACCGGCCATGATCCGAGAAAAAAAACCGATATTCAAGATTTGAAAAACCCTTCACCAGTCATCACCACAATTCAGTATTCACTAATCACTATGTCAATTCCCTTTCTCCAATAACTTTAGTGTCGTCCTTTCCCGTTCCCCCACAAAACTTTTTGTCCTTTTCATATAAACTTTAATTACCCTACCTCTATGGCTCTATCTCTCTCAGCTCTATTTTCTCTCCTCCACCATCTCCATAGCCTCTCTCTCTTCTCCAATCTCTTAAAAGCCAACAGAAGTTCAAACCTCATCTTCGTTTTAGTCTCTCTCTCTCCTCCCAAACAACTAGTAGAAACCGTCGTTACTCCTCTCACCACCGCCGTCTAAGCACCCCGGTTGTTAGAGCAAAAGAGCCATCACCCTGTCGTTTTTTTTACTCTCTCTCTCTCTCTGTCCTGTCTTCGTCGCACCACCGTCTTCGGTGAGTCTTTGTCGCACCACTGTTGACCTGTTGTCAATGTACCGCCACCGTCACTCCACCTCCACCGCCATCATTTTCATATCTGTTGCTGGACTAACGAAAAATACAATTTGGATACTATAACATAAATATATGGCTGGACTGAATGAGCTTGGAGAAAGACAAGGGAGAGAGAGAAGGTGAATGTTGAAAGAAATAAAAAGGGTGTATTATACTATTATGTGTCAGCTTTCTTTTCATCTTAAAAAGACAATATAAAGTGTATATATATATAATATATATATATATATATGTATATATATATCCTATTATCCTAGTAAACCCGGTTTTTCTTGAACCGGTTTATAAAAACCGAAAATTTTAAACCGAAACCGGTTCGACCGGATACAACTAGGGGTGTTCACGGGGCGGGGCGGGTAGTGGCTTTTTTGCAACCCGCAACTGCGGGGCGGGTATCTAATATCAAAAACCGAAACCGAACCGCAAGCAGCGGGTACCCGTTGTGCGGGTACCCGAAGGGAGGCGGGTATCCACGGTTCGGGTCACGGGTACCCTAAAATTGAATTTTTATATATTTGTTTTTTTTAACAAGTTTAAATTCATAAAAAAACAATAAACAACGGAAGAAACAAGTCAACAATAATGAATAAATCACTAGTAGAAATCAAACAGATCTTCTATGAGAACCTTGTAAAAACAAAAAAAACCGATATGATCAAAGTTGGCACTTCTGATCGATTTAAGTATCTCCATTTTGAACTCTCGATCGTTGTAGGCTTGCAAATTCTCGATATCAAAACTAAAAATATGAAGTGGGGGAGACGGTATGGGCTACTAGAGGTAAGTTAGGTAGTTTTGAGCAATTTAAGTTTTTTATAATGGTTTTGTTATTTCATATTAAACAATATATATATATATATATATATATATCTTAAAGCATACGGGGCGGGGCGGGTACCCGCGGATATCAAAATTTAAAAACCGTACCCGCCCCGCATTTAGCGGGTACCCTAGTTTTCGGGTTTTTTCGGGTCACGGGTTTTACGGGTATCGGTTTTTTCGGTTTCGGTTCACGCGGGGCAGGTCGGTTTCTCGGTTACTCGGTTTTTTTGAACACCCATACAACCTTCTCTCTTCCAAACCGGATATAATCCGAACCGGATATTAGACAAACCGGTTTTGTTTTTTCAAGGAAAAAGTTATAAAACCAGTGATGTTCACCTCGTCATGACCTTATGCTTAAATCTTAGCTATCCGCTTGTACATAAAAGAGAGGCCCATATGCTCATTAATTGGGCCTTGCAACTAGGGTTTTCTAGCCCTCGTAGCATTCCGCACTCTCGTTCGTTCTTTATAAGCCGCTCTTCATTTCCATCACTGAAGAAAGCTCATATCGCCAAAAGCAGAAGCTAGGGTTCACGGCTATCAGGTATGTATGGCTAATCTCCTGTTACGTGCTTAAATTACAAAGTTTAAAACCAAATGACGATTTTGGATTAAATTCTCACGACGGTCGTCTGAAGATCATACCTTTTCGTAGGGTATGACCGATTGATGCATTGATCCAACTGTTCTGATGGTTTGCCGTTTTACCTAAACCTTTTTTTTAATGTCACGTACTTGTTGCGTGAGATTGAAAGTTTGGCGAGCATAATGATGATTGTTTTATATACTCCGATTTAATTCATGAATGGAATATCAAACCTCCTACTCATTCTGAATGTTCGCTTTTATATTATATCTTATGCTTTGATGGATATTGATCTGTGCTGATACCTCCATATTTTAATGTTTACTTTGCTGTGTTAACCACTGTCAGTAACATTATAGCTATGAAGATTGGTCGCCTCTGCATCTTTAAGTTTAGTATTTATAATTACTGTTTTGTTGATGATAAGATATATAAAATTGCATCGAATTTTAGAACGAATTCCTTTGAGGATTCAGCATATTTTATATAATAACCGTTTCATTTTCTGGTAAACTATAAGCAGAACAACTTTAACATAAGTATCTTAATATAAAATATAACTAATTTATACTGTATGTATGAGTTGATTAGTTTAGATGAAAAATGTGAAGAAAAACTGTAATTTGTTGTATGATATATGGAAGTTGTGAATTTTAATGGAATGAAAGATGTACAAATTTATTTTTTATTTTTATTTTCTGATGTTATATTAGTTATAGTTTTTTTATTACTAATGATTTTGCTATTTATTTATGTTATTGGCTTAAGTAAAGATTATGTAGCCTTATGTTGGAGAATGATTTCTAATTGCGAATTTTATGAACACGGGTATGAAATTTGGCTCATTGGCATAAGTCGTTAACTTTAAATGCCTTTTGCGATGAATGCATCACCCTAGATTAATTTTGCTTTGATGACGCATTCTACTAGTTTTTTGTTTATAAGCTATGTGAAAATCATCTATGGATACATCTTTTCTTAATGGTAATGCAAACCTGTTCCTAGGGCTATGGTTAGGGAACTGTTTCTTATAATATTGGGTCTAGGTGGTTAAATAATAAATTTACACGGTTTATGTTTACTAACTAAACAATAACTATCTAGCTATGGTTTTGGTGCTAGCTGGTTCATTTCTAGTTTGTTAGTGAGATGGTTTAATGTCGTACCCTTTTAAATACTTTTATATACAACTGTAATTAACAACTACTTAAAGGTGGTGTTTTAACCAATGATTACCTAAACTTGGTTATTGTTCAATTGAAATTTGTCAGCAGCAGAAAAAGTTGGGTTTTGACCACCAACTACCTAAAGGTGATTAAGAAAACTTGGTTTTTCATATTTTTCTATTAGATTTTTCTATCTTTTGAAACTGCTTTTATTGTTTTAAATTTGGTAGATCCATATATAATTTGCCCTATGATGGAAAATCATAAAATTTGAAGAGGTTTTTTGGTGTTGCTTTCTGTCAGTTGTCGTTTCTTTGCCATGAACCACAATTTTTCTTCACAAGCACCCACAACACAACATCCTTTTTCATGGTGAGGTTCAATGGCTTTTGATGGATTGCTGCTATCAAATGTAAATCCTTGTATGATTCAATAAGCTATGAGATCTGAGGGCTAGTTATGGTTTTACCTGATGTTATTTATATAATATAATTTTATGCTTTTTTTAATTCACTGTGTGGGTTTTATTGGCTTGGTTTGTATCTGGCTCTTAGGTTTGTATGCCGCGTGGCGAGCATTTTTAATTGAATCCCTGATTCATTTCAGTTATATATTTTTTTCTTTTTTTCAGAAACAGACTTTGTTTGCAACTTTTTAGGAATCATTTAATTTAAGGCACATTCGAAGGCTTGGCAAACTCAATATGATCAAAGCTTGCTGAGCTCAAAAATCGTGCAAGATTTTATGTTGTCATGTTTGATAAAGTTCACTAGCTTTGTTTGCTTTGTGATTTTCTAATTTGACGAAAATATATCATCACTTTATCTTTTAGTACAAACCCTTACGGTTGTGTGAAAATTTATGTTGTCATGTTTGATAAAGTTATTTTTTTGGCTCATACATTTGGTGAATGAGGTTTGCATAACTCCTAAATGCTCCTCTCTTTTCATATATAAGACATTTGCTTTTGGGGTTGTTCAAATTTCAAAGCTAGATATTTTAAGTCTTAAATAGTAGGTTTTTATATCTGGCTCCTCTATCTAGTAATCTAGATATACGGATATTGAACATTGTATTATCCTTATGCTATTAAATATTTTTACATGCATTGGTTCTTTTCATGACCAAGTTGTTAAGTTTCCATATCGCCTGGTGCTGTTTATAGTATTATTTTCATGAATTATTTTTATTCACATAATTTTTAAGAAACGGAAGTCAATTGGTTGAATAAAAGAACTATAATGACGAGAGATATCTTTGTTGTGGAGGTAGCTGCTCTAACTGTTCCTTAAAATGTGGAGTAGTTGCAATTTCTTATTTTAGTTTGTTATCACAGAGAGTGTTTTTTAACCACCGCCTACTGATTACGAAAGCTTAGTTTATTTGTTTTTTGCTTTTTGCTTTTTTATCTTGGTTTTGGATCTTGTCAAACTATGTATTTTTGTTGTGGTGAATCTGGTACATTTATATGGAAAATCATAATGATTGATTGATTGAGAAGGTTTTTTGGTCTTGCTTTCTGTCACTTGTAGCCTCCAATGATGGAAGTAGATGGCAGATTACTGAATGTTGGGTTCCTCCTAATTGCCACTCTGTTCGCTGCCAAAATCATATCCGTATTCTTAATTCCGAGATCCCGTAAACGCTTGCCTCCGGTTGTCAAAGCATGGCCGTTAGTTGGTGGACTGTTGCGCTTTCTGAAAGGACCAGTGGTAATGCTGAAACAAGAGTATCCTAAGCTAGGGAGTGTGTTCACGTTGAATCTGTTGAACAAGAACATCACTTTCTTGATTGGACCCGAAGTTTCTGCCCATTTCTTTAAGGCTTCCGAGTCAGATCTTAGCCAACAAGAGGTTTACCAGTTCAATGTGCCAACTTTTGGGCCTGGTGTGGTTTTTGATGTGGATTATTCAGTGAGGCAGGAGCAATTTAGGTTTTTCACGGAGTCCCTTAGAGTCACTAAACTTAAAGGCTATGTGGACCAGATGGTTTCCGAAGCTCAGGTACTAATGCCATACTCTTTGTTTTCCAGCATCCAATTTTGTATTGCAGTTAAATTGGTTTTTATTTATGTTCTTCCTTGTGGTTATCTGGATTTTACTTTTACCTTTTTGCATGCAACTCAACTGAGAAATCTGTGATTGACCTGTAGATAGAATATTAAAATCTGTTTGTGTTTTTATTGTATTAAAGCTTTTGCGAAATATTTTAGTTTTTTAATTAGAATTTCATAAGTTTTCGCATGTTTTAATTGTACACTTAACATTATGAGCAACATTGACGCTACTCTTGTTGATGAAAGAGTGGCATTTGCAGGAATATTTCTCCAAATGGGGGGATAGTGGCGAGGTGGACCTAAAATACGAATTAGAACACCTAATCATCTTGACAGCGAGTAGATGTTTATTGGGTGAAGAAGTTCGTAACAAACTCTTTGATGATGTGTCAGCTCTTTTCCATGACCTTGATAACGGAATGCTCCCTATCAGTGTGATATTTCCTTATCTGCCCATCCCCGCCCACCGCCGCCGTGATCAGGCCCGAAAGAAGCTTTCAGAAATCTTTGCAACCATCATAGCCGCCCGTAAACAAACTGGCAAGTCAGAGAATGACATGTTGCAATGCTTTATTGATTCAAAGTACAAAAACGGCCGGCCAACAACAGAATCTGAAGTCACTGGACTCCTGATTGCTGCACTGTTTGCAGGACAGCATACAAGTTCTATCACCTCAACATGGACAGGAGCATACCTTTTAGCCAATAACAAGTACATGTCTGCCGTTGTAGATGAGCAAAAGAAGCTGATGAAGAAACATGGTGACAAAGTTGATCATGATATCTTGTCAGAGATGGATGTGTTGTACAGATGTATAAAAGAAGCTTTGAGACTTCACCCGCCTCTAATTATGCTCTTGAGAAGCTCACACAGTGATTTCGCTGTCACAACCAGAGAAGGGAAAGAGTACGACATTCCAAAAGGACACATAGTTGCTACATCGCCTGCTTTTGCAAATCGACTCCCTCATATTTTTAAAGATCCTGACACGTATGACCCGGATAGATTTGATGTTGGTAGAGAGGAAGACAAGGCAGCAGGAGCATTTTCTTATATTTCTTTTGGTGGTGGAAGACATGGGTGTCTTGGGGAACCCTTTGCTTATTTGCAGATAAAAGCAATATGGAGCCATTTGTTGAGAAACTTTGAGATGGAATTGATCTCGCCTTTTCCAGAAATTGACTGGAATGCAATGGTGGTTGGTGTTAAAGGCAAGGTTATGGTTCGTTACAAGCGAAAAGTCCTTCCTGTTGACTAACTTCCTCAAAATGCAGCTGCAGTTAATTTTGTCAGTTTCAAATTATGTTGTGCAGATGACATCCACATTCAGATCTTTTTCTGTGCATCTTTTGGTATAATGCTCCACTAGATGTTTTGATAGCTTCTGAAATTTGTCAACTAAATTCCATGTTTTTATCTCATCGTTCTCTTATCTCCCTTGGCCCTCGCATAATCAACAAATTGCTTTCCATCATCATCTGTGACATCATAACATTCCATTCAATTGCTTGTCAAGAGGCCATGTCAATATCCCCATTAGATTTTACTGCAATGTTCCATCATTCACATCTTTGCAACTGTCGACCTTCTATACAAACTCATGGATATATCTTTGTATGTGGCAAGATCTGCATAAAAATTTTGTTTTGTTTCGAACTTGATTTCTGTTTCATTTATCTGTCTTGTATTTCAGTGCCATTGTTGTAGTAGCTAAAAGTATAATAACTCAATGTTTTTACGCAGTACCTTGGGTCTAGTTCCTAGATGTGGGTGTGAGTGTTTTCATGTTTTTACTTGTGTATTGCGATGCATCAATTTGGGTTTTGTTTCAGGTGTCTACGGTTTAGAACAATTCATCTCTCACACATCTGGAACCGACCTTTCTATGACTACGCTTGTAACTTTTGGTTTTAAAATACTAACTTATGTAATTAAAAGTAAAGATAAAGAACTAAAATGTGTTATTGGAACTATTGTAAAGATATCAACAAGCTTCACCAGCTGCAATTCTGTAATATCCCCAATAAATATTATATACAGTTGATAATAAAAAACATAATAATAATAATAATTTGAGATGTTAAGTGGGCCAACGTGGACTAAATTAGACCATTTAATTAAAGCACATCACCTAATCCATTTTGCCAAACTTTATATAAACTCTACGTTCAAAACTTGAATATGAAGAAGATAACGAAATTCAAGTTCAATCGGTTATCATCTCACCGAGAATCTCTCCCAAGTTCCGTCAATAAATAGCTTCTAGCCATGCACACAAACGATAAACTTAATAGGGTTGAGAGAGATCGGCAAATTACGGCAACAAGGAACGAGCAAAGGGGAGGCCGAGAATAGTCCGGCTTCATCACTTCAACATCGATTAACTGTAAGGTTAGCCGCCCTTTATAGTTTTCTGTTTCCGTTTTACCGGTGATCACACGTATGTGAACAACACACAAACTAATATCGTATCAAATGCTATGTTCCTTCTGTTCGGTTTTCTTCATAATACGAACCCCACGGGTCCTTAAATATGTAAGTTTTCGTACAAATCGGTAGGCTAGCGGGACTGGGTGAAAACGTAGGCCGCTGTTGGTAATCACCTACGTCTTTTGGTCACCACAACTATGTATACATGCGTCGACACTAATGCATGAACTTTAATTAGCAATGTAAGTTTATCAAGAATGGATTTACAAAGGATAATGCAAATCTTTGAAATTGACGCGGGTGTATGTTTTAAAAGATAAAGCATTTAAATAAACAGTGAGCACTATCAGAATAGTTATTGCTTAATTATATGTAGTTATTTGAAATATAAAATTGATTAAGCACAAAATCAAGGTAACACTATTCTGGAAACTTGCACATATACGAAAGAAGCAACAATTAATTAAATCAATGCAAAATTAAAGTTGATTAGGAAAGCTAATTGTTGGTTTAGTTAACAACAGTTTGTATATTCGAGAGATTGTGCACAAGGGAAGTAGGTTCGGGTAGCATCTAGAGTACTTTCGACCAATCCAGGTACGGATTCCTACTTTCTCCTATGGTTATTATAGTCGTAGGTACGTATTCTTAGTTTTTCTATATGGATTATCTATCGTTATAGTGTCTTATAATTCTTAATAAAAGGTTCCTTTTTGATCCTATTTAGTCTTCGTCTCTTGGTTCTATCGTCACGTGGTTATTAAGGATTTCGTTGCGTATATCTACCCTTTTAATTAAGATTCTTGTTTTCTTTAGTAAACCTTGTCTTAAAAACATTTTCTTTCTCAAACTATCTTGTTTTAAAACATTTTGTATAAGCTAGTCTCAAAACCTTGTCTTTTTACAGTGAAACTAAAGTTAGTACTTTTCATGTCTTATATTGTTTAGCTAGATTGGTTTGGTTATCGTTCGTTCATTGACTTATTGTTTATTGTTATATACCTCTTCAGAGTTCCTTATTGAGAATATGTCATTGTTAGTATCGTAATGTTACTGCTTCAATGTTATTGTCTTATTGTTTTACTCTGGGTATGCAAGCTATTACCTACCTATGGAGGTACCATAGGGGCGTCATTGTGGCACCGATGGCGTCACACTTCCGTAACGGTGTGATTTGTTACGGCGTCTCCTCATTGTGGTGTGATAAGGGTTTTAGGAGGCGTATTGGTTAACCATAGTTATTGTATTGTTATTGTTTGTGGATGGAGGCGTAGTGCCCAACACCTCATTCACCATTGTTTGGTACTTTGGATCTGCAGGTCCATGTACCCACTGATATTGGCTGGTGCTTGTTACAAGTATCGGTATTATTGAGCTCGGATTGTTCGTACCCCATTGATTCGTTGGTTATTGTTATGCTTTCATAGTGGTTTTATTGTATTAAGTTCGTTTGTCTTCGTATTGGTTCGTTAGTTTCTGCGGGTCTTAGTTTCGGTATGTCTGGTTCGTATTGTATTATTGTATATCATTGTTTCTTTTGTATCCGCGCACTGGGCATTTGGCTCAGCCGCATTATCTTTCAATGTGGCAGGTTTACAAGGGATTTGAAGGGTATAGAGATCGAGAGTAGAGCACGAGTTGGTTAAGGTATTAATTCTTAGATTTTTTGCTCTGTTTTGTATCGTATGAGTAGCCTCCGGAAACGGGGTGTTACAAATTCTGTCATGAAGAGTACACGATATTCATGTGTTCTTCGGAAAGAATTTTATTTTATGAGAGTTAAAGTAAGGAAGCAGAGAAGGTGTAAGGATTATATTAACACTTATGAGAGTTGAAGTAATGGCATGTTAACTTTCACTCTAGGGAGAATTTTATCTAGTTCGGTATTGTGTAGACTCAAACCTTGTTTTAGTTGACTAAAGGTAAGACACTACAGTTATAACAAAAATAACAACAAACTTTTACCCCAAAATATTTCACCCATTGCTTGAAACTTTCAACCAGCATGAATTAAATAGAATTACTAATTAAAAATGATATATCATTTCACTTCATCTTTCTAACTATGAAATAACCACGTTAGGATTCTATTAATTTCCTCTCATTTCTTCTACTGCATTGATCTGACACTTTGTTTTCATCTTGTTAAAATAATAAGTGAAGTTTTGTTAGATATAGCAATGGTTTCTTTTAAAACATTCCAAACTCTACATATCAACGTGTAAAAAGAAATATTTCTTCGCAACAATAGGCAGCAAAATCACAAAAAATGAATGCTTTTTTCTTACTTCCCATATGCTCTCATTGATATCATGGAGATGTTTCACAAGAATTATTAAGTTTATGAATCATTAGATACATATTTATCTTATGATATGTATATAAGACATTAGAACGTGTGTGCTGCTTGCGCGTAACAAATGATGATCAAAAAATGTAATCGTCTAGCAAGTGATGATGTTACTTCAATCTAATTTCCACGCCTGAAATGAGAAACGACGTGTCAAAGTTAATATATTTCATAATGAACAAGTTTGTTTTTTATGATTTTAAAATTAAATCAATGTTGTAGTTATGAATATAAGTTGTGTTTCTAACCTGGATTTTGCCATCAGAAGAACCAGCGAATAACATGTCTCCTTCAGCATCTGATGTTAAAGATGTGATTTTGGCAAGCCCTGAACTACTACTACTACTAGTCATCTTCATGGAAACAACTCTTGTTAATCTTTCCTTTAACCACACCTCAATTGTCCCATTTTTTGTTGCCCCAAATATGAAATCATTGTTCACAGTCAAGAACTGGATATCAAATGAACTCGATAATGATCCAACTAACGCCCTGCTCGTCACAGAGAATACCTACCACATTCAAAGTACATATTTTACAAGAATTATATCAGCTTTCACAATTCTTGATGTAAGTTGAAAACTGTATATTTTGTAAATCCATTAAATAAAGGTAACTATTATTTTAGTTAAGTTTTTAACACCTTTCCTGATGTTCCATCTACTGATGTCCCACCGGCATAGAGAAGATCATCATGAATAGATATAGAATTTATCGACTGTTTCCCCAACAACTTTCGAGCCCCTGAGTAAAATAATGTTGATGTGCTTTTTTGCAAATCGGCTTCCTGAAATGTATCATAGTGTTAAACTCATGAACTGTTTTCTAAAAATAATATTAGAATCATTAGTTGTGTGATTTGAAATAACATGTACCAGTATACTGAAAGCACTGCATCCACAATACAGTTTATCTCCAATTATATCAAGGCACTTAACAGATTGTTTGAAATTAATTTGCTTCATGACACCTGACCAACCAAAAATCTGCAGAAGATAATAAATTCTGTCAGCAATTTCGTATTTTTTATTTAATAGCTTTTAGCTGCATAAAATTACACTTTGTATATGTAAACAAGAGGTAGTTTTATCAACATATATTTTAGCTTAAAGATCTAACCTTAACTCCAGCACCTTGAGAGAAAAAATATGCAAAATTGGCATCTGCTGTTAACCCATGAACTGATTCTTTAACATCATGAACCTGAATACAATGAATTCCTTCTGGTTTGATTACCCAAACCTGTTGGAATTAAATTTATATTAATATTTATTGACATGTGCTAGTAAATACTCATAATTAATATTCATTATGTATACCCGTATAGTTTTATCCAAGGAACCACTGTAAAGCTTATCATGTGAAGGTGTAACATAGAGGCATGAAACAGCCTTTGAATGCTCACGGACTTCTTGAATTAACCTCATAATCCTCTTACCAGCATCCCACACCTACATATACAATTAAACCTTAATAATGGAATTTGTATATGTTTATAAATATTATATAAGACTAGATAAAGTAAATTTTGTTAAGGTCCATATATACCTTAATGGTTCCATCCGAATGGCTGCTTATCACACGGCCTTTAACACAAATCAAAGATAAAACTTCCCCATTCACTGATGAATCCAACTCAAATGCTTCTGAAGCTGACCACATATCTGCCTGAATATTAATAATAACAAATGATCAACGAAATCATGTGCATAAAATATGCATATTGGAGATCCAAACTCACTGCATTGACGGATGGCAGATTCATTATTGCTTTCATTATATCGCTGACAACCACAGAGCTCCGCTTCAGTTTTCTTAACGTTTTGTACATGACTTTAGCATAACCACCAATTTCACCAAGTGCACCTTAACAACAATACGGGAGAATTAGATAAACTAGTTTCAAGCACTAAAAATAATTACCTTTTGTAATCTAAAAAAAATATGGAATTTACCTGGATCACTAATGAAGCTTCTCAAAGCGACGGTTGCTAAAATCTTTTCTTCAAGATTCTTAGACAATTGTAGTATGTGTATATACTGATGTAGCAAAGACTTACGAGCAACGTCTCTTATGCCAGTATCAGGCAAGGTGTAAAGCATGTAAACGAGCCATGTGGCTATAATAAGGCACTTCTTTGCCATATCTATTGATTTGCTTTTAAAACACTCTTCTAAAGCATTAAAGATAAGGCCTTTTTCATGGTTGCATAGTACAAATGCTACCCTTTTCTCCCAAGAATCTGCAGCTTTCACCTCCTCAGGATCCTAAAAACAAGGAAAACGGTGTATGAAACTCAACAGAAAACAAACATGGCAATGTGTATATGAACAAGAGTACAAACCGTTGTAAGTTTTTCATTTTCTACAAAAGCTTCATAAGGTTCGCTAAACCCCGCCAGATTAAGTAACCAAGCTTCGGTATAAGACTTCCCTGAAAGAGATGATAATGCATCAAGAGCCAGAAGTTGTAAATTTGGAAAATCCTTCTTGTGGAGCGCTTCTATTAGTAAATCGATCGCTTCCTCTCTGTAAATGCTCATTTTTCTAGGCTCGACCTTAGATCAAAGAAAAGACAAAATAAAATTAATAATTATGATGATGTATTTGAGGTTAAATATTAAATATTAAAATTTTAATTTTGGCTACCAGGATATCAAGCTGGAGAAGAAGTGAAGCAACAACAGGTTGTTGCTCCATTGGGGCATTTTGTAGATATACAAGAAGCGTGTGCATCGTGCTAAATGCTCCTTCATCCTTTATTATTTGCAAAATCTGATTGCATAATGTTCTCCTGCGGATTAGTTAAGAAACAAATATTTGAATGGATGATAATAATAATAATATATGCACGAAAGTAATTTTATCAGGACATTGTGTATGTGTGTGTAACTGTGTATACCTGTTTAGCTGAACCATTTCAGAGAGAAAATCAATGCACATGCCTCTCAAATTCTCATTTCCAGCATGAAATAATTCAAGAACAAGACACAAATCGATACTGGTTGCTATCAAGTTCCTGCAATGTTTATCTGCATGGATGCAATACAGTAAGATAGACAGAACAGACTGCCTTGTGTCTACTTTCTCTAAACACGTGACCAGATTTGGTATTGCATCTGCTGATATAATGCTTAATGCAGTTAAAGATCCGCTATTCTGGTCTCCTTCGATTAACACTTGTTCTATCAATTCTATAGCAGCATCTTTGGGATTCATCACCATCTTGTGATCCTTTGAATCTTCGTAATTACTCGATATAATTTGAATAAAAAACGGTATTAAATCGTGTGAATCTATCTGTGAGAAGTTTGGTTTCAGTAGGTATATAAGAACCGTAGCCTCAGAAAGACCATTTTTCAGTAAAGCAGCCAGGCATTCAAAGTCAGAATCTACACTGGTTAAAACCTGTTTTAGATTATCATCAGCTATCAGTAACTCAGAAAGAATATAAACCGTTGTCGCAAGTGCTTCCCTGCTTAAAGAAGAAGATAACACATCCATGAATCCATTTATGGCTTCTAATGTTGATAAACACGCTTGGACCCCAGGATCAGCATTTGACTCTTTCCACATCTTGGCAATTGTCAATACAGCTTCTTCACATTCTTTTAGGTCTTCTGAAGTGCATAAACACGAAATATGAGGCTTTAAACCACTTATAATTGATTCAACCGCCGCTTGTGATATCACACTTGTTGGTGATGTTGCGACTGTTGCTTGCATGAACCTTCGTGGTTTATGCTCACTCAGATTTGATGTTCTTGGTGTTCCATAAGAACTTGTTGGTGTTCCGGGATACGATAATTCACGAGCAACTTCGGGATGCTGTTCTTTCCAAGAATTAATGAGTCTCTTTAACACATAATTTGTTTTTGGAAGACTGTTGGAAGAAAGAGGCTGCCTTGTGATGGGACACGACGTGTTTCCTCTATTCATCCATTCTTCAATGGCTTTTCTTTCATAAGTCTGACCAGTTTCAAGGGTTACTGGATCACAAAAGATTTGGGTAGTGATTGGGCAGATAAAATCTTTCGGTGGCCTTGATTGTAACTGTTTGGGAGAACCAAAGTTTGGGCTCCCGCTCTCGCTTTCTCTAGAATTTCGTTCATCACCGCGAGCAAATTTTTTCCTTACACTTTTTGGCTGCTCCTAGCCATAATGTATACAGTTTTCAAGTAATGTGCTATTAGTCCAAAAGATTTTATAAAAAACTCATTCAAAGAAGAAATAAACGGTTTCTGTAAATTAACCACGATAAAAAAAACGTACTTTTGACTCATTATCTGAGTCTGCTGGGCTATCGTTGAAATCATGATGACCCTGTGGTGAACCGGTAACTTTAAATTCTATATCTCGTGTGGACTGTAAGCGTAAGATAGATCTTGCATCTCTTTTGTCATTCGCTTCTTGTTTTCGAGATGCATAATTTGGCAAGTCTTCAGTCTCTTCGGGGAATTCTTCCTAAACAAAATCATTATAAAGTAACTTATATCTTTTTATCACTATAACTAATTCTAAGTATGGATGTGCAGGGGAAAACTATATCTTCTTACATTATTAACCCACTGAGCAGAATCCTCAAGGTATTTAAAAGAGGTGTGAGTTAATTCCAAGCTGTTTGGTTCAAGTTATAAAATTACATGCATGTTATTTACACAAATCAGTAGGTGATTAAGATACAGAAAATAATCTGCAGATATATAAGACATAAGATGCAAGCGTAACCTGGATGATTCTCTTGCAATCTCTTTAGCTTTTAGAACCGGAGAGAACCCTGCACTTTCAGGCAAGATGGGGCCAAATTTCACATAATCAGGAATTTTACGGCTAACCTCGTGTAAAGGAGTCATAGGTGGCTCTGCAATTGGAAACATTGGGATAGACTTTTTGCTCCTTGGAGAGCCATTGTTCATGCAATTTTTGAAATAATTAGCATAAAGCCTCGTGTTATCATCCAAAGTTTGCCCATAAAGCTTTTCCAAATCTTGCAATTTTTCTGCCTGATCTGGTCTCATAGAAAATACTAAAGACTCGTTGAAGTAAAGATCAAAATCAGCAGTGAAAGACAAATCAGTTGAGTCTGGTATCAGGTCCATCATAATCCTATGTCTTTCTTCTGAATACCAACCAACAATGGAAGTCATATGCGGGAGGAACAGTGTTTTCCAAAGTTCTGGAGCAAAATCGATTCGTGAAAAAAATGGATCAACAGAAAACATCTCAAGAACATGAAGAACAGAATTTGTAACATTGTTTCTTAATTTCCATAAAAAGGAAAGATTAAGGTGAGCCCATGCTGAGAGATAGAAATTAGGGACCCCTGCAGTTCTACCACTAGTATCCAACATAGCACACACTTGTAACATCTTTTCTGCATAATCAAGTCTTGCCATTTTAGTTTCAACATTAGAAGTATTAATGGCTTCCTCAAGGGCATCCATACCCCAATCCAAATTTGCTAAAACCGCTTGATCAGAGTACCTAACCTCTGTGTCTTTATTATTGCTTTCATCTTCGGCTGCTAATCTTTCACCACATCGTTCTTTCTGTACGGCCCTCTTCCTTTGATCAACTAATAAATCTTGCACAAAACTTCCAGCAATGGTGATCAAGGATCTAACTATATCATCTGGTTCCATATTCGAACTCGAGTTTCCAGCCATGATCATATATTGATCATATGAAAACACTCTGATGAAGTTGACTATCACAGATTCACAGCATCATATGCAGTTATTTCTATGCCTGTAAATATTGTATCAAATATGGGATCTAAGTGGCAACACTTGTGTACTTTGTACAATATCATGGCAATTTGGTGCAGCAAAATGATACAATCAATAGGTTACAACCTTGTATTATGTATTACATTAGTCACTATTAACATATTCAAAGAGGATAATCAGAAAGTAGACTTTATCAAAACATATATTATAACTATGGGAAAATATAATTATAATAAAAAATAATAATGTTATCTAAGAAATAAACACAAGTTTCAAAGTTATCAGAAAGTAAACTCTTTGTAGTCAGGCACTCAGGCAAGTTTACTTTAACATTACATGTATTTTTATCTCCTTTAGTAACATTTTTTTAATACCAATTAGCGACGAGTGTCTCTTCTTTCTGCCTTTTAATCTGGGAATTTTGTAGTATACGCAATAAACCCTAACTTTTGAAATCCAAACGCACATCACAAAAATTGCATACTTAAGCTTCATAATTTCATTTGTTGTTTGCATATATGCGTACTTATAGTGTGCGTGAGTGTGTGTGTGTGTGTGTGTGTGTGTGTGAAGAACAAAGAGAACACTCACAGTACAGAAAGCAACAATGTCGGGGGTAAGAATCCGATACTTGTGAAGTCGAAGACGAAGGGTTTCCTGTCGAATTGTGCAGCATTTAAGGGAATTTAGGAAAAATAAAATTTGATAGGCAAATGAAATTATGATTGTGATGAACTGGAAAACTGCAAAGTAAAGTAGAATCCGACAAATTTGAGAGGGAGAAGCCGGCATCCAGAGCTGCCGGCCAGATGTTCAATCATTGATTCATTCATTGTCAAACACATCCATTTTTCGTAGTCAAACCAACTGCTTTCTCAATGGAGGTTTTCTTTAATCAATTATAACGGTCGATGTCCAAAGAATTTTAAAAATAAATTATTCCCTTTGTCCAAAAAAAATAACAAGTAGCTTTTTAGGTTAAAAGTTTATATTCTTGAATGTGAAATTTGCCAACATCCTTTTTGTTTCATCGAAAAAACATAATATAATTAGAATCAAATTCCGTTGTATATTGCGTTTCTTAACATTATTTGGAAATGAATTAAATTGTTTGAAGTATTTATATTCATTTAGGTAGAGAATTGTCATTCGTAATTAACATGGGTAGAATTAAAATAATTTTCATTCATTCGCATTAAGATAAAACAAGTAGGACCTAAATTTTTTAGAAGGATATAAAACGGCTCATTTACTACGTCAAGCTTTAACGTAATTACATCTACATTCTTACAAAAATTGAAGTGTTTTTTTATTTAGAAAAAAGTGCATAGGATATTCAAAGAAGTTGTCACATCTACAATGAACTTTGAAAAGTGTATCAGAACTATTAGAATTGTTGTCTCGAACCATTACTACGATCTTGAACAAGAACTTCTAAAAAGCTGTTTTTAGAATTTCTAAAGGTCAAGTTCTTTTTTGAGTTTTAACAATTGAGAAGGATAAAAAAAATATGGTAAAATGAGAATAATGTGATACTAATTTAACATTAAAGATGGAATACATGTGTGTGAGATATCTCATTACAAACTCTAATTCAAGAAGTAACATGCTTGTGATTGCCCTATCATGCTACTTTGTGGCTACAGTATAATAACTAATAAGGATGGTTATCAAAATCGCGATCTTGATCGTAGGATCGTACGATCCTAGGATCCTACCAACCGAAAACGTGTCGTATCGTATTTAGGATCGTAAATAGGTAGGATCGTAGTCAGGATCGTAAGATCGTACATGAGATCGTAGGATCGTATAAGATCCTACGATCCCACGATCCCACCTTTTTTTTGTTTTTTTAAATTTCTTAATACTACTATTATCTTACATGTTTATATTTTACATTTTATATTATAACTTTTATTTTACTTTATTATTTTATTAATTTTTAAGTGGTCAACCTTGTGTTAAAAATAATTGTTTGAACTTTTGTACTTTACATACGTTACAGATTTATTTTTCTTTATTATAAGAAAGAGAAGTTCACGAAAAGAAGATATTTTATAAAATAAGGAATTAATGTTGTGCATAGTGTGCTCTAGATTTGTTGATTGTGTTTAAGAGTCACCTATTAAATTGTGTTATGATATGTAAATCAATAAATTGTGGTGAATTTTCATCTATTCTCTTAATATTTATAATTTGAACGGTTTAATATATGTTATTTCAAAATTTAATGATTAATTCTCTCGTAAAAATGTTATATAATTGGTTTTTGATTAAAATTATAGCATATAAAAAAACTAAAAAAAATCTAGTGACTTGTGGTAGGATCTTAAGATCCCAATCTCGATCTTACGATCCGATCTTGCAAAGATAAAAACGATCTTAGGTAAGATCCCGATCTTGATAACCTTGCTAGTAATAAGTATTACCTTTGTGGCTATATTGTCTTTTTTTTTAATCTGTTTTACTTCTCCTGAGTATTATCTGTGTTAATTGCTTGATTGCCTATTTGTGTGTTGTTTTATGATTGCTATTTTTTTATTGCCTATTAATTGATTATTAAATATGAACATTTTCATAATTTGTGTGAATTCTTTCCGTTTAATTTTGTTAGCATTAGTTTAGTTTCACAAAAGATCATCATCCAGTTTCTAGGTTTTACATTTTCTAATAACATTTATAACTTTATATTAATTTCTAGCATGTATATATTATACAATAAGTGGTTTTGATGCATCGGGAATGAAAGTGTAGCTATTGAAATGATGATTCCTCAAAGTTTTTTTGTGTGCCTAGCTATAAGTGGTTTTAATTTGGATATTTAACTTTTTTTTTTGAACAGTGAAAAGAACTCAAGGCCGGAGCTTCGGCATTGTCATTACCCCACCATGAGACCCCAATTTTATTCAAAATACTAGCAAGATGCTAGAAAGATGCGTACACGACTACTAACAAAAACAAGAGAGAGGATTTAAGGACCAATCACTCCATCTATTTACTAAGTTACAAATACCACCTCTATTTTTAATCCAAAAATACGAGAATGTTTGAATTTCACTAGGAATCAGATGCAGATACTGCTTGCCTGCCATGGGAAACAGCTTGCGATTTCTGAACTTCCAGACAACCCACAAAAAAGTGTATATCACCGCAGAGAAAGCTTTTAGTGATTTGCCCTTTAATCCAACACTTTTGCCCCAGTTGAGAAGATCCGCCAAGTTTGCTATATTATAATTATCCAAGCCCCACCAAACTTCGATTTGTCTCAGAATTGGTTTAACCACCGAGCACTCAATGAATAAGTGTTCTTCAGTTTCTTCAACCTCATTACAAAGATTGCAATAAGTCGATAAAAGAACTACCCCCCTCTTTTGTAAATTATATTTGGTTGCTAATCTGTTATGAGTGACACGTCACGCATGGATATTGATTCTAGATGGGATCCAATTGTTCCATAGAAAATCCCATCCACTACATTTTTTAAGACTTAATTCATCATATGCATTTCTAATGGAAGATACAGTGAACATACCTGATTTTTCCAGCGCCCAAATTACTTTTTCAGGTTGATTGTTTGTTGCCTGTTGAATCTGAAACAAGTTTCTCAAAGGTATCTTTTCGAACTCCTTGTGTATTTTGAGTATATTCCTCCATGTGCCTGATATTTTTCCTTTCGGAACCGCCTTATCTAGATCTCCGCTCAGCCCATGAATCGACTGAATTACAGATTTCCATAAGGTACTATTTTCAGATTTAAATCTCCACCACTATTTAGAGAGTAGTGCGAGATTGAAAACCTTTAAACTCCCAATTTCCAGTCCTCCGTTTTGTCTATTGTTTAGAACAAGGTTTTTTAGCCCCGTGTTGCGGGAGCAGGGCATGCTTAAGGGGTTAACATATATAATGACATAAATTAATGAAAAGTAGTTGTTATATATGTAACATAAATCGATAAGAGAATTTTGCGTTGCGGGAGCGGGGCAAGCATATGGGATTAACTAATATATATAAGGACATAAATCAACTAAAAGTAGTTGTTATATATGTAACATAATTGATAGGACATTATGTCTCAAGTGACAATTTATTATTAACCTTGAAAATTAAGATTATCATTTTCAAATTTCTAGAAAGCTACACACGTAAAAAAAGAATTTTACGTTTTGATTACAAAATATCCGAGTATTACATCCTTTGACTTCTTTGTTCGCATGATTTTGACTGTCAAATTAAAGCCAAAATTCTTACCTCCTATTTAGATAGTATCTTAGAAGTTTAAAAAAAACTTTATTCACTATAAATGAATAACCTTATATCTAAATGAATTAGCTTAAAAGTATAAAAAATAAAAAATAAACTATAAATAAATATCCCTATACCTAAATGAATATGAATTAACTAAAAAGCAAAAAAAAATGTAACCTAAAAGCCAAAAAAATAAATAAATTTGGAACTGTTCATAAGCTACAGGCAAACTACAGTAGGCTAACATTTTGATAAATGTTAATTTTTGAATTTGGCTCCATGATATCCATGCAATTTTATTAGATCCATCCTTTGAGCCCCAGAAAAATTGCGATCTCAAACTTTCTAATTTTTTTAAAACTTTTTCCGGAGCTTTGAAGATGGAGAAGAAGTAAATACCAAGACTTCCAAGCACTGACTTGATCAAAGTTGCACTTCCTCCAATTGATAGATTGTGTGCCTTCCATTTTGATAATTTATTTTCGAATTTATCAATGACAGGAGCCCATGTCTCGATTTTGTTTGTGGAAACCCCTATCGGCAGTGATATCGTCTAAAATATACATCTTATTTATATACGAAATCTCATACTTTGATTGCATTATTATATTTAATTTTGTTAATTGTGGCTTAATTTGGTGTATTATTTGTTTTAGGGCTCTTGAGAGAAGAAATAAAGGATTTGATGAGAAAAGATGAAGAAGAGAGAAAGAGAGAAAAATTGACAACTTTGACACATCTCCAATATTTTGGGCGTATCTCACTCGTACAAGCTCGAAACGAGGTGATTTAAAAAGCTACATAAACTAGACAGAAGGGGCCACACTAATATCATATTTGTTTAATTTGATTGGGTCTTGATTCTGGAACAAATGGCTCGAAGAAGCTGGACAGTAGAAATAAAATGGCAGCCATCGAGGAAACAAACATTCATCCACAATTTCTTGGCCATTATTTCTACTGTCCAGCTTCTTCGAGCCATTTGTTCCAGAATCAAGACCCAATCAAATTAAACAAATATGATATTAGTGTGGCCCCTTCTGTCTAGTTTATGTAGCTTTTTAAATCACCTCGTTTCGAGCTTGTACGAGTGAGATACGCCCAAAATATTGGAGATGTGTCAAAGTTGTCAATTTTTCTCTCTTTCTCTCTTCTTCATCTTTTCTCATCAAATCCTTTATTTCTTCTCTCAAGAGCCCTAAAACAAATAATACACCAAATTAAGCCACAATTAACAAAATTAAATATAATAATGCAATCAAAGTATGAGATTTCGTATATAAATAAGATGTATATTTTAGACGATATCAAACACCCCACACTTAAACCTTGCTTGTCCTCAAGCAAACTATCTTTGAAAAACCATTGCACCGGGTAGACAAATGAAAAGCTCAATAAACAACTTCCGTGCACACGTCAAACAGTCAAAAGAATCATCAGAAAAGTCATTTAACTCGGCAACTACAAATTACATTTAGAACAATGCACATGTTTGTGTAAAAATCCTCTTTAACTTTTCATTATTCTAAATAATTTCTCACAACACTAAACAATCCTTCTAATTCAAAGCGTACTCATTCTTACATATTATTTTAGCATATTCCTCCAGAAAACTTTCGACCTCAAGGTTTATTGGTGATTCCAAAGTTTACTCGACAAATGTGCTGCTATTTTTTCCTTTTCATTTCCCTTTTTTTTTCATGCCTTTCTTTTTTTTTCTTTTTCGAATTAATAGATCAAACGTGACTTTCTAATGGATCCATGTAGCGGACTTTCGGCCAACATATCCAGACCAGTTGGCCTTAGTACGCTAGATTTGAAAATCCCTCGGGTCTACTTGTCCGAATCCAAAAGGCCACATAGTGTTTTTCACTATTAATTTAGGCATTTAACTCTATTAAGCAACACATAAGTCTTATAAAACTAAGGAATCAATCTCAACCTATTTTTGTCAAGATTCAGCTATCTCATTATGTATTGTGGTATCTCAGGATACCGACACGCTGATTATAATTTTCTGAAGCTTCTATCATTTCATTATGCTAGACTTTTTGTACTCTCTAAATTATTCAAGATTGAAAGTGAGCTCAAAATTTTTACAATGATGAAAAGCCACAAACACTGACACAGAGAATCTAAACATAATCCCGCCACCAAGTTAAATTCTTTTTCTTAACAACTCAATCAACAAGTAACGACGTGTCTAAAATTTAAAAAAAATTCTGGCGCAAATGGCATAAGTTAAACTATCGCAGCTTGAAGATAGTGCTCACAGGACAACAAGCAACTGGTTAAGCATTTAACCCCCACCCCACACTTAGAAATTTGCATTGTCCTCAATGCACTGAATAAAGCATAACACATGTGGAAACAAATAGGAGTTTAAAGAAACAATACTCCCTGGGGGTTGTCGGCGGCAGATCAACAGCTGGAACTCTTGCATCTTCACATCATCACAATCACCACCTGCAAGCAACACAAAAACAAAACAAGCACACAAAAAAAACAAAGAAAACAAACCAAAAGGAAAAGAACAAACCGGGTTGCCTCCCGAAAAGCGCCTCGTTTATTTCTGAGTCCTGAGCTTGACTCGCCCCCGAGTTAGATTACTTGGGGTAGATTAGCATGACCTCCTCGAGGTCGGGTTCTTGGATCTGATTGTAGAGTTTTAGGCGATGTCCATTAACTCGGAATGGACCCCTTTCTGATTCAAGATCAACGAACCCCATTGGAGATGATTTGATGACTGTGTAAGGACCAGTCCATCGCGATCGAAGCTTTCCAGGCGTGAACTTCAGACGAGAATTGAAAAGCAAAACTTTGTCACCTGGTTTAAACTCTTTGACGATTTTCAAACGCTTATCATGCAACATCCTAGATCTCTCCTTGTACATCTTTGAGTTATCATAGGCTTGATACCTCAACTCATCAAGTTCATTCAGCTGGAGAAATCTATGCTTTCCTCCCTCTTCAGGGTCGAGATTGGCATTTTTCAATGCCCAGAATGCACGGTGTTCAATCTCGATTGGGAGGTGACAAGCTTTACCGTAAACCATACGGTATGGAGTGGAACCGGTGGGTGTTTTGTAAGCTGTTCGAAATGCCCACAAGGCATCATCAAGCTTCTCGGACCATAACTTTGGGTTAAACCCTATGGTCCGCTCAAGAATGCGCTTCAACCCACGATTCGTATTTTCGACTTGTCCGCTCGTCTGCGGATGATATGGGGTCGAGAAACGGTGCGTGACACCGTATCGTCTCAAGACTTTCTCCAACTGCTGATTACAGAAGTGAGAGCCTCGATCACTGATAAGCGCTTTCGGACACCCAAATCGCGAAAATAAGGATTTCAGAAAAGTGACAACTACTCGGGCGTCATTTGTAGGCAGGGCTTTCGCCTCAGCCCATTTCGATAGATAATCGACAGCCACGAGTATGTACTTGTTTTTGTGAGATGTAGGGAATGGACCCATGAAGTCTATCCCCCAAACATCGAATATCTCACAAACCTGGATGCCAAGTTGGGGCATTTCATCTCTTTTGGAGATGTTCCCAGCTCGCTGGCATGCATCACAGGTTTTGACCATGGCGAATGTATCTTTGAAAAGAGTTGGCCAATAGAAACCACAATCTAACACCTTTTTCGAGGTGTAGTTCGGGCCGAAGTGTCCTCCGGTTGGACCTTCGTGACATTCACGTAAAATTTGTTTGGCCTCAGTACCAAACACGCAACGGCGCAAGACATAGTCTGCACCTAACCTGAACAGATGGGGTGAGTACCAGTAGAAATGTTTGACATCAGTCAGAAATTTCCGCTTCTGCTGATGTGTCAACCCCTTTGGAATGAACCTTGCAGCTAAATAATTGGCTATGTCAGCATACCAAGGTTCTTCCTCTTGTTGAGACTCGATCATCTGTAAGAACTCACCAGGAAATGTGTCATCGATGGTAGACTCGTTGAGTTCTTCGAGATTGGGATTCTCGAGTCGGGAAAGATGATCGGCGGCTAAATTTTCTGCGCCTTTCTTGTCCCGGATCTCAATATCGAACTCTTGCAGGAGCAGAATCCAACGAATGAGTCTGGGTTTCGCATCTTGTTTGGCGAAC
Organism: Pulicaria dysenterica; assembly: GCA_947179395.2. Lineage (NCBI taxonomy): Eukaryota > Viridiplantae > Streptophyta > Magnoliopsida > Asterales > Asteraceae > Pulicaria > Pulicaria dysenterica. Next base: position 107,457,906 of record OX359288.1, on the reverse strand, counting down.
AGATATTTTAGCGCAGAATGGTCGGTGTATACTATGGTCTTCGATAGGACTAAGTATGGGCGGAATTTGTCGAATGCAAATACCACCGCCAGGAGCTCTTTCTCAGTCGTGGTGTAGTGCTCCTGCGCATCAGTGAGAGTCCTACTCGCATAGTATATGGGCTGAAAATGATTTTTCTTTCTTTGGCCCAAAACCGCCCCGAGTGCATAATCACTCGCATCACACATGAGCTCAAATGGAAGTGACCAATCAGGTGGCACCATGATAGGGGCGTGTGTGAGCTCATGTTTCAGAAGATTGAAGGATTTCACACATTCTGGTGAGAAAACAAATGGTGTATCCTTCTCGAGTAGCTGGGTCATCGGCCGGGCGATCTTAGAAAAATCTTTAATGAAACGCCTATAGAAACCGGCGTGACCCAAGAAGCTACGAACAGCTTTAACATTCGTGGGTGGAGGGAGTCGTGAGATAACGTCGATTTTTGATTTGTCGACCTCCATCCCCACACTTGAGATTTTGTGTCCGAGAACAATGCCTTCTCGGACCATGAAGTGACATTTTTCCCAATTCAACACGAGGTGGGACTCCTCGCATCGAGCTAGGATACGATCAAGACTAGCAAGACAGGAATCAAAAGAACTGCCAAAGACAGAAAAATCATCCATAAAGACCTCCATGCAGTCCTCGATCATGTCATGAAATATTGCCGTCATGCACCGCTGAAAGGTAGCGGGTGCGTTACACAGGCCGAACGGCATCCTCCTGTAAGCGAAAGTCCCAAAAGGGCAGGTGAAGGTGGTCTTCTCCTGATCCTTCGGGTCTATGGGTATCTGGAAATAACCAGAGAAACCATCAAGGAAACAATAGAACTCGTTCCCTGCCAGTCTCTCTAGCATTTGATCGATGAAAGGGAGCGGGAAATGATCTTTACGGGTAGCATCATTGAGTTTTCTATAATCAATGCATACCCGCCATCCCGTGACCATACGAGTTGGAACGAGTTCGTTCCTTTCATTGAGTACCACGGTCGTACCTCCCTTCTTAGGGACTACTTGAACGGGGCTCACCCAAGGGCTGTCAGAAATGGGATAGATAAGCCCGGCGTCCAGTAGTTTTATCACCTCTTTCTTAACTACCTCCTTCATATTAGGGTTTAACCTCCTCTGTCTTTGCACACATGGCTTATAAGTGTCCTCCATGAGAATTTTATGCGTACAATAGGAGGGGTTAATCCCCGGTATGTCAGCAGTTTTCCAGGCGATTGCCCCTTTGTGGGCTTTGAGAACACGGATCAGACTCTCCTTCTCACTCTCAGAAAGGGTCGAAGAAATGATGACAGGGAGAGAAGACTCTCCTTGCAGATAAGCATACTCGAGATGAGAAGGTAAAGGTTTGAGTTCAAGAGTAGGAGGTTCCTCAAGAGAGGTTTTGATCCGGATCTTCTCAGTTGGAGAGATTTTCTCGAATGCTCCATCAGTCGCTTGGGCATCTACGGCGTCAGCATGTAGGATATCTTCGAGCTCTCGCATCATGGCATCAGGGTTAATGGCATCAGTACCATTACCCATCAAGGTTTCCTCAGAGATGTCAGCCATCAGAAAGTTTTCCATTTCAGCATTGAGGCAGTGATCGATAGTATCCACAAAGTAGCAGGAGTCATCAGCAGTGTGTGTATGTGACATGGCTTTGTCTATGGAAAAAGTGACCCTATCATCAGCTATGCCTAGATTGAGTTGTTTCTTGGAGACATGGACTATGGCATCTGCAGTATTCAGGAAGGGTCTCCCTAGAATCAAAGGCACATGACTATCCTCTTTCATCTCTAAGATGACAAAGTCAACAGGGAAGACAAATTTGTCCACCTTAACAGGGACATTTTCAGCTATACCTATAGGATATTTAAAGCTACGGTCAGCAAGCTGCAAGCACATCCTGGTCTGCTTAAGTTCTCCTAGGTCTAGTTTAGCATACAAAGAAGATGGCATTAGATTGATGCTAGCTCCTAAGTCTGCTAAAGCATTACAAACAGTATCAGAACCTAAAAAGCAAGGGATAGTGAAACTCCCTGGATCTCCTAGTTTAGGAGGCATGGCTGCGGTCTGCAAGATAGCTGAGCACTGCTCCCCCAGTGGTAATGTAGTCGCCTCTTCCAGCTTCTTCCGGTTAGACACCAAGTCCTTCAGAAATTTCCCATAATTGGGCATACCTGCAATCACATCAACAAGAGGCACGTTAATCCTAATCTGTTTAAGCAAATCAACAAACTTACCATACTGCTCCTTCATGCGCTCCTTTCGAAGACGGCCAGGAAAGGGTAGTGGCGGCTGGTACTCCCTCAAAGGAGGTTGTGTGGGCTTCTTCTTGATGTTGGACTCTGCTGCAACGGTCTCCGGTTCCTTTTGCTTTTCCACCGGCGGAGGCTCGATCTCGTCATCCGATGAATCATCCTGCACAGTAGGAGGAGAAAAATCATCAGTAGCATCGATGTTATTACCAACGGATTTACCTGAGCGAGTTGTGATCGCTTGAACGTGCTCGTTCCGCGGTTTATCAGCATTCGGGTTCTGTTGGGTATTGCTCGGCAGGGACCCACTTTGTCGACTCGCTACGATCTCCGCCAACCTCCCCAAGTTGCGCTCTACAGTCTGAATAGAAGCTTGTTGATTTCTCTGAATCTGCTCGTTCATGCTCTGGTTCTGCTGAACAGTATTTTTCAAAGCTTCCACCGACTGAGTGGTTGTGATCATGAAGCTCTTTAGGAGGTCCTCCATGCTGGGACTCGACCCTCCTTGCGACTGAGCTGGTTGAAGATGAGGTTGAGGGTGAGGTTGGGGTCTAGGGGAAAGTACATTATACCCCGGTGGAGGGTTTTGTCTATGGAAGTTACCTCGGTTCCCCTGCCAGTTTGATCCACCTCCCTCGTAGTTACCTCCGGATCTCTGATTAAGGTAGTTGACATCCTCAGGTTGATTCATTGGGCGATCCTCACAGTCTTTCGTGAGATGAGGACCCCCGCAAGTTGCACATCCTACCTGCATAGCGTGAATGGATTCGATCAATTTGTCAACCTTACGCTCCAGAGATTTCTGATTGTTTGCTAAGGATGCGACGGTGTCTCGGCTACCGCCGTCTTCTACTGCAGTGATCGTCCTTCGCGACGATTTCCTCTCAACATTCCATCCCTGCCTATGGATAGCGATATCCTCAAGCAGTGTGTATGCTTCTCTCGGGCTCTTGTACTGGAAGATTCCACCGCAAGCCGAATCAATTTTCTCTCTAATGTCGTCATCCATTCCTCGGTAGAATGTCTGCACTTGATCACTTTTATTAAGCCCGTGATTTGGACACTCTCGTAGCATTTTCTTGAAACGGGCCCAAGCATCATTAAAAGATTCTCCAGACTTCTGAGAGAAGTTGAGAATATCGGCTTTCATCCTTTCCTCTTTAGCTGGAGGAAAGAAGTGATTGATGAAGAGATTTTTCATGCCATCCCAGGTTGTAACGGAACCTGGTGCTAAAGATTCAAGCCACTCTTGAGCTTCCCCAATCAGGGTGAACGGAAAGACTCTCAGGTGAACAGCATCAGAGGTAGCTCCTCTGATTTTGAATAACTCACAGATGGCGAGGAAAGACTGGATATGGCGGTTCGGGTCATGCTTAATCCTCCCATCAAAGTTCAGTTCTCGAGCCATACTAACAAATTGTCCTTTGATCTCAAATCCGGGATCAGTGATCTCAGGCACACGAATGGCAGGCTCTGGTGCGGGCGGTGCAGTCTCTCGGGCGGACCACATCGGTGTATCATCTTCGTTGGCCATTGGCGACGTTGGCTCCTCGTACTCCTCCTCTGAACTGGGTGTTTGACGGTTCTCCTCCGTGGTTGCAGATTTGAGCGCACGCAGACGACGATGAAATTCTCGCTCGGGTTCTTTAAATGGGATTTTCAAGAATAGCGAGGAACTACGGGTCATACACTAACGCGGCTAAAAGTGGAAAGAACAAGCAACACCAAAGATACTAACTATAATCTAAAGGAAAGAGAAGAACTACGGAACTAAAAAGCAATAAAGGAAACGAAAGGAATTTAAACTAAGAAAGCAGTAACTTACCCGAGGTAAACCTCGAATAAGGATCGAATAACTAGTAATTTCTAATTAGTACAATCGGTCACCGTTTTATTTGGAATGGGCTCACAAGCCCAATACACATATCATACACACACAAAAAAAGGCCAGGGATCATGATTCGGAAAGAAAAAAAGAGCCGTGAGGTATATATATATTCCATGCGGCGGCTAGAAAAAATCATCTCATCACAAAATTTAATTTCCGCATAAAACAATTCAGAAGCATCAGTCGTAAGGCAGAGCGGAGGAGAGCATCACATCAGGCTTCGATTTCTTCATCCACTATTGAGCATTCATAATTCGTGAGCAATGTTTACGTATTATTATTTGTTCTTTAATTCATGTTTGATATTTAGTTTGATTATGGGGTAAACCTTTTAATGTATTTACCATGATGAACAATCCCTAGGTTTGAGATGTAATCTTTAGATTTTATATTTTATGGTTTGTTTTGTTTATGGTTAATCACAATCCTTGAGTTTTTGATCTTAATCTTTATTGAGTAATCTGTTAGATACAGTTTGTGCATGCTCTGAGATAATGACTTGCATGTGTATTTTCTTCTTGATTATTGTTTGCTTGATCTGAGATATGACGTTTGCATGCAATAGGATAGATAACTTTTCTGAGATATGAGGGTTAAGATTACTTAATAATACCGTAGATAAAAGTTTGAGTCTGATTCACTATACAACGAGAGTTAAGTGTGTTTTGGAAAGATTAAGTCATAATCGGATTAGTAGGACTGATGGTTGTTGGTTCGAACGCCCTTAGAAACTTATCATATTAACTGTGCTTAAAACAAATTGAACCTAGGGGGAGTGATTCATTGGTAAATACAGCTTTGTCATCTGATTTCTACTTCTTAAAAATTATTTTCATATTTACTGCTTTAAAATTAAAAAAAATTTAATTTGAATTAAAGCAGTAAATATGAAAATAATTTTTAAGAAGTAGAAATCAGATGACAAAGCTGTATTTACCAATGAATCACTCCCCCTAGGTTCAATTTGTTTTAAGCACAGTTAATATGATAAGTTTCTAAGGGCGTTCGAACCAACAACCATCAGTCCTACTAATCCGATTATGACTTAATCTTTCCAAAACACACTTAACTCTCGTTGTATAGTGAATCAGACTCAAACTTTTATCTACGGTATTATTAAGTAATCTTAACCCTCATATCTCAGAAAAGTTATCTATCCTATTGCATGCAAACGTCATATCTCAGATCAAGCAAACAATAATCAAGAAGAAAATACACATGCAAGTCATTATCTCAGAGCATGCACAAACTGTATCTAACAGATTACTCAATAAAGATTAAGATCAAAAACTCAAGGATTGTGATTAACCATAAACAAAACAAACCATAAAATATAAAATCTAAAGATTACATCTCAAACCTAGGGATTGTTCATCATGGTAAATACATTAAAAGGTTTACCCCATAATCAAACTAAATATCAAACATGAATTAAAGAACAAATAATAATACGTAAACATTGCTCACGAATTATGAATGCTCAATAGTGGATGAAGAAATCGAAGCCTGATGTGATGCTCTCCTCCGCTCTGCCTTACGACTGATGCTTCTGAATTGTTTTATGCGGAAATTAAATTTTGTGATGAGATGATTTTTTCTAGCCGCCGCATGGAATATATATATACCTCACGGCTCTTTTTTTCTTTCCGAATCATGATCCCTGGCCTTTTTTTGTGTGTGTATGATATGTGTATTGGGCTTGTGAGCCCATTCCAAATAAAATGGCAGCCATCGAGGAAACAAACATTCATCCACAATTTCTTGGCCATTATTTCTACTGTCCAGCTTCTTCGAGCCATTTGTTCCAGAATCAAGACCCAATCAAATTAAACAAATATGATATTAGTGTGGCCCCTTCTGTCTAGTTTATGTAGCTTTTTAAATCACCTCGTTTCGAGCTTGTACGAGTGAGATACGCCCAAAATATTGGAGATGTGTCAAAGTTGTCAATTTTTCTCTCTTTCTCTCTTCTTCATCTTTTCTCATCAAATCCTTTATTTCTTCTCTCAAGAGCCCTAAAACAAATAATACACCAAATTAAGCCACAATTAACAAAATTAAATATAATAATGCAATCAAAGTATGAGATTTCGTATATAAATAAGATGTATATTTTAGACGATATCAGGCAGCCCGAGATACGTTACAGGAAATTCACGAGGTGAACATTTATGTTTTGCTGCCAACACTTCGATTTCTTGTTTGGTAATTCCCACCCCTAGAAGACTGCTCTTCTTGAGATTAATTTTGAGTCCAGAGGACAAGTGAAAACACCTCAGAATGCGGATGAGATTAGTGATATTCATGTCAGTCCAGTCCCCCAAAAAAATTGGGTCGTCAGCAAATTGCATATTCGTAATCACAGGACCTCCGTTTAGGAGTTGACCTCCGTTTAGGAGTTTTACTCCGTGAAATACACCTTTTAAGCTTGCTTCCTTCATCGCGATATTCAATACTTCTGCGACAATTATAAACAGAAAAGGGGCAATCGGATCTCCTTGTCGAACGCCTCTCTTCATGAGAAACTCTTTGGAGGGAGACCCGTTAACTAAAACAGAGATTGATGCTGATTTTAAACAACCATCAATCCATTTCCTCCACTTACATCTGAAGTTCATTTGCCTCATAATGTCATCAATGAAAGACCATTCGATTGAGTCAAATGCCTTTTCGAAATCCACCTTGAAAATCATTGCCTTTCTTTGTGATTTCCATAACCAAGATATGACCTCATTAATTATCAAAGGGCCATCCAAAATGCTTTTACCTTCTATATATGCCAGTTGCTCCTGACCAATAACATTTTCAATAAGCGTTTTAAGACGATTGGCTAGAATTTTAGACACAATTTTATAAAAACAGTTGAGCAAGCTAATAGAACGATAGTCTCCAAAGGTAATTGGTGAGACTGTTTTAGGAAGCAGAGCAAAGAACGAATAATTGCACCCTCCATCAATCATAGCATTATTTTCAAATTGCTTAACTGCCAGGATGAAATCATTTTTTAAAACTTCCCAAAATTGTTTGATAAACGCAAAAGTGAATCCATCGGGCCCAGGTGCTTTTTCAGACCCGACTTGCCAAACCGCTGTCTTTATTTCTTCATCAGAGAATGCAAGTTCAATGTAGTTAGCTTGCTGATCCGATAATTTCTTAATAAGGCTGCTGCGGAAAAGAGGACGACAAACTGCAGGACTAGAAAATTTAGAAGAAAAGTATTCGAAGGCCTCTAATTTGATAGCTTCAGGATCAGTTATCCAGAAACTGGTTTTAGAGATTCCGTGTATCGAATTTTTTCTCCTGTTTTGATTAATAACTTCGTGAAAGAAGCTCGTGTTTTCATCACCTTCAATTAGGCCTGTCAATGGGTTGGATCGGATCCGATCGGTTAAAGATCTGATCTGACCCGCTGATCCATTTAATTGGATTTGGATCTGATCCAATAAGAATGAGATCCATTTAGTCGGATTTGGATCGGATCAATAATTAATGTATCATGACCCGGAGCGACCCATTTAATATTATTAATTTAATTTTATTTATATAATAAATATATCAAATAACTCTTCCACCCCCACCCCACCCCACCCCACCCCACCCCCATCCCACCCCACCCCACCCCACCCTAACCCACCCCACCCTACCCCACCCCCACCCCACCCTACCTTACCCTACCCCACCCTAGCCCTACCCATACCCACCCCACCCTACCTCCCCCTACCCCACCCTACCTCACCCCCACCCCACCCCCACCCCACCCCACCCCACCTCACCCTACCCTACCCCCACCCCACCCCACCCACCCTAACCACCCTACCCCCACTCACCCCACCCCACCCTACGCCCACCCCACCCTACCCCACCCTACCCTACCCTACCCTACCCCAACCCACCCTACCCCACCCCTACCCCACCCTACCCCCACCCTACCCCTACCCTACCCTACCCCACCCCACCCCACCAACCCCACCCCACCCTACCCCACCCTATCCGTCGGCGTCGGTGGCGGTAGTGGCGTCGGCGGCGGTCGGCGGCGGTGGTGGCGGCGGTAGTCGGCGGCGGCGTTGGTGGTCGGCGGCGGTAGTCGGCGACGGTGGTCGGGGCGGCGGCGGTCGGCGGCGGCGGTGGTGGTCGGCGGTGGTCGGCGGTGGTCGGCGGCGGTGGTCGGCGGCGTTGGTGGCGGTCGGCGGCGTTGGCGGCGATGGTGGCGGCGGCGGTGGTGGTCGGCCGCGGTGGTCGGCGGCGGTGGTCGGGGCGGCGGTGGTCGGCGGCGGCGGTGGGCGGCGGCGGCGGTGGTCGGCCGCGGTGGTGGCGGTGGTCGGCGGCGGCGGTGGGCGGTGGCGGCGGCGGTCGGCGGCGGTGGTGGTCGGCGGAGGTGGTGGCGGTGGTCTGCGGCGGCGGTGGGCGGTGGCGGAGGTGGGCGGCGGTAGTGGTGGCGGCGGTCGGCGGTGGCGGCGGTCGGCGGCGGTGGTGGCGGTGGTCTGCGGCGATAGTCGGCGGCGGTGGTCGCGGCGGCCGTGGTCGGCGGTGTTGGTGACGGCGGCGGTGGTGGCGGCGGTGGTGGTCGGCGGCGGTGGTGGCGGTGGTCGGCTGCGGTGGTGGTCGGCGTTGGTGGTGACGGTGGTGGCGGATTTTTTGATATTAAATGGATCGACCCACACAGATCTTGGATCGATCCTTGTAGTGATCTATTTAAATGGATCGGCCCATTGGATCTCTTATTGGATCAATGGATCGGATTTTTTGACCCGTTGGATCATTTAAATGGAGCAGATCGGATCGGATCTAGATCATGATCCGATCCATTGGCAGCCCTACCTTCAATTGACCATTTAACTCTTGACTTTTGTTTGAGATCCATATGTTCCATCTTTTCCAGCTTTTTGATTTTGAGAATACATTCTTGTCTTGTGCTTATTTCTGATGGAGACAAGTTCATGTTCTCTGCCTTTAACTCTAATTCATCAGCTCTCTTTCTTAAAAGAGAAGATCTCTCCTTTTTCTCTTTTGCATTTTGAATTCTCCATTTCTTGATCTTATTTTAAGGTTGCGTAGTTTCCACATGAGTTGTTTAATTTTTGAGGCATTCCTTTGTGAATTTCGCCTAGCCCATATTTCTTTCACGATGCTATCCATTTTTTCCTTCTGCAGCCATGAATTAAAAAAGCGAAAGTACGTAGGTCCAAAATCAATAGCAGTTGCTTTGAAGCAAAGTGGACTATGATCAGAGTGAACCTTTGGGAATACTTCAACATTTGGATTAGGCCACCAATCAAAAAAGTTAGACGAAACAAGGAATCGATCTGACTTACTGAATTTCGTGCCTTCTTTATTCATACGAGTAAATTTACGCCCCCACTTTTAATTTCAACTAAATCTGATTTTTGAATGAACTGATTGAAAGCTCTCGCCCCCCAAAAAGAAAAATTGGTTCCTTTTCTTTCATCTCTTGACCGAACTTCATTGAAGTCGCCAAAGATAACCCATTTCGTATCAAAATATGATCTTAATATATGTGAGATGTTATTCCACATAGCCTTTTTCTTAGAAATGTTTTGTGGTGCATAGACATTAATAAAACCACATTTGATGTTTGACCCTACCCATTTCCCCCATACTGCCAGGTACTCTTTATTTTTAATAACATCAGATTTTAAGAAAAATGAGGGACTCCACACTGATATTATACCCCCTGATCTGCCTAATACATTTACGAATTCAAATTCAAATGGAAAGCTTCCCCACAGTGATTGAATCAGGTAAATATCCGAATCAAACGTAAAGGTTTCTTGCAAACCTAAGAAATGAATTTTGTTTATAGAACACATTTCTTTTAACCAGACTTGCTTCTCATCAGAAGCAACCCCTTGACATTTAGCGAGATAATATTCATTGGAGAACACATACATCACCTAATCGCGAGACTAACTTTCTGACCTCAGTCTCGCACCCCTGCATGTTGAATCCCACCAAGTTTCCGATATCAATTGTGTCTCTAACATCATAATCAGTGCTTGAGGACATCGATTGAACATGACTTTTATCGAGAGAATGTCCTTCATCGACTGAAACTCCACCATTGCAAACCTTATTGAGGTCTATCGATCCCACCGAATTTGTTTGAGAGCCTTGAGAATATAATCTCCTAGATTTCGATGATGTAGCAGATACTGTTCTCGTTTGTTTCCCCAAATTTCCACCAAGATTGGTTTTTGTTTTAAATGGAAAAGGAGGTTTGTGGGCCGATAAGTATTTATTGGCAGGCTTATTTGAACGAGAGCTATTGGCAATTTTATGGGCTTTAACTCTGGTGGGTAGTTTGCCAATATTCACATCATGAGCCAAATTAATACCTTCAGGCCCCAGTGAGTTGTGACCCGGACCCAAATTAATTCTCTGAGACTGATCTCCCGTTTCAGTTTTCGATGTTGGTGGTGAGAAGGGACAGTTTTCGAGAGGGGAAGGATGAGGTGTTGCGCACATATTTTCCGAGGCACCTCCAGTTTCTGCCACAATCTCCTCAACCAAATCATTGGGATTTTTCAAATTCTTCTCCAATGGCTCATCTCCATGCAACGATTCATCTTCTTCCTCTTCCCCTTTATCGCCGGAGAGATTATTCTCAGGTTCATCCTCATTCGACTGGGAATGCTCTGAGTATGTTTTATGATTCCTTACCTTCTTATGAGTTATTGAATCGATGATCTTAAGAGAATTACTAATATCCTCAACAACTCTGACCAGATGGGTTTCATCATCGATGATGAATTTATGGACACAGTTAATCGAATGCAATTCATTAGTAAGCACAACCACCTTACCACACGATAAATTTAGTTCATCTTCACCACATTGTTCTGGAATAAGTATTGTACCCCATTTCTTAGCAACCTCTTCGAAAGACTCAGAAGACCATGCATAAGGTGGGATTCCCAAAATAACAAGGGAGACAATTCTATCTTTTGATTTGAAATTACTTTTACCATGATCCAGAGTTTCAAACTATTGATTCCAAAAGTGTTTGGCATTAGAAAGGAAGTTCGATGCCGCATGATGTGAGTCGAAATCCAACATAACATGAAATCCTCCCAAATATCTGATCAACACATCTGCAAATCCTTCGTTTTCCATAGCGTTCGACAGTCCATGCAAAAGTGAGAAGCTTTTAACTCGTCCAATTAGATTCTCCTGGACCCACCTCCTCATCTCTCTCGCATAGATAATAGTGGTTGTGTTGTAATCTTTTTGGGGACCAGACACTTTGTTGTTTTTAACCGCATCTGCGTAGGAATGGAATGTAGTAGCAAATCTGTTCGAGTGGCTTGTCTTTTGTACTGCAGCATCAGGTTTCGAAAATCTTCCTTCCACAAGCTTCTTGTTTTTCTGAAACTTTGCTATGTTAGCTCGTATAGGATTATCCCCCACCATCATACATCTCATTTTTCTCTCCAGCTCTTCTGGATTTTTGAAATCTATAAATCTTGCAAATCCGAAGGTTTCCTTAGCTTTGTTCTTTTTCTTTGCAATGTAGATATCTATCACTTTACCAAACTTAATCATCATTTTCCAAAGCTCTACCTCCGTGGTATTCTCCTTGAAATTAGTTAAGTAAAAGGTAGTTTCTTTTCCATTGAAGTAGTTCTTCTTAACTTCCTGTCGTGTGTTTCTCCACCCAGAAACTTTCTCCCATTCACCCTCCATTTCAGAGTTTCTCAGCAAGAGTTACTCAACCACCTTCCCACCTTCACCTCCTTCTCACCTACACCTCCTTCTCACCTACACCTTGGAAAGGCAGGACACTGAGAAGGGAGGCAGGACACTGAGAAGAGAGGCAGGACTCTGGGAAAATCGAAAGATTAATGGAGTTCGCCGACGTTAGATCTCACCGGCGTTTGATCCCGCCAGAGAGAAGCCAATTATCGATTTTGGCATAGTGTGTATGTTTTAATACAATCCAAATCTCGACAAGCTGTACCATTGGATATTTAACTATTGGGATCTTAAAATTAACTATCACCGAAGAAAAAGGGGTAACACGATATAACAATTTACTTAATCTACGCCTCGAAAAGAGAGAGACCCAATTTTTATATTCGCAGTGGGCCCTGCCTCTCCTCTCTCTCAAACACAAATACATTTTTTTTACTATTAAAAACCAGGATAAACGTGAAAGAGATTAAAAGATGGGTATTTCTAAGTTTAGAAGATAGGTAAAAGATAATGAGCAACATTTAACATAATATGAAAAATAAAGAAAGAAGGGTATATCTTCGACGTCCTCTATAAATATACTATTCATAATTAGATCCATAACTAGTATCAGAACTAGAATCAAATTCATCAATCGTCATATTAATTATTATATTTCATTCATGTTAATTCATAAAGGCTTCGGTAGATTACAAAATTATAAGAACAATGGCATGTGTGTCAATCTCTCATCATGCATGCATGTTCATTTATAAGTTAAGGAAATCTATCGTCGTGACATCAATAGACACAAATACATGTGTATGTGTGCGTATGATGAATTAATTATGTGTTCAATTGCAATAAGTGAAATATTTTCAATTGATAGTTATTTTATTTGGGCCAAAATTTGGTACAATACGAAGCCCATTTATCATGGCCCAGCTAAACACTAATTAATATTTTTCAGATTTTTGAAAATGGCAAGTAAAGCCATCTCAAATATTTTGACGTGGACTTGTGGATCCATTGAAATCTATATGTCATTGCATTACGTTTTCGATTGATTTGTTGTAGTGCTATTAAAGTAATTTAATAGTATTTTTCTTGTTAACCGTCATCACCTTAATGATATAAGAAAGGTTAAAAGTTCATATCTTAGAAGCTTTAGTCAGACGTTGTATTAAAAACGACAACGAGTAGCACTAGTTAAATTGTGTATATCATAATCAAAGGCTTGTACCATTGGAAAACCTGCACATGAAAAATCCCTTTTTAAAAATAATATATTATCCTTTAGCAAATAATAGTTAATATAATGATTTGTAATGTAATTTAATGAAGTTGCTGATTAGTAATATGAAAAAACTCCATATATTAGTAACATGCATTTTTAAATGGTTCACTTTAAGGACTATACTTTATTTTAGGGCAATATGTGTAAAAATACAAAAAAATTTGTCAATATTGTTATTGTTTGCAACCAATTTTATTTTGTACATGAAAACATATATATTACAAATTTGGGTCATTGTATACAATTGATAACCTTTTTTTTACAGCAAAGAAAGTATCCTAGACAAAGAGCTTCGATTTGGCCATCACCCCCTCGCTAGAGCACTGAGTATTATTAGAAGCTTCTAGCAAGTTGATAGACGAGTACAACCAATGTTACAATACAATAACTCAACAAAGCCCAATAAGACCAAGAGGAACAAATAAAATCAAGATTAAAGACACCAAAACTTCTATGTGACTGGACCCAAAGCTGAATTAGGAGTAGAGCACCATACATCTATATATATCTTTAAATTACGCTGCTTGTTTTGAATTTAAAATATTGAGTTTCTTTGGATTTTAGGGAACATATCCTCTTGTTTTATTTTAGCCACCAAAATTTCTATACAATTGGTAACCTGATTACCAGGTTAGCGGTTACGGATTGTATATAATGAACCAAAATTTTAAATTGTTTGTATTTTTAGGTACACAATACTAATTAATTATTTTATTGCTGGTCATGTTACCAGTAAATTACCTTTTGTCATAGGTAAATTACATAGAATGAATCAAATTTGTAAGTTATGTGTATTTTTAGATACAAAATAATGGTGGTTGCATACAATGACAATATTAACAAAGTTTGTTGTATTTTTACGCAATTTGACCATGATTTTAACACTAAAGATTTTTTAAAATAAGTTTATGAAAAATTCTATTTTCTTTTACTAAATCATCATATTTCATTCTCCTAATTACTAGATAACGATATGTGGGGTTCATTCATTCTCTTTTATTATCTTATCTCTTGATTTTAAGTTCTTAACATATGTTTTAATCTAGTAAGAAGGAGGATGCAATGTTTTATAGGATGATATATAAAATCTCTAAGTTTATAAATGCACTTATTATGTAAGTAAAATTTCTTAAATAGACACCGAAAAAACTTTAGTTACCAAATAGTGGACATATATAAGACCAAGTTGGATAGTTTTATAAGATGCATTGTTCTTATCTGGTATTTACATAATAACAAAATATATAAACATATGTTAATACGTTAATTTGTTTGCACAGGAGTGTCAATGCATGAGATAATTTCATCAAATTGAATTTTGAAAAAGTAGACGAGTCACGAGTAGCGTGATAACGTGTAGATAGTGTAGAAAATTATTGTCAGAGATTAATTATTTGATCTTTAATTAAATAAGTTAATATAATTATGAATAATCAAGATAAATTCCGTTCATTAATGTACTTTATATTAGTATTAGCTTGCTTATATATAGCCACCTAAAATCACTTACCTAAACTGGTTTTAAGTAACCTTAAACATTTATTTGGTAATTATTTGGTAAACAATGAGAGAGGCTATCTAAAGAGATACGGATGGCAAAGATACAGTTTCGACTCTCAACATTAGGCTATGAGTTATTGAGTTATATCCTTTTTTTTCCTTTCATTACTCAGTGTCATATCATTCTCCTTCTCTCTACTTAAATTAAGTGTTATACATTTCCTTCAAACTATCTCCATTTTTTTATATGAATAAATTAAATATGTGTGCGATTGGTTGAGAGGGGGTGGGGGTTATGCAGGTTCTCCATCGAGTTCCTAGACCCGAAGGCCTTACCCAATTACCCTACCCAATGTAGGCATAATGGTGTTCCTTGGCTTACTCGCTGCTACTCGATGGTATCAAGTATCCCATAACGCATGCATGGTCTTAGCGCTCAACCTAGTACTCGCTTTTCTGTGATTAGTGTTCAGTACTCATTCTAAAAAGTTTGTCATGATCATATTAAGGCTTGAGAACAGACCATGTTGTTACTAAAAGGTCTAAGATATGCATGCAAGGCTTGGTATACATTGAAGCCTAACTAGGCACACATTTACCTGTTTTAAACCTATTTTTTAGGCGTATTAAATACAATGAGCTACATGGGCTGGAATATAGTTATTCAGTTATAAGAAATGGTTTGATATATTGAAAAAAAGAAGAATATTGAAGAATCATATTATAAATCTGTGATTTAGTACTTATTTTATTTAGTTTGTATAATTGTGTATATATGTATAATTATAATAATATATAACATGGTACTCTTAAGTCATCATGCCTTATAAAATATTGTGGATGACTAAGTTTGAGTCTTGATTATACCCCCATGCCACGTCTAATGTTATTTAGGACCTTGAGGTTAGCACTAAGTTTCGACATCTAAAGCATGTCTCCTTAGTATTTGTTTCGTTTAGGTTTCAGGGTGTTGCCCCCGATCATGGTAAGGGGTAGCTATCCATTGTCACTAACATTCCACTATCAGGGGTGCTGCCCCTAGAAACATGCAAGGAAGGGCATCCCGCTTCATTCTTTTTCTTGTGGGATCTTTCTCCCGTGATTCGTCTAGCTTGTTTACGAAGTTAAAATAAATCCCATTATATCACACTAGAATTATAACATATTTTAAACAATGATCACAAAATTGGAGTCATATATAAATGTGTTTATTATGATGCATTGAAAATATTAATTAGATTTAAGAATTTGTCTGTCTTCATCATCTAAAACATTATTAGCTTCTATATAAATGAAAATAGAGGTTTTATATACTTTTATTTGTTTATCCTAACTTATAAGATCAAAATATGTGTTAAAATCAAGAAAATAAATAAATAAAAGAGAATTAATGAATTAAATATACTATCATCTATCAAGTAAAAGAATGAAGTAGAAAGATTTAGTAGGAGAATAGGAGGAAATATGATTTTCAATTACTATTTTATTACAAGTAAATATATCATACACCAATGTTGACATGATGCAAGTTAATTTTCTTCATGTGGTTGTAAAAGAATGGGGTTATTTGCAGGTAGCCGACATGTATCGATTTAGACCAGATCATATATCCAAATTAACTAATTAAAGCTACAAATTCTTAAAATTATATCACTAAAAAGCAAACTGATAATTTCATCTTGCTTATAATTCCAAAGTCCAAACCCAATAAATGGCAAACGTACCACATAAAATTATAAAAACGTTAGACCTTATTTTAATTAAATTTAATAAAATAAATAGAAAATTAAATTACATTTTTCACGTAATTTAAAAAAAAGAAATAACATTAGTTTATATATTTTAAACAAACATAAGGTGGTTTCAATTTTATATGCGTGGATGAATATTATTACAGAATTAATAACGACTATTAATTTATCATGTGACAAAGAATTTTTTTTATATAAGAAAAGACCAAGTCGTGCTTTGGTTTCACATTGAAGAGTCTAACCCCAGACGGCAATTAATCGGCATTACTTTTCGAGGGTCCCATTTTTACCGATTCAAAGCCATACGCCATATTTGACATTTTGACTCTCAATCTTTAAATGTAAGTTAGGTTTCCTTTCATGCCTGTGCAGTGCCACTTTTATATATATATTCCCGAATTGTCGTAGTAAAAAAAGAAAAAGAAAGTCAAACTTTCTTATTAATATGATGATATTCATTTTAAACAACAAAGAAACCATCTTAATTAATACGACTTCATGGTAAGATATCTGGAAAGTTTTAGAAGAGACCTGATCCAATAACTATGATCAACGTCAATTTTATTTAAATTTTTTGAGATAAAGGTTGTATGTTTAATTTGAATCTCATATATAAAATGTTATTTGATAGGGTCTCATTTGTGTGATTCAAAGTGACAATCAAGGAAATTAATAAGAGACAAAGGACATTTGTTTGTATTTGTTTTCCACCTCATACTTGTCATGTTAGCGTTTATCTTCTTTCTCTTATGATCTTATCTATCATATATATTTCTTGTTAACTTACATTATGAATTTGTGATGAGTTTTTTTTTTCTAACCTTGCTTGATTGCTTTTAGTTAATTCATATCCCAAAAAGTAAAGTTGATGCATGAAAAAATAAGAGGGGACGAAGTTGTGTGGTCATGCAGTGATACGATGGTACGATATATTGAGTAAATGTTCAACGAGTTAAGTGATTGTAATGAAGGCGAAAAAAAACTAATAAGAAACTGAATAATTAAGAAATCCACAAGCTTGCGATTACATTACGAAAGTCAGAGATGGGTGTCTAGATTCATACTTAGTATCTTGAACGTATATTTTGACTTTTGGAACCAAATCCTTATGGATATAATATATAACCTACGTATATATGTTATATCAAAGTTGTCAATTAAAAGATAGATGAATTTATCATATATTGAGATAATCTTCCAATTTAAATAAAATAACAATTTCGATCAAAATTTCCTATACGATTTTATCGCTTCATTTATAATTAACTTTAATTGTACAATTTTCATACTGTATTATGGCATTAACTTTTAGTCTTTAATTTAGTTAAATTTAGATTCAATTTTTAACTTTTAATTCAAATCAAAATTATGATAAATAATTTTATATATGCCTTTCGAATATAATAAATATTTTATTTGCCCACCTAAATGTACATATATCATATTTAGTTTTTATATCATTTCAAAATATCATGTTTAACCATACTCTTAATTTCATCATTTTATAATATTATAATCATTTTAAATTCTTTTTAATTATAACGAATAAAGTATTAACATATTATCCCCAATTGTAACAATAATGATTGATGACATGTACAAGAAATATAATCACGTCTCTTTGTATCATGATATCACGTTTCTGTCGCTATGTCTTCATTCTCTCTCGCTTCGACGCATTCACTGTGGTTTAAGTGTCAAAGTCGTTTATAACCACTTTTTCATTCTCATTTCTTTCATATTTTATAATTATTTAATATATTTTTTATTAATATTTAATATTTATAATTTAATTATATAAATAATATATTCTAATTCAATGTAAAATGATTTAATCTAGCTATATATTTTATATATAATTATCAATATAATATGGAGTACAATTTTATTTATTATTAATTGTACACAATATTATTCTTTCATATCAAGATTTTATCGCTTGCTATTGGTGCTTATTGATCGAGTTATTATCTTGTTGAACATGAAGCAAACGGCATAAATTCCTTACCATCCATTGTGTTCAGGGCAATCCTATAACAATTTGGACCATATCGAACCCAACAAAAGTTGACTTCAAATTTATTCTACTGATCACTTATTTAATACTAATTTTTTACTATGTGATCAATATTATTAAAATGGAATCTCTAAATACATAGTAAAATTTTTTCGATATTTTATACTATAATTAAGTATGAGAAAATCATTAATGGCGTCTTAATTTATTTTGATTTAAGTCTAATATGTCATATTGACATAAAAGCCTTGATTGACTTCAATTTTGGCTTTTATTAAAATATCAAGTAAAATATATTTTCTCACTATCAGCAACAATTAATGTATAACTTGTACTACCAAATTTCTTATATTTTGAATTGATTTTGAATAATATAAGGAAAACGGGAAACAAATTGATTTGAAGGGTATCATAACTAATGTTCTTTATTGTAGGTGTAACAAAACGCCGTGATTTATTTTATCTACCAATTGGTCCTCGCCGAAAGTTTTCCGCGACGGACTTTCCGCGAGGACTTTTTGGCGACGACTTGTCTTCGCAAATAACTATCTGCGACAATATTTCAGCCTTTCGCGAGGACTTTTGTCCTCCCTGAAAGTGATTTTTCTTGTAGTGCAATGACTTAATAACCAATTTAATCGTGCATAAATAGTTTAATTACTTTGGTTATTTTCATAAGTGTTCCAGATATTGTCGAAGCCATATAATTTTCATATAATGTTGTGTTTGGGCATATTTTATACGAATTTTTATAATGGATTCTAAAGTTTAATTAACTTTATTCTGTTATTTTTTATTTTTGAACGGCAAAATTAGTTGTTAGTAAGTTAGTAAACCCCAAGTTAGAATTAAACTCCATTACCAATGTTTGAACCCTGGACCTCCTAAAAGGTTTTGCCTCCCCCTCACTCTTAACCACTAGGCTAAGAGATCATTGGTAACTTTATTCTGTTATTAATATAGTGAAAAAAAAAGTTTTCATTGCAAAAAAAATAAAAATGTTTGGATACTAAATAAGCAACTCAAAGCCTCAAACTAGCATCAACAATAAAACCAATAAATATAACCAAAATATATGTAACTCCGGATTTTAGGTTTGTAAAATGTTTTCGAAGATATTGAAATACATAACAAGAATTGGAATACAAAAGAACTGGAACTTTTACGATGTGTTCTCGAGTTGTTTTTGAAAGAAAAGGGAGAGGAAGGGAAGGGAAGGAAAACATCAATCTTATGTGTTCTTGAGTTTTTTTTATATAAGGAAGGTGGATGAGGGGCTATTTGTTTAAAAACTCATCTTCCAAATGTGGGATGATTTGAAAGGAAAGAACTTCTCCTACATTTTCTTCCAACTCAAGAACACAATCTAATTTTTTCCTTTCCTTTTCCTTCCATTTTCTCCACTTTCTTTTCCATCCCTTTCCTTCTTAAAAAAAACTCGAGAACGGAGCGTTAAAGTTTGATACACATAATAGCAAAACATAACACGTTGAATATATTTTGGTGAACTAAATACTGAAATAAACTAAACTCTAATAATGACAATCTATTTATATCATTATTTAATAAATAATAATAATGGTGATAGGTTATCAAAGATTTATTTACTTAAAAACATTAAGTTGTTTTTTACAGTTTTATATTACTAGTAGATGTTCATAAAATAAATAAACATTTATAAATAAATAATGTCAACATGATAATAATATAGAAAATCATATAATACAATATCAGATAAAATAAAATGAAATGCTATAACTTGATAGTTGATACACTTTTTTATAAACAATATAAACAAGTTTGTAAATTACACTTTTTTTCTTTCTTTTTTTCTCATTTTGCATTTTTAGGAAAAAGATAAATATTTAAGCATGAACATCTACAAGTAACGGTAAGCATAAATTTTTGAACCATATAGGAAAACCAGGTTAAAATATGATTTTTTTTTTATCTAATTTAAGTTAGAATTATGACTTTAAGTCATGTGGTGCTATTTAGTTGTATGATCACTCAGCTCACCATGATGCACTAGACGTATATGATTTAAGTTGTGTTATGTTTGGATCTAAGCTTGAAAATTAGTTTTGAGATTTTAATTATGATTGAATACTCAAAGGTAATTTTTTTTATAAATGAAAGCAATATCTATGCGGCGTTTACATATATGCTCAAGGTTATAAAAAAGAGTCGTGGTCACATGATCACTAAAGAAAGGTAAATCATATAAATCAAAGTTAAACCATATAGGTCGGAGTTTGGTCTCTAGACATTCACTATAACTTTCATGTTTCTAACCGCTAGACTAGCATTACAAAGGCTTGACGACGACGACATTTGGCTGCATTACACATTTGATCTTACGTGAGGGATTGGAAACTTCTGCTTTTATAAGGTGTTGGTTTTAAAAAGCTAGGTAGGTTATGCTTAGGGAAGTTGTACTTGATGCACAAGATGATTCCTTCTTTAATTTGTACTCTCTATTATAGTTTATACATTTTGGTTGTCCCCACACTTTAACCGTTGTAATACAATTATATTGATGTTATCATGCTAAAAGAATTCCAAACAAAGTTTGTTTCACATTTTAGCCAAAGTTGGTTGTTAGCTCAAAGTCAACATTAACGTATAGAATACTACATGTTTTTTCCTAAGTTAATACTAATAATTTAATACATCAACATTATACGAAATTGCTTTCATAAAAATGGGGCTATTGTACTGTAAGGTCTTGGGTAATTGATAATTGCTTTTGTCTTTCTATGAAAAATTATGATTATATATCCATAGTTCCGAATAATACAACCGTAACATCAAATACTTCAAGCTAATATTAACTTTAGTAATTTGAACTTTGTATAAATAAATAGTGAAAAGTAGCACCTTATATCATTTTAGCCATTGGGTTGTAACAAAATATTGCTAAAATCCAATATGACTCTTTTAACAACTACAATTTTGGTGTTACTTTAATCGATACATATCGGACCACTAGCACATGCATAATAAACAACAACTAAGTGTGTCAATATCGAAGCTTATCACAAAAGCAGTTACCCAACTCATACAGACTCACCTGTAAGAGAAAACAACCATTTTCTAGGGGTGCGTGTTAGCTATAACTACTAGTGAGCAATACATAACCAAATCATCAAATAAAACTAGTCATTAGCTAGGTTTGGCATACAAGTATATCACATCATCATAATCAACAATGTTATCATATTACATAAACGTGTAAACAAAGCCCAAATACGATTTATTATATGGTGGTTAATAATGCTTGTTAGTTCCTAAGAAGGATTGGTCACACAAACTAATAAGGTGCATGAATAAAATAGACAGTATCCGTGTCCACTTTGTTATTCGATTTAGTTATTTTAAATTCTTATTCAATACCAAGAATTGATTCAAGTTTCAAAACACTTGAGACCAACTAAAATTTTATATTACAACGTAATAGTTCATAACGATAACAAGGGTTAAAGTTATATATACATAACAATGTTTTCCATCTACCAATATCATACCTAATTTTTTACACATGGTATTAACGTTCCACTTTATCTAACAACATGGTGCATGATGACATTCTTGCAAGTACTCTTGTCATATTCTGAGAGTCTTGTCGAAAAATGTTCTTTAGGCTAAAAGGTGATGGCTAGATGTCCTGTGGTTTGATATAGTTTTGAAAAGACTATCTTTCACAAGTGAAAATAATTGGAATCAATGATAAGTCGTGGGAATTAATGGATAGACCTTTTCTTTTTCAAATATTTATACAGACACTAAATTGGAGTGAAAAAAAGTCATCAGAATTTGCTAGCCTGAGATGGTAAGTCGTCGTATTGTTGGAAAATCCTTTCTCTAAAGGTAGTGAAGTGAGCTAAAGAAGACTAGATGGAAATATGGAATCAAGCTCAACTAGTAGGAGAGAAAGCATAACCAATTCGATCTAGTTTCAGAAACGATAAAGAACAGAGAGTATAATATAAAAATTGTTGAAGACCGGTAATTAACCTACTAACCGTTAATAAAGGTACCATTTTGATACATAAATCGAAACGTTAACAATCATATGCGTGAAAACAATATTTTAATACATGTAAAAAACATTGTGGCATTTCTGTAAGTGACTATAATCAACTTTAGACCCATTTGAAATGTTACTATAGTTTAACAAAGGTTAGCATAAAAACAATCTAAAATAAGGGGGAAAAAAGAAGAATTTGGTGTGTGTTCACTTTTTAAAAATTCTTTACTTTTTCAGAAAATTTTCAAAAATAATGAAAAATAGAAAACTTGTTCATTTATATAATATTTTTCAAAAAAACTGAAAATTCATACACTTCCATATTTTTTTTCAAGAAATTCTCCACATATTTTCCAAAAACCAAACATGTTATAAAATTTCAA
The DNA here is from genome assembly GCA_947179395.2 of Pulicaria dysenterica. Lineage (NCBI taxonomy): Eukaryota > Viridiplantae > Streptophyta > Magnoliopsida > Asterales > Asteraceae > Pulicaria > Pulicaria dysenterica. Next base: position 107,435,067 of record OX359288.1, on the reverse strand, counting down.
CTAAATAAGTAAATATATCTTTTTTTAGAAAATCAAAATTGTGAAATTTTTTTCGAACTCCACTACTAAACGCGACGCAGCCTACCATATATAAATTATCAGCTTTATGGTTACTTGCAATTACGCATCAAATGATGTACATTAATTTGAATCGGTTAATTTCAACTGTGAGAAAGAAGCTAGTCAAAGCTAAAAAAAAGAGAAGATACGACTTTCGTAACTCCCTGCCCTTCTTCTCTTCACAGCACAGCATAGCAGGCCCCTTAAAAAGGATCTAGAGAGAGAGAGAGAGAGTGCATGAGAAAATTTCTAGAGAGAGAGAGTGTAAACTAAAGAAGAGTCAAACCCTTTATTGATAGTTTTGTTTCTTTAGTATAATTTTCGTCAATCAAAATCCAAATCTCAAAATTTCTATTCTACCCAATGTCCTCAATTTGCAAAAAACCCCTCAATTAGCGCGTTATAATCATCACAACTCTGAATCATCGTGCCGCTATTTTTAACCCCTTTTCTGGGTCGTTTATTTTTGTGGTAATACATAGCTTACATCTCGATCCTGTTCGTCAACTGTTGTAAAGATTGGATTTTGTTGGTTACATTTCGATGTTAAACAACCAAACAGGTTTTTCAGGCAAAGCAACGCAGTATAGTAGTGGGAATTGTTGAATTTGGTGAAGTTAGGAGTGGTTGAAGCGTGTAAAATGGGAGGGGTTTGCACCGGTGGGACGATGAAGCACAGTACGGTGGCGGAGTACGGCAGTGATAAGGGTAGTTTGGGGTTTTCTGGGAAGTTGAAATCTTTCAAGAGTTTTGGCCACCAGGCGAAGAAGGTTGATAATGATGATGGTCATGATGATTCAGGTTTATCTTCTTATGTTCATGATGATGATGGTGATGTTGATACTTATCATAGGAGGATGACATCTTATGATTCTGGTGAACTGTTTTCCTCCATTTCAAGAGAATTGAAACCCTCTACCCCTGCTAGGGTTAGTAAGGTATACATATTATATATATAAATATATTTTCAGTCGCTGTTATTTATACAACACAAACACATATAACTATGAATTCGGAATCTTCTTAACTTATTAGTAACTTAACATTTAGCAAGATTTCTGTAATTGGAAATTTATCATGATAACATGACCATTGACATCTGATCATATGCTGCGAATTGGGAATCGAGGATGAATGATAAGTAAGTTAAAACAGTAATATCTAGGAGGAGGCAAGTTTCACCTCTAGAATATCTCTGTTTTATGCAGACATGTAGTTGGATAAAAAACTCAGAATGATTTTTCAATAAAAATGTCTGATATCTATGTTGCCAAGGAGCCTCTGTGAGAATGGTTGATGAGAAATATTAAGTTTGATAACGTCTTTTCGTTTTTTTAATTTTACTGTGTGTATGTTTTGAAAAAACTGATTCTGTTATTGTACTAAAATAGTTTCCCATTTTGCATATTTTGTTAGGTGCCTCATGTGAGCTCATTTCTTGGAAAAGCTGGTAATGTAGGTCTTGAAGTTCTTGACACATTGGGCAGCAGTGTGACAAATCTAAATGCTCACAGTGGCTTTGTATCTAATATGGCTTCAAGAGGAAATAAAGTATCTATTTTGGCATTTGAAGTGGCTAATACCATTGTCAAGGGGTCCAATTTGATGCAATCCCTTTCTGAAGAAAATATCCAGATCCTTAAGAAGGAGATTTTGCATTCAGAAGGCGTCCAGCTTTTAGTTTCTACAGATACAAAAGAGTTGTTACGTATTGCGGCTTCTGACAAAAGGTAGGCTGCCATACATCAAAATTTTTTTTTTTTTTTTTGTTTAAAAAAAATTCTATAACATTTTATAACATGGTTGTCTTTTTGCAGAGAGGAACTTGATATCTTCTCTAGAGAGGTTGTTCGGTTTGGACATATGTGCAAAGATCCACAATGGCATAATCTGGATCGTTTCTTTTCCAGGTACATCGGATAGCTTTGGGATATATTATATATCTAAAGGTTCAAACGGTTAAAACTACGAAAGTCAGCTAAAAAGAAAACATTTCAAATGGGTCGAATGAGCCCAAAGTCAGCCAAAGTTTATTTTTATTGAACTAATATGATTTTGCAAACAAATTTGACACACTAAATTATTTGACAAAACAAAATAAACCTATGGACAAAACTTGTTTCCGTTTAACATAAATTTTTTGATTGTTGATGGAATTCAGATTGGACATTGATCTGGTAACAAACAAACAACTTAAAGAGGAAGCAGAAATGACTATGCAAGAACTCACCAATCTTGCTCAGTATACTTCTGTAAGTTACTTCTGTTTTAACCTCAAGGTTTTTAGATACTCTTTGCTTTCATTAGTTGGGTGCCAGCATTTTACCTTTTAGTTTATGACCAAATCATGCACAAATGCATACCATTTTGATTTGATCAGTATTCTAGAGAGCTTTTATCTATAGCGGGTATTATATGAAGGGAGGAGAGTTTTTGAGTTATTTAGTTATTTTATTTGTTTTGGAGATCCATGAATCTCGAATATCAAGTCCCTTTTGTACCTACAAGCATTCGGTTACGGGTGTGTAATGTGTTCTATCCCTTTTGTACCTACATATCCGAAAAAGTATGTTTGAAACATTTGACACGGGTACTCGCAAGTGCATATGGGGGCTGTCCCTGCATTCAACAGCAGTCCAGGAGGAAGTTAGAAATGCCATTGTTTGAGGGTGATGATTTGGGTCCTTCGTATTGTCAACTTATAAGAAGACGACCCCAAAGAATGATTTAGGATCCTGGAATCAGGAAAGGGTCATGCAACACTTTAGGACAAGGTGTTATATAGCGTGGAAGTAATGATATGATCAACATTCTAAAGATCTTTTAATTATAGTAGTTATTATATTTTAATTATGATACTCTTTTATCTTAGGAAATAGGAAGAGAATTTTTATCTTAGGAAAGAAGTTATTTATTTAGTATAAATAGAGGTTTAGGGGTATCATATGGAGGGAGGAGATTTTTGAGTTATTCAGTTTTTTTGTTTTGGAGATCCCCCAGAGTCTCAAATATCAGGCCCCTTTTGTACCTAAAAGCATTCAATTATGGGTGTGTTCTAACCAATTTTCTGTTTATCAATTTAATTTGTATCACATTCTGTTTGGGTATTACAAATTTCAGTGATATAGTCTTAATCTGAGCATTGGTTATTTGCATTATCTGATTATCCTCACATTTGATTTTTATTACTTGTATTTCTTCATTAATTTGATCTTTTAGCTAGATTAATTACCTACTTTTCATTAACATAGTAAAAGATGGAAACATTTCTGTTTTATTGCAGGAATTATACCATGAGTATCATGCTTTAGATAGATTTGAACAAGATTACCGTCGTAAACTTGAAGAAATGGAAGCCTTGCATCGCCCGCGAAAAGGTCTTAATAATTAGAATTGTGATAATGTGATTGAGTTTCTTATTATTTGTGTGTATATATTTATTCATATAATCAGAGTATTGGATTTGCTACAAAGTGGTTGATTATCTATTTAACGTCTACCTCGTTTTCATTGTAGGAGAGAGTCTCACAATCTTACATAGTGATGTAAAGCATCAAAGAAAACTCGTGAGGAACCTTAAAAAGAAATCTCTTTGGTCTAAAAGTTTGGAAGAGGTATCATTTCAGTATTTTTCCAAGATTTTCTCAAGGATTATCATTATTCAATAGCTTCTATCATCACTAGTACAAAATAATCTTCTTCAGTGCTATATATACGACACCAGTGCTTACATTTTTTAACACGTCCTTTCTAGGTTGTGGAGAAGCTTGTAGATATTGTAACCTTTATCCATCAAGCTATAGCGGAGGCATTTGAAGAGAACGGTATTTATAACTTGTTATAAGATTTTTTTTATAGAATATCTAACTTTTGGCCACTATTCTTGGTGTCACTTCAACCATTAATTATATTATCCAGTGGCCTTTAGTAAATCACGTAACACAGAGTTAGAGGGCATGTATCATGGTTTGATCCCTAGACATTCACTATAGATTCCATGTCTGCAACCACTAGGCTACCGCCGTGGGACCAGTTGGCCTTAAATTAGGAACAACGTTATACTTATTAAGACATTATACGAGTTGAATTTTTTTTAATTGTTGGATGGAAAACAGGATAAGTGAACAAAAAGTCATCAGGAACATGATGAAGAAATACAATGACCAAATATATAATTGTATTATTTCTGAACAAGTACTGAGACCTTTTGTTGTATGTGTGTTTCTTTTTTATAAGATGCCCCTTGTGTTTTTCTTTTGTTTAGTGCCAAGTTCAACGTCAGTTACCAAGGAGGCTCATAAAAAACCCGAGACGTTGGGTGTTGCGGGTCTTGCTTTACACTATGCCAACTTAGTCACTCAAATGGACAATATTGTAAGTTTACTCTTTATTTTTCTTTTATGATTATTGCAGTTCAATTAATATATTTTTCGTGTAAAAATTGTAGAAGAAAATAGTGTTCTCTTTCACAATGATATAGAAAACTTTCTTGGGCCTATATACTTCCTTATCTGAACTTATCAAAAAATCTATAATAATATAGTCATAACATCTTTAACTAATACTACAGTTATCTAGAAACTAGAATTGGAAAGTAATGACTCTCGCTGACAATTTGTGTTTTTTATAATTATTGCAGGCAGCTCGTCCCATCTCATTACCTCCTAATACGAGGGACAATTTATATAATGGTTTGCCAGCAATTGTGAAGGTGGCCTTACGTTCTCGCTTACAATCACTCGACTCCAAAGAAATGGTATACTTCTTTACTATTATTATTTTTATTTCAATTTCATGTTTCCTTGAGCACAAAAATTCCAAAATACCCGTAAATACAAAGAATGCTCCTTGTTTCAGATGACAATGCCTCAAATTAAGGCGGAAATGGAAAAAACTCTCCAGTGGCTCGTTCCAGTAGCTACAGATACCACCAAGTATGTCTAATACACAAAACACACATATATACATCTTTCAAACAATATCATTTATGTTACCGAAAGTTAAAAAAATGTTAATTTTTGTGGTTTGCAGAGCACATCAAGGTTTTGGATGGGTTGGCGAGTGGGCAAACACAGGGTAAACATTTCATTTAATCTCAATTTGTTTGTTGGTTTCTTTCTCTTATGTCTTTCAGTAGGATGACTTTCTTGTTTATATAAGAATATTTTAGAATAAGTTCCTGTGTTGTTGAAATTTAATGACAGTAATGAGTTTGGGAAGAAGACAGCAGGGAGTAACAATGTGATTCGGCTGCAGACATTATATCATGCTGATAAACAGAAAATGGACCGTTACATTCTTGATTTGGTCATTTGGCTTCATCGTCTAATAAGCCTAGTCAGATTTAGAGACAAAGTTCCTAAATACGTTCCTTCTCGCTCTCCTGCTACGACTAATAATAACAGTAGTAATGGAGTGGTGGTGTATTCAGATCCATCTAGATTGAAAACTAATGGTAAACTCCAAAGGGTTCAGATATCTTTGGAAGATAGGAATCTTCTGGAAGAGGTTATGAAGAGGAGAAAGTTGGTTCCTGGAATAAGCAAAAGTCAAGAATTTGTGATGGTGAAGAAGAAGAAGAGAGCCAGGGTTTTTGCATCAAGTAGGAGCATGGGAAGCTCTCCCAGAAGGGAAGCGGGATACACAAACACCGACATGTTAGACGTTTTGGATGGTTTAGATACAAGTTTTTAAGCTACAGGTACATATCCCCAATGCCATATTGCCATGGAGTAGCAGGCTACGTACACAAGGCTGCATGGAAAACGCTCCGAGGAAATAACTGCGGGATATATACAATGCTCATATGTATGTTGAATGGATAGGGTACAACTTCTTGAGCTGTTAGTACAAAATCAGAAGCCTATGTTTTGAAATTATGTGTGTATATATCATTATTATACGTGTCTTAACATGATGAGGTGGGTTGGGTAGATTAAAACAACAGATCATGTTAAGAACGTCGAGTATTTTATTTTATTTATTTATCCTTTTTTTTCTTTTCTGAACATTCATGATTAAATTGTTATTATTTTCAAATTCCTTGGATTGGATGGTTTAAACTTTAAACGTTGATATTTATCTGCTCTATAATCTATATATTAAAATCTATCCGTTCAAAAAATTGAGAGGATTTTTCCAACAATTGGTTTCCTTTATTTTGTAGAAGAATGAAATTTTATTATTTTTTCAACAGTTGCCTTTATTTGCACCTTTTTTAGTTTTCAATTATAATTTGCCTTTCAAAGTAACAAGTTAGAAGTGCAATTAGATATGTTACTTGTACATGTTAGGCCTTTGGAACATAATGCATAAACGTAGTTTTCACGAGTATCATCTCTTAGGATAACCACATCTTGTAAAATGATGCTAAATGTATAAGTGAATATTTTGGTCTGTTTATATATAACTATTTTACACCTTTAATAACAACAACCGTTACTAATTTTCAGATAAAAATAAAGTTCAGTTTTTTTTAACACTCTAAAAAAGAAAATTAAAAATATAATTTTTTATGTAGAAAGGAAAAGGTGGTGCTATTTTGAAAGAATTAGCTACAAAAAAGTTCAATAAATAAGAAAACAAAAGGATTAAAGAAAAATAATAAGATAGGGATCAGATGGTATAAGAATGGAGGTGCCCAATTGTCGTAACAGGCTTTGGGCGGACACCCCATCTTGCATACTTAAATGCAAGTGATGACCACTTCTCATTTCCCCTTAAAACTTGCCTGAAGGATCATGGTTTTAGTTAAAACCCCTTAATCTGTTTTTATACCATCTTCGTGACATATCCCTTTTCTTCTCACTTCGATATGGGGCACGCACTTAATCTAATCAACGAATCGCATAGAAAAGCAGTGACAACATTTGTATATTTGATAAATAACCCAAGTTCTTGTTAACCAGCTGGTGCGGACTGTGGGTAATGTGGCTTTTTCATGTCGATCATAGACTCCATCGTCTGCAATATGCTCTTGAGGCCCATTGTTACCGCTGTAGCTTCTTTAGGAAGAGGCCATCGTCACATCCAAATATTTGTCTTGAAGCGTACCTCTAGACTCTATGATTTGTTCATGCCTAAAAAACAAGAGAATGCCCTCCTATTGTTTAATGAAATGCGTACAACTGCTCTACTCCTTTTCTTCTATTATTGTACTTGGTTCTCTTTACTACTTTCACAGACGCCTCTTTTCTTGAACGATTGAACGATCGCCGCATATCTGAACCACCATCTCGTCGGATCTGAACAATCAGCAGCACTATCGCCGGGTAAGTGAAACACCATCACCACCGTCTCCCGTCACTGAACAACTCTTGGATTCGACCGTTGTAGCTGTGTTCATCGAGATCAATATGGGTGTTTTATTGTGTGTATACTCATCTAATTCCAACACATCACGTCTAAAAAATCTTTCCCTTTTTTTTTCTAATGTTTGCAAGACCATATGTAATTTCTTGGTCAAATGTATAATCTTTGGATGAAATGACTAATATTAATGCAGATGTTTTGCTTATTTTTTCTGGGTTGAAATTTGGTTCGATTTTTCTTGAGAATGATTAATTTTGGGTTAAGATAATGAAGGACCATGTTGTAGAATGTATTATTAATTTGTTTAATTTGAACTTGAAATTAATGAAAGGATTTGGATAATAACTAGCCATTAGGAATTCAAATTCAGATGAAGATGGTGGTGTGTGTGGCCATTATAAATTCAGATTGAGATGAAGATGGTGGTGCACTGGGGTGTGTGCGTGTGAATATAACGAGAGTAGAGGTTTTCAGTAAGATGAATCTGATTAGGATTTTTGATTTTGTTGTGTTTGTGTGATCTCTTGGTTCATATATCATATTTTGATCTGTTGAAAGGTTTCTAACTGATGTTGATTATCATATTGGTTTTTGTCATCATGATGGTTTCCGGCGGTAGTTGGCAAGGGTCCGGCAAAATGGGTAGGCCGTTTGTGATAGAGAAGATGATGGAAGGAAGATAATAGGAGGGCTTGATAACTGATTAAAAATATATAATTATATATTGAATAAGGGTCGGTAATGTTTGGTAACAGGGATAACAATCAAAATGACCAAATTATCCTCGTGTGCAAGGCACATGGGGGCTTTTAACGGAATAAGTTAACATCAGTTAGTGTAAAAGGACCGAAAGTGAAACAAATCGACAACCACAGTAACTATTTTTTTGTAATTTTTAAAGTTAAATGACCAAAAGCGAAATTCAGTAACAATCACATGAACCATTTTTGTAATTCTAAAATCTTAAAAACCAAGTGAAATAAAAAGATAATTAAATTTATTTTTAATTAAATAAATTTGTTCGGTCCAACCCCATCTCATTGACTCATTGAACGAGGATACAACTTCCACTTCTAGTCAACTCCATCTCGTAATGCATTAAGCTCCCGTCTTACTACTCTTAGATTAGCGTGCTATAAACATTATAGCAACGAATCATCGTGCCGCTATTCTTGGCATCTTTTCTGGGTCGTTCTATTTTTGTGGTAAATATATAGCTTACATCTTTATCCTGTTCGTCGACTGTTGTAAAGGTTGGATTTTGTTGGTTATATATCGATGTTAAACAACCAAACAGGTTCTTCAGGCAAATCATCGCAGTAACGTAGTGGGAATTGTTGAATTTGGTGAAAGTAGGAGTGGTTGAAGCGTGTAAAATGGGTGGGGTTTTTTCAGGTTCATCTTCTAAAGCTCACAGGAGGATGACATCTTCGAATTCTGCTGAACTGTTTACAATTACAAGAGAATTGAAATCCTCTACCTCCGCTAGGGTGAGCAAGGTATACATATATATTTTCAGTCTCTATCTCTTTATATAAAACACACACACACACGCACACATAAGTATGTGATCAGAATCCGCTTAAGCTATTAGTAACTTAACCTTTAACAGGATTTATGTAATTGGAATTTTAGTCTGATGATATGACCCTTGACATATTGACATGATGTGAATTGGGAATCGAGAGAAATTTTGCGTTTTTGATTCAACAAAGCTAAAAAAAAGTTGAGATATTAATACCTTCAAGGAGGCAAGTTTCACCTCTAGAATATCTCTGTTTTGTGCAGAAATGTAGTTGGATTAAAAATTCAGAATGATTTTTGAATAAAAATTTCTGATATCTATGTTGTGTATGTAGTTGAATTGCTTGCCAAGGAGCCTCTGTGAGATTGGTGGATGACTTTTGAATAAACTGATTCTGTAATTGTACTAAAATGGTTTCCCATTTTGCATTTGATGTTTTGTGCAGAAAGTATCTTTTTTGGCATTTGAAGTGGCTAATACCATTTTCAAGGGGTCCAATTTGATGCAATCCCTTTCTGAAGAAAATATCCAGATCCTTAAGAAGGAGATTTTGCATTCAGAAGGCGTCCAACTTTTAGTTTCGACAGATACAAAAGAGTTGTTACGTATTGCGGCTTCTGACAAAAGGTAGGCTGCGCCATACGTCAAGTTTCTTTTTTTTTAATTTTTTTTCTATAACATGGTTTGTCTTTTTGCAGAGAGGAACTTGATGTCTTCTCTAGAGAGGTTGTTCGGTTTGGAAATTTGTGCATAGATGTACAATGGCATAATTTGGAACGTTTCATTTCCAGGTACATCTGATAGTTTATGTTATCTGATTCTCAAACATATTTGAGGTGGCAATCTGGGTTATATTATACATCTAAAGGTTTGCTAAAAAAGGAAACATTTCAAATGGGTTGAAGGAGCCCAAAAGTTTATTTTTATTGAACTAATATGATTTTGCAAACAAATTTGACACACTAAATTATTTGACAAAATAAAATAAACTTATGGACAAAACGTGTTTTCGTCCGACATAAAGATTTTGATTGTTGATGAATTTCAGATTGGACATGGAACTGGGAAACAAACTGCCTAGAGAGGACATGGAAATTACTATGCAGGAACTCACTAATCTTTCTCAGTATACTTTTGTAAGTTACTTCTGCTTTAACCTCAAGGACTTCTAATTCTTCTAGCTAGAGATACTATTGGCTTTCATTAGTTAGGTGCCAGCATTTTACCTTTTAATTTATGACCAAATCATGCACAAGTGCATATTCTAATGTGAGAATAGACTATTTGCATTATCCTATGTGAGTATGTGGAATTTAGTTCCACATTTGAGTTTTTTTACTTGTATTTCTTCATTTATTCTATCCTTTAGCTAGACTAATACCTACTTTTGTAAAAGATGGAAGCATTTTTGTGCTATTGCAGGAATTATACCATGAGTGGCATGCTTTAGATAGATCTGAACAAGATTACCGTCGTAAACTTGAAGAAATGGAAACCTCGCATCTCCCTCGAAAAGGTCTTAATAATTAAAATTGTGATCAAGTTTCTAATTATTTGTGTGTGCATATTTGTTCATTTAATTACGTGGTTGATTGTTTTCATTGAAGGGGAGAGTCTCACAATCCTACATAGTGACGTAAAGCGTGAAAGAGAAATCGTGAGGAACTTGAAAAAGAAATCTCTTTGGTCTAAAAATTTGGAAGAGGTATCTATCAGTATTTTTAAAGAGGTTTCTTAAGGATTATCATTCTTCAATTGCTTCTATAATCTCTAGTGACAAATAAATATATTCTTCAATAGCTATATTTTCCGTCAGTGCTTACATTTTTAACACACCCATTCTAGGTTGTGGAGAAGCTTCTAAATATTGTCATTTTTATCCATCAAGCTATAGCGGAGGCATTTGAAGAGAATGGTATTTTATATTTATCCGTCAAGCTATAGCGGAGGCATTTTTAACACACCCATTCTAAAGACACATTTTCTTCTTTAAAGAGGAAGAAAAATAAAGCCTTTTTGTTGTGTGTGTGTGTGTGTTTCTTTCCTTTTTACAAGATGGCTCTTCTGCCTTTTGTTTAGTGCCAGGTTCAATGTCAATTGACGAGGAGGCTCAAAAAAAGCCCGAGACTTTAGGTGTAGCGGGTCTTGCTTTACACTATGCCAACTTAGTCACCCAAATGGGCAACATTGTAAGTTTATTCTCTATTTTTTTTATGATTATTGTAGTTTAAATAGTATTTTTCTGTGCAAGAACTGGAGAAGAAAATTAGTGTTCTATTTTACAAAGATCAAAGCTTTTAGAAACTTTCTCGGGGCCTTCATAATTCCTAATCTAAGCTTATCAAAGAATAATAATATAATCATAAAATCTTTAACTAATACTGTAGTTATCTAAAAACTAAAATTGCAAAGTAACGAACCACCGACAATTTGTGATTTAATTATTAATGCAGGCAGCTCGTCCCATCTCTTTACCTCCTAAGATGAGGGACAATTTATATAATGGTTTGCCGGCAAGTGTCAAGGCAGCCTTACGTTCTTGCTTGCGTTCACTCAACTCCAAAGAAACTGTAAACTTTTTACTATTATTTTCTTTTAATTCATTTTCATGTTTCCTTGAGCACAAGAATCTCATAATCACAGAGAAAGCTCCTTATTTCAGATGACAATGCCTCAGATCAAGGCAGAAATGGAAACAACACTCCAGTGGCTCGTTCCAGTAGCTACAGATACTATCAAGTATGTTGTTATGCACACAAACACACATATTTATCTTCTAAACAATATCATTCATGTCACCTTGTCTGTAATTTCTAATTGTTTAATTATTGTGGTTTGCAGAGCACATCAAAGTTTTGGACGGATTGGCGAGTGGGAAATTACAGGGTAAACATATCATTTAATGTCAATCTTTTGTTGGTTTCTTCTTCTTTTGTTCTTCAGTAGACTGACATTCTTTTTCTTTTGTTGCCCATCCTGCCACCTCTAGCTTTAATAAGTTTCTGTGTTGTTGAAATTTAAGAGGTTTCCTTTTTCTTTTTTCTAATAACAGTAATGAGATCGGGAAGAAGACAACATGGCGGCTCCAGACGCTATATCATGCTGATATACAGAAGATGGACCGTTGTATTCTAGATTTGATCATTTGGCTTCACCGTCTAATAAGTGTAGTCAGATTTACTGACAAAGATCCTAAATACATTTCTTCTAAATCTCCTCCGACTAATAATAATAATAGTAATGGAGTGAGAGTGTATTCAGATCCATCTACACAAATACCGGCATGTTAGACGTACGTTTTGGATGGTTTAGGTAGAGCGTTTTAAGGCGTTGGTACATATCCCTAATGCCATTGGGTAGCAGCACAAGGCTTCAAAGCTCCAAGAGAATTCACATTGCTCATATATATATGTTGAATGGATTGGGTACATCATCTTGAGCAGTTGGTACAAAATCTGAAGCCAATGTTTTGTCATTATATATATGTATATATCACACTATACGTCTCTTAACGTGAGGTGAGTGTAGTAGATCATACGTACTGATAATAAATGATCAAATGTTTATAGTCCCCATTTTTCCTGGATTTGGAAAGTGAGAACGTTGATAGTTTACTGCTCTATAACTTACTTTAAGATCTATATTTAAAAAATGAGTGGATTTTTCCAATAGTTGGTTTCCTTTATTTTGTATTCTCAAGTAGAGCAAATGAAATTTCATAATATGTTTCTAGTGGTCGTTTTCTCCACACATCCTTCCAACCTCTAATCAACTTGTTAATAGTTGTTTTGTCTATTACGAAAATAAGAGTGTTTTAACAAAAAAGTATTATTTATTACGTACAGAAGATTGTTTTGATTTATACCTAAATTTTATGAATAAGGATAACAAAAACACTGAAAATAATGCATAAAATTTTGACTCAAAACAATAAAAACTTGGAATTTAACAAAAGAAGATTTAAAACCATTGAAGTAAAAAAAATTTAAAAAAAAACAAAAGATGAAAAAAATAATAATAATAAGACAAGGATCAGATGGTATAAGAATGGAGGTGCCCAATTGTCGTAACAGGCTTTAGGCGGACACCCCATCTTGCATATTTTAATGCAAGTGATGACCACTCCTCATTTCCTCTTAAAACTTGCCTGAAGGATCATGGTTTTTGTTGAAGCCCTTTAATCTGTTTTTATACCATGTTCGTAATGTATTCGTTTTCTTCTCACTTCGATATGGGATCAGTAACAGTTGTTATGAACCGATTGTGTCATTCTTGATTATTAGGTCTTCAAGGATCCCATGAACCAATTAGCTTTTCAATTGAGCATGGAACGATCATTTTGGGAGGGATCGGATGGCATTTCAATTCAAATGTGGGAACGGGTATGCATGTAATATCATAGGTACGCATTACTTTCTCATTCTAATTTATCTGTTTGAAGTTTGTGACACGATTTATTTGTTCTACTGAGTTGAAATTGTACTTTTTTAAGTGATGTAAACCTAATGCAGGAAAGGTCTTCGATGAAATGTCTCATAGAAATGTTATATGTTCCAGGGTTTGACAACAAATAAAGTCATCTTTAGTATGATAAGATATTTTGGGTTACTAACTTTTGTGAATTTTTTATTATAGACAGTCTGATCCTTATGTATGTTCAGGTGAGCATCCTTTAATCGATTAAGATAGGAACAAAGACTTCTATGATATTGGGTGTATATTCCGGGTCTTACATCACATTGTGCATCATAAGCTTTTCCACATCACCTGCTTATGATTTTAGATGCATCCCTTTGTAGTTTATTCTAAAGAAACTTTCTGAGCACTTAATCCCATTCATCTGAGTTAGTACTTAGCAAAGCATTACTTACTCAGCTATAATAACATTCCTCCAGAAAAGTGTTCTCATTAAAATGTTTATAATAAAGTTCAATGCTTTTTACCTCAGTAGCTTATATTGACACTCAAGGCCCTGTATCATCTCCTTTTAGTTCAAAAGAAGCCTCCTTCTAGTGTTTTTATGCGTCTCCCTTTTAAGAGATCTTGTGAGTACAATTGTTGCAAGCCTGCAGGAGCATTAGTGGGTGCTGAAATATATGGAAGGAAAGTAAGGTGAAAAAACCCCAGGTAGCATGGCTTGACAAAGATAAGAAAGCAATCAAAAAAGCTGTGAGAGCGATTTGATTAAGAAAAGATTGTCATATGGTAGACATTTTATAATTGTTAATCACAAAGTCTATATGTAGGCCTGTTTCTTGGGTGCTTAATGATAAGTTGGCTGCCAGATATGGGATCTCAACTAATCTTCCAGAAGAAGCAATATTTCACCCATTTGTCCACTTCTTTTGAATATGTTCATAATTCACATCATGCGGAATGCCAACTTCTATGCAGAATGCTTTTGAATATGTTCATAATTCTTCCAAACATTCCTTCAATTCCAGCTTCTATCCAAATATTAGGAATGCATTTATAATTGATAATAGGATATAATTTTTAATACTCCATAATTAGTAGCACTCCAAACGTCAACCCGCCTCCCTTCTAGTTTTGATCTTAATTAGAAACAACTTCAACGTGTATCTTCCCCATGGTTACCTCTATAACGCGAAAAGCTTATGTCTCCATGCTTCTTAAAAAACAAGACTTCAAGATAAGTTACTGGTTTCTACCCTTTTGTCCACTTCTTTCCTTTATTTTATGGCATTGACAATTGTTGGAGTCCAAGCATTGTGATATTTCAGTTTATGCAAAGAACTATACTCAAACCCCTTACAAATGTGAAAGCACAATGAGACACTATAAAAGGTGGTAATCGAACCTTCAAGAATCACGAGATATAAATTTGAAAAACCTCACCTTAAAAGTCTGAGAATGAACAATGAAAACCCTAAATATTAAAAACCTAAATCGTGACCTAAAGATCTGAGTCACGGAATCGAGATCTAAATCACGAACAAGAAGACGCGATTTAAACCCTGAAGGCGACAGTGGTTTGAACAACGATTTGAACCATGGAAATGACGACCTGAAGACGACGATGGTTACCAGATCCAAGCGGCAACTGTGGTTATCGAAACGGAGGCGACGGTAGCTATGAAGGTAACGGTCGTAGATCTCGTAGAAATAGGATAAAAAATGGCGTATTTCTCCATCTCATTTTAGGTTGCAAAACCCATAAACTTTGTTGATCTTGTAGAAATATGATCAAATCACCTATAGCTTGGCCCTTCATCTTCATCATGGTGGTGGATGATGATGAAGGCAGAATCGTGGTTGTAGATGGCTTTGAAAGGACAAAATTTTGCTTCTCTTGTTTTTTTGTTTTTTTATTAAAATTTTTTAAGGAATAAGAAATAACTAAAAAAATTCAGGAAAACGGTTGATATGAAGTGTGGTACCACTAGCATGTAATGCAAAGAGTTTTAAAAGTTGGTTGTTTTAATTTTAAAAAAAAATAACATGTATTAAATACAATAATAGCTTAGTAAAAGTTCACCGTATTTTAAAGCAGTTTGTCATTTTTATACTTAAACCTTTCATAATAATTAATGTTTACAAAATTCAAGTCAATACAAATTAATTTCATCCTATAGAGTATTAGATACAAATTAAAAATTAAATAAAAATGATCTTCATAAAAATAATAGTTTATATATTATATCATATAATACATATTTTAATTTAAGTATTAGAAAATATATATAGTTAGAACTCATAAACCTGATAATATGTAACCTAAATTTATAGACATTTTCATATTTTTTAAATGACTCGAGTAATCAAAACAAAACCTTTAATCTATAGTACATTTAGTATTCTTTTTGTTGCTTATTTTAATTGTTTTTAAAATTTTATTTCAAAAGTTGATAAAAGAGTTATAAAGAAAAGAGAAATAAAAGGAATGAAAAAAAGAAAGAAAATCTATGAACGTAAATTATTTAATGTCATCGTAATCCGTGAATATAATAGTTTTAATATATAAAAAATGGACATGTTATCGAGTAAATTATTTCTAGTTATCTCATTGTCAATGTACTATGCTAGTATGTATATTAAAGTGTAAAAATAAAGTAAAAAAAATAGTAGAAATAAAAAAAAGAAAAATAACATATCTTCATACTATTTCTTGCTACTTCATATTACTCACCAAAAGATGACATATTCTTTTCCCCCATCGAGCATAAACCCTCTTCTACTTGCTTTTCTCCCGTAGTAGCTTCACGTCTTTCCTTCGTTGACTTTGACAATTGTTTTAATTTTATAAGTAGAAGGATAAATAGAAAAAAATAATAGAAATATGTATCATATCTCTAAATAAATTTCTTGTTAATTTGATTAATAGAAAGTTAACAACCTAAAGAAAGAATGAAAGAAAGAATGCTATATAAAAGGCAACTTTTTTGTGTAGATATTTGAAAATTCCATGATTGTGGATAACTGGGATTGAGGTCATGAGGTGGGAGAAACAGTTGGAGTGTCCTATATTTTTTTTTTCATTTTCTTCATATTCTTTATTCTTTAATGTTAACAAGACCGTGTGCTGAGTTGGATCTCGTTGTTATCCATTCAAAAATAACAATAATAATAATTTATTGTGGACTTTTAGGTGAGTCAGCAACCTGTCGGTATCTATGAGGGTGGGTCCCAAGGAATCACCACCGCCAGTTACACGTTAGTTGTTTGTTTCCCAATTATTGTCCATCAAGCAGATGGCAGGTATACCGTATATACGTACAAATGTATTCAGATTTTATATATAAACTTTATATACATAATAATCTATAGAACCAATCTTACCTTTTAAATTTAAATGATCAATAATACTGTATATTTGAATGGGTTAAGTGCACCGCAATGTAATGAAGTATACGCGGTTTAACATTGTATGTAACAAACTAAAATTTCTTAAGATTAATACAATGAACTACCATTTTTTTACATTGTGTGCAATGTTGACCTGCAATTGTAAGTTACCGGTTACCCTTATACACAGTTGGCATTCTTTTTTTTAATGCTTCCGTGGCACTCCGCGTAGGACGCCACGTAGATAAAGTTTATTATTATTATTATTATTATTATTATCATCTTCAAAGTTCAACATGCACTTCATATTCCCTCATCAGATGCAAACCACCACCGCCCTTCTCATACAAAACCCTCTGCCACCACCGCCACTCCACTTTAGTGTTTCCGATCTTCCCCGAGGGTCAAGAGCTCCACCGTCTCTCCACCTCCGATCTGTTCAATCTCCGTGTTCAATCCATCGTCGTTTGCTTCACAGATCTGCCTCATACGCCTCATAAGCCATCGTCGTTTGCTTCACAGATCTGCCTCATACGCCATCGTAAGGTTTTCATCGATCTTTTGAGTTTTGGGCTTTGATTTTTGTTTGGTTTGTCCAGATCTGTTCGATTTTTGAGTTTAGGGTTTCTTTTCGAGTTTGTCCAGATCTGTTTGATTATGAGGCATATGAGGGTTTTCGTTACAGATCGCTACTGCCGTATGAGGGTTTCCGTTACAGATCTACTTTAGGGTATGGAAATGGATCTGACGGTGGTGGTGGTTTGATCGATCTTTTTTGTGTTTAGGGTTTCTGTACATCTTTGAGTTTAAAGTTTCTATACATCTTACCTATATTCGTGCTTTTACTAATTGTTAGATGAGATTGAAGAGTTCTTTTCAGATCAGTGCTCTTCATCACCAAAACAATCGAAATGGATTTCTGTAATGTGTCCGGGTTGAACATTTTTCCACATTTGTTTGTTCGATCTTGTTCGATTTTTGTTTCGTTTGGTTTGTTTGGTTTCCAAATCTTTAATTGTTAGATGAGTTTTGGGGTTTGATTTTTGATTTTTGATTTTTTGAGTTTTGGCGGTGGTGCTAGATAAAGGAGGTGACAGTGGTGGTAGATGAAGGTGGTGGTGGTAGATGAAGATGGTATTGATTAATAATAATAATAAAACAAATAATAATAATAGTTAATATACTATATTTATATATATATATAATATAATAATAAAAATAATAATGACACATCAGCACATAATGACACTTGTCATTACTTTAGAAAATAAAAAATAAAAATAGCATTTTACCGGTTCCACGTTAGCATTTACCTGCTTTGCAGGTCAAAATTATACACAATGTAAAAAAATGGTAGTTCATTGTATTAATCTCAAGAAATTTTAGTTTGTTACATACAATGTTAAACCACGATAACTTCATTACATTTCGGTGCACTTAACCCTATTTGAATTACTAAAGTCCATATTCGGTAATGCCGTAAGGGTAAATGTTGGTTCTGTAAATAAGGATAGTTCTGTACCGAACTGCGAGAATTGTTTGTAACATCATAATAACTGATTAATACGTGTATTTGGGTTAGTTATATATTTTAGCAAATGTGAATCACGTCTGGATGAGTCATCATTAATTTGCAAGTTTGATTGTCCCAAAATAACTCTCAATAATGCATTATTAATATGCAATTGATGAGACATAAATGAATCATTAATGACGCGTCAAAAATTCGTAACCACTTATTTAGGGGTGTTCAATCGGTCGGTTATCGGTTTAATTGGATTTTAGGAAATAAAATTAACCGACCATAATCCAAACCAGAAGTATTATAAGCCAAACCAATCCAACTCAATAACCATCGGGTTAATTGGTTCGGATCCCGTAAAACCAAATAAGAAATTTGCTAAAACACATATAAGACAAAATTCAAATAACCTATATTAATATATTGAGTACAAAATTAAGCAATCTACCAAAAGCATGCATTATATCATTATAATTTTTAAAAGCTGTATACTTGACTTTTATTTACTCACAAATGCTTTTAAGAAATTACTATCATATTCAATAATTCATAAAGAAACTCAAATGAAATAAATCATTAAATGTGTATATGAACTTGTAGTAAATGATTGGTTATTGAGAAAAAGATTGCACACTAAAGTAGCTTCTTAATTGATGTGTTCATCATTAATTGTATGGTAATTTTACCAAACAGACTATAAATGCACATGAGAAAAGTTTTAAACAGCTTATAATTGTCTATTTTCCTTCTCCTTTACTGTATAATCTCACACAGAAGTTTCTATTAGGGGTTTACAATGGATGTCTTAGATACGATTAAAGATGTGGAAAAAGGTAAAAATAAGACTTCTATTTGAGAAACTCGGTAGAGGAAACTTTTTTATGTGTACAAGTCAATCAACCAATGCATATTTAATTGTGCCCAATTTTGACTACTTTATGTTTAGTAAATCATCATATATGATGATGTAGGTTCTTAAATATATAGTTAAATATATTTGTATAGAATACATATCATAAACTTGTTCGATTATTTAAAACAAAAGGAGTAATTGTATATATAAATTATATATTTTTTGTTCTTCAAAAAATGTATAAGATCGATATTATAATGCAATTAATTTAGTGTTGCATGTGTGTGGAGGACTTTACACAATGAAATGTGGGAGGTTTCTTGGGCAAAGTTGGTGTGGTTTGCGCAATCTATTCATCTACTGTATTATGGTTTGTGATTGGAAAGAAGTTATCTACTATACACATGATTGTCAAAACCAAATGAAAGATGATGATCACTTATTCTAGCAAAATTGGCATAAAGCTAAACAAAAAGCAACAATTGATGTTACTCTAGCAACAGGATGGATATGGAAAACTATATGGTTTTGCATACCAAGAAGAATGGAGCATGGAGTGTTGTTTGAATAATTACTCTAGCGGTTGGCTACTGTATACCATATATGGAAGAACGGAACTCTCGCCTGTTCAGAAAAGTGAGTCACTCAGTGTGGATCAGATTGCCCAAGACATGCATATATAGATGTTGAGGTAAGGCGTAAACAATTCTCACACTCAAGTTCAAGCTTACCCTGAATTCTAGGAAGGTGACTAAGACATGGCAGCTAGGGAGCTTGAGGAACATGATTTAATGAGGATGCTTAACTTGTTTAATTCCCAATAGTAGAGCTAGAGACACTAGTTGTGTGGTTAAATATGTGTTTTGGATTAAATGGATTGTTAGATTGAGAATTCTCGTCATCACTATATACTAGGCATTTTCATTATATTGAATGGATATGCCTACCTAAATATGAACCAAGTTTATGTTATATTATATCTTGGCCTGGGAATTTTCCCATACCCACAAAAGAATGTTTAAGATCGATGTTACAATGAATGCTTTTTTTTCGAACAATGGAATATTGAGGAAAGAATTTATAAGAGTTAGCATGCAAGCTTACGTACAACAAAATGTTAATCTAGAGGTGGTTGTATTTATAAAACAAAGTTAGATTGTAAGATTGAATATGTAAAATTTTCATTTGTCTTATACTCTTATGTATTGGCTACAATTAACTTGTGTAATTTTAGCTACACACATATGTTTCTGGAAGATAACATTTACATGATTATATTCCAGTAATGGATATCAGACAAAAGGAAATATTATTGTACCAGTGGTGAAATAGTTGATGCGAGAAGAACAAATTAACATGATGGTAAAAATACGGCATCATGAAATGAAGAAAAGTAATTGTGATTCTTGTAGAATTCATGGATCATTATTGTTCTAATTAGCGGTGATTAAGTTAAACATTTACTGATTATGATTAAAAATGAATATAAAATATTCTAAAATGATAAAACTGATTAAGTATGATATTTTGAAATGTTACAAACCGTAAATATAATATTTGTAAATTAGAGTGGAAAAACGATATTTAAAAAGTTAATAGTAGTACAATACCGAATATTATTTGTAAATAAGGGTTAACAATAGTACAATACCAAAAACTATTTATAGTCATTAATATATAATGTATTTTATATATTATAAAAATATATAAAAACTTTGATTACTTAAATAATAGATTTTCTAATAATAATAATAATAATACAATATATAATACATAATTTATAAAAATCCGTATTTTAAATTTTATACTAAAAATATTTATATTAAATTTAATATTAGTAATCCTTTGAAATGTAAAAACCCATATATAAAAATTTTAGTTTGACGTTTTTTAATTTATTTAATATATCACATAACGTTATAATATTACAATAAAAAGTATTAAAAATATTGATTTATTATATTTAAATTTAAAATAAATATGTACTAGTTTATATTTTAAAAATCAAAATTTATTTATACAATTAAAATTAAATAATAAAAAATTACTTCGTTAAATGAAAGACTAATATGATGAGTTGTGTTCAATATAGTCCACATGAAAAACATAGTCCTAAAATTGTAATATTAAACCACATGTGATTTAGTATACAATAATATGTGATTGAAAAATCATCACATGTGAATTACGAATATCACTCCGTCCAAAATTTTTAAATTCGATCTAAACCATTGATGAGACTGATTTAAAGGTTAAAATTAATTTCTTAGAACTATGCATTAATTATGAATTATATTAAACATTTCTCCTAATACACATAAATTTTGTTTGAATTAGTTTTTATTTATGCTAGAAAAGAAGATTTTCTTAAGAGACAACTTGCGGCGTAGAAAGGTAAAATAGTCGATTTTTTTCTTCACAAATGAAATGGATATCAACCCTGCCAGTTTGCCGACTCACACCGGCCCCATACAAAATGAATGGAGACCACAAAATTATTAGGATAAACGCTTCTTCAATTTGCTTTCTAATTCCAACTCACCACCCTCTCTTCCCATCGATCTATCTATATATTCCATCCCTTATCCAATTCTTCTCACCACTCACAAAAATCTTCATACTCATCAACAATGGCGTTTTCAAGCTCATCCTGCTTCTTCACTTCCCCCAATTTCTCCCTCAATCAACACACATTATCATCGCCCTCAGCCTCCGTCAAAGCTCCTTCCTCTCGGATTTCAGCTAATTTTTCCACATCCACCGCCACAGCAACAGCTGAGAGAACCACGTCAAATACCGTCAGATCTACGCGTACTGCCACTCCTTCCTCACTATACGAAGTGCTCGGGATACAAATCGGAGCCGATACGGTGGAGATCAAGGCGGCGTACCGGAGATTGGCCAGAGTTCTGCATCCGGATGTCCAAAATCATGATTCGTCGGCCGATGAGTTCATGAAGGTGAATTCTGCATACGCTACGTTGTCGGATCCACGAAAACGAGCTGATTATGATCGTAGTCTGTTCGTGAGACAGAAAACGGTAGTCAGGGCTTCGTCGCCGGCCGGATATACCGGATACACTGGCCGGAGATGGGAGACTGACCAGTGCTGGTAGTTTCAGGTGGATCTCTGTGTACATATGTAGCTAAAAATTAGGTTTAAAACAATGAATGATTTGGAAATTTGTAACCTGATATTATTGAACATACCCTAGATCGATCAGTTCTTGTCTACATGTAAAGTTCTTTCCCCCCTTATTTTCGGATTACGAGTAAACTATAAATTATACATATACGTTAAAAAACCGCTAAATTATAAAAACATAAAATAATAACTGTTATTATGACGTCAGGGACTCAGGGTCACTGGTCGTCTCTAAATACACATCAGGGGGTCCGTTGATTTTTAAGACCCGATGCAAAAGGCGAAAACGGGTCCCTCTAAATACAAATTTATATGTACGAGCAACATTCACTACTGCCATAAAATTAGTTATATTAATAACTAAAATAATATAATAACAGTAAATATTTTGTCTTTAATAGTTACATAAATTATGATCTTATTCGATGTATTTTTCAAAGCAAATTTATGAATCAACTTTTTGTAATTAATTCCATTTAATATATTGTTTTAAATGATTAGCATTGATAATGTATTAAAATTTATTGTGGACAATAACTTTAAAAAAAAATTTGTAAAAGAACTACGATGATTGTGATCAACTTTTCGTAATCAATAGTATTTGATATATATTTTGTCTTACTTAGTTTATATATATATGTAAAAGCTTAAACGAGAACTGTTTTTCGTACGAGAATCACGAGATCCAATCTGAGCCGTTTAATTCCCCCTCATTCAAGGTTATTACTCACCCATGAATTCATCACATGCACCCTGCCACACTTGATCCTCCTACGCTCCACATCCATGAATTCCACTTTATCAAAATCAACGTCTAAGAATGGTTCTCGCAGTTTCCATACGCAAAACAGTTCTCGTTTGAACCATCCCCCCTATATATATATATAGAAGAGGGTTCATGCGAGAACCGTTGTTAGTGCGAGAACCGCGAGAATCAATCCCAGCCGTTCCTTGGATATGGGAAGTATCATGGATGGAGAGCGTGGAGGGATAGAGTGTGGCAGGGTGCATGTGAGGAATTCATGGGTGGACAATGACATTGAATGAGGGGGAATTGGACGGCTTAGATTGGTTCTCGCGGTTCTCGCGCTAACAACGGTTCTCGCATGAACTTTTCACTATATATATATATATATATATATATATATATATATATATATATATATATATATATATATATATATATGAAAAAGTTCATGCGAGAACCAATCTGAGCCGTCTAATTTTCCCTCCTTCAATGTCATTGTGCACCCATGAATTCCTCACATGCACCCTGCCACACTCTATCCCTTCACGCTCTACATCCGTTTAACTTCCCATATCCAAGAAACGGCCGAGATTGGTTCTCGTGGTTCTCGCACTAACAACGGTTCTCGCATGAACCCTCCCCTATATATATATATATATATATATATATATATATATATATATAGTTCATAGGAGAACTTTTTCGTACGAAAACTGCTATAACCAATATTAACACTTGACTAAAATTAATCAATAACTAAGACTTTTTGGTGGGTCGTTAATGATTCATTAATGTCTTATTAGTGAAGTATAGCGAGGGTATTTTAAGAAAATCAACTCTCGCAAATTGTGCTCAATTGGACGCAATTCATGGTTGAGTAGATATATAAATGACCTAAGTAACCATATTAATGAGTCATTGATGATGTTATAAACAACTCTCGTGGTTATCGTACGAAAACAGTTCTCGATTGAATTTTTTCCTATTGGGCTAACGCGTTATAAAATAATTATTTCAAATTTGGGTTTTTTAGTATTATTTTCTATTAAGTACACTTTATAAAATATACATTTATATCTCATTCACATATTCTCTATTTTGGACACATGATATATCGTTTCGAAGCTCTAATAAAAGAGAACACAAACCCACTAAGAGTTATCTATATATAACACATATTCATATATTTAACTGTGTCAAAAGTTAGTAAAACACATATATTTTTACTAATTTTTCCAACAATAACTTTCAACATTTTTTTAATATAATCAAATTTCCAAACTTTTGGAATAAAATTTTGATCAACAGTGAGTTCAGTATCTATACTCTCAGATTTAATTTTTTTCTTTTAAAGTAGAGCACAAATAAAGTTTTGATTTTGCTTTAATATAAGCTGTTTGCTTTTTTCTTAAAAATATAGCTTTTTTGGGGGCTCTTAATTTTGTGGACGGCAAATATAAGATTGAAAGATTTTTTTTTCTTTTTCTGGAATGATCTTTTGGTATTTATTAAGGACTTTGTTTCGGGTTTGACTGACCACATTGGCGCTGTGAAGAAAAATGTATGGTGATAATATGGTCAGCGATTATTTTATTTTTATTTTATTTTTGGCCGGAAAATCAATTAACATGTATTTTTTAAAACAAATACGGTACTTGTAAGAGTTGGGAAATATATATCCAATTTTAGTGTTCTATATAAATAGACACAATAAAAGGTTTGTAATATCCCCATATTCTTCACAAAAAAAATTCATGATCAGTTCATGGAGTAGAAGATCAAGAAAGTCGTGCTTCTTGTTCATGTCTTATAAAAGAAATGTGATAAGGAGTTTAGTTTATTGGTAAGCAATCGATCTAGACGGCATGAATTTTGAGACGAACTTTTTTCCTAGCTAATTTTTACAAGTTTGATATTTTTTTATTTACTTTTTCTTAGGTTTACTATATAATTTTGTCATGTTATATAATAAACTCGTGAGTTATAATTATACCAAAAAATAACGTTATTATAAATAAGTCTATTATAAAAACCTCAGAATAAGAGAGAAAGCTGTGATTTGAATGAGAGAGATTGTTATGGCGGCGTAGAGTGATCGAGAGGCTAAGAAAGGTCATAGGGCACACTAGCACTTGTTGATAGTATATCCTTGTGTTAAAGTCCTGCAGTCTTAATCAGTGGCAGACCCAGGATTTGTATTGGGTGGTGGCACCATTTAATGGATGGTAGCACCGCCTAAAAAAACGGAATTTACACTACGAAAAATCAAAATTTACACTACGCAAACAAAATTGACCGGTGTCCTGTGATCTCTCCCCTTATATATAGGTCGGCCTATGGTCTTAATATATTGAAGAACAATAAAAGGACAAACGAAAAAAAATACAGTTGCAGATATAAACAAAACTTAACCGGACCAAATAGCTTCCGAATTGACGTATTTAAAGCTAATAATAGCCACCAAGGGAGAAGGGACCATCTTCTATGTGGTCTAACTAGTGGGTGTTTGTTTCTGTAAGGAAAAAGATAATATCTTATTGTTTTTTATTGATTATAATACATTAGATTGAATATCTTATATCTACAATATGATGATTTAGAAACAATAATACTAAACATTAATAATAAAAATAATAAACAATTATAAAACATGAAATAAATAAGAGTTTTAAAAAAATGATGACAACAGTATCAACACCTAAACGAATTGTGGAAGCGTCAATGTGAGGTGGAGTAAAGACAACATGACATAAAATGTGTCATTATGATACGAGATGTGATTGTATTTATCGTAAAGTCATTAATCATTGTACTTACATTAAAACAAAAATGTCAAATGTTTTTTTGTTACAACTTTTACTAATATATAAACTGATTATTGTATATTTTAAAATGATAAAACTAAGAATTTAATTAAATATGATATTTTGAAATGTTATAAAGAGTAAATATGATATTTACAAATTAGAATAGACAAATACGGTATTCTAAAGTTTAAGAAAGTCATATATGAAATTATTTGTAAAATTTTTATTCAAACTTAAAATTTTGAACTCTTAAAAGTTAAAATCAAATTAAAATTTAAATTTAAATAAATGGTTAAAATTAAATTTTAACAAAACAAATAGATAAAATTGTCTATTAAAGATGATTCTAGTTAGTCTTATATTTATATTAGACAAAAGATGACATATATTTTTTTATAAATGGAATAATGAGGTATGGATTCAATAGGCTTAATACAATGTTTTAAAACAAAATAAACCTTGTTTTCGAGTTGAGACACCGTGATTCGGTGAGTATGCTGTATGTTTGCTAATATTAGATAGACTTGGATATGCAACTCATGTTGAAAATAGAGTATTTAAGGCTGGAGTCATATTTACATATAATTGTTTGATTAAATAGCAAGTTGATGTCGAAAATTGTAAAAAAGTAGATGAATAAATGTTGATTGGATTTTTTTAAGGGTGTATTAGTGCATCTAATAAAATCTTAAACCTTTATAATCTTTCTACTAAACACACTATATTCTTGTAGTTTGAAATTGACGCAATACTTACAAAGGTATTCTTTGTTTTTTACAAAACAAATTTGTTTTTTTCAAAATAAATTTGTTTTTCTCTAATGTTTGTAGGTGCACAGACATTTAGTGAAAATTAAGAAAAGAGCTTCGAAAATCTTTTTACATCTATTTCTTGCATAAGTTCGTCATCCTCTTGTTAAAGATCTTTTCCTTTTTTTACATCTATTTCCTACAGAGGTTTACAATTAAGATAAATCGTTTATTTTGCAATTATTTTAAACTTTTCAAAAACTCGTCACAAAAATCATTTTTATTGTCATGTTTTTAAAGGAAAAATAGTAAGTTTTGTGATGCTTTGAACTCGAAATTCTCTATGTGTAAAGGTAATCGAGTTATCTATAAACTAATTACGAAATACAACAATTGACAAGTTTTAAATGAGTCAAATAAAAAACAGTAAGATAGTGATGGATAATTTGGTTTGGGCATAACCGACTTCAATTGACAATTTATTAGCCTCCACTTGATGAAAATTGGTATCTCTGGAAAGATAAAGAGATTATCTACAAGTATTCCTATAAAGGTTTAGACATAAAAGGAGCAAAAAAGTCTACTCAAATTCTACCATGTTTTCGTAACCTATTAAATAAGTTGCAGGTGCAAAAATAGGCTTAATGACAAGTTTTTGTTAACATTAATGGGTATGTATGTAAAAAAAACTTCATATATCATAATAAAACATTAAAAAACGTTATATATGTGTAGCAACTTTAACCATATATTTTAACATTTAGATCGTATATGTGTATGCGAGAGATAGAGGAAGTGCAAGTGTGAAACGGAAAAAGGGAAGAGAGAATGTGGCTCTTGGTTGGGCCGCTAGGAGGCAATGTCCCTGCCGGCACCACCGCTACCAATGGAGCTAGCTTGCTAATTAGCTTAGGTAAACATGATGTCCTAAAAATATATCATATAATATTACAATAACTTCTACAAAAACATCCCATAACACACAAATTTTGGTCCAAAGTAACTACATTGTGATTCGAATTGCGTGACAAATTAAACTTCGGATTATTGTAGTTTTAAGTCACTAATAATATGTTTGAAGTGTTTAAATAACTTTGGTTAGTCAATTTTTAAAAGGGTAATATGCGTCAAAATGTAAGAAACTATCTTCATATTAACATTGTGTGTAACAAACTAAAATTTGTTCCCTAATTAGGCAAATAAAAGGTAGATATCATATTTATGTATAACATTTACCAAAAAAGTAGGGGTATAAGGGTTTTGGATTTATTTTCATGGATTATTAGTTTAAAAAATTTAGAGAAAAAACCATTTTCATGTTTATTATCTTATCAACTAGAGTTTATAACTTAAATATAAGTCCTAAGCTTAAGTTGATAAACCAATGGTTATCCAAACACTCTGTTGTAGCCCATAAACTATGTTTCTTTCCAGAATGATGTTTTCAATAAGTGATTCACAATCGCAACTATTAGGAAGCTAAAGTTGGATGGTCCGTTTCCGGGCTACTTAACATATTTTCTACGCTATGGCTAGCAAACAGAAGTTCAAAAAGACCAGTCTAAACATGTGTAATCCTTTGGTGTTCCAATCCAATTGCTGCCATCTTCCACAAAAGATCGTAATTTGGTAGTCACATGTTGTAATCGTTTTTTGCTTTTAAAAAAGAAAAACCCTTTTAGGTTTAGTCAGTGGCTCTTTGTATCCACTGTAACCTCTTTTGGTCTTTGAATGGTAGATCAGTGTTCTTGGTGTGGGAGTTATTCTTTTTCTCCCGTGTCAACCTTTGATGCTTCTACAATAGTATTTGTTTTTCGGGGGAAAAAAGAGTGATTCACAATTAGTGTTGTTGTGTAGTGTTTTATGGGTTTTATGGGTTTGAGTTATTTGGAACTTTAGAGTCTTATTTAAAAGGTTATATGATATATTTAAGTGTAAGCATCCCAATGAGGTTTATTTTGGTTTGTGGATGAAATTGGATTACTGAGCTCTTCTATTAAACGATTGAGTTTTTGACCAAGCAGAATTAGATGCACATCTACAACTCGATAGATATGATTAAAACATGTATATTAACATTGTATTGGGGGTACAAAATCATAATCAATTGACTCACACGAGAAGTTTTCAATGACTCAAATGTATAAAAAAATATAATCTTTTCAAACTTATGTGGACAGTTTTTACGTATATTATCTTAATCAGTTAGTTTAGTTAGTCAGTTAGTTAGTGGATTACAACTGTACTTCTCAGCTTGTATTTGTATATATATTCAGTCTTTGTAATGTATTGAATGTACACAGAAATACAGAGAGTATCTTTTCTCTCTCATCTCTTTCTCTCTCTTGTTCATTTCTTCAAATCGTGATATGGTATCAGAGCAGAATCTTTTGCTCATACTATAATCAAGCTTCCATTTCTTCATTCAAGCTTCCGTTTCTTTTCGATTTTCATCCAAAATGGCAAATCCAGATGAAGGTTCTTATGGTTTGCGGAACAGATCTGATGAAACAGGTGTGTTCAATGTCAGCGATCCTCTTTACTTACATCATTCAGACAATCCAGGTCAGATTCTTGTTTCACAAATCCTCACAAGAGAGAATTACACCTCTTGGAGCAGATCCATGATGATTGCACTATCTGTCAAGAACAAATTAGGGTTCATAGATGGTTCTATAACCAAACCAGACAATTCAGATCAGAATAAGGCTGTTGCCTGGTCAAGAAACAACAATATAGTAATTTCTTGGATCTTGAACTCTATATCAAAGGAAATTTCTGCTAGTGTAATTTTTGTTGACACTGCACACGAAATATGGAATGACCTGAGAGATCGTTTCCAGCAGAGTAATGGCCCTAGGATCTTTCAATTAAAGCGAGAATTGATGAATTTGACTCAAAGTCAAGATAGTGTGAGTGTATATTTTACTAAACTGAAGTCAATTTGGGAAGAACTAGCAAATTATAAACCACACTGCACTTGTAACAAGTGTGATTGTGGAGGAGTTAGAAAGATTGATTCATATTTTCAGTCAGAGTATGCTATGAGTTTTCTTATGGGTTTGAATGATACATATGCTCAAGTTAGAGGTCAGATTCTTCTTATGGGTCCATTACCTCCTATTAATCGCATATTTTCTTTGATCTTGCAAGAAGAAAGACAAAGATCTGTTAATGTTGTGGTTGATCAGCCTATGGCTTTTAATGTGAACAGTAACAACAAGCCATCAGTCTACAAAAGTGTTAGGAAAGATCGCCCGTTTTGTACGCATTGTAATAGGCATGGACATACGATAGAGAAATGCTACAAAATTCATGGTTTTCCACCAGGTTACAAATATCCTAAAAAGATTAACAATGTCATGGGTGATATTCCTAGTACTAATCATTTGAATTCGAATGTGGATGAAGTTGTTTGTAAATTCACTCCTACACAATGTCAGCAATTGATGGAAGCTTTGTCAAGCCATTTAGCTTCTGCTAACATGACAACCAATTCAGCCTCTCTGTTTGATGAATCTACAAGTATATGTTGTTTTTTTTCTAAATCCATACCAATTTCTTCTATTTGGATTATGGACACAGGAGCAACATGTCATATTTGTTATGATCAGTCGAAATTGGTCAACATCAGGAAGGTAATGAATTTTTTGACAAGTGACAAAAAATTGTTTGTTGAATTTCATGGCGACTATGCTTTGATTCAGGAGGAAAAGAACCACAGGAAGACGATTGGCATGGGTAAAAAGGAGGCTGGTTTATATGTTCTTGATGAAACAAGTTTATTGTCGATTGATGCTGCATTCAAAGTCAATTTGGTTTCCTTTGATGTCTGGAACCAGCGATTTGGTCATCCTTCTTATGCCAAATTAGCTAAAATAAAGTCACAATTGCCACAAAAAGATTGTAGTTTGTCTTCTTCTTTTGTTCCTTGTATGGTTTGTCCAAAAGCTAAACAAAGAAAGCTACCTTTTGTTTCACATAATAATGTGTCTGGTAAACCATTCGATCTTATACATTGTGATGTTTGGGGTCCGTATCATGTACCTTCACATCAAGGGCATCGATTTTTTGTTACAATTGTTGATGATTGTACAAGATTTACATGGGTTTATTTGCTTAAACACAAGTCTGAGGTTCAGTTGGTTATTCCTAAATTCTACAACATGATTCTAACACAATTCAATTTGAAGATTAAAGCCTTTCGTTCGGATAATGCGAAAGAAATGGAATTTTTAGATTTCTTTGCTTCAAAAGGTATTATACATCAACATTCATGTGTAGAAAGACCTCAACAAAATTCAGTGGTTAAGAGAAAGCATCAACATCTGTTAAATGTGGCACGGGCTTTATTCTTCCAGTCAAACATCCCTACTCATCTTTGGTCAGAGTGTGTTCTCACAGCTACTTACTTAATCAATAGAACTCCTTCTACGGTTCTTGATGGTGATACTCCCCTTTCAAGATTATTTTTAAAATCTCCGGATTTCTTAGATTTGCGAGTTTTTGGATGTTTGGCCTTTGCTTCTACCATAAATTCTCATCGCACAAAGTTTGATTCAAGAGCCCGTGTTTGTGTGTTCATTGGTTACCCCATTGGAATGAAAGCATAGAAACTCTATGATATAGAGACGCATCAGATCTTTGCTTCACGAGATGTAGTTTTTCATGAAACTATATTTCCTTTTAAAAATTCTCTACAAACATCACAAGGGTCAACTGATCCTTTTCCTTTAGTTGTCATTCCCAAACCCATAGTGAATGATTTTTTTGATGCTCCTATATCTCATGAATCTGGCCACACTCATGTTGAGCCCACTGATGAATCATCACAAACTGAAATACCTCCACCTACAAGACGTTCTACTCGAATTCGCAATACACCTTCATATCTAAGAGATTTCCATTGTAATCAAGTTAGTATTGAGAAAAATTCATCAAAACATCATTCTCTTTCTAAGCACATATCTTATGACAACTTATCTGACAGTTATAAATCTTTTGTCATGGCTGTTTCATCTCAAGTGGAGCCTAGATTTTATCATGAAGCTGTCAAACATGTGGAATGGAGAGATGCTATGAAATTGGAATTAGAAGCCATGGAATCTAATCATACATGGAGTGTGGTATCTTTGCCACCCGGGAAAAATTCAATTGGTTTTAGGTGGGTCTACAAAATCAAATTACGAGCTGATGGTTCTGTGGAGCGTTATAAGGCTTGTTTGGTGGCAAAGGGTTTTACTCAACAAGAAGGTGTGGATTTCTTAGATACGTATTCACCGGTTGCCAAACTTGTTACTGTCAAGACCCTTCTTACTTTAGCTGCTCGGAAATCTTGGCCTTTAGTTCAATTGGACGTCAATAACGCTTTTTTGAATGGGGATTTAGATGAGGAAGTATATATGGATATCCCGTTGGGTTATCAGTTTTCAAAGCCAAAAGACATCAGTTCTAAACTTGTGTGCCGATTACACAAATCCATCTATGGTTTGCGTCAAGCATCTCGACAATGGTATGCCAAATTTTCTGCTTTCATGATTTCCGAAGGTTTTACGCAATCTAAGGCAGATTACTCACTATTCTTTAAAGGATCAGGTTCTTTTTATGTGGCATTACTGGTTTATGTAGATGACATCGTTATTACTGGTGCATCTGCTTCTGAAATTTCTTCCCTTAAAAGTCGCATGAGTACTCAACTCATTTTAAACTCAAAGATTTGGAAGACTTAAAATATTTTTTGGGTCTTGAAATAGCTCGTTCTAGCAAGGGAATTTATGTGTCTCAACGGCATTACACTTTACGGTTACTTGAAGATGCAGGTTTATTAGCAGCCAAGCCCAAAAATTGTCCAATGGATCCGAACATTCGTTTATCAAATTTTGAAGGGGCGTTGCTTGATGATCCTTCCCAATTTCGAAGATTGATAGGGAGGTTGATATATCTCACCATTACAAGGCCAGATATAGCTTTTCCTGTTCAAAAGCATAGTCAATATATGAGTGCTCCTCGTTTGCCTCATATGCAAGCTGCTTATCATCTGTTACGATATCTTAAAAATAAACCTGGTCAAGGCATTTTTTTTGTCTGCTAATTCCTCATTACAGTTACGGGCTTTCTGTGATTCTAAGAAGTCCACCGATGTTTTCCAATTTAAGGCATTTTCAGATTCAGATTGGGCCACATGTCCTGATACTCGGCGATCCGTCACGGGTTATTGCGTTTTCTTAGGAGATTCTTTGGTGTCTTGGAAGTCTAAGAAGCAATTGGTGGTATGTCGGTCATCTACGGAAGCCGAATATCGTGCAATGGCTTCAACAACTTGTGAACTGGTTTGGTTACGACATTTATTATCAGATCTTGGTGTTCATAATATTGGACCAGCATTGATGTTTTGTGACAATACTTCAGCGGTCCAAATTGCTACTAATCCGATTTTTCATGAACGTACGAAGCACATCGAAGTTGATTGCCATTTTGTTCGTGAAAAGGTTCTTGATAATACCATAAAGCTAATGCCTGTGAGAACTCAATTTCAATTGGCTGACATGTTCACTAAACATTTACCTAGTTCCAAATTAGAGCCTTTGATGTCCAAGATGGCCTGACAAGATATTTTTGCAGGCTCGTCTTGAGGGGGGGGGGGGGTTACGTATATTATCTTAATCAGTTAGTTTAGTTAGTCAGTTAGTGGATTACAGCTGTACTTCTCAGCTTGTATTTGTATATATATTCAGTCTAATGTATAGAATGTACACAAAAATACAGAGAGTATACCTTTTCTCTCTCATCTCTTTCTCTCTCTGATGTCAACATTTCTTGTTCATTTCTTCAAATCGTGATAACAGTCAAGTATAAATATTAGCCTACTTTTGGCTAAGGAAAAAACTCGAACAACCGGGTTAAGATCATCCCTTGTTTAAGTTAAAAATAACTAGTCATGCTCTCTAACAAACATGAGAGTGAGTCCCTTATTTTAGTTAAGAATGAATCCCCATTGTAACATCTACTTTCATACTTTGTGAGAAAACATAAGCAATCATTCTGATCCAAACATGAACAGGTTTGGGTGTACAAGCCTTATTTTATTGAATGTGGGTTTTGGTACATTGTAATTTTACTTGATTAGTTGGTCCTGAACATATGAATTTTGTAAAGCTCCGTCTAAATCTTAAAACTTTTATATAAATTTAGTTTTGCATTTAAAGAAAGAAGACACCATTGCGAGTGCAAAGAAAATATTACTAGCTTTTAAAGGATGTAACTTCACATGTATCTGCGACATATTGATCTGTTTGGTTTTAAATCAGGCCCAAGCCATGACTAGGCCAATGCTGAATATGACTTGACAGAAAACTACTAAAAGTTTCTACACCTGCAGCAATTAACTTAACCCAAACGCACACAATTCCAGCTAAAGCTTAATGTAGTAGATTGGCAAAAACAGTGTATGAATGTATCAGCTCCCGACACAAAACATTTGTTTAAAACCTAACAAGTTAAAATGTAGAAGAAAAGAAGAAGAAAAAAAGACACAAGTTACTAACAAAACCTATAACTCATCCTTAATATCCATCTCTTCTTCTGTGGGCGTGGATTCAGTTTCTTCCTTGGGAGTAGTGCTTTCGACCTCGGGGATTTCTTCTACTTCCTCCTCCTCCTCAACTGCCGCATCAGGACTTATGCTTAGACTTGATTTGACAGAATCATATATACGTGAGGCAAAGTCCTTAGGATCAGGTAGCATAAATCCACTCTCCATCAATGCCGTTTGGTACATAAGTTGGGCTGTGGTTTTTACACTTGCATCCTGAAAATAGGATCATATAAAGAGCATATGAAGACAGTCCTTTTTTAAATTTTAATTATATGGTCTAATAGGGCATTAGATGATAGTTGATTTATTACCTCAGGGTCCTTGACAACTCTCTCGCGGAGTTCCTTAATGATTGGATGTCTTGCATTGATCTCGAGCACACGTTTGCCACGCATGTATGCTTGCTTGCTGGCGTCGGACAGAGTTTGAGATTGCATGATTCTTTCCATATTAGCACTCCATCCATACTTGGAGGTGACAACCACACAAGGGGTGTCAGCTAAACGGTTGCTGATTTTCACATCATCAACGTTCTCGCTTGCAAGAGCTTCCTTCCACCACTTGGTCAATTCTTTGAATGATTCCTTGATTTCTTTGTCTTTGGAATCTTTCCCTAGTTTCAGACCCTCTTTAGAAACATTTTGGAATTTCTTGTCTTCATAATCCATCAGGTATTGCATCAAGTACTCGTCCACTGGATCTGTGAAGAAAATCACCTGCAAAACCAGGACAATGTTAAAAAAAATCTCATTTATAGATGAAATATAATTAGAATTGAAGATCTAATAGAAAGCAGCAGCTCTCTACCTCAAAACCTTTCTTGTTAAGCCTCTCAAGGAATGGGGATTTCTCAAGTTGTTCCTTGCTACTGCCAGTGATGTAGAAGATATCCTTCTGTCCGGATTTCATTCTTGAGATATACTGATCAAGTGAGATTAGTTTGCCATCTGACTTTGTGCTGCAATGTATAAAGAAAGATTTTAAACCATCACACAAACACTGCTACAAGAGAAAAACGAAAAAGCTGATAGAGTGAGTAAGGTACGTTTCAACTCTCAGAAGTTTCGCCAAACGGTTCCTATTTGCAGCATCCTCAATGATACCGAGTTTAATGGACTTGCCAAATTCATTCCAGAACTTGGTATACTGGCCTCTCTTCTCATCATTCTCCTTTGATTCTTCCACCTCTGCAACACAAAGTGACTTGGAAATCAAAACACGAAATATATTAAAATATACAGCCTGTCAAACAGAATGATGAGATAAGATGTACCTTTCTTGTCTTTGTCAGAAGATTCATCAGGGTCCTCCTCAGCAAGTTTGCGAATCATGTCAAGGGCCTTCCTTATAAGTTTCTTCTTTATTGTTTTCAAGCTGCTGTGTTGTTGAAGCATTTCTCGAGAAACATTTAGTGGTAACGTGTCAGAATCAACAAGACCCTGATGAAATAATAGATACTTGTTAGCAACCATGCTTAAAAACAAATCCAATGTGTATTGCTCAGATAGATAAAGACATTACCAGCAAGAACATCAGATACTTGGGCAAAAGCTCATCAAATTCATCAGAGATGAATACTCTTCTAACATAAAGCTTGAGGTTAGATTTGTTGGTATTGTAGTAGCTCTCATATAGATCAGCAGGAGCCTTTGGAGGCACAAACAGAACAGCCTTGAACTCAACATCACCTTCAGCGTTAAAGTGACTCCATGCCATGGGCTTCTCATCACCAAAATCCTGTGATACAGGAAGAAATAAGTTGTATATCATCATCATACAGACAAGATATATAGCATTGTCAATATCAGGCATAACTTAGAGGGTTTTGAGATCTCACCTTGGCAAGAGAGTGATAGAACTTTGTGTATTCTTCCTCAGTCACCTCCCTCGGACTTCTCAACCAAATAGCCTTAACATCATTCAAACGCTCCCATTCGTAAGTTGTTTCTTTGATGGTTTTGGTCTTTGGCTTTTGTTCATCTTCCTCTTTGTCAGAATCTTCATCTTCCTTCTCTTCACCCTCTGTCGATTCTGCTGCTTAAGTCATTCAAAGAAAATTAAAAGATGTATGAAGTTAGAGAACAATATAAGCAAGAGATAATTATTTCGCAAGCTCAGATTCAATGCCTGACATACGTTTTTCTTCATCGTCACTGGAATCATCTTCTTCGGCAGGCACCTCAACATCAACTTCTTTGCTGGCCCACAGATATATGGGGAAGTTAATAAATTCAGAATACTTTTTCACCAAATCCTGTAAACAAGTACTCAGAGAGTGAGTTCATTGATGTTAATGACATTATTTCAACAACTATGGAAATTATTTAACTATTACAACATCAACTTAAGCAACATCCTTAGATCCTCTATAATGACACGTTAATTATCTGTATTACTAAACTACAAGATGCAATGTTTGCAATTTTAACAAAGTATTTCCATGACATGTAAGCAGTTACTCGGTACCATTGAAGAAGGCCCGATCCTATTATTACAAGTTATACACATCATGATTGCATTGTAGGGGATCAATCTTTTTTCAAAAGTACGGGTAAATTTTAGTAGTTCTACAATGTGAACATCAATAAATTACCTTCAATTTTGACTCCTCCAGGTATTCCCCGGCTTCTTCCCTAAGGTGCAATCTTATTTCAGTTCCACGACCAAGTGGCTCATTGTATTCATCTTCAGAAATTGCAAATGCCCCATCAGCCTTTGACTCCCACACATACCTAGAGGTTAAAAGTTCAATTAAGTTAATTAGTAAAAAGCTATCATAGATTGCTGGAGAAATAATGCAAGTAAAATAGCACAAATTCAATAAGTCTTACTGTTTATCATCGTTGTGTTTACTGATCACTTCCACGTAATCGGCAACAAGATATACAGAATAAAATCCAACTCCAAATTGACCAATTAGGTTAAGATCACCACCTGTCTGCATTTTCTCCACAAAAGCTACATACAAGAGCAAAAAACAAAAACCAAAAACCAAAAATTGTTAACACTTTATCTAACAAACTCTTTGTCAACTCTCAGCTGCTCAGAGACGGTACCCGAAGTTCCAGACTTGGCAATTGTTCCCAAGTTCTTGATCAAATCCTCCTTTGTCATACCCACACCTCTATCACGAATAGAAAGAATTTTGTTTTTCTTGTCTAATTTAATCTGCATATAATTATGATACCATACCAGGTTGTAACACAAAGTCAGTTATATTTCAGAACTCCTAATACATGCTTGACATGAAGCAAAAAATAAAGGAAAAATAAAGCACATACAAACCTGGATCTCAAGCTTGGCATCATCACCTTCACCCAAAACCTCCTTATCAGTGAGAGAAAGGAATCTAATTTTGTCCAGAGCCTGGAATTAATAATTTTCATAAGAAAAATAAGTAAGCATCTGCTGTTTGTTTTATATGTCAAATGAATGGACTGGATGATGCTATAAAGCAATTTTGATGAATAAATACCGAATATGATAAAACTACTTGTTGAATCTTTTGAATGAAAGTTTTAAATTGACAAAAAAGTTGCAAATTAAAGAGTCAATTTTCTCAAACATGTTTTCAGTAGTAAAAGAATACATTCAATAACAACAAGTAATGGTTATTCAAATGTCCAGCTAATAATTAGTAAAATGCAAAAGGATCGAAATTTTGCAACATAATTTACATGATCAAGCTTTAATAACTATTTATTACAAAATCTCAAATAGATTTTATCAAATTATATTTTATATCAGAAATCGGCAACACTGCATATAGAGAGCGTTTAAATGCGGTATATAGTTAAAATTATGGAATATCTAATAATTACAAACATAGAAAAGTCAAAAACATAATGATTTTTTCAGTTAAGACTGAAACTCAAACTTCATTAAGTCAATTAAGTTACAAACAAACGGCATCTTTGATGGGCCTCCAAACTAGGCTCCAAAGAAAAGAATATAAAGTAGAAACTTACATCAGATGCGTTGGAGATTAATTCCCTCAAGAAAATGTCTTTGTTGCTGTAAAGAGAATTGATAATGATGTCCATAAGCCGAGATACCTCAGCCTGAAATTCAAACTTCTCAGCATTGCTGCGGAGATTTTTCCTGGACATTGACTCAGCTTCCCTGAACCATGACAATGGAGCGACTTAGAACATTTAAGACTAAGGAGATGTCTTCTGTATATGAAATAAAGAAGGCAATGCTAAATTCAAGAGTATCAACGCTTGGCTAATGACTCATATTGGTTTGTTGTCTTGAAAGTCAATGGTAAGGAATAATGCTCTCAAACACTACATGAATGAAGTTAGGTATGTCTGAAATCATGTAAAAAGGTTTATCAAACCTCTTGGCAACATCAGAATCTGTGGATAAACCATGTGGAACAGCGCCAAGCTCATCTTCCACCTTGGGTGGATCCACCAGCTCATCTGAATCAGACTCTGCACTAGCATGTAACTTGCGACCTATAACACATAATCAAGGAGATATTAGAACACATTTAGAACAAAGTGAAAAGATACTTTAAAATACTAAAGTATGTGATTAAACTGATCATCTTTTGCTCTCCTTATATCCTCAAAGCTCATAAAGAAACAGAGCATACGGATGACCTTTCAATCGTTCACTAGCTGTCTATTATAAAACCGTGCTTTCTTCTCTTAAATTTGAAGCTTAAACCATAATCAGCCGGAGACAGTGAAAAAAACTTTTATATTTTAAGCATGAGGTTAAATTGATCATCTTGCTCTCCTTGTATCCTCAAAGCTCTATTAAAAGAGAGCAAATGGATGACCATTCTACCTGTTACTAGCCATCTTTTAGCTAAGCCGTGTTTTGTTATTTAAATCAAATTTTATCTCTAAGATAATCTCTTGTAGATAGGACTAGCCCTCACATCACTATGATAAGATAAACCTCCTTTAGCAAAGATCATAACTATATCTTTCAAAGTAACACATTAATGCATCAATTTGCAAAAAATAGATTCATTAAACTACATCATAAGACTCTCTAAATCCGGTGGATATTTCAAACATCAAACGCATTGATCTGCTTAAACTCTTGCAGTCTTCAGATAATAAGAAAACATAGATCGGCAATTTACATCGGAATGATGTAAACTGTTAGCGGAACACGTAAATGCATAAATTAAACATAATTTAGAAGGCTTAGCTCATCACAGCGTATATGATAAACCCTGACTACTTCCACAACACATTACTATTTAAAAAAAATTCTACTTTTTCATGATACGTATAAATCGAAGGAACAAAAAACAAATGAGCTAATCACAAAATCTGAAAACAATTAAGTGGCAAAACCCCTAAGTACGTACCGTGATCTGGAAGAAGAAAGAGGAGACATAGGAGAAACAAAACGGAAGGAAGAGTCCACTTCCTCATCGCGATGTGTGTCGAAGGTTGAAGCTTTTGTTTGTGTTCTTATTATGCGAGATTTGGATTTGAAATGCTTTTCGTTTGCTTCGGCAGAGTTATATACTGAGGAAGTAGCGAGGAGTGTGAGAGGGGAGAGAAGAATGGTGTTACGAGGGACGAAGGGTGAGATGAGGGTTGGTGATGCCAGCGTGGAAGATCTAACGGTTAATGATGCAGAATGGTGTTACGTGGCAGGGTTTAATTGGGGGATATTGCATCATACGACGTGGAGAGAAAGGGCTTTGTTTCTGGAAGTCTCCATCGAGGAGGAAGACTTGAACGACTTGCGAGTAGAGTGGGTTTTGGACATGAGGGTCTACGGTAACACGCTGGACCAGCCCGGTCTATGAATCCACAATTCTCAAATTAAATTTAAAGGAGATAATGAAATTATATTTATATATTGTTCACAGAGTAGAGAGAAAATCTTTGATATGTCGCAATAAATGTCACGTCAATAATGACATGGAAATGTGAGATGGACATATATTGAAATATCATTGGTAGAACGTGGCTTAAAGTTAACAAACGGTCCGATTTAATGAAAATTCCGAGGAAGATTTATGAAAAATTAGAGGGGGATTAATGAAAATTGTATATTAATGTAATTTATTATAGGGTGTTTATAAATTATGTTTAATAATTTGTGATATATTTTGTTTAGAGAACAAATAATCATATATTTGCGATCGTCTTATTTTTATCTACGTTTTGGTATAAATTTCATCGTATTATAATATTTTTTTTTTAATTAGTATAATTTTTGTTATCCATCAATAACATTGAATTACGTTTAGGTGGACGGCCATTAATGACTCATTAATGAGACGTCATTTTTGTTATCGTTGATCTATTTATATCAATGGTCAAGATTGGTTCTCGCGTTACTCGCAATAAAAACGATTCTCAAATAACTTTTTCCATATATATATATGTATGTAATTGATAATCTGTCATGCATCCGTATACATAAAAGGACATTTTTGAAATAACAAAAATCCACTAACCTGATATTTCCCATTCACGCTAACTAATGTGATAAGGGTGATTTTTCATTTATCAATTATATAATATTACTTTATTAATATTACACTAAAAACTTTCAGATTTAAAATATAATTTAATTTATAAGAGTATGTATAAAAAATATTATATTCTAAAATTTATTTATGTACCCGTGCAACGCATGGGTATAACACTAGTTATGTATTAAGTTACTAGGTTAGACACCCGTGTATTACACGGGTTGGTTCAAAGAAAGAAATATTAAAATAGTTTTAAAAAATGTAATGAATATGAGATTTTTACCTAAATGAGAGATAAAGAAATAATTATAAATTATAAATTCCAAAAACTCACCCCTAAACACATGAAAACTTGGGTTTTTGTGTAGTATAAAATAAATGGTACTCCAAATTACATGAGACTGGATTTGAAGCATACACGTAGACATTAAGTGTGTCTAAGAAGATGATTATTATCTGTGATAACAATAAATAAGCATGTGATCACAAGCTTCAAGAGCCCACAGAAAAGATCAATTGTTCATAAGGTTGAAATTCTACAGTTGCAATATAGGTATTATATGAAATCAAGTTTCAAAAGTCACATCTTAATACATACTTAAACAATTATTCATATGGCTCCCCGAGTCTAAAATATCACCAGAGATTTCTTAGGAGGCAAATAACCACCTACTTTCAAGAATTAAATTATTCTCATTGATCAAGCATTCTGTCTAAAACAATAAGAAGCTTATGTAATTAAACTTGAAAAAGCCAATTAAAAAAATGGTGTACATAACCAAGTATAACAGTGATCTAGCATCCACAACCATTTTTACTCACAGCATAAGCATGAACTCAAAATTGTGAATCAGACAGTGACCATTAATAGGAGACTTGATGGTTTCTTGTTCTAATTAAGAATGTGTGTCGTGTGTGACTATAAGCTTACATAATCTAAAT
Source organism: Pulicaria dysenterica (assembly GCA_947179395.2). NCBI lineage: Eukaryota > Viridiplantae > Streptophyta > Magnoliopsida > Asterales > Asteraceae > Pulicaria > Pulicaria dysenterica. The sequence goes on along the minus strand of OX359288.1, from coordinate 107,393,545 downwards.
TCATCAATAGCTTGTTTGCAATATAAACCGATTTAGTAAGATACAGAAAACCAAAATTGCCTAATATTTTCTTTTTAGGTAAAGGGACGGTACCCGGCAAAATTTATTAGAAAGAAAAAAAAGTATTTACAAAGTGTTAAGTGGGCATACCCACCAAAACCACTACTCTAATTGATCCCCCAACACATGCTTTGGAAAAGGACCAATAACAAAAACTTAACTCTATAACCTACCACTTGGTATCCAAAATATGTACATGAACCAATATAAAGTGTTCCATTCATATGATCTAACATTACATATTTTAAAAACAGTAAAAATAGCATGTCTTCTATCATAACTCTTCAACACTTGAACCAACATAACTTCAATCTTTTGAATCAACCTGTATTCTTGACCACTTTCACCAACTGCTGAACCATGAACCAGCAGGCCCCTTACAGCACTCCATTATGAACCCAAAACAGCAAGCAATGAACCATGAACCAGCAACACTAAGACTGTGTGTCAGTATGGTGAAATCAATGTAGAAGTTAAAGTTTTTCTAGACAATTAATGTGGTCCATTAACCACAAATCAACAAAAACTTTTTTGCGTGATTTCTTTGTAAGGCAAATAACTCACACACTCTTATTCGCTTTCTTAAAATGATAGTCAAATGAGCAACATAAATGAGAGCCTAATAAATTGAGTGGTTAATTAAACATCAACGTATTCAAGTAAAAAAGAAAGATATTAAAAGTAGGTATGTTATGACCATTATTTCATCCATACCTTTTTTCCAGCAACAGAAGAAGAATTGGAGTTTACTACTTACATAATTTAAGGTCTATCAAGTTCCAATCATTTTCCCATTTTGAGTTCAAGAGACAGAACATAGAGATGTAACTTAAGAGTACATAATGTACATACCTTGCAACTGGAGGCACAATTGGTGCAAGTGCATTAAATTCATTTTAGAAAAGATAGATTAAGCATTCAAAAAAGCAAATACAATTCTTCCCTGTTACTTGATTTTCATTGGAGCATTTCTTCAAACACTTTGTGGTCAACCATGAGATAAATTTAATGCAATAAGCAGTTCAATCATGTCGATGTAAACAAAGCCATTATACACTTTACAAATCTTTAATCCTACATACAAAGCCAAAGATATGCAAACAATAATAATGCCCATATCAATTACATTCATTTCGAAATATAATGTTGTTTAAACCACTAATAAAAAGCAGATGTGAGTTACTAATAAAAAACAGACGGTTTAAACCATTGATTAGCAATAAACAAAAAAACAAAGAATATCAAAACAAATCAAAGAATTATTAAAACTACCTATATCCATAGATCGATGAAATAACAATTGGAAGTGAGGTTAACTATCCCTAAATTGAAGTTACTTGATTTCAAACATCAACATCGAATTCAATTGATACAGCCAAAAATTGCTTAAATTGGTTGGTTTAAAAATAGAAATTGAAACCCTAGATGAAGTTATTTTACCTTTAATCAATCGGTTGTTATTGACCACATCAATAATCGCATATTTTCTCATCTCCGCGACTAAAAATCTTCATTCTTCAAATGCTAATATCATCGATTGATCATATTATTCTTTAAAATGCGATTTTTCTTGATGAATACGAAAACCATTTACTTGATTTAAAACCTAGCGGAAGAGAAGGAACCGTAGTTTAGAAGCCAGGGGCAACAAAGAATAGAAATTTTGGGTCAGGAGGGAAGAGAAGGACACATGGCAATAGGAAAGGACGAGTTAATGAGCGGGAAAACATCAGAGGGTTTAAAAATAGGACATCTGACACTTAGTTAGTTGTTTATTAGAATTTAAAGATTGTATATAAAGAAAGTTAAGTATAGTTTATAGTTAATTTATAGCTAAAAGATAAATTTTAGTTTTTGGATTAATAACATTAATTGTCCAGATTGAATTTTAAAATTTTAGACGGAGAGACATTTTCGAAATTAATATATGATGTTTTTACAAATCACATGTGATTGTATATTGAATCACCTGTGATTACATATTAAAAATTTATAACTATGTTTTTTACATGTATTTTATTGAACACAGTTCATAATTATATATGTATAAAGTATTTAAATGATAATCAAAGATACAATTATAACAATTAAAAGAAATCTTAATTGAAAATGTTATCGATTTGACAATGCTTATTATATATGTTAGAGCACACCAAGGATGAAATGGAATTTGTGCGGATATGTGCATAGATGATATTAGAAGTTGAACTTGAAAGTTCACTCGAAAAAGATATCTGGATCAAGTGGTATAATATTAAGAGGATATTTGGATTATTAATCCAACCTTATTAACTTAAACTAGCAGTGTACCCGCGCAATGCTGCGGCGGTAAATTGTAAAATGTCGTTTTCAAGGATGTAACGCGTAATTCAATGTCACGAAAAAAAATTCAGCAACATGTCCGATTTTTTGTTGAATTTATCTTATATTTGTATCAACTATTTTATTAATTTAAAAATAAATTCTAAAAACACATTAAAAAATTAAAAAAGATTTATATCTATGAAATAAGAAGAGAGAAGTTAATAAGATTTTGAAAATTATATTGATGTGGGTGGATGCCTTAGTAGGAGAATATATTTTAAATAAATAAAAAGTTAAAGTTTATTAGGAGAGAGAAATGGTTAAAAATTGAGTGGATGAGATTAATTTAGAGAAAAATAATGGTGGAGATTAGAGATTGACATAATTTTAAGAAGTTCTTAAAAGTTAAGAGGAGAGAGAGTGTTAAATGGTTTATATAGTAGTATAGATTAGTCATAAGCTGAATTTAATAAGCGCAAATTAAACAAGAAAAAAAACTTATTTATAAGTTTGTTGAAATTTTAGTAAGTTTATAAATCGAAAAAATAAGATAATCCCTACAATAAAGTAGTTGCAACCACTTGTAAGGAGATCATACTTTCACTTGTTCAATCGATTCATGCAAGGAATATACATGTTTCATTAACATGTAACATTGTTTCAACGGTGTTCTCTATTTCATGAATGAATCAATTTCATTGGTGAATATATCATCCTCCTTATTTAAACTTTGTGATATATATACACGAAAAACACAAACAAATCTCAACCACATTAACAAATCATTAAACCATACGAGTCATTCTATCTCCAACCATCTAACTTTATTACAACTTTATCTGGCCTGAAAATTCAGCAAAATCTTATGCCTTCTTAGTACAATCAATTTTCACGTACTAAGATAATCATCAAAACTCGAACATTTTACGGGCAAACTCAATCACAAGTTGGCAACAAATATGAAATTGACATGTTTTTGCAATGAAATATGGTTTAGCTTATATTTACTTGTTAGAGCCAAGGGAGTACCTCGGCACAATACTCGGCATGGTGATGTGGCGCTCGGTATGCCGAGATGCACACCATTCCGCATTCTCGATATACCGAGGTTTTTGAATATCTCGGCACTCCTCTACCGACTTCATTACCGAGTTCAAAGAGAGAGAAAGGGGAGAGAGAAAGAGAGAAGAGAGGAGAGGAGAAAGAGTATTTTTTTAATAAAAAATCTAAAAGCATTGAAGCATGTGTATTTCCTACCTTGAAGCATAGGTAAAACATGGCTGATGTGGCGCTGACGTGGTCCTCGGCATGTCATGCCGAGATTGGGGTACTCCCCATGCTCTTATGGAAACACAGTTGGTTTGAGGGATTTGGTGTTTAGCATTGATGAAGTTTATTATTGAAGCACGTGGTTGGAGGGATTTTGTTTACTTCATAGAAGGTCTACAGGTTGATTTGAAAAGTGGTATTGGTATAAACTGTTTAGATATGGATGAATATATAATGGAAGATTAGGAGGCTCGTAAGATTTATTTTTAAGAAAATGTTAACCACAGCTCTTAGGACTGTGGATAAGAATAAAGTAAGTGTAAATTTTAGTTTTAAAAACGGCAATCATGTTGTATGTATGGAAAGTGAAAATTAATTAAAAGGTAATTATATAAATTATAGAAAGTTAATTATGATAACATAAGTTGTGATTACCATTTTTAAAAACTGAAATTATCTTTTTTATTCTTAACCACAACCCTAAAGGTTATGGTTAGTATTCTTCTTATTTTTATCATAAGTAACATCTAAATTTTATCACAAAGAAAATGGTATAAGTCTTGAATAAAATAATATTATAATATGTACGAAGTATATGTCAGGATAGATATACTGATTAATTTTGAAGTTAAACAAATTTTCAGTTTTACATTATAGGTTATATTACGGTTAACTAATAATTTTAATTATTATGGGTTTTATTTTAGTAGTAATTTCACTTTGATATAAAAACTTATGAACTTAGTTATAGTTTTCTGGGTGAAAGGATACTTTAATTATTTTGACTAGTGACAAAAAAAAAAAAGGACTATATCAAAGTAATGGCGTCTTAAAAACGATAAATTACATTTGAATAAAAGCGGCATAAAAAAATCGCCCACCGTGGGGCTCGAACCCACGACCACAAGGTTAAGAGCCTTGCGCTCTACCAACTGAGCTAGACGGGCTTGTGTTGTTATATTAACGGCTTCCTTCTTAAGCGAGTTGCAGCTTCTATATTTTCGTAAAATTCAGTATTGAAAATTTTTAGTACAATCTAAAAGCTTAATTAAATTCCTATTGAACCTATAATTAAATTCGACTTGAATTTGATTGAACTAATTTATAATATTTTCGTCGAAATTTCACATTTTTATTAGATAAAGTATTCAACAAATTAAAATTACAAACTCTAATTATTTTTTTAAGATTCCAACTTTTCATTTTCTAAACAACCACTCGTATAAACTTCCTATTACTTCCCAATCTTTCTTAAATTGCCAAAATACATCCGAAGCTTTCGATTTTGCACCTATACTCACAATCACTCGCAACAATATATCATCTATCAATTAGAAACTTGTATCCACTTCATACTTAAAATCCACGTTACTGTATTTCTTCATCAATATCTTTATCCATCCAATCAATAATTTAATCATATGTGCATTTTCATCTCTAGATATTCCTTCACTTCATTAATTATAGAAATTACTAGTAATAACTAATGATAACCCAACCCATGAGCTTCACGTACCGCATTAAAAAAAGTCACTAGTGACATGTCAAATATAGCACACCATTCTTACAAAATTACCAAACTATTAGTCTTGAATAAACGGATCACAACCAAAAACTGAAAGAAAGGGTTGTGATCATAATGGTCATCACATTATGACTCCTAGGCTATTTCAACATACAAAGCTTCTGTAGTTTATGACTACCAAAACTACCATTTTGCTATTGATGGCATGTTAGCAGGGTTCTAAAAAACACATCAAGGCGTGAACGTTAAGAAATAGCCCTTGCCGGGTGGGTTAGGTGGGCGTAAGACAAGAGGTCATAAGGCGCGCCAAATGGCGAGTTTTTTAAGCGTGGCGCGGAAAAACTAATTTTTTTAAGTTCTTTTTTGTATATATCTTGCGATCGTGTGTATTGTACTTCTATAAATTTGTATTTTATAGTTTGTATATGTTACTTTGCTCCTCATCTGTGCAAATTTGTGTAACTTGTATATTAATAGTGATAGAGTGGACATATATTATTATAAATTATATACAAAATTACCGCCTTAAGTGCCGTCATAAAAACGCCATGGATTCGACATGGCTCGTAAAGCTTGAGGCTTGACCTCGGCGCCACTCCATGTCTTACGTTATTTAGAACCATGTCTGTTAGATTGTTGGATACACAAGTACGAGTTGGCATTTCCTGAAGTAGAATATGCAAATTAATGCCTATTATTAGAGGAGGATGGGGATCAATCCCCGTGTTCCCTTTCCGTTGGTTAAATTAGACGTCTTAACTTTGAATATTTTTCCTAAATAGTTCAAAAAGAGATTGATAGAGTGTTGTATCATACCGCCTTTCTTGTGCCAAGTTGTTCTTAAATATCGCTATCTTTTAAGAGGAATTAGCTTTTAATAGTATTTTCAGCGTGTAGTAGCTTGACATCTGTTACCGTAGGTGTAGAGTAAGTTCGAGCTACCTTGTAGAGATAGTTGTGCTTCATAAATGTTAGACATCCTTAAGGACCTCAAAGATCTTTTTAATGTCCTTTCCGTTAGTGATGTTCGTACTTATCATTAAAGGAGATGATTTAGCACATTTAGGAGGCAGAACAGGGCGATGATCATAGCGGTGGGTGTTGTGGTTTTGTCTCCCGTATCTTGCTAACGAGTTGGTCTTCCCTACCTTGTTGATGAGTTGGTCTTCCATGCCATGTTGCAGGGTTACTTGTTTTCGGTGATAAGTGACCTTATACCATTAAGTTCCCCTAGTCTAACACTTGAAGTACAAGGCTTCTATAGTGTTAGACTTAAATACCAAAAAGTCTCTTCATTAAATTATCCATCCTTCCAAACTCTTTAGGGAGAACAAACATTCTTCACATTTACTTTAATGTCCTACCACGTAGTGAGTGACACTGTAGGACCAAGAAAAAGGTCTAAAGGTAAGAATTCACACTTAGCCATCAGACATGAATATGGGATTGATATCCGTCTCTCTCTAAGCGTAGGTATTATAGTTTTAAAGAGTCTTAAGCATGAAAATCTCAACTCGCACTCATGTAGACATCAATTAACATGCGATCAGCTGCAATCATATATAAATTTGAATTCCAAAACGATTGTTTATCTAATAATCTTTTAAGAAAACTTATTTATTAAAAGTCAAAATCAAATTAGATTTTCAATTTAAATTAATAATTGGGATTTAATTTCACAAAAAATAAAAATAGATGTGATGGTTAATCTAGTTTATTAATATTTAGATCTTAGAGAGTAATAGGTCATATTCATTTGTTGGACTTGGTGTTTTGAAGCACTTACGTAAAACATTAGCAAAGTTGCCCGTCTAGCTCAGTTGGTAGAGCGCAAGGCTCTTAACCTTGTGGTCGTGGGTTCGAGCCCCACGGTGGGCGAATTTAGTTTGTTAATTTTCAAATGAAAGTTGATATCTTTTTTTGTCAAATCTCATTGCTTCAGGTAATTATGCAAATTAGTCCAGCTTATAAAAACTTTCGTTAAGCAGTTAAACAATGTAACTATTTCATTTATAAATGATATAAAAGTTAGTTTCAATAATAACAATGATTATCCATCATTAAGATACATTAAAATACTTTTTTATATCGATCAAATTTATCATATAAGGTTTCAAGTATTGAATTTTCGAAAGCTATTTTGAAAAATACTATAAATTGTGACGGTAGGCTACCATTAAGTCTCTATATGCAAGCGATGTTTCTAGGATCGTTTACCGTTTTATTTCACCGTCTCCAAAGACTCTTTTGCATGTATATCAATCGACATTTTATTACAACTAAAAAAAATGGTGATAAAAAAAAAACTAAAATGGTGATGTGACACCAATTTACTAAAAAAGTTGTGATGTGCAGCATTAAATAATTTTTTTAAATAGCATCCAACATGACATAATAAATAAATGCAGTACAAGACAATAAATATAACTGAATAGTAGTTCTCTAATGTTGGTTTATTTGTGTCAACCTTTGAGACCCTTTAATATAAGTCTTTGCCTTTCAAAAAAAATGTTGGTTTATTTTTGAAAAAAATCCAATAAATTTTTAATAAAAAATTACGAGTGTGTGTTTAAAAGGAATGAAATTTAGTAAAATTGACAGGTTCTTAGACGGATGGTTTTATTGACAATTGGGTCAAATCTTTTGCAAAAGCATTGTGAGATCATATTCCAATCTTCTAATATATATAAAAGACTAATTAGAAAAAAATTATTACATGATCTGGACCTTTCATTTAGTAAAAGATTTAATCTTAACCGTTTATTCATCTAAATTTAAAATTTTGATTTTGACATTTTAGAGTCAAACTAATGAGACTAACCAATTAATTATAAATATGATCTTATTCAAATTCAAACACTCTTATCAATCTAGAATTTAAATACCCGTGGTAATACTATCATATTACCCATTGTATAATTATATTATGGCATATTATTGGGGTTTTTTTATTAAATATTTAGAAACTTTAGATTCAAACACACTTATCAATCTACAATTTAAATATCTATTTGAATTAATCATTATCATATATAGTTGAACTTATGAATTTAATTATTTGAATTGTCGTTTGCATAATATGTATTCAATTAAAATTACTTACAAATATGAAATTTCTATACTGTTAAATAAAATCAACTTTCTACATAATCAAAGTATTTATACTTATACCTATTTATTTACTATATAGTTTTTTAAATTTTATTTTACTAACTTAATCCATATGGTAATAGTTAAACTTATACACATTCATATTCCCTGTCCTTATCTATGTTTATTATATATATATATATATATATATATATATATATATATATATATATATATATATATATATATATATATATATATATGTATGTATGTATGTATGTATGTATATGCACTATAAGTTTTATCGTAATTAAATTATACATCATTATTAAAATTGTCATTCGGATCGAAATCTTCTTTCACCCATACGATATAATCTTATATTTTGCTAAACGAATATAAAATATACTTTCACATATATAATTATGGCTACCCGTGTGTTTACACGGGTATTTAAACTAGTTATGTTATATAACTCTTGTGTTGATTAGATCGGAAACCTTTCAAGTTATTCAATTGTTGGTTGGAAAATAAATAGTGTGATGACCTTGTGATGACAACATGTCAAATTGAAACAAATTCAAAGAAGCCTCATTGCAAGTTAATGGAAAAACTCAAAAATGTTAGAGCAACATTGAAAAAGTGGAGAAATAATAAAAACATCTACTCGTTTTTCGTTATTGGAAACTTGGATATGTGAAATATGCTCGACCAAGTCTGACCGAAGGTTATTATGCGTATCTTGGTTTTTGACTTCTCGTACGTTTACCATTCGTGTGCCAGACTATGAAGTATGTGGAGACCGACGGTGCTACCAAGAAGCATGTTTGCCAACTCTCGAACCAACCCTACAAAAATTTCTTCTTCCTGCTCGAGCTGCTCATCAGTTGATACGGAATCCGACAAACCGCTTGATGAAGAATGTTGTGGTGATGACATATTTTATTAAACAAAAAATAATATTTGAAAGTTGTAAATAAATTAGGGAAGATATATGTTTGTAGTTTGAAATAGTTAAAGAAATATGTTTGTATATATATAGACGAGACAAGAAAACTGCTGATTTGCCACGGCCTATTTCGTCTCTAATCCGTCGCTAATATCGAATTAGCCACGGATTTGCCACGAAATCAAACCGTCGCTAATATGGTCGTCGCTAATTTTAGAAACGGAATTTAGCGACGGATTCAGGTATTTTGCAACGAATCCATTTGTCGCTAAAGTTGTGGCAAATTAGAAACGGATTAGCAACGAAAATTTAGCCACGGATTTGCAACGGAAATTTAGCCACGGATTTGCAACAAAATATTAGCCACGGATTAGCTACGAAAAATTAGCCACGGATTAGCCACGGATTAACCACGGAAAATTAGCCACGGAATTGCTACGGATTATTAGCAACGGATTTGCTACGAATTTGCGACGATTTTGAAAATTTTATAATGTATAATATATTGCATTAATCGAATCAAATGACACTATATGTGATATCACTAGAAAATTTTCAATAATAAAATCATTATTTATTTAAACAAATATATAAAAAACTATAAAATGTAAAAAAATTATAATCTGAACAATTCAATTAAAAGTTCACTCCATTCCAAATTGTTAAATGTTTGGATACAAACTTCTAATAAGTTTAAATATCAAACACAAGTACAAGACTAACATATTTTTGGATTAAAACTCCAAACGTCATTGTGCTCATGCGCCTCTTTCAGAATCTTCATCCGAGCTAAACGATCCTAATGTTGATTTATATTTTTGTAGCAATGATCCTGATAGTTACCTATTAAATAAATGTCTGTCAATATGAAAACAAATGTTATTAGTATATAGATACATAATATACTAAGAAAAAGGGGTAATTCATACAAGTACATCTATATTTACATTGATGAGAACCACATACAAGTTTACATTAAAAATTTGGCCAAGGATGATATTCAACAGAATATTAAAGCTCTTAGTTAATTAAATTTTTGTGAATCCATTGAAACAACTATTCATTACATTCTCATGGATTTAAATAGTAACAACACTGCTCAACATGCTTTAGACCTGATAACTTATCCAAACAATTATATGACAAACATTTTTATTAACCAACTACGACTATTTGTTACCATATATTTATTTAAACAACTATTCATTACCTTCGGTTAGCAAATTACCATTTCAATTATAAATAATCAGATTATAACTTTCCTTGGCAACAGTTCATCTTTAGGAAACAATTCATCTTCCAAGTTTGTTGCCTTCAGTTAGGAAAGTAACAATCAGAAATTGATCATTTTTTTTATTCTTAAGCTTCAGAAAAAAAAAATTGATCAATTAACACATACCTTTAGAAAACCAACAGCTACAATGAAAAGATATAATCCTTGTAGAAGCTTAGAATGGTATACAGAGAAAGACTGCTAGCTCTTTAAAATAGGTATTTGGCTATTTACTAAAAGTTAAACTAATCTTGAATACACACATTATGAACAAATATTAATGGTATTTAACAGAAACTACGAAAATTACTATTAATATGGGAAACTAATGACTGTAGCATCATTTTTATGGGAAAAAAAGAAATATATATTCTATGTTCTGTATGATAATACTTTCCTTTTATACAACTAGGGTCAACCAACAATACAAAACACTTAACACTAACATCATTATGTGAAAATGAATGCTTAGACATACAAAAACAAAGGGGAGTGGTAAAAGAAGCTTCAAACTGTGATCCAAAAATAAACTTTTATTAACTTGGTGGCTATGTCAATTAGCAATTACTCGGCATTCAATTAGTGCATATCAATTATATTGAAATAGAAATAAACATTTTTCAAAATAGACAACTAGTAATACATAATTAGGTAATTAACAATGTAGTGATGAGCTATTAAAAAGAAAATTTAAAACCTGGTATGGAGATCTGTACAAAAAGTCCAAGCATCTAGCCCAGCCAATGATTTTTTGTCCCAAACAGGCAACAAAATTTTAGTACTCTGATTTTCTACCCTCGACGATTTTGATGAAATTTTTTCATGTTTTTGAAGAAAACAAAATATGTACACAAGTGTGTGATTTCACTCTGGTAGTGAAAACACGACTAGAACATAAACTTGAGTAAACTATCAATAGAGGAAACAAGGGTTTTACAATATGAAGCAAAACTGTGTATAAATCGAAGTACCTGATGCGTTACAGTATCGATTGAAGAAGAATCAAGTACGTAACTGTTGCAGTGTCAATCGAAGAAACTCGCAGTGGATCGCCGAAGGTCAGGGTGTCAACAACCTGCAAACCGGTGATGGTAAGCAAACCAAATGGGGGCGGACAGTGGTGACCAGAGATGGTGAAGTCCCGACAGTGTTAGGGGATCAACTGAGACGAGGATCGATGCTTCGATAGGGAGAGAGCATCCTATAGGGTTCTCGGTACTAGGGTGAGACTTGAGAGGATCAATGGGGAGTTTTTGTTAAAGGAAAAGGCAGGTTAGGAGGGAAACATGGGAGGGAATATGAAAAAGTTTAGGGGCCGTTTGGTTCACGGAATGGAATTGACCGGAATTGGAATTGGAAGGAATTGGAATCGGAAGGATTCCAACGGAATCCGTTCCTTCGTGTGTTTGGTTCGCAGAATTGAATGAAATTCCAAATTTCAAGTTGGTAGTTGTCGGTCGAGGTGGTGACGGTGGTGGCGGTGGCGGTTGGTGGTGGCCGGTGGAGGTGGTGGCGGAGGTGGCGGTGGTAGTTGGTGGTGGTCGGTGGAGGTGGTGGTGGTCAGCGGCTGTGGTGGTGGTCAGCGGCTGTGGTGGCGGTTGGTGGTGGTCGGCGCGGTAGTGACGGTGGTGGCGGACGGCGGTGGTCGGCGGCGGTGGTGGCGGTTGGTGGTCGGCGGCGGCGGTGGTGATGGTGGTGGCAGTGGCGGTTGGGGGTGGTGGTCGGCCAATTCCGACCAATTCCATTGGTTTAGTGATGGAATTGTAATTCCATAAACCTAGGATTTGGGGGGAATTCAAAATCCAATTCTTAGAATTCTGTGAACCAAACACGACTTGGGATTAGGAATCTTCAATTCCAATTCCGGGCAATTCCGACCAATTCCAGCGAACCAAACGGGACCTTAGGGTTAGGAGGGAGATATGGGAGGGAAAATGAAAAAGTTAAAGGTGGGGAAGGAGATATGAGAAGGAAAAATTAAAAGGTTATCTTTAAAGAAAATATTTATTTTGTGTTTATAAACATAACTAATTGTGACATATCTGAAAACGGTACAAACATTCAACATGGTCATACTCTGACTTGGTGGTATAGTGTAAAAAATGTTGTGATAACATTTAGAGTTAAGTGTACCGAAAAGTAACGTAGGTTTTCTATTTTAATATTATGAATAATGAACTATACTTTTTTTATATTAATATACTAATATAACAAAGTCCCCGAATTGTAATATTGTGTTTAATGTGACCTGCAATTGTATGTTAACGGATCAAATCAAGATCTGCAATTGTAGATTAGCACACCGCCATTGATGTCAACCACCGAGCCGAACCACCATTACACAACACCACAGCCACCTCCAATTATCGTGTCTAAGTCGGACGCTACTTAGTCGTATAACTAAAGTCGGATCAAAGCCCAACTACGCCCAAGTCTGATGCAATGCATACGACCAAAGTCGGACCACACTAAATCTCCCAAGTCGGATGTGCATAAGTTGCACCATCCACCAAGTCGGACCACTGCTTCATCTTGGTCGGATGACTGTATGAACACACAGTCCGGACCCACTTCTCTGAAACTCATCCAAACATAAACGAATTAAGAAATTCCAACTCCTACAAATCCCTAACATTAACAGTGTATAACAAACTCCTTACCAATTAATCCGGTTAAAATTAACATTTAGAGGGTTAAATCCTCTTCTTGGTTCTCAAATGGGTTCTTAGCAAAAACAAAGAACAAGGTTTGCAAAATTGATTAATAACTTCAAATGTTGCTAACTTGATGTTTTAAAAACATTCATGTTCATCTCTTGTTCACTAATCATCACAAAACACTACTCGGTTGATTTTAAAAACCAAAACAGAACTTATAGTGGGTGTGTGTGTGTGTGTGTGTGTGGTTCTAGGTGTAACGCCACCCCTAACGAGCTTAAAATTAGAGTTAATTTAAACTTTTTAAACATCGATTATCAAAAAGTGTTGCAGCGGAATTAAACACCATTTACAAAAACAACAAGTTTGACTCGGCTAATTAATTACAACAAAAAGGTTAGCCAAGTTCAAAGCTACAAGCGTTACCAACTAGTTGCCGACCATCGGATCCAAAAACAACAACGTGTTCCCCAAAAGGTATATACAACAAAAGCTACCATCGGTACCCGCCTCACCAGGCCTCTAGCATCAACCTGCGAAAAAGGTAAATCTTGCACCGTTAGCTACAACTAGCTAGTGAGCACCAATTACACATAAGCAACAATAAGCAGGCTATCATGTATCAGAACAGCACACAGGGCTATCCTATCATATTGTGACGTGACAAACGTGTCAGCAGTAGTCGTATGTTGCAGGGGAGCTAACCCCGCTCAACAACCCAAAAGCAGTCCACATAGTACGCCAATTATCTATCATGTTGGTTCCCATCTATCAAGGAACCTTACTCCTTAGAGGAACGGCGGCCTGCAGGACCATCACCCAAGCGTATACTACTTGAGTACCGTTAATGCCCGGGTACTAACTCCCGTCTACCCGAGAACCCAGCCAAGTATTGACACCCGTCTACCTGACTGACCTCCGTGTTCTCCAATTCAGTGTCCGGACAAAACTTCATAAACAACTAGTTGATCCAATAAGGATCCAGTTCATGCGCGCATATAATCACAACAATATCTTTCATATCAATAATAAGCATGCTTGTACAACTCTATCATAACATACCTCCATTTTCACGTATCAACACACCAGTCACATGTCAACAAGTACCACAGATAACTTACCTACTGAGACTCATGGGAAACCGGTACTCACCTCGAAACTACAAGAGGCAGATATGCAATCGGGAATCCCAAGAGCACACAGAATCGTCCGAGTCACCTAACACCAATAAACATGGACAAACACCCCTTAGTACACACTACAACAGACAACACTAACAACTATCTCAACAAAAGATCAACATGGCTTCTGACAGCCTCCTACGGCCGCAGGAACATGTTCCTACGCCCGCAGGGCACCCATCCAACACGTACTACGGCCGTAGTATATATACACTACGCCCGTAGGATCTCTTGCCAAAGAACCATGACCTACGGCCGTAGTAACCATATCCTACGCCCGTAGTAGGTACCATTTGGGCAACTACGGCCGTAGGTTATGTACCCACGCCCGTAGTCTTGTTTCCATCACCCGTAGGTGGTAATCCTCATAAATTCAATCCTACGGCCGTAGCAACCATTTCCTACGACCGCAGTAACATAAACAACACCCTACGGCCGTAGTAACATCATACTACGCCCGTAGGAACCATATTTACAGCGTGTTCTTGCTCTGTTCGTAAACAGACGCTGTTTTACGGGTTTTTGACTCAAAATCCAACTTGAATCCATATTCAAGTGTTTATACAAGTTGTCTAACATATATATAAACTTCCTAACATGATTTGGTCACAAAAACAACATTAAAACCCACTTGAATCCATCCAAATGGGTCTCCCTCTTCACTAAACTCAAGAACAAGGTTTATGAACAAGAACTTACAAAAGATGATGATCAAACTCCACAAGAACAGATTCAGTACACGAATCCAGCCTCTAATCTTGACCCAACTTAGTTTTTCCTCTTCAAATCCACAAAGGTTTGGGTGTGGCTTTGTTTGTACGTACATATGTGTGTGTAAAGTGTGTGTATGTATCTTTAGCTTATCCAGTAAAGAAGAAAGAGGATATAGACCGACTTAACAAGTTAATACCCCATCTCGGGTATTTCGTTCTCCTATTCAACTTAAAACACAACTTAGGGTTATCCGTTTCAACTAACGGAGATATTTTTGGAACCATTATCCAAAACCGTTCAACTATTTATCTACTTGGTCAACTTATGACACTTTTCATAATACTACATTTTTATCCACATTTAACACCAGTTAACACCATTTAACACCAATTAGCACCAATTCATGTTTAAAACACCAATTAACATTTAAGACACCATTTAGCAACATTTATACTACAGTTAGCAACAAAACACCAATTAAAGTCAACGTACAACTGTTAAAGCTACATGTACTACAGTTTACAACTAGGCCCCATTTTGGGGTGTTACACTAGGCTTACTAAGTCTAGAACATGGAATGAATCTTCAACAAAAGCTCACAAAAAACCCTTTTTCTCATGCTGAACTTCTACTCGGGTTAAACTACAGAAGTTCAGGGTCTCATACCTTATGATTTCCTTGAGAGCTTTAGCTCCAAACCTCAACTCTTGATCTCTCTTCTTTTTCCTTCTTCACACAGCCAAACAAGAACACATACACACAATACTCTTCTCATACCTTATGATTTCCTTGAGAGCTTTAGCTCCAAACCTCAACTCTTGATCTCTCTTCCTTCTTCACACATCCAAGCAAGAACACATACACACAAAATACTCACTCTTCTCTCTAATGGAACAGTAATGGTGAAAGTGGTTATACCCTAATTAATTATATATATACACATCTTCATTGGGCCAAGCCCACCAATCATTATTATTGCTTTAAGTTTAATCATCTCAAACTCATTTAAGCCCAAAACCTAGCCTAACACATACATATACTTATGTCCATTGAAGTTTACAAATAAAAAATAATCAACTCTTGCCATTGAATAATAATTATAGTATTCACACTTCAATTATATCATCAACTATAATTACATTAGGAAGTTGGGTTTTATTTAGCAACATCTTCTATGTCCTCATCAAAGGTACTATTACTAGTAATCGCCATCTCTAAATTGTCGCTAATTAACTATAATTTAGAGACGGATTATATTTGTTGCAAATTTGCAATGGATTAGTAACGAAAATGACAAAATGATCTAAAACCGTTGCTAATCTGTCGCTAATTAGCTACGCTTTAGAGACGGAACATTTTTGTCGCTAATTTGCCACAGATTTGCAACGAATGTAGTTATTTTTAAATAAACAAATATAAAATTCGAAAAACCGTCGCTAAAGTGTCGCTAGATAGCTACAGTTTAGAGACGGATTCTATTTGTTGCTAATTTGCAACGGATTAGCAACGAAAATGACGAATAATCTAAAACCGATGCTAATCTGTAGCTAATTAGCTACGCTTTAGAGACGGAACATTTTTATCGCTAATTTGCCACGGATTTGCAACGTATGTAGTTATTTTTTAATAAAAAGTTATAAATTCCAGAATACCGTCGCTAAATTGTCGCTAATAAGCTACAGTTTTGAGACGAATTCAATTTGTTGCTAATTTGCAACGGATTAGTAACGGAAATGGCAAATGATCTTAAATCGTCGCTAATCTGTCGCTAAGTAGCTACGCTTTAGAGACGAAACAATTCTGTCGCTAATTTGCCACGGATTTGCGACAAAAGTAATATTTTTTTAAAAATTTAATTTTTAAATCAAATTTGTTGCTAATCCGTTGCTAATATGTCGCTAATTAGCAACGGATTTTGGGCGTCTCTAAAATCCGTAGCTAATAAGCAGTTTTCTTGTAGTGAGATAATTAGTTCTTTTTTAATATATATATATATATATATATATATATAGAGAGAGAGAGAGAGAGAGGGAGTTTCATGTGAAAAACTCTTTATTTGCGAAAAGTGCGAGAAGCAATCGTAGCCGTTGATCAAATTAATCTATGGTTAAAAAAAGGGTGGCATAAATGTAAATAAAACCAACTTGATATAACATTAGATAAGTGTTTAAAGGGGTAATAATGGAATTTGACATTGAAAATTTAATCATAAATTAAAAAATATTCCTATTTTCTCTCTAACCACCCCACACGTCTGCCTCTAAATGTTAAATTCCATTTAAACATATAAACCCATAAACCTAGAAAACTCCATTTAAATTTGCTGCATCAATTCATGCTACCGCCGCCGCCTTCAAACTGACATTAGCAACATTCTTCCACCGACGAACGCAATCAGGCCGAGCATATGCTACCACCGAGCACCACCATCAACGGCGAGTCAGATCCAAGAATAGATCTGAAGCCACAACAGTCACCGCCTCGTGTACCCACCGTCGCAACAACAATCTTTACCGGTGTTTTTTGAGTCGCCGCCACCTTTGCTGGTGACATGTAAATCCACCACCACCACCGTTTTTCATTTCCATTTCCTCATTGACATCACCGCCGCTTTGCCTTGCCATCTCCTCACCGCTGCCATTGATCTACTCTCTAGATCCTTCTCCTAAACCAAAAACAGTCAGTAGAGTTTGGTTTTATGTTTGTTTATTTTCTACTTTTTTGTTTTGAAAATAGATAAAGAATGAGCGTTTTCATTTGTTTCTTTTTCTGCTTTTGAGTTTTGTCTCCACTCTTCACGTTAATGATTTCATTCTTCTTTATTTTCTCTTTTTCTGATATTTTTCTTGCATTCAATAATGCATATCTTTTTCTTTGTTTCTGATTTTCTTTATTGTATTCAACAATGTATACATAAAAACTATGTATTTAGTGGTTAAATTTATTGGCGAACAAGTAGAGAATAGTTACTTAAAATATTGATGATGAAAAAATTATATATCTTTAACCGTGTTCAATATTGAATGTTATAAAATACATTATCAAACTAGTGTATTATTGGATGTATTCATCATTGAATGTAGTAACTTTATCCTAAAACTAATATAGTTTCACTGCGTTCATTATCGAACACATAATTAGACAATAGACTGTAAAAATCTATAATGAACACAATATACATAACGGAAAATTTATAAATCTTACGTTGTGTTCTGTGTTGAACACCATATTAATAGTAAAAAAAAGTAAATTATATAAATCTGGAAAATAGTAATTGGAAAGAGAAACGTTAATTAAAGAAGAGAGAAAAAATTAATTAAAAGAGAGAGAAAAAAAATTGTTTACCAATATACCTTTTTGAATTAAATAAAAATAGTAATTATGATTAATGTGGACCATAAGATCAAAATCAAATCAATGGTTCAGATTGCTTCTCGCACTTTTTGCAAATAAGAAGCTTTTCGCATGAACCCTCCCCTATATATATATATATATATATATATATATATATGTGTGTGTGTGTGTGTGTCTGTGTGTGTGTGTCTTAAACGGTCATATAACCGTTGGAGTTTTTTTCATTATTTCGAATATAGCCGTTGGTAAAAAACAAAAAAATTGAAAAAAAGGAAATTTATTTCGGGAGTCTCGGTTTGCCAAACCCGAAAAGGCGAAGGAAGGGAGAACCGGAAGGCCTCGTAGCGGTGTATCCGAAGATACCCGCCGAACCCGGTCACCTTCGGGTGAGGCTATATGGGTGGCCTACAAGGATATTGGTAATAATAAACGTGGTAGTGTACCATTTATTTATTAATTGTTTTAATAATCTTTTCACTTACATCACAAGTTTTTTTAATCTATTGGGGACCAAGTAGAGATTTTAAAACAAGCGGAACAATAATTATTTTAAAAAAATGGTATCTTCTCCTATTATTTTCTTCTAATTATTCTTCTATTTACAAGATTAATATAAGTATTAAAATTAATAAAGAAGGTATGAAAAAAATTAATAAATTATACATGTTATCTTATGATGAGTAAGAAAATAAAATAAAAATAAATAGTATGAGGATATATTATTTTTTTTTTCTTAAAATAAAAAGGCTTGAACCCCTACAAAAGCAGCATATTCACTCCAACATTAATCTGGATCCATATTAATTGATATATGATAACACAAACATAAGATAGACACATTTGTGGTTTTATATTTCTCTTGTAAGAATGATGAGACAGATATATTACCTAACCTATTTGCAACTATAGACCTAACCTAATCTTATTTTAATTATCAAATAGACAATAAATTTAGTTAAGCGTTCAAGGTATTATTAATATAAAAGATCCTATTAATCTCATAATCATCATCACGAATAAAATTATAATCATTAAAATAAAAGAGGCTTGAACCCCTACAAAAGCAACATATTCACTCCAACATTAATCTGGATCCATATTAATTGATATATGATAACACAAACATAAGATAGACACATTTCTGGTTTTATATTTCTCTTGTAAGAATGATGAGACAGATATATTACCTTACCTATTTGCAACTATAGACCCAACCTACTCTTATTTTAATTATCAAATAGACAATAAATTTAATTAAGCGTTCAACGTATCTATATATATCTATATAAAAGGCATGCAAAATTTTCAAAAATAATCATAAATTGAATCTTAATTAACCAATTACAACTTTCAATTTCAAAATTATTTCATTCTCAAAACAATTTTAGAAAGATTAAATCTATTGAGAGGGGGTTTGATGAAAATTGTGAGGGAGTTTTATAAAAGATATGAGGGGGTTTTAAGAAAATATGAGGGGGTTTTATAAAAATTGTATACTAATGTAATTAATTATAATTTGTTTTATAAATTATGTTTAGTAACTTGTGATATATTTTGTTTTGAGAAAAAATAATTATATATTTACGACCGTCTCATTTTTATCTACATTTTGGTATAAAATTTATTGTAATATGACACTTTTTGAAATTAGTATATTCTCATCACAAAGATGATATTTCATTTACTAGATTATTTTTATTTGAAAATTCTAATATCTCAAATACACTTTTGAAATACCCGTACGTGTACGGGTCAATAAACTAGTTATTAATATAAAAGATCCTATTAATCTCATAATCATCATAAAAAATAAAAGTATAATCTAAATCAATTATACTATATATCAATTCACATACTAAATCTTGAATTTATTATGAGAAATTGGAGGGTAGTTTGGTAATTTGTTTTAATATCATGAGAATATGATCATGTCATGATATTTTACCAAATGGGTGGTGACTTGCATATGTTTATGACACCTCTCACATTTTCTCTCTAAATATGAGATGATGAGGTGTCATGTTTTTAATGTTTATTTATCCATTTGATTGTGCACATGTTTTTATTTATGTTGTAAATAGGATAAATATCAAAATCATAAATTTTTAAATATTAATTCACATACTAAATCTTGAATTTATCATGAGAAAGAAGAGGGTAGTTTGGTAATTTGTTTTAATATCATGAGAATATGATCATGTCATGATATTTTGTCAAATGGGTGGTGACTTGCATATGTTTATGACACCTCTCACATTTTCTCTCTAAATATGAGATGATGAGGTGTCATGTTTTTAATGTTTATTTATCCATTTGATTGTACACATGTTTTTATTTATGTTGTAAATAGGATAAATATCAAAATCATAAATTTTTAAATATTATTCATAATAATAGAGTTAGTTGAAGATTTAAATAAATCTTTCTCTTTTAAGTTTCAAAATTATTTAGATCGATTAGTAATGGACATTTATTAAT
Source organism: Pulicaria dysenterica (assembly GCA_947179395.2). Lineage (NCBI taxonomy): Eukaryota > Viridiplantae > Streptophyta > Magnoliopsida > Asterales > Asteraceae > Pulicaria > Pulicaria dysenterica. Next base: position 107,372,691 of record OX359288.1, on the reverse strand, counting down.
CATTCTCTTTTAGTTTTTTATAAAAATAAATGAATATATAACATTTTCATACTTTAACTGAATATATAAACATGTTATTGGTATTATTTTTATTTTTTATATGTAAATATATCATTTAAAGTATTTATACACACAATTTTTGAGTAAACATTACTCACTGAATATAATGTGAATGATCATGTAAGTTCATTATTATCTAGATCAAATTCAATAAAAGTGTGAATGATATTAAATTACTCTTATTAAAAGTATAGATTTACGTTTATAACCGAACGTATAAATTTGATGTCCTCCTGACGCAATGCGCGGGTCATTGAAAAAGTAGTTCATAATCAAAACACTCACATGATTACTCAAAGACAGAACATCAAGTATCACACATAAACTTATCTAATCTTAACCTAACATACACTAGCTGCAATTCAATCAACCATTATTCGGAAACATAATCGACACAACCAATAACCAATCAATCAACCACATGGATGAACATTAAAATAACAAAATAAATCTATACATAGACACATGGCAACTGGTCTAATAACATATGTAACAACTCGTTTCACATAGATAAAAGAGTGAAAGTTGAGGTATCTTATAAGTTCAAAGTTGTGGGCTACTTATACCTTTCATCATGGTTTTAAATTGATTTCGAAATTATTAGGCTAGACCATGACTTTGAACTATGGGGTGTTAGAACATAAAACCAATTTTGAAAGATTAAAGTAAGATCTACAACCCATATAAATAGAAATCGCAACCATATCACAAATCTAATCCGGATCACATATCCTAGACTAAGATTTCATAATGAATGCTATAATACACCACAAGAGGCTTGAATAATAAACAAATAGAACAAAATAAGAAAGCAAAAGGCAGTGATTCATGTACCGAACGAAGATGAATATGCGCAAATCCAAATTAATAGAAACAATGGATTGCGCGCCTCTAAACTTTTCCATCTTCAAGATCTTCAAAACCAAACAAGAGGTGCTTTAAAAGATTCCCTAAGTCGGCGGCCTCTTAAAGGTGTCAAAGGAATCCTTTTATAAGCAACATTGGATGCGTATGTCTATAACAGGTGTCCTGATTTCTATTAGGTTTGGAGTGATCCTACATTTTATAAGCAAACCAGGTAGCTTAACTTTCTTTCCTATTTGGAAGGGTCCAGAAGAGATTCAAGACTATCGGATTATTACAATTTTACATGTATATGATTGTCATTATGTTAAGCTAGAATTAGAAGGAGATTATACAATACCGATCATTCAGGCGTATTCGATCCGCCACAGAGCTCCGTCTGTAGTTAGATGGCAAACCATGCACATGTCACGTTTGGAATCATATAAACAACGACTGAAACCTTGAGATCCCAATGAATCTACTATAGATATAGAAGATTATTCTTGAATAATATTTTTTTATTATATTTTAATATTTTGCTCGTATTTTTGTATTTTTTAGAAAAAAGGTGTATTTCATTTTTTTAGATGATTATTTGTTTGTACGTAAAAACGCACAGATACATTTTGTGCAGCAGATCGGAGTGAAGGAGGATTGGATGTTTAGTCTCCTGTTGCGGTGGTTAACCCCGAGCCAGGAAATGGTGTCCGTGGCGGGGGTGACATGAGGATCTCGTGGTGTATTTCATATATTATTATTGAATAATATATGAAATATAGAATTATTTTAATAATTTGTAATTTCAATTAAATTATTTTAATCTTATTTTATTATAACTTAATTATTGCTTTAGATCGGTGTTTAAAATAATATAAACTTAAATAATAAAACAATTTTAGAAAAACATTAGAAGTTAAGACAAAATTGTTTAATACAATAACATTAGTTAGGTTAGGAGATTAATTAGGAAATTAGTTAGGGGTGTTAATTAGTAAAAGTAGGATGTCTATATAGAAAATCCCATGTTTAAAATAGTCGTTATCACTGCACCAAGTTGTATAGGGGTTGTAACAAAAGACACTACTTCAATCACATAGAGGGAAGTAGGGGTGCGTCTTAACCGAAAAACCGAACCGAAACCACTAAAACCGTTAAAACCGAACCATCAAAACCGAACGAAATAAATACCGACGGTTCGGTTTTTAAATTTTCATTAACCGATAGTTATTGGGTCGGTTTCGGTTTTATACCTATAACCGAACCGATAAAAACTGAACCAATAAGGATTTATTAAATATTATTTTATATATTTAATTATTAAAGGGAAAATGATCCGTAATGTTAACATCACCTAAGTTAGGTGATGTTATACGCACAAACCACCTAAGTTAGTATATACCGTAATGTTAACATCACCTAAAGATGTTCCCTAAAGCGACGGTGTACCATAAACCCTAGACACTCTTCTTCAGTTCTTCGTTCGACGTCTGCTCCAGCCTCCACGTCCAGTCCACTACTTTCTAAAATTCAAATTAAATAGTTTTTATTTAGTCTAATAACTTGTTTGCTACTAAAGATGTTAATTAAAAAACAATTCGTGGCCCAATTCACGATTTATTGAAGCCCAAAAAGTTGGCCCAACTTAACTTAATGGTTAACCAATAAAACCGTTAATGAAACCGAACCGCTATCATTAACGGTTAACCGCCCCATTAGAAACCGATAACCCAACGGTTTGAAAATTGCCTTAACCGATAACTATCGGTTCGGTTCGATTTGGGGCCAAAACCGACCCAAACCGACCCATACTCACCCCTAGAGGGAAGAATTGAATGAGGGGAGTTGTAATTTAATCACGGGTTGTAACAATTGACAGTGTTTCAGTCGACACCCATCACACCTTTAATTAACTTTAAGCTTTCAATCGCATCTTAATTAACCAAGTCACAATTTGTATGAATGAAGGAGTCGTACGAGGCTTTGTATAACGGGAAAACCCTTGACTATGCTTCAAATGATTGTACTACCTATCGATTGTACAAGTTGTAACGCCCCAAAGTTAGTAAGTTCCTAAATGTGTGTTTAGCAAGTTGTCATTTTATGTGTTTATGTGATTTAAAACTAGAAGGGCTAAAATTGTCAAGAGTGTAAAGTAATTAAGTCAAGGGCTGTTTTGCCATTGTTTGAAAGATAGATTTATATGAGTCTTGTTTGACTCATTTGAAGTCAAAACCCACAAGAACCAAAACAACAAACACGATACACACACACATACGTAAGTTCTAGCCACCCAAGTTCTGTCGATTTTGAGCAGCGGTCATGAAGGTTTAGTAGCTGTATTTCGATCCTAGTTAGTCACCAAGATTCAGGTATGTGTGGTTTAATTGATTTTGAAGTTCTTGAGGTCAAAGGAACGATTCTTAGATGAATCATTGAGTTGTGATGTTATAAGTTAAAATATATGTAGAAAGGTTGCTAGTAGTGTTAAAGAACTTGTTTGAAAGATTGAATCTGAGTTTGGTCAGATTTAAAGTGCTTAAAAATCGATTTATTACTGCTGTCGTCGAACAGAGCAGAAAGATCTGCAGTGCCGACTGTCCTTGCGACCGCAAGGGTTATCCCTTGAGATCGCAAGCAGTGGTTTTGTGTTTTGGGATGTTTAGTCTCTTGCGGCCGTAAGTATGATTACTTGCGACCGTAAGACAGTGTTTTAGAGTTTTGGTTGAGTAGACCCTTGCGATCGCATAGGATTACCCTTGCGATCGTAAGGAGGTAGTTAGGACCCTTGCGGTCGCATGGCTTAATGCTTGCGGTCGCAAGCAGTCTTCCAGAGTTCAGTTTAGTTATTTGATCTATATCTTTTGTAAGTTGAGTACAGAGGTTACAGAAGTATTGTTTATTGTTTGTAGGCAATAAGAGTTGACGTTTCAGCGATAGAGAATAGCTGTTTAATTGCGGCTAAGGTGAGTGTACTTACCTTTAATCAGATTAGCATATGTATATGCATTAAGTAGCTAGTATATCAATTTTATGCCTGATATATGATTTGATTATGTGAGATTCAGTAGCACTATGTTGCAGTGTTTAGTATGATCAGCATACATATATATGCACAAGGTGATCAGTATGTTATCCGTGTTGTGATATGTTTATGTAATGAGTTAAGACTATTGTTTAAAGGTACAATAGCACCCATATATAGTATTCAGTACAGAGATAGGGGTATATTGAGATCCTTATACCCAAACAGAGTGTCAGAGATTTGATTACGCACGAGGTGTGATCATACCCTGGACCAGATAATAGTTTGAATAGTTTTGCAGGTGTTCAGCTTGGATGTGAGACATCCCCAGAAGAGTTACTCATGTTTTAAGTGTTTATCTGTTTAGTTTGTATGCTCACTAAGCGAAAGCTTACGTTTTAGTATGTTGTGCATGCAGGTAACCAGTTTCCAGCAAGGGTAAGGCCCCGGTGCTTTGCAGAGTTGGATAGCTCCAAGCTTTTAAAAAGAGTATTTTTAACACTACTTTTTATGAGACTATTAGCATTAAAGTGTTGAAAACTTGTTTTCCGCAAAACCTTTTCTTTTAGAAAAGTGGTGTTACACAAGTCGTGTGTATCTCAACAACAAACTCTTTTTAACTGGTGTAACCGAGGTAAAAAAAATTAGGTGGTAAGCATTCAAATTATCATACATATTTGAGAAAGATATGAGTGGGAATAATGTCCTCTTGAGAGTGGTTGAATACGAGCATGTAACTTTTAAGGAAGTTTGTTAAAACACCTTTAGTTATGACTAATATACTAGCATCATATTGGTATAGTATGACCAAAACCACTCTAAAATTACTTGTAAAGTTTAGAGCTTACTTTTTTTCTTTTACCTAGAAGACAAAGAATTATTAGAAAGCAAAACAAAAAACTAGGTTTAAAACCAACTAGGATTTGTCATAGTGGTACCTGGGTTTTACAATATCCTCAAGGTCTTGGGTTCAAATATTGGGGATGGTGGTTTCCTTAAAAAAATGGTGGAGGTATTATTCCTCATAGTGGTGATCTCCGGAGATAACGGATGAGAGTTTAATCCCTCAAGGTGAGTGACTCGGGATCCGCATACTGTCTGTATGAATGTCACTACGACTCGGCCCACTAATTTTCGTTCTTCAAAAAAAAACTAGGTTTAAAGTAATGCCACGAGAACAATTATTCATTACACCCCGATGCAGGTGTAATTCTAACCAAGGACATGATATAACGGTATTAAAATGACTTAAGATATTTCTTACTTTTTAAGGTTCAAAATTCTAAGTATGTTATAAATATATGTAAAAACGAAGGGGTAAATGTGTTAGTTGACAAAAAGGGTGATTATGTATATAAAACGACTTTTTAAAATAACGTATTACTATTTAGACTCTTTTTATTTCATATACAAGATATATTAAATCAATCCGTCACAGGTTGTATTGGTGTTCACTGATCGGATAAAACCGAATTACCGAACCGAAAATATTGAATCGGACTATTTGGTTCGGATATTTCGGATTTTTGGATCGGATTTGATCAAAACCGAATAATTACTATGGATTCCGGTTTGGTTCTGGTTACTATAATTTAAACCGAATAAACCGAACAAACCAAATAAGAATATATATAATACTAGTGGAACAAAGTTATTGTAACTTGAACAACTATATTATAATCTTAATAGTATTTGTATCGAATCTAGTTTATAAAATATCTCGACTCTTTAAACATGTATTTACGTAAAAATGAAAACCGAATTGTAAAAAGCGATCCAACCGAATCGTAAATTGAATGGTTTGGTTCGGATCTTAAGATTATCTGAATGGATCGTATCGCACTTTTCAAAACCGAAATCCAATTGAATTTACTCAATCGGATCGGATCAAACCAATTTATCTAAACGTACCCCCTAAAAGTTTGATATAGATTGGGTAGTCACGTACATCTGATTATTTGATTAATTTAGAATTACGGTGCGGTTAGATTGTATGTTATATCTGTAGGACCTAGATTGTCAGTAAGAAAAAGTAGGAGGTTTGAAGTAAAATTTCTTCGTAGCACCAAGATATTTATATCGGTATTCAAGAAAAATGTTTCCCACTCCAGCACATTTGTTGAATTCAAACTTGTACATTACGCATAAAATATGGTATCCTACCTTGAAATTCAATGCTTTTACTCTGAACCACTGGTTTTAACCCACCCAACATTCTCCATTTAATACCTTTCAGATCTTTTTCAAACCCCTATTTTCAATTTAAAGATTCAACATCTTTAATTCTTCATACCCAAATCTCAAATTAGGTTTTCATCGCTTAATTTCTTCGATTGCGATGGCGGTTTCTGATGTGGTGGTTCGTAATTTGATGATGCTCTACTTGGCGGTGATAGCGGCGATCAAGGGGTACGGACAGCTGAGTGGTCGGAGCTACGGCGGAGCATCGGTGCTTATTTTGTCGACGACGGCAGTCGGAGTTTTGTTGGTGGGAGCGTTGACGTGGGATGTGTCTCGCAAGGCTGCGACGTATGCCGTGGTGACACGTGTCGGAGATGAGGTGGAACATGAGATGTGCCGAGGTGGAATCTGTTGGCACGGTGTTGCCGTGAAGTCTCCGGCGTCAGAACTCCGGTTCCGGCTTCCACGGCGTCAACACATCAACGGCCAATGAGAAACATGGGACCAAACGATAATGTAATATAAAATATATATGTGAGAATATATTTTCACGGTGAAAAAGAAAAACAGTTTTCAACTTGCACATTTATGTAAAAAAAATTGGATGGTTGTATAAGTTTATGCGGTAATTAACTAGTAGTATTTTAGTTTCTAGCAAAACAACATATTAAAATAGAGGTGTTTTTGTGTAAAAAGAGAGGATAAACGAGGATTTATTTACATATTTATTAAACGGTTTATGACTACTGTAACTAAATGTAACGTTTTCCTTCCATTTTTAACATGATCATCATCGTATGTGTCTTTGTTTTACGTAGGTGTGATGGTAGATAGAGTGCAAGTTTAGTGTGATGATTATGTATTTACTTGTATGTGATTGAGGACAAGCATACCAACCCTCTAAAGGAGATGGTAACATGACTTTATGTGAGGGGCGATGAGTCACATTCACGCTGCGATCCTGGGTCATATTCAACATGATCTTCGCCGTGTGTATATACCATCATAACTCAAATTGCGATGGAAAAATTGGTTTTTTAAATGTGATGATGTAATAGAGTATTATTGAATATGTCAAATATAATAACTATGGTTGTGTTCAATTAAGTTAATGTAAAAACATCAATGTGAATTACGAATATATCCTTCGTCCAAAATTTTAAAATACAACTTGGACCATTAATGACATAATCCAAAGATCAAAATTAGTTCTTATAACTATGAATTGCTATATTAATTTTTTTTCATAATTACCAATTTTATAAAAGAAAACCCGGACCTAGTAAGCTAATACAATATATCGATATAAATTAATGAAAGAATATCAATTGCCTAAATAATCACAATAGGCACCAAACTTTTATGATCAAGATGATGTTGAAGTTCTTTCTTTTCTAATAGATATATACTTTTTGGTTACACCCGCTCAAAGGAAATAATATTTTACAGTTTTAAGAAGCAACGGAACTTCTTATCAATATATTAAAAAAAATATGAAATATATAGCTTGATACGTGTGCATTTTATCTATTGTAACTAGAAAATAATTTATTTTTTTATATTGCTCCAAACGCTGTGTTCTTGAGTTTTAGTTTGGAGAAAAAGAAAAAGGTTTGAAACTAATTTTTTTTTTATTACTAAGTTATTTTAGGAGAAAAGGGAAATGAATTGAATTACTCACCTAAATTTTCTTTTAAAAATTGGGAGGAATTGGAAAGAATTTGAAGGAAAGAAAAATAATTATAACTTTTCGTCGTAAGTGACGAAATTTTTTAATGATAATAAATAATTTTAGAAAAATAAAGGAATTATTGTAAATTCCTTTTTTTCTTACACTCGAACACGGGAACACAAATTTAGTCCTTTTCCTTTTAGCTTCTTTTCAATTCGGAAACACAAAAATCAAAATTATTATCCTTTCTTTTATTTTTATTTCTCCTTTTAATTTTTTTTCTCATAAACACTAACATAAGAGTTACATAAACATCCTCTTATATCTCTTAATCAAACTTTTTATTTTATTATTTAGATGAGTCCATATCTATAGATACATGTCACTAAAATATTCTTCATTTACAATTTTTTATGTATTTTTTAAATAAATAAAAAAAGTATATTTATTTTAACCATAACAGAAAAAAATATTTTGAAGCAATCTAAATGAACTTAAGATAAATTCTTTGAATATCTTACAATAATACAATATGTTTTTAACAATAGAATGTATTAACTAATATGAGTTGTAATCAATACAATATACATATAAAAAACATAGTCCTAAAATTTTAATATGCAATCACAGATGATTCAGTATATAATCATATGTGATTTGTAAAAGCATCACATGTTAATTACGAAAATGTCTCTCCGTCCATAATTTTAAAATGCAATCTGGATAATTGATGTCATGATCCAAAAACTAAAACTAGTCCCTTAAAACTATGAGTTTACAAATAAAGAATTGACCTAATTGTGCTAGTTATGAGAATAATGATCATCGGATTGTACAAAAAATACAATCACGTCATATCGTAGTATAATACCATGATTCTACCGTCACATTCGCCATCTCATTCGTGTCGAAGCTTCCATCGCTGTTGGAATTCTCATTGATTTTGCACTTAATAATAATTTAACATCTTTTTATTATTACTTAACATTCATCATTTTCTAAACCAACCCATATATTACATGTGCATTTAATCTTGTTTGGTCTATGAGAGGTAGTAACCCATTTTTCTTATTTTAGTTGTATTGTAAAAACTCCTTCTAGCATCATGCTGTTCAAATTTTTTCTCAAGTATAGTCCACAATTTCACTGTTCGCTTACAAATGTAGTCCCTTCCTTTAATTGTGTTAACTGGCTTCCATTAAGTTACTCATACATCCAGCAGATAATAGCAATTTGGTCATTTTTTCCACCTTTAATCGTGTTAATTGATAGTGTCGTTGGTAGCTATGATAGCAGTGGAAGTATTTGTGATGGGTCGGGAAGTGATATTGGTGATGGTGGATGTTTGTAGCGGCAGGTGTAGTGGAGATAGATAGGTGTGGTTAGTGGCTAATGTGGTACCGGTGGTGATGGTGATGTTGGGAGTACTGGATGCATATGCGGGTGGTTGTGCTTATGATGGCGGTGGTGGTGATGATCGTGACTATAGGGATAGTGGAGGCATGGCGAGTGATGGTGGTTGTGGTGGGGGAGACAGCGAGAGGTAATTATGGGTAGAGGAAATGGTAATGTAGTAATGGTTGTTAAATAAAAATCTAGTTTGATTGTGCTTATCGAGTCTAAGAATGTTCTTAAAATAAGCAAAAATAAGACATAATAAGGTCTTATTTCTACGAAAAAACAAATTAACTTATTGGAAACACCTGCAGATGCGCAGACGTTTCTTTGAAAAAACAAACAAGCTTATTAGAAATGTATACGCGTCTGCGAACGTTTCTTTAAAATAAAACCGTATTTAAGAAAACAAACAAAACCTAAATATAAAAGTAGGTCAATATTATCTTGTCATGTTGGCTTAACACTTATTCATACATTATTTAAAGTGAAAAGAAAAAAAAGCCAAACAAACCCATAGGATGCATTTTGTTCACATAACATGATGGGAATGGAATTAAAATACTTCAAATTAAAATCTTGAAAGAATCTGATTTTGAATTGAAATTCATTAGAAATCATGTTTGATTTTTATAGAGAAATTTGATTCCACCAACATAACACCGGTTGCACCACCACAAGCACCCAATTGAAATAGATGAAACAACAATCAGAGCAAAATCAAACCTTACACGAATTATTAACCAGAAATCAACAGAGATGATATAAAAAGTGGCCCAACTATTGACGAAGATGGTGAGAAAGCGACCCTAACCAAAGCATATAGTGAAGAAGCCAACCCTATTGAACTCTAATCGAAATAGATTGCGAAGAAATCAAACCATATCGAAGTAGATGGCAATGTTTGTTAAAGCACATGCGAGGATGTTGGCGAAGGTGAAGATGCCGATTGTAGATGAACACAAAGGAGATGGAAGATGTGGGAGAAGGTGAAGATGTCGACCGTAGATATAGAAGCATTGACTATAGATGCATACGAAGAAGATGAAGACGTCAAGTGCCAGCCTCTTGGTCAAAAAATCTAATTCTTTTTTTTTTCTGCTGGTAGAATCGTAAATTCCACCATTTGTGGAGTCTGAAGGAAAGAGATTTCGTTCCGAGGCATCTAAAATTTCAACCAAACATAGAAATGAGACGGGATCTCATTCCAATCAATCAAAATCCATGAGATTCTATCAAAACAAACAGCTCCTTAGTTGATTGAGGAGTGCTAATGGCTTGAATCACATACGAACCTCAATCAATTCAAAACCATGCTCTATACTTCACCTAAAACTTACTGAAACTCCCAACCAACTCTCCAAGAGGTTTTAATAAGATGTTATTTTTTACCTAATAATGAAATGCTTTAATGATCAATAAGAGTGTCATCTTGAGCAACAAAACCAATACCTGCAATAATAATAATAATACTAATAATAATGAACGATCGATATCTAACCAAAAAAAGGTGCAACTCATCCTTAAATATAAGTTTTTGCCCATTTCATTATTAAATATGGAGGGCTACTTGATGAATAGCAGTAAGGTAGAGGGATATAATACCACTATTGGTTTCTCTTTTAGGTAGCAGCTGCTTTCATCTAATAACCAGTTAACCATTAAGAGACAAGGACAACTGACCTAGTGCTCAGCTTGTATCTCAATCTTTTGAGAAGAAATAAATATGTTCTTATACTTCCATTTATGTTATGCCAGGAAAATGAAGCAAAACCCTCGATACAGAGAAAGAACAAATAACTGGTATTAGGCTATCCGTTATACTCCCCCTCTTCCCTTTCCTTATCCATTGTCACATCAGCGCCACGTCATTTTTCTCCCCTTCCCTTTTCCTTACCCGTTATACCTTTCCTTTAAACTAAAAAAAAAAACTAAAAAAAAAAAACTCAAAGAAAAGCCGTGATTGGAGGGAGGGGTGGGGGGTGGGGGGTGGGGGTGGGAATCGATTGTTTCACGCGAGTCTGAGAACCTGGAAGTCCCCCTTACCCGGCAAGTTAGCCACACCCGTAATGGTGTTCCTGGCCAACCCGCCTTGCACTCGCCGTTGAACTCGCACCCATAACGGACAGCCTTATGCAAATGGAAATGACATGTGATCCCTCAAGAAGTGTTAAACCGTCACTCATTCTAGTCATGATACTTTTCTCCAATGCCAAAACAGTTGTAAGTCAAGCATCACTTCTTAAGATCTAAAGAAAAGTTTAAAAGAATATATGACCAAATACCTCATACATAGTATGTGATGTGTTACTTGTTAGGGTTAATTTGTTTTGCAGCTTATTAGCTTAATAAAAAATCAAATACAGCTCATAAGCCAACTTTTTCTATTTTATGAGCTTAAGGACTTAGGTAAGTTATAAACTTAAATGGAAGTACGTAAGCTCAAAAAGTTTGGTTTACGAGCTCATCGAAATTCTACTAAGCTCACAAGCAGGAAAAATAAGCTAATCCAAACACCCCCTATATTGAAATAGACGTTAGGAAAGGGTCCTCAAAATCCATCAGGGTTATAACTTATATTAAAACACTCAACAAGCCATACCAATTCAATCTAATAATCTAAAGATCCCAACGGAGTCATATTAGCTATACCCTATATCAGCCTTCTACTAGCAACTAGCAAGTTCAGGTTTCATAGTCTAGTGCAAAAAACCTCTTATCTAAAAAAGTAAAAAGTAGTCCAAATATGTCAAAATACCCTACCCTGTTAGGTTGTTAACTATTGACCTATTGTGTTGTTTCAGGATGCTTAAATGAACATCACCATGCTGCAGCTCATGCTAAACTGGATCAACTTAAGGTTGATATATGCATAAAGAAGCACAGAACAAACAGATAACATCTAACATTGTGAAGTATTTGAAGTGACACTAAACTGTGACCGAAAATAAAAGGTTTCCTTCTAAGATAGGTTGCAAAGATATGGTGGCATGATACACGAATATCAATTTACAACGAGGCAGAACTTAAGGCTACAAGGTATACATGAACAAAATGTTTTTTTGCCTTAATTATAGCCATTGTCAATCACCAATAGGTAAAAGCACAGCTACTTCCTGAATTCCCATGAATGTATATCACAAATGAAGTCATGTAACAAACATACAACATCAAAAGACACAGTAAAAGCTTCAAATTGTTAAATTTTTTTATTTACAAGAAGGAAATCATTACCATCAATTCAAATAGGAAGCAGAAAAACCAGGATCCAAGTTTTGACGATCAGGATATGTGATCAATGCTTACATATCATATCTTAAACTTCACCATCGGAAGCTGTTGAAGTTGTAGTAGCCATGGCTGTTGATCTCTTCTTCCTATCTTCTTCATACTCGGGATCATCGGTAGGCAATTCATACCTACAAACAGGACAACTATTCCTCGAACCTAACCATGGCACTATACAATCCTCATGATACATATGCCCGCAAGGCAATTGCTTAGCGATCTCTTTATCATTGTTAAACAGTTTATCTTTACATATAGCACATACTTCAGTATCAGTCGACTTTACCTCAACAGTGGGTAATGCTTCTACTGCAGACTTCGCTGCCGGTGGTGCTCCTCTCTTGCCACCGGTATCACTCTCAGCTAGGTTTTGCAACAATGCTTCATATCCGGCAGCATCAACGTAATCGCCTGGATTGCCTATGTACCCATCACCATCTCCTGGAACTTGAAATCTGAATTCTATCGAGTTGTCTTCGAGTCCCATTAGAATCTCCGCCCAATCGAGAACACGGTGGCGACGGGCTAGGGCTCGGGTTGCGAAATCACGGAGTCGAAGACGAATGACATCGCGCCTTTGTCTTCTACGGATATCTTCATCTTGCTCTTCGACGATCACTTGTTCATCTTCGTTCTCATCATGATCATCAGATCCATCACGAACTCGAAGAGTATGATTATCATCAGCACCGTCTTCATTCTCCTCCTCGTCGTCGTCTTCATCATTATCATCATCATCATCATCATCGCCATCGTCTTCATCCCATCCGTCGAGTTCGATTCGAAGATAATCGTTATCGTGACCATCGCGGTCAGGAGGTGGAGGAGGTGCGTCATCGTCACGCGCAGCCTGAGCAATTAACCTAAGGACCTGAAGAAACTCGTTGCCGAAAGCCGGTTGGTCCTCATTGGATACTTCTAGCGCTTGAGGATGATTGACTGAGATTAACTCAACAAATCCATTCTTGCATTCAAAACAAATAACATCGGGTTGATCTGGTAGGGTTTCGATCGGAACACGTTTGTCGCACTGGTAGCACCAGTATTGTGTTGGATCAGGATCGTTAGGCACTGAAGGAGGCGTAGGTGGCGGTGGGGGAGGCGGCGGCGGCGTGTGGGACGACGACGGAGATTCGGCCATTTTGTGCTAAGATTGATAAACTCTTCGGACTGCGAGGAGTTCTGGTGGAGTCGAAAGAGAGAATTTGGGGGAAATCAGAGCTTTTATACGAGTAATGGTAAAAGGAAAATATAGAAAGTATATCATTTTGTTTTTCTTTAGGCCAAATATACATGTGGAATGTGTTATATTCTTCTTCTAACAAATTGTGGGTTTAAGTTTCGGTATGAACAGTAAATGAAATTATGAGTAAGTTTAGTGGATGTGTGTTTGTCATTCAAAAAATATATATTATTTTGTTTTCAAATCATTTTATTTTAGGAATATAGATTTTACATCAAAATTATATACACTTTTTTCCCAAACTCGTCTATTTTCATTCTATTCTTTTGTTAGTAAAACTCAAGAACAACTTTTTAAAACTTTATTTTCAAATCTTTTTATTGTATCCCTAAAAAAAACTCCAGAACATAATATTAGTATTTAGAGCAAACTTCGTCGTTTGTCCCTTAAGTTTATACCAAACACACATAGTTAAATGGTATAAATGCTTTTCCAAATTATGTCTACACTTCCTTCCTGTTATAAATAAAATGTGTAAATTTAAAAGTATGATCATAGAGTATGTGATCCATTGTTTAAGAAAAAATAGACTAAGTTTATATTTCACATCCACTTTTAGTTTTTATATCTATATCTATTTCACATCCACTTTAAGTTTTTATATCTATATCTATATCTATGTTGGCAATGCTTTATTTAGATATTTATAGTATCCACAGTTTCATTTAACTAGCTTTAATTTTGACTATTAAACCATCACATATATTATTGCACGTGAGGAGAAAATTGGCATTGCCCATCTTCATTAAAACATCCATAAGTAATTACTAGCATTGCATCCGCGCAATGCGGCGGCAATGACAATAGTTTGTGCTCGATAATATGTTTGATTTAAAAAGTAGGTTATGGTATGTATGAAATGCGATGTTAGTTAACATACCCATGTTTTTTTCCTTTTTTTTTACAATCAACCATTTTATTAGTTGTTAAAATAGTTTTTAATAATCAATTAAATGTATTATTATTAATAAAGAATTGGAGAAAAAGATACTATAGGCTTAAAATTGTATTGATGTAAGTAATTTAGTAAAAATTAGATAAATTAAATAGATGTTGTGATGTTTAATGATTTATTAAAGTAAAAGTTTTCTTAATTAGTTGAGATAATTAAGGGGATGATTAGTTAGGCTATTGCTTTAATTGTTTGTATCTTAAGCACAAAAACTTGTACTACTTAAAATTAAGTAGTCTTAAAATTTTTAAGAGAGAAAAAGTTAAATGCTTTATAATGTAATATAGATAAATTTATAAATATATATAATATATATTTCTCAAGAGCTAAGTATACACACAAACACTATTCGTTATAGGATTTTACTAAAATATGTCAGTAGTATTTAATGTATTTTTTGTCAATGGGGTTTAGCCCATTTGGTAAAGCGCCCTCCTTTCTCGCAAGAGTTTGAGGGATCAAATCTTGCTGCATGCAGTGGGTTGAGGGGTTTTCTCTTAGGGGTTTTGTTGAAAGTATAATGTTTTCCAAGACCAACATCGGGTATATACTTAATTTATTGTTTTAGTTGTGACTTGGTTTGTTTGTGTGTAGGTGAACTGTTAGTTGCTGGACTGATGGATTCGTGGGCTCATGAAGATTGAAGGTTACAAGTTGAGCTTGAAGGGGGCTGGCTTGAGACCGGGTAGAGACCCGGGTCGGGTGCACAGCTAGTGCGGATGTGATTCGGGTTCTCTCCCTTAGCTGCCTTTGTATTAGTTCATTTCTTGTGGGCTTATTGTGTGGGCTTAGTGAATTTAGTTCATTTCTTGTGGGCTTAGTGTTATGGGCCTAGTAAAAGGTAAAAGGTAAAGTAATGTTTTGTGTATCTGCTTGAGGGATATAATTATTAGCTTCGTTTGGTTCATTTTGTCCAGGAGAGTATATACTTCCAGTTTGTAAGTGGTGGTTGGAGACACAGATTATTGTTTCAGTTGAACATCATTTTGATTTCTTGGTTTGTATTTGTTGTTCATAGATCACGCTTAGTGATTCTGTTTCTGTTGAGGTTTTTTAAAAGGTTTCCTTTATGGAGTGAAAGTGTGGTGGTCGAACCTTGGTTAAAACCAAATAACGAGGGTGGTTGAAAACCCGTCACCAAACAATTCAAACACACACTGGAAAGACGGGGAAGTGTCTCCATTAATTTGCCGTTAAAAAAAGTATCTAATGTATTTTTGTTATCCAACTGAATTCTCAAATCTTACATAGCCGAACTAGCTAATGTTTTGTGCTTTAGCCCCTAGGCAACAATTCAATCCTCGCTGTGTGTAACTTTTTGATTTTTTTTTACAGTTCCTCCTTAGTGACCGCTCTTATATGTTTTAGTTTACCACTTAATATTTTATAATTTAAATGATAAATTTACCTGTATGTTTTTAATTTTTTTGTTCATGTTATTTTATATAATTTATTTTCCTTTGAGATTTTCTTCTAACTTTAAGGAGTATATCCATCTAACTATATTATTAAAAAAAATAAGCTTTTAAGAAAAAAACTTCTTTTTCTAACTATATCATTAAAAGAATAAGCTTTTAAGAAAAAAAAATTTCTTTTTCAAATATATATAAAAGACTGATTAGAAAAAAAATATTAGATTATCTAGACCCTTAATTTAATAAAAAATTTAATCTTGAGCGTTTATTTTTTTGATTTTGACATTTTAGAGTCACACTAATGTGACTAACCAATAAAAGATAAATATCCAAATTTAATTTTAATATAAGATAAGGTAGTGAGATACAAGATAAATTTTCATTATTAACGCATTCTTAACATTTACACCCGTGACCCTATTATATTTTCATTCTCATTACTCAGCTTTGTAGGATCTCTTCCCACCGTACCTAATTCTAAAACTTAGTTATTAACTAATTAAATATAGAGGGCGAGATGAAAAGTGTTATTGGGTCCACGTGCCTACACCCTTCACCTTCCTCCATGCAGAGATGTCCACCCCATTTCACTAAACACCTATGCGGGATATCGTGTCTCCATAATGTGGTGGGCTCACACCACCATTGAAGACACTCTTATACAAATATCTTATATCTTGTCGCTCACAAATGTACATTTAAGCCAAGACACTAGCAACTCAACAATGGAATAACAAGGGAAGTAGCGAGTGTATGCCAAAACATAAGTCATATTTCATATTCTAAGAGAAATGTAATAACACGTAAATAACATATATTTAAACAACAAAGCTAACAGTTTCACTAAGATGATAAGAAACCAATCACCATAACGGACAAGAACAAACAACATTCATGACCCCGGCCTATCTTTGTATATGACGACCACGAGGAAAAAGAAAAGATTTCCATACAAAAATCTGTGCATTCCCAAAGAGTGTCATCAACAACAACTAGTTTCTTTTTCAAGGAGTGAGCAGGCATGTCTGGGTGGATTGCGGGTGCGATTGAGGAGGATTTGTTAACATGTGAACAACTTCCCTCATTGTAGGTCGGGCCATGCTCTCATCCTCAACACAAATCATTGCAATTTTGAATATGTTTATAACACTAGCCAATGGGTACCCTTTGAGCCTTGAATCCAACACCGCTAGCACTGCCGCTGCATCAGATGGTTCATAGTGCTCAGATATAGTCTCTCGAACCCACCGCACTATATCCACTCCATCACCAAACTCTCCAACCGGCTTCTTACCAGCTATCAATTCAAGAAGGACAACCCCAAAACTGTAGACATCACTCTTTTCATCCACCTTTAATGTGTATGCATACTCTGTTATACAACATAATAACAACAAATTCTGTTATAACATACTTGTGGTTGTGCATAATGTAATTGCAAGTAAGTAGTGTGAGTTAAATGTTCCTCATTTCTTAAGGTTGAGAGCTCAAATCCCGTGAAACATAGATGTAACGTAAGGTGTGTCTTTGATTTTCAAAAAATTTGTAACGTGCATTAAAACTTATACCTGGTGCAATGTACCCATATGATCCAGCAATGGAAGACATGCATTCAGAAGCACCAGCATCCCTCAAGAACTTAGCAAGCCCAAAATCAGCAACATGAGCTTCATAATCAGAATCCAACAATATATTGTTTGATTTCACATCACGGTGTAAGATCATCGGCGAGCAATCATGGTGGAGGTAGCATAATCCCTTGGCGGCTTCCACTGCTATCTTGTACCTGATTTCCCACTGCAGATACGCTCCTTTTGATCCATGCAAAATCTCTCCTAAACTACCGTGAGACATGTACTCGTAAATCAATAACTTGTTTTCACGATTTGATACATAACCAAGCAATCTCACGATGTTCCTATGCCTGATCTTTCCTAAAGTTTGGATCTCAGCATCAAACCCATGGTTCCGTCCGATCAACCTTTTGATCGCTACATCGACACCATTGGTCATTGATCCACGGTAAACAATCCCAGCACCACCTTTGCCGATTATGTTTTCATCTTTCAAACATTCAAGAACATCTTCAACTTTAATATCTAATCGTTGGAAAGTGGTTAGTTTCCACACTTTGGATCTTTCGAGGCGTTTATTTTTTATTTTGATGAATGTCAAGATGAATAATGATACACTTGTAATCATGGAAATTACTATAATCATAAACTTTGATGTGGTGATCGAATGACAGTTGTTTTGAGATCCTGAAATTATCGAACAGTGAGAATTTTGTGGTAAACATAGGTTAGGGTTACCAGTGAAGATTGTGTCGCCAAAATCCTTTAACTGTCCATCGATTGGGACTCTGCCGGAGAACTGATTGTAAGAAAGGTCTAACACAGTCAGGCTCTTCATGTGACCTAATTTATTTGGAATTTCACCGCTGAGTTGATTTCGAGACACGTTAAGTATGTTCAAATTGACCAAACTCAGAATTCCTCTTGGAAATTCGCCAAACAACTTGTTCTTGCTGAAATCAATGGACGTAAGTTGAGTACATGTAGCAATAGAAGCAGGAATCTCTCCGGTGAGATTATTGTCACTGACATTAATTTTATAAAGTTTTTTTAGATTTAGTATCTCTTCAGGAAATGCACCCACGAACTTATTTGATTGGAGAGATAGAGTAGATAAATTCAACAAATCGCCAATTGCTGGAGGTATGTTACCGGTGATCCAATTGTTAGACATTGAAACACTTTGAAGAGACTGACTGTACATTTTATTTGGAAGTTCACCACTGAGGTAGTTGTCGTCGAGCTCGAGCATGTTGAGCTCCGGCAAACTGAAGATGCCGGCGGGAATGGAACCGTTAATGAAATTTTTCATGATTCGAATCTTGGTTAAGGACTTGCAACCACCTATCTCTTCCGGTAGGGGCCCAAAGAAGTAATTCTCCATCAGAATCAAAGATTGTAACTTGCCTGAAATCAACGCCAAACATCATTCTCCATTATTATTGTTGATGTTCAACCACATTAGTTAACAAAAAAAAAAAAAAAAAAAAAAACCACGTAAAAATGTGGATGCTAGAAAATTCAAATATTCAAAATTTCTTTTAGGGATTGTTAAGGTCTAAGCTCTAAGGCTGAGTGTTATACTCAAGCTGAATGCTTCGGGTACGCGAAAGATTGCAGCGGGTTTCACGGGAACACCATTTCCTCGTTTTCGGGTAAGGCAGCGGGTAAGGGGCTTCGGCTTCTTTTACCCTAGAGAAATCTTTCAACCCCCACCCCCCACACCCCACCTTCATCCAATCAAATAATTACATATTTATTATTTTTTCTTTTTTCTTTTTTTTAAGTGAAAAGGAAAAGGAAAGATGAAAGATGGGTATAAGTGTATAACACTAGTTGGGGTAAGGAAAGGAGAAGAGAAAAAAAGCTGATGTGACGCTGATTTGCCTGTGGGTAAGGAAAGATGAAAGATGATTATAACAGTTACAAGTTACTATAAAAAATTATACCATATATCTGCAAGCGGTTACAAGTTACTATAAAAAATTATACCATATATATAATCTAGTTATATATATTAGGGTTTTCCAATGTTCTAACTATCGAATCATAGCTTGTTATGAGGTGCACTAGTAACTCAACAATTACTAACTAGATACCAAAATACTCTTTCAAAAGAAAACACGTTGCATAATCAAATAACCCAAAAATATTATATTTTCGAAAATAATAATAAGAAGAAGCTAGTTATTGTTGAGCGACAATACCTCCCATGCACAAATCTTTTGGAACTTGTCCCGTGAGATGGTTTCCGGTGACGTCGAGCATAAGCAGCCTGCCGCTCCGGCCAAGATTCTGCGGGAGTTCAAATGTGAAATTATTCTCCCAAATGTGTAGTACCTCAAGATTCGGAAGATCTCCAATGAATGCCGGAAGTGGACCGGCGAGACGGTTGTGGAACAGACTAAGCAACGTCAGATTTCTCAGTTCGGCGAAGCTCTCCGGTATGCCACCGGTTAAATTATTATTCGACAGATCAAGTGACATAAGGCTGACTAACCCCGAAAGCTCCGGCGGTATTTCGCCGGTCAAATTGTTCCACTGAAGAAACAGAGTATGTAACATCTTCAAATTCGCCAAACTCGCCGGAATTTCACCGCTGAGATTACAACTTGAAAGGTCCAACAGTTTTATTGTTTTGAAAAAACCAAATTCTGGCGGAATTCCACCGTCATAACTGTTGAAATAACCGATATAAAGATATTCAAGAGTTGACACATGTGATAAGCTCGGCGGAATCCTCCCGGAAAGATAGTTTCCTTGCAAACCCAATTTCTGTAAACTTTTAAATTCCGAGTAAATTTCCGGTATCTCTCCATCGAAGAAATTACCTCCGAGATACAATATTTTTAGACTTTTTAATTTCACAAACTCCACCGGCAACCTCCCGCTGAAATTATTGTTGTAAACGTCAAAAGCTTCAAGCTCAGTCATTCTCATCACAATCTCTCCCGGAAACTCTCCGGTAAAGGAATTAGCAGAGATGTTAATGAATCTGATTGATGTAAGATTAGACATCTCCACCGGGAGTTCGCCGGTGAGGTTATCGGATACGAGTGTGAGATTGATAAGCTTGTTCAGAATTCCGATCTCAGGCGGAATAGTGCCGAACAAGGGAACGTGGGAGATTGTTAACGCCGTCACACGATGGTTTTCGTCACATGAAACACCGGAAAAAGAGCAATGCAAGTTTTCAGGTTTCCAGTCGGATAATTCAGAACTATTGGATGTCACCATTGAAGCTTTTAGTTTCATCAAAGCATCAAAGTCTGAAAACCCATTTGAAGGATCCAAATAAATCAAGAAGAAAAAATGAAGAAAAAGAAACTTGATCAGCATCTCTATTTCTTGATGAAGAACACAGAGAATAAATGATGGGTGGTTGTACGCTTTATATAGCACCAAGAAATAAGTAAAAGACTTGTACATCGTGCATTGTCAAATAGGTTTTATAAAATTTTCCAAAGTTTGAAACTTTTTGAAGCATCTATGTCTAGTAGGATCAATGTTTTGATGGAATAATAACATACAGTAACAATCTTTATCGTCCTTCTACTATTTGGAAAGAAAATTCGTGACCCTTGTTAAATGGTTTTCAAGGTTTTAGCCCTCCTACAACAACTTCTATTACACAGAAGTACAAAATAAAATCTTAGATCTTACGTAGTGTTGGATATTTTGTTAAAATTAAGTGTTTGAATTATGTAAAGTACGAGTGTTTTCTAAGTTAAGTATGAAAATGTGAAATTAAAATATGAGTAATGTGTCACTAATATAGTATAAAGTATGGGTTAACCCATTCCTTATGCTTTTAAGATAAATGATGACAATGAAATCATAACGTTTCTAAATATTAATAGAACATTTTCACTTACAAAATAATATATAACTTATCAATAGAGAATTGTGATCTTATAAAATTTATATATATAAACTAACAATTCATCTTTATATATTTATATAATCTAACTGTGTAACCTATGACAAAACTAACAAACCAACTTAATATAGATGTTTAGAAGATTTTGTTTATTTATCTTTATAATTATAAGATTACAAATAGTACATGAGTGTTGTTAAGTACTACAAATTTATTTTAAATCACCATAATCATTTATTTAAAAGCACCTCAATCGTTTTCTTATTCCTAAGCAATATCATATTTTCCATTCTCTCTTTCTAAAACCTAGTTAAGTAGAAAAATACACTATACACGATATTTATAATATATAAAGATGGTTTTTTTTTTGTCATAACAAAATATCATAGTAATGTATAGGAAAAGAATAAAAAGAAAATGTGAATTTATTGACTCTAGAACATGAATTAGGGGTGTTCACGGGGCGGGGCGGGGCGGGTAGTGGCTTTTTTGTAACCCGCAACTGCGGGGCGGGTGTCTAATATCAAAAACCGAAACCGAACCGCAAGCAGCGGGTACCCGTTGTGCGGGTACCCGAAGGGAGGCGGGTATCCACGGTTCGGGTCACGGGTACCCTAAAATTGAAATTTTATATATTTGTTTTTTTCAACAAGTTTAAATTCATAATAAAACAATAAACAACGGAAGAAACAAGTCAACAATAATGAATAAATCACTAGTAGAAATCAAACAGATCTTCTATGAGAACCTTGTAAAAACAAAAAAAAACCGATATGATCAAAGTTGACACTTCTGATCGATTTAAGTATCTCCATTTTGAACTCTCGATCGTTGTAGGCTTGCAAATTCTCGATATCAAAACTAAAAATATGAAGTGGGGGAGACGGTATGGGCTACTAGAGGTAAGTTAGGTAGTTTTGAGCAATTTAAGTTTTTTATAATGGTTTTGTTATTTCATATTAAACAATATATATATATATCTTAAAGCATACGGGGCGGGGCGGGTACCCGCGGATATCAAAATTTAAAAACCGTACCCGCCCCGCATTTAGCGGGTACCCTAGTTTTCGGGTTTTTTCGGGTCACGGGTTTTACGGGTATCGGTTTTTTCGGTTTCGGTTCACGCGGGGCAGGTCGGTTTCTCGGTTACTCGGTTTTTTTGAACACCCCTAACATGAATCGTGAGGATCTTTTGAAAGAGTTGGTCATTTTCCTTAATAAAATTGTAATATAGGGGTCTAAAATGTAACCTATATAACTCAAGGGTCTAATGGATCACCTTTTTTTCTTACGATTCACAATTACACATTAGTGGTGGGAGAGATCCTTGCTTCCTTCAGGAATATATTCCTTGTTACCTTTTAGTTCCATTTTCCTCCATTAGAACATGTGTGCTTGTTATGACGTTTAAGTTGATAAACATAAGAATTAATTACATAAATGTTATATAGTATATATTTTTCTTTTACGTATGAAAAATTTGAGAATTATTAGAAATATAAATATATTTTATTATTTTCATAACTTATAACAACTTCATTTATTATTCTTTTCTGATACGCTATGCGATGTACCTTACCTGCACATTTCCCTTACCCAATGCCACATCAGCGCCACGTCATTCTCCCTTCCTTTACCCAATTTACAAGTTTTACCTTACCTTTAAACTCTCTCCATTCTTTTTATTAATATATTAAAAGAATTAATTGTGTGTGAGATTGTGATTGGTTGAGAGGAGGGTGGGGAGTAACACCCTCCTTACCGGCCTAGATTAATTAAGGTAATTGATTAATTAATCTTGAGATTTAATTGGTTTATGTGTTTTATTTTGTGAATATATGTTATTGGCAAGTATTTGTGTTATTATATTGTTTTATTATTTGGGAATTTTAGTTATATTATTTTATTTGGGTTGTTGAGGGGGGGTATGGCCGATTGGTGAGTATAGCAAACCACTCTCACCACCATACTTCATTGCTTGTAAAACTAGACAAAGTGTGTGTGTTTGTTTGCTTGGTTGCTCTCGGCCGAGAAGGAGAAGAAGAAGGAAGAAAAGAAAAATCAACTTCAATCTTGTTTGCATTTAAGTTGAATATTTGAGATCATCATAAGGTTAGAACACTGATTTATAGTTGGTTAATTGTTTATATGTTCGGGTTTTATATTTATATGTATGAATTCCGATTGAAGCATATATGATGATTTGATGATCATAGGACGTACGCATGTTAGATTTTATGATCAATATGTGTTAGTTATATGTTTAGAATGATTTCTGGAAATTTGTATAACTTGTATATATGAAATCAGTTTAGAAAATGAAGTTAGAATTGATTATGTGCTGAGTTATGAAGGACTCGGAATTCATAAGTATGAATTAATCGGATTCCGCCTCTTGCTCGGATTCCGACTAGAATTGCTCAAATATGATATTAATTCATATAAAGTACTCGGATTCCGCCTTCTACTCGAATTGTGACCATTGACCGGATTGTCTGTTTACTCGGATTCCGCCTATTTACTCGGAATTGTATCTTTACTCGGAATCCGACTAAAACTCGAATGCCTTAATACTTTACTCGGAATCCTATTCTCTCGAAATTGGACTTTTACTCGGATTATGCCTTTACTCGGATTTGAATTATGATTCAATCGGATTCGGTCATTTACTCGGAATCCGACTATAATCGGATTTGGATTTAATCGGATTTGAAGATTTGAAGATAAACATGATTGTATATCTGTTTGGGGTTTATGTATGTTGAGTATATGTATAAATGTATATATATGAAAACATGAATAAATATGATATTTATTATTAGATCGGTATTATGAATTGAATACTGACTTGGGTTACTTCAATCTCAGGAACTGAGAAGACTCGGTGAATTTAGTCATCTGAGTGTGCCAAAGTTTTGAAGACTTTGGTGAGTGGATTTATATCTTCGGATATACAGGATATGATATCCTATTTGGAATGCTCTTGTTTGGATTGTATATACATGTTATTTGGAGACCAGTTTAGTCTGGGCCTTTGCTTGGGGGTGTAACTTATCAGATCTTGGGGTGCATTTATTGTACTCAAGAAGACTGGTGTTGTTATCACTGTTAGTTGGGCTATCGGTAAACCTTGGTTTTGGCCGACCATGATTGTAGGTGCTTGCAACACCGCCGGTTCTCCTGGGATTCATGAGCTATTTGGTTTGGGCATATTTGCATTGCATTTAGACACGTTTTGAAGATGTATGCTCTTAATCCAAATTCCAAACACGTAATTACAGGGATGTAACATTTTGAATGCATTGCATTTATCTCAATCTTGAGCTTATTTATAGTGTACAAATAGTAGACGCATGTATTTTTACTGAATTTTGTTTCTAAAAACTATTTATGACTTTGAAATGCTGTTAAAACTTTGACATTAAATTGCTAAGTATGCACCTAGCTACAAAAGATTTGAATTTACGTTGATGTTATTAAATAAACAATAAAACATGTACTGATTATGAAAATTACATACATAACCGATAACTACCAAGTGCCACCACGTCCACGTACTTAAGTGAAGTCAAGCTTACTCTATATTCAAACAGAGAATTAAAGCGTATATATATAGAAAAACTAAAACCTTTATGTTGACCAACAATTAGTATAACCATGGAGGACCATCGATCATATTGCTTTTATCAAAAACCGAATTGAAGCCCATTAATAGAACACTTAAATATATCTTGAACCACGATGATATGACAACCGGCCATTACCAATTACTACGTACGTACTGACCAAATTATAATCGATCAAAACAGCTGAATATTGCAATATATAGTACTTACTGCATGTTGTATATATGATCAACGGATTAATTAAGCATGCAAAAGTAAATTTAAATTGATATATATACCAGGCAGCAGTACGTACCAACACAAAAAATTAGATGAATAAAAGCCTTAAGTGGTTCAATATATTCGATGATCAATTCACGAATTCTCACTTTATTTTCAAAAGTCAACTCTCCTGTCTATTTGACCCACCATATATATATGTACCAATAGCTACACCCATGAGTATTGGCTTCTCTGTGGACCTCACCATCAGCTAGCTTGACGAACCAGGTCTATTAAGAAGTACCATGTCGTACATAAGTCATCCTAAATTAGATTCAAATTTATTTTATTTGATATAACGTGAAGTTTCGCGTGACGTTCAAATCGGTTTTGATATATGTTTCGCTTGATTAATTTGTTGACAGGCCGGTGTAAATGGCCTCCGATCCTCAGTTTCGATGATTAATATATATGTTGAGGGTATATGTACATATAAATAGGCAAAAGTTCAAACGAGAACTGCGAGAACCAATCTGAGCCGTCCAATTCCCCCTCGATCTTTTAATGTCAATGCCCACCGATGAATTCCTCACATGCACCCTGCCACACTTGATCCCCTCCACGCTCTCCATCCATGAACTTCGAAAAACAGTTCTCGTTTGAACCCTCTCCTATATAAATAATAATGCAACAGTACTTTAATTAGTATAATTCTTGCACCAATCAATCAACTAGGAGTCCTGTATCGAGAATCAATTAGTGGCCTTGTGGTTAGTGAGATTTTTACTAGCTATAGTTCGCAAGACTACTCTTTAAACTTAGCCCCGAGTTCAAGTGAGTTTTAATAAGGCCTTTTAATCATATCGATCTGCAGTAAATGCGTAGTAACGTGTACAATGTTGTTTTACGTACGTACATGCACTTAAGTGTTTTTCTTAAACAAAAACCAGATTAGTGTGTTATATAAAATGAACTATTATAATGGTACAATAAACTTGCTAATGTTTGTAAATATACGCTAGCTAGCCGGTTTCAACGGCTTTTAAATGTAAAAATATTTCTTTGGAGACCTTCAAACTCATATACTATTATACTAATCACAATTCTAGACTCTAATAATAGATTTTAACGTCTAAATCACATGAAATTCAACCCTACCGTATATAGTTTGAACACTAAGGAACAAATCCATTCCTAGAAGGCTATAACCAAAATTAAGATTCTAACAACAAACTTAGAAGACGTTTGGTTTGTAAGTTTTCAAATCATGATTTGTATGATCTAAATCCTTTCAAAACCCATGTTTAGCTGTAGATAAGGAGTCCTATGAATGTGGGAATTCTTTTACCATCGGCATTTTACATACGTACCCTAACCTCACAACTCATCACCCTTCGTCGCCAGCCACCCCGGCCACCGACCACCGCCTCCACCTCACCCCTACCGTCGTCTCAACCTTCGGTCACACCATCACCATCGCTATCACCTCCACCTCTGACCACCCAGGCCACTACCATCGTCACCACCTCCGTCCACCTCACCATGACGTCGCCTCTAAGTGGCCACCACGCGCACTACTAGAAAAAAGCTAATTTCCGACGGCGAAATCCGTCGGAAATCGATGTTTCTGACGGATTTCGTCCGTCGGAAAACTAATTTGCGACAAAATTTCCGACGGAATGTAATATTTCCGACGAATATTTCCGTCGGAAATTATGGTTTACTTGAGGCATTTTAAACCATAATTTCCGACGGATTTCCGAGGAACTTCCGATGCCTTACGAATGGATTTTCAACAAATTTCCGACGGATTTTTTACGAATCTACGACGGATTTCCAACGAAATACCAACATATTTCCAACGAACTTTCGTTCGATTTATGACAAATTTCCGACGATTTTCCAAAATAATTCCGATGGATATGTAACTATATTCTAACAAATTTGTGACGGATTTTTGACGAACTTCCAACAAATTTACATCGATTTACAACGAAATTTCGGACAATTCCTATTAAATTTCCAGCAAAATTTCCGAAAATTATAGAAAAACGAATAGCGTCTGTGAGGAAACATAATCGGCTAGTGTAGGTGGTGGTAGTGGTGATGATCAACAATGCATAGATTGCGGGTGGTGGCGGGGGGCTGTTGGCAATGATCTATCATGGTGGTAGAGTGTAGTGGCATCGGTGGTGGTTAAAGTTCTTAGTGGGCCGTAAGCGCTTTATATGTGATGTTCGCCTAAAAATGAGTACATGTGTCATAACTTGTCTTGATGAAGCTTAATAAATTATTGTATGTATGAGTATGTTATATAAGTCATATTAGGTTACATGACATTATAATATTATATTAAGCCATATTAGTCACGTTAGTCAGTAATTGATCCTTTTTACGAAATAAGGGTAATAATTCACTTTTGTTGGCCAATTATATATATTAATGAATTATAACATATTTTAAAGTGTTTTAAAAGATGTGGGGTCACACACCAAGGATTAATCTCGATAGCACAAACGAGAAGATAAAACTTAGACTTGTTAATGTATGGTAACAAAAGTTGCATGCATTTGATTTAAGTTTTTGAATTTAAAGGTGCACTTAATTATACAGGATGGTATTATAAATAAAATTGGAGTGTTTCACACATATACACACTTTGAATTTCATCGGAAATCCGTCAGCACCATTTAATATTTTCCATTGAATCAATATTGGTCGAAAATCCGTTGTTATATACTTACCTAGTCCGTGAGAAAGATGTTATATTTTTCGACGAATTTCCTACATATATCAATTTATCGAACTCCAACCTTGGAATTTCGTTGAAATCCGTCGAAAAAAGCCTTTTTTCTATAACCAATAGTAGGTTATAGCCGAAAGACTCGTTAATCCAACAACATCATTTTAATCCTTTCTAACAAATTTGCAACGGACCACTACTTGTTGGAAATCCGTCAAAAAAACAGCTGGAAATCCGCCGATATGTAATTATTTACTCCACCATCGGAATTTCGTCGGAAAGATTTAAATGAATTTCCTACGGATCACTATTTGTCGGAAATCCGTCGAAAATCTGTAGGAAATCCGTCGAGATGTAATTAGTTACTCCACAATCGGAATTATGTCAAAAATCCGTCGGAACAATTCCAATGAATTTATGATGGATCACTATTTGTCGGAAAATTCGTTGGAAATCTGTCGGAAATCCGTCGATAAGCAATTAGTTACTCCACTCTCGGAAATTTGTCGGAAATCCATCGGAACAGTTCCAATGAATTTCCGATGGATCACTATTTGTCGGAAATCCGTCGGAAATCTGTCGATATGTAATTAGTTACCACACCCTCGGAATTTCGTCGAAAATCCGTCGGAATTTTTCGACAAATTCATTCCGCCGGAAATTTTTCGTCGGAAAAAGCCTTTTTTCTAGTAGTGACGTACACTCGCCAATGCCACAACCTCCAATATTTCTAGCCTGCCACTACATGCACCATCGGTGTCGGCGCCTTCACCTTCAGCCATCGGACACCCTACCCCTGCCATCTCATTCACCTCTGATCACCCCCTTAGTACCAATGTACGTCTCCGTCTCAACCTTCTGCATCCTCACAGTCGACAATTCACCACCGATGATCGATTTAAGGGTTTTCTCTTTAAATTTAAACTTGATAACTAGATAGGTTATGAGATTTGAAATTCACGAATCAAATGCACGTACCCTTTATGGTTTTTCATCCATAAATCCATTAGCGCTAGTTCCCAAAATGATAAATAATAGGTTAATTTGACATTAAACCTCAAAGCTAAAAGATTTTTTTTTTCAATTTTGCATGAAAGTTAAAAGTACATACTTCAATATGCATGTAATTAAGGAGATATAGATTTGTATATGTTGTTACTTGGAATCTGGTTTGACGACTCTAAACCCTTATTGATTTGCT
Organism: Pulicaria dysenterica; assembly: GCA_947179395.2. NCBI lineage: Eukaryota > Viridiplantae > Streptophyta > Magnoliopsida > Asterales > Asteraceae > Pulicaria > Pulicaria dysenterica. The sequence goes on along the minus strand of OX359288.1, from coordinate 107,343,392 downwards.
AGGCCATCTTCCTCTAGCCGATCCAAATCCTTCTTTTCAAACCCCAGACCTTGTGTCATTATGTGTTCATGCAGGTTGTGCTGGCAGGATTGGATGATTCTGTGTTGGGAGATTGGCCTGAGATTAGATCTGGAGGATGGAGCCATTGGTTGATGACGCTGTAGCAGAGTATATGTTTCTCGAAGAGCATAAACAATGCGGAGGTGTAGGCAAGGTCAATTTGGAGTTCATGGGCTTGGTGTCATCTAGCTCGGGCAAAGCTTCTGTTTATATTTTGTATGGTTTAAGTTTCTGCTGTGTTTAGCTGATGTCTGAATAAGAAGGCTGGTGCGTTGCTTGGTTGCGTCTCGCTGCCTGTAGTTTTCGCTGCTGATGGATTAGTCCCTATAGGTTAAAGTCTGAAGTTGGGAGCTGTCGTTGATGTCAAATATCATGTTATAGCTGCCTCGTTCCTTTCATATTATTTCTGTGTGGGCTGCTGCTGCTGTTGATCCTTTGTTTGAAGGTGTGCTGATGTTTGAGCTGCTGTCAAATATGCTGCCCCGAGGTTTGCGGATGTCCATGCTGCTATGTTGCTTATGTTTCGTGGCTGCTGTCTATAGTAGCTGTGTTATGATTTAAAGTTGGAATCTGGGTGGGACCTGAAGTCAACCAGTGCTGGAAATGGGTCTCGTGGTTGCCTGTTTTAATGAGTAGTGTTAACAATGAGTTTATGTGGAATTAGCATGTTAATTAAGGGATTACTGCTGTTTTAAGTCTCCTTGTTGCTGGCTCGCTGAATGATGCTGCTGATCTAAGATTCTGCGATGTGTCTGCTGCTGTTTGCTTCCGAACCGCTGTAGCTTGCAATTGATCCTCATTATTTGCGATATTTATTTAGTTCTCATAGGTGGTTTGGCATATATAGTATGGTTGAATAGATAATAGGCTTGGTGTGGGTCTTCTTGTGTAATTGTATGGACAACTTAGACTATCCGCATCCATCACACCCTTCACACAGCCACGTCAGCTCCACATCAGCGCCACATCATTCCCCCACCATTCACTCATCTCATCACACAAACCCCGCATCCATCACATACCTTCACATCACAAAAGATAAAAAAAGAAAAAAGAAAAAAAAACCTCTCTCACACATCTCCTCCGCTCACATGCGCGAGCTGGGTCACACCCGTGACCGTGAAGCTCCCTCACGAAAGAGGGGCGATGGATTTCGCGAGGGTGAAGCTCCCTCACGAGGCTGTGGCACGATGGATGCGCACAGTCTTATTGGTTTGTGAAGTTCATATAATCCCGCAATTCAAAAAAAAAAAGATTGTGGCAGATAAAAGTTAAAAACCGGTTAAAAGCCGTTTAGGAAACATGCAGGTTATATTAAATAACAAGTTTTGTATATTAAAAAAATCATAATCTATTGTGTACGACAGTAATATAGAAATATTTAATTATATTTCATCGCAGTTTGTATATATTAATTCCTTGTCTTAGACGACACTAGAAGTATTTGAATTTAGGTCTCTTACTTCCTGATAGAATTGAAATACCCCAATCTGATATCAACTTAATTAATTAATCATCTCTTTGAAATCTAATCAAACATGTGATATGTTTTTTATTATTTTATTTCTCTTAATGGTAATTTAAATGAATCTTATGGTTAAAAAAAATCATTGTCATATTCCAATGGCTCATGTTTGTATGTGGGAGTTGCTTTTTGAGGTGTAACGTGAAGGTTAAATAATATGAAATGTCAACGAAATATATTCTATCTACTTTAGAAGGTGTATATATGTGACACTTTTTTCTATTAAAATTAATATTTGTATATGCGTGTCCATAATGATAATATGTATCACTATATATGCATGTCACTGGTGGTTAACACCCCACGACAATTACATACATGCATTAATATCATTACTAAACTCACTTAAATATGATGGTTTAGATGTATCACGAGTAGATGTATCACATATATAGCTATAACAACGCCTAAGCAATAGTGATAACGAGGGTGTTATACCTTCATTATGGATGCTCTCGGTACTATATATTTCAATATAAATATGATGGTTTAGATGTATTTATACATATATTATAAATAATGTCTATAACTATATTAGCTCTATTCAATCGGTCACATTACATAAAATGCATGAGATTGATTTACACCAATTGATATGATCAATTCAATATATTATCGATAGAATTCTGAATTGTTTTTGTCATTATCATTTTATAATCTTGAGTTGACCATTATTATTTGCTAAAATTAAAGAAAGAGATGTAGCGTTATGCGTGTGTATTTTACTTCTTTTTTGTGCAAGTATGTAATAGAAATTAATTAAGTACGATTTTAATTATATTACTGTTGACTTTCTTGCTATAAGAAAATATAAAAATAAAAGTGAAGGGTTTAAAAGAGTGCCTTTATACCAATGGCTAGTGGGCACTTATATAGTTGCTTCTCAAGAGTATCTATTCCAGTCGTTTCTATATCATACAAAAACCACTACCATGGTGGGAAACAGACATCACCTGCACAATCCTATCATTATACTCGTAATATATATACAGCAAACACGGTTCAAACGTAAACTGTTTTTTACACGAGAAATGCGATTTTTTTACGGCTCATCCGGATACAATTCACGGTTAGGTAAATATACAAATTACCAAAATACCGTTATTAATGAGTCATTAATAACGCTAAAAACAGTTATCGCAATTCTCGTACGACAAACAGTTCTCGTTTTGAACTTTTGCCCATATATATGAGACGATTCAAAGGAGAACTATTTTTAATTCGTAGAGAGATGTTTTCTGTACGAGAACCAATTATAGTCATTGATCAAAGAGATGAAGGGTTTAGATTAAAGACTTATTGATGGATAACCTTAAATTAATAAAACTTATCCTTAATTAATTAAGGGCAATTTGGATATTTTTACATTACCCCTGCATTTTTTAAACAAATATATACATCAAATGGAAAGTTGTTAACTACGAAAATTATACAAAATTAACGGAAAAAATATGCTTTTTTAATTTGAGACCGATATTAATATTTTTATTTTTATTTTTTTGTGTTTACTAGGTTTTTTAGTACAGCTCGTCATGTGCACATGTGCACCACAAATTCACCTAGTTTTTTCAGCACATATATAGATATTGATATGTGCACATGTCGAGTTGTACTAAAAAAAAACTCACAGCAAACACAACTTTTTTTACAAAAAAAAATATAGCAAAATCAGTCTCAAATTAATGATTTTCTCATTAAATTGATATATTTTTTTCGTAATTTCACACATCTTCATTTAATGGATATATTATTTTTAAAAGTGGAGGTAATGCAAAAATGTCCATACTACCTTTCCTATTTAAATTAAATAAAAACACAGAAAATTAAATGATTGCCAGAAATAGTTCTCGTATGAAAAACAGTTTTTGTTTGAACCGCTCCATATATATATATATATATATATATATATATATATATATATATATATATATATATATATATATATATATATATATATATATATATATAATCAGGATTAAATAAAAAAAGAATTATAATAAAAAGAGTAAGAAGAATTATAGGCTTGACACGTGTCCTTTTAATTAAAAATGTGAAAAAGGGTAGTATAGGAAATTAAAATCTCTCTCCCCCACGTTTTGTTTGCACCCACGACACTCTCTTTCCCATTAATAACCCTAACCCAATGTTCTTGTATTCCCACGCCACCTCTCTCTTGCATCTTCTCCAGATCGTATATTGAAAAAAAAAACCCTACGTACACCACTCAGCCGCCTCGCCTGTTGTAGGCTTCTTCCTTTCCCTGTTCAATCGCCGGCGCCGCCGCCCTGTTGACCCTAAATCACCGTTCATCTCTGTGGTGTTCCATCTCCGCCTCCGCCATGTTATTTCTCGCGAAATCCACCGCCAGCGAACCGTTGCTGTTGTAGAATCCTTCGCCCTGTGATGTCGTCTTTGATCACCACCGCTAGCGAAGCCATCTATCTTTTTACCTTTGGCAAAGGGTACGAGAACAGAGCGCCATGGTTTACCGGAAACATAACCACCGCCGCCTGGAAAGGTAACCGCCGCTGTCCAGATGCACGGTCGCCCATTCGCCGCCTCGCCTGTGAAGATCCTTCTTGGTGCGTCGTATATGAGTATTAATTGCCACCACTGAACCAGTCGATGCCGTCAATCGCTTCCACCTCCACAAAGGCACACATCCATTTTTTTTTGTATAGTCGTGATTTTGGGTAGATCCTATAAATCAGTGTTGAATTCTGCTTTATATATTTTCTAAATGTTCATCAATATCCTATATTTTATATGCATCAATTTTATACTATTGTGAATCGAATTAAATTATTGTGTCGGTGTTTATTGTTCATCTATTTTTGAGTTCTTGTGTATTAGTATGATGATTTGTGCATCGATTCTTTTTCCGGATAAAAGTTTAATTGTTTATAAATTATTTGGGTTGGCGCCGATGTGATTTTAGCAACAAAACTATAAATTCGTTAAAAGTGTATTTGTTGTGCATCAATTGGTGTTGTTTTGGGTTCTTGAATTGTTATCGTTGTTTCTTGTTCATCCACTTTTGATTTTTTATGCTTAAGTAAGATCATGATTCTTATTTGTGTATCAAATTTCTTGGTAATCAATATGAATCTGAGAAAAATTGGATGATTCGTTTGTGCATCTCCTTTTTACTTCGTGCATCAAAAAAAATTCTGGGAAAAAAGCCATCTTTTTAGGAACAAATCTGAAATTTTAAAACACAAAATGTTAATTATACCCTTAAGTGTTATTTTTAATAATTAATAAAAAAAGAAAAAAGACATGTTTTTAGGAGCGGTTATAGGAAAATGAATGGCTGAGATTTCTTCTTACTTTTTGTTGAATAAGACTCTTTTTAGTGTATCTCCTCCTTATATATATATATATATATATATAGGGTGAGGTTATATATATATACTCCCTTAAACATAGAACATAAATAACCATCCTGGTAATGACACGTGACACTTTGATTAAATGCAAAATTGGAAAATAACAAAAAAAAAGAAAAATCAACTTTATAAATAAAAAAACTCCACTCAACTTTAAATGATTATAACTTATTCGTTTTTACGAATTTTTGCAAAAAAAGAATATCGTTAGATTTAGTTTTTCGTCTTCTTTCAATCAAGAACAGGCTTGATATATTTATGAATTTTTTTTTTTAAATGCAAAGTTTGCATTTTGAGCTAGGTTTATTCTAAATGCTTGAGCTGGGTTCATTCTAAATGCAAAATGCAAAAAACAAAAAACGTAAAATATAAACATGCAGGTCATCTAAATACTTCCAAAATACAAAAAATATGAAAATGCAAAATGCAAATCCAACATGATTCAATGAAAATGCAGTCTAAAATGCAAAATTACACATTCAAACCCTAAATGCAAAATCCGTACAAAACAATACATACTGACCAAAATGCAAACAAAAATTTCATGTTAAAAAATAATTTAGAAAAATATGGGGAAGAGTGATCTTGTTTGAAAGAGGATTATAAAACTAAAAGATTGGTATAATTTTTTTGTTTAAATTCACAAAACATAAAAAGTTATGACAATTTAAAGTTTTTGGGTTTTTTTTTAAATCATGGGTTGTTTGAGGGGGATTTTCCATGTTTGCCATTTTCTTCCTATATTAATACATCATAATTACAGTTTTGCCATCGTTAAATCTCATTCATTAGTTTTGATGATCCAATGGTCCAGATTAATTCTTTAGGTTCTTTGTTTAACACATGGTTATTTATTGATCCAATTTATATATATATATATATATATATATATATATATATATATATATATATATATATATATATATAGTGGGGGGTTCAAATGAGCACCTTAAATAAATTGAGAATGAGAGACTAAATCCTAGCCGTCCAATTCCCCCTCTTTCAATGTCACTGACCATATATGAATTCCTCACATTCACCCTGCCACACTCTATCCCCCCACGCTCTCCATCCATGAATTTCACTTACAAAATGAACGGCTGAGATTTAATCTCTCATTCTCAATTAATTTCCCATTCTCATTTGAACCCTCCCCTTATATATATAGTAGGTTCAAATAAGAATGTATATTTAGGTGAGATAAGAGACTTAATCTTGGCTCTCTATTTGATTTGATCGGATGGTTTACAATTGCCCCTTTATTTAATTCATAACCCAATCATAAATTGCGATGGTTATAAATTACGACGAGTGATTACGACCGTTAGATCTAATAAATTAATAACTAATTGATGGCTATAATTTGTTCTCTCATTCTTACCTAGATATACATTCTCATATATAATAACTCTTCCACACACACACACACACACACATATATATATATATATATATATATATATATATATATATAATATAATATAAAAAAGTAAGATTTTAAGGTTTACATGTGAATTTAACTATGTAAATGTGACATTTTAATTTGCATACGAGTTTTTTGTTCACTTATGTGTAGTAAGGATCATTTAAGAAACAAAAATATTTAAAAAATTAAGCAACTAATCTTATCCTCATGTTGTTTTTAATAACGCAATTGTGTTTGCTAAGAAAATTTTATATCCTAATTGTAAAAAACTAATATACTTTTTTTAAGCTTCCGTCAACCTTCATTCATCCTTCTTTATCTAATTACCTTCAAAAAATGGTAACTCATTCCTCTCTCTCTCTCTCTCTCTCTCTCTCTCTCTCTCTCTCTCTCTCTCTCTCTCTCTCTCTCTCTCTCTCTCTCTCTCTCTCTCCCTCCCTCCCTCCCTCCCTCCCTCCCTCCCGTGTGACCTCCATAGCCACCACCATCATCAAGTCACAATGTGTCGGATCTAACCCAATTTTATTGAATTTTTAACAGTATTTCCATATCAACTTCGTTCACCTCCCCACCCCCACCATCAATAAATCTACTAACCAACGTCGGTGCCATCATCCTCCATATTTGCTACGCATCCTCTTGGATCTACACCTACCATCACCTCCAATGTTGATTTTTCGTCAAACTTGATCACAATCCTGACGACAACACAAAGAGCACCACCATTACCACCAGGGGCCCAAGTATGCGATTAAAGCTCGTTTGAAAATTACAACTTAGACAATGAGACCTTAGTACCGGAGGTGGTAATGTGGTATGATTTGAGTTGATAATAGTAAGACGTGTACAAAATTTTAGACAACGAATGAAAAGAAAGTCACGAGCTCATCACCGTAACCTGACTTTTAGCATGTACCTTAGATTAAAATAATGTTTTAGGCTAAAAGAGTTATCAAAAAGTCAAGAGAGACTTAGAAAGACCAAGTTATTTTGATGTAACAAGCAATTTTCTTCAATTTTGATGTATTTTTTATACTAAATTATTATTGAAAACTAACATTTAATGTACCAAAATTTTAAAATTTATCATTAAATGTATTGGGAAACATGATGACCTGCTACTAACCTACAATAGTAAAATATGACAACTTCGACATATTTTCGGAACCTAAACCATTTTAAGAGTTATAACAATATATTTACTGTTATGCTATGTTATTTAATTGAAATGAAACTAGTATAAGTTCTTATGTAGGAGAGAGAGTTAAAGATGCTTGTATTATAGCAAATGTTCTAGGGGGCTTTGATTCCCAACCAGGAATTGATAGAATATTTAAGTGACGAGGGAATATAATATTCATTAATGGTAATATGGTATTAAGTGACGAGGGAATATAATAAAGATAAGTATCAAGCACATTTAGGCAATAAAATCCCGTTTGAAGAAAACCGTTAATAAATAATATGTTAATATTTCTAAATATATTTAAACATATTTTTTTAAATTTAAATATTCATTAATGGTAATATGGTATTATGCCGAATGCCATTGGGCATAACTGGACACTATTATTAGTATTATGGTGATATGTTTGCTAGGTTTTTAGTGGACCAAAAGGGAATCAAAACAATGCTTCAATTGTCTCCACTAAAAAGGCCTATGTAAAGTCTTATTCTTGCGTTAGGACATGGACCAAACTTATGGTCCATATTAATTTAATCAAACAATGTGAAAGTGAAATCCACATTTTATTAGAATTATTTCTACAATTAAAATAATAGTGTAATGGCTTATATGTAAGTATTGCTAGTGTTAACTTGTCGTCATTTAAACAAAAAAATAATATTAAAAGTGTTTATTTTTCCAGTACTTATGTAATTGTAAGATTTTTTTCTTTTTCATCTTTAAGTAAATAAATATTAATATAGATATAAACCATGGTACTTACCTAATACTTTTTGGCCTAAAAAGTTACAGGCTAGGTATATTATACATGTGTTTTGAAATAGTTTCTCATCAAGTGAGGTTGAATATTTATGATATTAAACCTAGCTATATGTTTATATAAAACATTTAAGCCTTCTAAACATAATATAATATGATCGCTCATACGGCACAACTTAAGAGTTACCCATGATAATTTATGTGAACAAGTTATTAACATTATGAGAACATCTGGAAACTATCAAAATACTATAATAAAGTCTTAATAAAAGAATCTTATTATATAATTATATATTAATTTTGATTTTATTTAAAATATGAAATTGTGAATATGATTATCTGCAGATAAACAGATATGAATTTTATTAGTATTAGGGACTTTACTTTAACTATAAACTTGATGCTTGGATCGTTAGTTTCACTTAATTGCTTGATGTTGAACTATTAATTAATGAATTTGGCCAATAAAAGAATCACGTAGCAACTTTTCTAAGTAACCATTCGTTTTTCAACATAACCCATAACATATATATATAATAATGTCATGAAAATTTTATATTTTAATTCGAAAAACTAGAATATCTTCCTGCTAAAAGCAAGCAATGAGACTTTCTTGAGGGTCTTTTATGTCATTTAGTAGATCAAAAGCTTATACAAACTATGTAAAAATTTGTAAATATATGTCATCTATATATATATTGGCATAGTGAACCAATCTGGTTGTTTGTGACTTTAAATCTAGCCAGAGGTTCTCCATTGCATCTCGACTTGAATCCGACCATTCTTCGAGTCAATAAGATGGTATTTCTCATTTATCCGTTTGTTTTCAACAACATCAGCAAGGTTTATATCAACATAACCCAGAGATTCCTAACAAGAAATTAAAACATGTTACAAAAACCTTAAACAGCCTAATATATATGAATATTTAAGGATCCAATGTACCTTTGGATGACGTAGTCCCATCCTTTTCGAAGTACTAACGACTTCCAAATGCATTCTCTCATTCGTTGGTGGTTCTTCTAATGTAAAGGTAAACTCTTCTTCCCATCTTGGATCTCGGTTCTTCTTCACAGGCTGCAAGAACACCCAAGAACAGAAAAATAAATAACATAGAATTATGTAGCTACTGTTGTAATGTTAGATATAAACCTTGGTTCTTTTTTCTTCCCCGCGGAAAAGCAAACGAACGGATGGATTCGTGTGATGTTTTCCTTCAAGATCTTCGCCTTCATGGATTATAACGACTAGCAAGCCTCCACCCTCAGGAGTTCCAACAGGAGCCTTTTGCATTGCACTTACTTCTTCAACATCAGTTGGCATCTGATCTTCTCCAAATGGTTTGTACACCACTTCAACCATCATTTGGCCCCTTGACTTGTCGTTATGCGAGTCGTTTGGGTCTAAGTTCTTCAGAAGATCAAGAGTTAAAGTCTTTGGTTCTTCAGGAGTAAGATCTTTCAAATGTACAGCATTTATCCCCATTTTGTCATGTTTCCCTACCTACACAGCAATGAGCAATCATACCCTTGACTTTGAGGTCAAACTAAAAAGTCCTTTAGTTAACCCTACCGATTCCCAGTCGAAGACCATGATTTCTAAATCTTGAACTTCTGGATCTTTTACAACTAATTTGAATTCTTCGTTCCATTCGGGATTCAAGTTCTTGTGTTTCACAGTCGTTTTCTTAGATGGAAGCTTGTCTTCGGTTAGTCTCAGTTTCACATAAGGATCAGAAGCACCCAAAAGATCTTTCTTCTTAAGCTTCATCGCCTTTATAACTTTCACATTCAACATTCCAACAGGTCGCTTCATAGCTCTACAAAAACAATGCAATAAAATATATGTGTATTTCTTTAGGCAAATGGAAATTGATAGTGAAGGATACTTACTTTGTAGGATCCAGTACTGGTACCTCAAGTACTTTTGGCCATAAATACATATTTGCAACCTGATCTTTGATGAACTCCTAAAGGAAAAACAACAATTAGCAAAGACCAAGATTTCCTTTTTTAACTAATCTTGGTAGATGAAAAGTCGAAGTCGTAATGAAACCAACAATTTTCAATGTTGTTTCTTTGATCATATATTCCAACGTACCTCAAAAACATAATCTATAACTCTTAAATTGGTATCGAATGAAAGTACAATGTAGCCTCGTAAAGATTTGAAAAAGCAAAAAATGAAATTAACAACACTATATATACCTGGACAAATCCATACAACCCAGGAATCGACATGAGATCTGCCCCGACTAATTTAATTCCAAAATCAACATGAGGCTGGAAAAAAACTAATACATGTTACCAAAGGTTTTTGAATTTGAAGCAACAAAGCAACATCTAGGGGCAACACTAGTGTTGAACCATACAATTAAGGTCTCATAACCTTAGTCATGGTTATAGGGTTCATACATAATTCAGCATCTAACTTATAAAAATTGCTGGCTCACCTTGTCCATGAGAGAAACTAGAATTTTGCAAAAACAAGGGAATGTTGGAACCAGTGGCTTTAGAGTGATCCTTGGAGATGCAAATACTTGCAAATCAACAACTTGAATAGTTGGTCTCAATCCGAATGCCTTAACAGCTACAAGAATATTAGGATTTGCTGCCCATTTGAACGATGGTTCCATAATCAACTCCTTTTCATCAGTAGTATAAACTTTCATTCCTGAAAGAAACTAAAAAAAAATGTTGGTAAAAAGACATAATGAGCTCTAGATTCAAACAAGTGCTAACCTTGAAAAGTAGGGGGAAGGCTTCCCAATGTAAGCGAATCGAATTCCACTTCGTCAATTTTGTATTGAGGAGTCTGTTCTTTGATCATGGGTTCGGCTGTTGCCAAAATGGTTTTGCAGATTGCCTACAAAAACAATGATTGTCACCTTTTTTTCTTCTTCAGAAGTGAAACAATGGAAAAACAAGTAAATTCAGGTACCTTGTCTAAGTATGGCCACATTAGTTCAATAAACTTGTTAAGCCAGTCAACCTATGCACGAAATATAACCATTGCAATAAAAGCAATACATTTTTTTTTAATATAACTAATGTGTTTTAACAAGAAGCAAGAACATACACGGTCATGGTCAGGGTTTTTCACCCAAACTGGTATCTCTGGGAACATTCTTTGCAAAGTCGGGTCATCTTGCTCAACCAAAGGCCGAATTTCAGGAGTCTTGATGATGTAAAACAAACAAATAAACGGTTTCAAGTTATGAATGTAACCATAGTACTCACATTCACAACTCATTGCAGATCAAGAAACACGAAAATAATTATCTATGTTGTATTAAATGATTGAAATTCAGTAATGCTGAATCGATTTGAAGATATAAGAAGTAACCTCAACATCAGATGATTGGATGTAGATGAACAGAAAATAACCAATCACAAGTCCAAGTGTGATTCCAACCCCAAAACCAAAAGCTCCCATAATGGTGCTTATGATACCCATCTTTCACACTTGTATCAGATTACACTCTTTTCTCTATAATTCCAGCCAAATATGTGAACTCAAGCAATTGAACCAAAAGACCAAGAAACAGAAAAGGGATAATCATTCAAAATTGCAAAATTTGATGGGAATATACAGATATTTGATGGGAATTCTTCACATGCAAATGACAAGAGAAAATATGGTTCAAATTTATAAATATTTGATGGAAAATCTTCACATGTCAAATCGAATGATGGACCCTAAATGTCCTAGAAAGAAATAATAATTTATGATTCAAAACTGCATAATAATCTTATGACAATATAAATACGAAGATGACAAACGGAATCAATATTCAAAACTGCATAATATGATGACTATCTATATAGATCAAATCGTAAAACATAAACACAAAAATGATAGAGGCAATCGTGATTCAAAATTGCGTAATCGTAAAGAATATTTGTTTAGGGATCAAGCGTTCCCCATCATCACACAAGAAATTCTCAAAAACCCACATAAAATTGTCGAAAAGGGAAACAATAAAGAAGTAAAACTACAAGAACATGAAAGTGCCAACAAGAAAAGGGAAAAACGACAAGTAACGGAGGTTATGCATGTAATGTAATACCTATTAAAGGAAAACATTAATTCATGTTGTGAAGGCCAACGTGCATTGGATCCACACCCATCGGGTATGGTGTATAATTAAACCTTGTGCTTGGATTTTCATGGGAAATGTTTTTTTTCTTCATAGAAACGGACTTTATATTTTATAAAAAATGTCAATATAGCGGTTAATCCAATAGTATTGTATATTAAAAGTACAAAACATGTAAAATTGTCCCTAAGATTAAAAGAACCCCTATTTTATAGGATTTTAACAAGGGGCTGAATATCATTAATGATTGTTTTTATAACCTTCAATTTTTTGAGAAAACCCAAAATATTATATCCAGAAAACGTAAACGTTTGTGACAAAGTACTTATATTTAGTTCCTAAAAACATATTGTTGTTGCAAATTTAGAGAGAGAAAAATATATTATTTGTATCTTTTCAAGCATGCTTTCCTGAAGTTATAAGCTTACTTACGAGGTTATAGAATCACTTCAATATCTAATTCTTGAAATCCTTATTAGAAAGCCCAAGTAGGCCCAGATAAGAGCATGTAGCTTCTTGTAATCTAATAGGTTTTACGAGTTAGGCCATTAAGCCCTTATGAATATTCTACTATTCTAGTTTAAACATTCAGTGCTCTTGCATACAACTTGGTCAAGTTTAAGATCGATTCGGATAAAAAGAAGTGATGACATCACTTCTTGTCACTTACCTTTTTCTTCCAATACTTCTTGTCAATTAAGATTTTTTACAAGATTACAGAGTAAGATGACTCGCTTTCTTTTTTAATCCACTTTCTCAATTGACATATCAAAGTCCCGACTTGAGCGGTTTCTCAAAATACGGTATTTTTGTCAATGAACACGTGGATAGGCCTTTGTTGCAGACCTCTTTCACCGCTTGATTTATATTGATTACTTATCAATACATCAAATTATGAGACCAATATATTACCTAATTAATCAGATTAAACTAAAGAATAAGTAAAAAACTCATTGGCCACCACCTTGTCACACATTTCCTTGGTAACACCATATTCATTCTTTCATCACACCTTTATGGAAAAGTACTACACCCGAATATCCTAGTGGTCACCTATCACATTCTCACTTTTTTTCACTCTTAATTTACAATAATTATAAATAAATTAAATATCCAGAGTGAAATTTAACTAACAAGAGCATTTACATCGTCAAATAAAAACCGAAGATGTGCATGATGATCTCACCGACTGTCACACCCCGCCAAGGCGGAAACGCGAAGTGTGACAGAGAGGATCGTCATAACACATTGATATAACAATAGAGAAATTACTAATATGCAATTAATTCCAACGTGTCACGACGTTCCCCCGACACAAGAGGGGACTTGTGTCGCGTTAAGTCGGTATTCACGACACCAAAGACAAATGTAATAAACACACATAAGTAAAACCCACAATCCGGGTCAAGTTTACAGGACAACACGCCCAAACAATAAATTCTAAAGTAATACTAAATAGTCATCGCAAAAACAAGCAATTAAATAATCTTGTAATTATCAAGTCCGGCTAAAGTCCAACTACGAAACGCCTAGACTCCTTAAGCATTGTTATTTGCATTACCTGAAAATAGACACTCGAAAACGTCAACATAACGTTGGTGAGCTCGCAGGTTAATAGAAATAACATAGTTGCCGTGTAAAATGTTTAAGTAGGACAAATTTGCACGTATAGCATGTTGAGCGTGTAGACGTTGTATCAACATCCAAACCACCAGGTTCAATAGGAATCAAATCAGTCTTCCAAGCAGTTATTATCGCATACCCAGCTGGAGCATAAACCGTTGGCTCATAGGAATATAGGAATCAATAGTCATCAACCAACAAGTAGTCTTTGCATATACGTCACATAAGTTGTCCAAAGAAATAAGAAATAGTCATCACGGCATAAAAGTTTAAAAGAGAGTTTGAGTGCCATTTTCCCCCGAGAAAACATAGTAAAAAGGGGCCACGAGTACTCACCTTAGTCTCAAACGAAATTAACCTCGCAAGGAATGGGTACGGGATCTACAACAAATATATATTGCACATAAGTATTGTATCTAAATATTTGAACTCCCTAATGTAGCCTAAAGGCTTGTGAAGTGCTTTTATATAACCCTAACGTCACAAAACAGGATTCTGATTTTGTTATACATACTTTCGTAATTTTAAAACAATTCAAACATCCAAAATAAAATCCCAAATTAATCATGCTGAAATTTTAATGCTTTGACTCGTTTCTGGAATTTTTCCAAAATTTAATAACTTAACTAAATATTTTTAAAAATTAAGAGAAATCAATACTGACAAAAATTCCACTGCACATGCGCAACAGAAGGTTTGATTTTTATAAAAATATTAAACGATAACCAAAAATTATGAATTTTTTCCAGAAAACCCTAAACTCATCTGACTAGATACTGTAAAAATTTCAATCGAAAATTCGAAGGCTTGATCCGATTTAAAAATCGAAACTTTTGACCCTAAATCCACCGAATATACTATCAGTTTGCGCACCTAAACGGTAAAATCCATTTGACCGACCAAACGACCTTCAAAATTTACAAACCTTAGTTTTTATAAAACTAGACTCGAAGGTATACATTATAGACCCAAAAACCGACGAAAAATACCAAAAATTGATTCGATTATAGCTTTCCAAACAAGCCCTAATTCTGTTCCAGAAACTGTTTTTTTTTTAAAAAAAACTCAACCTTTGCAATAAAAATCAAAACTTTTTCATGTATAAGCCTCAATCCTTCTCATATGCACGTTTTTGAGGCATCCTAGAATGATCATATGCATGTTCCTTCCAGAATTAAAGATCAAAAGTGGTCTAGAACAAGATGAAAAAAATAGTTGCTTACCTTGGTTGTCAAAACTCAACCCTAGAAGATCAAGACTTGGATTTTCTTGTGTTTCTTGTGCCTTGGAATGAAGATCGACAATGGTGTAGGGGGTGAGGCTGAAGTCGACGGCAATGAGGGGGAGAAGGGAGAGAGGGTCGATTTTTTTTTAAATGAGGATTAGGGTTGGGTTAGGTTTATATATAGATGAGATAAGGATTAGGATTTTAGTTTAAATTTCAAATACTAATTAATCTAATCTAAGGTTTTAAAAAAACTTATCTATAGATATATATATATAATTCCGAAAATTTTAAAATAAATATAGATATATATATTATTATTATTATTAAAAACAATATAAGTTGGCAAAAATGTGGCTTTCTAGTGAAATTACCAAAAACAAAAAAAAATCTAACTAAACCCTAAAACAACTTAGGCTAAACCAAATTTTCTATGATTTTTATAATACTACTAATATACTAAAGAGCTAATTTACCTAACCTATAAATATACGAGTAGAAATTTAAATTTAAAAACGTGCGGTTTAAAAGACTAACCGAAATTTCGGTGACGGATGTCACAGTATCCCCCACTTGAGAGAATTTCGTCCCGAAATTCAGCTTGTACTGCGATTAAAGTGAACCGAGTGTTGGCTGACAATTAGGCTTATGACTAGATTGACTCGAAAAGGAATGTACTAAACTTTTAAGTGTGGTCAGGATGGGAATGAGTTTTTGAATTGATTATTTGCTTACTTGTTTATTTATGTTTGGTAATTCTACATCTTTTGGTACGTGCTTACCTAAATTTAGGTAACTGGGTTTCTTAGAAATTGTTTTGATGGTTGTCGTACTTATTCTTTTTAACCGTTAGCACAAAATGATTCTGAAACAGATTTGAGGGACGTGAGTAGATTATGGCACGATGATATTAGAATGGTTTAGTTTTAGTGGTATAAGAAAGCTTCTTACAACCACTTAAGAAATCGATGTGATCTCCTAAGATTAAGGTACGATGGATGTCCTGGTTGGTGGTAGACGTTCACGAGTATACTAACTAGCTTGGTATTAGGTTAACCCAAAAGGATTCTATTCGTGATATCGTTGATGATGCTGGTGTCAAGAATGAACCTTAAGGTGGAAAAGAAATGGAAAATGAATCCTACAGCTACAAGAACAGCCAAGAAGAATGATAAGAAAGGTTTGATGTTTCAAAACATCACTGATCTGGTAGTGATGATGGAGATGGACCTGTGAAATCTCGTGTAAATTTTTTTTTACTAAGTCTATCTGATGATGAAGGTGCGCCTAAGGAGTATGTTTCAGGCTGTTGAGGAAATTTTTAGCTATGGATATCCCGATTGAAAATACTGCAAGGGACTAATGTTGTTTTGATCGCAGCAGGTAATACAAAATCAGTGAGGCATTTGGTTGCTAAATAAGAGCTATACAAGTCTTTTTCTGGGGTTAGGTAGTGCTCTAGTGATAGAGAAAATTATGCATTAATAGTAGTAATAGATCAATTTTAGTTAGATTGGTGTTTATTCAAGATAGTGTTAATGACACCTAACGGTCAAATCATACAAAATCTGTTGATTAGAAGCGATTCCTATACAAATTTCTGGAGAGTGATTTAAGGGATTGTGGCCGTAAGTATAATATATTACATTAGTGAGATGAACAGACGAAATTCACTGGTCTGCTAGAGGTAGCAAGACTATTTAAGTTGGAAATCATATGAAAGGATGCATGTGATACATGCTATTATGTTCATTATTATAAAAGTTTGATGAGTAATTAGATTGAATCCCAAGAACGGGTGGAAATCCAAATGAATTATTGAGGAAACGGATGAAGAAGAAATTAGATTTGGAGTCTTAGTGGTAAAACCATTACTTGCGAATGCGTTATTCGTTTTTAGTTTAAATGAATTTTAGTGATTTGATTGTGGTCTACTTTTCCCTCGAGGATTGGTTAAGTTAGCCGTAATCATAAAAGAGAGATATTGATTGCTCTATAGGTACGCGAGACAATGGTGTGATGTTGCTAATAAGATAGATAAGGATTCATTAGATACTAATGTCTAGTTATAACTAAAGCGTATGGTTTTGTAGAATTTTAGTTGAAATGGTAGATTAGATTCTAAGAAAGGAATCTTTTCAATTGAAGATGAATTGTGACATTCTTATTTTTTTTGTAGAAGGTGGATAACAATCAAATAAAGATTAAATAGGGAAATAAAATTATAAGAAGTTTTTGATAAACCTGCTGAGATTGTATTATTAAGCATCAATGTTCGTTGAACGTGTTCGAGATTTACTAGTTGTCTTATATATAATTATAACGGAAAGAAAAGAAAGACAAAAGGAGAAAAAGATGGACTTTAGGAGTTAAGCAGTGTTCAAAATAGTGGAGCATGTGTGCATTGTAATCAGATTGACTAAGAAAGAAGAACAAGAGATCGAGTTCTGGAGTTATGAGTCTAAGTCTCTTGGGCCTACTAGGTATGAGTTTGAACTATATAACGTTTTATAAGTCTTTGAGTACTGTTGCTGGTGTGGGTACCGATGTCCTTCATGGATGAAATTATGATCTCAAGAGTATATGAGTATTTGAAATTTGTTCTACAAATTGAAGATATGATATTTCTATTTGAAAGTATATTTAACTAGGATTTTATAATTAGAGGTCTTCAATGTTTGGTGACTGCTTGTAAACTACGAAAAATCAAATGTGGTCTGGAGTTATGCACAGAGAAAAAAAAAGTACACTATGAGCACATAGAATTGTAAGGATTAATTAGTAGTTCTTTTAAATTTTCTAATGTACCATGATATGTTTTATGGTAGTCTTCAAGAGAATATTCTTAATCATGTGGGCGTTTGAGAAAATTACATGTGGTGAATAAGCTTGATGTTGTGAGTACATGAAATCGGGTTTTAATCGTAGTAATGGTGTTTAACTTGTTTGTATGATATGGTTAGTGACCAAGGGAAATCATGTACATCCATGAACTCATAATTACATCCTCATGGTGAGAGTGTATGGAGTGTTTAGTTACAACTTTATCGTGGGCGTGCATGAGCTCATTAGTATTAATTTTGGTGTGTTATGGGCGATTATTGACATGGGCGGACCTAAAGGTAGTGGGGAGGGGTCACGGGACACCGGTCCTTTGACGGTTCGTATTGTTAATTTTTTTATTTTTTTTGAGACGGTGCTACCGGTCAACGAAATTCTTGGGTCTGCCCCTGGTTGTTGACAAAAGTCTATGATAGTAAATGGTGGTTATTGGTTCTACCGAGTCATTGTAATATCATAATGAATTCGGTCTCGTAGATAAGCATAATAATAATATCGGATACTTATGAAAATATAATAGAATAAGATATCCTCGTAGAGGTCCTTAAGTTTCATGAAAATTAGTAAAATCGTTTGATAGAGGCTATGAAGAAGGGAGTGGCTCTTTAAATTAGAGAAGGTCTCGCAAAAGCACAACCAGTGTTTGGCAATTACGTTGGGTTTGGAATTAATGGCCCGTATAATGACCATGTGATTAATAATATGTTATAGATTGTTGTGATTTTATCCTTACTTAGATTCTTGGGTTACTTCTAGCTTTCTGGGACACCATGTGAGTTCATCAGGTTTTCAAAACCGAGTACTAAGACATATGGTATTCTTATAAAGATGTAAGAATAATCTACTTAGTTTGCTTGACATGTGTGTAAGTGATAGAATTGATGTCCGACATCGTTATATGGTTATAGTTGTTCATTACACTTGACTTGGTTTGATCGCTTAATTGAGTCTCACAGGCAACCTATTCCTACCTACAACCTTAGCTTGTTTCACAGGATGCTTCATAATACTTTAAGCGTCCTTGTGCTAGGTATGTGTGCATGGCGGTGATCAGGCGCAATGCATCCATACTTATCACAACTTCCCTTAAAGCACCATTGTTCATCCCGACCCAACAACTTATGCTGGTCCGTAGACCTACTATCATAAATTACTACACTACTTCCTATAGGGTTAGGTAGTTATGAACACTTAGTATGCATGATACGGAACCATATAGTCATTCGAATTACCGACCCTACTCTAACGCAACAATCAAACAAGAACATGCAATAAAGCTAGATCGGAATTCTAAGTCTATATGATTGTAACCACACGCATTATAAACATTCACAAAAACCCTTTCCCTCTACCTAATATACCACATATAACATGGAAATATGAACAAGTAGTCATTCAAGGAATTCACGTATGACTGGCATGCCCAACAAGGGGTGTCACCAAATAATTTAAAGCTTCTGTGGGTCACCCATAGGGGTATACAAATAGTATGTATTGTATTTCATAGGAATAAGGCATTGTATCAACATATGACATTCCAACTCGAAAGTGATTCTTGAAAATAACACCACTTTACTTATAGGTTAATACTTTTGCCACATACAAGAGGCTTTCACACATGCTTGATTTTGTATAGAAATGTGTAATCAAGTAAAGCGTGTTGTATAACACTAGGTATAAGTACACGATGTAGTTAGTAATCCGATCATAGCCTTCTATTCATGTATCAAGTTTTAAAGGATTCATGCCGAGAAAGAAAATAATTCACCAAAGAAATAACTACTAGTAAAAACAAAATATAATATACAACTAGTTTAATGCTCGTGTAAACACACGGGTAGCTATAATTAGAATTATAATTTTATATTGACTTAGTTAAATATATGATTGTTTTATATGAAAGAAAAACGGAATATGCGTATTTCTAAAAATTAAAAGAATTTATATAAATTTTAGCCGTCATTTAAAATCAAATTATCTCAAGTTTATGAACAATATAAAACAAGTGTGAGTCTTTGGGTTAGTGGGAAGATGTTGCAATAGTAGAAGAACTTGAAAAACTCGCTTGAATAATTTATCACGATATAAACTTAAATTACTGAAATACCCCTTAAATTCTCATGATAAATTGGCAAAACATGTTGCAAATTGATATATAGTATAATAGAAATTTCTAATTAAATTGATGAAAGTTAATATTTTATTATATTGAAAAATATAAGAGAAAAAAAAATTTGTTTCAGAAAAATAAATAAACGATTAATAAGTAGCAAAATAAAAAAATTATTCATAAAGGCAATTTTCTTAACAAAAGTATATGTAGATTATCAACTTAATATTTGAAACAAGAACAAAAAAAAACTATTAGATTGCATATCATACACATATTATTTGAACTTAAGTTCAATTTTATTTTGAAATTTAATTAATAGTTTATTTATCTTACTTTGTCTCATATTAAAATTGAATTTAAATAAATTTTATTGATTTAAAGTTAAAAGTAAGTTATAAGTTTGACCAAGTAAAGTCAAAATTAAATTTCAATTTGGATCAAAATAAACGATTTTGGCGTCTACAGGTAAACCGAAGCGTATGATTTGCGTAAGATTGAATGCACACATAGTTCCTATTATGCAACTATATGGGGTACTTAGGTTATAGTCTAGGTCAATCCACCTAATTCTCTATAACCAATGGCTCTGATACCAATCTGTCACACCCCGCCAAGGCGGAAACGCGAAGTGTGACGGAGAGGATCGTCATAACACATTGATATAACAATAGAGAAATTACTAATATGCAATTAATTCCAACGTGTCACGACGTTCCCCCGACACAAGAGGGGACTTGTGTCGCGTTAAGTCGGTATTCACGACACCAAAGACAAAAGTAATAAACACACATAAGTAAAACCCACAATCCGGGTCAAGCTTACAGGACAACACGCCTAAACAATAAATTCTAAAGTAATACTAAATAGTCATCGCAAAAACAAGCAATTAAATAATCTTGTAATTATCAAGTCCGGCTAAAGTCCAACTACGAAACGCCTAGACTCCTTAAGCATTGTTATTTGCATTACCTGAAAATAGACACTCGAAAACGTCAACATAACGTTGGTGAGCTCGCAGGTTTATAGAAATAACATAGTTGCCGTGTAAAATGTTTAAGTAGGACAAATTTGCACGTATAGCATGTTGAGCGTGTAGACGTTGTATCAACATCCAAACCACCAGGTTCAATAGGAATCAATAGGAATCAAATCAGTCTTCCAAGCAGTTATTATCACATACCCAGCTGGAGCATAAACCGTTGGCTCATAGGAATCAATAGTCATCAACCAACAAGTAGTCTTTGCATATACGTCACATAAGTTGTCCAAAGAAATAAGAAATAGTCATCACGGCATAAAAGTTTAAAAGAGAGTTTGAGTGTCATTTTCCCCCGAGAAAACATAGTAAAAAGGGGCCACGAGTACTCACCTTAGTCTCAAACGAAATTAACCTCGCAAGGAATGGGTACGGGATCTACAACAAATATATATTGCACATAAGTATTGTATCTAAATATTTGAACTCCCTAATGTAGCCTAAAGGCTTGTGAAGTGCTTTTATATAACCCTAACGTCACAAAACAGGATTCTGATTTTGTTATACATACTTTAGTAATTTTAAAACAATTCAAACGTCCAAAATAAAATCCCAAATTTTAATGCTTTGACTCGTTTCTGGAATTTTTCCAAAATTTAATAACTTAACTAAATATTTTTAAAAATTAAGAGAAATCTATACTGACAAAAATTCCACTGCACATGCGCAACAGAAGGTTTGATTTTTATAAAAATAATAAACGATAACCAAAAATTATGAATTTTTTCCAGAAAACCCTAAACTCATCGGACTAGATACTGTAAAAATTTCAATCGAAAATTCGAAGGCTTGATCCGATTTAAAAATCGAAACTTTTGACCCTAAATCCACCGAATATACTATCAGTTTGCGCACCTAAACGGTAAAATCCATTTGACCGACCAAACGACCTTCAAAATTTACAAACCTTAGTTTTTATAAAACTAGACTCTAAGGTCTACATTATAGACCCAAAAACCGACGAAAAATACCAAAAATTGATTCGGTTATAGCTTTCCAAACAAGCCCTAATTCCGTTCCAGAAACTGTTTTTTAAAAAAAAAACTCAACCTTTGCAATAAAAATCAAAACTTTTTCATGTATAAGCCTCAATCCTTCTCATATGCACGTTTTTGAGGCATCCTAGAATGATCATATGCATGTTCCTTCCAGAATTCAAGATCAAAAGTGGTCTAGAACAAGATGAAAAGAATAGTTGCTTACCTTGGTTGTCAAAACTCAACCCTAGAAGATCAAGACTTGGATTTTCTTGTGTTTCTTGTGCCTTGGAATGAAGATCGACAATGGTGTAGGGGGTGAGGCTGAAGTCGACGGCAATGAGGGGGAGAAGGGAGAGAGGGTCGATTTTTTTTTAAATGAGGATTAGGGTTGGGTTAGGTTTATATATAGATGAGATAAGGATTAGGATTTTAGTTTAAATTTCAAATACTAATTAATCTAATCTAAGGTTTTAAAAAAACTTATCTATAGATATATATATATATATATATAATTCCGAAAATTTTAAAATAAATATAGATATATATATTATTATTATTATTAAAAACAATATAAGTTGGCAAAAATGTGGCTTTCTAGTGAAATTACCAAAAACAAAAAAAATCTAACTAAACCCTAAAACAACTTAGGCTAAACCAAATTTTCTATGATTTTTATAATACTACTAATATACTAAAGAGCTAATTTACCTAACCTATAAATATACGAGTAGAAATTTAAATTTAAAAACGTGCGGTTTAAAGGACTAACCGAAATTTCGGTGACGGATGTCACACCGACCCCCACCCCATACCCTACCCCCACCACCACCCACCTCCACCTTACCCCTACCCCACCCTAACATACCCACCACTACCTCACGAACCCTTGCCCCTAGCCTACCCTAACCCTAACCGCACACTACCCCACCCCCACCCACTCCCTACCTACCCTACCCCACCCACCACACCCCTACCCTACCCCACCCCACCCTACCGTGGGTGACTGCGGCGATAGCGGTGGTGGTCGGTGGTGGTGGCGGTAGCGATGGCGGCGGTGGTTGATGGTCGGCGACGGTGGCAGCGGTGGCGGCGGCGGTGGGTGGTGGTTGGTGACGGTGGCGGCGACGGCAGTGGTGGTGGTCGGTGGCGGTAGGTAGCGGTCGGTGGCGGTGGGTCATCGGCGGCAGTGGTGGGTGGTAGTCAGTGGTGGTGGCCATGGGTGGTCGGCGACCGTGACAGTGTCAGCAGCGAATGAATTCCAATTCATTGGTCAAATTCCAATTTCTTCATATTCATTTCGCGAATCAAACGGACCCTAAAAGTTATTAGAGTAGATTACGAATGTAGACTTATAGGACGATTAGGAGACAATGTAAACTTAAATTCGAAAAACAAATATTTGTATTGATGTTGGTACATACCTACTTCGTACCCAACTTCATATGCACCGGGTCATTTTTTTTATTTTATATTTTCTGACTATATTATATGCATATCTGTGTACATGTAGAGTATAAATCTATACTATATCATAGAATATTTATCTGGTTTGTTTAAACTATGGAGAATATAATAGTAAAGGAAATGGAAAAACGATAAAAGAAATAGACATGTTACCAAACGAAAATGATTCGCCGTCACCGTATTATATAAATATCATACTCCCTACGGTTAGGACACATGATATCGATTGCTTGAATCTTGAAAATGGATACGCTAAGGGTTAAAAGTTGTTCGTTGTAGCAGTATTCGTTGTCACAATTTTTACAATAAAAATAATTTTTAAATGATCTTATATATATATATGTGTGTGTGTGTGTGTGTGAGTGAGACTTCAAATCTTTGTTTTTTTTAAATATAGTTAAAAAGGTTTATTAAGATGATCTAAAAGAAACAAGCAATACAATTATGCAACCTTTAAGTGAATCATAATTGATCATGGTTGATATTTAAATAAAATGGTCGGTGCCAAATGCAAGTTGGCTATGACTGCGTCTCTCTGCTGGTATTTCCCTAAAAAGATTTATTTTCTCTTATTTAATATAATATATAGTTAGATAGTACTTTTATAAGTTTTTAATTAATACCTTTGTTTGTGAAATACGGACATTATTTGTTAGGATTTTACAAAGTACCGTGGGATACGGTTGCTTATTGGAAACGCTGAAGTTTGTCTTATTAATATGAAGGTATAAATAACTAATACAAAATTATAAAAAATATTATCGGAGCTCATGTATTTATAATTAATTTTTTATAATTTTTATACTTTTTTTAATTATGTTTCAATTTTATATCTATAAAACAAAATTATTATTATTAAAAACGAAAATCAGTTTTCTGAAAACTGTGATTGTCATTTTCTTATAATTATAGAATCTGTTGAAGCAAAGTGTTTGATAAAATAACTTATTTTTAAAAGAGTATAAAATGTTTACGAATATCCACCTACTTGCACTATCTTTTCCTTTCCCAATTTTTCGGTTAACATGTTCCATTACAAAAAGAGTTAGAATATAATGGCTACAAAAAATAAAATGAGCCATTTTATTTGATTATATTATGTAATATATTCATTCATTGATTATTAAGTTTAGTTTATAAAAGTGTATTCAATTTTACACATTTTGTTATTATATGTACTGTACTTTCAAACTTATCATATGATGTACTGAAGTTTTACAAACTTACAAAATTATGTACTCTATTACCTAAACAATAGGTAGCATGTCATTTCATTATTTTTTTTAAGAAATACATCTTTTGCACCTCATTAATTCTTGACATGTCATCAATTCCTTAAGAACATTCATCATGTTCATCCATCTAAGAAATCATGAACTCAACCAAATCCACCCAAAATTGAAACCCTAACTTAGAATCTGAAATCGAAATCTGGAAATTAAACTTACAACCATCGATTATTAGATGAAGAACATTAAACCTAAACTCACTCAGATATGCGTAAAAAATCAAAATTGCAGATGAAGATGTAAAACTCAGAACCATCTACAAAAAAATCAAACCAAACAAACAAGTCTAAAGCCCTAATATGCAACATGTATGAACACGAATCAATAGAGATGTAAAACTCAGAACCCTAAATCATTGAGATAAAGATGAAACACGAATAAGATCTTACCTAAATCTTGAAGCTCTAAACCGCCAATGGATGAAACACGAATCAGATGAGATGCCTGAGGCCCTAAATCTTGAACCACCGCCATGGATGAACCACAAATCATATGAGATGATGAAAAACCCTTGTTTCCTTGATTGCCACCAAATCGTTTTTGGGGTAATCGATCTTGAAGAAACTGAAAACAGAAACAGAAATTGATTATGAAGAAAAACCCTTGTTTCCCAACCACAGTGGTGGTGGGGTCGGAAGTGGATGATGATGTTCGTGTTCATCGTTGACATCTGCCGCCGTCCAAACCATCTTCATCGTAGGCATTTGCCGCCATTCAAAAAAACCCTAATCGATTTTGTGTTCGTGTTCATCTTCGATTCGTAACTTACAGGGGAGATCGATGATGATGGGAGGGGAGATGAAGCAGGTCTAAATATTATTATTCTTATTTTAGTATTTTAGTTAAGTATTTTATTTAATTATATTTAAAGAAGAAAAAACTTTTCACTAGATATGTCAGCTTAACCTGTGCCAAATCAGCAAGTAACTTGTTATAGCAGGTCAAATCCATTAAATGGCAACTTTCAAAAAGTTTGATACATCAAACGGTATGTTTAAAAGTTCGGTACATACAATAGTAAAAAATGTAAAGTTGAATACACTTTTATGAATTAAACCCTTGATTATTATCCAAAATAAAGGTTCTAACTAAAGTTTCATGAGGGAATATAGTCTTGGAGTACAAAACTTATGAAAAAGTTCAAATAAAACTTTTTTTGGGGTAATGATTTTTATTATTTGTCATCAATAATTATATCCGAATATTCTAAATATTAATCTGTAATATATATGTTAAACATATTTGGTTTCTTAATATTAACACTTTCTTTTCTATAATAATTAATATTTTCTTCTAAAAACCTCGTTGTTATGTGCGGGTTAAAAACATCTAAATATGTTCTGTGATGATCGGAACAAAAAATAAGAATACTTTAAAACTTTAACATTTAAGAGTGCGTAAAAAAATATTATGATTGATAACAACTAAGACAAGTAATATGTTAAAAATAGTGTCTCCTGCAAGCGGAAGGATGATGATATCATATAAAAAATATATATATAAATAAATAAATATATAAATGACAAGTTGTATGTTTGATTTAATGGATACATTACAAGTTGTATATATATAGATTATAAAATAATGAACCGACCAGACGTCTTCGAATCATATGGTATTTACGTCCGTCGATCCATCATATATATATATATATATATATATATATATATATATATATATATATATATATATATATATATATATATATATATATATATATAGATCGTGGATCAATAAAGAAGTTTTTTTGGGGGAGAAGTCTAGGAAGCAAGGAGGAGATGACACATGTTCCCATCTTGTGTCTTTCTCCCTAAAACTTTAACATACCATAACTTTTATATACTAAAGTTTTTTTTTAAAAAAATTGCACCACTTTAAAGATAAAATTATGCTCTTTTATTTGATACCAGTATTGCATATCTTAATTTTTTTGAACTATGTTGCACAATATTAAACTGTGTTGCACCAATTTCGCACTGTAAGTCATATCACTATGTTGCACATATTTTGCGCTCTATTACACAACTTTACACTATTTTACACAACATTAATATGTTGCACAGCATTCGCACTGTGTTGCACATCAAATACACAGTTTTTCTATTTTTTTCACTATTTTGACCCTAGTTTTGAACAAGATCGAGTTTGATTCGTCAAAAACTTAAAACATAAAAGTTGTAGAGCTTAGTGCACACTTTCTACAGTTTTTCGAATCATTTAAAACGGATGTAGTATGAGCAAGATACGAATTTTTTGGTTTTTATCTATTTTTTCAACAATTTAACCGTAATTTTGACCAAGATCGAGTTTGATTCGTCAAAAACTTAAAAAATAAAAGTTATAGATCTTGATGTATACTTTCTACAGTTTTTTGAATCACCAAAAAAAAACATGCAACACAGTTTAAAAAACGTGCAACACAGTAAAAAGACGTGCAACACAGTTCCGAAGCTGTGCAACAAATTAACGTTGTGTATATAGTGTAAAAGTTGTGTAACACAGCACCAAATGCGTGCACCAAAGTAATATGCCTTATAGTACGAAATTGGTGCAACACAGTGTAAATTTTGTGCAACATAGTTCAAAAAAAATAAAAAATAAAAAAATATATGCAAGACTGGTATCAAATGAAAGAGCATAATTTTATCTTTTTAATGGTGCAATTTTTTTTTAAAAAAAGTTTACTATATAAAAGTTATGATTGGTTAAAGTTTGAAGGGGTATTGGGTTTTTTTACTCAGCCCACTCTCCTTTCAGGAGAGTGGCTGCCACTCACGCGCGTAATGACTTAAATACCCCTCCAGCCACTTTTTTTAGTGTCCCTCCCACTTAAAGTTCATTTTATTTACTAAAATGCTACTAATCATCCAAACCTTAGATTAAATTTGATCAAAGGCCTAGATTACTTCATAGGCTTCTCATTTTTAATTCCTTCTTCCTATATCCCTACCCTATATATATATATATATATATATATATATATATATATATATATATATATATATATATATATATATATAGTGTTAGGATCAAGGAAGAACCCTCTTAAATAGATAACAGAGAGAACACTTTTGAAACTTTGATTTCATTGATCAGATTGTTCAAAAATTGTCACAATTTATTTAGACATTTGATTCCATTGATAATCGGATTTAAAATATGTCACGTTTTTTTGATAATATGTTCGAATATAATCCTGATGCATCGATGCATACAAAAGTGTTATTTGATACATCAATGCATCCTAATTTTTAAATTGTTAATAATTATAGAAATAATTTTGATTTTAAGATTTAGGATGTAAAACTGACTTTTGGGTAGCTATGGTTGAACATTAACGTAAAGAAGAAATAATAAATTACAAGTTTACACGTGTTCTCTTTGTTCTCTATATAGAAGGGTTCTCTCTTAAACCTTACCATATATATATATATATATATATATATATATATATATATATATATATAGGGTGAGGTTCAATAGAAACCCCCTTAAACAAAAATTCCAAAGTCTCAATCTCAGCCACTTATCTAAAAGGGGCAAAATGGGAAAATGAAATTCAAGGGTTTAAAACTCACGTTCACCTTCCAGCCCTCAAAACTCACATTTTTTTTACCCCTCAAATCTTTAAATGACCGTAACTATTTCAATTTTTTGAATTTGAGCAAAAAAATTATATCAATCTTCTCATTTTTTTTAATCTTCTTTTAAACGAGACCACTCTTCCTATATTTCTGGAAAAAAAATTTTTTTACAAAAATGACGAAAATGATAAAATTTTTTTTTATCATTTTCGTGTTTTCTTGTATATATATAAGAGCAGGTAACGAAAATGATAAAAAAATTCGTCATTTTTATCATTTTCGGACCTGCTATTTAAGTGTATATAAGGGGATACGAAAATGACGAAATTTTTATCATTTTCGTACCTCCTTGTATACATATAAGAGCAACTGACGAAAATTATAAAAATTTCGTCATTTTTATCATTTTCGGACCTGCTGTTTAAGTGGTATATAAGGGATACGAAAATGATGAAAATTATGAAATTTTTATAATTTTCGTGCCCCCTTGTATAACATATAAGAGCAGGTGACGAAAATGATAAAAATTTCGTCATTTTCATATCCCTTTATATACCACTTAAGAAGCAGGTCCGAAAATAATAAAAATTTTGTCATTTTTATTATTTTCATATCCTCTTATATACCACTTAAACAGCAGGTCCGAAAATGATAAAAATTTTGTCATTTTTATCATTTTCATATCCCCTTATATACCACTTAAACAGCAGGTCCGAAATAGATAAAAATTTTGTCATTTTTATCATTTTCGGACCTACTGTTTTAGTGGTATAAAAGGGATACGAAAATGATAAAAATGACAAAATTTTTGTCATTTTCGTCACCTGCTCTTAGATGTTATACAAGGGGCACGAAAATGATAAAAATTTTGTTATTTTAATCATTTTTGTGTCCTCTTATATATCATGTAACAGCAGTTGACGAAAATATAAAAATGACAAAATTTATCATTTTCGGGACCTGCTATTACATGATATAACAGCAGGTGACGAAAATGATAAATTTCGTCATTTTCATCATTTTCGTGTCCCCTTATATATCATGTTTATATTTTTTGACAAAAAAACTATACAGTTGTATTCAAATTTTCATCCTCTTCGAATCAAGATCAGTCTTGCCATCATTCTTATATTTTTTTTTTTTTGAAAATGCAATCCAGACGAATATGATAAGGATAAACCAAAATGCAATCTCACATAAATGGATAATGATGAACTAAAATGCAAACCTAAATGAATATAATAAAAAGATGAAAATAAACATAAATGCAACTAGATGAATATGATAACAAGATGATGATGAACCAAAATGCAACCGTATTAATATGATAACAAGATGAAGATGATACCAAATGAATCTAATTGCATTTTACCATAACAATTACATACACAAACCAAACTGCAAATCAAAACTCTATAATACAGGATGAAACCGTATGAGATAATGGATTAAAATGCACATCAAGATTAAAAATTTACATTTTCAACTATCCCTTTGTTCTATAAAAAAACCCACCTTCTTCAATCCACAGATCTAATCGTGAAGCATCATTGTTCAAAATTTCACGGCGGCAGCGGCGGTTGTCAACTATCAGATCTGAACGAACATTCACGGCGGCGACGGCGGTTATCGACTTTCAGATCTGCTGTTTCAGATCATCGGCGGCGGCTTTTGTCGACTTTCAGATCGACGTCTTACCTCACCACCAACAAATTTTCATCCTCCACCGTCACCTACAACAATCGTGATGAGACGTGAAGAAGATAAGATCGATCGATTTTCCGATTACGATACGGAATACGGACGTCGAGCAGGAGGCTTATTATCTGAACGAAATTTCAGATCGATGGTTAAGACGTTTCAGGTTGGCTTCGAATTTCCGATCTGATTTTGATCGGCGATGAAAGAGAGACCAACGAGAGACAGAGATCGATGAGAGTACCGACAGAGAGAAAGAGAGCATGCGATGAAAGAGAAAAGGGGAAAGTGATCTGATCGTTTGATAAGGAGGGAGTATTTAACCAATTTTCCAATAATACCGTTTTACTTATAATAGTCTAATTAATTACTAATATGCCATTACCAGATCTCAGCCTTTGATCTAGGTAATCTAATGGCTCTCAATTGGACTACATGGATGTCATTTAAGCATGGGTTTTTTTTATTCAATATATATATATATATATATATATATATATATATATATATATATATATATATATATATATATATATATATATATATATATATAATTAGGTTCAAGTAAAAAGAATATTAAGGTACTAAACGTAAGAAGAGTTGTGGTTGTGACATGTGGCATTAAAAAAAGAAGGGTAAATTAGGTAGTTTATAATTTTATTCTCTCTCCTGCCTTAATTCCCTCACCCACGTTGACCCTTCATATCTAATCTATTTCTCCTCTGCAAACCCTAGAAAAGTATAGTACAACCTCCGCCTCCATCCCTCTGTCCCCGTGCAACCGCCGACGGCATCACAGTGCTCGCCGCCCATTCTCAGATGCACCGCTGCCCCGTCGTCGCATCTGTGATGTTGCCAACCACCACCGCCACACGAACCCACATCTGATGATCTTTGCAATGGCTGTTTTGTGCATCGACGACCATCGCCTCTGCACCACCACCGCCGGCGTCGTTCATCGGTCCATTTGTGTCCTGTGCATCACATAAAGTATGTATTTTTCTTTATTCAGTGCATCTGATATGTACGCATGCCATCGCCAACGCACATAGGCCGCACCGTCGATGATGCACCGGACCTTACGCCGTCGATGAACAATCGATGGTTTAGGTTGTGTTGATGCACAATC
The DNA here is from genome assembly GCA_947179395.2 of Pulicaria dysenterica. NCBI lineage: Eukaryota > Viridiplantae > Streptophyta > Magnoliopsida > Asterales > Asteraceae > Pulicaria > Pulicaria dysenterica. The sequence goes on along the minus strand of OX359288.1, from coordinate 107,311,966 downwards.
CATGTTATAATCTGTGAATCGAAGATGTATTGTGTGCATCTGCCCGACGGGAACAAAGAAGCCTGACGCCGGCGACCTTGTTATGACCGGCGACGATGAGTAGTCGACGAGGACGTGAACGGCGCAGAGAAGGTTGTTTTAGGTTTTCACTGGAACTGCCCACGTTCTTTCCTGAATTTACCTTAATAGCCTTTTGATTTTTTTTAATTCCTATAAATCTGGTGTAAATTTTGACTTTTTTCTTTGACTTTTTTATGAATCCTATGGCTCATATTTCTTTTTACATTTAGTACCATAATATTCTTTTTACTAGATCACTACCCTATATATATATATTGTTAGGATCATGGGAGAACGCTCTTAAATAGAGATCAGAGAGAACACTTTTGAAACTTTGATTTCGTTGATCAGATTGTTCAAAAATTGTCACAATTTATTTAGGAATTTGATTCCATTGATCATCGGATTTAAAATATATATATATGGGAGAGTTTCATTGAGAACCGATTTTAGTGCGAGAACTGCGAGAACCAATCTTAGCCGTTGATTTGATAAGTGGAATTCATGTATGGAGAGCGTGGGGGGATCAAGTGTGGCAGGGTGTATGTGAGGAATTCATGGGTGGGCAATGACATTGAGAGAGGGGGAATTGGACGGCTCAGATTGGTTCTCGCGGTTCTCGCACTAAAATTGGTTCTCAATGGAACTTCTTCCTATATATATATATATATATATATATATATGAGGGTTCATGCAAGAAGTGTTTTTATTACGAGAAGTGCGAGAAACAATTTCAACCATTGATTGAATTTTGATCTTGTGGTTCACATTAATCATAATTAATAATTTTACTTAATACAAAAGGGAAAATTAGTAAATACAAATATATTCTCCCTCCTCTCTCTAATTAATTTTTTTCTCTTTCTAATTAATGACTTTTGTGATTTTAAAATTTTATTTCTACTCTATTACTACGGTGTTCACTAATAAACACAATATACTATTTACAAATTTTTAGTTTAGATTTTTAAAAATTACTTCTACTTTATTAGTACGGTGTTCACTAATAAACACAATATACCATTTATAAATATTTTGTTTAGATTTTTAAAAGTTACTTCTACTTTATTAGTACGGTGTTCACTAATAAACACAACATACGATTTATAAATTTTTCGTTTAGATTTTTAAAAATTACTTCTACTTTATTAGTACAGTGTTCACTACTAAACAGAAGCAATATAATTCTCTAATAAATACAATATATCTATTAACATCACTAGTGAACAACCATAGAAAATAACCTCAAAGGTCCTTTAAAAGTCGCATGTTTATCGATATTGGAAGAGACATGTTCTTTGACAGAGAAAAGTAAGGAGCTTGAAGATGGCGACTCTCACCGGTGGTGGTGCAGGGCTGCGTTAAGCAGAGCAGCGGCGGCGAACACTGTGGTGTTGACCGGTAGTTAGATCTAGCAGCGAGAACGGAAGGATTACCAAATGGAACCACATGTAACACTGTTCTCACTAACATTATTATAAACACGCGCGGACGCTTAATTAACAAAATATAATATAATATATATTTGATCAAACACAACTTAACAGGTTTGCTTTACAAATCATTTACAGTGTTACTACAAAACAGGCTCTTTACAAAAACATCAGATATCAGAGTTAGATCAGTCCCAAAATTCCAGTTTAGCTCTTTAATCCATCTACCCGGATTCTCCTGAAAAGAAATCAACAGTGGGGAATTAGCACAAAGCTAAGTGAGAGAATAGATACCACAAACATACAAGGCATCAAGCCTAAACCAACAATGCTCAAACAAACAAGAGAACCGGCGGTGTTGCAACACCTACAACCAAATGCCGGCCAAAGCATAGGTTTACCGATAGCCCAGTTACAACAGACAACAATAATAGTACTTCTTGATTACAACAAATGCTTATCAAGACAAATACTAATACTGTATATCTCTAAACATAGGCCCAGCTGAATAACAACCGCCAAGCTGATCTCACAATTACGTCATGTATATATACAGAAAAGAGCAACAATCAAGTGATATATCTTATACATCCAAGATATATATCCACTCACCGATATCTTCAATGCTCAGGGAACTCAGTCTTTCCTACTACTGAGTCTTTCCACCACTTGAACAAACAACTAACAATTAGTATTTGCTTAATCAACAAACAATAAGCATAACACTGAAATCAAACATATATGTACATATAAAACCACAAGTACATATATCAACTCATGTATATACAACCAATATACCACAATTCACGATTACCCTTTACTTACTGTAATCCTGTGAATTCGTCCAACTCCTTAGTTTAGGCAATACATTCATTCCTTTCACAAACCAAGGGAACAAGTTCATGTTCTAAACTTGATCTTTCATAACACAATATTCATCAATTCCGAGCATAGGCAAGACTGGAATCTGATTGTGTTCAATTCCGACAAGATCAAATCCGATTAGACCAAATCCGATAGAATCAATTCCGAGAAAAGGCAATCCGATAAAACATGAAACCGATCAACTAAATCCGAGCAAAGGCCAATTCAGATACATTCCACAATCCGATAAAGGTCAATTCCGATTAGGTATACAATCCGATCAAATCAACAATTCCGATTAAACTTGGAATCCGATAAAATCAACAATCCGATAAAATGAATTCCGATAATCATCAATCCGATAATTTCAAATCCGATTATCATACAATCCGACAAATCAGTCGGTTTCCGGACAAAGGGACATTCCGATAAAAGTGTTAGGCATTAACCATTCTGATTTCATACTTAAATCATGCATTCCGATCAATCCAAATCCGATAAAAATTATCGGAATCCGAGTAAAGTCCATCAATCCGATAGAAGCTAAGGCAAACAGTTCTATTGTTCTCGGATTCCTACCAAATCCGATCATTTTAATCGGAATTCAACAATCCGATCACTTCAAACATAAAATCCGATCGTTCATACTTTAGCAATTCCGACAGATTCAAACATCATACAAATCTCAACTTTTGATCTGATTTTAAACATGCAACTTAATCTAAATTTCCAGAATTGATTCTTAACATATAATGTTCATCTTAACATTATTATCTATCATTCATGCAACTTAAATCATGAAATTGTCAAACAATACATTCAATCGGATTTCACATAACATTCATATAAATCCAAATTTAATCAACAATTAATACATGATTCAGTAATCTAACCTCTATGATGAATCAAGATACTTCAGATTAATCAAATGCACAATTATGATCAACAAAATCCAATTCTTCTTCTTGTTCTTAGCTCTCGGCCGAGACACACATAACACACACAAACACTTTCTAATTCTTTGCATGTAATGAGAGAAGTGGTGGCAATTAGGGGTGTTTAGGTGTCCCAAACCGTGACACCTCATACTCCACCCACAACATACAATTAATTATTTATTTAAACAATTAATCATATTTTAACTAATTTAAATTAATTAGAACACTTTAACAAATAATCAACCAAATCAACTAAGGTAAATCAACTTAATTACCTTAATCCTACTAGGCCGGTAAGGAGGGTGTTACACCACAAACCAAATATAGTCCTCGATGATGTTGCAGGAGGAAACAGTATTTTATGATAGTGGTATCGGCAGCGGCGGCGCTCGGTGCGAATCGGAAAAAGATGGAGATGGTGATGCCCGGCAAACGAGACGGGGATGGAGGCGGAGAGGTGCCGGTGATGGGCGATGGACTTTAATGGCAGACGAGGTGTCTGGCTAGGGCGACAATGATAGCATCGCAGATGTCGTCGCAATCAATGGAGGCATGCGGTGCTTTAGTTTGGGAAGGATGACCGACGGCTGTTTAATGGGATGTGAGCTGGCGGTGGTTTTTATGTAGGGTTTTGATGTTGTTGCCTGTTGGAGAATGGAAACGTGAGGGAGGAGATGTGAAGCAAGCAGGTATTTATGGTATAGATTATAGGAGAGAAGTATTAAAAAGTCTCAATTGCCCTTTCTCTATTTTTTTAGATTTATAAATATTAATTTATTTACCAAAATACCAAAAATCATTTTACCCATTGATTTGATCATCCAAAGATTGAAAATACTTCTCGCACTTCTCGCATGAACCTTCCTCTCTCTCTCTCTCTCTCTCTCTCTATATATATATATATATATATATATATATATATATAGGGGAGAGTTAATGCAAAAAGAGTGTTATTTGCGAAAAGTACGAGAAACAATCCTAGCCTTCTATTTGTATTTGATCTAATGGTTTTGTTTAATTTTATTTTTTTATTTTTTTTTATTTAAAAGGGTATAATAGTAAACAGTATTTTTTTTCTCTCTCCAATGTATTTCTCTCTCTTATTTTTCTCTCTTCTAAAATTTTTAATCAAAATAAATTAGAGATAATTTAATAGTAAATTAACAATTTTACGGTGTTCAACGATGAACAAAGTCAAAATATTTATGAGTTTTCTTAACATTAAATGTTATGTTCATTACACTTTGTTCACTAGTATATTATTTGTTTATATTGTTTCATCATTAAATATGGTTTTCTCTCTTTCTAATCTTTACGTTTTTCCTTTTTTTATGTATCATTTTTTTCTAGTATCATTAGTGGTTATTTATTATTGAACAACGTAGTAGAGGTAAAACATAAACTTTTATATCAGATATATTCATTACTGAACAACCATTCATTATGTATTTCCATTGTATGTGTTAATTAGTTTACAATCCATAAATAACCAAAAACAAACAACAAAAAAAACTTTATTGCTAATATTGATGAACAAGCCATAAAGAACAAAAAACAACCAATTGTTATTTATAATTGAACAACGTAAATTTTTAATAATAAACATACCATAAACAAAAAAGACTTTAAAATTCACCGTTGAACGTAATTTATATTTAAACCAAGACACAATATAATCTATATTATATATATAACACTTGATATTCTACCTTACTTCAGTTATAACACACGTACAAAATAAAGTATTACTTGATTAAAAAAACTAGAAAATAGAAAAGGGAAAAAATCTAAGGTGGTGTTTGGTTTGCATGAATGTTTCCGATGGAATTGGATTCTCTGAAAGAATTGGAATTGCCAGGAATTGGAATTTGAATCTGTAATCGGTTTGGATGACAAGAAATGGAATTGAAAACCAATTCCATATTCTGTTTGTTTCGCAAATAATACAGATGAATTTGATTTCAGTATTGTAAAATGACAAATTTGCCCTCCTTATTGCAAGATCAATTTGTATTGAAACTTTATGTGTGTTCCATCTAAACCAACCGTCATCGCCGCCGCCGCCGACCACCACCAACCGCCTCCGGTGGCGGCGGTTTGTGATGTTCGGCAGCGGCGGTGGTAGCGGTGGCGGTTGGTGATGGTCGGCGGTGGTGGTGGTGGGCGACGGCTGTGGCGGTTGGTTGTTGTCGGTGGTGGTAGGCGGCGGTGGTGGCGGTGGCGGTTGGTGTGGTCGGCGGCAGTGGTGGCGGTTGGCGGCGATGGCAGTTGGTGGTGGTCGGCGGCTGTTGTTGATGGTCGGCGGCGGTGGTGGCGGGCGGCAGCGGTGGTGGTCGGGAGCGGTGGTGCCGGGCGACGGTGGTGTTGGTCGGCGGCGGTGGTGGCGGTGACAGTGGCGGTTGGTGATGTTCGGCGGCGGTGGTGGTGGCGGTGGCGGTTGGTGGTGGTCGGCTAACGTTAGCTTTGAAGGAACGCCGATGATGGTGGCGTTGGTGTGAGGTTGCCGACGCAAAATGAGGGAGTGTCTAACGAGTTAGGGCATAATAGGGTTTGAATAAGGGTAGTACAGTAATAAGCCACTTTCCCTTGTTTATGGATTTTAAATTCGTCCCACATGTCAAAGGATTTTAGAATCTCTTACCTATGGGATTTAAATTCCCATCAAATCCAATTCCATGGTGAACCAAACATGGGTTTCTAAGGAATTAAAATCCAATTCCCATAGAATCCTATGGATTCCTGCAAACAAAACAGCCCCTAAAAGAACACAAACTTAAAAAAATTAGAACGCAATACTAGAAGCTTAATTTTCTGAAAAAGCACAATACAAAAAAAACCATGAGGAGCGGTAATGAAACATTGATTCGTAAAAAATCAAGTGTTCAAAATGATCAATAGACACAAGACAAACGAATTACTAAAATAAAATAAACAACAAACCCAAGGCAAAATGGAAGCATTGTTTTGTTATCATCCACCATGAGCAGCGGTAAGCATGTGTTGGTGATCGTCCACTGATGGTGGTGGCAGAGGGCAGCCATGGTTGATTTCGAAAACGGTTCTTTGACGTCTTTGATTAGGACGGTATGTGACATAAAGATGAAAGATAGAAGATAGATATCGTAGATCAGTGAGGCGGCAAGAGTGGTGGACTGACGAACACACGATGGGTCGGTAGACGGCGGTGGCCAAAGCATGTGACCTTAACGATGAAACAACCTTTGAAAAAAATGAGGGCGGTGAAATCATCTCCGGTAAACGAGAAAGAAATCTTTGCTTGATGGTTGATTTTAGGAGCCGGTCATCGGAGGTTAAAGATGGTTCGCCGGAGAACTTGTAGGAAGAGACGAACATGGTGGAAATTTGGATCCTAAAACGTATTATGTAAATTAGGAAATAAAATTTGAATATATTACTAAAAATAAGGAGAGAGTGGAAGATTAATTAGGAAGAGGTTATGTTAGAGTGTAAGTTACATTTGTCATGGCCATCGTGACTGTGAGAGTTTGTATTGTAATAATTTCATGCCACGGCAAAATGAGAGTTTGTATTGTAGTACATTGGCTTTTTGACCCATGCATGCCACGTTTTTTAAACGTTATATATACTTATTATTCATCTAATTAAGTAATATATAACTTGGTTTCAGAGATTCAAGTTTGGATATAGGAGAACCGAGAACGATCGATCGAGTTGGGATTGTCTTTTATATATATATATAGGGAAGGGTTCATGCGAGAACCGTTGTTAGTGCGAGAACCGCGAGAACCAATCTCAGTCGTTCCTTGGATATGAGAAGTATCATGGATGGAGAGCGTGGAGGGATAGGGTGTGGCAGGGTGCATGTGAGGAATTCATGGGTGGGCAATGACATTGAAGGAGGGGAAATCCGACGGCTTAGATTGGTTCTCGCAGTTCTCGCGCTAACAACGGTTCTCGCATGAACTTTTGTCTATATATATATATATATATAATACATGACTCTTTGGTAAAAATGCTATCATTTAAATAAAGTTAGTTAATTAAGGTACACGTAATAAATATATTAGATCAACGATATAATATGTAACAGGAAACTAACTTTATAAAGTGATAGTCATGATGTTTGTTACTCAATAATTAGGCCATTAATTAAAAAATGGAGAAATAAAATCATGCACCTAATTTGCTTCTCCAAACGAGAATAAATCAAGAATGAATAAAATCATGCACCTAGCTGAGTATATAACAAATATCACTCTTTACTTTAGATTAAGACTAGAGAAGCAAAAAGCATTGCTTCAACTGAAGTAGATAAGTCTATTAATTGGTCTAATTAACGTCTTTGGTTGCTAGACGACGTACGTAGAAGTTAGAACTAATAGTAGGTTTTCAGTACGTACGTAGTAACTGTGTAAGAATAATAGAATATTCTATTTCTTGGTTGTTTTTCGATCGATATAATTCAAGGAGTACACTACATTTTTAAAAAAAAGTTTGATAAAAGCAACAAAATTTATATAATTATAGTTTTATAGATTACAGAAATGTATTACCGTTACTTTCTATTATCCCTGCATTAGAATTTAGAAGATTGTATTAAATTTTCTGCTTTTTAAAAAGCGAAAAAAAAGGAAAATGAAAAATGAAGATTGTGTAGGCAGTGAATTCCCTACACGTGAGGGAAAGCGCACGTCACCACGTGTATGGCTGGGATCTGGTCATTGGTTGCTTTCCGACCACATTTACTTTCGAGGAACGTAAGGTATATCAACGGCTATGGTTCCTTTTACGGTTCTGGTTGAATGGTCAAGATCAAATTGGCGGCTGCCGCCCAGCAGTAATATCTTCATCTTAAGCAGACCTTTTGATTCCCATAATATATATATATTTTAATATATAAAAGCTGACGTCTAGCGTTCTTTGCTAAAGTCCAGGTCGACTAAACGAACACATGGTCGATTTATTAGACTTTGAAAATGGGTTTCTTAAGCATTCCTTGCGGTGAAGTGAAAGCTTTTTAAAGCGTTCATATTAGCTTCTGTTACCGATTGTTATTACTATTATCGACAAATTTGGGACTTATACATGGTGATTACTATTTTGACTGAATTAATTTGTTTTAATTTTCCTCGTTTACGCGTTTTTAGTTCATTGCAGACTTTGTAATAACAGATAGAGTTTCATAATGTTTGTCATGTACATTATGAGAATGACGGGGATGCGTAGTACACATAAGTGCATAACGTTATATACGTCACTTGCGTGAGAGAATTGCCATGACGAGGACAAGGAGCCTGGCTACGCTTTAATAACGTCGTAAGAAACTTTAATATACATACCTCTTGTTAGGATCGCAACCAGGGAACATACCAACGGATATTGTCCGCTTTGAGTTTCCTCTCACGACTTTAAAACGCGTCAAATTGTAGGAGTAATTAAGATCCCCCTCCTTATAAGGAGAATGCATTCCCTTGCTCACCAATGTGAGATACTCATGTATTGCTACGGGGGCGATGTATTTAAGTCGCCGATTAAACAACTCAAGGGAACGATGAACCCGATAAACTCAACATCCCCCCTCCACATTGGTGCGGCCCCTGGCTCTGATACTTATTGTCAGGAGCGCAACCTGGGAACCAACCAACGATATTGTCCGATTTGGGTTTTCCCTCACAATTTTAAAACGCGTTAAATGATAGGAGTAAGATTCCCCCCTCCTTTTAAAAAGAAAGAATCCCCCGTCCCTCACCAATGTGGGATGCTCCTGCATTGCTACAGGAGCGGTGTGTTTAAGAGTCTTTGATTTGCTCGAGGGTAGCCTCAAAACCTAACACCTATACTACCTCCTCATAACAAAAGCGGTAGAAGATTGGACACTGAAATGAAAAATACATTAATACAATAAAATATAAATGAAATGAGAAAAGAGCAAAGCTATATAACGAAAGAAAAGAGCAAAGAGCAAAGATGTATTAAAAAACTCCAAGGCGTGCGGCAAGGGGATGACGGATTAGCAGCCGAAGGGGATGGTATGAAGAGCAACGGTTGTAGGAGCTACAACAACAGAGACAGAGCTTCAACAATAGGTGCCGACAGCAACAAGAGATAGAAAACTAATATATTGTTATATACAATGCCTACTTAAGGCAGAATTCGATGGTAAAGAAAAGAAAGGAATTCGCCACTCGGAGGGGGATGAATGGATGATGGAGAGAAGATATAGTCAGAATCCAAAAACTCTAATATTATATAAATTAATGAATACTCCGTATATATTATCTATTACATTGAACACTATTAATAAAATATAAATGTATAAACCATAAAGGTAACTCTAATATACATATATTTCTAATATAATCCCCTACAATCATGGCACATGTAAGAATAGGAATTACTTGTTTTTCAACCTGATAGAGTGATAGTGGTTATTGTGATTTAAGTTTTAGAATTAATTACATTTTTTTTCTATGTTATTTGTTTAAATTATGGGTTGATCACTGGGTTACGACTTTAGCCCCAAATGATCCTAATAAACGACGAAATTTTCCTTAGATTATTTATTTATTCATTTTGTTTTATTTTTTATTTATTTTAAAAGTGTTAGATATTATTTTATTATTATAGAAAATAATTTTGTCCCTGCACATTGTCTACTACTCGAGCGTCACAAAGAATTCCACCTGAATCAAATTATTACATTGAAATGTGGCACTCAAATACTCCTTTTAACATGAAATTTAGTAAACTACACACATAAACAAAAAAGAGGAAACATATCTAACTCTATCAATTTTTACATTATTTTAAATTTGTAAATAATACGAAAAAAGATAAAATGTACTAAAACGTAATGAATACTTGTTTTAATATACTTTGTAACGAAATGAATTTTATTGATATTAATAAATGAAAGTTGTCAAAATCAACATTTTAGTGCATTGAAAAACATCATAATCTTTGATAATTTACAAGGAATGCTTCATTACATATAAGTGTATTTAGAAACATAGTTGCATACTCAAACCATTTTGTCTTAAAGAAACATTAAAAGTTTAAAATCAAATACTTTGTTTAATATATGATAAAATACCTAGTTTACGCCAACCGTGCCGTCCATATCCATTGGCGTGGACCAGTTTCCTTATTTGTACATTTGCAATATACCAAGAAATAACATTAATATTTAATAATACATATAGTTTGTGTCATACGTACCTAATATATAATTTATAGTTTTAAACTATTGTACTTGGCTCCATGTATTTCTTCTGTTTAAAACTATCATGTTCGAGAAAAATCTTAACTAAATTTTTTTTCTAGTAGAAAGTAAATATCCATAATAATTAATAATCTCTATAACTAGAATTTACAAAATCAATCCTTTTATTTAATCTCTATAATTAATTTTATTTGTCTCTTTTCTAACATTTTAAATTAGAATTCTAGAGAATGTTAGATTTGCTAGAATCTCATGAATCTTGATAAAATTGGAATGACCTTTCATCTTATTTTTATGTTTGGTTGAAAAATTAACAGTTTTGTTGTGGAAACATTTTCGAATCAAATCCTACATATGGTAGAATTCATCACTGCCTTCTTCAATCCACACATACCGTTGCCACAGTCTTCTTCAATTTGCGACTAGACCTTCATCATAGGTAAGAACTAAGAAATAGGTCATTAGACTCTATTACATCGTTTTTCCACAATCGCCACAACACACGTACGTATGCTTCTATCACCACTTCGACCATCATCTACTTCCACATCGTTGTTTTTTTTTTGCAATCACCTTCACACATGCATGATTTGCCATCAACCTCATATGATAATCGTTGTTCGATTTTCATGGTTGACTTCCTCTATGAAATTGTTTGGATTGGCTTCCTCTGTAAAATTGTTCCGTTTTAGGTTCGAAAAACTATTTCTATAGTTGTCTACGGTGTAAAACTTTATAACCTGTTTCGCTTTCGTCAATTATTATTTAATAAAACATAACCTCTTCAATGTTACATATACATCCATCTAAAACATAACAAAGTACAATATTTAAAGTAAAATGTTAAGATTTATAAATTGAAATTACATAATATTTTAATTCAAAATAGATAGTTGCACACCAATCTACCTTGTAAACTCTATATTTTATATAGATGTTTAACAGGTGTTGTCTAAGATAGTTCAAAATTGGTAATTTTTCTAGCTAGCTAGCTAAACAATGGAGAGAAGTTGTCTCGAAATTTAAACTGGAGCAATTGGATATTTTAATCCTATTTTGTAGTTGGTCATGTAATCGTTTTGTATCTTATATCGTTTTTTGGTGTTTGTAATTCTCTATCTTCCAGTAACTTGGTAGAGGTAGTTTTAATATAAGGAGAAATTATCGGGAATATTAATATTATCTTACTTATAAGGTGTTACATTCACAAATCATTTAAATAAAAGTTAGTATTAATTCTGTACATATAACATCACTTAAGCTATGAAATATTAACATTACGTACCGCTCAATTCCCCTTGATATAATTGTTGTATAAATAGAAAATAGTAATTCAAGGCTCACCAATTTCGCACAAACAGAAATTACTAGACAAGTTATATTTTTTAATCGACTCCTAAATCTACCATATTTCTATTGTGGGCTCGAATTGATGAAATGATCTTAAATTAGAGGTAACACCAAACATCGATACCACTATACTAGAACTCATTAATACGAAAAAACATTATATTACAATTATACACATATATCTAAAATCAACTTCCGGGATGCAATATACTTTCGGTTTTAATTAATTGACATAAGTTTTTAATGTATAATTTTCAATTTTCAATAAACTAAACGATACATTAAATAAAGTAAAATAAAAGGAGAAGTAGCCGTTGAAGATTTTTCTCTATTTAAAGGTCCCGTGAGTTTGTATTTGAGTGGTTCATTCATCAACGCAGGCTGTCCGTTCTGAAAACTAACAAAAAGCCCATCTAGGCTATTCTTCTTTTTTTCCTCTATGATAAACTTCTTCATGATTTAAGAGGATATAATTTCAATTCAGTAGTCACAATTAATTACTAGATAGATTTTGTTTCCTTTCATATGCTTTTCGTAAGATCCGTTGTATATTACTTTCGTTATTTTCCAGTAATTATCGAGTGAGTGGTCCGTGTTTATTTGAGATCAATCACAGCTTCGTCTACTGGATTTCTTGTTTTGCGTTTCTATCTTAATCTGCAAATCTTTTGTTTGTTATCAATCGGATTTGGTAATGGAGGCCGTTCTTATGAACTCAACCGGCGATTACAAGCACCGGATCGGAAATCCGAAGAGGAATCTTGGTAACCGTGCCCTATTTTCATATCCATCTGATAATCTGCTTTACGCGAGTTATCTCGCCGGCGGCTACTTTGGCGGAGGCGGATTGATGTCTATGCCTCCGTCATCTGTCTCTCATTCGTATCCGCCGCCGGCTTCGTTTTTTCGATCACCACAGTCTCTCCAGCACCTCCGTCAACAACCGCCTCTTCTTCCTCTTCCGATCTCAATGTCGGTCAATCATCCGAATATGAATCTTTCACGTAGTAACAGCACTTCTAACAATAATACTCGATTATCGTTTTCTCGAATCAACAAAAATGTCAAAAACCGAGGCCGAGATCATTCTCTGACGCCAAAGAAATCAAAGAATCAAAAGAAGAATTCGAAGAAAGAGGAAGGGGATCTGCTTCCTCCGACGAAGATGACGGAGGAAAAGGAAACACCAGAGCCGGAAAAGTGTACGGCGGAATCGTCGATTGATGAGATGATGGGACCAGATCCGAAGGATCTTCCGAAAAATGTTATTTCTAGGGTTTTTTCTTCCTCGATTAACACTTCTTATGATGTTATTTCTGTTCCTGTTGATAAGTTTTCAGGTTCTATAGTTTTTACACCATCTCCGCCGCCGAGCAGCTTGCCTTTGCCTACTTTTTCACTCCGGCCAAAGCTCAGTTGTAACGCCGAGGCGGCCGGCGTCGACGCCGGAGCTACTGATAGTCTCCGACGACTTCTCCGACTCTGATAATTTGATCTGGCTGTGTACTATGAAATATTTGTTACTACTATATGCATGTCACTGTAGTACATAAAGGAAGGTACAAAAAGAAGGAAAAAAGGCTTTTATTTTGATGCTTTTTTTTAATCTTCTTCCATCCTTTTCTTCATTTAAAAATAAAAATGTTGAATTAGGGTTCTTTTTGTTGTATTTTCTTCCTGTAATCTGTGTTCTCTGCCTGAGTTTTTTTCTAGGCAGTGCACAAGACTGATCTTTAGTTTGTAATGAAATGTTTCTAATTTTCTAAGTGTAATGAATATTACAATTTGAGTTTACACATATTTGTTCTTATTATTTTGTTTAATATTATGAAGAATATTTAGTGACAAACAATGCTCGTGATAATATATATAAAATGAAACTTTAAAAAGATATTGCCAAAAACCAAAATAAAAAATGGGTGAAAAAAAGTTGATGAACCAAACAAATATGACAGCTTATATGAACAATGAATAGATGTTATTGGTGAGCAAGGAGAGGTAATATCATATCATATATGTAAGTTTTTTTTAATATCATATCATATTATGAAAGTTTTTTTTTCTATTACTGTTTAACCTATCACTCAATCTCATAGTGTTTATTTTATATCATCTTAAATTTTAAGACCCATATATTACTCTATTAACTAAACAAAATTAAAATAAATAAATAAATAGTTTTATCATATGTAAATCTCTACAACCCAAGTGGTTTACTCACCACACCCTCTACTACTCTTCCACTCCTTCGGGCATTCGGGATTTGACTAATTCGTCTCTAATTGTCTAAGAATATAACCTATAACTAAATAGAATTACATTTTGTTTCATAGGCTTTCATTTCAAGTTAGGCTCGGTTTATTAGGTTTCAGGTTTTCCCTACAAGCCTAAATCTTATATAAATTGTTTAAGCTAACTTTTTAGGATAAATCGAAATCATTGAATATATTCTTCCATGACCTTTTTAGGCCAGACAAAAACATCGATTTTAGAGAAAAACATTGGTTGTGACCGGGTTCTCATTTAACCTGAAAGCATGTCCAATGACCCGGTTAACACCACTAGTTATGAATCTTGAAATCTCTTGCCTCGCCATTGAATTTTCGACCAAGAAAAAGGCATTATGAGTCTAAGTATATATCACTAATCATATAGTGTAAGTTTGTGTGGTTCCAACTTAAAACCAATTGGTTATGAGAGAAGTAGCCCAAGACCCTTATAAAATTAATTACAAAGTCACTCTTTGTCCGATGTAAGACATTACTCAACACGTCCACTCACGTGAAGCGTTCTTTTTTCTTTCTCGCGCCTAACGTGGATACTTATGGGTTATGTGGAGCTCGTGTGACATTTGACTAAATATGGGTGAACCTTGCTTTGATACCATGTAAGTTTGTGGGGTTCCAACTCAAAACGAATTTGTTATGAGAGGAGTAGCCCAAGACCCTTATAAAGCTCATTAAAAAGTCACTATTTATCCGATGTGAGACATTACTCAACCTATACATCCAAGTACGTGTATTAAACCTTTCTTTACCAAGACAATCAAACAAAACAAACAAAGTTGGTAGCCTAAAATGTCGTTCAAATCCGTGTAACAACACACTTGATTGCTTAAAAGCACATGAACATGGAAAGGCAAAAAAAAAAAAGCTTATAAAATAGTTAAAATAACCCAAATATTTACAAATTCCACTAGATGGGCGGGATAGAGCTTGTTTACAGTCCATCTAGAAAGATTTCTTATTGATAATTCATGGTTCACATTTTTTATGGTGGTACATTTAATAAAGATAAATTCGCATCAAATTTCTATATGGGTTGGGCTTATAATCTAAAATCTACAAGACACAACTAGACGTGCACATTGACCGGATAATACTATAACCGGTTATAGTATTATCCGGATCGGATTTTTTATAAAAAAAAAACCGGTTTCGGTTAAAACCGGTCGGATAAAAACCGGTTATGGCCCCAACATATTATACTATAAAAACCGGACACAAATATTACTATAACCAGTTTTTTTTTTAAATCGGTTTTTTTTTCCCAAAAAAACCGATCTCCGAAAGACAGCCCACTGTTTTTTTTTTTTTTGTTTTTTTTTAAAATACATTTCCTATAATATATACTATAAAAAAACATACATGTGAAAGAAAACTCAAATTTTGATTAATTTAAATACTTAAAAAGTACAATATTAAAATTACAATTTCCTAATTAAACATATTCAAATTACAAACGTCTAAACATTCTAATAAAAATACTTAAAACCATTCAAACTTCGAATTAAAAGAGGGAAACTAGGGAGGAGCTTCGGCATCGCCATCACCCCTACTACATAGAATCCCGTTCACGCATCTTCTTCTTCGCCATCTTCATCGGGAGACGATATTCCAAGTTCCACTTCTTCATTGTGTATGTTTGATTCAAGTCGACGTCAATTGGGTCTTCTAGTGTGGTCACGTGTTGTCTTCTAGCCGCACCATCCAAGTAATCTTTTAAACAAATACACACTTCCACAGATTCGGGACTCAACCGTGATCTTCTTGCGGATACGACCCTGCCACTCACAGAAAAAGCAGATTCCGAAGCTACCGTAGAAGCTTGGACGGTTAGTAGATCACGGACCATGGCGGCTAGAACCGGAAATTGAAATTCCCTTCCTTCCACCAAGCCAAAATATCAAAAGTTTGAAAATCCTCATATGTATAGTTTGCTATAAAATTGGTTGACATGTAATTCCCCAACTCACTACTTGGGGTGGAACCACGTGCTCTCTTGGATTGAGAGTTCATAATTGTGTTAAAAAGTGACAAACCCGCATTACTTTGGCGTCTACTAGATTCCGCTCTCATTTGATCATGAATGGCACTAGATGTCCCGTATTTACCCAAATAGATCTCAAACATATCTCGAAAACATTTATTGAAATAATTGGTTTGGTTAGTTATAAAATCGGGATCATCTTCGGTAAGATTAAAAGAAAATGCAATTTGTTCGATTAATGTTTCAACTCCACCAACGTTTAAACAAGGGTTTAAAGCGGCGGCACAAGTAAATACCGGGAGAATTTCCTTAAAATATTTTAAAAGTTTTTCTTTCACACAACCCAAAGCTCCAGGCGTCTTAAACTCTCGCTTCATGGCGATTTTTATATGGGTTGGTCATGTACTCTAAAAGATTTAGACTTAGGAGCTGTTTGTTAGACTCTGAATGAAATCATTCAGCTCTTAATCACAGAAAAGAATCGGTCAGCACGTTTGTTTGCAAGAAAAGAAAACATCTGAATCATTCAACAGCCTCTGACCTATTTTGCATTCAAGCCCACTCCAAATGATTCAGAGGGACGACTTTTACCATGCTACCCCTGCAATTTCCCCATCAAACACAAAATGCCTTCACCGATCTGTTCAACATCACATTTTAATCGTCATTCGGTTTCCACCCTGTCGGTTTTACTTGTTTCAAATACGCAGTATCGATGAACTCTGTTGATATAGGAAAGTGGCGACGGCGGAGCAACACCGTCAATGGTGCCGGCTGAGGTGTACATAAATTCGTTCTCTTCTTTGAACGTAAATCCAAAAAGCGATAGTATGAAGCAGAAATGTAGCAATCGATCGATCCAAAGCAAAGCTTTTTACCTTTATAGTTTCATCGAATTTGGTGTTGTTGGATGCTTGGTTTGTAAGTGATTTCCGAGAAGAAGCTTGCGTCTGTATTTTTTTTTTGTTTTTTGGTGCTTGATGGTATTCTTAAAGATAAGAATCATAAGATGCATTGGAGACTGGAGAGTAGTACTGTAGGCTTTTGAGGGAGAGTACAACAAGCAACAGGCTTTTGAGGGAGAGTATAAGAAGCAAGGTGGTCACAACTGTATAGTTAGGTGTACTTGCTTGTGTAGATTACAAGTTAAAAGACAACTAATAATCTATATTGCTAGATTATACGTTAATTTATAAGATATCTTTGAATTATATATGTGTGTGTGGATAAGGTTAATATGGTAATTTTTATCATTCAGAATGAACATTAAGAAGTATTAACAAACAGGTGTTTTCATTCAGAATCATGTATCTTCAGAGCCTTTAAACCATTCAAACATCTAAATCATTCAGTGCTAAATCATTCTGTTTTATCAAACAGCCCCTTAGTCAGTTTTATCTCATAAATACTCTAAAAGGTTCAACTTTATTTGTATTTCAAGTTTTGTGCCAAAACTTCAATCTCTATGTCTAACTATACTCCATGTTTGGAGATAACAAATTGTTTCCTTCAAAAATTGAAAAAACTGTTTTTCTGCTGTTACTAAATTGTTGTTTGCGGAATCTTCAGATTTTGACTATTTCATATAGTCTAAAAAGTATCTATATTAATCAGAATTAGAATATTCATATAATGTCATTTTAAAGTGTCACACTGTAATACTCAAAATTTCACAATTAATAAAAATTGTTCATAACTAACTAATTAATGGCAACAGAAATCTAAAAATCAAACACATAATAAATGCTAATTGTCAAATGGCAGGTTTCAAACCATCGAATCACGGTGTTTAAACTTTAAAGTCCAATTAGAATTTGGCGTGAAAATTACAACCCTTCATTATATTTATATTCGATCATTACACAAAAGATCTTGTGGAGATACATTGAACTTATTAATGTTTAAAGTTCAAACATTAAGGTTTTGTTTGTTTCACCATAAGGTGAAAATTTGTAATGAAATTAAAATCAAATTTCATTGTATATCGCGTTTGGTAATATTATTTGGAAAGGAATTACATTTTTTGAAGTATTTATATTTCTATAGGTAGAGGAATGAGGATTGTCATTCCATAAGTAATATGAATGAAATTGAAATAATTTACATTTCTTTGCATTACGGTGAAATAAACGGGACCAAAATATAGTGAGCTAACACTGCTTATAAGTTTTATGTGTTGTTGGGCTAAAACTGTGGACTAAGACTGCCACATGAGCAGGGCTATCTATACCCTTAATTGCCTTGCTTTTTTTTTTTTTTTTTTTTTTTTAACAGCACTTAATTGCCTTGCTAATTTCATAAACTGAAAACACATCCACACACACGTATACCCGTTAATCCGTCATGTAGTAAGTTTAGGGCTGACTGGCTGAGTATAATTTGTGTGTTGATTAGCCTTTCATAACTGATTGACTCTAGTTATTAGTATATTACAGGTTTGGTTTCAATTATAAAAGCAGTTCGGTTTACAGCTTTGATTAAATCAATGCACTTCAACCCACAACAAAAGGAAGTTAGCATCTTAACAGAAATTTGGCAACTTCGATATTTTGAATTAAGTTTGTAATCTAATATAAATAATTATTATATAAACAATTTAGTTTATAAACAATTATACATTTTCGTAGAATAACTTTGAATAGGTAATAAGTAGATTATTTCTAAAACCAATAAGAAAATTATTCACAACAAAGGTTGCTTAATAAAAAATAGTGTTAATTATCAAATTTGTTCTTTAATTTGTTAAATCTTTCAATTTTGTCTTTAACTTCAAAAGTTACTAAGATATTCCTTTAAGATCTATTTTGTGGCTAAGGATGTCCTTTTGTTAGTTGACCGTTAGCCAGCTCTGTTAAATCAAAGTAAAATAAAAATTTTACCCTTATTTTTTTATTTATTCATTAAAACTAAATTATAATAGTTATTAATATCCTAATCTATTAAGAGGTTCAAAAGTGTTAAGTCAATGTCATACTCTCTCTCTCTCTCTAGGCAACTGCCACCACCATCAACATCGCCGCCGCTCTATCACCGCCCACAATCACCACCACACGAGAAAGCACCGCCCTATCGCCCGCCACCTCTCTCTCATCCCCCCTCTCTCTCACGGTGAAAACACAACCACCGCCACCGCCTTATCTCCCCTTCTCTCACAGTGAAAGCAACACTGTCGCCGCCTCATCTTTCTCTTTCTCTCTCTCTCTCTCTCTCTCTCATAGTGAAATCACCACTGCCGCTCATCTTCCTCTCTCTCTCTCTCTCTCTAGTTTTCAAACAAATCTAGGATTTTTACATGATTTGGGTATAGATACAGGGTTTTCACACAATTTGGATACAATCTAGGGTTTTCGTTGCACAAAGGCGTGGATGGTGGGTTTTTCTATGGTGATGATGGTGGGATTTTTGGTGGTGATGGTTTTCTATGGTGTTGGTAGATGGTGAAGTGGCGGCTAAGGTTTTCTACAGTGGCGGAGTGTAAGAAAGAAAGAGCCGACGATGGGGGTGGGCGGTGGCGGTTGCGGTGGCGGTGCTTAGAGAGTGGTGGAGGCGGTGGTTATCGAGAGGGTGGTACGAAGGGTGACAAATTAAGAGTGAGAGAGGGGGGAGAGAGAGAGAGAGAGAGTATTGAGAGGGAATGAATATATACTTTAACATATTAAAAATAATTAAATATTCATTTAAATCAATCCTTAGTTTAAAATAGTAGTCCCGGTCAACAAACAAAAGTACTTTCTATTTTCGCCACAAAATTGATAAATGACTATATTAGTTACTTTTAAAGTTAAAGAACCAAATCGAAGGATTAGTAAAGTTAAATGACGAATTTAATAATTAACTCTAAAAAATATACTAAATTTTTAAGAATAAGTTTTACCCACTTAACTAATATAATACAATCAATAAACATCTTCTAATATATATAAAAGACTAATTAGAAAAAAGTTATTAGATGATATGAACCGTTTATTTAATAATAGATTTAATCTTAGCAATTAATTCTTTTGATTTCAAAATTTTAATTTTGACTTTTTAGAGTTAAACTAATGTGACTAATTAATGTGAATTAAGATAATGATAACATGTTAATTAAATTATAATATTTATTATAACGATTAAATTAATGTTTAATTATATATACACGTACCCATGTGTTGTACATGTAATATCTTAATTTTGATTTAAAATTTTAAAATAACCTTAATATTAATTTTTTATCTTATTGCTTATATTTATAACGATAATAATCGACGACTTTTATAAAAAGTACAATCATATCTCTTCATATTTTGATTTCATGCTTTTGTCATCAAGTCATCCTTCTTGCATCGACCCTTCCATTGCTAGTTTTGGGGTTGACAACATTTGTCTTCGCTTTTTTAAACTCTCAAATCTTTCGGGTTTTATAATTATTTAATATTTTAATTAATTTTTAACATTTATTTTAAACCTACGTGAATTATTATATTCTCATTTAGTTCGCGTTATTTTTGATACGTTATTATTAATATTTATTATTTATTATATTTTAAACCAACTTCCAACTCGTTTGTGAGACGGATATTTAGTATAGTATATAATATAAAAATATTAGCTTTGTCAATATTGTTAACTAAGTATTCATAACCAAAGCCGAATTTTAAAGTCCGATAAGGAAAAAAGGGAAACAGCATTCATAAATTCGATAAAGAATGCTTTTCTATCTAGACACTTTATTTGGACATTACTTGATATAAAAATTAAACAAACAATACATGAATCATAAAATTTATATTAAACAAACCAGACCTAAATCAAGTAAACAAACTCCTAACGGAGGTTATAGCTAGAATTTACATTTGCCAAGTAAAAAGATGATAATCTCATAAGATTAACACGTGTCAAAAATAAAATACGTAAGAAAAAAAATTAATAAACTCTACTTAGTATCTGTAAGATGATATACCTCCTACAAATAAGATCAAACACACATGTCAAAAATGAAATACATAAGAAAAAAAAAATTATGAAGTAGAAACCTGAGAAAAAAATAAGATTTGAAGCAAAATAACCCCAAAACATTATATAATAGCAAGGTGTACCAAATAGATTTCTTAAGCCTTTCTAACTTTTCTTTTTTTTTAAAAGAGGGAACCAATAGGAGTCGTACCTCTTCAACAAATTACAAAAAATCTCTACTCTCTTTTTTATCTTTTCAACTACCAAAATCCATAAACTATTTACATCTTAAGTCATCATCCATCCATCCATCCATCAGAAAGGAACGGTATAAGGCAATGCATGTATATCCACATCAGCCAAGAACCGCGCACATGGCTGCCACGTCATTGCTGCAGCATCACGACATGTTTCAACATCATCCTTACCGAATGATGACTTTGCGATCTTGGTCCTCCTGGCAAGCCAATCTTCAGTGTCATCGGATAGCATGGCTTGAAAAACTGGTGGGACCCAACCTCCAATAACCTTTTCATACTTGGCATGTTTCTTTTGCATCTTTTTCTCTGATCTTGTGAGTTTGACCTTCTTCAGGTCCTCTGTTTTCTTCTGCAGCCCAGCAGTAGGCACTGGAATATCACTCCTGGCCCTTTTCCCAATTGCAGAAGCTGGATCAGATAGCCCATTCTTCAGATGACCCGAAGCCTGCTGCTGTCTACCAGATTGAAGCCCCTGTAGACCAATTTTGGTTGATGATGGAGCAGGATGCAGCAACATGGATGAACTTGGAACCTCATGTTCCAAACAACTCTGAGGCTGAACTGGTCTTCCAGAACTAAGACCAGGTTGTCTACAAGATTGAAGCATCTCTGCATCACTGTTTTTTGAGCTTGATGGAACCGATACATCTGTGTTTGGTAAAATCGACCTTGCATCTGGTGCAGACTGTTTTTTACCAAGATGAAGCATGTGTGGCTCATTAGATCTCGTTCCAGGCCTTGAAGAACTCCTTTCGCTTAAAATAACTCCATGTACAGCATTGTTTTCTCTTCCCGATGTTGCAGGAACACCACTCTTTCTAGCAGAAACCAAGGTTCTGTCTGAGTAAGGAGAAGATGGGACCAATGGAACAGTGTTCAATCTTCCATCTGCACCAGAGAGACTTGATGGATCAGTTCCTCCAGAAATAGAGCATAAAGTTTCTTTGCTGGAGTCGGATACTTTCTGCTTCTTTAGTAATCGAATCTTGATTGGTTTACCTGTTTAGTATCAGAAAAATATTGAGAAATAAGCAACTCCATTACATACTACATTTGGTGATATTTCACTTCCTTAATCACATCCAATTATGCATTTGTCAGAGCAAACAGAGCAAAGACAAAAGTGAACAAATGAAACTAACCATGAACAGGGGACACATCCGGAGCTACAGCATCATTTCTTTTCCTTTTGTTACTATTTTGTGTGCTATCAGATGAGTAGCTTGGTTTGTGTGATGAACTGATGGGTCGACCATGTTCTTCAGTCAGATCACTCTTCTCAATTAGTTCGCCAGTAGGCATTGCTGCCTCGACATTAGGGGCTTCTTCAGAATCAGCAGCTTTTGGCAACAACTTAAGAGGGTCCTGCTGATGCTCGGTGGGGTTCTTTTGCAACTTTGCTTTCTCTTCATTCCTCCTTTTTTCTTTTTTCTTTTTCTCCTTCTTATCTTTCTTTGCCTTTTTCTCTTTTTTCCTTTCTGCCCTGGCCTTGTCAGCCTCCTTCTGGAGCTTTATTATAGCACCAGACAACAAATTTAGAACCAAAGGTATCATAGGACCATACTAACACAACATTTTGATAGCCATAGCTAGTCATGTAACGCACAAGATTACAACCCTGATTAATGCTTTGTATCAAACAAAATTTCATGACAGACGCCCAAAATACAATCACCAGAATCATCTCTATATATAATGTCTCAATTCTGCCATAAGAGTGCACATACTAGAGATGACAAGCCACTACCAAAATAAAAGGATCAGTTTTTCAAGTACATCGTTACATTTCCACATACTCGCATAAAAAGCAACATTCACTCGAGCTTGTATAATATGTTAGAAAACGACCTTCAAGAACGGTAACTCAAAGTTCATCTTGTAATTCAGAAAACACAAGTATCTAAGAAAACAAACCACCATTAGTAGAAACTTAGAGGAAAACAAAAATGATAAAATTGCTGTTCTTTGAGAAATTAGATAGGGTCACATCATTAATTAATTGGAAAAGTTTGTAATATCCTATTAAAATTAGAATGAAGTCTCGTTAGGTTCCTCAATTCAGAAGCTTCACGAGCTAGTTTAAAAAATATTAGAGACACATTTCAGAACTCTAGAACCTCATACTTGCTGGAAACAAGATCAAACACATCAATACAGTCGGTATACTCGTCCTCTCAAAAACGCATTAAAACCTCATCTATCCTACCTGTTCTAGAACGAAGATTACTTGAATAACGATTTCTCTTAGACACAATGTGTCCCAAATATCACTCATCCATGCACATTAAAGGGTAAAATTTATAACCTAGGCACTAACATAACTATCACCATATCGATAACCAACTATCAAGTATAACTCCCAAAGCTGGTGATTATAATCAACACATCCCTTAACTATCAAATTTCTATTATATATACAGCTATCTGCCTTATCTTTTAAACACATCTCAACTCTATACGTAAAATCTTCCAAATTACCCTAATATAAAACGAAAACCCTCTTCACAAAGAACCAAACCTCAATTCTAAGTATCAAATCAACATTAAATCTACAATAGCTCGCTGAATAGATAACTATTACTTCACCATTGATCATTCTAAATTTCAACCTTAGCGACCTTTTAAATCCTCACGTGATTCATTAAACTTAAGGACAATGATCCATCAATCAACACCGAGATACAATTCTTACAGATCGAAGCATACGTCTAAAATTTTCCAAAATCGGACCCAATAATCAAAAACCAACCGGTGAGAAAATAGAAATTGATATCTGCGCAAACATGATCTTCCTATTCCTCTTATTAATAACACGTATAACGTACACATCGCATCTGCCGTTTGTTAGACTACACAGTTGTGATGCACATAAAGAGATGCAACCCGGTTTTCACATGAATATTCATAGAAACACAACAGATCTCAAAAGTGCTTCTTAACAAACCTTAATCGATTCGATCAAGGCCTCGTATTCAGCTCCGTTCCTACAATAACCAGGAGGAGGGTACGGAAAGCACCGAGACATCGTCGATTGTCTCACTCAAGATCGAATCGAATGGATAAAAGACGAAAAATCACCCCAAAACTAAGATTAGAGATAAAATCGGTGGGTATATAAGACCCAGCAACGATCTACAGAACCCCAGGGATCGGATCTCACACGTTCCCAAATATTTTGAAACTAGGGTTAGGGTTTCGACGGCGAGATCTCGAAGAGGAGGTGTTGAAATCGAAAGTTTGCGTAATGTACTTTGCTAAGGGGTAAGGGGATATTTATAGAGAGGTTTCGCCGACTTAAGAGTTAAGACTTAAGACGCGTATTCAGATCATGGGCCATTGGGCCTTATTCTGAGGACTTTTGATTTATGGGCCAACTCCTTGCTAAAAAGCCCACGCAGATATTTTACTTCTTTGGTTATAATTTTTTTTTAAATAATAATAAGAAATTCGTAGCTTAAGTTTGATTACAAAACAAAAGTATATTTGATATTTAACAGTTTCGTATCTAACGAAAAGATGAAACAATGGTTCAAAATAATAAGTTATATTTTATTGAAAAAACATTGTACTAACTGTAACTTGTATTTTGTACCAGGTATTTTATGATATATTTAGGAATTATTTTTCTTTAATTTATAATAAATACTTAAGTGTCATTAGTTTTTTTAAACGTTTGTGTCTAAATCTAATTTGAGGGATTTTAGCCTCTTGTTTATTATTTACAAGACGGTATTAAAATTTATTTTACTTAAACTTCTTTTCATTTGAGGGAATTTGGATTCTTTTCCTTTTTTAATTGATTGTTCTTGAGTTTAAAAATAAGAGAAAATAAGTCTGAAGTCCCCATCCAAATACCTCATTTTCCTACTCATTAATAGGGGTATTTTGGTTTCTTATGGATTTTCTCAAATGTGAATTACGTCCGGATGGACTATTAAAGGGCAAGACTTCATCATTAAAGTGTCATTCACAAGTAATTAATTTTATTAATTAACCGTCATTTTTATTCAATATTGATTTATCTTAATCAAGAACCAATATCGATTCTTTTAATACTCGTAATAAAAATAGTTATCATATAAATCCTCCCGTATAAGTATTAGTGTATTGGTCCAAAAGACTTTTACGTAAGAAATGATCAAAACCGAACTTTATGGATCTAAAATTGGGCTTGAAGATGATTTGTTGAGAAAATGTAGCCTACAACAAAACCATGTTTAAAGTGTTGGAAAATGTGTTCCAATTGCACAATAATCTTCGAATAAATGTGATTTTGAGAGTTCTTGCGTTTTTCTTTTAAAACGGCTGGCAATTTTTATTAAAATTAAAAACGAAAGTACAAATTAAAGATTCGATTGTTGAGATGGTTTTGCGAGAAGCAAAATGCCGGCTAATTAACGATCTAAACGTCACATACAAGATGAGATATAAACCTACGGCTACATTACACAACCCACCAACGCAACATAGCACCTTTGGATTAATTATCTAATCTGAATAACCGGAATTTATTCAAACCCGTACGTAGAGAGATCCATTGAAATATCTTATTTTGAAAATTGTTAATCAGGTCTCGTTTGCATGGTTAATGAAATGGGAAGATGGGTAGATGATATTTGGGTTTGCGATATTCCTCTTGAGGGGGAATTTAGGGAAAGGGTGGCTGTAGAATATGGCCTATTAAATGATTTCTCGAACATATTTTCTTAAACAAAAGCAAACCTCACGAATGGAGATGGAAGTTAATTAAAGAAAACCTCACCCCAAATAAGATCATTTCTGTTCTTCCAAATAGAATATGCCGCCGTAGACGCCGATTAAAAGATCTCTTAAAAAAGTGAAACTTTCGTACGGGATTTTCCTCCAAGAGAAGGAAGTCTTCCAAATGATCTCCATATTATTAGAGGTTAGTAAAGTGTGACTCACAAAGTCAGTTACTTCTAAACATCTCGGGCACAAGATGGATGGAACATCTATCCCGCTGTCGTTCAATTTTGATAGAACCAGTAGTCTTTCAAGATCTAGAGCCAAAAGGAAACACATATTTTGATTTTTTTTTTTTTTTTTGTAATTAAGTCTAACCACTAATTGATAATCTTGGAAAGCCTATAAAGAATTTGATTTGTAGGAAAGTAGATTATGGAGAGGAGACATTAGTTTACAAGGACCTTTGGATGAACTATTATCAACCTTTATAAAATATATACCTTTTATTCTAAGCGTTGGAAACGTGTAAATGGAAATTAGAAACGTGTAAATGGAGATCACAACCTAAGTAAGGAGAATCTAACATTATTTTTTTCAAATGTAAGGACAGTTAGTGGCAGTCTAGCATATTAGATAACTCGTGTACATTTTTGGTTAAAAAGATTTTTTGAACTTATGTCAACTTCAAATTCACTCAAAACTTATGTATTTCATTCTTGTCAAATAGATCATTATGGCTAGAAATTTGTGGATGGTGGCATGCACCTTCATCCTTTGAACTTAAATATGAAAAATGTAATCATTGGGTTACTTCCTTCGGGTGGTTTCCCCTAGCTAATCTACTCTTTCATGGTGTATGTTCAGTTCTTAATGCACTATGTGAGGTTGGAAAAATTGTATGCGTCAAGCAACTTGATCACGAGGACATAAGTTAGGTCATTATCGAAGATATCATCTCTCGAATCTATCTTTTGATAGCTTTCTAGATTGAGAATGATGTAAAAGAAACCTCCTTTTAACTCGTCATATTGGATCCTTCACCATTCAATAGCACTACTAGAAAAACAGACATTAGAAATGGATTTCCCACAGCTAAATTCAATGTGAAAATTTTTCAACATATTTTCCATGAATTTGAGTCTACAAACACAGTTATCCATTACCCACATTTTTCCCATAAAGTTCCCACAGTTTTGAAACAAAAATATTCTGTGGGAAAGTTGTTGGAAATTTGTATAAATTTCCCACGGACTTGAGTTTGAAATCACATGCAATGATTTCAAAGTGATTTCCCACGGATTTTCAATAGATTTAAATGAGGGTAAGTTAGTAATTTTAAATTATATAAAATTTAAGAGATTAAGACTTTTAAGATATAGAATGTTAAACACTTTATATATTAGTATAGATAATATCTTGTTGTTATTTTATATGGTTGAGCACTTCTGGTAGTTTGGTTCAATCGGCAAAACCACTTGTCATAATTTATTATTACTTTGTTTGTATGTATGTATGCTTATTCTCGATTAAACACTATTATAAATCATCACTCAATAAATAACAAATTTATCTATTACATAAATTATTATTATAACTAATAATTAAAATAAATATAAATAAACAAGTTATTAATAACTTGCAACAAAAGAAAGGCCAAAGTACGACAACTTTTTTTACTTCCCTCCTTCTAGATTCCAAGTAAATCCTAATTTACCAAAAATTTCACCTTCCCACCATTTTTTACTTCCCCCCAATTTTAGCCTAACCCTCAAAAACGTACAGCCCTGTCCAAAACTCCCAAATCAGATGTATAACCCTTGTCTCAAAGCTACTTCACATCGAACCATCAGCTAAAGCTTCTCCACATCGAACATTTGTATACTAAATCGAAGTTCTCTCCACACAGCTTCTTCATCGGTTCTCTCCTCACCAAATTTATGGCAACGATTATACGGGTTCATCACAAGAACCTACTTCTGTGACCTCCCTCACCAAACGATTTTTACGCTTCTTAGCGATTCTGGTAAGAAACTACTTTATGGCTTTGCTTCTTTGGTGTTTATGCACTTCGCTAAAACTAGTGTTCACGTTAAGCAAGTTGTAATCTATATATTTGTAGATTCCCTCACTAATCGACCAACAAGTGAAATCAAAGTTGGAAAGCTTGAACTTGAAGACAAGTATACTTGGACTTATATTTGAAGTTGAAAAAGGTAATTTCACCTTATTAATCTATCAGTCCCACGTTACTTGTAAACGTAGACATTAATTGGTTTTTGTGGCTTTGGATTTTATGTTTTAGTCTTTCAAAAGTTATAATTGTTTGTTTGCCTTACAGTGTTCAATGATTATTGTTATTAGTTTATTATGAATTTATGATGAAGTGTGTGTTGTTGTGTGTCATGCTATGTTGTATGTGTCTATATAATATGTGTGTGTTGTTGTCTGTGTATAATAAGTGTGTGTGCTATGTTGTATTCGACTATAATTCTGTATATGGAAGGCTATATAGTAATATGCTTTGATATCCAATAGTCAAGTACATCATGTAGTGCCTTCACCATTTTACATACAATATCATTGAATCTTTTTTTAACAAAATTCCTGTCATCCAAAGAAAATGTATGTGTAGTTTCAAGATAAACACACACACTTATTACAAACCTCAGTGAAGTTTACTACATATCTTCTTTTCTGATACACAATGCATGTTATATGGATTAACATATAACACTCACGTTATTTGTAAATTATATGTTGTTGTAATGGTTTTTGCGTAACAAGGTAAATATGATTTAGTTCGTCCATCAGGATTGTTACGAGTTTGGTTGCATTAACCCTTAAAGTGGGAAAGATGGAAGCTAGTTTCCCAATTTGGATTCGGATATATGTAACATCTTGATTTAAAATGTCATAAATGAAACTTTATAAAGTACATTATTCTTCTAGTTGCAATATAAAATGGCAATGTAAGACTGGTGCTTTTTAAATTTAACATCTTAAATTATATGTGTAATTATATTATTAGACCATTAGATATACCTCAGAATCTCATATTTTCCATATTTCTACAAGTTCTTATGATCATACTCTCATAGTCTCATATCATCTACCTTAATAATATCAAAAAGTGTGTTGTGAGAGAGATAGAAGGAGTGTAGGAGGGAGGGAGAGAGGGAGAGAGAAATAAAGGAGGTAAAGAGGCCAAATACTTCACATCTAATAGGGTCTCAAGAAATGGTGATGTTTCTATAGAAGTCATACTAGTCACATAAGCACGGAAAGAGGATGGCTTTGATATTACCATATGACCTTAAAGGATGTTCATCATTTAGGATGAGTTGGCTTTGGCACATGGTGGACCACTTGCTCTAAAAGGACTTAATTTTAGGACTGAATTAAGAGGTGCTTGAAAATTAAAAAAACGTGATTCGGTTACATTTTTCCTTCTCCATTATGTAAGTTATCGTGAAAGAAGTAACTAAAGGTACACCCCGGGTCACAAGACATATCAATAGCCTTAAGTTAAGGTTTATTCTAATAGTGTAGCCTGTACATGTTTATGACGAGCCATAGTCAGCCCACATACTTTAGAAAAGCAGTGGTGAGGATATTATGGTTGTATTCGAGCAAAATCAAATCCATCAACCTTAATTCTAAGGCGTGAAGTAACATCCATCCTATATCAATTGGAGAGAAGTATGAAACATGTTTTATAAGAGCGTGGATACATCTTCTAGTATGGACATTTTACGTAAAACAGTTATTTTATACCATTATCAAACCGTGAGTTAGTGGGGGCATAAATACACCTCGCAAATTAGAGAAAAAAGAAATGCACTAAGCAAGGATAAACTGACTACCTAGCCATACACTTTTCAGCGTCTTACAAGTCTTACAACTCCATCTAAAAAACCTGTAGTGAAAAGGTGTCACACTCAACTATTTATCATTTAGCATAAAGATGACCAGAAAAGACAATAAGAGTGGTAGGAGTGGTTATACTTCACCACACCCACCACACTGCCACGTCAGCTTTTCACTCGTACCACTTAGTCATCACTCAGACCCCGTTATGGTTACTCCTCACCCCACCAAAATATGGGACCCACATTATTGATTAATTTTATATTTTAACAATCCTTAATAAAAATAAAATAATATTTAAAAATAAAAGTAATTAAATTTATTTAGAAACTTAGTCAAAATAAAAGTTGGGCCAAAAGCCCATGTAACTAGTTCTGCCACACATTACACAGCTAGACATGCACATATACCGGATAATACTGTATCCGGATCGGATTTTTGGACAAAAAAAAACCGGTTTCGAAAAAAACCGGTTTAGTAATAACCGGTTTTGGGGTAGGAAAACTAGACTATATTAACCGGTTTCGGATATAGTATTAACCGGATTTTTTTAAAACCGGTTTTTATCCTATAAAAAAACCGGTCTGCGCAGCCCACTGTTTTTTTCTCTCCCCTAACCGGTTATAATATCCGGTTATAAAAAAACCGGTCCGGTTATAAAAAACCGGTTTTGACAAAATCCGGTTTCGGATAATTTTTCGTATAAATCGGATATTTAGATTTTTTGTGCACCTCTACACACAGCCTCGATTTTTTTTATATTTATATTCTACTAGTTGTATTTAATGGGTCCATCATCTTCAACCTATTTGAATAACAAAACCCTAGCCGCTTCCTTATTTTTTTTACAGATATTTCATTCAGGTCATCATCTTCATCTTCTGTCTACTTCGTTTTTTTTACAACACATCATGGAGAATAGCTAGAAGAAGAAAAAAACACTAAATACTTGATTTACATAGCATCGCGCGAGGGGTGTTAACCACGCAAAATCTTCACCACGCCGCCATGGAGTGGCGGCACCTCCCACCACGGTGCGATAAGGCTCCATTCACGCCATATTTACAACCCACTCCGTATGCTCTAAGAATATATATTGTTCATTGTTTGAGTAAATGTTAGTATTATAGCCCGTCCGAACTAAATTTATTATAAAGTTCACTTTCGTGGTAATTATATGAATAGTATAGTATTGCATTTACTTCTCGAAAATATATCAAAATATACTTCAACTCATATTGTGTGTATTAAACTTCTTATTTTGTATGTACTAAATTTGTACTTTATTTGTTTTTTATATAACAAAACTATATGCAATAACAACAGATTAATTAATAGTTCGATATACATAATAATGCTTTTGAAAGGTAGATATGCATAATAACAATTAAAGTATAGTTTGATATATCTTAAAGAGTTAAACTCTATAATGTGTATAAAGATAAGGGTAAATCATCTGTGCAGTTAACAGCACCTAACATAGGTGCTGTTACACTCACAATATCACTTAAATTATTAAACAGTTAAATGACAAAAATACCCTTTATTTATGTGTGCTGTGAGTGTAAGAGCACCTATATTAGGTGTTGTTGACAGCATGGATGATTTCCCCTAAAGATAATTATATAGCTATCATTAAACATACCATTTCTATTTATGAAAATTAAAAAGTATACATAATTATAGAAAGAGATAGTATGACAACTTTCATTTTCAGTTGAACATGTCATTTAAGTTTTATTTATAACCCAGTATTTATTTTATTTTATTTTATTTTATTTTTGTTGTTGAAAGGCAAAGTGATCGGATGTAGTAAATATAACAACACATTACACGCAGAGAAGCAAGTTTTCAAGAGGGAGAGCAAATGGCGAACCAAAGATACAACCAAAGAAACGTGTATAAT
This sequence comes from Pulicaria dysenterica, assembly GCA_947179395.2. NCBI lineage: Eukaryota > Viridiplantae > Streptophyta > Magnoliopsida > Asterales > Asteraceae > Pulicaria > Pulicaria dysenterica. Next base: position 107,280,173 of record OX359288.1, on the reverse strand, counting down.
GGAATTGACAATAGATACAATTTTGTATTCCATGTACGAATTGGAAAATGAAAATTAAATTAGAATTTAGAAATTTTCGAAGAAAATCGAGGATGACAATTTAAGAAAAAGATTGTTGTATTATAACATTCGCAACAAAAGTAATACGACATGTTTTTGGAGTTGGTTTATTTAAACAACCATATATTTGTACAGCCTAATTACTAATTATTTATGGTTTGATATTTTTAACTCAGAAACTGAAATACGTACTTCTATGAGGAAGAAGATGGAAGCTAGCTTAAAGAAATGTATAACAACCGTAAACATCGGAGCAATAATGAAGGAAAGTAAAAGCTATAAATTCATATCATCATCTTAGACCTTAGTGCAGTTTTGTTATAATAATCACGAAAACCCTATAAAACAAGTAATAGACATTTTTGATACATATGCAGGGGCGGACCCAGAATTTTTTTTTACCGGTGGCACCATATAATGCGGAAATAAAATAAAATAAAATTGAGGCTGTGGTTCGGGTTTTTTTTCGGGTTTTCGGTTAATCGGGTCGAATCAACGCGATTTCGGCGGTTATTCTTGTATTTTAGGGCCAAAATTTAAAATAAAAACACAATTTATATGAAGTTATGAGCTAAAATGCTACTTTAAAGATATAAATTGAAAGATTAACCTATTTTTTATCATTTTTTTAAAGTATCATTTTTCCTTTGATTTTGGTGGTATCACCAGGTGCACCCCGAAAATTTACCGGTAGCACCGTCTCAAAAAATCGAAAATTAACACTACGAACCGTCAAAAGACCGGTGTCCCGTGCCCCATCCCCCTAACCCTTAGGTCCGCCACTGTACATATGTACAAAAAACATCAGACATCTCTCGTAGGCAAACTTAGTAACATACCAATAATTCAAACTCCAGTAAGTTTTACACTTACATTCAATCTCCAGAAAATACATGAGTTCCGCACTCACTACAACTTGAGAGACAATTGCTCTGATCTATTATAACACCCTACCGTTCAAAGTTACGGGCTAGTTCAAATATCTTCGAAATAAATTAAAACCATGATAAAAGTTATTGATGATATAGAATTTTGAACTTAAAATGTGCTTCAACTTTTATTTATCTATCCATTTGGGACAGATTTTATAAATTTCCTACTTGGATTTCTCTCCATCCTTTTATTTACTTGCGACAATTATTACACTATTAGTTCTTCTTTTTAAACTACTATTGTTTTTATAAGAACATTTTTTCTTAACTCCTCAAACACCCACGACAACCCTTTCCAATCTCTAGACAATGTACAAGCATTCAACACTTGCCAAAAAAAAGTTACAAAATTACACTTATGGTTTAAGGTTTAGGGTTTAGGATTTAGAGAAAGAGAACGTGAGGTTCAGAGGCTATTCGTATTCGGTAGATTTACAACGTTTCAATTTCTTGCTCATGGTCGTGAGGCTTCTTCCGTATATTGTTTTTTTATGATTTTGTATGTACTGTTTTACTATAAGTGGTTTTGATTTGTTATGGGCAGGACCATTGTATCCTTCTTCTTTTTTAGTGTCGGTTTAATGTTGCAATTATTCTATCGCCTTAAGACCATGAACACCCACCCCTTTTATTTCCTTACCACATTAGCGTTACATTATTTTTTCTTTCCATCCTCTTTATCCTACTAACCCCCACATGCATCTCCATCAATCATTCTCTATTTTTTTTTTAAATACATGTAGAAAGATGAGAGAGATAAAGAGAAAAAACGATAAGGAAAAAGGGAAAGAGAACATGAGTAAGAACCAGTTGAAACAACTCACTCAGAGTGATACGAAGGAGAAGATGATATAGCAACATACCATGCTCCAACTCAGTTAATGTGTTAACATTTAAGTTTTTCAGTCAAGTTAATAACATAAACTGTGAAGATAAAAACAAAATATATAACTCTTCCCATTGTGTGCGTACAAACGCATGCTTGTTCTTGCACACAAATACATATACATTTCTTCGATAGAAAAAATACCTTAATATCCGACAAAATATAAACAACAAACAACTTTAAGTCGTATTTTAGACATTAACAACTAACAGCTTTAGCTTTTATAGCTAAACGTTTATTACTTTCATGCACAACTAATTTTCGTCATATACACACAAATAACCTTTGTATTAACTTATAGTTCTTGTTTAATAATCAATGATAACGTACCATCGGTATATAGAGGTAAACATTTAACAACTATGATCTTAGTTCCTTTGTCATAAAATATATATAGTCTACCAAACTATGATTATCTTTTAGAAAACAGATATTGGAAATTTGGATACCCAAATGAATGCTACTTGGGAAGTTGTGAGGGGAGGGGAGTGTAAGAATGAGTACAACTTTTTGTTGCAGGAGAGTACAACTGAGGACTGCATCGTTGCAGAGCAGGGCTACTAAAAATCCCAACAGAGGAAAGTATTTGTCTTGTATTTATATGATAGACAGGCAGTCGCCCTAACCCATTAAAATGATAACAAAATATTTTATTTAAGTTAAAAATAAATAAATAAAATCTTATATGTCAGTTAAAGGCCAGTAAATTGGGGGCTTTTTCTGTACAATTCCCCAGTTTCCCATACTCGCAACCCCCAACCATCATATCACCCGTCAAAGATATATAACGCCATTAAACCATTTCAGGAAAATGCATTCAATTTACGACACCCCCCCTTCAAGCTTTTCTCAATATAATAACATTTTCTGTTTTAAATATAAAATTATAATCGATGATAAAATAAAGTGGGCCATTGCCTTTTATAAAATAAAAAAGCGATTATTGATTAATTAAAGTGTGCAAAGCATGCATGGGGTGGTGGTGTAGAAGTGGTAGATGCATGTCGCATTTATGGGATGTAGAAATCTTGATCAGTATTTGAGGGAACTACTTAATTAATCAACATTTGACTTACGTGGTCGATCAAGATTTGAGGTGTTGGAGTCATCACCTTGACGTCAAGGGTACCTTTGAAGTCGATGTATATGAGTGTTGTTTTGAAGAACGATAATCATCCAATTTGTTATCAAACATGCCTAGTGATTATGGATCATACGTTAATATGATTATGTAAGATGCATATATTAGCTCGCAATATTTCCAAAAAGACTTAAAATATTGAGGATTTAGCGGCTCACTTTCTATCTTATTTGTTTATGCGCGATAAATTAGACTAATATCATTCATAAGAACATAAGTTAGACCTAAGCGGTTAATTATGTGTAAAGGTGGAGCTTGTAGGGGAGCATGAAGGTGTTTGCAAGATCGGAGCTAGCTGTGCGGACTTGAGGGTGCCTTAGTTACCATATCAGTTTTTTTAATTTTTCTTTTCCGATCCAAAGTCAACTCAAAACCTAAGTAGCACCCATCACAATCAATCCAAACAACTCAAAATATTTTATCTCTTTACCCTTTCACAAAACAAAACAAAAACAAAAGAAAGAAGAAAAGGCAGCTTTATCTTCGGTTTGGCAGACCCGAGATGGAAAAGTTGGAGGTATAACCGAATGGCAAGTAATTGTGTTCACTTGCGTTTGGTGCAACATAATCTTCAAAGTTCTTTTTTTTCTGTTGAACAACTAAACATACATACTCACCTAATTCTACATCAAGTGTCCCTACTAGAAATTGAACCCACAACTTTAGAGTTGTAGAGTACTTTTTTCAAACTCCAATACAGCTAAACCAAGAGTCTGTGTTATGTTAACATATGTATATTCTATGAGTTATTATAATTTTGTTAATTTTTAGGCATTTATACTTAAATTGATAAATTATTTTCCTATCAATATGTATAATTTTTATTGAAACAGTTTTGTTTTTTTTTCTAAGTGACTATATTTTACATATCACGTGTCTTGTAAAATCAAAACTTTTACTAATTAGCAATGTTGATCTATTGAGATCATATTTGGCTAATTAACAATGTATATTGAGATTATATTAGTTATTTTTTTATGACAGGTATAACAGATTGTACTTCTATCAAAGATGTAGATTATATTATTTATCCGCTAATGAAATTGATTTAATTAAAGAAAAATATATTTCATAAATTTGTAATAGAGTTTAAAAAGTATGGTACATTAAGCAATCAATTTGGTAGATAGAAAAATAATCCCTTCTACAATTTATACAATTTGTTCACTTTCATTGTAGCTAGCGTCATTCTTTAATCTAGGAACCTACTCATTCAATTAAATAAAACCAACTGTTTCTTCCGTATTCATACAAACATAACACCTAAAAAGAAATTTATAACAAATCAAAACATCAAAGAGTTAGAAAAAAGAGAAAGAAAACGCATATAAAGTTAAAAGGGGGGTGAAGTGCAACAAGAAAGATTCTTTACAAAGGCCACTTTCTTTACATTTCCCATCCTACCCATAACCATTTTGGATCTTTGCTACAAATAGTACTGCCAAAAAAATCTTTTTGATAACAAAGACCCCAGAAAAGAAACAACCCCCCAACCCCATTTTTTTAAACACTTTTTTAATTTCTGACCATTCTACCCTCCTCAATTTAGACCAAAGAAAACCTCCAAGCTTCCATTTTTTACAGTTTCACAAACAGGACAAAACATCAGTAAACCTTCACAAGCCCTGCAACAACACAGATGCCTGCAAGGCAACAATAGGACGCACGAGCTTCTCACGTGACACATCTTGCATACCATTTTCATTTGTCTTTCTTTCTCCTCACCATCGCCATAAGGACCGCCATTACAGACTGATTCTGCATCTTCATGGTTACTTTCCATTGCTTGGTTGAGCTTTCTGTTGAGGTCTGTCACCATGGCTTCGTTTTCAATGGCTCTTTTCTCCCAACTTTTAGCCTCTTTTTCCGCCATTAATAAATGGTTTTGAAGCTCTCGTGTTCTGTTTGTTGCTGTGTTTAAAAATTCATCTTTTGCATCCATTATTGCCTTCATCTTTGATTCATAATTCTTCATCAAGATTACCTCTCTTTTTCTTGTTTCCTCATTCAAAACTGCCTTTAATTTCTCATTCTGCTTTAACAAATCAAGGAAACACGGGTTATAAATGCATGCCATTTATGTCATATGGTTTCAACATAAGAATCATAAGACCCCAAGAAAAGAAAATTAACTAAAAAAACAAGAAAACAAATGTAATAGAAGAAAGTAACCTGAAAATGAAGGAAACAGTCCATCTCTAACCTCTGCCTCTCAAGCTCCGAAGACATGTTTTGAAATCCAATCATCCCATTTCTCCTCGAATTAGATGATGAAACAAGATTATGATGACCAGAAGCAGGATTCATGATTGTTTGAGAATCAAGAAATCTTTGATCTTGTAGATGTTCATAAGAAGAAGAGAGTGGTTTGGATTCATCCCCAAATCCAAAAACAGAGGACCCGGACATCAAAATCCAATCTTGTGGCAAATTAGAAAACCCCATGTTATTATTCTGATAATGATCAGAGTACAACTGTGCTTGAACAGCCATAATTACAAAAGAGAATAAAAAAACTCAAAAAGATGCAATCTTTGACCCTGTTTCAACGAGTGTTACTTTAATTTCTGAGGAATGGAAGAAAAGGGTAGGTTAAAGAAGCTATGAAGGTAGAAGGGTCATGCTCTTTAATTTGTTTGTTTGTAACATCAGACCAGAAGCATGACTTTCTCTCTCTCTCTCTCTCTAAAAAGCTTTTTAAGTGGCAGTGGTTTAGTTCCCTCTAAAATGGGGAATTAAGTTTCTTTTTGGCATTGGTATGTGAAGGATCTTTGGGTTGAGGTGATGAGAGAGAGAGAGAGGACATGTGTATGTATATATACATATATATATATATATATGTGTACAGTAAAAAAAAAAAAAGGGAGAAAGAGAGAAAAAGGTGAAAGGGGTCAAAAGGAGATTTGGTGAGGAGTGGATTATGCTTAGGTAATCAAATGGACTAAAAATAGTGGGGAGGTAGAGAGAGTCTTTTGTTGTTTGTGGTTTAATTGTCAAGGAAAGAAAAAGTCTGAGGGGGATGGAGAAGTCATGCAGATTTTGTGACAGAAAGAAAGGAAAAATTAGTTTCATTCAATCAACTTGGGAAATGTGAAGTGGTCATATTCAATACCTCAACTTCTTATTCATTGACTAGACGTTTTGGGTTTGATTTTGCTAAACTATCTCCCCTATTAAATGACTCTTGGGTGCTAATATAAACATAAACATACCTACATAAATAAATTTCATTTCAATCTCATTACGTTTGGTTGTTCCGTGTATAACAATATTTTTTAATCGCAACAAAAAACTTTATTTATACAATTATATAACTCAAGTATATTTGATTATGCGCTATTTAATGTCTTAAGTGAATTTTAACGTCTCGAGTTCAAGTTTAAATTCATGAGTAAGTTATGTATTAAAAAATTAAACTAACATACCAAATCTACTAATTCTCTTTCTTATATTATCTTTTCATTTTGGTATTTATATTGATCTAATTAGTAAAATGGTAGGTAGAAAAACTTAATACGATAATATACAAATAAATAATGAAAAGTACATGGTACATTGGTACAATAATACATATTAGATGAGTATGGTTAGAGCTGGAAGTTTGTTTAGAGTGGATGATCCCACCAATAATAGAGATATAGAGTGATTTATAGAGTGTAAGGTTGGAGATGTTCTAACCATGATAGAAGTTATTAATAGACTGCATCTCTAGACATAAAGTGTTTTAACTTTCATTTTATTTTCATATGTGACGATTTGTTACAAACTTCTCAATTTAAACATCTGATATCCTCGTTAGGCCAACATACCCATAATCCAAAGCGAGGAGGTGTACGAGTCTCACACTCACTACAACCCAAGAGACAACGACTCCGATACAACTTTTAACACCCACAAACCAAGTCATGAGCTAATCAAATAATTTCAAAATTAACAAAATTTATTTTGAAAGTTATTAATAGACCATAATTTTCGTCTTAGAACGATATAAATTATGAGCTAGTCTAATAATTTCATTATTAACAAAATCCATTGTGGAGTGTTATTAATAAATCATAACTTTCGTCTTATAAGAAGCAAACTGTTTATTCATCTTTACATATCGAGTCGACAAAATAGAAAAAAATTCAAAGTCTATTACCTTGATGCATGGAGTCAACAAAATACAAAATAAAATTAACCATGGGAAACAAACGAAGTTTGTGGAACAGAAAACAATATCGCTTCGAATCCCTTTGTTTTAAAATATTGGAACATTATAGAAATGATCCTTGTAGTTTGGCATAACTTGCGGAAGTGATCCTAATGATATTTACAATTTGGACTTTGTATATTAAATAATTCAGTAAATAAAAAAGTTTAAAAAAAAACAAAAAAACTCATCTGCGGCTCACGAAAAAGGGCATTGCTTAAATCTATACTAGTATTTTACCCGCGTAATGTGACGGGGTAAAATATATATATAGTTTCATTTGTCGACATAGAGGTGTTCAAAATTCGGATATAAACCGTTTTAACCGTAATCCGAACCGCTCCGTAACCGAAAAAGCCGAAACCGTTTTCAAATTCGGTTTAAAAACCAAAACCGATTACCATAAATACTTTATTTACATAAAACTGAAACCATTTTCAAATTCGGTTTAAAAACCGAAACCGATTACATAAAATAGTACAACTAAAATAGCATTATTTACAATATGTTTCAGCAATGATCTTAAACACTTTAAATATTTTAATTACATAAAACTGTCATAATTTAAATACATAATGAATGTTTTAAAACTGTCAAATAACTAATTACAAAAAAATATCCAGAATTTAATGACAGTTGTACTATTTTAAAAGTGTTAAGATTGTTGCTCAAATTATTATAAAGCATGTTATATTACTTGTACTACTTAACTTAAAAAATTATCTTAAAAAAGAGCTAAATAGAGTAGTAAATATACTTCATTTAAAGATTTTGTATTTGTAATTTTTCTTTTATTTGAAAAATATACGATGCCATTAAATGGATGGGTTAGATTAAAGTGGAAAGCGCAAACAACAGGAAGGATTTCCGGTAATGGATTAAGCTGACACCTCTCTTTGATGAAGCAGCGTAAAATGTAATGGATATTTTCTAATCTAACATAATAAAAAACTAACATGTATGAAATTTTATTGAATAACTAGTAGGGTATCCGCCGAATGCGGCGGAGATGATTAAAGAAAATGATGATGAATACTTATGGTATCAAAGACGGAGAAGACAATGATGCAAGCGAATGAAGTCGAAATGGTACAAAACATTTGAAATAATTTAAGTAGTATTATTCATCAAATTTATGTTATACGAAAGCTTTTATTTATGTGGTAATATTGTTTATACGCTTTTACTTAAAATTAATACAAAACGATACAAATAATATCAATATTATGTTAAACTTGGAGATCATAAGTATTATTTAAAACTTATAACGTTTTCATGTTAGCTAATAGAATATTAGTGTAACCCCTAAAATAATTGAAATGTATGTTTTTAAATAAAAATAAATTAAAATTGGTCATAATTAAGACATGTATTTATTAAGGGAAAGAAGATGGTGAAAGATTAAATAAATTGATGGATGAGATTTATATCAATGAAATTAAGGGTGGAGATTTGATTTTGATTGAAAAATTAAGAACTCTTAATTTTTAAAAGAGAGAGAGTGTTGTATGTTTAATATAGTAGTATAGATAGATATAGATTCAACAACAACAAGAACAACAACAACAATACAGTAGTATAGATTATAGCTATTTATTTAAAAATAAATTTAATTATTTAATTTTTAGATAACTCGTGAGTTACTTAAAAATATGCGAAATCCTCTTTACCATGCTAATAAGATTCAGTAATTCTCCAACATAATTGGTTTCCACTTTTCATTGGCAAATCAAGAGGGACTCAATGTTAACTGAGTCGAACTTGAGCAACTTGAGCAGATAGTCAAGTCGACGATGAGTTTCAACTACTTAATTCGTCACGCTCCCAATCCTAATTGAGCTTACACATCCATACTCATGAGTAACATCTAGTCATATATTGGTGTTTGGGAAAAAAATTACTATCGTTTTGAGTCGAGCTCGAGCCTAAGGTTTGACTTTTGAGGCTCAGCCGAGTTCAAGTTTTTAATTTGAATCGAGTTTCGAGCTTGACAGTGTTCGACTCGGTCCGATTACACCCTTATTCTTCATCATCGTTTGCTTTGTTTGTTGGCAAGTGACGTTAAGTAAATTTGGGTAATGTTGATGCAAGGCAAATGATGTTAATGAGTGTTTTCGCGGTGGCATGATTAGATTGTTGCAGGTGGTGAGGTGGCGGTTGTAGCAGTGTCAATTGTCAAGTTGGATTTAGGGCATGTGATAGAGTGTGGTGGTGCAATTAGATTCCTTCACAGACAACCAAACATGATGGCTACAGAATCACATTCGAAGTTTAATTCTTAAATAATCAAACTCCACTCTTAAAAATTCCAACAAACCAAACACAACCTTAGGAGATGAAGTCCATCACTGAGTGCCATATTAACTTATTTTTAATCACATCATTATATTATCATTTTACAACCTTAACTTGCAAAAAACCAACATGACCAGCCTAACGACGACGTTGGTGCGATGATCATGGTAGATATTTGTGTTTTTTTTTTTTTTTTTGAAGAATTTTGAATCATTCTGAACAATTTAGATAAGTCAAAGCGTGTAAAAAATAAAAATGTGAATGGACTTTGCTTACGTAGCATTACAAATAGGTAAATTAATTTGTTTATTGCAAGGAACAATATACGTCATAAAACATTAAAACCCCCCAAACCATTTTTTCCTAATGTACCTGCGTATAACTATATACTTCTAATCTTACCATCCGTATCAAGTTAGTTTAAGAATTTTATATAGATATATATTCTTAAATTAACATCACTATATTTAATGTTTACGACCTGTAATGTGAGCCACCGATAATCATAGAATCGACCCCTCAATTTTCCTAGGGTCCTTACGTACGTTGTTGTGTCAAATTGAAGTATGCACCTCCTCATTTGACCCTTAAACTTCTCTTAGTTATCCAATTTATGTCTATTTTTGTTCAATAATATTTTCCAAACTACATCAAAATCTGGTCGCTGTCGTATGTAGTGTCTAAGTTTCTCTTGCTAACGTGTGTTGTCTACTTGTCTTCGTCATCCTTTAACCATGTGTACTTATAACTATATATATGTGCGTTTTTGTTGACTCTTATACAAATCCATATGTTGTTCATGTATCCTGATCTATACGGTTATGCTTTTCTAGTCCTTTTGCTTTATGACATACTGCTTTTTATTATTTTTAAAAAAATATTTAGATATGGTCTAATTTTTCACTTTCTAATTTTTTAATAGTTTTCTAGAAACTTATCGATGTTAAATAAATGCAAACACGAAGGATTGGATTTATTCTTTTACGCTGTCATCTAAAATTATGCCTCATTGTCTAAAAATTGCATCGTTTGACTTGAATAAAAACACGAAGGATTGGATTTGTATATAGCATTTATTTGTTATGTATAATAAAAAATGTTTGCTTAGAGTATAGTAACGCAAATAGTTAATAGATCTATAAAGACACAAAAGGTGTGTATGACAGAATGATTTTATGTACAAATCACCCTATAACATAATAGCCTAATAGGAATATGTGGTCGAGTACAGAAAATTTAAATTATTCAATGACAAGAGCAAGTTGAGACAAAGTGTTATTCTTTTTTTTAGCAAAGAATTGTATAAATAGATCTCAAATATCAAGATAAATTATACAAAGACAATATATATATATATATATATATATATATATATATATATATATATATATATATATATATATATGAGAGAATTCATGCGAGAATCGTTGTTAGTGCGAGAACCGCGAGAACCAATCTCAGCCGTTCCTTGGATATGGGAAGTTTCATGGATGGTGAGTGTGGAGGGATAGAGTGTGGCAGGGTGCATGTGAGGAATTCATGTGTGGGCAATGACATTGAAGGAGGGGGAATTGGACGGCTCAGATTGGTTCTCGCGGTTCTCGCACTAAGAATGGTTCTCGCATGAACTTTTTCCTATATATATATATATAAATAAATAAATAAATAAATAAATAAATAAATATATATATATATATATATATATATATATATATATATATATATATATATATATATATATATATATATATATATATATATATGGGAGGGTTCATGCGAGAACCGTTGTTAGTGCGAGAACCGCGAGAACCAATCTCGGCCGTTCCTTAGATATGGGAAGTTTAATGGATGGTGAGCGTGGAGGATAGAGTGTGGCAGGGTGCATGTGAGGAATTCATGGGTGGACAATGACATTGAAAGAGGGTGAGTTGGACGGCTCATATTGGTTCTCGCGGTTTTTCGCACTAAGAATGGTTCTAGCATGAACTTTTTCATATATATATATATATATATATATATATATATATATATATATAAGGACATTAACACAAATAAACATCTCAGCCCTTGTGAACTAGAACCGAATGCAACATCTAAACTTTTTAAGAAACACCATATTGACTTACAACACTGATAATTGTTTAAGGTTATTAATTTAGATCTCATTGATCAAGACTTCATTATTCTTGCATGCCCAAAACCTTGAACTTACATCAATAACTCTTATCACTTTCAAGGACTAGTACTCCAAAATATGGACAAGAGAAGCTTAAACAATTTTAAAATGCAATCAATAAGAAGAAAACTCTGGAGCTCAAAAAACTGATCATCAACAGTTGTTACTCTAACAAGGTGAGAAAATGGTCCTTAAGCCAACCATCCAATTACCGAAAAGTGCTTTTTTTCTGTTTATAAGCCATAAGGCAGTCAATCTTTGTGCACCAGGAAAAAGGTTTTTACCCATGATTATCACATGTAATTGCTCATATTCTATTACTCGAACCCCATATAGACTATAAGGAAAAAGTTCATGCGAGAACCATTCTTAGTGCGAGAACCGTGATAACCAATCTGAGCCGTCCAATTCCCCCTACTTCAATGTCATTGCCCACCCATGAATTCCTCACATGCACCATGCCACACTCTATCCCTCCACGCTCTCCATCCATGATCTTCCCATATCCAAGGAACGACTGAGATTGGTTCTCGCGGTTCTCGCGGTTCTTGCGTTAACAACGGTTCTCGCATGAAACTCCCCTAGACTATAATATAGCCGCACACGTTGTATTTACCATATATTCTTAAAACGGTCATGATCTTTTAATAATTATTTATCACGGTATTCCTCAACCGAATATAACATTTTTTTTTTAAATTTAAGTCATCTCCATATCTTCCTCTAGCTCCATTTCTTGTAAATTTGATAAGTGTTATATTACCTGTTTCTTCTAATTTTTGAATTTCAAACAAACATGAAAAACTATTCAGAAATGGCATTGGTTTTCTTTGTTGTTTACAAAATGATTCTTCCTTTCACTTACAATATGCAGTTTCTCCCCTTTTTTTGCACAAATAACGTGTATTCCATTTCATAATGCAAAAATCGCAAAAAATAAAAATGAAATATGTCATAATCTCTTATTACATTGCTATTTATACAAAGGAAGTGATTCATGATAATAGTTTGTCTTACGTAATAAATTAAAATGGTTAGGTAATTATAACCTTACACATAAGAATGTAAAAACATGATAATTAATTTATTTGAATATCTTCTAATATATATAAAAGGCTAATTTGATAAAACTTATTAGACGATTGGAACCATTTATTTAAATAAATGTTTAATATTGACCATTCATTCACTTAAAATCAAAAAATCAATTTTGAGTTTTCGGATTCAAATTTATTAGAGATAATTTCATATATGCCCTTATTAAACCATATAAAATCGTATATGTCAACCTTAATTTATAAATATCACATTTACCCTTTATAATATTTTAAAATATCATATTTAACAAAATTTGTAGTTTTATCATTCTAAAATATTTTATAATCATTTTTATTATTTTTTAACTATAACCAATAAAGTTTAACTTTATTATTTTTAATTGTAAAAATAAGGATTGATGATTTATATAAGAAATACAATCAAGTCTCTTCGTTCATGCTACCATGTTTTTACCGTCAAGTCTACCATTCCGCTCACGCCGATGTTTCTACCGCTGGTTAGAATAATGATACCGTACGTCGTTATTTTTTTAAATTCTCATTTAATTCGCGTTTTATTATTATTTAATGTGTTTTTATTAATATTTAATATTTATATCTACTACACCAACTTGTGAATCACACGAAATTTAGTCTAATAATATTATAATTACTAGCTAAATGACCCGTGTATCAACACGGGCTGATATAAGTCAATTTAAAATTTATATAGTTTTAAAGAGTATTAAGACGTATAATAAAAATAATTACAAAACATAGATATGAATATAAAATCTCGTAAGAAATGAATAATCATTACAAAATTTTGAAATTTATACATAAGATTATCATTAGATTTTATTTAAAACCTCTGTATAAACAACATTCATAGTTTTATTAGTAGGGTTTTCTTAATTATCGCAAATTAAAACTTTTAACCTCTCTTTACTCTTCACTCAAGAAACTGTCACATATAACTGTCCATGAGTGAAAACGTGTCTTTTTAGTACTTCTTATAAATACTCTTTTTAAGAAATATAAAGTTACATTACACGTCTAAAAGTTTTAGTATAATATATATGATTCTTTAATTTTTTATATTGATTGATACACCTTTGTTTGTTTTAAATGTTATCTATTTTTATATAAATTTATCATAAATAAAACAAAACTTAAAAAAAATTTATTATTTTTATCGAAAGACCAGGGAATCAGTTATTATATCGACTTTTATACGTAGATAGAATAAATGTAAAAAAGATATAAATTGTTTTATGAATAATCTACCCACAACTATTAATGGATAACAAACAATTAAAAATATACTACTTTAAAAAAAGTGTCATATTACAATAAAATTTATACCAAAACGTAGATAAAAATGAGACGGTCGCAAATATATAATTATTATTTCTCTAAACAGATTATATAATAATTTATTAAACATATTTTGTAAACAACCTATAATTAATTATATTAATATACAATTTTTATAAAACCCCCTCACATTTTCATAAAAACCCTTAACATATTTTATAAAACCCCCCTTAGAATTTTCACAATGCCCCCCTTCAAAGAGTTAAGGATTTTTGGCATTTTTGACATCATCATCTCGATCTCGATTTTTTTAATTTTTTTTTAAAACCAAGAGTTGTGATTGGTAGAGATTTTTTTGGAAGAGAGAGAAACCCTTTTCTTTTAATATATATTAAAGATTGGACATGACAAATCATTTGTTGTGCAAACTCAATAAGGAAGTAAACTCAATAGATCGATAATAGCGGCCAAGGAAACGAACAGGAAATAAATCAAATTTGCAAACTCAGTTTTTTTAGGCATTTTGATTAGTTTAGTTTTAATAATATTTTCAAATTACATGCTTTATTTATTTATTTTTTAGGTAAACTACCCTGAAATATATTGAGATTAATATCGTATGTGTTAAATTATAAATCTTGTCATTTAATAAATTAAACTCTTAAAACTATTTTTCTAATGTATCCCGGGTACATTCTTTTAATGTGTTATGTACATATCACATTTTAAGAATATACAACAATAATAAAAATACCAATCACAACTAAGAAAAACATGAGAAAGTAAAACATAGAAATCCATACTTATACCATAAAACAAAAAGATTGTTATTCACTTACTCTGATATGTCTACCATATCATATGTTATACAAAAGTTTTAGGTTTTGAACATCACATAATAAGTTACATACTTACATCTCTGTCCAATAGCTCAAAACACTTCTTTGCGTGAAATACATGTTCCCTAATGCATATTTTGTCACCCTTAGGGATTCTATGAAAATCTTAGTACAGAAATATAAATCACCCAAAATGCTAAAATTTTAAAAGTTTAGTGTATCAAAGTAATTCTGAAGTATAATATATTTGTACATTTATACTTTTTTGTGATTTTGCCCTTGTTTAATTGTTTCTAAGAATAGAACCATCATGGCTTCATTTGATCATTTCTCTCTTAGACTAGCATCTTCTCCCAACCTAAGCTAACCCAAAGCTACATCAGCTGCCATATTAGCTTTTCTTGCCAACCAAACTCAACTCAAAACACAACTAGCATCCAACTTTTAACCCAAATTAACTCAAAATATTTTCTCTCTCCTTACCCACTCACAAAAGAAATTAAAACCAAAAAGAAAAAATAAAAAAAACATCTCGGGTTGATCAGTAGAAGGAAACCGAAAGTTTGGGAACCCGAAGGAGAGTAGGGGTGTTTGGGTTTGAGCCTGCTGATGTGGCGCATCAACCTGAATGGAAGCCGAAGGCCATACGTTTGGCCTTACAAACTGGAACCACCCAATCAAACCAAATCGGGTAAGAAAGAATTTGGTTAAACACTTAAACCTCTATAACATTGATTTGTACCTTGGTATACCGGGAAGAAACTCAAAACATAACAAGACTAGCTAATCTAGGGATGAGTTTTTTAATAAAAAAACCAACCAAAACAGATTGGAACTGAGTTAGAATATTCGGTCTGGTCATCGGTTCATTCAAAACCTCATTTTCGGTTTTCGGTTTCGGTTCCACCACTTAACTGGTTGTCTGCTTCTAGAACCGAAACCAGTTTGGTATGTAATTTTGTATTTGATATTTGGTTGGTTATGAGCTATTAATTTTTTAATGATATGGTTGTTTATTGAACTATTATCGTTGGCGATATGATTAATAGTTATTGTTTGTGAGAAAGAAGTTAACGAACTATTATTTATTGGTCATATGTAAGTGTCGAAGATGCATGCATGTTCACTTATATGATTCAGGTATTTTTAGTGTTAACTAGAAAATGTGTAGTTGTTTGGTTATTTAAAAACCTTTATACTTAAAAAAACAACTAATATAAATGCATCACATTTGCATCTAATTGCAAAAATATTCATCTGTTATTGGTTATTTTCGGTTCATACTCTTGAAACTGGTTCCAAAGTAAACTTTTGGTCTTATCCGGTTCCATAGCTGGAATAATCAGAAGTCCGAACTAGAATCGGATAACGTTTCGGTTTTTAGTTCTAACCTTTATCATTTTCGGTTATCCGTTCTGACCGGTTTCAAAATCAAACACACCCCTAAGCTAATCTAACATGGTTGGGTCATGTGCATGTCTTTTTTTGTATGGGTGTGTGTGGATATATTGCCTTAGGCCTAATCAGATTAGGTCCAAAGTAATCGTGGATATAGGTAAAAAGCCTAAAAGCAATTCTAGCTAGCATTATATACATTATGAGGATATAGGTATTCCCATATCACTACTTCATTAATAGAAAATTTAGTATGAAGTTTATCGAGCAAATTATGGCAAAATGTTACAAAATCTATCTACATAACAATAACTATATGTTGTAAAATAAATATATCGAACCACGTAGAAACGAAATACGAATAAACAATAGAAAACGAGAAACCAAGATTTAACGTGGAAAAACCCTTTACGGGAAAAAACCACGGGCACAAATGATGATTTCACTATATAGGAAAAATATGAGGAGGGTTACAAGAACGTAGGTAATCTAACGTAATCTAAACCTATATATAACAAAGAAAACCTAACAAGCTAGAAACTTGGTTAACAACTACTATCGTAGAAGAATAAAAACCAAGTAATTGAATGATCTCTCTATGCCTACAAAGTCACGGCAGCATCAAATATATATATGTAAGTTACGTATCACCGAGAGATATATGGGTATATATCTCAATTTGAATTTTGAAATTATCTAATAATTAGGATAACTCAAAAGTCAAAGATCACGGCTCATATCATATATATATATATATATATATATATATATATATATATACTATGGGGAGGGTTCATGCGAGAACTGTTGTTAGTGCGAGAACCGCGAGAACCATTCTCAGCCGTTCCTTGGATATGGGAAGTATCATGGATGACGAGCGTGGAGTGATGGGGTGTGGCAGGGTGCATGTGAGAAATTTATGGGTGGACAATGACATTGAAGGAGGGGGAATTGGACGGCTTAGATTGGTTCTCGCGGTTCTCGCACTAACAACGGTTCTCGCATGAACTTTTGTCTATATATTATATATAAAAAAACTAACTCTAACATTAATTAGAGTCATAATCCCTTAATGAGTACTTTGTTACATAAAATAATTAGTTTTGTAAGTTTTTATATTACAAAGTACTCTTAGTAATTTGTTAGTAAATATTCAATCAAACAAGTACCAATCACTCATATTTTAAACATATTCATAGTGGATTAAATATAATAACAGAATAAAACAATATAGTAAAAAAAAAAACAATTGAGAAATCGTGAAGATGAACCGGTAACCGGTAACCTCACTAAGGCTGCATGTTATGGGGAACCCGATGGGATCGGGTACCATCGAGTTCGGCCAGGTACACCAAAACGCGAAATCGGGTATGGCCTTCGAGTACCGGCTTCGGGTCCGTGAGCTCGACGTCGAGTCCGCCCCCCCCCCTCCCTCCAACGGCTATTTTTTCGACCGTTTCAATTAATTTTTTTTTAACTTAATTAATTTAGCCCCTCTCCATCTATAAATATTCTCCTTTTTATCATTTTAAACCACAACATTTTATATCTTCTACTCTCTTTCACTCTCAAAGTTTTATCATTTTTACTCTACAAAGAATATGGATCCAAATGAGGGTTCTACTCCACCATCATCCGGGCGTAACCGTTCTCGCGTTACGAGTTCTACACCGACACGTCCGGAAAACCCATTTTATTTAAATGTTCCGCAACAACCGTACCAGCCAAATCCATTCTTTGCCCCTCCCCAATTCACGTACACGGGGATGCTTAATCAACAATACCCGCTATCTCATCTAGGATACCCGATGCCTCTAGGATACGACGTGAGTACGGTTGGGCGCCAATGGATTAGATATTATTTTTAATTTTTAAGTTAAAAATTATGTTTTTTTAAGAAAGTTTGTTTTTTAAGTTTAAATTATGTAATTTTAATTTTTAGTATTGTTTGAATTTTAATTTTATTAAATTAATGAGTTAAATTATTTATATAATTGGTTATTTGTTAAAATTATAAAAAAAAGAATAAAATTTTGAAAAAAGATTGGGTAAGAGAAGGTAAGGTATAACTTGAAATTGGGTAAATGAGAAAGGTAAGGGAGGAAGAATGATGTGGCGCTGATGTGGCTGCAGGTAAGGCTTACCTGCAGGTTACCCATAACGTGTAGCCTAAAGACCATAAACTTTAGCTGGAAACCATTTGTAAGCTTGCCAGAAACTATTTATAACTTGCCACTTTCGTTAAAACCTGCAACTTTCTCCAAAAACCATTTATACTTAATCAGAAACTACTACTCTCATTACAAACCATTTATAACCTCGTAATAAATCTAAAACTTTCGCTAAATACCATTTTATAACCTCGTTAGAAAGATAAAACTGTCGAATGTTGTAACGTTTGGCCGGAAGCCTTAAACCTAAAAGACACACAAATACACACAATTAAAAAACGACCGTCCTTAGCGCCAAAGAAGGCAACCAACGAAATTGATCTGCTATAGCAGGTCAAAATCCACACATCAACACATAGTGAAGATTAGATACATACAATAAGAAATTTCAAAGTTCTAGCTGTATACATAATATAAACTTGAGTAAAGTCGAACACATTGTAGTGAGGTTATTTCAATATATATATATATATATATATATATATATATATATATATATATATATATATATATATATATAATAAGAAAAAAGTTCATGCGAGAACCGTTGTTAGCGCGAGAACCGGCGGCGACTATTTTTTCGATAACTTGTCTGTTTTTATAATAGAGGTAGTATGTTTCTTTTTTTAAATAATAATTGGTCAATAAAATTTCATATGGATGATAAAATCTAACAAGTGTGTTAGCATTATAACTATATACCATTTTAATACCCATAAAAAAATCTAGAAATTTTATAAATTTAGGTTATATGACTATACGTAATTTTTATTAATTAAGTTAAAATATTATTATATAATAGAATATTTACTATGAAAACTATAATTATTAATTCTTTTAATTATTATGTTAATTTGCTTAATTTGATTTTTTAGATATTCTTTTTTTGGAAGGTTTAGTTATGAAAATAATATATTAAATTATCATTAACTTCACTAAATAGTTACTTTAATTAGTTCATAGGGGTATTTTAGTATTTTCAACTTACTTAAAAATTAAGAGTTTTTAAGGATAAATGCATTATAAAGGAGTAAGATAATGCGTTTAACACCATTTTTTCTCAAATGTCTTAATATTAAGCAGTAAAAATATTTATGAATCATATACAAACAATTACAGCACACTAGAAAATTATGAAAAATTAAATAATTCATGCAAAACATAGTTAGAAAGTTAGAAATATTAAATAAAGTAACTATTGAAAATCTTATATAGAAAGTAAAAAGTTTGTTAATAGGCCTCATGAATCTTGAGCCCAGTTAAGCCCATGACTCTCATCAATTTAAGTCGTCACTGTCTCTACTCCCTCGTCCGTGAAATCCGAGGCCGTTAGCATTGAGCAAGAACGGCAGCAAGTGAGATAGGAGACAAAAAGGCGATTCACTTAGAGAGCAACAGCATCTCCTCTGGAATTCTAAATTGGTAAACATTTCAACCCACCCTACTCCTACATGCATAAAAAAACTTGTTTTGTCCTAAAAAGTTAAAACTATTTTGAAGAGCACCACCTTTTGGTTACTTCTAAGCTTTGATAATTGTGAAACTATAATTTAAATGGCCACCTTGATTAAAATAGAATTAAGTGATTAGTGGTTTTTCTATGGGTGCATAACAAACTAAAATTGTACAAAGAACACATATAAACCTTGTATAGTAATAAGTTTCATTGCAGTTAAGGTCTGATTTCAAAATTTTCAACTAATTCTAATATGATATTCTTTTACTTGAGTTACAGGAACATGGTCTTACGGGTCATTCATTTACCGGACCTCCATTATTGAACCAACACATTGGAAGTGATATTAGCTGAACGGTGAAAAAAATCTGAAATTATTGCTTCGATTGCTCAATTTGCATATGTTATGGGAACTCCACTTCGCTTCTTCACAAGCCACCCATTGCTTAAGCACTCTAGAACAGGTTGTGTATCAACTTTCATGGCGTACAAAGCTCTCACTTTTGGGTCTACAATCGGTATGTTTAGACCTCATAATTAAAACTCCTATGGATGGAGGCTGTTACGTATTGTGGAAACCCGTTGAGGGTGTATTGCATTCATCATCAGAATATATAAAATACAGTATTTACACAAAGGGCCCTACACTATACATTCATAACAATAATAAATTATTTATTTAACACACCCCCCGCAGTCGGAGCTGGAGGAGGGCGAATGCTCAGACTGGATCTGAAATCTAAGAACAGCTGTGTAGGTAGACCTTTAGTAAATATATCTGCAAACTGATGAGACGAGGGCACATGCGACACACGCACTTGCCCCATGACAACACGTTCTCTAACAAAGTGTAAGTCAATTTCCACATGTTTGGTACGCTGGTGCTGGACAGGGTTATTGGCTAAATACATGGCACTCACATTATCACAAAAAACAACCGTGGCACGGGAAAGAGGGAGACGCAACTCGACCAGGAGATTGCGAAGCCAGGCAAACTCGGCAACAGCATTAGCAATGCCACGATATTCAGCTTCAGCACTGGAGCGGGAAACAACGTGTTGTCGCTTGGAAGACCAAGATACAAGATTGTCACCCAGAAAAATGCAGAACCCAGAGGTGGACCGGCGCGTTTCAGGGCAACCGGCCCAATCAGCATCAGTGTAGGACACCAAACGATCAACAAAGGAGGGACGGAGAAAAAGATCATGGGAAAGAGTACCCTTTAAGTATCGCAGAATACGTTTAAGGGCATTCAGATGCGGTTCGCGAGGATCATGCATAAAGAGACAGATTTGCTGAACAGCATAAGAGATGTCCGGGCGAGTAAACGTTAAGTACTGCAGAGCACCAGCAAGACTCCGATAAAGCGTCGGATCAGATACTGGCGCACCAGAAGAGGGTAGTTTAGACTTTGTCTCCGCGGGTGTGGAGCAAGGATTACAGGTATCCATGCCAGCACGAGAGATGATATCCTGGGCAAAAACTGATTGAGACAGAAAAAGACCCGAGGATGAGCGAGTGGCAGCAACCCCTAGAAAGAATTAGAGAGCACCAAGGTCAGTCATTTTGAACTCAGAAGAGAGTCGAGAAATGACACGTGTGACCAAAGCGGGGGATGAGGCCGTCAAAATGATGTCGTCGACATATAACAATAAATATATGGTGTCACGACCATGGTGATAAACGAAAAGGGAGCTATCTGATTTGCTAGAAGAGAAACCAAGAGAGGTGATGAAGACAGCAAATCGCTGAAACCAAGCCCACGGAGCCTGCTTAAGCCCATAAAGAGCTTTACGTAACCGGCAGACATGATGAGGATAAGAAGGATGAACATAACCAGGAGGCTGTTTCATGTAGACCTCTTCGGACAAATCACCATTTAAAAAAGCATTTTTGACGTTAAGCTGATGGATGGGCCAGTTCAAAGAGATAGAAATACTAAGAACAGTCCGAATAGTAGCCGGTTTCACAACCGGACTGAAAGTTTCGTCATAATCAAGGCCAGGTTGCTGAGAAAATCCTTGGGCAACCAAACGACCTTTGTAACGGTCAAGACGGCCCTGACTATCGAACTTGTGACGATATAACCACCGACAACCAACAATGTTAACGTTAGCTGGAGGTGGAACCAGATCCCATGTGTGATTGGAAAGTAAGGCGGACATTTCAGAGTCCATGGCTGCCTTCCAGTTCGGATCACAGATTGCCTGAGCAGTCGTTTTCGGGATCGGAGAGAGAGAGTCGACCGCTGAGAGATTGAGAATCTGACGAGGTTTGAGATTCCCAGTACGCGATCTAGTGGTCATAGGATGAGTAGAAGAAGCAGCAGGCGGAGGTGAGGGAGAGGAAGCAACAGAAGTGTCGCCGGGAGACGTAGTGTCTGGTACAGAATTACTGCCAGGTGAGTCCGTAGCTGCAGGAGAGTTAGCGGTCGAGGTATCCGGGTCAGGAGGGTGCACAGGATGAGTAGCTGGAGACGATGCAGAAGGAACATCAGACATCAAAGTAGGGGAGGTATGATCGTCAACGAAGGCATCATAGTCGGAACTAGATGGGGGAACATTAAACGAAGCATACGGAAAATGATCTTCATAAAAAACCACATGTCGAGAGACAATGATGTGATGCGAGACAAGATCATAGCATCGATGGCCCCGATGAGAAGACGATGGACCCAGATACACACAAGCAGTTGAACGAGGGGAGAGCTTGTGAGACATCATAGAAGAGAGATTAGGATAACAAAGACATCCAAAAACACGCAAATGCGTGAAGGTAGGGAAGGTGTCAAACAAGATTTCACAAGTGGATTTGAAAGCTTGGGTGGTTGTGGGAAGAAGATTGAGAATATGAACAGACATGTTGAGAGCTTCAACCCAGAATTTGAGAGGAAGAGAGGCCTGAAACAAGAGAGTGCGGATGACATTGTTAATGGTGCGAATTGCACGTTCAGCTTTACCATTTTGTTGTGACGTGTACGGACAAGAAAAACGAATTTTAATTCTATTTTGTTGAAAAAGATCAAGCAATTTAGTATTATTAAATTCACGTCCGTTATCACACTGAAACGATTGAATGTCTGTTTTAAACTGATTAACAACGTAAGCACGATAAGTACTAAAGACCTTAAACACATCAGATTTCACACGCAAAGGAAACACCCATAAAAAGTGAGAGAAGTCATCCAAAAATAATATATAATATTTATAACCACTCAAACTAGTCACAGGAGATGTCCACAAATCAGAATGAACTAGCTCAAAAACCCTGGAAGTCTTGGTTACCGAACTAGAAAAAGACAAGCGACAATGTTTACCTAATTGACACGCATGACATGTGGGTAACGTTTTATTTGAGCAAGAAATAAATTTGCGAGAACATAAAAAATTAAAAGTAGAAACGCCAGGGTGACCAAGACGGCGATGCCACACATGAGGAGACACAACAGCAAGGGCAGTAGCAGGAGACACGGACGACTGAGAAGGCTGAAGAACCGGATAGAGATCACCAACACTATCAGAACGATGAAGAAGACGACCTGTATTAAGATCCTTTATGGAGAAACCAAAAGGATCAAATTCAACAGAAACCCAGTTATCAAGAGTGAACTTACGAACAGAAATCAGATTTTTGACCATTTGATCAGAAACAAGAACATTTTTAAGTGCCAGTTTGTTTTGTGAAAATGGAAGAAATGTATCGCCAATACAAGACACCGGAAGTAAAGCACCAGTACCAACCATGACTACTTTTGACTTGCCACAAGGTTTAAGAGAAAGTAAGTTACCTTGGTTGAATGACATGTGAGAGCTTGCACCGGTGTCCATGTAGTAGTTGTTATCCTGATTCTGTGTAGGTTGTTGGATAGACATCGCGCTGAAGAGCGAAGCTAGATCCGTGAACTGAGGCTGAGCTGCAAGAGCCGAAGGGGCTGTAGAAGGCGCAGCATAGAGAGCAGATGGCGGAGGGTATCCCCCGTGGGCAGGCGCAGGTGGCGCCGGCAAGCAGTGGGATCCTCCGTGTTGAGGAGCCTGAGACTGCTGTTGACGAATGACATTTTGCAAAAGCTGGAGAAGTTGATTGTTGAAGGCTGGTGGACCACCAGAAGTACCTGCATCACCAGAAAAACCAGTAATAGTAGCCGAAGAACTCCCCCCTCCTGAATTACCTTTAGATGCAACCCGTCCCGTGTTTTTGTTTCCCCGGTTATTTTTATTTTTCCCTTTCCCATTATTATTAGTAGCAGAGGTGGAGTAAAGGGCACAACTAGGGGAAGGTTGAGTGTCAACAGCAGGGTCGGGTTGGTCTTCACGTGACTCATGCAAGAGTAACATGTTTTTGGCCTCAAGAAAGGAGGGAAAAGGTTTGGAGTGAGTGATAAAATCAACCAAACTTTGGTACGAAGGTGGTAAGTTCTGTAGGATTTGTAAGACAAGATCCTGATCAGTAATCTTAGTATCAACATCAGCTAGAGAATCGGCAATATCTTTTAAAGTATGACAGTAATCGGTAATGGACAGAGCACCCTTTTTGGTGTTCCGAAAAATGGTTTGAAGTTGGAGACTACGGGACAATTTGTTATTTAAGAAATGAGCATCAAGGGCTTCCCATAAATCTTTCGCAGTACAATTATCTTTAGTAATGATATTAAGGAGATTTGGTTCACATGTTGAGTAAAACCAAGATTTAATACGTGAGTCAATAGCTTCCCAATCCTCATCATCATCACTTTTAGGTTTAGATTTTCCAGTGATGTGACCCATAACTTTAGCCCCTTTACACATGTCAGTGAAAATACGGCACCACAGTTTATAACGTGACCCGTCAGTTGTGAGTTTGAAACTGAATTGAGGGTAAACATTACCAATGGAAAACACTAGTTGGGAAGCCGTGGGGGTGGGTGGTGAGTTGGAATCATTGGCAGCCATTACTAATAATAATGCTATTTACAAAAAATAAAAAATAACAAGAAAAATAAAAACAGAAACGTGCTCACCCAAAGAATAATCCCGAAGAAAAGAAGGGGCTACCGGACCGGAAGAACCAGCAACGATGGTGACCAGTGGCTGTGCAAGGCGGCAGTAGATCAGGAAAAAAAAAACACAATCTCTTTGAATGCTTTGAGAGACTTTCTGTTTTGTTTTTTTGTTTTTGTTTTTAACTAACAACTTCTTCTGAAAAGTGATATAGCTTTTATTGAAAAAGCATGTAGTACTATCACCACTCACGATGCCAAGCACAAAAAAACCAAGGGAGAGAACCAGCGATGTCAGCAAAGAAGACCGGTGATGGCAGCAAATAAAAAGGAAGCCGGCGACCAGAATCCAGCGGCGGCGGCGTTAGGGTTTCAGACAGCCGCAGCGGCGCTAGGGTTTCAAACAGCAGCGGCAGCAGGGCTTTAGACAGCAGCGGCGGCAGGGCTTTAGACAGCAGCGGCGGCGGCACTAAAAAGCCGCAGCAGGCAGAAGGGCGGCGACTGTTGGGAGGCGTCAAGTAGGGCTGCGAATGCAGCAGCGGTGCCAAGCTATGGCAGAAACCGGAGATCGACGCAAGCAAGGGTTTCGCGGCTAGGGTTCGTCGTCAAAGCAATTGTCAGCGACGCAGGGAACAGTAGCGGCGATGGGGTCTCCGGCAGCGGCGAGTGGCAGCGGAAGAATGGACCGGCGACGGGAGGGCACCGGCGATCGTTAGATCGAAAAAAAAACGTAAGGTATCGAGGTAGGTCAGGCTCTATACCATGTTACGTATTGTGGAAACCCGTTGAGGGTGTATTGCATTCATCATCAGAATATATAAAATACAGTATTTACACAAAGGGCCCTACACTATATATTCATAACAATAATAAATTATTTATTTAACAGAGGCATTTGATTCATTTGGGCACATGGCTTTGATTCTTTAGTACTCAGGATCTTGATTCAAGCACCAAAGTAGGATGGTGGGTTAAAATGAATAGCTTGAATCCTAGACATTTGCAGGTATAACCGATAAATCGTAACAATCTCTTTGAGATTGTGTAGATCCACATTTATAGGATATATTGTTGTAAATCTTTTCCTTTATTTTTGCTTGTAATTTGTATTATATATATATCTCAATCATAATCTCTCCACATTATTGGAGATTACTAAAACCCTTATATGGTATCAGAGGGTATCGATCCTCTCCTGTGACAGCCGCCCTCTTTCTTCTTCCTCATGGCTGCTGGCAGTTCCTCCTCCAGTGACACCACCCTTCCCCTTGCCACCATTCTTCACATGTTGACTATCAAGCTCTCCTCTACCAATTTTCTTCTCTGGAAAAATCAACTTAGCACTCTCTTTTCTTATCAAAATCTTCTCGGTTACATTGATGGCTCCTTACCAGCCCCTCCATCAACCACCATTGCTGATGGAAAATCTTCTCCCAACCCTGATTTTATTACATGGCAGAACGCTAATCAACGTGCCCTTCTTATTATTCAATCTTCTCTCACCGAAGAGGCCATGGCCTAGGTTATTGGCCTCTCAACTGCTCATGAAGTTTGGCAAGCCCTTGAATCAGCCTATAGTCACGATTCGGTGGAACGTATGCAGAATCTTCGTGACTCTCTTCGTCAATTGCAAAAAGGAACCTCTTATGTTGCTGAATATGGTCGAAAGTTCAAGGCTGTTTGTGACCAGCTTGCTGCCATTGGACACCCTGTTGCTGATTTGGATAAAAACACATTGGTTTTTATGTGGTCTTGGCCCTTCCTTTGAGATGTTTTCTACAGCACATCTGGCTGTTAAACCCAGACCCACCTTTCGGGAACTTCTTTCACAAGCTGAGGGACACGAGCTATTTCTTCAATCTGTTCACGGTTCTACCCCACCACCTGCTGCGTTTAATGCCGAATCTGGCCATTTTTCAAGCCGTGGATCATCTGCTGGTGGTGGTCGTGGTGGTCGCTCTGCTGGTCGTGGCCGCGGACGGCACACTCCTCATTGTCAACTTTGCCGGAAATATGGTCATTATGCCAACCAATGTCCAGATCTCTCTACCTTTGCTCAGCGACCACCCTCCATCGATGCCAACTTGGCTCATGCTTTCCATGCTAAGTGTAATGTTCATGATGACTCTTCAGATTGGTTTGTCGACTCCGGGGCTTCCGCACACATGACAACATCTGCCTCCAATCTTGACTCTTCCATGCCATACACAGGAAATGATCATGTGACATTTGGTAATGGTAATGTTCTAAATATATCTCGTATTGGTAATGCCTCTATCACCAAGAATATTGATTTAATGGATGTTCTTGTTGTTCCTCGACTAACAAAGAATCTTCTTTCTATTAGCAAGTTAACATATGATTCACCTGTTGACGTATTTTTTCTGGCCATACTTTTACCATTCAGAATCGGCAAACAAAGGAGCTGTTAGCAAAGGGTAGATGTGATCGTGGTCTCTATGTGCTTGAGCGGGGACATGAAGCTCTAGTAGCTCATCTAAACTCCAATCGACTTCGCGCTTCTTATGAACTTTGGCATAGTCGTCTAGGACATGTTGCTTTTGATACTATTTCTTTATTGAATAAACTTGGTAGATTATTTGTTACTTCCATTTTACCTAAACCACATGTTTGCTCTTCTTGTGAGCTTTCTAAAAGCCATAAACTACCATTTCAATTTAATGAAAAACGCTCTTTGCATGTCTTGGATATTATCCATTGTGATTTGTGGGGACCTGCCCCTATTTTATCAACAAATGGATATATTTACTATGCGATATTTGTGGATGATTTCTCTCGGTTTACGTGGTTTTATCCTTTGAAACACAAATCTGATTTTTTTCAAGTACTAACGGCTTTCTTGAGTTTTGTGCAAACTCAATTTTCATGCAAGATTAAAGTCTTTCAAAGTGATGGTGGCACGGAATTTGTCAATCACCGTGTACGCTCATTATTACTTGAAAATGGCACTCACCATCGCCTCTCTTGCCCTTACACGCCTGAGCAGAATGGTCGTGCTGAACGTAAACATCACCACATTACAGAAACGGGGCTTGCTATGCTATTCAATGCGGCTGCTCCGGCTTCCTTTTGGGTTGACGCTTTCAGCTCTGCGGTATATATAATTAATCGATTACCATCCACGGTATTGCAAAATAAATCTCCATTAGAGTTGCTTTTTCATGCTACACCAAATTATAATGTTTTTCGGACATTTGGTTGCCGTGTTTTTCTCTATTTACGGAACTATTCTGCTCACAAACTTGCTCCTCGCAGTGCCTCGTGTGTTTTTATAGGCTATAGCGCACAATACAAAGGATATCGCTGCTTCGACCCTTCAACGTCTCAGATTTACACCACCCGGCATGCAAAGTTTGATGAGACAACATTTCCGTTCACCGGCACCACACCTTCCGTGGATTTTGACAAACTGGTACTCTTTTTTTTTTAGGAACCTAAGTCTTCACTGCCGGCCCAATCAAAGCCAAGTGATGCTCCTCTTAAAATTTCAAGCCCCTCGTCACCTGTTGCTTCTTGTTCGCTGTGTTCAGATCCTCCAACCTCTGCCGACACACCACCAACAGCAACGTCATCCCCACCAGCTGCCCCTGTCTCACCGCCACCTGCTGCCTCTTCGGCATTCTCATCAGGCTCTACGCATCCTGTGACGACACGCTCTCGTGCCAGTATTTTTAATCCAAGACATTATGCTGATCTTGCTACCCTTAATTCCAGCCCTCTTCATGTTGCTTTATTCGCCCACAAGGATCCAAAGGGTTTTAAGTCTGCTGCTAAACACCCTAGGTGGCTCTATGCTATGAATGAAGAGATGTCTGCTCTTCGCTTGAATGAAACTTGGGACTTAGTTCCTAGACCCGCTGCCTCAAATGTTGTTGGCTCAAAATGGGTGTTTAGAACCAAGTTTCGGGCTGATGGTTCCATTGAAAGATATAAAGCGCGCCTTGTCGCTCAGGGATTTACTCAAGTTCTGGGTTTGAATTATTCTCATACTTTTAGTCCGGTAATCAAGGCCTCTACGGTTCGAATTGTTCTCTCTCTCGCGGTGCTGAACAATTGGCCACTTCGCCAACTCGATGTGAAGAATGCATTTCTCAACGGCCAGCTCAATGAAACTGTTTTTATGGAGCAGCCCCCTGGTTTTATTGATTCGAGATATCCAAATCATGTTTGTCGTCTCAAGAGGGCACTTTACGGTCTCAAACAAGCACCTCGTGCTTGGTTTCAACGGTTAAGCACCTTTCTCATTCAACTTGGTTTCCCATGCAGTAGGGCCGATACCTCTTTATTTGTCTTTAAGCGTGACTCATGCATCCTATATCTTCTCATTTACGTTATGATATCATACTCACCGGCAACAACAACGACTTCATTTCAGAATTTATTTCCCGCTTGCACAGTGAATTTTCTATCAAGGATTTGGGGAAACTATACTACTTTCTTGGCCTGGAAGTCTCCTATACTACTGGAGGATTGTTTCTTACCCAATCTAAGTATGCGCGTGACATCCTCACTCGAGCTGGTTTATTGGATGCAAAACCTGTTTCCACCCCTCTTGCCACGTCTCTGCAACTTACTTCTCATGGCGATGCTTTCCATGATCCGACCATGTATCGATCACTTGTCGGTGCCTTGCAATATCTCACGATCACTAGACCGGACTTGTCATATGCAGTGAATCAAGTGAGTCAATTCTTACATGCGCCTACTAATGATCACTTTCAAGTGGTCAAGCGCATTCTTCGGTATGTCAAGGGAACCTTATCATTTGGTCTCACTTTTCAACGGTCTCCAGACATTTCTTTGGTCGCTTATTTCGACGCTGACTGGGCTCGATGCATTGAAACTCGCCGGTCCACGTATGGATACTCTATTTTTCTTGGTGGAAACATTGTTTCTTGGAGTGCAAAGAAACAACCAACAGTCTCACGCTCTAGTTGTGAATCTGGATATCGTGCAATGGCAAACACTGCTTCAGAACTTGTCTGGGTCACTCATCTGCTACGAGACCTGCATGTTTGTCCTTCCGCTACGCCAACTTTGTTATGTGACAACAAGAGCGCCATCTTCTTGAGCCAAAATCCAGTTGCACACAAACGTGCAAAACACATTGATATTGACTATCATTTTGTCCGCCAGCTTGTTGCTTCAGGTCGTTTGCTTACTCGGTTTGTTCCGACGAATCACCAAGTCTCGGATATTTTCACCAAAAGTCTTCCTCGACCGTTGTTTGAGCATTTCCGTTCCAAGCTTCGTGTAGGTTCCCCATCTCCTCGCTTGAAGGGGGGTATAACCGATAAATCGTAACAATCTCTTTGAGATTGTGTAGATCCACATTTATAGGATATATTGTTGTATATCTTTTCCTTTATTTTTGCTTGTAATTTGTATTATATATATATATCTCAATCATAATCTCTCCACATTATTGGAGATTACTAAAACCCTTATAGCAGGGGTATGTAGATATTGGGATCTCCCCGAAGATGATTTTGGATGAGGGTCGAAGCTTGGTGGTTTAGTTCATGGTTTAAACAAATGGGACTGTTATCACGATGAAGCATTTTCTAAGATAAGATTTGGAGAGAAGTTTTCATTACAACCATCAATTTTGTATGTGAAAGATGGTTTATTATACACGAATTCCTGCCTTAATTATGAAGTCTAATTGGTCTTTTTGATTGCCTTTCAACCTCTTTAGTTATTGTAAGGCCAAGAATAACATTTATTTTTCTTCCCTTAGGAAACCTTGTTTTATATATTTCAAAAACCAGAAGGAGAGAGGGGTCCTTAGAGGGGCAAGTATTAAATTTGTGCGTTGCTAGTAGCGTCCTTAGACAGGAAAGATGTGAAATCAAGATAGATATATGATTGATTAGTTAGTGAAATGGGAATGAGAATTAGTCAAGGAATCATTATATGTGATATTGGTTGTCGGGTCTGGAAATACAATGTTTACACTCAAAATTGTTCACCTATCTTTAAAGAGTGCTCACACCCATGAGTATGAAGAATGAACATGCAAAAAGATAAAAAGGAAGTTCTAGATTTCTTTTTTCAAAATGCAAAGCCTATAATTCTCAAATCACCGTCGAATATATGTTATGGGGCCATGGTGGGGTATTATGGTGATCACCAAATCTAAAATGGGTCACTTTTAGAGAAATGTTAGAATCCAAGGAATAAGAAGTAACAAAAAACAATAGTTAATGACTCAAGAACCAAAGCCTTTGAAAAATACCAAAACATTCGATCCATCCATCACATGGTCAACCACAAGGCACTAGCAAAAGAGCTAAATGCTACAAAATCACTAAGCATTGGCAAACTATACATAAACCATCAAACTCATTAGCCGAGCATCCAAAGGTCTCATGTTTTCACAGAGTACTCATGAAAATTATATCTTTCCAAAGTATTATTTGGCATAGAGTATGCATACATCCTTGGTTGCGCTAAAGCAATTGTTCCTTGCTAAATACCGGAGGTAGTCGAGTCAAGTATCTTAATTGTTGAAATAAGAATACATAAAACAATAAAATTGGAGGAATATAGATCTTATTAATCTTAAGAAGAAGGAAAATCTATTTAAATGATTAAAAGGAACCACCATGACCAACTTTTACAAGGTAAACAATAGACAAACAGATAGCCATAAACCGAATCATGACTAGAATAATAAGATATGACTAATAATCATGTTACCTAAGATATGACTATCCAGGATGTTACCCAATAAAAATGGAACCGGGTCTCTTTTAAAGCTTTTCATGCCACCTACACTAAATATGACTATATGTTACTACCATCCACCAGCTTCCCTTAATCACCCAAACGGATAAATACAATACACAAGGATCATATGAGAAGTTAACAATATTGTTTATACCTATACATATTATAGGGTATGTTTGGCGGAAAGAGCTGGTAGCTGTAGCTGGAAGCTGTTAGCTGGTAGCTGGAAGTTGAAAACAGGTAGCTGGAGCTGGAAGTTGTTTATTTTATTTGTATGTGTTTGGCAAATTAGCTGGTAGCTGGAGCTTAATAGTGTAAAATGACAAAAAAGGACAAATTATAAAAATAGGAGGAAATATAAAACAATTAAAGATGATATTTAGGTAATTTCGTATAGAAAAAGCTTTCAGCTAGTTTTAAAAGCTACCAATATGATAGGAACCCATCCTTCCTCATTCATGTGACCACAAAAAGTTAACTCTTACCAAGTAATCATCACTTGGATTAACAAAAGAATTGCACGAGCCACAAATAAGAACAAAATCCAATTTTTGAGTATCAAATCATGCAAAGAAAGATCCATGACTTACAGGATATGTGCTAGCTCGAGTTAGGAGTTTGGTGTGATAAAATGGGACCACGTGTGATATATACTGAATGACGATGTGAATACGATGATGACAGCATAACACCATTATGTTATTTAACCATACTATATGCTCTTTGTAGAAACATCAAAATTTGGGATTTGATTCATGATTTTTAGACCAATGGGCGTAAACAAAGTACCACATGACAATTCTCATTCTGAAGTGTGATAATTTATTTAAGACCGACCGCATCGGCTTGTGATCCTCCTTTGTGAGGGTTGTTCACGGGTTGGAACACCATAGCCCCATCTTGTGATGGGGTGCCTCACAGTCACGAGTGGATGGTGGTCACAACGCTCACTTTTTTTTTTCTTTTTAATTTGCCTTTTAAACAATGTGATGAAATATGATATATGCAGGGATTTGTATGATGAGATGAGAGAATGATATGATAGTCAGAAAGTATGTGAAACCATGTGATGAATGCTGATAGTCTAGATTACATTGTTTTATGTACTAATTGCACATTACACATTAACGTCGCTGGCGAAATGGATTCCAATTGCAAGTTTCCACATGATCAAATACGTAATAGTTAAGAACAAGTATAAAAACCATGGATTACTTGAAAAGGCAAAACTCTAGACTACAAGGGCAACCAATATAAATATATATCCACAAATACATTAAAACAATCAGAAATTTATAGCAAAACCGAAGACTACAACAATCTTGTACAAATGTCAGATATATCCCAACTGTCAAATAAGTCAAAAGTATAATAAAATGGGTCAGCTTTTAGAAAGACATCTAAGAAATCCAACAGATAAAAAAGATCAAAACCACAAACAATAGTTTCAGTGAACATCTTCTATTGTAGACAGCAGCAAGCCAAAACCACCAAAACATTTGATCTGATCCATCTGCCATATGATCAACCACCACCAAACTAGCTAAAAGCTACATAACATAATCATGGCCAAATATACACAAACAATCAAACTCATTAGCCAAGCATCCAAAAGTATCATGTTTTCAAGCAACCCGTTTTACCTATTTACCGGAAACTGCAAAATCTTAGCACAGTCAAAAGATCACGATAATAAGTTGACTTTGACTGCATAAATAGATCAAGTTTGATTTCAGGAACCTTCCTCGCTGCTTTCATCCCCATTAGCTAGTGTTGGTGCACCTGATGGCCCCACTTCTTTTTCTTTGGTAAGTTTGTCTTCCAAAGTGAGCTTTTGTAACGAAGCTTCTTCAACAGAGTATTCAGTTGCTTCGCGTGGAGATTGTGGGCTTTTAAGTATCCATTTTCTCCAATCGTTACGTCTTCTTACCTTGTCACCCTATAATGATCGGTAATATATTACCACAGAAATATAAACCATAAAAAAGTTACAAGTGTAGTATATTAAAAAAAACAAAATACAATAGTAATTTTCGAGTGAAAGATCATATATTTATACATATGATTGACCATGTATAATTGTATAGATGATGGGCACCTGAACTTCAACACTACTTGAACCTCTTAAAGAACTCGATATCACCAGGATGTCAATTGTCAGAGTTTGAACCTGAAATATGATTCAATAAAAAACCATGAATCAACACTAGTAATACAATAAAGTTGTTAGTTAGCAATATATAGTTACAACGAAGAAAAGAATACGAACATAATATTACCTACAATCTTAATCAATAAATTTATTGTTTATCAAAAATTTATTTGCTTAGAAATCAAAGAAATATTAGAATAAATAGCAAATTATTGTTCATTTTGTATGATGTTGAAGATGAAATAAACAGAAATAGTAAATCATGTTGCTTTTATGAAATGTTTTCAATGAAACTTTTTCAAGCTGTGAGATTTACTACTTAAATAACTTATTTACAAATAAAACAAATAATCAAACTTGAGTGAACATCCATACTTCAAGATAACCAACTGGTAGATTAAAGGGCAACATGACACTCGTGTAAAATTTCAATCCGTCCAATTTATAATTATATTTCACTGAGCATTCACATAATCATATGAAAATTCAATCTTTCAAATTTATTATTTGGCACAGTTCTCATATAAAGTTCAAACTCCCAAATTTATAATTCGAATTTCCTGTACATGAGGGGAAACAATAAAACAAATATATGCATACATCCTTAGTTGTGCTAAAGCAACACAATATGAAAGCATATAGATCTGATTGATCTTAAGAAAATAGCTATGCCAAAATAAAGGTTAAATAAACTACAGTAACGAACTTATAAGGGTAGACAATAGGCAAGCAACTAGTGTATGGTAAAACAAAATAACAAGTGAAATGAATTGCGTGAAGGTTAAAAGTAACACTGAACAAAGTAAAGTGACTAGTGTATGGTAAAACAATATATAAAACAACTTGTGATTTAAAAGAGTGAATGCTCATGAATAATAAAAACATACAAAACAGCATGATTAAACTTTTTATGAATGATGTAGAAGTCCAATATCACCGAAATGACAAAAAGTTCTTTTTTTTGTCAGCATTACATATTTCTTAGTTCTGGTCAGTTTGTTTAAAGAGTTAAAAATCTTAAGTAATTAAGTTATACATGCATACTTTGGTTTCCATGTATCGTTTATGTAATTTTTGAACCAACCCTTGTAATACACGGGTTTCTAACTTAGTTAAGTTAAAAAATCAAAAGCTAAATCAGCTTTTTTACCATTACAATATTCTTGGAAATTGGTTTTTGAAAACCAAAAGAGATGAAACCTGAATTCTTAATAATGAAAAATATATTTTTCAATCTGCATTTGATGCTTCTCTTGCTATTTTAAAAACTTATTCAACCTCAACAAAAATTAGGAAAACTTTTTTAAGGTTTTTGGGGAGTGGAGCTATGCTCTGAAGCACGAGGCCTAACCGTTTCATGGCCTATACCCAGTTGAGATGGAATCCCATGTCTCTTTTGAGACTCTTCAAGCCACCTACACTTCACTAGTTTTTTATTCAACCATAAGGATAAAGCTTACACAGAAGAATCATATGAGAAATTGTTGGCAAATAATGTTACCTACACAAGCATAAGTGAAAATACTACTTACTCTACGAAATCCAGCAATCAATGTGATAGGAACCCATCCTTCCTCATCCATATTTGACCTCAAAAAGTTGTCTTTTACCAAGTTATCATCACTGTAGTTAACAAAAGAATGACATGAGCCAGAAATAAGACGATAGTCCAATTGAAAAAAGAAAGTGAAACTCACCTGAAATAATATTCAATCTGTTTAAGTATCAAATCATGCAAAGAATGATCCATGAAAGGCATAAACATGGAACTTGAAGCTCCATGAGAAAGAGGCGGCACACCACCTCTATAAGTCTCCTGAGCTAGCGTAGGGATATACACATATGATGCACCCATTTCTGCAGAAATTTCTAAATTCAACCCCCATTTAACCCAATTGTATCCAATAAACATCAAGAAAAGGATCGAATAAGAACTTACCATAACCCATACTGACTCCATATGGTCGTAAAGGTTGATGAATAAATGGTGGTCGAATAAATCCTCTTAAAGATGGGGGAGGTGGGGGACCGATCTGATGTGGTATATGAACATCTCTGACAGCAGGACTTCTTGGTCCATGGTGATCCCGCCTTCCACCATAACCATTGTTAAGAGGCATAGAACCAAAGTTATTCCTTCGACCTGGATTCCTATTCAAAGAGTGATCAACTGATCTAGGAGACCAACTATTGCCCTTAAAAGAAGGCTGTGGGGATTCTGGAGCCGCTGGTACCAAATTACCATAATCGTCAAAAAGAGGAAAAGGTGGTGGCAGTGGTGGTAGTGGGGGCGGTGGAGGCCTGTAGGCGGCAGATGCACCACCGGCACCCCCACCACGTCTCGTTGTTCGCTGGCGGACATGATTCGTATTAGAATGAGCGTGTGCATTAGGTTTAACTTGTTTTGGTGGTGGTTGTGAAATTACAGGTGCCTGAAAGAAGCCATAAAGTTATTACAATAAAATAATTGGATACAATAGTTCATAAACTCAATACTTGAAAGGATTCAGTGATAACAAACTTATAAAACCTAATACAATAGAATCATGTATCAAAATTGTTAATGTTATAGTTTTTTAGACGCCATACTTGAAGGAGTTCAATCAAATATAGCAAGAATCCCAGTACGATTTTTAATCATGAATCCAAATTGTTATGAAAACGAACCTGGGAAGAAACGGTGGATCCATCAGAGGTCGATATAGATGAAGGTTCGGAAGAAAGTGTGAATGGTTTCACTCCAGAACGAGTCGACTCGGATAAAGCGGGCCACGAAGCGGCGCCCATCACCGGAGAACTAGCACCTTCCACAACACTATTAGCTGACGGCTTATTCCAAGCCGACTTCTTTACAACACCAGCATTGCAACTACTACTACAATCGGAGCCTTCCGGCTGAGTCTCCGGCTGCACCTCCACCACTGTTACCGGATCAGAAAAAATAGGATTCCGTTCCACAACCCCCAGTGACGGAGACAAAGACGTCGAATCAGGCTCGGTTCCTCCGCGAACAACTTGGGCCCAAGGAGAAGGTAAACTTTTCCGGGCGGAAGGGCTATTGACACCACTGCCGCCGTCTTCGCCGGAGTGGGTAATGATGGAAGTAGACGGATCGGCCGTCATGGAATTTCTAAACTAGGGCAAACAGACACGACGTAGGGTTTGTTTTAATATAGAACACCGAACATCATCAATGGTGGAAATTTTGTGCACAGATCAAAGCTACAGTGATGAAAAAAGCAATGTAAAATCGAATAGAGATTGGGTGAAAAAGATTAGGGTATGTGAATGTGAAAGATTGAGTCGTCGTGAAGCAGAATAGCCACCAAACGGTAAGCTGTATTAATTCAGTGATTCAAGGTTTTAGTTTTGGTTGAGAAGGGGGAACGGAAAAGTGGAGGTGAGAAGTAACTGAGAAGAATGTGAAGGAAACGGAGGGGTTTCTTTCCAGGCCTCGCTTTTATATATAACCAAAGGGCCATAGGCCCGTTATCTATTCTTAGTGGGCGGCCCAATTCTTATATACAAATAACATTTTTATCTTTTTTTTCTTCTGATTTAGGTAGTTTAATAATATAATTATTTTTTATTACTTACAAAATTAGTTTATTTCATTCATATATAGCTACAGAATAAGTGTAGATAAACAATCTCTAAACACCTTCAAAACAATCTATTGATGTATCAAAAGCAATAAACATATAGACACAATTGGATATTAACTTACTAATATCGGTTCATTAAATCTAAGTATTCAACCCAAAATACCCTAAGAATAATTGTTAGTTCCTAATTTCTATGTCACAACAATAGTAAGATAAATATTATGGGTTGTACCTAAGTTTTTTTTAGATTCTCGGTATAAAAATGAATATCTGGTGTATTTTCACGATTGGGATGCGAGTTTCGTTCATACATATTATACTATTTAATCAATAAACGTATTCTATCTATGGATACTTTAGTCATTATCAACACCATTAAACTAAGCTTATTAAGATCAACACTTATTTTCTGAGATAAAGTTCCCATGGGTCAAGTTCGTGTTCGTCATATTCCCTCCGGCTCTCAATAGATGATATCTTTACAAAGGGTCTTCGTTTCTTATTTTGTTCATGTATTTTAGACCCGCTTACTTCAAAGTGTGGTTTGTATAAAAAGTCTATGTTGTATTCGGCCAAGCTTGTTTAGTTGTATCATCTGTCTACTTATAGTCGGAGTAAAAATACATCAATCATTTACGAAAACTATATATATATAGTTCATGCGAGAACCATTCTTAGTGCGAGAATCGCAAGAACCAATCTGAGCCGTCCAATTTCCCCCTTCAATGTCATTGTCCACCCATGAAATCCTCACATGCAACCTGCCACACTCTATCTCTCCACGCTCACCGTCCATGAAACTTCCCATATCCAAAGAACGGCTAAGATTGGTTCTCGCAGTTCTTACACTAACAACGGTTCTCGCATGAACCCTCCCCTATATATATATATATATATATATATATATATATATTTAGAGAGAGAGAGAGGGAGAGAGACAAAAGTTCATGCGAGAACGTTGTTACCGCGAGAACTAATCTAAGCCGTCCAATTCCCCCTCCTTCAATGTCATTGCCCACCCATGAATTCCTCACATGCACCCTGCCACACCCTATACCTCCACGCTCTCCATCCATGATACTTCCCATATCCAAGGAACGGCTGAGATTGATTCTCGCGGTTCTCGCACTAACAACGGTTCTCGCATGAACCCTCCCCTATATATATATATATATATATATATATATATATATATATATATATATATATATATATATATATATATATATATATATATATATATATATATAGAGAGAGAGAGAGAGAGAGAGAGAGAGAGAGAAGGGTTCATGCGAAAGTGTTTTATTTACGAATAGTGCGAGAAGCAATCTCAACAATTAGATTTTACAATGAATGGCTAAGATAATTAGTGGTATTCTTGTAATTAAGCTGAAATATAAGAGTATTTATATTAAATACAAAGGACAGAAATGAAATTTTAACATACTCGAGAATATTACTTTATTTATTTCCACCCCTCTCTCTACGTGACTAAGAAACAAAACCCCAGTCTCTTTCTCTTCCAAAAAACAACCCCCTTGCCGCCCACTTCCGTCGGTAAACTCCTGCCGCCTGCCGCTGCTGATAAACCCATTTTGGACTAGCGACTTTGTCATAATGAATATGATGAACGGAGCGGTATAAACTAAAAATGATGAAACGAGCGGACTAACCGCCACCACCTCTATGCCAGCCGGTAACAACCGTTTCTAAATCAACACACAGATCCATCCTGACTTAACAATGCCTCCGGTATGGTCTCGGATATCCCCCTACGACCTCTGATTTGTTTATTGCAGAGAATAAATCAGAGGTCTACGGTGACAATTTCTTCTCCTGGTCACGGGCTTCATTTCATAGAATAAATTGGTAAAAGGACTCGAGAATAATGATACATGCAGGTAATGTTGTAGCGATGATGGTGGCAACCATAAGGGCGGAAACGAAGAAGATGAAGTAGCCTATTTGAAGCAGCCGCCATTGTTGATGGTAAATCTGAATGAGAGAGAGAGAGTTTATATTGAAACTGGCCAAAAAAGTATCTGATTCTTTGAAGTGTGGTGATATATTTTAGTTTTGTTTATTTTTTTAGTTATTAGATTTTAGTTTTGATTATTTTTTTGTTATTAGATTTTAGTTTTGTTCAAGTTGTTCATTATCGAACAAGAAAGGTTGGATGTTTAATGTTCGTTGTTTATTGGGAATAGATTTTGTTTTTGTTTTTTTTTTGTATTAGCAGTTTGATTTTTGGTTGTATTTGTGATTTTGTGTTGTTCATTTGTGAATAAATAAATGTTGGTCAATATTTGTTGTTTGTTCAATGTATTCATTTATGTTAAAACTAGTATAGTTTTGTCTTTGTTCATTATCGAATATAAATAAGGATGAAAAACTTGAAAATAATGTTGGGGTATGTTCAACAGTGAACTTCGTATAATTTATTATTTACTAGTAAATTATTTTCATTTTATGTTGTTTTTTATTAACAATTTAGAAGAGAAATAATTTGGAGAGAGAAAAGTTTTTTTTACCATATTGCCCTTTTAAATTAAAAAAAATCAAATGCCAATAAGTGGCTAAGATTGCTTCTCGCACTTTTCGCAAATAAAACACTTTTCGCATGAACCATTCCCTATATATATATATATTCAAAAATTCACTTGTGCAAAGTGCATCATAAGTCTGTCAATGATGGTTTGATCCATGGTAGATATACCAATCCCCAAAAAAAGAAAAGAAAAAAAAGGAGGGAAGAAGAAATTATAACATTCGTAACCTCAATCCGACCCGGTATATGAATAGAATAATCACAAACTTTAATTATATGTTTATATGATATATGACGAAAGATATTGTATATATTATGATCATTATTAATTAGCCTCCATCTTAAAGACATTTAAACACCTTTGTAACTGCATGGCAATATCTCTTGCATCAAGAGTCTTCTTGATCTATCAACATTGAGCAAACACAAGTAAATATGATCCTTAAATTCTTCTAACTGTTCCACACAACGACTCTCTTGAGCCCTAAACTCCCTCATCACCTCCTCTAACACATCAGGCTTTAGATTTCCAACACTAATGCGAGCTAGCGCCCTCCCAAATTCAATTTCATCGTGTAATCTTCCTGCAAGTGAACCTATTGTATCAAAGTCTTTGATCAATGTGTAAATCCCTTTTGCAGCCACATCTAGTAACAAACCAACTTGCTTAAGCTTGCCCGTCTTGAGACCTTTCTGGGTCCCCTTTACCTTCTTGGTTAAGCCTAATGAGCAAGCTATCAAGCCTGGAGATGCAACAATTCCAACCAATCCATGAAATGCAAGAACTAGAAGTGCAATGGCTAACAATGTATATGAAGCTACAAGTGCACAACCCACGGCCTTTTTCAAACATATGATAAGTTTTCGCTTTCTTTTTATCATTGTACGATTTGTTTTTAACCTCTTTAGCAAGAGTTTAAAGTGGTTGTGTATTTTGGGGAACTCTTTTGGGCTAAAATCCAATAGGGGGTTCGCCAATGATGAATATGAGGCTAATTCTTTGTACATTGTAGTCGGTTGATCACTCTTTGGAACCCTTTCAGCTATGACCCTTTGATGATTTACATTTTCTTGATGGATGGATTGAAGAAGTTTTTCACACGCCTTCCATCCTTCTAATCCAGCATCGAAAAAATCAAGAAGTAGGCAATGAATATCTAAGCTCTTGTCTAGGCTAGCCATGGTTTCATTTTGTGGTTCAAATAGGATGTCATATTGACGAATGTAATGATCACTAATAGACGAGGATGAGGATGAAGACAAAGGTGAAGCTAATCCATTACCTAAGCCTATGTGGCCTTGAACTTTGTGGCAAATCTCTATGTAAGAATTGGTCCTCAATGCTTCTTTGTACTCTTTGCTAACATCCATCTCATTGACAAACCTACTTGTAGATTGTTTCCTGTATCTACCTGAAATAAGCAAGAAAACCAAATTGTTTCAAATCTGTATGTATGTTGATTATCTAGAATCAAACATTATGATGATTAATATGCTTATTATTGGGCAAATCATGAGGTATATATATGTTATATATAAACAATTAGTGCATAAGTAAAAGCACTAGAAAGACTAAAAAATGATGATGGAATTGAAGACATTGGAATAGAATTAACCTGTGAATTTAAAGGGAAGTTTAAATCTTGAGAAACACATGATCTTCTTTAGGAAATATGGAACTGGAAATGAAAACAGATTTCAAGAAAATTAAGAAAGCTTACACTTGAAAGCCATCATGTGTATTTATAGGGTGCCAACAAGAAACAGTTGGAAAGTTTGTTTCTTTCCCACGTTTGCTTCCATTTAACGTAATCTCTCCAACGTAAAGGCAGGAAGGGATGGATCACATATATACCCACGTACACCCACCTATATGTATACATACATACGTATGTATACTATGCATATACGCATACATCTCATACATAAAGTGGAAGACTCAAATAAGAATGTATATTTAGGTGAGAATGATTAACTTAATCTTGGTCCTCCATTTGATTTGATAGGATGATTTACATGTCCCTCATTTAATTGATAACCCAACCGTGGATTGCGATGGCCATGAATTACGACGGATGATTGCGATCATTAGATCTAATAAATTAACATCTAATTGATGACTAAGATTTATTTTCTTATTCACACCCAAATTTTCATTCTCATAATAACTTTCACTCGTACATAAAAACAAAAATCTAACAATAAACTAATAAAGTCAGTTTTATTGGTATAAGTTTATCCACGTGGGATAAGTTCGATCTCATCGTGGGAGATGTCTAAAATCGATATTATTCGGTAATGATTGTTTTCCAATACCTCTCAAGAAACATCGAAATACGGATAAAAATAGACAAGTTAATTATGGTACTTAATAAAT
This sequence comes from Pulicaria dysenterica, assembly GCA_947179395.2. Lineage (NCBI taxonomy): Eukaryota > Viridiplantae > Streptophyta > Magnoliopsida > Asterales > Asteraceae > Pulicaria > Pulicaria dysenterica. The sequence goes on along the minus strand of OX359288.1, from coordinate 107,237,866 downwards.
CATAGATGTTTTTTGCAATATTTCGAGAACTAGCTAGCTAGGTACGTAGGTTTACGTCGGGACGAGCTTCATTTGCTTTGCTTCCACCAAACCATAACATCATCGATCTCATGATTTTCCCGAAAAGGAAACTATTTAAGGCTACATAACCAAAAGAACGTCTTTTTTTGGTTAGAGCATTATTTTTAATCTAAGTTTTGCTCTTGGATTAATATAGAAAAGGAAGATCTCCAAGGAACGATAACTTATGTAGTTATGTTCCCAAGAATATAATTAACAAGCTAAGCCACGCTAACCTATTATTATTATATATGTCGTCATAATAATTTGTTTATATGAATCTTATTTGGGAAGATATATGCTTCAAAAACTGATGGTTGCATGTAAACGCTTGGACATCACTGTTGTCAACCATTTCAATGATTAGATTCTGGAATATATCTACTAAATTTAAAGATATCCTCTTGTTCCTGACAGATAGAAAAATTTCCTTTTTTGTAATATGTTAAAGATCATATGTGATCATATATATACATCACATAATTGCAAGGGAAGAATTAGTCGGTGGTGAAGATCGATATCACCTAACTTAGATTATGTGTTGTACTCATACATCACTTCAATGAGAGGCCTTCACGTTATTTCAATGTTTCGTTTCATAATTCAAGTAAAATGAGTATAAAATTATTTAAGTTACATGTTGTTAGCTGCATAGATAGATCGATGATTTCTTCATAACTGGGTTTTATCTTTAAATTGGTGGATAATGCAATGTGTAATTGTTTTATTTAGTTAAAAACACGACTCGATTTTCAAGCACCTTCTTAAATAAGCATCGCAAAATAAGGCATGAGAAGAGGGTAGCGTGGCAGTGGCTCACGTATTTATTTCCTTGCACACATAAGTTGTTGTACCTTGTAAAATTTCCTTTTCCATACTTAAAAATAATTAAAAAAAATCTGTTATGTATAATTAATTAATTAATTGTTATACAATTGTATAGTTGGACAATATTAAATTAAAGAATTTCCTTTGTGCACTCATAAATCATGATGATGGTAAGGTTTGTTAAGTAACCCCCCTTACCCACTTCATTTTCTTAGACTTCTGAATCTCAATTTATATACATTCATACATACTTATATATATATATATATATATATCTATACACACAATATATATACAGATGGACATATTTGTATGGGTCTCCATCTATATCTTGATGAGATACCGTGGAAAGGAAGCAAACGTGTGATAAAACAAACTACTTAGGAACTTAATTGTTTCTTGTTGGTGCCTATAAATAAACAAGATATCTTTCAAGTAAGCTTTCCTAATTCCTTGAAAATATATATGTTCCCATATAAAGTTCCAGGAGAAAGAAGATGAAGTTTTCAAAGTTCAAGTTTCCTTCAATTAGATTAATCAGTGGTATGTTCATCATCATCATATGTCATCACCATGCATCATCATCTCTGATCATATATGTGTGTTTAATATTAAGTTGGTTTCATAGAACTTCAAGAATCATGTGGGTTACTTTTATGTGACTATGTTTCCTGTTCTTTCAGGTAATATTGATGAAGAATCCACAATTAGCTTTGTGAAAGAAACCGATATTAACCAAGAATACAAGAAAGCATTCAGAACACATTCTTACACGGATATTTGTAATAAAATTCAGACCCACATTGGGTTCCATGGTGAGCCGGCCTCGTCGTCATCTGTTCATGATCATCACATACATTTATGTGACGTCCTTCTCGAACCACAAGGTGAAACCATTACCAACCTGGCTAACACCTTCAATCTACACCATCTACTCATTGACTTCTTTAAAGCCAGCTTAGAAGCATGGGTAATATATGAAGAACTTCTCGAGTCGATCCATCAAGTCAATGCCAACCATCAAAAAGTCAAACAAATAGTCAAACTAGCCGAAAGGGTTCCATTTTGTAAGCAACACACGAGGATATACGAAGAACTTGCTTCATATTCATCATTGGCGAATCCTTTATCAGAATTCGGCCCACTTAAGTTCCCTGTATTACACTCCAACCATAAGCTGCTGTTAAAGAAGCTAACTACAAAGCACACAAGGATCAAAAGAAAACAAAAAGTATTTAGTATTTCTAGAAAAACCGGAGGTTGTGTACTTGTAGCATCATATGCAGTTTTAGTTGTTGCATTGCTGTTTCTTGCTGGTCATGGCTTGGTTGTGACAGCAGTATCTCCAGGGATGATCTCATGTTTGTTTGGGCTAATCAAGAACAGAAGATCAGCCACTAAAAGGGTCAAGATGAGTGAGCTCAAACGGGTTGGCGCACAACTAGATGTGGCAGCAAAAGGGGTTTACACAATGATCAAAGACCTTGACACAATGGGTCGGCTTGTGGGAAGATTACAGAATGAAGTTGAATTCGGGAAGTCAATGGCTCGTAAATGTGTTAGAAATCGGAAGGCTGAGGTCTTGGAGGAAGTGACAAGGGAGTTCAGGGTTCATGAGAGTTGCTTCTTGGAGCAATTGGAAGAACTTGAAGATCATATTTACTTGTGCTTGCTTAATGTTAACAGATCAAGAAGACTCTTGCTAGATGAAATAATACCCAGATCAAGTAATTGACTGTATGTGTGGTAACATTATTCAGATCACACCTTTCGATTGTGAAAACTAATTCAAAATTTCTTTGTAAATGCATAATATATAATAAACATACTTGCAAAATGTCAAGAATCTTGCAAAAGTAAAGAAAATTGACATAAAAATGAAGCAAATTTGCTTATGGGAGCCTTTTTACTGTAATGCAACTTGCGTCTTCATATTTTATTGAAGAAGAATGGGCACAACAACAAGGCAGCCGGGGATTTGGGGAAGTTAGAATTGTCTCAGTTTCTTGTACTCGTCTAATGTCATGAATGAATCTTTGGTCTTAAGCCAGTCTGCTGGTTTGGGCATGATAATAGCAATGTACCCTTCTCTATCTGCCTGCAGTTCACCACAATTCAGGTAATAGAATAAGAATCTTGAAATTGCTTCAGTTTACAGCATGAGCATAAAGGTGGCAACATTGACCTAATTTTTATAAATGGGACAATTTGCAATGTGTTTTATATCTAACAGGTCAAACAGGTTGAGCTAAAACAACTGGCTAAGAGAAAACACGTAAAACGGATCAAAGTCATCTGAAATTATATTCGAATACGCAAACCTCTTAAATCCTTTATTAAAGATAATGATAGATTATTACTGTAATGTATGTTTGTTCATATTGAACACTCCAGACATTTTAAGAATTAGAAAATGGGATAAAAAAGGCGTTAAATACATTTATTGAGACAAATAAACAGATCAAAAACTCAAAAAGATGGCATACATTTAAATAGGACAAAAAAAAATGGATCAAAAAGGATTTGCATACGTTAAAGGTTAAAACTCCATAATGCATATACAACGTAAGTTATGCAAACCTTTGAAAGAAATTAATAGAGAAAGATAAGGGCATCAATGTAAACATATTATATAAGTGCTCTTTGAACAGAATGGATACTATGTACAAAGAAGCTTCACTTGTAGAAGATTTACGCATATCATGTATTCATGTGTATTACAACAATATACTTACTGATGAATTCAGCAACTCTGGTTGCTTTATCAACTGCTCATTCACTTCCAATAAAGAGCCTTTTATACAACATCTGTCAAAAGTCGCTTTCATAAGTTCAACTTTTACATGTCAAGTGGCATCCATAGTAAGCAAGACATTATATCTCAGATGTAATACTGAATAAAGATAGATAAACTGATAAAGAACAAAAAATGCAGTCTATACTCCATCTACTTCCTAGCAAAAGTAAAGGCTTTGACTTCTGAGTCAAATGGATATCTTTCAACTTGAAGACAGATAAAAGTTTATTCAATTTTCGGAAACAGTTGATGGAAACCATATGAGGAATTCATTAAAAAGATGCTGCTAAATTGCAACAGATTTCATATTTTGAAATTATGATTTAACAAGATTAGATTCAAGAGTGGGCTCTTCTACTGGAAGTCTAGAACAGAGGCCAGAGGGTGTACAATGTTTACCACATTAACATCTCCATAATAAAATCGTGGCATGTTTGAGATCAATTTCTGAATGTAAAGCAAAGGATTTATACAAAAAGCATAAAACATAGTTGCTAAGTAAAAATTTACCTCACGATATAGAAACCATTTTTGGTGCATACTTTACATAATGCAGTGTTGGACTCGAAATGCTGTGCATTCTGCAAAAGGGAATCAACAAATTAACATTAGAAACGTAAAAAGCATCAAGCCTTGCATATTTTATATATGTGAGAAAAATCGCATAATAACAACAAAATCACGGATCAATGCTAGGCATCTAATCTATGAGATTAAGTTTTAGCTTTTGGGATCAAATTGAAATTATATGGACCAGATAAAGTGAAGAGATACATGATTAACTCTACCTTGTAACATATGCTGAAAATAGAAAAATGTCATGAACTAGTGATCAAATTGTTGCTAGGTATTCCATCATTACAAAATATAACTTCTAGATTTTGGGACAAAACTAGCTAAATTCAAATTCATTAAAACTATATGAACCAGATGACTTATGGAGAAACATGTAACATAAAATGAATCTTGTAAAGATGGTAAAAATAGAAGAATCTCACGATTAAATTTTAGCAGGGTGCCCGAATGAAATTGAATTTCTACATGTTGAACTTTAACAAGTAACAATGCAAGTGTGTTTCATTGTCAAGAATGGACAGAGGCTATATCGATGACCCTGCCCAGAAATTGGAACAACATTTATTGGTATTAAACTGTTGGTTATAAACCATTTCTCCTGTGTTTATTAAAAAAAAGGTTAATTTCTTGATTCAAAGAAGGAAATTTCTGATCACAAAGTAGTGTGCAAATTAACATAGCAATTTAATTTAGATGCTAGAAAAGTCACTTTCACCTATTAAAGCACCCCTTTTTGTACTTATAATGCAACAACCAATAGAATTTTACCCTACATCAACAAAACTTAAGTTTAACCAAATTGAACCAATTTCGTCAGATATTGAGATATTGAATAAGAGATGTACCCTTTTGCGCTTCCCAGTGACCTTGATCTCACTGCGATTAGACTTTCCAACGTTAAAATCCACCTCAGTGACTCCTCCTTCATCCTTAAAGGCCACATGTCCAGCAGCCAAGCCAATAATACACAAGCTTTATGCAGAAAACAGGAATTGTCAACCACAGTCCATGAAATTTCATTGTATGGTAGAAATAATTCATTTGACAAAAAGACTATATAATGTTTGGAAGAAAGCCAACAGATTCTAACAATACATGTAAAATTCATCAATCACACCAATCTTCCTTGTATAATAATGTTTTCAACTTTCAAAAACATTATCACTCTACGTGTTAGTGCCCAATGGTCTGATTTTTTTATTAATTATATAGATTATATATATATATATATATATATATATATATATATATATATATATATATATGGGAAGGTTCAAATGAGAACCTTAAATTAATTGAGAATGGGAGACTCAATCTCAGCCGTCCAATTCCCCCTCTTTCAATGTCATTGCGCACCCATGAATTTCTCACATGCACCCTGCCACACTCTATCCCCCCACTATATATATATATATATATAAGTTCCTACAACTACTCTTTCCGGCAGTTAGAGCTTATATGACAAGAATGATGGTTCAAACTTGTTTTTTAAAAGAAGAGGATGCCAAACAGAGATAGTTTCAAGATTCTTACCCATTTGCATGGCGATAAATATATTGATCATGCTCCGGCTTCATAAAATCTAATAAGAACGAAAACCAAGAATGTAACCAAAAAGCATGCTTGAAAGGGGAAAAGGACAAAGCTACACCCTTTTGTGATTTATCACATAAAAAGACTATAATTTGATTTTGATAATGAACTTAGTACTTCTCAAATGTAGATTTGATAATTCTTAATTTTAAACATTTAAAATTAAGTTATTGAAAGTTAAACCATTTAGCATATTTCATTAAGTCATTATAATAACCAAATGAAAATAGATGGCCTAAAGCAATCAGAATTCATATCGATTTGGAATTAATCATGATGCATTTAAGTATTTAACATTCAAGGTTGAGCCTTTTTCCTTTCTCCTGTGAAAGAGATCATACATATGAAGGAAAAAAAAAATCCCTGTTCATGCTAAATACAGGAGTATGCTATTTGGGTTGTAACACTAGGCAAACTAAGTCTAAATTTGACATTTTAAAGTCAATCTTCAAGATCAAACACACATTTACTAGTCCACATTTGACTTTTTAGATTAACTTAGTTAACTTCTAACGTCAAATTTGATAAATTTCTCTTAAATATAACAACTTTAAAGATAAAAGCCTCAAATACTTTATCTCAAATGTGAAATCGAAACTTTCTAGGGTTTATTTACTCTCTAGTGTTCAGAATCACACATAAGTACTTCTCCCAAGCGGAAGGAGAACGACTCATAACTCAAATAAAAAAATTGTCGGTGAGATTATATACCAGGAGCGAAGTAAGTAACGAAATTGAATTCAACTGCAGAAGGAGGGGAGATGGGGAGATCATTGATGTTTGGCAGCAAAAGCTCGTGTAACTCCTTTTCTCCGCCATCCCCTGCACCGTCAACGACTATCAAATTGTCTTTAACGACAACCGGAACTTGTAATTCTTGCTCGGCGGCAGAATCGGCGTTTGCGCTGGTCATTTGAACCGAGTAGAATTTAGAGTTAATTACAAAGATGATCCTTGTGGTTTACGCTAAATTTCACATTTAGTCCTTTAAAATCGAAAATTACACCGATGGTCCTTATGGTTGACATGTTGTTTCACTTTTAGTCCTTTAGCCTAACCGCCGTTAAGTTCAACCGTTAAAAGTCCCTCATGTGCAAGGCACATGAGGGTATTTTGGTCTTTTTGCTTGTTATCCCCTTTACCAAACACTATTAACCCTATTTCTTTATTTAAAGTAACTTTTTTATAATTAACTTCTCTCCAACATAACATTCACCACACTTCCCCATCTTAATCCTCTCTCCCTGTGAAGAACATCACCACCCCTGCACCGCCGTCAACCACCGCCGGCAACCACCACCGTGCAACCACCGCCGACAACTACCACCGAGCAACCACCGCCGACAACTACCTTCAATCTGCACTGCCATCACCGCCACACGACCTCACCGCCGTAGAAGAATCAGAACGATAAATGGTCTTCAGATCTACGGCGTTTTCTTCAGATCTGCCACAGTGATGGCTTCTTGGTCAACGACACAGATCTGCCACAGTGATGGTGGTTCTTCAGATCTACGGAGGTGAGAGACGGCGATGATGGTGGTTTCATCATATCTGCAGCGGTGAGCGATGGTGATGGTGGTGGTTTCATCAGATCTGTGGCGGTGAGCGATGGTTTCTTGACATATGCGGCTTCGGTGGTGGTTTCTTCACATCTGCGACAACGGCGGTGGTGGTTTCTTCACTCTGAGCGACGGTGACCGGCTGTTTCAGGGGTAATGGTGATGGTGTGAGAGGCATTTAGAGAGAAGAAATGAAAGATCTAAAGTCTTTGAAGTGGATGCAGATGGAAACAAGCTAAACCCAGCCATCGCTCTCTTCCTTGTGTGTTTATTTTAGTTTATAATCTATTAGTTTTCAGATTTGTGTTGAAACCCAGCTATCGCTCTTCTTCCTTGTACCTTGTGTTGAAACCCAACCATCGCTTTTAGTTTTCAGATTTGTATTATTTCAATTTATAATCTATAAGATTTGTGGTTTTGATTGAGGGAGATTCATTGAGTTATTTTATCATTTTCTTACTTCACCTACTTGAAGCTAAAGATCAAGAACATCAGTAAATTAAAAAGATATAACTAAAATAAAAAATAATTTTTTAAAGATAATCACTAATTAATATGTATGAAAATATTAAATAACTTTATTAATAACTAATTAATTATTGGTTAATCTTAATTACAAGTTAATTAATAATTAATTGATTAAGAGAAAGAAAGAGGATAGAGGATGTTTGGTTACAAGGATAAATGGAAAATGACCAATATACCCTTTGACTAACAGTCAAAGATAACTGGAGTTAGGCTAAAGGACCAAAAGTGAAACAACATGTCAACCATAAGGACTATCAGTGTAATTTTCGATTTTAAAGGACTAAATGTGAAATTTAGCGTAAACCACAGGGACCATCTTTGTAATTAACTCTAGAATTTATAATTTAACAACGGCTAACCTACAAACAATAGTTCCTGCACTTTGATCGACTCTTTGACGATACCTGCCGAGTGCCTGTGCCCTGTGCCGTGAATCCGTGAAGAGTAGTCGAGATTTGGGCAGATGGGCTAAGATTCCAGCGTAATATGGGACCCGAAACTCTACCTCCGATATCCAAATCTAAACTTGGTTTTTAACTTTTAAAAAGTAAACACTCAGGAATAGGTTTTATTATTTTAAAGCCCATAGTAGGATATCCCTAATATGGCCCAACAATATCTTTGTTACGGGCGTTATTATAGCGGCCCAGTGGGGTCTTTTTGGACAGTAGAGGTGCACAAAAAATCCGAATATCCGATTTATACGAAAAATATCCGAAACCGGTTTTGGGTCAAACCGGATTTTTTTTATCCGAATCGGATATTTTTTATCCGGATAGTATAACCGGTTTTATAATATTTGGGCCGACCGGATTTTTTACCGGATAAAAAACCGGTTTTTATCCGATCCGTATAGCTGTTCGAAATAGAGCCGTTGGGGACTCTTTTTGACCTTTTTTTCATAAAAATTTACATTTTTGCCATACCAAACTCTTATATATAGATAGAGGGTGTTATGGGTTGAATTACACCTACAAACTTCCATATTCTCTCCAAATTCTCTCAAATATTATACTTTTTATCACCAAAAATCACTTTTTTTAGATTTATTTCATGGCGGGTGCCCGTGGTAGTAGTAGCATGCCGAATACGGGCGAATCTTTCGTAGGAGGAAACCCCGATGTGGTGAGGATTATCGAGCATAATAGAAATAAAGAAATTTGGGAACATTTCGACTTGTGCGAGATGTTTGGACGTTTGTAATTTGGATATTATTAATTAGGAAGTTTGTATTAAATATTGTAATTTCAATGTTGTACTTTTTAAATTAATCAAAATTTGAATTTTCTTTCATATTATGTTTTTTTATAGTATATATTATAGAAAATGTATTAAAAAAAACTCAAAAAAAAATAAAAAGTTTTGGGCTGCGCAGGCCGGTTTTTTTTATAGGATAAAAACCGGTTTTAAAAAAATCCGGTTAATACTATATCCGAAACCGGTTAATATAGTATAGTTTTCCTACCCCAAAACCGGTTATTACTAAACCTGTTTTTTTGTCCGAAAAATCCGATCCGGATAATACTATAACCGGATATAGTATTATCCGGTATATGTGCATGTCTATTGGACAGTTCAAATCAACTTAAAGGGAATTTCTAAGCCTACAAATGATAATTGGATAACATGTAGACATGCACATCGTCGGAACCGGTTTTTTTTATCAGATTTTATCCGGTTTTAAGGAGAAGAGATCAAATCTGGTCTAACCGGTTCGGATTAAAAAATATTCGGTTTTTTTTAAACCGGTTTGAGAAAAACCGATTCTGAACATAATATTTTGGCTGCAAAATCTGTGCTCCTGCTGTATTTTCTTTCTTCCTCGCTCTTTTTTGTTCTCTATTCATTGCTCTCTGCTAAGTCTAAGATGTTCTCTGCTGTATTTCTGCTGTATATAGCTAGCTAGCTGGGTAACATGAAAGAAGGGAAAAGGCACCACAAACAAGGAACAAATTGATTAGGGGGACAATTGTTTGACACAAAACAAAAGGGATGAATAAAAAAGAACCATAAATTCACACATACACGCTATCTTTCAAAACATGGACGCCGGTTTTTCTTCTTCTAGATATCCGGTTTTTTAACCGGTTTTATACTAACCGGTTTATTATCCGGTCGCCAATCCGGTTTTTTTAACCGGTTTATACTAACCGGTTTTAAAAAAGCCGGACCGGTTTGAAAAAATCCGGTTTGGCAAAAAACCGGTTTCGGATATTATTTGCGCGAAATCGGATATTCGGATTTTTTGTGCACCTCTAATAACATGTACGTTATAGGATATATGTTTTGGGGAGTGTTATTGTGAGAGTATGTTTAGGTGAGAATGAGAGAATAAATCTTAGTCATTAATTAGGTGAGAATGAGAGAACAAATCTTAGCCATCAATTAGATGTTGATTTATTAAATCTAAAGGTCGCAGCTCGCAATTCAACTGTTGTAATTTATAACCGTCGTAATTCATGGTTGGATAATGAATATTTAAAGAAGCAAATATAGAAATCTAATCTAATCAAAATCAAGGGTCATGATGAAATCTCTCATTTTCACCTAAGCATATATACACATTTGACCTCCCACTAAATGTTTCTAGCCGTATCTATCTTATATGTTTTCATACTAAAAAATATATTAAAAGAGGATATGTTAGTTATTTTATCATTACTTACTTAAATGTTTGTGGGTGTGAAAACATCTCTCATAAGTGTTCTCAGCTACAAACATCCTTTTCTGTTCCATATACAAATTCACTATTTCATAATTTTATTTTATTAAGAATTTTGAACTAAAAAAGAGTAAAGAAAATGTACATATACATAATGATGCAAAGAGATGCATTTTTTATTCGATTCATCATATACATAATGCCATTAAACATTGTTATGAAGATTAGCGGTCATGAAGTTATTGAATTTATATATACCACATGATTCAATTGCATCCCTTTCCGCTTCTTATTCGATACATCACACACATAACTCCTTCACTTTCTTTATTATGATATATCTGTTTGATAATTATAGAACTTAAAACCCAACAGTCAAATCCTTAATCTATTTGACTTGCGGTAAAAAATTTATATCACAAAATATGAGAAACCCAACATGAATATTTCAATATAAATAACTTGAAAACGGAGTAAGCTAATCAAACAACACCCCCAAAAGTCTCATTTAAAGTAATACATTTGACCAGCTACCGACCCAAAGGCCAAAACATCTGATAGAATATGTTGCTAAACTTTGCTTACAAAATTTGGTTGTAGGTGAATGCAGTCTAGTCTAGCTAGTAAGAGTAAAAAATACCTCATTATAACATAATCAGTACAAGTATATATCTCTCATTTGCATTTTCACAAACATGTAATCTCTTTGGACCGTTTACAATAAGCTTTTACAAGTCAACAACTTGAAAAATTGAACTGATATAAGAAAAATTGAAAAAAAAAAATATAAATAAAAGTGCTTCTTATTACATAATTAATTACCGAAGAATACACAGTATAACAAGCACGACATTTAAATGGGTTATCCGGGCTAGAATTAGTGAAACTCGTTTCGCTCCATAATTCCAATTTCACACATATATATATATATATATATATATATATATATATATATATATATATATATATATATATATATATATATATATATATTTTTTTTTATATATATATATATATATATATATATATATATATATATATATATATATATATATATATATATATATATATATATTTTATTTTTTTATTATTATAATATATATAAAAAAAAGGCCCCTGAAAAAGAAACCCGGCGGGCTGCTTCTATAAAAAGAGTAAGCACGCCGCTGCCTCCTTGAAAAACTCCAATCGCTAAAACCCTGAAGCACACATTCATTTGATTCATTCATTGTTACTCTTTTAGAACTGTAATCGGCTGGAAAATGTTTGACCAAATCCCCAGTTCGCCGGGACTATGTTCGGGAAGGTTTTAGTGACACCGTCACTGGTTGTCACCATGAAAGACATCGGTTGTCCGTCCAGATACGAATTCGATTGCCAATTGGATCCCCAATTTCTCGACATCGGCATCCATCCGGTTTTCGATCCCTTCACCTTCACCGATACAATATCTCCGGCACCTCCCACATTGGTAATCAGAACAAGCTCGAAATAATCTCGACCGTTTATCGTGAATCTAACGCCGCCGTGTTTCTTACAAGGTACTCTGAAAATTAATCAAAACCGATATCATTTACGTGACAAGTTATAAATCATCGCAGATTGAGTGATGAAGGAAGAGGAAAAACCTTTGATAGATGATGGGGATGATTCCGCCGGCGTAAATTCCGATCTTCTCCCAAGCAGGCTGAGCCATGTCGAAATGCTTAAGGGGTGGGTTGCACCAGCCTCCGGCGTCGCTAGGCTGAGCGAAATTTGGTGGGCAGAAGTTTGTGGCGGTAATGGTGACGGAGACTCCTTTCCGGCACCACTTAGGGTCGGCCTTGTAATCGCAGATCATCTTGTAGCACTGACCGCAAGAAGCACCGTCGTTGAAAAGAGCAGTACTTAATGCAGCAGTTCTTGTGCCGTAACCGCTTGAGTAGAGGTTACCATACCCACAAGCACCCCCTGCCCATCACAATCTAAAAATATAAGTAACAAACCCCATACAACATGCATCCATTATGTGCCTAACTAAAACACAAAAATTAAAAGAAAAACAACAACAATAATAATAGAAGTAATAGTACATTGATTATGAGGGTGTTTAGGTTAGCATAATACTGAGATTTTAAGCTTATTGCATGTGTTAAAATATTTATTTTACTTTTCACGACAGTAGAATTTGTATTGATCGTGATATTAGCCGGTAAGAGATGTTTTAAGATGTGTTAGACCATCAGTATCCATAATAGAGTTTAATGAAGTTACCCACTGTCATGTCATCTCCTATTTTCAACCCTCTTTAACCCATAAACGCTCATATCCAACCACACCTATTATTTGATTATAAAATGAGGCAAGAAGGAGAACCGGTCAGCACTGGCTCTCCCCCGATACGGATGGTCCTACCTAAAAAAAATGTTTGAACAACACACCTAGAAGATGCTATAAGAACCTATGGTTGTACTCATGTCTATGCTAAATTAATGGGTCGTGTTCGTCTTTTGTTGAAGTAAAAGTAGAACTCGGGCATGTTTTATTGAAATATCTAAAACACCCTTCTTCAACTACGAATACACAAAAATATAAATTGTCTAAAAAGCCCTTTAGCAACATAAAATGTCAAAAACACCACTAAATACTAATTAAAGTGTCTAAAATATTAAAAGGTAATGTGTCAAAATAAAAAATTTAGCCCTATAATCTCTAAGTCTTTAATGCAGAAACAAGTAATTTTAGCTCGAAAAAGAAAAAGCTTACCCATTGTTCCTGAAGCATCGCTGCCTCCATAAAAGGTGGCATGGCCTCTGGTCCATGCTGAAGCCTTAAAAGCATCAACCTGAACTAACAGATAACAGATAGCAGATAACAAAAGAATGCAAATTTTAGACATTTTTGGTCTGCAAATTAAGAAGCTAGATGAAGCAAATTAGGAAGAAGAAGATAATGGTTTAAGAAGATTAGAGGAAGAGCTACTTAAATAAGGACCAACCCAACAGCATCACATGTAAATCTGCAAGTAGAGATTTAGAGAATGCAGAGAGGTGTTTAGTTAATATTATTTTAATTGATATTTTATTTAAAAATATAATAAAAATATCCCTGTTAGAATAGTGAACGAATTCTGAATCTCATTCAATCATTCCCATGTTCTATCTAACCATTTGTCTACATAGCATTCACATGGCGTCCCCAGAACAAGAGCCATGAATGGATCAAACCCACAAACTGATTGCTTCTAAATGTTATTAACATGAAAATAGAAATTACTTTTGTTGATTCCACAAGCAATTTTAAAAATATTTGCTCTTGTATATTTATACGAGGAAAAACAATAAAAAGTACAAACGTAAATCGATATCATCAGTTTTGATTCTCAAATTAGATCAAATATAGCCGACTATATTCTCTCGTAAACATAAAAGTAAGTATCTGAGACCCTTCTTCTAAGTCAAAACCGGGTCCTTTATAAGGCTCGCTCCTATATTTATAAACCAGTTATATATTTTTAGGGGTACTCATTCTAAAATCGAATTACCATGTTGTAGAAAAAATAAGAAGAAAGCTTTACAGTGTTAACAATGAATCATTTTAGACCAAAAATAAAGATGTAGAGTCGGTGATTATTTATGCATTTGTATATTCACCGCTTAATTGTCTAATATCATTTATTTTTAAAGTCTGTAATGCTTTTTAGTTTTAGTTACTACAACTCTACAAGAATGCTAATTTAATTTGTTTGATAAAAAAATCCCAAATAAAATTATCAATAAACATGAGTCACCGGCATAATATATATGATTAATATGTTGCTTAATTAATGAGGTAAAAATGCATTAAAACAGAGATTAAAGACTGATGGGTCAAGGGAATATTATAGTTGCTTAAAAATATATAAATGGAATGGGCTCTCACATGTATTTTACTTTGACCTGTTGTGGATCTAACTAAATTCTATTAATAAAGTTAAAATAATAAAATATGCACTGCCAGTATATGATATTTTTCAATAATTATATTGTAATTATGTGCCATTATTTATCTGCAGAGTTTTGGGGGAAATAAAAAAAGTTAAAAAATATACTTGGATTCAAGATACCTCACATATGACATACATATATTGTTACAGATAATTCCAGATTTTACAGCTTGGACATGTTATGAAGAAACGCCAATTCATCACTGTATTAAGTTGATAATATTGCCATCGATGTAGTAACGAAAATAATTTGTATGGAACCAAATATTGTACGTGTGATTTTGAGTATATACAGCTATAATTACATACTAACAGGCTAACAACATTAAAGACGGAAAATAACTGTGGGTATAAGTATAGGTGAAAAGGTTTACTGATAGATCATTTTATACATTAATCTTTCGTAAAACTCATGACTGATTACTCCTAAAAAGTAAAATCAAATACAAGGGTAAATATATATACAAAGGGTTTTTTGTTTTAGTAGGTTTTTGTAAGATCGACTTCTAATTATTTTTATAACGATTTCTATACTTTCCTAAATCACTTTTTAAAATACTTATCAAGAGAAAGTTGATTAATCCATTGGTTAAGATAAAGGCAATTACTGTTTAAAAAAAACAAAGAATGCATGTCATGCTTAAAAGGTTGTTTTATAACAATGGTGGGGAATTAAGAAGGTATATTATATGTAATTCATCT
Source organism: Pulicaria dysenterica (assembly GCA_947179395.2). Classification (NCBI taxonomy): domain Eukaryota; kingdom Viridiplantae; phylum Streptophyta; class Magnoliopsida; order Asterales; family Asteraceae; genus Pulicaria; species Pulicaria dysenterica. Next base: position 107,222,594 of record OX359288.1, on the reverse strand, counting down.
CCTATTTCTCCCATATGATTTTGCTTAATGATTGATCTAGCATTGACTTAGCAAGAATAAAAAAAATAGTAGGAGGGTGTCTGTTCATCTAATTAATATTTATCTTTTGATAATCAATTTCTTAGATGTTAATTTAAAGTAAATCACATGTTAAGTTAAGTCATTTTTATAAAGGGTTAAAGTCACTGAACACAAAGAGGCTTTCCCCAATGTTCTGATATGGCACATTAACTTTTTTTTTACACATATGACCATTTAACTTGTAAGAAACCTGTTATTATAGCCATTTTGGTGATTTTGACCTGCAATAGTAGGTCACCTTCTTCCCCAATTTCCTTCACTTCGAATACAAACTTTGAAGCCAAAATTCTCCTTGTACACTTAACGAAAATCAATGATTCTTGACTCTATGGAAAGGTAATCGAGTTTTCTATCAAGTAGTACAAAAAAAAACGAATAAAAACGAGTTTAAAATGTGTCAATTCATCGAAATACCGTAAGGGTGTCGAATTGGTATTTACCGACTTTAATTAGCAATAACTTGGCCTACACTTGATGGTTTTTCATGAATTTGGTGTCCATTGAAAGGTAAAAAGATTATCTACGACAATCTATAAAAAGAATGACGTAAAACGATCAAGAATCGAGCAAAAAAACAATCTTTTTTCTGCCCTGTTTTCGGAAAAAAACCCCAAAAAAACGAGACTTTGAGCTCGAAATTCTCTCTCAATACTTGACGAAAATTCATGAATTTGGTGTCATTTGAAAGGTATAACGATAAATTACAAGATTCTACAAAAAATCACAAAAAACGACCAAAAATCGACCCAAAAATCGCAAAAAACGGGCTGAAACCGACTTGGCAGGTTGCAGGTCGCGTTTTGGCCATATCGACACGGTTTTAGTAAGTTAAATGGCCATATGTGTAAAAAAAAAAGTTAATGTGACATATCAGAACATTGGGAAAAGTCTGTTTGTCTTAAGCAACTTTAACCCTTTTATAAAAGATGTTTTATATTTTTATACTAAATCATTCTTTTTATCTTATTAACGAAAACAATTGACCAAATCAAAAGATAATAAAAAAAATAGTAGATTTTGCATGTTACACATTTAATTAGTAATAACAAAGGCTTATAGCCTAGTGATACTCTTTTTTCCGTTTAACCTCTTATCAATAGTTAGTGTCCTTTAGTTCTTTTTCCACTTACATAGAAGTATCAAGCTAGGGTAGTTTAGGTTTTGTGTTATCTATGACCTAAGATTATGGGTTTCAAATCATCGTGAACAAACTTAAGATAAATTTAGAAGTTGTTTAAAAAGAATTAATTGTTAGGGATACATTTTTTAATGAGATTTTAATAAATGCAATAAAACATAAATCATTAGTAATGGTTGTAATAATTTACTTTATTCATGTCAAAATGATCTCTTATATTAATGAGATTTACATAAAATGTGAAAGTGTGATAATGCAATATTTATGGTATAACTTGCGGTCCTTATGACACGGGATAAATAGTATTAAAAATAATTAGTACGTAATGGATTTCCTATCCGTATAGCTCTCTGGCCATGTGTTCATTACCACTTCAATTAGAGCCTTAAATTAAGAAAGTATTATGCAAGTCTAAGCATGTCATGAAATAAATACTTTAACCTTGAAATGCAATTGTGGTATATGAGATATTTGGGGTTTAATTTTACATAATAGAGCATGTGTAAATTGTAACGTAGTCATCGTCGTCCGTGATCATCCTAGCCATCTTGGGATATGACTATGAGGCCTTGCGTTATACCTAACTCGATGGCTTCGGGTGCCATCGAGTAGGTTGGGGAACACAAAAACGCAACAATCGAGTGACCCAAGCGAGTATGCCAAGCAAGTTCTGAAGCCCGATCAAAGCATACCTCCTCCACCCCCTCTCAACCAATCACAATCACACACACATTTATTTTCTTAATATATTAATAAAAAAATATGAGAGTTTTAATGAGAGGTATAACTATTGAATTGGGTAGAGAGAAGGGAAAGGGAGGGGAAATGTGTTAGAGTCTGCCCACTGACGCACGTACGCCAATTGATCACTGCCGATGACGTATGGGCCTATCGGGTCACACGCTGGGGGTTAATCTTGACAACAACCTAAAAGATGAGGGTGAGAAAGAATAAATAATGATAGTTGGCATTCTGGACAGGGTTAGCGGCGCTAAGCATGTCATCGCTAACTCAGCCCCCATAGCGGCGCTAACCTTAAGGGGTTAGCGGCGCTACACATGGGCGGTTAGCGGTGCTAACCCGCCTGACAGAAAACAACTTTATTCTTTTCACCTCCTCTCTCCACCAATGCATGGCTTAGCCATCATTGAACCTTTCCGGCCTTGGGGAGTCCTGGGGTCGGTTTTGGGTTTATAAAAACTCTTGTTTTGTCTCTCATTTGTTCTCTTGGCTAAGACAATACACTTACACTAAAACAAACACTTGAGGGTTGTTTCTTGTGTGAGACTAGAGCGAAAGTGCAAGGAGTTTTCTGGTGGACTTTGGGTTTTATTCCAGGAGCCAAGTTCAAGTGTTGGATTTGATTCAAGGGGTGCTAGTACACCAAGATCACGTATCTTCTCGGGGTGGACTTTGGTAGCACAAGGAAGGTGATCAAGGCTTGGAGTTTAGCACACAACAAATCCAGAGACATCAAGGGTATAAATCTTTACTCTCTCTTCTGTTTTAGTTGCAAAATGTAGTCGTAGAGCTTGGTACACATTTGGGGTTCACCATGTGGTTCTTGATTATGCTTTTATAATCCGATTTTGTTCATGTATGCTTCTGTTGTGCTCAACCACGAACCCCAACAAAATGATGTGGCGCTAATATGACATTAAGTAAGGAAAATGGGAAAGAGAGGTATAACTAGTGGCCGGAGAGTTGTGAGCCAACATCATAATCTGCCTCGATGTCAACACGGAGGATCGTCATCATCTCTTGTCAATTGGTGTGAGAAAATATCTAAATCTTTTTCTCTTTTTTACCTCAACTGTGTGGAATGGGTGAGGGTTTGTAGGTTGAAAAATAGATGGACGAGGTAGATGATATGACTCTAAAATGACATATGGGATGACATGAGTTGTTTGTAGGGGTGTTTTTAAGAGAGTGCGCGATGCGCGATCGCACATGACACATATTTTGAAGGGTTCCCAATATTTCATTATATGCTTACATTATATATAGGTATAGGTACTTCAAAGCTTACTTAATAAAATAAAATACTCGAAAGATTGTATTTGAAATAGTTATTCTATGATCTATTATATCTATATATAGAATAATAGACGAGACATTCATGAACAATTACAAGCGACATAAATTGAGAATTCGGAAACAATACACTAACCATCAAACTTACCAATACATTAAAATATCTTAAAGAAGTCGATTGTTTTTCTAATATAATTGCTGCATATAGAGTATTGTTAACCATTTCTCAAAGCTCAAGTTGTTGAAGTCATATATATTGTCCACAATATGTTACAAAAAGACTTAATAGAGTGACAATGATAGACAGTGATATATGATATATCGAATATTTAATTAATCAGAACGATATATCAAAGAGTATTACTTACAAAGACTTGATTCATATATTTGGTTTTAGCAATGCTAAAAAATCATTATGATTCATTTGCCATGTAAGATAAATTATTTTACTATTATTCTTTTGTTTTAGTTATTAGTATCGAAAAGGGTTAATTCTATTATCTAATTTTGCTTCTATAAAATTGTATTTAGAGGGCTAAATTTTCTCTTTCGGCACGGGGCTGAATGGCTGAGGAGTACGAATAAATGATGTGGAGATAATTACCGTATGGAAGCAAGTACAGTTAGCACATGGAAGAGGTACAAATGCAACAACTGAGAGGTTGCATTCCTCTAATTAAAAAAATAAAAATAACACAAACAATTAGCACATGCTGCTTCCGTACAATTCGTGATGACAGTACGCCATGATGAATTCTGATTAATTGAACCTCAAGTCTTGCTTCACGTTGTACCCCCTATTATATTATAATTATAATTAATTAAAACAAGAACATGGTGATTACGTGATTAATTCCACTATTTGCTTACATTACATGATCATATGATCTATCTATTTATCTATTACGTGATTCCACTATTTGCTTACATTACATGATCATATGATCTATCTATTTATCTATCTCATGCAGTATATATCCTCATAACATACTTCAACTATTTCTAATGTTTGAACGTAAGGCTTAACGTATGTTAAAAACTAACTTGATGTGCATTCATCTGTTATAAATCGTACATTTCGAGGTATAATACATGTATCGAGTCATATGAGTCAAATATATATAGTTATTCAGTTATAATGATAGTTGAATATACCAATATAACCAAAAAGATTGATAAACTATGTTATAAATCTATAGTTACGTGTTACGTAGTATAATTTATATACAAAATTGTCGCCTTAACTCACGTCTTGCCTCACATTATTTAGAACTTTACTCACGCTTAATATGACCTTTTTGTGTGCGTATTAAAAGATTTTGTGAGTTAGTAACTTAATATGATAGGGTACGTATGAAATTAGTGTGTTGTTTATATGTTTTGTTGGAGCCTAGAGGGGAGGTGAATATGTTCTTTTACTTAGTTTACCAATTTTTACACTTATAAAAACTAGTAAGTTGTGTTATAAAGAATAATCTTGAAATTTATAGCAACACAACTAATATAGGAATTTAAAGAGAGTAGAGATAGAGAGATATCACCAAGAGTAGACAAGAGATTTATAGTGGTTCATGCAAGTGTTAACAAACTTGCACTACTACATCCACTCCTTGGCCTCACCCACCAAGAGTTTGCTCCACTAGCTTCTCTCTTTGAAGGTAGAGATAAACCTTTTACACTTCTCTTTTTCACTTGCAAGAATTAACACTTCAAACTTGCAAGTTTGATAAAGATAACCTTGCTTCACTCTAATTCTAAAGGCTAGAGTTGATCCTCACTTCTCTCTAATTCTAAAGGCTAGAGATGATCCTTACTTCACTTTAATTAGAAAGGCTAGAGTTGATCCTTACACTACTACAAAATATGTAGAAAGATAATATAGTGTTTAAGCTTTGAAAGCTTTGCTCTTGCTTGATTCTTGATCTTGAATGATAGATGAATTATCAAATAATATGAGCTCACAAGATAAGAACATGTATTCCGTGTTTTTGCTGTGCAAGAGGTTCGTAATGAATGAGATTTAAGTTGGTTTAAAAAAAGAAAAAGGTGCAAGGCCAAAAGCTGTCCAGACTTCCCACGGTCGAACCACGGTCGACCGTGGATAAAACTGTCAGTCACCTGGACTTTCTTGTTCTTTGCAATATAGACGTTGGACTTTATTTAAAACCACACTCAACTCATTTTTATCATAAAAATCAACTAAAAAGTAGATGTTCAAAGAGTTGGTTGATCACATACTTCTAAAGTTTGAATTCAAACACAAAAATGGAAGTTTAGAAACCAATACACAAAGTATGTTGGAATTTTATCTCTTTGGGAGATTCCTTTTCCAAATATGGTTGTGTATTGTTTCAAAGTAGGATTGTGTTTGGTATTTGCTAAAATGGTAAGCTCTTAGATTTAATCGACCAACACCAATAAGTTTATAAAAAATTTGTCAATTTTTATAAAAATAATTTTATAAAAACTTAAACTTATTTAATTATTTTATTTGTAAGCTCATATAATTCGAACTCTTGTTTGTAGATATATTCGTCATCGGCTTTGAAGATGTCATCTTCACTTGTTGAGTACGAGTTCGGTTGACTTGAAGAAGAAACAATATTTAAGAGTTGTGACCTGAGCAGTGACGGTTGATTCACGGTCGACCGTGGGATCGACCGTGAAGGTTGAATGTTTTGCTTTTATCTTGTTTTCTTCTTTTCTTGTTGAATTGAAGTCTTCAATTATTTGTTCTTCACTTTACCATTAATTTTAGGTTTGTAAACCTTTAAAAAATGTAGTATATGAACATATGATAAATTTGATAAGCAATAATATTACTTGTTAATATTTTTATCATCATCAAAATAAGGAGTGCATTTTTTAATGTGTGACCATGTATGCACTAACATGTTTAATATAAAAACTAACATAGTAAGGTGTAATGTTGTGATGATGCCCCCTTCCCCGGACCTTTAAGCGGAAGCTTAATTCCCTACTTAATTAGTTTTTATAATAAATGATTTATTTATTTCTTTATTTTGTGGACCATATTTATAAGGCTGGCCGCATCCATCGCGCAGGGCATGCGTGAGGATCGCTCACGGCCACGAAACACCATCGCCGCCATCCGTGATGGCTCGCTCACGGTCGCGTGGGTGAGCCGGCTCGCGTGCGTGAGAGGAGATGATGTGAGGAGATGATTATTTATTTTTTCTTTTTTGTGATGTGAAGTATGTGATGGATGCGGGGTTTATGTGATGAGATGAGGGAATGGTGAGGGAATGATGTGGCGCTGATGTGACTGTGTGAAGGGTGTGATGGATGCTGATGGTCTAAGATGCAAGAAGATATGATATCTAGTTTACCTAATGTATTAACGGTCATAGATTCACATGTTTCACTTTGAACAGGATGATATAACTGAATATACCAAAATTAGACATCACTCAAACCATTTTCAAATTAATCATGACTATTCACCTTTTTATTCAAAAAACAAGGTCACCACAATCAAAACTATACATCTTAAGCAAAGCATTTGATGTATAGTTAGATAACCATACTTTCCTCAAGAAACTCATCATTCTCCCCTTACTTTGTTGAATAAACCCCACACAATATGCAACACTTATGAGAATAACACTTCTCCATCTCCTCTCCCTTCCATATTTCACCAAACCCTTTGTAATTCTTTCGAATTCATCATCTTTTTCACTAGATTCCTTCAAAAAGGCTTCGCCGAGACACCTACCAAGCACGATTGCATCTTCTATGGCCGAGCATCCACCTTGGTTGATGTCAGGAGTCATGGGATGTAGGGCGTCCCCTGCTACACAAACATTTTCTTTCACTATGTTCCCGAATAAAACATGCCATGGCAATCTTAACTTCAATGGTGAATAAAAAACGCTGCTTAGCAATGTTTTCTCCACAACCTCTTGTGCTTCTCTTGGCATTTTGTTGATACGGTTCAATACAAATTGCTTCATTTTTATCGGGTTTTCTTGCAATTCTTCTTCTTCTACAAGAATGAAAACTCAACAGTTTAGTTACTAGAACAAACTTTGACTTCAAATCAGGTTAAATGTTATGTAAAACAGATGTCTAGGGATCAAATCCTAATCATGAATCTGTAAGTTTGTGAGGTTCCAACTCAAAACCAATTGGTTATGCGAGGATTAGCACATGACACTTAGAAAGCATATTACAAAGTCACTTTCTGTTCGATGTGGACACTTAGAAAGCATATTACAAAGATTAAAGATTGACCTCGAGATGAGGTGAACGTGCAAAACCAGTATATAGTCTTGTCATCAACCGGGCGAAAACCAAAGCGTGTACCTCCCCCAAAGCTGAGGTAGGACATTGGATCAAGACCAGAGCCATTTGGGAACTCCACCAAACCCCGAATAGCAGATCTCCCAACACTAACGGGTGCTCCAAGATCCAACCATCTAGCCACAAATGAGTTAACCCCATCACATCCAATCAACACCTACAATAATAAAGACAGATATAAGAGATGTATCTTATGGTTCAAGGAGACCAAAGTTGTTCATTAAACCAACTACCTTAGTTTTGAGAATGGAGCCATCAGCTAGGTGAACTAGTTTGAACCGGTTGAGTTCACTGATGGTTGCAACCTTTGAAGAGTATCTAATGGTGCCTGGAGGCAGCTCGTTCTCTAACGTCTCCAATAAATCCTTTCGCCTAACGCATCGGCTTTCATAACCCTCGCTAGAATAAAAAAGTTTGTAATTAAACTTATTAGCTAATAATTAACATAAGTTTTTGAGTTCATGATTGTTTATTATGGAGATAGAAAACTAACGGAGGGAAAGGAAAGTTTATTGTTGGCATATAATTTGGTGCAGTGTTTATAAAATAAATAGAATTATTGTGAGTTAGAAAGGTGGCTCACAATTTTCCATGTTTGTCAAGTGGCTGCCCACTAGCAAAAACATCAGTACCAGGAGAGGCCATCTTGAATCTGCCAACCATAAAACACACTTCTAAACTCTTAGGCTGGGCGTTGTACTCAACCCGCAGCCCACGGGTACACGGAGGGTAGCTAGCGGGTACCAAAGGAACACCAAAACGGTGTTTGGGGGTTCACGGCGGGTTCCTTCATTCGGGTTAATTTACTCGCCAGAAACATTGCACCCAACCCCACCCCCCACCCCTCAACAGCTATTTCTTTTTTTTTCTTATTTATTCCCCCCCCCCCCCCCCCCCCCCCCCCCCCCACCACACACACACTATATATATATATATATATATATATATATATATATATATATGATTTCTCCTCTTCTTTTTTATACCACAATTAACCTTTTATTTCATAATTATAACCTTTAATTTCTCTTCTTTTTTTAATCCACACACTATATATATCTTATTTCTCCTCTTCTTTTTTACACCACAATTATAACCTTTTATTTCACAATTATAACCTTTTATTTCTCCTCCTTCTTTTTAATCCACACACACACACTATATATATATATATATCTTATTTCTTCCCTTCTTTTTTACACCACAATTATAATATTTGGAGTAATCAAGGACCCGACAACGTAGACGAGTAGTTTATTTATCTTTTTATGTAACTTTTAAATTTTTAGGAATTTATTTGTAATTTTCGAAATTTTAGTTATTAATGGATTTTAATTGTAATTTTCAAAATACTAGTTTTAATTTATTTTATATTTTTAGTTATTAAATAAACTATTATTTAGTTATAAAATTAATTGTTAAATTGAAAATAAAATAAAAAAGTGAAAGGGAAAGGGAAAAGAAAAAATGGTAGGTACAACACTAGTTGGAGGTAAAGAAAGGGAAAGGAGAGGGAAGCTGATGTGGCGGTGATGTGGCAGTGGGTAAGGAAAGGGAAAAGAGTAGGTACAACGCATAGCCTTAATGACAATAAACATCAGTACTAGGATAATAAACATGGTATTTTGTGAGTTTTCATAATGACGATTTTACCCTGTTATTCGAATGGACTTTTGTCGGAGTGAATCCCCGATTCCTACTGCATTGAGCGCCCTCCAAGCATTGGTCCATAGTGTAAGTGCAAATCCGGATACTCTTAAACTCTGTGATGACTCCAAAACCAAGCTCCTCAAACCCAACCTTCACCAAGACTTGGGAGTTAATGATGTTGAATAATGAAAACCTCGTAGGTATATTATAATACAATGAAGCTTGTTTATAGATTACAAGTGTAGGGTAGAAACCCTAATGAAACTCTAATGGATCAGACCCAACTATACTAAACCCTAATTATTTTATTCTCTAATAATGAATGTTATTAATGAGAAACTTAAGCTATCAAAATGACGCAGAATAAGAGATATTTGAAATCTTTTCTGTTTTTAATAAAGTTTGTTATTTCCTTAACTCTGTTTACAAGTTGTATCCCATAAACATATATAGCCCTTTTTGAATTACAAGTCAATGATGTAAAACAAGAGCTAGAATGGTCGGCTTTTGGGAGTAAGGCTGCACAAGAGCCAAGCTGGAGCTGGAACTATATATAATTAGGCTGAGCTCAAACTATAGCTTATCATGATGCAAGCTGAAGCCAAGCTTGAGAAAGATATATTAATTGAAGGTCAATTTCGAAGTTTCATTAGGTAGCTCTAAAGTATTGGTTAGAAGTAATCATCAATTAAGTAAGCAAGCTAGCTTGATTCTATCTCGATTGTGATCGAGTTCAACAGATTTCGACTTGAGTGATGAATATTAGACAACGTAATAGTATTAGTATATACACACATACATACCTGTGAAGGGCTAATGCTGTGGTGAGACCAGCTAAACCAGCACCTACTATAACTATATCCACATCTTCATGAACCTGCTGCATCGCATCTTACTTTTAATCAAATAAATTTTTTTCTTTAAAAATATTATTTTTCTAATTCTGAACAGAGGAAAGCTGATGATCGAAAAGTCTTGGATGGGGGGGTCCATGCCATATTTAATTTCAGTGGTAATTAAAGCGTTTGTTTTACTAGGTCGTTAAGATGTCACGGTATGCGTCACCTATATTAACTTTATTAAATTTTCTTATATATAATATGAAAGGGAAAGTGAAGCACTACAACAAGTAGAGATGGGCAAAATCGGTCCTGGACCATAGCCGGTCCGGACCTAGTCGGTCCCGGGCCGGTCCGGTCCTCGGCGGACCGGTCTTCGCGTAAGACCATTTCGATAAATTCGGTCTTCGGGCGGTCCTAGACCACTTCCGGACCGGTCCAAGTCCGGACCAGTCCGACTTCGGTCCTGGACCGGTCCGTTTTTCGTTCGGGTATTTTCCGGTTCGGTTTAGACATTTCCGGGTTTTTTTTAGTTTCGGTTTAAAATTTTCCGGTTTTCGGTTCGTTTTTTTGTTTGAAAAAAAAAATGACTTGTTAATTTAAAAAAAAATTGCAAGTTATAAACTATAAAGTATAAATATATATAATTGCAAGTTAATAAAAACATATAAATAACATTGCGATACAATTACGAAATAAAATTACATATTGTTGAAACTTGAATTATTTTTTTAACAAGAAAAGGGAACTCTAGCAATGGAGCTTCAGCATGACCATCATCCCAAGTTAGAGACCCGAAAAATACATATTGTTCGAAAGAAATAACGTCACAAAATATAAAGAGACAACTACTAAAATGGATAGTCGGAATTGATATTCCAATAGTTGTAACTATCGTCGATATGTGGCCCATGCCCATAATAGGCGACTTCGTTCGAGTGGACGTTGGATGATGAACCTGCGTTCATTCTATTTTGAGTATCGTCAACGTATTCTTCGCCGGGTTTGGGTTCTATTTTGAGTATCGTCAACGTATTCTTCCCGATGCGAAGTCCCTATTGTAATCGTCTTCCATAATCGCTTCCTCCAAATTAGTTAAGCCTTTTTCAAGATCCGTATCGTTTTGACATCTTTCCATATAATCATAATAGTCCTTAAGCATCACGGCCATTTGCACCGACTCGGCCTTTAACATACACCGTCGTGCGCTTAAAATCCTGCCACTAAGAGAAAAACAACATCCCGAAGCTACGCTACTAGCTTGGACGGTTAGTACGTCCCTAGCCATACGGGCTAGGATCTTAAATTGACCAACGTTTTCTCTTTCTTGCCACCATTTTAATACATCAAATTGTGCAAAATCTTCGGGGTCAATATAATTAGTGTAATCAGTTTCTTTATATATATATGGAAAGTTCGTCTAAAGACGATTGAACTCGTGCACGTTTCGATTGAGATATATTATAAAACCAAGACGTTCCAATGCTAAAAGGATTGTTTGGCCGAGTAGCCGATGTTTGTGAAGTCGAAGACCTCGGGGTGGAAGCAACTTCTCCCCGTGGTGCACATTCATTATCATAAATAGTATATAAGTGTTTAACACAATTTTCAAATTTTGATATAATTGTCGTAATCTCATCTGAGGATTGACCCAATGCTTCCCCGATATAAGTTAAAGATTCCGAAACACCCTTAAAATTAACAAGAGGGTTTAATGCCGAAGTGCTCAAAAATATTGTTGGAAACTCTTTAAAATATTTTATAAGAATTTCACACATTTCGTTGGTAATCATATCCCACCTTTGATCCAAAGAACCAAAAGCCTTTAATGTTCTCAAAATTTCACAAACACCTATCATAGCGGAGTGAGATGATGGAAAATATGTTTGTGATAGCATCATTGTGGCTTCATACAAAACTCCCAAACCGATGTGTAATTCTTCTAAAATATTCCAATCAGTTTCCGTAAGTACTTCATATAATCGGGGTAGGTGTTTTCGATGATATTCGGTAAGTAAATCCTTACTTTGTATCAAACGCCCTATCATTTTATAAGTCGAGTTCCATCTCACGGGCATATCTATGAGAGGTCTCAAACATCTTCTTCTTTTTGTTTTACAAAAATGCTCATATTTTTCGAACGTGATGAGTCCGCTTTTAAAAATTGTCTCATTTAATCTTCTAAATTTCAAAAGACAAGTTTCCATATACTCCAAACCTTTTTGGACCGCGAGGTTGAAAATATGACAACAACAACGTACATGCAAAAATTCCCCATCACATATAGGGTTTAAAACTCGTTTCAATCGTCCCATAGCGTTTGTATTGTTGTTTGCATTATCTAGGGTGATTGAAAGTATTTTTTCTTTAATTCCAAAACTGTTAAAAATCCTTAATAAAATATCGTAAATTTGTTCACCTCCATGCGGGTGAGGAAAGTTTTCAAAAGCAATAATGCGTTTTTGCATAAACCATGTTTTAGGGTCTATCCAATGTATCGTAACACAAATAAATGAATAATGAGTTGTATGTGGAGCGGTCCAAATGTCGGTGGTTACATAAATATAATAAGTTTTTACATCAAATTGTTTTAGGTTCATGAATTCCTATAATTTTAAATTCACAAATATAATAAGTTGTCCACCAATATTTTCAATTTTATGAATTCCTATATTTTCAATTTCATGAATTCCTATATTTTCAATTCACAAATATAATAAGTTGTCCACCAATATTTTCAATTTCATGAATTCCCATATTTTCAATTTCATGAATTCCTATATTTTCAATTCACAAATATAATAAGTTGTCCACCAATATTTTCAATTTCATGAATTCCTATATTTTCAATTTCATGAATTCCTATATTTTCAATTTGCATAAACTAAACATAAATATAAAAAAACTAGTATTTAAATAAACTAAACTTAAATATAAAAAAATTAGTATTTAAATAAACTAAACTTAAATATAAAAAAGAATACTTACTAAATGCCGAGCGAGAGAAGAATTAGAGCCGGATAAGATTCCTCCACAATGCGTACACTTCGCATATTTTTTGTTATTTTGTTTGAGTTGCACAAAATCTTTCCAAATTTCCGCAACTCGATTTGTTTTTGGAACTTCTTCGTACGGGAGATTTATATTGAAATCATTTCGACCCACGTTCAAATTGCTAGATCCTTCACCCGCCATTTTTTATAATATTGAAGCAAATCGAAATATTATATAGAACACAAACTAGAATTCTTGAAAAATAAAACTTGAAATATCAAGATTCAAGAATGAGAGAATTGGAGATTTGGAGAATGAGAGAATGTGAGAAAGAGTGGTGCAAAGAAATAAGGCTTCATTCTTGGTGTATTTATTGGGGAATTTTCTGGATTTTTTTTTTTTTGAAAAACTAGCTGTTGGGACCGGTTCGGACCGGTCTTGGACCGGTTTTTGACCCTTTTTTCAAAAAATACCCGTTGAACTCTTGGACCGTTTTGGACCGGTTCGGGTTCTGGACCGGTTCGGACCGTTTCTCTCACTTTTGGTCTTGGACCGGTCTTGGACCGGCTCGACTCGGGCGGTTCTCGTTGGACCGGTCCGGTCGGTCTCGTTGGCCCATGTCTAACAACAAGGATGAAAGAGCATGGATACTTCTTAATCATACTTGAAGAGAACAAATGCCCAAAAAAGCCGCTTTGTGTAGATATGGAAAAAGTATAAACACTTCTTGATCTTGATGTTCATTTTAATATCTTATAATTTTTATTTAGCTAGAATGATCCGATCTTTTATAGGATTTTACAATCATATAAGATCTTAGTCTTGAACGTAAGAGATTAAGATTTCAATCCGATTTGATCTTAATTAACTAGAGTCAGTCAAATAATGTTTACAGATAAGCTTAATTGTACATAAAAGTGGATCTTATATGACTTTTGAGTTTATCATTTTAAAATCTGAATTTATAATATTATAATCACTAATATAAATCTTTAAGAGTTGTATTATTCCATTAATATCATGTTTAAACGTTAAATCTTATATTAAATTATCATAAATTTACTAATTTGACATAAATTACTATTACATATAAAGAAACTTAAACAATCTTACGGGTCCGACCCATATTAAGATTCCGATATTGACATCCTTCTCACTTCTCATTGTCGAATTTTGTGTCAAATATTTTAAACCTTTTGATTAGATTGATAAAGTTTGTTATAAACACCGGTGATAGTTGCTTCTTTTTAATTTTATTTGCTTATATAAGCAATAAGTTTCAAGTAACTTTATTACCTACACTTTTCTTTATAAGAAATTCATGAATGGAAACCGTGGGGGATAGTGTGTTCTAAGATGCATTGAAACTATTTATGCGTACTGATAGAATCGAAGAAGAGAGTATTTGACGACTCAAATTGGTTCTCACAGTACTCATAAAATGTATGGTTCTATATCTTTTTGAGTGAGTTATGTGTGGATGTGTTACTATGTATGTGTGCGCGTGTGGTTAAGGGTGACGCCGTGATGGTGTGGGCTTTTAAGAATAGTGGTTAGTAGATTTGAGGTGGATGAGACATTAAAGCAATCGCTCAAATAAAAGTGTTTGTCCCGCCTAAATCTAGATTATCCAATTTCGTGACCATCATATATTCATATTAGACCATAAGTATAACGCACACTTTATCTCTTTCTTATCCATATGTTACATCACCCGAAAACATAAAAATTCATCCAAGTCAACTATCAACTACTTTAATTTAATAGAATAGACTACAATCAAAATTCATAAACTCGAATTGAACAACATAAAAATTATATGCAGGTCTAAAATATCTGCATAAATATGTCTAAAAATAAGATGAGACATATGTCAAGAAATACATGGATTAGACATATCTTTAAGTTGATTTATTAATCATTTACACATTTATAAAAACAAAATACCCGAAACATCACCGATGGTTTCACCTTTTCCGATTCAGTAAACAAGATGACCACAATCAAAATTAGCCATCTTAAGGAAAGCATTCGGTGTGTAACTAGAAAACCATACTTTCCTCAAGAAACTCATCAGTCTCCCCTTGCTCTCTTGCATAAACCCCACACAGTATGCAACACTAATAAGAGTAAAACTTCTCCATCTCCTTTCATTTCCATATTTCTCTAAACCCTTTTTAATTCTCTCAAATTCATCATCTTCTTCTTCATCAGATTCCTTCAGAAAAGCCTCCCCGAGACACCTACCAAGCACCACCGAGTCTTCTAGTGACGAACACCCTCCTTGACCAATGTCGGGAGTCATTGGATGAAGGGCGTCTCCGGCTACACAAACATTATCCTTCACTATGCTACCAAATAAAACATTCCATGGCACTCTAAACTTTAGTGGTGCATAAGATATGCTACTTAGCGACGTTTTTCCCACCACGTCCTGTGCTTCTTGAGGCATCTTGTTGATGCGGCTCAGTACAAATTGCTTCATTTTAATCGGGTTCACTTGCCAATCTTCTTCATCTATAAGAATCATAACAGAATACTACTGTATAAAACAAAGTCTCTTGGAATCTGTAAGTTTTAGAATGGCTTACAAGATGGAACTTGAGACGGGGTGAAAGTGCAAAACCAGTACACGGTCTTTTGATCAACAGGAAGAAAACCAAAGCGCACACCACCTCCAAAGTTGACATGGAACATAGGATCGAAATCTGAGCCATTTGGGAACTCCACCAAACCCCGAATAGCCGATCTGCCAACACTTACGGGTGAACCAAGACCCAACCATTTTGACACCACTGAGTTAACTCCATCACACCCTATCAACACCTACATTGATATTAGAGATGTACCTCGATTAGTGGTTCACAAAACATAACCATTGATCGAACCACCTACCTTGGTTTTGAGAATGGACCCGTTGGCTAGGTGAACCAGTTTGAAGCGACCGAGTTCTTCTATGGTTGCAACCTTTGAAGAGTATCTAATGGTGTCTGATGGCAGCTCATTCACTAGTGCCTCTAGTAAATCCTTTCGTCTTACGCATCGGCTTTCATAACCCTCACTAGAATCACAATTTTGCAAAGATCTTGTAAATTATGAATCGTTTTAGTCTTTATATGATGGGATCAAAATGGTATCTTAATTATTATCAAAAGGGTGAGAAATGTGACTCACAATTTTCCATCTTTGTCAAGTGCCTGCTCTGAAGTAAATAGACCAGTATCAGGAGAGGCAATCTTGAATCTGCAACCACAAAAACTGAGATCAAGCTCTGGTTTAAATTACTAAAATAGCCTTACAGTTGTGGTTTCTTCTTGAAATGACAAGTTTACCCTTTCATTTGAGTGGATTTTTGCCTAAGGGGTTCCCCAATTCCTACAGCATCTAGCGCTCTCCAAGCATTAGTCCATAGTGTAAGGGCAAATCCGGTAATTCTCAAACTCTCTGATGACTCCAACACCAAGCTCCTCAAACCCAACCTGAGAATGGTAAAGAAACAAAGGTTATTCTTTCTGTTCTGAGGAGCAAAACTGGTACAGCCAATCATATTATCTGCTTTAACAGCTTGTACAGTACAAGTGACGAAGCAATTTCTTCAATCAGTTGTACATATATGTGTTGGGATAATTTAGAGAGGTACAACTGCGTGAAGCATAAATAAAGATATGGTAATGGAAGGTGGAATACGAATGAAAGAATACCTGTGAAGGGCGAGGGCGGTAGTGAGACCGGCTAATCCAGCACCCACAATAAGTATATCGGCATCTTCATGGTTCTCCATTTTTAATTCTGGGTTTTCCTTCTATTTCTGAAAACCTCACAAGTTTTTTCTTTTTTCTTTTTCTTATGGGGACTTGAGAACCATGTGTGTATGTCTCTGTATATATATATATACATCCATATATATAGGAAGACGTGATTGAAACCAACACACACAAAACACACACACATATATATATAATATAAAATATAAAAGACGTGACTGGCGGCTATGGATATTGTCATTGGAAATTTCTTAGTTTTATTTGTATTCTTGTATTTAATGCGAGTATATGACATAAACTGATATGACATAACATAAAGAGTCTAAATAGTAAAACCTCTTATATTATCCTACTAGTTTTAATGCTCGTGCAAATACACGGCTCAGACATAATTATTTATGTAAAAATCGTTTAGTTAAACATATGACTGTTTTGTACGAACAAAAGGGAATAAACTGATCGTAAAAAAAGTTTATATTAATTTCCGTTTAAATTAGAAAAGTAAAAGATATCAATATTAAAGAACTATTGAGAGATTGATATTAATTTTAAATTTATACAAAATATTATTTAATTTGTATTTACAAAATATTAATTTTATCACCTTCTAATACGCATGCTGTCTACAAATTGATTTCAAATGTAATTTAATTAAAGATTATCTTTAACTAATTCATATTAGTTTGACTCTAAAAAATCAAAATCAAAATTTTAGAATTAAAGTAATTAACGGCTAAGATTAAATCTTTTATTAAATGAAGGGTCCTGATCATCTAATAATTTTTTTCAAATTAGTCTTTTATATATTAGAAGATTATTATTATTATTTATTTATAATAAGATATTATATGTAATTTATTATTTCTTTTTTCTCACTAAAAGTACTAATTTTAACTTTTTATAACCTTATAAAAAGAAAGATGAATAATCAAAAAAAGTTTTCATAAAGATTAAAAATGTATAGAACTTCCGATTACGATTGTGTCGAATTTCGTTACTTTAAGGGAAAAAGAAAAACAGCCACCGCATCATCTCTTTGACTGCACGACCCCCAAGTTGAAATATTTTAAATGTTATCATTCCATTGATGCTGAACAATATCAAAATACAGATGCGTATTGCTCCATTCTTCTTTTGGGATAAATACGTTAAGCAAAATGTCAAAATATTGAAGAATATATTTCACCACATGCACGTATGTCGGTACCTCAACTACGATTTTACTTGATTTATTCCAAACCGGAACGCCACATTGTAAAAAAAAAAAAATTTGATGTATCATCGAGTAAGTCTATACAATGTATCCCCACTTGGTTAATCCAATATAATATCGACTTTTAACACACTAACCTAACGTCTCGACTATTTCCCGGAAGATTAACTCAAAATTCTCAACACCATTACAGTAAAAAAAATACAAAAGTTCACACATATAAACTATATTTTTAGCTATTTAATATAATTTTAAGTTATTTAATTTAGGGTTTAGCTATTTTAGTGGGTAATCTTTATTTAATGTTGTGATTGTTATAGAACTTATTCTGATATATTATTGATGTAAGCAATAAGGTTTTCAAAAAACAATTATTTACGTGAGTAATAAAAGCAAAAAGTAAAGTAAAGAAATGACCGGACATCACAATAAGCAACGCCGATAAATTCCAAGAGTATATAAGGCCAAGTGATGAGAGGAAAAGATTGACGTAACTGTTTGGTGAATATGGTCGGATGCAAGAGATGCAAATACTTTGAAGTGATTAAACACCATAACCTCTACAAATTCCAGACACTCCCAGCAAGAGGGAATCTATGGATACAGATTATACAAGTGTTTGTAAGACGAGCAGCCTAATGATGGGGTTAACAATTATATATATAATACACAAGATGCAACTTGTGAAAGGTGTTAACAAAATCGGTGCCACAGAAATAGGAGGGGAGAGAGTAAAAGTGTGTGGGCGTGAAAGAGAGAGAGAGAGAGAGAGAAGATAATCTGAGTTTCATAAAAAAAATTATTTTTGTAAAACAATTTAAATTTGAATTAAACAAAAAACAATAATAAGTGCAAGGCTGCTTGATCTTTTTTTTAGTTTGACTAGGGATCAAAGTAACTTGAAAGAAATGTTTACACTACCATTTCAAGACCGCCACAATGCCAACATTAAAGGCGGTCAAACATAAAATCAATAGCGAATAAAAACTACACCATAAAACAAAAACCAGAAACACTATGTGAAAGCTCACTGAAGAAACTTCAGTGGATCAAACACAGACTCCTACAACAACAACAAAAAAAAAGACACCTGAATTAAGAATAAAATTACAATTAAAAATTGAAAAAATAAAATTAACATTAAAAAAAGAAGAAAAGCTCAAAGTCTCTCACTACTAAAACTTAGTCTACACTTTTAGTACAACTGATTGTCCCTAAGTCATTTATCAGGAAGTGCAAAAATTGAAACAAAACATAGAACGAGAGCAAGCCAGCATCCAAATAATTATGAAAAACATTTAAAAGCAGGATATCATGAAACCTGCTTCCTTCCTTTTTCAATCCCCACCTTCTGCAGCCTGATTCGTTGGCCTGTTTGATCTGAACCCACGACCCCTTCCACGAGTTCCCCTCCCACGACCACGGCCTGCATCATATTAAAACACTAACAATTATACTTCCCTTCTGTTTTTTGGTCAATGAGCACAACCAGAATTATACATGCCAGTATGCCACTCTTACTTACGCTTTTCAATTCCTGGGTACCACTTATATATTGAGAAAAGAAACAAATATGCAAATGTAGAATCTGATTCCTAGAAAAACAAAGAAGAAACCCAACATGTAATACAGGAGTTATCTACCTTGTACATTACAAAATTAACTGAAATTTGGTTTAGGACAATGATGATGTGTGAAAGGGTGAATGGGCTAAAACATTACATAAATGACACTGGTATATGCCAGGTTTAAATCATGTAAGCTTGTCAATTTGTTTTTCATAGAGAATTATAGTTGTGTGTAGTATTGTTTTTCATATAGAAACTTATGGACCAAGACAACAGAGAAGAAATATATTGAGGCTTTATAGCATTGTTGATAAAAGTAATTGGGACCTGAGATCTTACAATCTTATACTTTTCTTATTCTACAAGTTCAAACTAAATAATTTACGAGTTTGCTGAAGTTGCTTAAAGTAGATCGAATATAAATTAATTGCCAAAAATCAACTTCCACAATATGGATTAGCAAGCGGACCTAACTAACTGGATTCTCGAATATGATTAAAGCAAAAAGAAAATAAAAAAGCATTACCTCGACCTTGGTTGGGAAACTCTTGATTGTAACCTCCTGCATCTTGTTGACCTTCAATATAAGGGTCGTTATTGTAACCTCCCCTTCCACGACCACGAAAATTCCTTCCCCTGCCCCTGGGAGATTCTTGATTGTAACCCCCGGCATCTTGCTGATTATCCATATAAGCACCATTGTTGTAACCTCCCCTTCCACGACCACGGAAATTACGGCCCCTGCCCCTCGGAGACTCTTGATTATATCCTCCTGTGTCCTGCTGATTTTCCATATAATAAGGAGCGTTGTTGTAATTTCCCCTTCCTCGGCCGCGGAAGCTTCGGCCTCTTCCTCGACCTCTTCCCCTAGAAGGATAACCACCAGGGCCATCCCAACCCCCATCATCATACTCATTTGCTGCATAACCATTTCCTGTAATTATAACCAGAAAGTCAAATAAAATGAAACAACATACTCTGTGTTTTGGAATTTTGTAAAAAAAAAATGATACCTCCAGGCGCAGCTCTAGACCTTCCCCTTCCCCTTCCACCACGACCCCTGCCCCTTGCAGTTGGTGATCCCTCTGCAAAAGTAAAAACATGTATAATTACAACTATCATGCATCGAGTAATCAATGACAGATTGACAAATTTAGAATATTATACCTCCGTCATATTCAAATTCAGTAGACACCTTCACCTGGTCAGCTGGTAACGGCGGCTGATATCTGACAACAGAGTAACAGGATGAACCCAAGAGATTAAAATACAAACATCAATTTGCAGCTACGAGTCTAAGATGCATTCTCACATACTGCAATGTCGATGATATCATTACCAACAGGTCCTCCAATTATTAAATAAATAACATTGCACACAGACAATGAAGGACACATATACTGGACTTCCTAACAGGCTAACACATATGTATGTGTGTGTATGTATATATATATATATATATATATATATATATATATATATATATATATATATATATATGAGACATACAAAGGCATAGATTGGTGTCTCAGAGCAGCATTCTCTGATATTGACTACGCACACAAAATTGCCCAAGAAAAAAGAAGCTTTACTTCTAGAATCAATGGTAACAGAAAAAAACAAAGTAAGAAATTCCCTTTTGCAACAATACATAGTTGTCAAAACTTGCTCATTCTTTAGATACAAAAGAGTTTTTTTCCTTCAATTTTGCAAGAGAAATTGAAAACAGAAAGCCATAAAAAAGAAGTTTGTCACAGGAAGAAATGATTCAGTATCCACATGACAACCAAGAAGCCGTCAAGCCAGAACTGCTTCAAATAGTTAAGCATAGAACAGTGTATCAAGGTGTAATAACAAACGTAAAAGAATATCTATCTCACCCGACAGATGATGTATTCAATTCCTTCTTGGAGAGTGTTATAGTTATCATCGAAACATGCCTTGTTGTCTCCAAACTGAACAAAAAAACAATAGGCTTTACTCAGACAAATTGCTTACTTCCTAAGACCAACAACACATAACAGCAGATATAGGCATGTTCACTTTTAAGTAAGAGTGTGAATCTGATCTTACGGAAGTAATCCTTCCTCTAGGGGCTCCCAGGTGTCAGTTATGTCTGTGGATCCAATGGATGTATTTTGATGAAGGCCAACAATTCGCCTCTACATTTCAATAATGTACATTCTCTCTAAATCAAATAAAAATGCAGACAAAAGTAAAGGGCAACAACATATGAAAAAGCAAATCAAGAAAAACCTTTATCAATTCCACAATTGTAACAGTCTTGTTGATGGCTCTACCCATAGCTTTAAACACAATTTCCGAAGAGCCTTTTTCCTATAAAGACATAAAAAAAGATAAATAGCGAGATCAGATATTAAATCAGAACACCATGTGGTTCTGTTCTATGCTTGCTATCTTTTAGTTACATTAAAGCAGTCAAACTCAGACGAATAACAAACATAAAATATCAATGTTTATCAAAAGGCTAAGAATAGGTTAACACTTACATTAATCAACTTAAGAGATGTTTTCCTTCTCAAGTTCTATATTAATAGCTACTAGACTAAAAAGTGTAATCTTACACTTCTCACAGGAATTGAACATTTGATCAAGAATACTTTCCACAACACAACTTCCCTACAAAGCAATATATAACCACGATCTACTTATCCTCCTACTGCAAAACACAGTATTAACAGTGCAAAGGCAAAGCGGCAAACAAAACCTTGTATCGGTGAACTAAATATCAATTAACACCACTTGAAAGATCGGAGATACGTTGGAGGCTTGGAGCAATGAGCGACAGACCAAATTTAAAATAAAACAAAAAACTACAATAATTGAGACATTAGTGATTCATAATAAAGTGAAGAGAGTGAACGCTACATATAATAATTACAACACGGCTGAGAAAAATCATGCACAAGCCAACTATATTTCCGTCGACATCACAGCTACATGCAGTTGAATCTTTGCAGAACAAAATTTCGAACTTCAAAAGATTTATGAACATAATTGTCCTACTTACATTCCCAGCCAACACATGGTTTGTAAATCTTCCAAAAATCATTTTATAAAACAGAAAGCCGCCACTATGCCAGTAATTTAAAATTCAAAATACTTATTGTGCAACCACTTCTATCAACTTGGAGTACAAAGCTTACTTGAAGCAGAGTCATAGCATAGGTAATATAGCTTCGCATCCTCCCCTGGCTAGTAATACGGATCTCATTCTCATCAATCGGTTGCTCTGCTCTAGGCTTCTCGACCTTCTGGTACCGATCCATCTATAAAAATCAAACAACCAAATACAAACAGAAAAAAATGAAATAAAACTTGTCTACTAAAGCACTGTATAATTACAAACTGAAAACAGCAATGTTAAAAACTCAATTTCGATAAAAGCCAAATACGAAAAAGAAAATATAATAACGCATGATCAACTATCAAATTAGAGAAAAAAAAAGCATTATATAAGCATCTGAAATTACCAAGTATACACAGGCACTTAAAAATCTAGAGTTTCCTCAAGATCACAACGGTGGCAAAAGAATAGATTGTTATAATAAGAACAAAGGTACGTACACAATATGAAGCACACAAAATACAATTAATTGTTGAGCTAGAAGGAAGCATAAAACATTGACAATAAAGTGTGCTAACTTAAACACAAAAACAGCAAAACAAATGCAGTACATGCAATTGATAACTAGTAGAAATACAAATAGAATCCGACATATATGTACAGATACAATCAATAAGTAATGAAACGAAATCGAATCTTCGTATTTATAAGATTTAAATCAAAGTATTCACCGCAGAAACTAGGGTTTTCTCGTACACCAAAGAAAATGAAACAAAAAAAAAACAATCGATGCAAAAATTCAACAACTTACATCGTGAGAACGAGAAATGGAACGCAGACAAAATAGATTAATGAATCTAATTAGTTGAACAAACCAGAAAATCGGGTATCAGCGTTTATTTGTCAAATAGTGGAGATTAAATCCTTCAGGTATACCGTTTGTTTGTTGGATGATTTAGATAAGACAGTACAGCTCCTTCCAAGTGAAGAGCCCTCTTCTCCGGCTTCAATTTTCTTCGTTTAAGCCCTAAACCGTATGGCTATGGAGTTTTCCTTATTTATATCACCTGTGCCCTAAACTCTTTATCTAAACCGCTGAACCGGAGGGTTGTTGTTATACAAGTTGGGCCGGGCTATACGAGTTCTGGACCAGTTTAGGTCAACATTGGGTTAGCATTCGGTCCAGTATGTGTAGGACTTATTAAGTTCCTTCAACTTCAAGGCTTCGAAATCGAATTATGAATTATTGTGTTTCTCCTTGCCTAATCTCTTTGATTTTTAAACGATGGAGAAAATTCAAAGAATGCTAACCAAGCTTGAAACTATTCTATTAATATCAGTCACTCATTTATTGTACATTGTGAAATTTTAAATTGGTGACCCATGATATTAGTAAAATATTTTTCAAACTTTTGCTATTCAGTGTAATAAACCCTTACCCTTTTTAATCAAGATAAGATATTTTAAATTTTAACGTGTTTCTTTAGTAAATAATGGAAGAGCTATTATGGTGTTTATGTTGCGTAATGTTTGTTTTTGTTTTCGGTTTTTTACCAGAGTTTTATAAAAAATCGTAAAGGGATTATTATGGCTACGTCAAGACATACGGATTGTCCATGTCTTCACGATAATATTAATAAAATAAAAGGTCTCCCAGTTAGAGACTAATTAAGAACAAAAGAAAGCTAACTTAAAAAAAAGTATAAAACAAAGATATGGAAGACAAATATTGTGATTCAAATAACCCTATCAAATGCAACCAAGCTGTCTAGAAATGACTTGCAACAACTTTTGTAGAATCTCAATTGTATCAATTACATGCAAATCACATAATGATAATGATGATATATAAGAATATGTGAGAACAAAACTAAGAACATATAAGAGTATTTAAAATATTAAAATACTTAACGGTATCATGGTAAATTACATTGTTTATATACCCAATAGGTATTTACTAAATCTACCATATATTTCTATAAAAAAAATGCAAACTTTAGCTAAAATATAAAAAAACACAATATATGTTCTAGCAACCTCCGAAAAGCATAATAAGGGAAGGAGAACCAAGAATTCCAATTGATCTTTTAACATGAAATTTTGTATGAGATACCATGAAAAGAGGTAAGTTGCCATTCAAAAAAGATGCGGGTAGATGAATTTAAAATCCGTGTCAAAAACTTTTTGTATATGGGATGATAAAAAAACTAAAGCATGGTCACTTGTATCTATCAATTCCTTGTATATGGGACAAAGAATGGAAGTAATGTCAATTTCCAATCAGTATCCCAAAGTATGCATATGCACACTTTTTGTAATGTTTATTTTAAAAAGACAACACTTTAAGCATGCTTGTTATATATGAATTACAATAAAAATCTATAATTACTTATTTTTTTACTTTGTGTTTGTAATAGTGTGCATTATATAAAAATGAGGTTTTATGTCTGCGCTTCGCTGCAGGTTTGTAATTCATCATTTATTATATCAAATGAAATGCTAAAAAATATAAGGTTTCTAATTCATCATTTATCATATCAAATGAAATGCTTAGAAAATATATGCAGAGAGAACTAAAATCTTAATTACAAGAATAAAATCTTTTAAAGGAATTCTGTAGAGTAATATATATGTATAAATATTTAATTATAATAAGTAATGGAGGAAAAAGTATGGAAAAAATAGACCTGACAGGATTCGAACTCCTGACCAGGAAGAATCACAGCGCCCTAACAAGCCGAGCTCCATGCTCATTTGATTTATCTGCCGCAAATGAAAAATATAATTAATAAGACAGCGCAAGTTAGAACTCCTCATTTATGAACAGTGAACTGGCGCACTGTAAGGCCTTCGCAATTGTATATATATATATATATTAATTTCAGCCTTATAATTTTTTCTTGAAAGGCAAAATTTTGTCTTAACGCGTGTCTTATAAAACAATGCGACCTCATCATAACTCTTAAATTTAAAATGTCTTTCTGTCATGTCTCTCGTTATTACAAACATTATAGAACCATTAACAAGAATCTTCTAATTTAAATAAAAGACTAGGTTTAATAAAATCTATTAGATAATCTCAGCCATTATATTTAAATAAAATTTTTAGTTATTAAATTTTAACCATCCATTTTGATAAAAAAATAAAAAACCAATTTTGTCTTTTGAGATCAAAATTGAATTCAACTTTGATATTAATATAAATCAAAATTAATTGAGATAATTTTGTACACGTTCTTTTTAAACTCTAAAATATTATATTTGTCTAGCTTCTTAATTGAGATAATTTTGTACACGTTCTTTTACCCTTCATAATATTCTAAAATATCACATTTAACTAAATATTTAGTTTTATCGTTTTAATATATTATATGATTATTTATCTTTTTTTAGTTATAACTATTATAATTCTTATTGCTCGTAATTGTTACAATAATGATCGATGATTTGTACAATAAATACAATCATGTCTCTTCGTATCATGATGGTGTAACCGAAGCTCTCTTGCTATTTGCTATCGTACGATTTACAATTTTTACTGACGAATCATGTTACTAGAAAGTAAATTCTTTAATAAAATCGATATTATTGCTTGTAGTATGGATTTAAAAGTAGACAACTTAATCGAACTATATGCATATTTCTGTTTAACATGTATGTTCACTCTCTAGGTGGTATATAAGAGTTAGCATGGTTTGGCTTTGATATAAAACCATAACCGAACAGCAAATTTTGGTTTTTAAAATACTCAAACAAAAGTTATGTTTTTTAGTGGTTCTCTTTTTTGTTTTGAATTCAGTTTTCGATGTTTGGTTAGTTTTACAACTTTTCCTTTTCAACCATCAAAATTAGTCATACAACCATCATTGTGAAACTATGAAATTAAACAAGATTGAAGCTATATTAAAAACACCAAGACGAGTTCCACCTAATTTAAACTATACATATTGCAATTGATACAAGCAAATGTTTGTCACATGGTTAAACTTTAAAGCAAAGTTGAAACAAATCAAAACTCAAAGCAAACGATAAATTACGTATTAACAAAACTGAAAATCAAGATAAACCAACCAACTCCAGATGAACCGCACACAACTTAGATACTAGAACCCGAAAATCGAGATAAACAACTACAAATTGATTTCTATATTAAGCTGGGAATGGATAAAATCAAGAAGAAGTAAACACATCGACTTGAAATGAAGTGATGTAGGTGAAATCAATCGACTAGTCCGAAGACCAAACAAAGCTGTAGCTGCGAAGGAGATTTGAATCTGTGTGAAACCTCTTTGGTGGAACCCCAATGTAAATGGGGGGTAGCTTTGTATATGAGAAAGTGATATGGTATTTGATTTTTTGGACATGTTTAATTACAATATTACCCCTTGAATTGGTTCAGTTTGGTTTTTTGTAAATTTGAAAACTAAAACCGCGAGTTTCTACTCGCCCCTAGTGATATATATTAATTAGTTAACATAAAAACCTTAAGTATAATTGGAACATATGTAAATGTTTATAATCTAATTGTATCTGTTTTCTTGATATTTAATAAAATTGTAATTCAAGTTTTGTAGTAAATAAAATTATATAGAATTAAATTTATGTTTAGAGAGTTTGTTTCTAACAATTAAAAAGGAGGTGATATATTTTTTATTATTATTTTTTACTTATAAAATCGATAGAAATGTAAAAATTAATAAAGGATGTGAGGAAAAAATTTAGTGGGTTGTACGTATAATCTTGTGATTAAAATAAGATAATATAGAAAAAATAAGAAAAGAATATAATTTTTTAAAAAAGTACAAGATGTTAAAGAAATGAGATTAAATTTACCGATCCAAATAAATGAATGATCAGCCTTTGTTGAAAAGTTTTGTATCAATAAATGAAGTGAGACAGGTGTCGGGTTGGTTTGATAAATTAATGCAAAAAATGTGTTTGTTAGGCCCACACTTTTTGAACCAAGTATTTGGGGACAACACGCACCCCCCTTCCTTCCTCACCAAACATAAAACTACTTGTTCATGTGTTTTTCCCATCAACGTGTCCATTCGGCTTTTGGATACGAGCCTCATATCCTTCAAAATGAATCTCGCTTCTCTCTCTCTCTCTCTCTTTAATCGTGTTGGGGTTGTCCATCTTTACAAATAATAAAAACAATTTAATTATATAAACACATGAAATAATTTACTTTCTTTTTGTCATAAATTAAAATGCTTTATAAGATATAAATTAAGCGTGGATCCTTAGTTTTCTTTGTTACTAAAAAAAGATTTTTAGTTTTAGCAGGTTTTTGTAAAAATCAAGTTATGCTATATATGATATAAGTGAGATAACCGTATTAGTGGTTGTTTCTATACTTTCTCTTCTAAAATGTTTAAGTGTTTTACTGGTACCAATTATTTGTTTAATAATTGTTCTAGTTGATGTTGTAGTAGTTGTAAATTTTACCCTAATTATGATCAAAATGAAAGAGTTGTATAGTTTTGATTTTCCGTTTCCTTGTTTAAATGAAACTTTTATAAGTTATGTACATAATTTTTATCATTCATGATCGATCTCTTTTGACAAAGATATGAGGTCTAGACGAGTTGCG
Organism: Pulicaria dysenterica; assembly: GCA_947179395.2. NCBI lineage: Eukaryota > Viridiplantae > Streptophyta > Magnoliopsida > Asterales > Asteraceae > Pulicaria > Pulicaria dysenterica. The sequence continues at coordinate 107,194,306 of OX359288.1, read as the reverse complement.
TATAAGTAGAGGAGAATTAGTGGCATGTCATGTCAAAATTTTCCAATCCATTTCACCACAGTATATATACTTGAGATATAACTAACAAAGACACATTAACATGCATGCAAGAAGTAGTGAAAGAGGCCCATTGTCTCATTCTAAACCTCGTGCCCCGGTTAAGAAAAGAATCATTCATTAAAGCTTAGAAAGCAACGTACACACATGATATCGTTTTCGCTCTAGTACTCCATCGATCATAAGTACGTGAAGATATATGTGTCCTTATGATGAGACGTGAAAGCAAGTGGTTTATATTTGGAAAACATTTTCATATAAAATTGTGCGTTAGCTACGGATGACAAGTGTATTATTATTCTAGATTGATTGATCGATTGAAAACTATAATAAAAAACAACATAATTGTCAAAACAAGTTTCGATCAATGTATGAATATATGTTTATATTAAGTTATGTTATAAACTCTTTTTTAAAAATCATTTTATTGCGAGTACTGTGAGTATCTTTAGAAAAGGGCAATTCATTAGGAAGGGTTTGGAGAAATAGAATATGGCAAGGTGTATGAAATAAATTCATAAGTAGGTGATGGAATTGAAAGGGAGGAATTGAACGATTCAGATTGGTTCTCGCACTATTCGTAATAAGAACAAGTCAAATAAACTTTTCGCTAAACTATACATAACAAAAGTTATTTTTCTTACCCAACAATTGATAGAGTTGGATAGTAATATAATTCGTAATTGATAGAATGAAACTTAGCAACATATAATTGGTTAATTAATTCTGGAACTCAAAAATAAAATAGACTAAAAATGGGATAAACATGGGTGATTAAACGAAAGGTTAAGGCTCAAAGTGGTTAACTAGGATATCGAATGCTAAAAATGAGCATTGCGCTGAAAAAGGGGTTAAAAAGAAAATAAATTAAATAATCTAAAATAGAGATTATTTAAGTTTGAATAAAAAAGGCTTATAACAACGGGTTTTAAAAAGAAAGAAGACCTCTATTAGTGCAATAGTCTAGTTCTCATTTTGGTGGTTTCGAAAAGAATTTGGTAAAAAGTTCTGAAATATATGCAATTTAGACATACTCACATCGAATGAAATCAGTGTTTTAATGATAACAACTGTAAGGCTCAAACACTCAATTAAGTTCGGGCTGTATTTATGCTAAGTCATGAAATCTAGAATAATTTTCCTTTTATGTAATCTGAATTCATATAAATTTAATTAAAAATTCCATACAAATTAATAATCATAAATGCGAAAAAATTTAAATTTGAAGTTTGAATGAATTTTCAAATTAAAACTATGATGATTTTACAAAATTTTAAAAATTTTGGGGATTTTAGATTTTAGACAAATTTTATTAACAAGAAATATGGATACTTCTACCCCACACTTAAAATGGTACAATGTCCTCATTGTACTCAAAATTATGAATAAATAAAAGTGAAGTAGAGAGAACTCCCCTATTTTGCAGATCGAAATTTTGGTATTGTTGTTGAGCTGACAGCCAGCATATGCGTGATTAATCATAATTTCGATTCTGAGCCCAGAAATCTCACACATCATTTTATTAAGTTTGTAGCAAAAATAAAATAAAAGAAAAACAAACCATTTATTCGGGTTACATACTATTCGTACGGTATGTAAGCGAACAGAATAACGCTTTGAAATGCGGAATCTTTTATAGTCAGATCTTCAAGACTGCAAAACTAAATTAACAGTTAAAATATTTCACAATATTATCACATTCATCCCCGGCAACTGCGCCAAAAATCTGGTATTGTCGCGTTTACGTGCAAACCGGATTTCACAACGGTACGAGTGCACACGGCGCGGCTGGGCAGAGGACCCATCGCGTATAGTATAGTGCGCTGGTAAGACCGATGATTTATATCGAACACGGGTACGGTGATAGCTATTGCTACTCTCTATTCCAAACTGCTGTTTAGTTAGATAGATAGGTGAGGATAAAAATAAACTAAATACTAGGCAGAAAAATAAATAAAGCAGGAAACAAAAGAAGGTGTCAAGTCACGAATTCTCCAAATCAATATAATAGTAGCGTTAGCTAATCCGGTTATAAAATGAATGAAATTATTAAGATGATTTCTAAAGTAGATTTGTTACCAATCATTTATCAGTTTGAAACGATCTTAAGGTAACTCTGATTTAATCACTGTATTATTAAAACACCAATTAGATAAAACCTCGCTTCCCGGGTGTTATCCCGTTTTACTTAAAAGGTCAGTATTTATCTCTTAATGAAATAATAGACAAAGTAAATACCATTGTTGGTCAACATCCGGTAAGAAGATATATATTTAGGTATTAAGATAATATATCAGCTCAACACCTCAAGTGGGTCTATGAGCAAATGTCCATGTATACATATACCAGACTTATACGTATCGTACACCTCAAGTGGGTCCATGAGCAAATGCATATAAATATGAGTCTGTTTGAATATATATGTATAAGGATACAGATATCCTAAGCAAATGGTTTTTCAACACTGACAATGCCGAATACCAGCATGAGCTGATAGTATTATAAAAATAGCTAATTATACTGTTTCATTATTTCAGAAATACCAAGTCTTAAGTAAAATCATCACAATATAATCCTATGTATAACGACTACATATTTATGTCAATTTGGATTCATTGTAACGAAGCGAAAATAAAGGAAAGAGAATACCAGTTTGTATTATACAAGGTAGAAATACATCTGGACAGCATCTCGACTCGTACAAACTTGCTGAAACTCGTTTCCGAAGACAGAAAAACAACTACAGCTACTAAAACTACAAACCTACGCTACAAACTTCATATTTACATGGATAAAAGGCGAGAAAACCTCCAGAGCAGCCCGAAAGACCCCTGGAGTCGTCCTCGGGTGAGAAAACATCGAGGGAAGCCCGGAGGCTCCCTCCAATCTGATATGTGGAAGAATGGGGCTTGACCTGCTATTTATAGGCGTCAAAGTTGATTTACGCGTCGCGTAAATAAGTGGTTCCGCGCCGCGTAAAGATGCCTGACAAAATTCCCTGACAGGGCGGCTCGATGCAACTGAATTCGTTATAACAGAATTCGTTGGGTTCGCGTCGCGGGAGCGGATAGGGTACGCGCCGCGTAAATAGCTTTTTCAGAATATCTTCGCCTTTTGCGCGGTGTTTTCTCGTTTTGACGCGTGTTATCCATTTTTCTGTTTTGTCTACCTGAAATAGCTTTGAATAAAATAAGAAAACATTTAAAGCTCATTTTTGCTATATTTTATTTATTTAAACCAGATATTGTCAGATATCAGATATATATTTTATGTATATTTCTGCCAATATCATATATGTATGTATATATATATATATGTATGTGTTCTTGTTTTTTATTAACAAAAGAACCTCTCTTAAGCTTTTTCTATAAACTATTTTATTTGTTAATTTCAATCATCATAAAAAAATAAATATACTATAAACTTAAAATAAAATATAATTTAATTACGATAAAATTTGTATCATATAATAATTATAGAACAAAAAATAGAATAAGATTTCATTATTAAATGTTTTAAAATCTCTTAAGGTTGTAGGGTTTGATTCTTGTGTTTAGGTTCTAGATCCATGTTCAAAGTTGTGATTTACAATTATTGAGTGTATGGTTTAATTCATGATTTGGGTTGTAGATTATCAGTTAAGGTTAGATTCATGTTAATTTGTTTTTGAATTAATATAGATTTGTGATATTTGGATTTCAAAAATGATTCTTGTTCTTGACTTGGTAAAAATTTCCATGTTGATGTTATTGCTAATTTAGTTGATTTTGTAGTGTTAGTTTATGAAATCAATAACACTTTTAGTATCTTTTCTCAAACAATTTTTGACATTTGAATAAGGGTTCAGTTCTCCAAAATGTATTAAACTATACCCAAAAATATATTCTGTGTATCCACTTTTTAAAAATTCTATTGTCTGTATTGAACTTTTAATACTAAATTTAAAGTTCAATACACACAATAGAAATTTTAAAAGGTGGATACACACAATAGATTTTTGGGTATAGTTTAATACATTTTGAAAAAATAAATCCTTTGAATAAATACATTAAATCTTTCTAATTAACATATCCACTTTCTTTGTTTTTCTAAAAACAAAGCCATCAAAGAATCAAAGACGACAAAAATCAAACTTGAGAAAGTACTCTAATTATCTTCATAAAGATAACATTATGACATTTAGCACATTAATTATTAACTTAAACTAATTTTAATTCCAAGCATTAGAATAACAATCGTTTTTTGAGTATTTCACTGCTTAATTAGTTATTTAGGATATCCAGTATTATCACAAACAATCAGTATAAAAGTCTCACTTATTTTTAAATATAAATAAAAGATTAAGTTATGTTATCTTTATTAAACAATTATATCCGTTCGTTTTGATCAAATTAAGTAAATCTTAACCATCCATTTAAGTCGAAATTTAATTTGATTTTGACTTTTAGTAGATACCATTTTTTAATTAGAACTAATATTATTAGGAATAGTTTCATATATGTATTTCTTAAACCGTAAAAATATCGTATTTATTTACTTTAATTTATAAATATAATATCTATTCTTATAAACTTATAAAGCATCATTTAAACAAAATTTTAGTTAAAATATATTACCAATATATAATTATATATACTCAACCTTATTGATCCAGTTGTAACATTAATGATCGATAGTTTGTACAAGAAATAGTATCAGTTTTCTTTGTTTTATAATACGTTTCTACCATCACATCTGTCACTTTCTCGCGTCGACGCTTCCACTGATACCTGAGTATTGATTTCGTATGTCATAACTTATTTTAATTCTCATTTATTTTGTGTTTTATAATTACTTAATTCTTTTTATATTAATATTTAATATATATTAATTTTTAAACAACCATCACATATGAATTTTATCTAGTTATTATTATGAATTTTATTTTATTCTTGTATATCGTATATATATGTGAAAGAAAAGACCGTACGGCCGCACAAGAATATAATCTCCACACTCGGAGCTAGCTCAATACCAGGTCTCTTTTGTTCTCCTTGTTAATATTCTAGAGTGAGAAACTTTTAGGTAGAGAGAGATCCATATGATGACACAACTGCTATCATCAATCAACACCACTTCGACGGAGACCACCACAGTCGTCAACCGCCACAGATATTCATCTCTTTTCGCCACCGATCACCGTGACTTCCTTCTCTCTCCAACCGGAGCTCAGGTACTGATCTCCTCTCTCCCTCCATCTCTTGTGAGATTTCTGTTGCATGTCCAAAAAACAGTTCAGTATATATGTAAAAATTAAAAACGATTCTTAATTTTCTACTTTTTTCTAATTAAGTAATTCTTAGATCTTGTTTTGGATGTTTCAGAAAATTAATATTTGTCTTTAGAAGAAAGGAGAAATAGATAGCATGAATAGATCATCAAGTAGATAACCAATTTTTTTGGCTGATCGAGATGAAGAAATTAATTAGTTAAATAGTTAGTTATGGTTTTGATATTTCTTGTTGAGTTATATCTTATCGTACACAAATTGTTGACAGAAATTAAGAAATTTTAGTATGTTAGTGATTTTGAATTTAGAAAGTAAATCCAGTGATTGAAGACGACGTCGTATTCACTGCAAAAACGACATTTTATGTTGTAAAAGCAACCATATATAAACTAGATTATGTAGATTTTCAGAACAATTTATTATAGACTGGTGAATAATTATAGAGATATGAAATGATTTAAATATATATAATAAAAAAATTATCACACATTATATATATATAAAGTAAAGATTACTAGAGAAAAAATATACAACGCATATCAATTATCATATAAATTAGACGCATTTTTTTTAAACAATAGAACACATGCACACCTTAATCTACTTTAAATTTACATCTTTTGTTTACAACAGGACTTGAAACCATAACAACCGCCAAAGAAAACACATTAAAATACCTTTTATATCTCTTTACGCTACAAGCAATTTGGTAAATGCATTTTATTATTGATGATGATGATGATGTATATTGATTAACACTCAAAAGGGTAGAAGTATTGATTAACACTCAAAAGGGTACGTACCATACATACATACATACGTGTCCCATTAAAAAGAAACAAGTACGTCAGGCATGCTTTATTGTACGTAGCACTTTTATATGAGTTGTATGCAACATATGAAGAATCTCATAAATGTAAGGTCCATCTCCTTTCCATCAATCCCCAATATTTGTTACTTAGAAGTAGTGGGGCTGCCCTTTGCATTATTTTCACCCATATATAAAACCTCATCCATCTTTACACATGGCGCTTCCACCATATTTCTAGATATTTTCTTGGTTTCTAGTTACGTTTCTTGAATAAGATCGCCCCACCCCAACCATACCATACCATACCATACCATAGCTAGCTGGACTATTATTCCCTTGCAATCTAACGCCTACGTACGACATTTAAATGATTTTATTTGTCGGCCGTAGGGTCAGTGACAATATATATTCACAATAATTGTTTTGTAATCGAGTCTGATTTCTGTGGCTTACGTACGCATGATTATATATAGTTCATAGTATACATGTATGTATTTCAGATCAAGATTTCGGATCTTGAAGACAAAATCGTGGGAATTTACTTTTCTGCGAATTGGTATCCACAATGCCAAAGTTTTACCAAACTGTTAATCCAAGTATACGAGCAAATTAAAGCTAAAAATGGATCAAACTTTGAGATCATTTTTGTTTCTTCTGATGAAGACTTGAATGCATTTAACAACTACTATCAATCATACATGCCATGGCTCGCGATTCCGTTTTCTGATTTGGAGACAAAAAAGGCATTGAACAAGAAATTTGATGTCGAGGGGATTCCATGTTTGATCATCTTACAGCCCGATGATGATCGTACGAGTGTTTTGCATGATGGTGTTGAGTTGGTTTATCAGTATGGGGTTGAAGCGTACCCGTTTACTAAAGAGAGGTTGGATGAATTATTGAGGCAAGAGAAGGAGAAGCACGAACAACAAACTTTGTTGAATTTACTTAGGAATCATGATAGAGATTTTCTTTTGGCTCATTCGGCATCAAAAGAGGTTAGTGATATTGTTTTTCACTATAATTTACATGTTTTTCTAAAAGTACATCTTGATGAGACGATAGAATCATATATATATATATATACTTCAACTCATGAAAAGAGTATAGTAAAAAAGTCTTGCTTGAAATCAGGAACTTGTAGACGGTATAGGGTTTAATTAAATGACCGTACGTGTTTATAGACAAGAAAATATCTATAGTACCCCCTTAATAAACAACATTATCAATAAATATGCTATTTGCATACATTTGTCGTAAGATGGCTTATAGTAATATATAACTTTCATTAATTTGTTTATACTTATTCCTTTATACGAAAATATTTTGTCGTAATATTTAAATTTATGATACCAAATAAAAAATACAAAGTTTTTCTACACCTGAATTTATAATTACTCAAGAGCATTCACAATGTTTACATGATACTACATTACTACACCATCATGTCACATCACATCAGTAGCATAAATTAATTACATAATTTAAGATAATTTTATTGAGTCCCCTTTGATAATCTAGATAGTCCTCTTTGATGTGATATGTGTTATATGTGAAAGAAGGGAGAACAAATAGTAACACCTCACAATTTATCACACTCTACATGTATTAGTTGCACACTTGCATATACTACACCAGATTTTGAAACTCACACACTTCACTCAAATTTTAATAAATAAACAAATTTCACCACCTCACTTTTTGGTCATGATACACCACACTTCCCTTCCTCCGCATTAGGTGACAATGGTATATGGTGTGATATCACATCTCATCACACCGGCCACCTCACTACATATATCACTCATACTCTTATAGCCTATTTTTTTCACCGTTCCTGAAGCATGATGGAATTGGTTGATGTCTAGGATTTGGATGTTAACATGCTTTGCATTATCAACAACTTGTAAGGAGATGAAGTTCATCACTCCATTATTTGATGTAGTGTTAGCTTTTTGTCTATTATCCTAATCATTACTTACACATCATACTAACATCTATTGGAGACGATATTTTCACTTATAAAATTGATTCATCCACTATAAACTCATGCTTCACTAACTTGTAACATAGCTTCAAAGGTGTTGTACCTTTAATGAATGAATCTAATTTATAAGTGGAAGAATCAACTCCCATTATATATATAACAATTGTTGCCCTTAAAGTAAATTATTTACTGTTCATAAATGGGTTTTGCTAATGTGCACAACTTTAATTTTAGTTATATATATATATATATATATATATATATATATATATATATATTATATTTACAGAACATTTTTAGTAAAAGCAAACCCAGCCCAAGTGGTTAACACATGATACCTATATCCAGTTGGTGAAGGGTTCGAATCACATCCTCCTCCCCCTCTTGCCAAGTTTTTTTTATTATGGAGCCAGACTTTTTGAGTGCAAGTAATTTTAAGAATTTTCTTCTATTTATAAATCCTTTTTAATTCTATTAGTTTCTATGGAAAATAGAATGACTTTATAAGAAATTGGTTATTATATGGTTTTTTAACTTATTGATTTTAAATAATTATAGTAAAAGTTATATTACTTTGATTTTATAGAATATACATGTAAAGTTGAAATAAAATGTTTAAACTATGATTTTAAACAATATATCTTATCTCATAATAATTTTATTTCGATGGTCCGATGGTTAAGAATATAATGTTTAAACTATGATTTTTTTACGTTTTCTCTTAATCAAATGCTTTACCCAAATGTTCAAAAAGTGAAATAAAATGTAAGTTTTTTTTTGTCATTTTGTATAATATATTTCACTGTTTAACCTCGTGATCGTTTATATTAACACTAGTGATAGAAGTTGTGGTTAAATCCCGATTTTTTTTAAATCATTATTTATAGAGTTATTTGAAGTTTTGAACGCATTAATAAAACAACAAAATAAATAATATAAACTCAGGAAAGATGAGATAGTCACACATCTAAAAAAACATAAACTTAGCGGGTGAAACTCACTCGTTAGTTACATTTAGGGACGGGGGTTCTCATCGAAAAATCAAATTTACAGTCACACATAAAGGCAAAAAACTAGCTAAAACCCACGATGATTGTGGTCACATTAGCCATCATGTGGTGGGTATTATGACGTCGCTAATGTGATTATCACTTAATAACTACTATACACTCCTGATCCGACCTTTCTAAGAGGGGCGAAGTAAGCCTATGATGACTAGTACGTGTGAGAAGTTATCATGATGTGAGCCCTTTCATGTTGAAATTCGAGTTGTTTTTGCTTTTGATCGGTGAGCATGATGGTGTGATTAAGAAGAGTTTTGTGAGATGACTGTGTGAAAAACAACATGGTTGAAAAAATGATATGACACAATATTATGATGTAAATTGTGAAGTAACACCAAACCTTAATTACAAAACTTTTTTTTTATAAATGTACATATAAAAATTGTTGTGATTTTTATATATAATTTCCACATGTTTTAGATATAGCTTACATCTTTTTTTTAATAGTACAGACTACTTACGAGTTGTCAATGATATGTGTGTCATGATATTTGTAATGTAACTTTTACTTAAAACTAAATATATATTAAATAAAGATTTACAATTTTAAATGTGTAGAAACAAGTCAAGTTTTATGGTCTTTAAACTTATAATAACAATGCCTTAATAGATAAAAAGAGGTGGTAATTTTCACCACGTCGTGGTCAGCCATCAATCGAGTCCATGGCTGTGTGGTGGCGGGTTTGGTGTGATGGTTTTTACCTTTAATGTATCGGGAGTTTTTTTTTTTTTTTTTCCTTTCATTTTTTATAGTTTTAATGATTGATTATTTGGTTAGTAGATGAGTCTCTTATTTTTTACAAGGCTAAATACTAAACATTAGAAAACTAAGTAACGCTACAATAATCACACCCACCACTTCATCCTCTTCACTATCACTCTCTCATAATTAAAGGAGAAAGAAATTGACATTTTTTTTTTCTCTTTTCTTGTCAAAAATTATTCCACCGTCCAAAATATCCTCTAGATTCGACATTTGAGCCACGTTTCAATTTTAAAAGGTACTTCAACAAAAAGCATACAGATTTGTGATCTTCATGCCACTGGAAAACAACAGAATCCCTTATCTAAATGCTTTTACACAATGCTGAGAATTTACAGCAAAATCCTCTAATTAATAGACACTAATTAAGAACCAAACAAAAAAAATGCTCAAAATACATTAATCAAGTAGCGATACCGTTCTTGACCTCAACATTGGGTCCTAAAATACATGCGTAAATAATGTAAATTAGACAAACTTACCCTCCTAAAATAAGCAGATTACTCCTACTCCAGCTTAATTAATATATTTTTTGAACAATTACTTTTTATAAATAAACATATTTGACAATATTCTATGCAGATATCAATTTCTTCCTTGACGGGTAAAACCATCGGCCTCTACTTTTCGGCCCAATGGTGCGTGCCAAGTCACAAATTCACCCCCAAGTTGATCTCCGTTTACCATAAGATCAAACAAAAACTAACTCAACAAGACTACATTAATGGACTACAAGAAGACTTTGATATCATCTATGTCTCGAGTGATCATAACGAGCTCGAGTTTGAGTCCTCTTTTGGTTCCATGCCGTGGCTAGCCCTCCCGTTTGGGGACTCGACCACTAAGGAGCTAACCAAGTACTTCGATATCAGAGGCATTCCTAGTTTGATCATTCTGGGACCTGATGGCAAAACCGTTACAAAGAACGGGAGAAGTTTAGTTAATTTGTACGAAGAGGAGGCGTACCCGTTTACCGAGGCTCGGGTTGAGCTATTGGAGAAGCAGATGGACGAGGATGCGAAAAATCTCCCTAGCATGGAACTACATTCGGGGCATCGCCATCAACTGACGTTGGTATCTCAAGGGAACGGCGGGGGGCCGTTTATATGTTGCGATTGTGACGAGCAAGGTTCAGGCTGGGCTTACCAATGCATTGATTGTGGGTATGAAGTGCACACCAAGTGTGTTAAGCCCGTGGTTAAGGCTTCTAGTGCTTGAGTACGTACTAGACACTGGCTTTGCTAAATTTATTTAATGCGTTAGTGTGGCGTTTGAAAACCTCATTACATTACAATTGTATAATATTATATGCTTAATTACCCGCAGGAAGGTTGGTTGGTTATATATGGCTTGATTGTAAGTTTTGGAATGACTAATAAATTAATTGTGCATAATCTTGAATTATTGTTCCCGGTAAGGTGTTAATTTTCGAAATTTGTTCCAAAAAACATCAATATTAATATAAATTTTCACATGTTTGTATAGTCGAAAGTTGCTGTCCATATATATATATATATATATATATATATATAGGGGAAGGTTAATGTGAGAACCATTATTAGCGCGAAAACCGCGAGAACCAATCTTAGTCGTTCCTTGAATATGGGAAGTTTCATGGATGGAGAGCGTGGAGTGATAGAGTGTGACATGGTGCATGTGAGGAATTCATTGGTGGGCAATGACATTGAAGGAGGGGAAATTGGACGGCTCAGATTGGTTCTCGCGGTTCTCGCACTAAGAATGGTTCTCGCATAAACTTTTCTCTATATCTTTACTACTTTATAAACCATTTAGCCTGTTCTTTTTAAGACTTTTTTAAGTTAAGTAGTACAACACATTTTGCATATATTACAATACATTAAAGCAACATTTTCAAACATTGAAGTTATGAAAATTAATTAATTGTAAGTTACAAAACAAACTAATTAATTACATTAATTTCAAATTATTGTAACCAATTATTATGATTTATTGCATATTAAATTGAACTCAAATTTAGTTCAATAATTTATTGCTTTAAGGTATTGTAAGTAATCTTTTAGTAATTGTACTATTTAATTAAAATAGTTTTCAAAAATTAATAAATATTTCTTTAAGGTATTAAATTTTTGTTGTGATTTAAATAATATTAAATTTTAACATAATTTTGGTTAAAAAAAAGATTTCTTAAAGTATATCTTGATTACTTATCTTAAATTTAGTCCATTTAAAATGGTTTTAATATAGACAACACATATTATCGATAATCACACTCTTCTTCTTTTAATTTTTACTTCAAAAGTTACATATTATCCCAAAAAACATATTTTACCCCGCCGCATCGCGCGGGTAAAACACTATATATATATATATATATATATATATATATATATATATATATATATATATATATATATATATATATATATAACACTGTGATAAACTGAGCCGAGTCTCTGATACCACTGTTGAGTTTACAGGTCACAATTAATACTTAAATTGTCCTGAATCACAACCAAACTGGTTTGAACCAACTTAGAATTGTACAGATATAACACAGTTATTATTCATTAAAACGGAAATATAACTGCAAGCATTAACTGGGCAGGGCAGCATTAGCACTAACGGTGATGAGATCAACGGCTCAGATTTGGTCTCCCGTACTTCTTTTATTTCTTGGTCTCTTTTGAACCTCCCACTATATATATATATATATATATATATATATATATATATATATATATATATATATATATATATATATATATATATATATATAGCATTAACTGAGGAGGGGCAACATTAAGTGGCAACATTAATATTTTGCAGCATCAATTCAGTCATGAAATATAACTGTCAGCATTAACTGGTGAGGGCAACATTAACTGGCAGCACTAACGGTGATGAGATCAACGGCTCAGATTTGGTCTCCCGTACTTTTTTTATTTCCTGGTCTCTTTTGAACCTCCCACTATATATATATATATATATATATATATATATATAATGAGGTTCAAATAAAAAGAAAATTAAGGTAAAAAGGGTAGGGAGGATTCTTAGAGTGACACGTGTCATAACTAATAAAAGGGTGTTTTGGGTGATCTCTGTTTAATTAATTCTCTCTCATCCATAATTCTATCCCCACATTTTGACGTTTTCAGTTGAAACCCCCATGGTTGTAATCGAGACCCATCATCTGTATCTCTAAAATTTTATAGAGGAAACGACGCATCATATCGTGGAGGAAACGCCCGCTATCTGAAGGATTTATGCTCTGAAAGAAATCGTAGAGGAAACGTCCTCATGATTCATCAATAAAACCTCACAGGTACTTTTTGAGTTACTCCCTATGGACTTGCTTATTCATTTTGGTTTCTTTTTTGTTGATCTCCAACAGATTTTATGCTCTGAAAGAATCGCCGCCATGAATTCCGCCGTCGACACCGCACCATTTGATTAGGGTTGTGCATCTGCTGTCACCATTCGATATATTTTCCATTTTGCAGTGAAGGCTGTCGCAAATCACCATGGTTGTCTCTGCAATGTCTCTTTCTCCTATGGTTCAGATCTACAACTCTCCGGCCAAATTTTCTCCCGTCACTCGCCACCGACCGTTTAATCATCCATTCTCTTGTTAATATCCGTTGCTTTTTCAATCCGCCGCCTCACTCATCCATCATTGCCACAAAATAGATCTGAAAATATTGTTCAAGGTGGAAATCATGTATGGGGGAGCAGGTTTTCTGAATCTGTTTCTTAATCAATTTGTTCTTCGATATTTGAAATTGCTTTTAAGAAGAGAAAAATCTAATTTTTTGAGAAGAAGGTGACTCAAGATTCATCATTTTGTTCATCGCGTTCTTTTTATGGTGTGCCCATCTTTATCGTATTATTATTCATAATTTGTAATCATTTCTCACAATTTTGTATTAAATGTTGGTTGTTACTTCATCAATTTCAAGTCGATGAAACCTACCTGCATATATATATTAGATGATGGTTTTCGTTCATCTTTTTTTTATTTGATGGATTGAAGTTGTGCATCAAATCTAATCTATTAATCCGAGTTAATGTTGGTAATTGATCTGCAAATGAGTGATAAATAAACTTGTGAATAAAATTGAGAATTGCGGCAGTTTTTTTAAATAAAATTGTGATATATATTTGATGAATTGAGAATTGCCGTAGGTCGCCATTAACAACGTAATATTTTTTTGCTGATGAAGTCATATTCATATTCAAATTCACATGCTTTGCTGCAATCGCCTGCATGTGATGAATTAATTTTTTTCTTTCAGTTATTTCTGATATTTTTTTGCTGCTCATGTTTCTCTTTTACGTTCCAGATTGGAAACTCTCTAGCCACACCGACCGGTTTCTTTCGTATCTCCTCTAAAAACCGAGTCATTGGGTGCCGTCGATAAAGGGTTTCGCCTCCGTGGATCGGTGATGGATGAAGGTTTTTGCCTCCATAGATGAAGGTTTTCGTCGCTCATCGATGCACAATCTCTATTCGTTTCGCCGTTCGCCGCTCGTCGATGCACAATCGTTATCTGCTTCCCCGCTCGTGATGCTTAATTCCTAGATCTGAAGGGTTGCCGGGATTCTCCGACCATTCTCCGTTCTCTGGTCATTCCTACCTTCTCCGTTTTGAATGTGAAGGGTCGTCGATGCACAGTAGTTATCTGGTTCTCCGTTTCCAGATCTATGTTTTACATAATTAATATGTTGAATTGTGCATTAGATTCTTCATTGTATGAATCTGTTTATAAATATTTTTTGGGTTCAACTATATATGGTAAGATATAACCTCAAGAAATCTATAATGTTCTACATTATGTTGTTGTTTATCTCAAAAGGTGTTGTTTCTACATTGTGCATCGGTTATTTTTGTGAATCAATGTGTATGCATCATTCTTTTAAAAAAAAGAGTTATTTTCTTAGTTTTGAATTTATGCAGTAAATTAAAATGGGATTACATGTATTTTCAAATTACAAATATGCCCTTAATTTGATAAATAATAATTAAAAGGAAAAGAAAAAACTCCAAGTTTTTAGGGTCATGATCTAACAAATCTAATGGCTGAAAATGCTTCTTACTTTTTGTAGCTTAATTTTCTTTTTAGCGGATCTCTCCCCTATATATATATATATATATGGGAGGGTTCATGCGAGAAGCCTTCTTAATGCGAGAAGTGCGAGAAGCGTTTCTGGCCATTAAATTTAGTGATCAATGGCTAGGATTAGTGATGGCATTTTTGTAATATAGTGAAACTTAAATAAGTAAACTAATAAAGCTCAAGGGTAGAATTGTAAAATAGCACTAATAAATCAAATTAATATCTTTAAAAAAGGAATAAAAATTTCCAAATTTTCAAACCCCCCTTCCCAAAATCTTGGTTCCTTCAACCGAACCGTATCTCCTCCCTCCCCCTTTATCGATCTTCATCCCTGACACACGTAAACATCAAATCGATCGGATATTCACCAGATTAGCTTTCTTTTTTGTTTGATCAGTTGATAATTAGTAATCGCAAGTCATAAAAAAGCACCATTATCCTTCGTGAGAACTGTTCATCGTCTAGGGTTTATGAAAAAATGGAGCAAGCGAAGATGACAGCAGTCCAATCGAAGAACACATGTTAGTATTTTGTTTTAATGTTCATTTTTTTGGTTGTAGGTAATGAACCAATGTGCGAAAACCCCAATGAAGTATTTAGCTTTATGTATCGGTCGAGAATGGGGATATGCGCCTACTCTGTTTTTCGTAAATATATGGCCTACTCTGTTATTTGTTCATGATGGATTATCTGCTGGTTTTTGATAGATTATTTGTTTTTTTTTGTTTGAATGTCCGAATATTGGGGATATACACAAAAGGAGTGAACATTGATTGAGTTTTATTTGCTTTATGATATGTGATTTACACAAATGTGCAAAAGATGCTGAAGTAAAGATGAGGTGTGGGTAGACATACATATATCTATTATGTTTTGGTCTTTCTTGGCCAAAATCACATGTGATTCCAAGCAAAAAAATTACCCGGTGTTAGATTTTTTCACGAACTAATGATCATCAATTAGCATGTCTTTTTCTGTTTTTAAAATCTTAGTTTTCTCCTCGATTTTATGTTGTTGTACCTGGTATTCTCTACTTTAATTTATATTAGAAACTAATTGATATGCTAATTGATGATCATTACTACAAACTAATTTATTTTAGGTCCTTTTGATCCTTTATATCATGTCGGATATCTTTGATGACCTCCGAAACACTTGGTTCATTTGATGCGTTTTAGTTTCATTTAAAATAGTTCTCCAGTGTAAAAATTCTGTTTATATTTCTAACTATTTTTAAATATTTGGTAGTTTGTAGAAGTAATGTTTTTGTTGATGAACTTGATCCCATTTGATTTAACATCTGAAGAAAGGGAACATCGTTTATTTGGAAATACCTGCATTATTGAATACTGACAACTATATATACATAGTTGGTTTGTTCTAAAGGTTCGTAATCGTTTAACCTATGATTCAAAAATAATATGTATGAATCATGTACAATTAATGATTTATAGTGGCTTGTAGTATGTAATTCACGCGAATATGTATGCTTAATGTAAGTTCACCATTGCAAGTATTAAGTATTTCTATGAATCATGATACACAGGTGAACAACCTTCAAAAAACGAAGGGGTGGTTAAGAGAGGATGGACCAAAGCTTCAGGTACTCGGTTTTGTTCAAATGTATATTTTTGTTGGCACTAGCCAGTTTTGATTAACCTTATTTCAAAACATGTAGTTTCAAATGATGTTCTTGAAATAAGAAAAAAAGCTGAAGGCTTGGTTGTTGAAAAAAAAGCAACACAAATTTGATCAGTATTGAACAAGAACACCAATCTGAAAATTTGGTGGGTAGGGGAGAAGATATTTCCCCCGAATTGATTAATAGTGAACCGAAAAAAGGTACGAAGAATAAAGATTCTGATGTGGGGAAGGGTAAAGGAAAAGTTGGGGTAAGAAAGACGAAATTGGCAATAGGTAATTATTTTGTCACTAGTGAACTCCAAATATGTTAATGATTATTATAATCTTTTTTTAAATGTATAAAATCGTATGGTGCTATAGTTGTTACGCGTTATAAAATCCTCAATATTTGATTATTGTGTATAGAAATGAAGGCGAAAAGTGGTTCTAAGGTGTCAAAAGGAAAAGGAAAAGTTTGGGGCAGCAAGACAAACTTGGCAAAAGGTGATTGTTTTTTTACTAGTGAACTGCAATATGTTAACTGATTATTACTATCTTTTTTTAAACTGTATATAATCATATTGTACTAAACTAGTTATCTGTTATAAAATCATGAATATTTGATTATTATGTTTAGAACCGAATGAGAAAACTGGTTCTAAGGTCTCGAAAGATAAAGGAAAAGTTGGGGGAAGTAAAACAAAGCTGGCAACAGGTGATCCAGTTTCACTAATGAACTCCTTTATGTTAACTAGTTATTGCAATCGTTATTTTAATTCAATACAATCATATAGTACTAAATTTGATACGCGTTATAAAAAGCCATCTAAATTATGTATGATAGTTTATTTGTATTATTCAAAACAAAGTTAGAAGTTTAATGTATTGATCATTAATGTTCATTTGTAGTTACAAAGAGTAAATCAAAGAGAAAGTTAAAGGCTACCACTTTGTTGATTGATGAAGAAAGTGAATTTGAAGTATAACCAAACAAGAAGAAAGCAAAACTTGCTAAGGCAAGTAAAAATGAAAAAATAAATGAAAAAAAATAACAATTTTTTTTAGCAAACAACAATTTTGAAAAAAATTGAACTTAGACGTAAATATAATAAAACAAGTCAGAATGTGTTCCATATTGAATGTATATTTCGGAATAACGATGAACAGTGGAACGACCAGCCATATATAAAATGAACAGTCAAATAAAAAAGTTCAATGGTGATTACACAATTTATGTTCATTATGGATGCAATTTGCAGATCATTACGAAAATGAAGAACAAGTCAGAATGCGTTCATTATTGAATGCATATTTCGGAATAACGATAAACAGTGGAACGACCAGCCATATATAAAATGAATAATACAAGAGAAAATTTCATTGGTGAATACACAATTTATGCTCATTATGGATACAATTTGCAGTTCATTACGAAAATGAAGAACAAGTCAGAATGTGTTCATTATTGAATGTATATTTCGGAATAACGATAAACAGTGGAACGACCAGCCATATATAAAATGAACAATACAAGAGAAAAGTTCATTGGTGAATACACAATTTATGTTCATTATAGATACAATTTGCAGTTCATTACGAAAATGAAGAACAAGTGATTTACCTTCGCAGGGACTTTGTTCATGATGTGCGACATACAAAACCTGTGACGTGACTCTTTAAACACCATAGGTATCGCTTGTTTCATCAATGGGTCTTGATCTGTGAGAACTAAAGTAGGTTGTTTAACATGTGCCTTGAGAAAAGCCTCTAACAACCATACATAAGAAGCAACAGACTCCTTTTTTAGTAACTGGTGTTCACAAGGACTGCTTGTTTTTCTGGTTATAAAATCTTGGGACACAACCTCGTTTTAAATTTATAAAAATGATGTTACTAAGCAGATACTACACACGACTCAGGCAAGTATAACCTGGTCAATAGTAGTATAGACTCGGTAAGACCGGATGTCGTTCCACCAGGACAGGAAGCTACCAATACTTAAGTCTCATTGTTGTTTGATCAGCAGGATTAATAAGCAAGTGACAGAATGAACTAAATTAAACAGGAAATACAACAACTAAAACAGATTAACACTGAAGGCAAACAGACAGGATAACAGATTCACTCAGGCTTTCGAATCATCGAGACTAGTCATGGCAATGACACAATACAAAACATAATATGGGGACTTGAATAGTTTAAGTGCATAGCATGCTGTTCTAATACTTGGCAAAACCATATTATCATGCATAAATCATCACTCGAGTTATCAAGACTCAGACTTAGCAATTAAACATAATCAGGCAAGCAACGGCAAATAAGGATTTAACTACAGATCCACCAGATCACGTCCAAATCACACTACAAAGACATACATCTTTTCAAATGACATATCCAGTAGTCCTCAGAACCCAAAAAGGTGTTAGAGTGGTTAAATTAGTTAAAACAAGCAAAAACAGCACACTGGTGGTGAAAATGGCTCCTACGGCCGTAGTAATTATCTACTACGGTCGTAGCATCCTGGATAGTCCTACGGTTGTAGGGATTTCTTCCTACGGCCGTAGGGACCCATCCGACAGAACATTCAAATCTAACATAAAGGCATTCAACAACAAATTACAATCTAGACTTTAATCTCAGATCATAAACACATGTAAACTGGTACAATGGGGTCATAAACTCATCTAAACTCAAACCTCACAATTAAGGGATTCTTAATGTTTAGTCACATGATTTCTAAAGATATGAACATGTTAAACCTACCATTTCTAGTATAGCCAACACTTCTTATAACATGAATCATGTGATATGCACATTGAACACTAAGACAAGCATAACAAAGGCATACATGTGAGTTCATTTCACCATCTAAACATACCAACAAACATCTTTGTGAATCCTTTTATCATTAGTAGCATGTTTAACCCATAAATACACCAAATAACAAGATTTTCATCTATAATCATAAGGCATGCATAAAACCAACATATGATTAACATAACCAATAATGGATGAACCTGAAATGATTCAAATCATATTCCAAAAATGACATGTAATGACAACCATGCAAGATGTATCATTTCTAATAACAAACTCAACATGGAATTAATAAAATCAACCATCATTCTTGAATATTCATATGTTAAAACATGAATGAGTTATCATATACACATTATCACACATGAACATGGTTAGATTAAACATACTAAATTGATAAAACACATTTGTATTCAAGATTAAACATGCATATATGAATCAAGTCATCATAAAAGTCAAATATATTGCCATAACTTAGCCAAGAATCATCTTGGCCCAAGTGAAATGAGTTTAGTTATCCATATACAATAATAGTAACATTACAACATCTGGAACACATGGGTACATGATTGATATAATAAATGGAAAGAGTATACCCAAGCTAGCAATGATATAACTAATGAATCCAAGCTCCAAAAGTTGTTCCAAGCCTTCAAGATCCAAGCTCTCCTCCTTAGAATCACCAAGAGAAGTCCCCTGGAGTGTTAGGATATTTAGAGAGGGTCTATGGAAGTGTTTTTCCGGAGTGGAGGTGAAAATGGTAACCCCTTGCAAAATGGCAGAATTCTGAATTTAATCTGCGGTAAGTGGGCTTCCTACGGCCGTAGGAATAAGCTACTACGGCCGTAGGAAATCATGACTGGATTTTCTACACACGCAACGTTAAACCATTTGTCCGGGACACGCAAGATCTGGCAGGCAATGATGGATTCTAGAAGAGGGCTTCCTACGGCCGTAGGATATAATCCCTACGGCCGTAGAGAGCATTTTTTCACTATTCTTCTATTTTCTTCAATTCTTTCCTTGTTTTGCCCATTTATCTTGCTTAAAGCTCCTTGTAACCTGCATGGTGAATGTTAAACATATTAGATCCATTTTAGAAGTATTCACCTTGTATTTGGGCTAAGTACGGGGTATTCTAACATGTAAAACATGTATAAAAACGCATATATCAGTAACCCGGCACCAAAAATCACCGATTTGTTGTGATTATCTACACCGGTAAACGGGACAAAAACCATTCCATATCTAGACATGAAAAAAAATAAAAAATCAAATAAATATCCGTATATATAAAGTATAAAATTAGATATAAAAAATAACAAACATTTACTTGTTACTCTGAAATGTTGCATCGAATGCCATAACATGACCAAACTCCGTGTAGTTAACTTTGGAGGTTTCATCAGCCCAAAATAAACACGCCAAATCCTATTTATCACACAAGAACTCAAAGGAAAATTTTGGGACATGAATTTTTCTACTATTAAGCTTATCGACCAACATTTGAGCATCTCTATCTCTTATGTAACTACTGATGTTCCTTCTAAAGTTTTTAAAATCCAACTCTGTGCCACGAACACGATCATAACCACCTTTCAAACATGCTTGTAGCCTATGTGCTTTAACAGGACCAATGTTAGAGGTGGACACTTTTTGTATAAATTCTTTGTATTCAAAAGATATTCGCCTTCTGTTATGTGATAAATGTTTGTTTTCCTTAACATCTAATAATTGGTTGTGTCTCTCATTAAACTCGAACAATTTATAAAAAGATGTTCCTCAAACCAACTTCAATTTGATACGTGTCATACAGTTTGTAACACTAAAATTAGATTTACGAGTGTTTGTTGTTTGTTCACCCTCTTGAAGAGTATCAAACTTTGGTCTTTTTCTTGGTACACCAGCCTTATTGCATGTAAAATATTTAAGGGATACCACATTACCCTTGATCTTATTCGAGGTTCCTTTACGAGTACCAAAACCAGCCTTGGAAGTATACAATTTATACATTGTTTGAGTTTCATCAAGCGAATGAAATAATGTATCTTCAACTGGTTTGAACTCATCTGGGACATCAGGAATCCAGTGCTTTGTTCCGTTAGGCGATTCAACAACATGGCTACAATGTGATTCATTTTCCGAATCCAAAGTAGCATCTGAATCCAAATTAGAATTTGAAACCGAATTAGCGTCTGATTCTGAAATAGGAACTGCAAAGCAAGACAAAAACTTATAATGTACTATGTATCGTAATTTGATGTGTTTACTATTAATTAATTTTAAATTATTATATAAAAACAGGTTTCGAAAACACTGTTATGTTCGTCAATGAACCAATTCGGAACTTAGTAAAACAAAAGAAAACTAAAACCAATAATTTACTAATTTCACAAAAAATACATAATAAACTTACTTTGGTTGTTAGAAGCAAGATGTTCCATCTCCCTTGGTGAACTTCCATTGGAATTGTTCTCAATAGATAAATCCAACGAACAAGACATTGATGATGAAACCTAAATCGCAGAATAAACTAATTAAAATATATAAACACAAATGATCAACGGGATGATCTTTTGGCATCGATGAAGAGTGTGAAAAAAAACAATAACCTAAAATTTTCACCTGAAAACCCACGTACGATGAAGAATAAACCCACGATGAACAAGAAACCACGATGAACAATACAAACCTTCAAGCCACGATCTGGAAAAAAATAACTTGCGACGGAGAAAAGCCAATGCTAAATCTCGATTTTGTGTAGTTAGTATGGTTGCGTTTGGTTACGGAAAATTGTTTTCAGTTTTCTTAAAAAAAAATTCTAGAAAATAGGTGGAGTTTTCATTTTCAAATTTCTGTAAAAAATTTAGAAAACGCGTTTGGTAAAACCGATGGACTTTTCATTTTCTATTTTAAAAAAATTAGAAAACATGTTTAGAAAAAAATGGAAGAGAGGGGATATAGACTTTTTAAATTTTCCAGGAAATTGGAAAAGTGAAAACTCCTCTTTTTTTGAAATTTTTTAGAAAAGAGTATCAACTACACATATTTTAAAAATTTTTATTTTCCCTTAAAAAAATTTCTGAAAAACTAATATGTTTTTCTTAAACCAAACACAACCTAAAAGTTTCAGAGATTTGAAAAATAAATCACCAGATTTGTTTTATGAAAATAAAATCGTGAAAAGTTCCAGGGATTTGAAATCAAGTTTTGACTTTTTCAAAATGCATAAAAGGAAAGTAGATATTTAAGGATATTTAATTTAATTTAAATTTTATAAATAATTTTTTTTTGTTAAAAGACATAGTTAGCCTTTTGAATTAAATTAATAATAAAAAAATACCAATTAAAACGAGTGGCCAGGAACGCTTCTCGCATTTCTCGCATTAAGAAAGCTTCTCGCATGAACCTTCCTCTATATATATATATATATATATATATATATATATATATATATATATATATATATATATATATATATATATATAGCCATATAGGGGAGGGTTTATACGAGAACTGTTGTTAGTGCGAGAACCGCGAGAACTAATCTCAGCCGTTCCTAGGATATGGGAAGTTAAACGGATGGAGAGCGTGGGGGGATAGAGTGTGGCAAGGTGCATGTGAGGAATTTATGGGTGGGCAATGACATTGAAGGAGGGGGAATTGGACGGCTCAGATTGGTTCTCGCGGTTCTCGCACTAAGAATGGTTCTCGCGGTTCTCGCACTAAGAATGGTTCTCGCATGAACTTTTTCCTATATATATATATATATATATATAGTGTCTTACCCGCGCGATGCGGCGGGGTAAAATATGTTTTTTGGGATAATATGTATATATAGAGTGTCGTTATTGTAAAATGTGTGAAAATGTAAAAAGGGTAAGAGGCAATCTAACCATCGGATTGCCATAAAAAGTCAATTTTCGTCGGTCAAAATTGATAACATGGAAGGACGGTTTAATTGAGACGCGAGCGCAAAATTGGAATAAAATGATTAATTCAGTTACCCAAATACCGAGAAATATGCTACGTGGTTTCTAGCACTCACGATTGTTTGGAAAACGGAATTCATACGATTAGTTAAATAGAAGACTGTTTTATCAGAAGGAAATGATTCATCGGAAAGAAAATGTACGCACACTTCATTTATGTTATTAATTTAATATACAATAATATTGAAAAATGTGGAACTTCATTTATTTTAAAAATTGATGACTGCATATTAAATAATTGGTGAATTATCATATATTTCAAAAATTGAAGGATGCCCAACTTCATAATTTATTTCAAAAATTGATGATTGCGTAGTAAATAATTGATGGATTATCATATATTCAAAAATCGATGAATATATTATTTTGTTGGATTAAAATGATGAACACTGTACATATTCTTAAATCAATTTGTAAGTAGACATGAAATAAAATTAAACCAATATAAAGAAACTAGAGAGTGCTCATGAAAATCAGAAATAAATATTGGAGAAAAATATAAAAACAGGCGGGAATACTTACCAACATAATATGGATTAGTGTGACTAATTAAATTTTTTTAAATGCATCATAAACGATATAAAAAGTCTAATTTACCCTTTTATAGTTTTTGCCACATGTCATATTGTGAATGCCTCTTACACATTTTACATTAATTCACTTTTTATTTGAAACAAATTACATATGAGCTAAATCTGGGCTTGATCTATTTTAAATAAAATGATATTTAAAATAGATTTAACTTAATTTTACCTCATAAGTTAATGAGATAGCTTAAGAAACAAGTCACCAAAAAACTCTCTTCCCCTCTCCCTGTTGGTTCGGCCGACCACAAAGGAGGAAGAAACCGGGTCGGTTTTTTTCTTGTTAGACGCACACACACTTATACAAACAAACAACTTGTTTTGTTTGTGGTTGTTTGAGTAACTATGATATCATATTTTTCTTTTATATAATTAGTTTTTGAGACTGCTAGACCCTAACCCTCTTTCGGATTTTTGGGGTTAAGTTGAGTTGATCAACTTCCAGTAACAATCTTAACACTTTTAAAATTGTACAACTCAAATGTTTAAGCAATAATCTTAAACACTTTAAATGCTTTACAAAAAAAAACTCTCTTGAAGTTAATGACATTTTAAATGCTTTACAAAAAACTGTCAGAATTTAAATACACTTTAAATGTTTACAAAAACTGTCCTGAATTTAATGACAGGAAAGGCGAGAGGTCGGAGGGAGCCAGGGAGAGGGTACTTTAAAAAATTTTATAAACATTTATATATTATATAATATATAATTCGGTTTATTCGGGTTTTTCAGTTTGAAAATTCCTAATATCGTAACCGAACCGAAAACCGTTTATGGTAATCGGTTTCGGTTTTTAAACCGAACCGAAAACCGAATTTGAAAACGGTTTCGGCTTTTTCGGTTACGGAGCGGTTCGGATTACGGTTAAAACGGTTTATATCCGAATTTTGAACACCCCTATGTCGACAAATGAAACTATTTTACCCCGCCGCATCGCGCGGGTAAAATACTAGTGTATATATATATATATATATATATATATATATATATATATATATATATATATATATATATAGGGGATGGTTCAAACGAGAACTGTTTTTCGTACGAGAACTGTGAGAATCAATCTTAGCCGTTAATTTGATAAAGTGGAACTCATGGATGTGGAGCATGAGGGGATCAAGTGTGGGAGAGTGCATGTGAAGAATTCATGGGTGAACAATGACATAGAAGGAGGGGGAATTGGACGGCTTAGATTGTTTCTCACGGTTCTCGTACGAAAAAACAATTCTCGTTTGAACTTTTACCTATATATCTATATATATATATATATATATATATATATATATATATATATATATATATATATATATATATATATATTCTTGTGATTTCACTAGACAAATTTATATGAGAAAATGATCCGTACTGTTAACATCACCTACAAATCATTTAAATGAGTAAAAACTAAAATAATTGAATTATCTTTCATTAAAATAGTTTGTAAGTGTAAATCATCTAAGTTAGGTGTTAATACCCAATTATTATCATAACCATTAAAAATTCATTAATACCTTTTTTTTTATTAATTAACGCTTAACATCAAGAAAAATACTTTGTTTCATCACAAGCGAGTTATTTTACAACTCTGAAGAAGCCTTTAAAGAAAACGAAATGGGTGAAGTAGAAGTGGTGTGAGTGACAAATAATTGTGAGTTTTCTACTCCATAATCACATGAGTGGTATTGAGAAGTGGCAAAATCTAACACTAAATAAAGATGATTATTTTATATTTTAGATCCACTTGTTTTGTTTTTTACCGTTAAGTAAACATAAAAAATATTAAGGTGTCGAGGAATTTGATATAGTGGAAAGTGATCGCTACGTGACTAATAATAGATTAATTGAGAAAGTAAAAAGTTGATATAATAATATAATAAAGTATGATCATTGCAAATACTCTTAACTCGGTAAAGTAAAAAGTTGGTATAGTGGAAAGTGATCGTTACAAAATAACATACCAGAGTTTACAAAACAACAGCCCCCCTCAATCTCAATTAACTCACTTGGTCACAATCTCACACCTTTCGATGTGAATTATCTGAAAACTTTTTTTATCCAGCTTTCACCATATGTGTATTGGTTTAACTCAAAACCTAACATAATACAATATTATACTTATCCGATGTGAGACACTACTTAACATGCCCATTTACGTATAATGTTTTTTGCGCTTAACACATTGATAGGTATGGATTAGCATGAAGTGTGTGCGGCTGTTTAGCCATCCATGAGTGGATGTGACTATGATATTATGTAAATTTGTGGGATTTCATCTAATAAACTATCGACAATGAGTGAAGGATCTCATGACACTTATATATTAAACCTTTTACAAATTTACATTCGTCCTTAGACAATATTCAAAAATGTCGGACTACTTTATAATATAATTTCTCGCTAGTCTATGCATTTTAATTAATCATCTTAATTAATTAGTTGTCAAAATAAGAAAAACACATGAATGTCCACATAAACGTCAATTAATTTGCTACCAAGCCATTGTTAATATCAGGTTACAACGTCAATAATCAAAATGGAACACAAAACCTACATCTTGTAACATGATAGTCATATGGAGAGAACAAATAATAAAATTTTAGTATTTAAACAAGATAGTCATAACTATTGTTTTTATAATCAACATTTCATTATTTTCATATTTAGGGCTATGGTTATCATAACCTACATCATTCTCGCACTATAAAACTAAAATTATATTTCTATTATTCTTATTTAAGACTATGGTTATCATTGTCACTTTATCAAATACATCATTTTTTATGTTAACACAAGTATGCTTAAGATTTAAAAAATCCATAGAAAAAAAAACCTAATAACCCGTTTGCTTAACAGTAACAATTTGTAAATAGCTTAGTCCCATCCAAATACAAATTAATGTGTCGTTAGATAAGTGATATTTGTCATTGATACAAAGATTTTAAAAATTGTTATACAAAGAATAAAATTAATGAATTTAAATACATGTTTATATGGTTCCTCTGCATACTGGGCATGAAGTGTGGGAATGAAGCCACTGAGATATGCATTCTGGATGAAACTTGTGCTCACACTTCGGAAATATTCCAGCTGAATTCCCAACCTCAAAATCCTGTTTTAATCCAATAAAGTACCAAATTACTGTTAAAACTTAACTTATTAATTAAAAAAAATGTTAGCAATTTCCATCAAAGGATCATATACTATCCATGCCTTTGTACACACCTGAAGGCAAATTGAGCAACAGGCGGCGTTCCCAGATTCGTCAAGAACATCGTGCTCTGATATTTCAGTCTTAGGAAGCTTAATGAGCTTCTCACAACTTGCAACCTGGTCAATGGTCATACCAATTTGAATTTAAAAAAGATTCAACGGTCAATTTTTGAATGTATGCCTTAAATTAAAGCATCTATACTATATTCTTCACTCTAAAAATTAATTACCTTGGTAATTAGGAATATATGATCTTCGTCTCGAAGAAACTTTGATTCCAAGTCGCCTGCTATGACATCAATCTGCATCAAAATTAATATTCATCAAAGTTTTAGTTAATCAAGTTTAATGAGATATAAACAAAAAATAAAGGTAAATAGAGATGGCGAATTAAATTCATGCGTGATTTAGTTACCAGGTGAAGGAAGCAACCGTGTTCATCAGCATGATCAGAATGCAAGAAATGATCAAAGATTACCCTGATTATGTTTTGTGACAATATTACCCCTGACGTCACACCCAAAATCACATCTTTTAAGAAGCTCATTTTGTTCTGGAATCCAATCAAAGCTCCTCCTACTGCTCCAATGGTAGCCCCAACTACACCCACAATTAATGTATTAAGTATATCAACAAAAGGGTAAAAAGGTAATTAAAACCATTACTGTATGTATGCATCTACCAATTAATTTACTAAAAAAAGGGTTGATATATACTGACCTACACCAAATTGGAATAGGAAGAAGATCAAAAGTGCTCGGAAGAAAACTTGAGAAACAATGGAGGTGCAAAGCTCTGTAATCTTGTCGCCAGAATAGTATCCATTTTGAAACGATGAAGAAGAAAGCATGCTAAGGTTGAGGGAGGGTAAACGCTTGTTCATGATATATTCGTGAAGTGTACGTTTTAATTGGTGATTGATTGTAAAAGAAATCTTTAAAATGGTTTTATATGGATATCTTGGAAAATAGAAAGAAGTACGCAAGAAACTTCTAACCTTTTTTTTTTATCGACGATGTATTCTAGTCAAAGTTGAACATTCTTAGAATTTTTGGGACTAAGTTGTTAAACTCATTTATTAATGATCTAAACTTTGAAAAATTCCTTCATGAAAATTGAAAATTCTTTGAGGGTGACGGAACAAATATAATATCTTAATTATATTGTTAATGAAATATCTTAATACTTGTGCTCTAAAATAAATTCACGTTGGATATATACATATATAGTAATAGTATTGGATTAAATACAAATTAGTCTTCAAACCTTACACTCTTCAATGGTTTTACCATTACTCTCAAACCTTTTTTTTTAATAATATCGATGTTTGTTGTTAATTTTGTTAACTTGACTTAATGCTATACTAATAATATATTAATTAATTATATTACTATTAATACAACAATTACCAATTAATTTAAACACATAAAAAACCATTTCCACTCACCAAGGTTCCCCGTAAACACCCTCATGTCTAACTCTACCATTTAATCTAAACACCTAGACCATCTTTTACTTCTTCTTTGGTGTTCATCATCTCCGCCAGAGAGCATGTATCATCGTCTGTTGCACACGTATCCGGTAGCCAACCATTCTTTCAAGTAGCCCCACCAATAAGAGTGCTTAAAACATAATATCAAAATTCGGATATGTGAAAATTGAAACGGTGATCTTGGGTATCCGAAACCCTTATCTGAAATTTTGGATATCTAAATATCCGATAATTTAAAAGTAATATATTTTTATATAATTTTATTTGTAAAAGTAATTACTACTAGATAACCATATCTTTAATATTAATAATGAAAAAATAGCTCAAGTTGCTTCAAAATGAAAAATACTTGTACAAAAAGCTATATATGTTAAGAAAGTAAAATATAGCAATATAAAAATAAAGGGTTAAAGCCATAAAATAACGGTCTACTTTTCTCATTTTCCCATTGTGGCACGTCATTTTTTTTTACACATTTGGCCAGTAAACTTATCAAAACCGGTTGATATGACCATTTCGTGACCTGCAACCTTTTCAGCCTTTTTTTGCGATTTTTGGGTCGATTTTTAATCGTTTTGTGTATTTTTTTTTTTTAGAATCTTGTAATTTATCATTATACCTTTCAAATGACACAAAATTCATGAATTTTCGTCAAGTATTGAGAGAGAATTTCGAGCTCAAAGTTTCGTTTTTTTGTGTTAATGGTTCGAAAACAGGGCAGAAAAAAAGATGTGTTTTTAGCTTGATTCTTATCATTTTACATAATTCTTTTTATAGATTGTCGTAGATAATCTTTTTACCTTTCAATGGACACTAAATTTATGAAAAACCATCAAGTGTAGACCAAGTTATTGCTAATTAAAGTCGACAATGACCCTATTCGACACCCTTACGGTATTTCGATAAATTGACACATTTTAAACTCGTTTTTATTCGTTTTTTTATACTACTTGATAGACAACTCGATTACCTTTCTATAGACTCAAGAATTATTAATTTTCATCAAGTATAAATGAAGAATTTCGGGTTTAAAGTTTCGATTTTAAGGTGAAGAAGAAAAGGGGGAAAGGTGACCTGCTATAGCAGGTCAAAATAACCTAAATGGTCATATCAACCGGTTTTAATAAGTTTACGGGCCAAAAGTGTAAAAAAAAACATGACGTGCCACAATGGAAAAATGGGGAAAGTAGACCGTTATTTTATGGCTTTAACCCAGATTTTCAGATTTATGAAATATTCGAAATTTTAGAAACAGATATTTAGACTCGGATAACTATATTTTTCGTTGTACTTTTTAATTAAACAATATTATGCATATTTTATCTCTGATTCAAATAACCCTCGTTATTTTTTATTCAAATCTGAATTCAGATTATATTAATTATCTATATCTATACTAAAACAATATCTATTGAATCCAATGTGGCATGGTTAATCTTTCTCCAAATCTTCAATTAATCCCTCTTAGTGATTGAGGAAATCTGATGTGGCACTCAATTAGGTGTTTTAGTTGTCCCACATAGCTAGCTTAGGCAAAAGTAGAAGATCTCCATATCTATATATATATATATATATTTTAATGATCCCACATTGCTTCTAAGAAACAAAACAAAGGATGTTCTTGCCTATATATAGGTCTTCTACCATCTTTTGATTTTAGTTAAAAAGCAGGTACGATGCGGGTTGCTCCGTTTCAACGGTTTTATTCCGGTTTTAGTGAAACCGCCCGGATCACAGTTGCCCGGTTTAGTCGCTACTTTTGAACCGGATTTAATCACGGTTCACGGTTGAATCGGTTCAAACCGCTGTTTCAGTCCGGTTTTCAAAACAGTGCAGTTGGGTCAAGCAAGATAAAAACTTGATATTTAGCCTATGTGAAAATTCCAAATTAATTTTTATTTTATTAAAACAAATACGGTTTTTTGGCAGTTAACATGGTTAATCAGTTACCTAAATGAAGAATGTTTGAATCTCATGTGACATGCTTATTCTTTCTCCAAATCTTCAATTAAACCTTATTATTGATTCTTAAAATCTGATGTGGTATTCAATTAGGTGTTTTGGTTGTCCCACCTTCCTAGCATAGACAAAAGTAGGAGATCTCCATATCTATATATATATATATATATATATATATATATATATATATATATATATATATATATATATATATATATATATATATATATATAATGATCCCACATTATTTCTAAGAAACAAGCCAAAGGATGTCTTTGCCTATATTTAGGTCTTCCATCATCTATTGATTTTAGTTAAAAAAACTTTAGTAAAGGCCGGTACGATGCAGGTTAATTCGGCTCAATGGTTTTATTGAAACCGTCCGGTTCATAGTTACCCTGTTTAGTCCCTACTTTTGAACCGGATTTAATTATGGTTCACGGTTGAACCGGTTAACGGCTGGTCCGGTCCGGTTTTCAAAACTATCTATCTATATCTATACTAAATGAAGAATGTTTGAATCCCATGTGGCATTCTTATTCTTCCTCCAAATCTTCAATTAAGCCCTATTATTGATTCTTAAAATCTGATGTGACACTCAATTAAGTGTTTTAGTTGTCCCACATCGCTAGCTTAGGCAGAAGTAGGAGATCTCCATATATATATATATATATATATATATATATATATATATATATTATGATCCCACATTTCTTCTAAGAAACAAAACAAAGGATGTTCTTGCCTATATATAGGTCTTCCATCATCTTTTGATTTTAGTTAAAAAGTTTTAGTATCGAGCATATTTGTTCTCTATTTCATCAAATCGGGTAAGTTTTTTCCGAACCCTTATGCCTATTTCTTGAATTATGCTGAAATTAATATTAGTAATTATTATTTGACAACTTCTTCTGTTATTCAAATCAAACAGAACGTATATTGTTCATACAAGCAATGAAGATTGGCATTATAATGATTTACTACATAGAAATTGAAGCTCATCAAATTTTAAGAAATCATGTGTTATAAACTTGTATCAGATATTCCTTTCATTGGAGGGATTTATGTGTGACTATTTCTCATAGGTACTACACTTTGAACTTTATGATTAAGCAAATAAAGGCATATTGAGTATCTACTTTGGTTGAATTTAATTAGGTTTGTGTAAATTAGTCTAATTACAGTAGAAGTATTATAATAATTAATATACATATAAAAGCTAATTGACATGGTTATACTTATCAAGTACCATTTGATCTATTGAATGTGGTGTGTGGATGTGTGGTTGATGCAGCGTGTGACATTTGTGCGAGGGTAGAGGACTGAGGGGCGGTGGCTTGATTACCCCATGTTCTTTACTTCTTATGAATGATGTAAAATCAATCTTAAGTCCTGAATCAACTGTTGTTTAGTTTCTTCTTGTATGTTTAGTTTTTTTGAGGTGCTAATGGTTCGGTATCACTGACAGGTGGAAGGAAAGATGTTAATCAGATTAGATAGTGTTAAGAATGAGGAAAATTGGCAGCTAATAGTAGGATGTGACCTTCCAGGGAAATGGTTACTTCATTATGTCAACGACATTGGTATTGACCATCTTACACTACATGTTTAAAGAGATTCAGTTCATGAAGTGAAGATTAGCTCTACATGAATTGATTGGTTTGTTTCAGATAACTGACCAGTCATTAGGCATTAGATCTTTCAACTCTAATATGAAATTTCTTCACTACAGTACTAGCCTAGGAATTAAGTATTTGTTTTGGTTTCTGTGAAATTTGAAAGCTATTGCTCGAATTACTAAAACCTTCAAACTAATATCCTCAAATGGTCATACATATTCAAGTCTTGAAATCAATAGATCGTTGCAAAAGTAGATCCAGTCTGTAATCAAGGATTTGAGTTAAAGATTAGAAAAATGAGTTCAATTCATTGAATAATTGCTGGAACTATAGTGCCAGTGAAGTGTAAGAACTTACCAAACTTTCCGCCGTTCTTAAATTATTTCATTTAAAAGCCAAAAATAGTTGGAGTGATAAAAGTTTCACAAGTTTGTTAGAGATTTTGCATGAAATGCTTCCAGAAGACAATGAATTACCAATTTCATTATACCAAGCAAAAAGAATGATGTGTCCAATGAGATTGGAAATCAAAAGAATACATGTTTGCCCAAATGATTGTCTATTATATCGAAACGAGTATGAAAATCTACATGAATGTGTTAAATGTGGTACATCTAGGTACAAGGAGAAAAAACAAGTAAATGAAAAAAATGTGGGTGTAACAAAAAATGGACCACCTGCGAAGTTATTGTGGTACTTGCCCATCGTGCCAAGATTAAGAAGATTATTTGCAAACCCCATAGATGCAAAGTTATTGCGTTGGCATAAAGAGGAACGTAAGAACGATGGAAAACTAAGACATGTGGCCGATTCTCCTCAATGGAGAAATATTGATCATGAATTTGTAGAATTTGGCGAAGAGCCGAGAAATATAAGATTGGGTCTTAGTTCAGATGGGATTAATCCATTCGAAAACATGAGCAGTCGACACATCACTTGGCCAATTCTTTTGTGTATATATAACCTTTCACCATGGCTATGCATGAAACGGAAATACATCATGATGTCATTGTTAATTCAAGGTACAAAACAACCCGGTAATGACATTGATGTTTATTTGGCTCCGTTAGTTGATGACTTGAAAGAACTGTGGAGTGTTGGTGTTGAAGTTTATGATGCATACAAGATGGAGAATTTTCGTATGCGGGCAATGATTTTTTGCAATATAAGTGATTTTCCGGCATATGGAAATTTGGCAGGGTATAGTACAAAAGGAGGAAAAGCTTGCCCTATTTGTGAAGACGACACACATTCCTTATGGCTTAAAAACTGTAAGAAAATGGTGTACATGGGACACCGGATATCACTTCAACAGTGCAACCACTCTTGGAAAAACTTCAAGAAAACACTTAGAAGATTTATTGATGAAGGAAAGGATGCATGTAAAGAGTACAAATATATATCACCGCAAGATTGGAAAACTTTCATCGAGTTACAAAAGAGTGATGAAGTGGTGGTATGTGTGACTTCATAACAGTGTATATGTATATATATATATATATATACAAACACATGCGCATATTACTCTAATTTGTTTGTTATTTATAAGTATAGGAACAACGCTTAAAAGGTAAGGAACATGCAAAGAAGAACGTGAATCCCGCTCGATTAGGCCCAATAGGGTATCGTGGACATCTATCTACATGGGAAAAATAGAAGAATTCAGAGCTATGCTCAAATATTCATATGATTGAAGATGAGCGTGCGAAAAACTTTTTGTTGGCTAGGAGAATACACGATAAAGATGGTCAACTTAGGTTACCAAACGAGCTTGAAGATTTGGCTGAACAACTGGTATGACCTTGTTATGCATACAAAACTTATAGATAGTTTTTAACATCATTATAAATAACTTGTTATTTAACAGATGCAGAAGGATAAAGAAGTATCTGAAGGCTTAGAGCAACCTGGCACAGATCCTTTAACAATGGTGTTAGGACCGGAGCATCCTGGTCGTACAAGGGCAGTGGGACATAATATTGGCTTGAAAAAAGGCATGCCACATATTATTGGAAAAAAAAAGGCCCGTCAAACAAAGGATGTGTCTGAAGAAGTAGCAAGGCAATTACAATTAATGAAAGAAGAGATGCGGGCCGACCTTCAGCGCGAAATGAAGGAAGAGATTCAAGCCGACTTTCAACGCCAACTTAGGGGAGAGATGGAGGCGTTCAAGGAAGAGATGTTAAGGAATCAAGAGGGCTTACGAGGTGACAGCCCAGGGATGAGGAAAAGTAGTGTAGGTTCAACCCAACACATAGTTGATGATAATCTAGATGAGATACGGGTAATTATGTCCTTCATTCATGATACAATACTTGTATTGTGTATACTTACATACGATTTTAAATTAAATTGTAGGAGCCCATGGGTTGCTTTTTGCTTCTCCCTCATTCCAAGAAGAGATGTGGTAGAGGGATGGTACATCCCAAAGGAAATGGGATGTTGCACGGTGTTCCTTTACTTCATGGACATATGAAGGTGCAAGTAGATAATGTAGATCAAAGTTATCTTGACTTTGAGCTACCGGTGAAAAATCAAGCATTGGAGACACTTCAAGATGCAATAAATACATTTATTCAATGGCCACGGAGTGCAATTGTTCTCTCTACGGTAAACCTAATCATTTTTGTTTGTGTAATATTTTACTATGATTTAATGACATTAATCTTTCAGGTTTTAATAGGTATCTAAGTCTATGGGTACATTGAACCAACAAGCATCAATAACATTACCAATTAAAAAGGGAGAAGTGACGGCACCTTTGAGGGGTATTTCAAATAAGAAAAAAATGAAAAGGAAGAAAATTTAAAACGTTTGAAAAGTAGACAAACTATAATTATGAAAAAGGAAGCTTGTATATCCAACCCCTATAAGATGATTATGTCACGACCTGACCCTACAAAATGGTTTGATGTTATTATTGAGGCCGGTATCTTTGGCATGAATGGATATGAATTCACTTTAGAACCCGTAGATATAGTGGATATGATGGCGGGTAGTTGGATTGATATGACTCTCATGATTTGGTTTGCAAGGTACTTATGTATGTTACTGTTAATTGTATTACAATAAGCACAACATTTGGTATTCATTTCCTTATATATATATATATATATATATATATATATATATATATATATATATATATATATATATATATATATATATATTTATGCTTGTAGATCATTACACATGATGCTTATGGAGCTTATTTTTACTTCTTTTGTTTGTATTGATAGTTTGTGAAACTATTGTAGAAGATTTGAAGCGATAAAGTATATTCAAGTCTTCAAATGAACAATGGAGCTATAACTTGCTCTAGATTTTTTCCATTTTGTTGATGGTATTGTTTAGGAAGTTAGTATTGAACATTCACTTGTAGTTTGTTATAAGTTAGGAAATTACATACGATTTCTTGTAATTGCTTTTGGAATTCAAAACTTGTATGGTTTGTATAGAATCATGTATATTTAATTGCAATGGTTTATTTCTGTAGTTATAATTGTTGTTAGTTAATTGGGTTACGGTTTGTTGTTAAATACGAGCAGGAAATATGGAAATTAATAGTAAAAACGAGTTTTTTTTAATTTTTCAAAACTATTTAGCCTCGGTTCTTTAACTAAAAACCGGGGTAGAAAGTCTTCTACAGACCCGGTTACAAGCTCTTCAGACGTGTTATTTAACCGGGGTTAAAAGACTCTTTAGCCCCGGTTTTTTAACCGGGGTTAAAGACTATTTAGCCCCGGTTTTTTAACCGGGGTTGAATAGCCACATTTAGTTCCCCCCCCCCCCCCCTAACCCCCTCTCAAAACCGGGGCTAAACGGGTAAAAAAACCGGGGCTAAATGTGTATTTTCTAGTAGTGATGTATACAAAATTAATAAAACCTTCAGTTATTGCTGAAACTTTGGAACAACTAAGAACTGACAATTCAATATCGCTGTAACTTTTGAAAAATTAAACAGCATTGAACAAGTTCTGAAAGAAATCCAACGAACTGTTGAAAATTAAGTGTTAAACAACAATTAGCGCTGCTAAAAAAGGTTATCGCAGTGAATAAGGCCGATTAAAGTTAACATGATTCTATAAATATATTTGTCTTTTGTTCCCAGACTACAAACCCAAATCAGATGTATTAGCGAAGATGACCACCGAAACAAGCGCCTAGTGTTACTTCACATACGAATGTGTGTTATTCATAAACCTTGAATGGTTAAACCACTGGTTAATTCGGATCTAATTGCATCAGTAGTTAATTAATAAATCATTTGGATATAGTTGGTGGGGAATCATTTGATTGAGTTGCTTTTGTTTCATACAGCAGCTCTCCTATCTAATTTCACCACTATGAATCTGGGTTTGGATTAATCCATTTGTTTGAGTATCAATTTTCTACTAGTGAAACCGTCATTTTGTTTCATTGTTACAATATTATAATTTTTCAAAGATTTCTACATGAGAAATAGTCGTTAGATTTAATGGACTCCATGGCAGAAGAAAACTAAGGGCGGGGAGTATTAAATTTTACCTGTTTAATAATAATAATAATAATAATAATAATAAACGTACAAGAATTTAAGATTTTCATTTAATTAAATCCGAGGGACGAAAACAGGAATAATGGGTAGAAGAGGGACTAATTCTGAAACAATGTAAAAAGGTGATATAGTCATTTAGATAAAGGTAGCAATGGTTATTAGGGGTTGAGGATATTAACATCGTCTTACTAGTTTTTATTCTTATCACACTAAACCACACCTTATAATGCCATTGCATTCGAAAAACAAGGGAAGGAAAAGCCACCGTGATTTGAATCATGCCTTCACCTTCACATTGAGCTTCACATTTACGTGAAGTACGTCGGTCAAAATTAACATAGATGTTATGTGTAAAATGAACTTGTTTAAAATCGTAATTAGGTAGCTTATAATATATGAGCCGGACCAAAATGGTTCTGGGATCACTGGAGGGTTTTATTCTCCATCAACATCAATTCGTGGACGCTTAGTGACAACAATTTGTACTCGGTAAAAAGAATGAGAGAGATTTTAGAAGACCTGGACTTTGATGATTCTCGAGTTACCATTCCAACCTTTTGGTCAAACCTTATTCCAAAAAAGTTTGTATCTTCAAATGGAGACTTGATCACAAAAGGCTCCCTGTCAGATGCAATCACTACTAGAAATTTGTCTATTTCCGAACATTTTTTTCGGACGACTCAAAACCGTTAGTAATTTCTAACGAATTTGTGACATTATTGCGACGGAAATAACTTAAAAACCACAATACCTCTAGCAACAATTTAGCATCGTTTTTCCGACCAATTTGCGACAATACTATATATGTTGGAAATACGTAGCTATTTAACTACAATTTACCTTCAAAATACCGACCAAAACATTAAAAATGACGATTTAATGTTATATTATCTTTTTCGTCCGAAAATTGTTAAAACTTTCGACCATATACCGACGTCTTATATAAAATAATTTAGAAAAGAATTAAATAAAATATATTATTACATATTTAATAATTAACTATAATTTTCGTCTGAAAATGGTTAGAAATTCCGATGATTTTGCGACGGTTTTATAAATATTTTATGAAACAATTATAAATAAATTAAAGACTTCGCATTTAATGATGTATTATAAATTTTGTTACAAAATAGTCAGAAATTCTAACGAAATAGCGACCATTTGTAAAAAGTAACTAAAAACTGATTAAATGAATTTGGTACTTGATACTTAATTATTAATTAAGATTTATGTTGAAAAATTGTCGGAGTTTCCGACATTATACTGACATTTTGTAACTAATAATTTAGAAAACAATTAAATAAAATTAACGCTTTGTATTTTATTATGTATTACAAATTTTGTTAGAAAATCGTTGGAGATACCGACTAAATACCGACTG
Organism: Pulicaria dysenterica; assembly: GCA_947179395.2. Taxonomy (NCBI): domain Eukaryota; kingdom Viridiplantae; phylum Streptophyta; class Magnoliopsida; order Asterales; family Asteraceae; genus Pulicaria; species Pulicaria dysenterica. The sequence goes on along the minus strand of OX359288.1, from coordinate 107,156,038 downwards.
ATTGTAAATGATAACTAAAAAGCGATTAAATAAATTTAATATGTGATATTGAATAATTTAATAAGATTTTTGTTGGAAAATGGTCGGAATTTCTAACGATATAGCGACGTTTTGTATAAAATAATTTAGAAAACAGTTAAATAAGTTTAATACTTTATATTGTATTATAATTTACTAAGATTTTTGTTGGAAAATAATCGGAATTTCTAACGATATAGCGATGTTTTGTATAAAATAATTTAGAAAACAGTTAAATAAATTTAATATATAATATTATGTATCACAAACTACAAATTTCGTTAAAAAATTGTTGAAATTCTAATTAAATAGCGATTATTTGTAAAAGATAACTCACAAGCAATTAAATAAATTTGGAACTCGATAGTCGATAGTTAATAATTTATTAAGATTTATGTTGGAAAATAGTCAAATTTTTCGACAATATAGCAATATTATACATAAATAATTTAGAAACTAATTATATATTGGTTTAGTTCATAAAAATGTGAGAAGACTCAATTCTCAAAAACAGCCTTAAAGGAAGTTTGTGGACAAAGACCTCCCCCAACACAGAACACCGTCAAGAGAGAATCTATATGTTGGAACCTAGAGGGGGGGGGGGGGTGAATAGGTTATGTGTCCAATTTTTGAAGTTTTTACAAGTTCTTGCAAGAAAATAAATGATATAGAGTTAGAGAGATATCACCAATCACAAGTTGAACACAATGATTTATAGTGGTTCATGCAAGTGTTAACAAACTTGCACTACATCCACTCCTTGGCCTCACCCATCAAGAGTTTGATCCACTAGCTTCTCTCTTTGAAGATAGAGATAAACCTTTTACAATTCTCTTTTTATACTTGCAAGAATTAATCTTCAAACTTGCAAATAAGGTAAAGATAACCTTTCTTCACTCTAATTCTCAAGGCTAGAGTTGATCCTCACTTCACTCTAATTTGGTAGGATAGAGTTGATCCTTGCACTATTACAAATAATATGAAAGTATGGAGTAGTGTTTAAGCTTTGATGGCTTTGACTCTTGCTTGAATCTTGAACTTGAAAGATGAAATAATATTCAAAGATACGAGCTCAAGTATTAGAGAGTATTCTGAATGTTTTGTGTTTGCAAGAGGTGAGTAATGAATGAGGTTTGAGTTGGTTTGGCATTGGAGATGGGATGTAAAGTTGGAGTATTCTTGATGGGGTTTTGGTGGCTGATGAATCCATTCAGTATTTGCGAAAAAAGAAAGAGAAAAAAGTGGTTGTTAAAATTGATATTGAAAAAGCGTATGATAAATTAGAATGGGATTTTCTTTTGACCTCAATGGAACAAATGGGTTTTGGATTAAAATGGCTAAAGTGGATTACAACTTGCCTCTAATCAGCAACTGTTTCGGTTTTAATAAATGGTTCGCCGACTGATGAAGTGAAAATGTCGAGGGGAATTAGACAAGGTGACCCAATCGCGCCTTTTTTATTCCTATTGGCAGCTGAGGGCCTTAATCAAGCTTGTAAATTGGCTGTTGAAAGAAAACTGGTTAAAGGCGTCGAAGTGGGTACTGATAAAGTTCCGATCTTCCATCTCCAATATGCGGATGACATGATAATATTTGGAGATTGGGAGAGAAATAACATCAATAACATTCTTCATTTGCTGAAATGTTTCTATCTAGCCTCGGGCCTCAAGGTGAACCTCAACAAAAGCAGTGTCTTTGGCCTGGGAGCGTCTAGAAATGAGGTCGAAGGTTTGGCATTGGAGATGGGATGTAAAGCTGGAGTATTACCAATGAAGTATCTGGGACTACCAATAGGAACTAGCATGAATAGAGTCTCAAGTTGGAATGAAGTGGTTAATAAATTCAAAAGTCGTTTAGCAAGTTGGAAAGCGAAAACCTTATCGTTTGGTGGTCGATTGATCTTGGTTAAATCGGTTCTCGGCAGCCTACCATTATATTTTTTCTCATTGTATCGTGCCCCGGTGAGTGTTTTAAATTCATTAGAAAGTGTGAGACGAAATTTCTTTTGGGGAGGGGGGGAAAACGCAAAACCGTTTGCATGGATTAAATGGTCTACTGTCTTGGCATCTCATGAGCTTGGAGGGTTAAATATTGGATCGCTTAAGGCCCAAAATTTAAGCCTCTTGAGCAAGTGGTGGTGGCGGTTTCATAGGGAAGACGGGTCCCTATGGGTTAGAGTAATTAAAAGCATATATGGAAAGGGGGGTGGGATGTCTAGTGAAGAAGGGTCTCGAGTCAAGTCCGGGTCTACTTGGGGTAATATTGTCCGGGTGGGTCGGGAATTTGAAAAGATTGGATGTAATTGGGCTGAGTCATTTGTTAAAGTGGTGGGTAATGGGGAATGTACTCAATTTTGGAATGATATTTGGATAGGAAACACGTGTCTTAAAAATCGGTTTCCTAGATTATATCATTTGGAAAAGGTCAAACACGTCATGGTGAGGGGAAGGGGGGTCGTAAGTAGTGATGGGAGCTGGTCTTGGTCTTGGGACTGGAGTTCAATTCCGAGGGGTCGGTCGATGGATGAGCTTCATTCATTAATGGCCCTTTTGGAGAATTTTTATTCTAATCCAATGCAGGAGGACAAATGGAGCTGGAAACTAGCAGAAGATGGGATTTTTGAAGTAAGAAAGGCGAGACAATTGTTGGATAATTGGCTGCTCCAAGATGATGCTGAAAGCGTGGAAGAAACAAGATGGTCAAAATTGATACCAAGAAAAGTAATTGTGTTCATCTGGAGATTACAAAAAGAAAGGCTTCCAACTAGAGTCTTGTTGGATCGTAGAGGTATAGACATACCTTCAATTCTATGTCCGATTTGTCAAGAAGCGATAGAAAACTTGGATCATATTATGTTATGGTGCCGGATCACTTATGGTGTCTTGGAAAAGATATGCAAATGGTGGAACATTGGTATGCCAAGTTGCGTGGTAGTTAAAGACCTGCTGGATTTTAATGGGAACCCTCGATGGAGAAAAGGAGTCAAAGAGATTTGGGAAGTAGTTATATGGTCTTTTTTATACATTATATGGAGCTTTCGAAACTCAACAATATTTAAAAAAGACAAGATGAATATTTCTGATTTGTTCATGGAGGTGCAATGGCAGACTTTTTATTGGATTAAATCCAGGCTGAAGGTACGGAAGTTGACGTGGATCGAATGGATTATGGATCCGACTTCTTGAAAGTAGCTGTATTAGTCTTTATTGCTTCGTAGTTGATTAGTTTTGCGTATTTTAGTTCTGTGTCTTGCAGAATTGTGGTCGAATGGACCTTGGACAATGTATTGGTTCGTGACATTTCATATTAATAAACTTTCTTGCCTTTCAAAAAAAAAAAAAAAAAAAGGAAAAATGTCCAAGTCTCAAAACTGTCCAGACTTCCCACAGTCGAACCACGGTCGACCGTGGCATCGACCGTCAGTCATCTGGCATTTCTTGTTCTTTGCAATATAGACGTTGGGCTTTATTTAAAACCACACTCAACTCATTTTTACCATAAAAATCAACTGAAAAGTAGATGTTCAAAAGGTTGGTTGATCTCATACTTCTAATGTTTGAATTTAAACACAAAAATGGAAGTTTGGAAACCAATACACAAAGCATGTTGGAATTTTACCCCTTTGGGAGATTCATTTGCTAATTATGGTGGTGTATTGTTTCAAAGTAGGATTGTGTTTGTTATTTACTTAAAATGGGAAGTCTTAGATTTAATCACCCAACACAAATGAGTTTTATAAAAAATCTTTGTCATTTTTATAAAAGTTTTTATAAAAATAATTTTATAAAAACTTAAACTACTTTAATTATTTTATTTGTAAGCTCATATCATTTGAATTTATTCTTGTAGGAATCTTCGTCGAATGCTTCATCTTGAACGTTGATGGCGCTTTATCTTGGACGATTTGGATTTTGACGATTTATACGATTTAATTTGTAACAAATAAATTTAAATATTTATTTGCTTGATTATATATATAGATGTATATGTGCACATATGTTAATGTTAGTGTATACAATTATATAAACATATTGTAAATCTTTGAATTAACAAAATAGGATATAAATTATATTCCTATTTTCCCAACACTATATATTACACAGGGATTCTTGAACTCATTTTAATTAATTGATTTGTTTATTATTGTACGTGTTTAAGTACTCCATTTTGGTGCCCTGTATTCGGTTTTTAACATCATAAAACAGGCTAAGCCTCAATCAACTTGTTCTTATTAGATCAATCATTCACATTATTTACTAGATTATTGTGGAAAATTATTTGCTTATATAGTTTTGTCCATAGTACAACAATATTAAGTTATTAACCTGCATATCCTACCTTATGTTGTGCCCCATTTTGTTCCAGGTGATGGGCTGAGAAAGTGATTTGCATAATTTACTATTGTAAATATGGTGTTGCCTTGGTTGTTAGCACCACAAAGTTGTCTTGGAACCTCAATTTTTAGCCAGAAAATAAAATCAATGGACAAAAGGTATGTCGAAAATACAAAGTCGAGTTCTCGGTCACAATTTATTTTATCAATAGTACAAGACTAAACACATATTCATTTCACATGTTTGAAAGAACAGATGTATGCATGGAAGAAACGTCTCTCAATGAAGCAGTGGAGCTTCTTAAAACGGATGAAGCTCGTGAAAAGGAGTTATGATTGACTCAAGAAGTGTTGCACCAGAGCAAAACGCATAAAAAAAAGAACCTAACATGTAGTTACATTAACCCTCAATCTCATGTTAAAAGACATGTAGCTACATTGTATTGGATACATTACGATATTGATATTCCATATCTAAATTTATGATTGTATGTGTTACTTTGTGACTTGAATGTATTTTTATAGCGGATTTTTGTATTGAATTATAGTATGGATAAAATAGAACTAGTGAATAAAATTGTATTAAAAAGAATAGTAACTAAAAATCACCTTACGGTTGGTAAATCATCGGGGATTTAAATTAATTAAAATAGAAAATATTATTTACACTTTTTAGCAAAATCGATGGTAACGTGATAAAAGTAAATCTAATCTAAATAAATAATAATGTGAAACGGTCGGTAAATTGTAGCTAATTAAGTTATTTAAAAATATGAAAATGAAAATCGTCTGTAATTAGTTGGTAATATTGCGTTGGTGATTCGTCGGTATTTTATTAGTATAAACCACTTTTTATTTGAAAACAAAATATAGTTATCGTCGGAAATTCGTCAATAATATTGCGTCAGAAATTTTTCGGTAAAATTGAGTAGGTATTTCGTCGGTATATATCAATTTTTGTTAAAAATATAAAACTAAATACCGTCGGTAAATCGTCGGTACAGATAATCTTTAATTAATTATGAAAATGCGTTCGGTCGGTATGTGGTCGTTAATTTCCGTCACAATAGTGTCGGTGATAATAATTTATGTATTTTATTTTCATTAATAATAATACCTATTTTTTTTTAATTTAAAATCTAATATTAGGTTTGTGACGATATAATGACGGTAATTTCGTCGGAAAATTCCAAAAACCGTCGGTAAAAATGGTTAGTAAAATTAGAGACGATGGTTTTTCAAACCAAATGTTTTGGTCGGTAAATCGTCTGAAACATCTTTTAGCGACCATTTTCCGACGATTATTGTCGTCGGTAACTAGCAGATTTCTTGTAGTGAATCTGGAGTCAAAAGGCATCGACCTTCATTCGACTTTATGTCCCAGATGTGAGGATGACGTAGAATCAGTGGCACACGCTTGTTTTAACGGCTCAAAATTAACTTACATCTGGGAGCAGATTCACAGTTGGTGGGGTTTAGAGTTCCGCAATTTTGAAGACTTACAAGACCTGGAGTTTTTGGTTCGCGACAAGCTAAGCAAACCGGCGAGGATTCTTTGGAGTTTGACGATAGCTACAGCAGCGTATATAATATGGAAAGACAGAAACATAATTGTCTTTGTGAATGATTCTTGCAATTTGAGTTCGATTCTGATAGAGGTAAAAACATTGCTCTTTAGTTGGTTAAAGGTTAGAGCCAAGAATCCAAAATACTTGTGGTGGCATGACTGGTTTATCAATCCGGTAGATGTGGCCATATTAGCGTAGATCGATTGGTTTGTATTTCATTTTTTGTTTGTTCTGGTTGAGTTCACAAAGACTTATAGAGGTATACTAATTCTACCACTGGTAGTGTTGTATACCTTTCGGTAAGTTCTTTGGTGATATTTTGTAATGTCCCATTATTCATTTTTATATATTATAGTTTGCCTTTCAAAAAAAGAATATATATATATATATATATTTTAAAATATCTAAAATCTTGACCTAAGTACTATAAATGTATGATAAATCTATAAGATTATATGTATCTATAAAACTTAGCTGCATTTACTATATTTATTACTTTTTACACCCATGTTCAATAAAATTTGAAAGTTTATTTATATTTTATTGTGAATTAAAAGTAAAACTTATTTTATAATTTTCTTTGACTTATACAACTGTCTGTATTCCATAAAAAATTGGTGTTAACGTAAACATTACCCCTACAATATATAATATATAATCTTAGAAAGTTTTGTGTATTGACTAAAACATATTATTTTTTGTAATTAAATAAGATTTGATAGCTAGACTTCAAATATGAAATGTAATTAAAGATCAAGTTAAGATAAATAATAAATTATAAAAGAAGATAAGTTGTCCTCGTACGTCTTAAAAAAACATTCTATTCGCTTAATTAGGTGAGAATATCATATCATCAATATGAATGCAATGACTTTGAAACTCGCTTGATCCTTAGTTAAGTCCATTCATAGTTTCATACCATTACTACTACACACGTGCTAAATTAACATTCGTGTCTTACGCGATTGTAGACAGGTATTTATTAATCTTATATGCATTATGTTTAAATAAATCGTAATTAAAGATATAAGTATATTGTCCATGTCTTTGTGCGGTTATAAATATAAGAGTTAATTATAAAGACGGTCCCTGTAGTTTGCGTAAAATTTTATATTTAGTCCTTTAAAATAATAAATTATACTGGTAGTCCTTATGGTTAATGTTTTGTTTCACTTTTAGTCCTTTAACCTAACTGGTGTTAAAGTTGACAGTTAGTTAAAGAGTAAATTAGTCATTTACCATAATTTCCAAACACCCTTTCCCCTACCCCCTTATATCACCCTTCTCTCTCTCCTCTCTCATCTTTCATCTCTCTTCCTCTTCTCTCTTCCCCTTCTCTCTAATCTTTAAACTAGAACAACCTCCACACTTAGAATTCCGGCCACCACCACCGCCACCTCGGGCCGCCGGCCACCACCGCCGCTAAACCACCTTCGCGCTCTCATCTCTCTTCTATCTTCCTCTCTCTCTCACTTCGATCAGCCGGCCACCACCACCGCCACACTCGCTGTCGCAATCACCATCGCCAACCACCACCGTGAAATCACCGCCACACACACAGAACTCGTCGTCGTTTCAGATCTAAAGGTCGCCGCCGTCGTTCCAGGTGTTCATATGTTCCAGATCTAAACCGCCACATTCTAAACCGCCACATTCCAGATCTTCATATGTTCCAGATGTAAAAGTCGCCTTCGTCGTTCCAGATCTAAATCGCCGTCGTTCTAGATCTTCATATGTTCCAGATCTAAACCGTCGTTCCAGATCTAAAAGTCGCCGCCGTCTGTTCTTCATCTTCTTCAAAAAAAAATTTGCTTTTTGTATGCACCAGATCTGCTTATGAATATTTTGAAGATGGATTAAAAACATATGAAGATCTTGAAGAACATATTGATATACAATTAAAACAATACTTAAAAAATAAAAATGACCATCGATTTTGTGTTCATCTTCAATCAATGAAGAACATAGGCTGTTAATACTTGAAGAACATAGGCTGTTAATTGTCATTCAAAACTCATAATTAAAGGAATTAATTTAGTTTTAAAGAATAAATATAATATTAATTTTTTATTTTATTTTACAAATTAATACGTTTAGTATAATTAAATATAATTAGGCAAATAAGAATAAAATAATAATTAACTTTATTAATAACTAATTAATTATTAGTTAATCTTAATAAAAAGTTTATTAATAATTAATTGACAAAGAGAAAGAAAGAGGATAGAGGATGTTTGGTTATAAGGATTAGTTGGAAAATGACCAATATACTAACGGTCAAAGATAACTGGAGTTAGGCTAAAGAACTAAAAGTGAAACAAAACGTTAACCATAAAGACTATCAGTGTAATTTTTTATTTTAAAGGACTAAAAGTGAAATTTCGCGCAAACCACAGGAACCATCTTTGTAATTAACTCTAAATATAATCTATCTATCTATATATTAAAAGAAAACCATTTTTTGAAAGGTCACCTTAAATAATTTTCAATTAACCAATAAAAACTCTTCATTCCCTAAACCCTACCCTTTCTCGACTCATCTCTTCCGCCGTCCACAACAGGTTACGTTTCCTTTTTTGGCCGAGACACAAGTTACAGGTAAGAGGCCTTCTCGAGCTATCTCAATCATCTTTTTTTCTTCATTCATCATCTTCTTCTTCATTCTCGGATTGTTTTCTTGATTTAGTTCGGTATTCTTTTGATTCTAAAGGTTCGTTGATAGATTTTGCTTATAGATTTATGTAAGTAAGTTCCTACAATCATATTCATTTGATTTCATAACCTTCTTTTTTATTCTGTTTTAATTGTTTAAGTATGGTTCTTTTATACAGGGACATTCATATATTCATCAGAAATTCATTAAAGGGTAATTTCTTTAATCTATTTTAGTAGATTTACTTATGTGTTTGTTGAATCTGTTAGTAATAGTGATTTAGGGTTTTATTTCTTAAATCAGAAATCGAAATATATGGCATGTATTTCTTGATCGGTTCCTATTTCTCTAATATGTTTATCGATTGTGTTTGATTGGAATTGTCATTTTATTCATTATTGAGTTTGCTGTCAATTAGAAGCCTTAACTTTCAGATTCTCAAACAGTTCAAGTTACTACTTCAAGAACCCACCAACAGAAACTTTCAAGAATAGTTCTTCAAGTTTAAGGTATGGTTCAAAATTGTGTTAGATTCATCATTTTCTTCTTCAATCTTTCAATTTTTTTTCTTGATTTGCTTCCTGTTTCTTTCCTATTTAACAGTCTCCATAATATTGAATCTGTTTTGTGTGGCTATGTTCTCAAATAATCAGAAAGGTATGTGTGGCTTTCTTCATCCGCTACTTCTTAAAGAATCATCTTTTTATTCATATTTGCAATTAGTATCTCATGTGCCCTCACGTTATTGCTTAATTTCTTTATATTAGTTTGTTTAGGGCCTATGATGTATTGTTTCTTTGAAGTTTTGACTTAAGATTTTGTTACTTTGTTACGGCCTGTGATGTGCTATCACTTTGTTTCTTATGTTTTGTTACTTGCTTTAGCTTTTAAGTTTTTACTTAATTGGATATCTTGATTTTTTAATGTCTTTCGGTATTTTTAAATGAATCAAAGTGAGTTTAGTTAATCTAATTTAATCCACTTTAAAGACATGAAACAGGGTTTGCAAGGAGGCTAATTTAATCAAAGTGAGAGGTCAACGATTGTTCGTATTTGTCCTTTTTAGATTGGTAATTTGGTTTTTAGGTGTTTTTGATTGTTAATTTGAGATTTAATTTTTGTTTTGATTAATTTATGAATTTTGTGTTTTTCTTTTTATAGAGATGAAGAGGTCTTAGCGAGATGATGATCTTTCTGGTGGTGCTTCCCAACTAATTAAAGCCACCTATTATTACTAATTGAACTGTAAGTCTCAAATTTAATTATACATGACATATTTATCTTCAGAAGATTACTTTGTATGGATGAGTTTATTGATTTTAAAAACTATGTGGTGGTTTTTGTTGCAACTTTGAAGACTAAAATTATGATGCTTTTTTTTCAAAACACTTTATTTATTTTAAATATGGTTGATATATAAACAATTTCTTATTGTAATTAGTGTATCAATTAAAAGCTTATGATGATGATGATGATGATGAAGTTGAGTATACGTTCACATTTTCTTATTTATTTGGTTTTTGGATTACTATCAGATCTAAGGTTTAGTCAACTTTTTCTTAATTAATGGATCAATTAAACAACATTCTTATTGTTGTCAAGTGTGATGTTATTGCAAGTCTATGGTTCAAATGTTTAATTACTTTTATAATATTAGTTTCTTACCTGGTTAGCTGCAAGTGTATATCATTTAGTTGAATTAGAGAAGTTATGTACATATTGGTTTTCAAGTTTAGTAGCATAATCACAAAATGTATAACAGTATATGGTAGCAACTCTGTAAAACATTTAGTATATGGTAACTATATAGAAGTTATGATAACTATATGGTAACAACTATGTAAAAAAAATGGAAACAAGAACTGTTTTTATTTATATAGTATTTTGAATATTAAACTATAGATATGTTGTTTGTTTGAAACGAGTTGATATTTTTGTTGTTAAGAAGGTATGCAGCATATCAACATACAATTTAACACCTTTCTTGGTCAATGGTCAAAGTCAATTTAATGAACTAATTCCTCAATTTCATTTCCAATAGGAGTGAGGGTGATTAATTTTGAAATGTATTCATGTTTTGACTTTTTGGTTGGGTAAAACAAATTATACAACAATAGTAAATGTTAGCTAGATTTAGTATTAGTAATAACTTTACATTGTTTGTAGGGTGTAATATGCTATAAATTTTGTATGTTATCTGTAGAGTGAAGAGGAATATGCAGACTTCCGTTTTTCTCATCATTTACAAAATGTAAATGTTGTATCCTCTTTCTTAGCTAGCTGATGTTATGGTTGCTAATTGTTTTTAGATTAATATAAGAAGCAACGATCACATAAATAAGACACGAATGATGATTATATCTGATCGACCCGTCTCATACGTGATATTTAAACTATTTGCGGATGAAGCATATGACCGCTCTAAGAACATTTTCAGATGAGGTATTTCTTCCTCACTAAGAATTAGATAATATTGTACGGTAGAAGTTGCAATATCAACAATTATACGTATAAATGGGTTGATTTGGATTATTTTATCTCTAACGGGTCAAATTAGTCGAATTAAAAAACTGGGTCAAGCAGGTCAAATGGACTTAAAGTCATTTCAAATGTATATAAAGTTTTAAGGGCAAACTGCACCATAATACAGTAAACTTTTGCTAAGCTACCAATATATACAACGAACTTTAAAATTTAAAAAAAAATACAACAAACTTGCAAAAGTACGTCATTGCATGCAAAGCAACTTGCTATAGCAAGTCAATCTTCCATACAACAGGTTACCCTATTTTCTATAATTTTTTCTTATTTTTTAATTATTTTAAATAATAATATCTTCATCTCCTTCAATCTTCATCTAATTTTTATAAAAGAAAGAAGAAAAATTGCAGATGCTGTTTATGATCTTGTGAGATCTGTGTGCAAATATCCACCATTGCCATTCTTACTACCTTCATAGCACATCCACCACTGCCATTTTTGTTTAAACCATTCACGACCATCATCCTTAAAATGACCGCCATTGCAAGCTTCAAATGGATTTTGGGTCAATTTAGCTCCAATGCAGCCGCCATCTCTCGAGTTTACTTCAAAACCACCACAATCGTCGCCTTCTTCAAACATCCCTGTTCCACCGCAGCCATCTTCCCGTTCTACAAGAACCGCCGCCGCCGCCGTCGCCTTCTTCAAGATTAGGGTTTCCTGCCGCCGTTGTTCCGTCATCGTCTTGACTTAGGGTTTCTGAGATTAGGGTTCCTGCTGCGCTGCCGTCTTGTACCACCACCGTGTCGTCGCTGGTTCAAACTTCAAAACCACCGTTTCCGCCGCCGCCATCGTCTTGATTGGGGTTCAAACACCGCCGCTGCCTTACAGCCCACCTATGGTCGTCTGGATTTAAAGGTTTCATTGTTCTTCATCTTTATCTCAAATTTAGGGTTTTTATGTTCTTCATCTTCATCTTAGATTTAGGGTTTTCAATTTCCATGTGGATTCAAGTTCTCCATGTGGGTTTTCAACTTCCTTTCATTCATTTCGGGTTATTGTTCGTGGTTTTGTTTGATTTCGGATTTTGATTTTGGTCTCAACTTGGTTCTCTTCTTTAGACCGCAATGTGGGTTTTCAGATTTTGTTCTCCATGTGGGTTTTCAGATTTTGATTTTGATTTTGTTCTTCGATTTGGTACAGTTCTTGTTCAATTTCGGATTTTTCTTTAGATTTGGTTTATGTCTTCATCTTTAGATTTGTCTAAAACTTTTAAGATCTGGGTTGTTATGAAGAGTTTGAACAAGAACATCAAGAACATTTGAAGAACACCTTGAAAAAATAATTAAAAATACAAAAAACTAGGAGGTGACCTGTAACCTGGACTCCAGGTCACAAATTGTATATAATGGGAGAGATAACTTGGTTTGTTGTATTTTTTTTTAAAATTTGAAGTTGATTGTATACATTGGTAGTTTACCTAAAGTTCATTGCATTTCCAAGCAGTTTGCCCAAGTTTTAAACACATAAACCTTTTATGTTGCTATATAAATAACTTTACCTTTGAACCTTTTACACTTATTTATAAGTGGTTATTTGAATAAAAAAGAATCTTTACATCGTTATACATTATCCACCATTCTACCTATTCAGTATTTAATTAATACCTTGCTTCTTATTTACTTTTGTATCTCAGATTTCCTCCAATTTGAACCGTCGAATTTGGGTATGCTTGTGTTTCTAATTTTCTTGAGTAGAAGTTTATGATTTTCTTTCTTAGTTTCTCAAGGTTTATGTTTATGAGTAATAGTGTTTAAGTTTCTATTTCTATTATGAGTTTCGTGGAGTCTATGTTTCTGAAAATAGTATTTGTTCTTTGGTTTCTATTTCTGAGTTTGCAATGTATTTGATGCTACAAGTTTGATATGGTGTTCCTTAATTCTTCAGGTTTTTGTTCGAGTAAGTTGAATATGGTCTTAATGATACTTGATGCTACAAGGGATGAAGTGTTTTGGAAGTATAATAATGGGACTGTTGATGAAAGATATTTGGAAGGGTTATTTATTTTGTGTTTAAGCATCTGGTCCTTCAATTTTCTATAATCTCTCTTCAAAGATACATTCAAATACCCTCCGGTGCATAATACTAAATGATGCTTTGTGTTCCATCAGTTTGCTAATAGGTATTGTTTTCGTAACTTGATTTTTAAATTGTTGATCTTAAAACATGACAAACGACAGGTTAGCTTTAGGTTCTGATGTAATTAGACAAACTCATTGATTTGAAATGTATTCTTTCGTACTTAAATATGTATATCTCCAATGTGTTCTTTTGTTTTCTAACTAGCAATTTGCTTTTCTTTATGTTTGTGTTTCATAGAAATTAAACCATGATTTTCTTATTTTGTTTGTTTTCTTTCGTAACACATAAGAATTGAATGATGCATGCAGTAAATTAAGGACTTTATTGTTCTTCAAATGCATCATGCTCCGCCAAAGGGAAGAAGGTTGGGTTCTGAACTGAACAGGTGCTTTTAAAAAAAAAAATTATATAACAGGTGAGTTCAAAATTGATTTGAAATGAATTACTTTTTATGCATGCAATCTTGGTGTAGGACCAATGATAAAATAGTGTTTTCAAATACAGTTTCCACGAAATGCATTTTCACTATTAAAATAACAACGTGACTAAACTAAAACTTCCATATGCATAGATATTAGGTTATTTTAAAGGAGGTCTTTTTAGTTTTAGTATTGCGCCTAATATATGTTCTTCGATCTTTCCGCATTAAGAACACGTGTCTTTTTCTTAAAGAGTCTATTATCCGTTGTGATTCCACTTTAAGATTCATAGTTTTTTATTTTCTGTTAGTAATTCATCTTCATCTTTTCGCCTACATATCTCATTTGTCTTTAGGGTTAATTTGTTTAAAGATGTGAAGCTTAATGACACGATTAGGACAACTTTTTTGGGACTTAGATGGCGTCTATGAATCATACCCTTTCTGGATTTATATAGGAAGTTTCCAGACTCATTGAAGAAATACCTTCTTTATACGAGGCAACTGTAGATCTTAACTTTCTATCCCTTTGATTGGCATTTTTTATAGATAAGTTTTCTTATGATTCATATTAACTATATTTGTGATATTTGTTGTGATGATGGTTATTGTTATCAATTTATCATTGTATATATTTGTGAATTGATTCGATTGCATTTATCTTTTAGGTCTTGCATATGGTTAGTAACATTACAAGGACTATCAAGAGTTGTTATGCCCGATTTTTTATAAGAAGTTATTGCACAAGAATGTAAAGATCTACCTTTTTTATGGTTCTTTTTCCGTAAGATCCATTTGATATTTATAAGAAGTTATGGTTCTTTTTTATGGTTCTTTCTCCTTCGAGGTTAATTGCAACCCAAATTAACCTATTTATAGGTAAATGGATTCAAACTGCAATCTTTAATATTGACCTGTTAATAGATTCTCAACAATATCTTAGTTTTGTCCTCTGAGTTCTATTTTTTTATGCTACACTCATTTCTCCAATCACGGTCAAAAAATTTGTAGCGGATACTTCGGTCATTCTCTACCTTCTCATATTTAACTTTCGGTCAAAATCTGTAGTCATATCTAAATGTGTTACATGGTTAAAAGTACTAGCATTAAAGCAGTATATATTTTTATGTAATCAACTGCTCTTCCTCTATTGTATACAGCGGAAATAGTTGCTCGCTAATCATTTTCTATGTTATGGTGGTTATTTAAGATCACTTTCAAATATATATGGCTATGGGGTTTAACCTGTCTAATCCACACTCACATTTTAAAGTTATGAAGTTAACTACCAACCAGGAACAATTGTCAATAACATGTTTTGAACTTCAAGCAATCCTATATTATATATGCATTAGGTTTCATTTAAAAGTAAATTGTGCACATGTTAAACTATTGATTTTGAGATCTTAATATTCATTTTTATCATTAACCATCAGGGTGAAATTATCAATATTTATAAGTTAATTATTATAAAAATATTCTTTATATCAAATAGTGTTACGTTATATAATTCCATTACCAAGCTTTACAAATTATAAAAATCTCACTTTATCGCCTAATATGTAGTTATTGTATATATTATTTCTGGGAAGAATATTGGTGTCACCGAATATATTTCTAGAATGAAGATGATTCCATCAGATTCAAAAACAGCGAAATTTTAAAGAAGACAATTTCGATCATGGTTTGTTTTGCAATGACTATTAACAAGAGTCAGGGTAGTATTTGTCTACTATTGGCTTATTGTCGCACTTTCACGTGTTAAGAGTAGGAGTGAATTAAAAGTTCTTATTTGTGATAACAATGACAATCCGACCGATAAAACAACCAATGTAATTACTTTTTTTTTATTCTATAAAAGTAATTACTTATTACTTCATGTATTGTATTTAACGCATTACTTAAATACTTTATTATTTTTTCGTTTACAAAGTTATTGTTTAAAATTTATTTTGAATTACCCGTGCGTGCACGGGTCCTAAATCTAGTTAAGTAGTCAACGGTTTAAAAGATTTTTTCATATTTATTGTAAAGGTTAGTTTCTGAAAATAGAGGTGTAAAAAAAACCGAAAGCCCGATCTGTCTCACATGAAATGAAAAAACCATTATTCGTAAAACTTATAACTCAAAAAATCCGAAAACTAGTGTCTTTAAAAAAGAAAAAAAACAAGAAGAAGAAGAAAGAAAAGGATAAACACACTAAGAAGGCCGGAAAAAGAGAACAAGGACACGTTTACCAATCTATTTTCTTCTTTATATTGTCCCTAGTATTGATCCAAAATAGAGGAAGCCCTTGAATCTGATGCATCAATGTATAAATGGCATCCTTTCCCCCCTCATGAAGCACATCATTTCTTAACTTCCAAATTTGTCATCATGAAGAATAAATGATGGAGCTGAAAATGTTTAGTTTTTTTACCCTCTATACTTCAAAGAATCTCCCCAATTAATAAGTGATTTTAACGTGTTTAGGTTCTAAAATTGTATTTAGTACATTATAATTAACTTAGTTATTATATACGATATTAGTCATAGTATATATTGTATTTTGTATTGTTGGTGCATATTCTGTGAATCCCTAGTTCTGATCAATCAAATGTCTGAATGTTTGGTTAAAATGTTAATACAGTGAAGTTCTGACATTTGGTTTGTGTGTGTTTATACATTCTAAGTGATACTATGTGTTTATGAAAAGCCTACAAGTATTTAATCATGTGTTGGTTTGTATTTGGAAATTTCGCGTAGTGAAATTAGTGAAATCCACTACACGCGTAGTGAAATCCACTACACGCGTAGTGAACTTCACCACGTGCGTAGTGAACCTTCACCACGTGCGTAGTGGAGTCTAGTCCGCGTGTCATACAAAAACGCGTTTTTATCCACTATAAATAGATATTAACCCCTCATTTGATCGAATAATCACGAAAAATCACTGATAATCGACCGGGCAACTTCGCGTAAATCTTATTCGACCAAAAGACCTTCGTGATTCATATTCTGTGTGATCTTCTATTCTGTGTGAGTCTTTCTGCGTGTGTTTAATCTGTGTGCCGGACACCTAAGTTATCCTAGATTCTTAGGAGGTTCGTGAAATATAATTCCGCGATATTTCACGTCCTAGATCAGTCCTAGCATTAGGGTGTGTTTAGTTTAGTTTAGACCCCCCCAACGGTCCTACAAAGTGGTATCAGAGCCTTGTGCTTTGATTGATCACTTTTCCTTAGGATTAAGTCGATCTAGGTGTTCCTTTAGGCCTGTGTGTGCCCCCTTGCGTCACTTTTTACCGAAAATAGGTCGGAAAATAGGTCCTTTTGCATTAAAAAGGTCAAGTTTTTACGTTTAGGCTCTTTGAGTTTCGACCGTGCGTAGTGAAACCCCACCTCGTGCGTACTGACCTCAGTTCGCACGAACTGTGCCTGTGTGTTCTAGATCCTTCGTTTGTTAGTTTCTGCCTCGCGCGTAGTGGTCCGTCAGTTCGCGCGTGGTGAATCAGTCCGCGCGTAGTGAGTCAGTCCGCGCGTAGTTTGTCAGTCCGTCTGTCCGTGCGTGGTGTGTTCTCCAGTACGTGCGTGGTAAAGCCAGTTCGCACGTACTGTACTGTGAAAAAAAAAAAAAAAGGCATTTTATTTCCGTCTTCGTGCGCTGTGCTTTTCTGTGCAGTTCTGTGTGACCTTTTTCTATCAAATTTTACTCCGTATTTTCCTGTGTGCTTTTCAAATCCAATCCGAATCTGTGTGCTTGCTGCCTTGGTTCATTACATCAATTCAAATGGCCTCTAAACAAACCACTGCCTTAAACAACCTTCTACTAGAAACAGAAATGGGCAGTATCAACAAAGTGCCGAAATTGCTAACCATGGAGGACTATCCTATGTGGAAGCCCAGATTCGAAATTTTTCTAGATGGGGTCGATTGTAGATTGCGGAGAGCCATGAATGTTGAGTATATGGTTCCAAAAGGGGAGGGAAATATCGAAACCCCTTACGATAAAATGACGGTCGAACAGCAGACCAGTTACAATGCTGAAAAGAAGGCCTATGCTCAACTGATTCAGGCCATCCCCAACGACATCTTCCACCAGTTTAGGAGGTATCGAACTTCCTACAGTCTATGGAGAGCTCTTGAGAAGAGGAATGAGGGAAACGCTGCTCTGAAAGAACTTAAAGCAAGTCAATTAAGGAAGGAATTAGACCATTTCACGGCTACAAGAGATGAGAAGATTCCTTCCCTTATTACAAGATACAACCACCTTCTAAGTGAACTGGACAGTCTGGGTGTTACTGTTCCAGAGAAGCAGCAAGTAGAGATCTTGGCGAATGCTTTGCCCAAGAGCTGGCGGCCATTCATCATGATACTCAAGAATGGTAACGGTTTTGACGGGATGGACCTTAATGATTTCATCACCAAGTTAAAGGAGCAGGAGCAGGAGGAACTAAACCTGGATTCAATGTCTAGTTATCAACAGAACCCCTCACTCTACTACTCCGGAACACCTGTCTCGTCATCCACCTCTTCACATGCCCCCCTACAGTCTGCCTATGTGACCAACGTGAATGAATCGGGCAGATCTACCTCTGATGCTTCATCCTCTGGGTCATCTTATACTGCATCTTCCTCCAGACTTAATGTCGAACACTTCAAGTATGGAAGTACAGATGAGGTTAAGACACATATGAGCATGCTAAGTGCACTAGTCTCCTCTTATGATGATCTACTGAAGGGGAAGATTGGTAATGCTCATATGACTCAAGAGGACTATGACCAGATCGACGAGGATGAGATGGAGAGACAAGATATCCTCTGGTCGTATGCCAACTTAGTGAGAAGGGCAAAAGCTTATGAGCGAAGAACGGGAAAGTCAATATCAGCAACCAAGGATACCAAACTCGGCTTTGATAAATCTGCTGTGACCTGCTATAACTGTGGTGAAAAGGGTCACTTCGCGCGTGAATGTGAAAAGCCGAAGAATTCGGGACCGAGGTATCCATTCAAAACTGGTTCTGGCAGCAGATCATCTACCTCCACAACCATAAAATCTAAAGCAACTCCAACACCGACTAAGGCTATGGCAGTTATTCAAAGAGATGAGGGAGTGGATTGGTCTGTACAGTTCGGGAATGCTGATGCTGACATCAACTTGGCGAACGTTCATGTGTTGAACGAAGATTCTTCATCCGAGACCGAAAGCTATTCAAGTGAAGAAGAATCAGGTGCCAGCAATGATGCTGAACCAGCCTCGACACCAGCTGCAGAAGAGACACCAGTGAATGTCCGTGCCAAAGAGTCAAATCAAAAGGTGTGCAGCTGTGGTCAACCGTCTGCGGATCAGGTATGTACCTTTGGATTACCTTGTGGTTCGTGTGATGAATATGTAAAACAGATAGTGTTCTTAAAGTCTACTATTTCAGATCTCACATCTAAGTTAGATAATAACCTGTTGATCAAAGGAAGAGAAAATCAATTAAAAGAAAAGAATGAAAGTCTAGGTAAACAGGTTAATGAACTAGGTGTGGCTCTGTTAAATAAACAAGATGCTATCGTGTTTTACATAAATGAGATTGATAAGTTGAAACGAGATCTTGCTACCTCAAAGGTCGATTATGAGACTCTGAGTCAAAAACTCAAAAGTTATTCCACGTCTTCTTACTTATTTGAGTACATAATCGATCAGAGAGGTCAAGGTACTGATTCAGAAAAGAACAAGAAGTTATACTCTAAATGTCCACCACCAGTGTTAAATCAACTGGTGAATGATGATGTTCACTCTGAATCTGACCCACTTCTCACAAAGGTTGATGAATCTTCTGCATCAACCCCAAAAGAGGATTTAAAGTTACACGAGAATGTGGGTGAGTCTCAGAAGAATGAGGTTCAGCAAGAAGAATTTAAAAAGGCTGAACCAGGAATGAGAGAACTGTTGGCAAGTTCTAATGTCAAAGATCCGTTGATGCATCGTATCCATGATGCACTTCGGAAATTTGAAAATGAGGGTATTAAGTCTCCTGATACCCGTCCATACCAAGAGGTCAAACAACTACCCAAATATCAAGGGTTAGGGTATCGGTCTCAAAAGGTAACGAAAGGCTCTGTGAAGCAATACCCAGAAAGGGTCTGCTATGTGTGCAGGAGACCTGGTCACCTCAGTTACAAGTGTGATCAGAAGACACATCAAAGCTGTAACAAGAAAGTTGAGATTTTGCAAGAAAATAAAACGTTTCTTAAAAACCATCAAAACTCAACTATTCCTGTTCAGCATCAAAGGATTCCTAAGTGGACTAACAAACTGTGTGTTCAAATGTCCAAGGAATCAAGTGACAGGATCATCAAGACTGGAACATGGATGAAACTTCCAGTGGTTGGAGAAGACGGGAAATCCATGACCATCCGGGCTTGGGTTCCTAATGTTGTCTAACTCATTCTTCTAAGTGAAGGGTGTCAAGCGAAATAGTCCAGGTTAAGGTTTCTATGACTGTGTGTCTTTATCATATTATTTTCTTTGTGCTTATTTTCTGTGTCGTTGCATTTCTATTTTCTTAGTTTCTAGTTTTGTTTAGTATTTTAGGGGGAGATATTTCAGAAAATTCAGAAAATACAAAAAAAAAAAATCAGAAAACTTAGAAAATACAAAAAAAAAAAAATCAGAAAATTCAGAAAATACAAAAAATACAAAAAAATTAGAAAACATAAAAATGAGAAGTTGATCCAACCTACATGGAGAATGATGGCACACTGGCTCTCAATATGAAGTATGTCTAGTAAAATTAGAATTTAAGGCATATTCTTATTCTTGAGAAAACTGTTTGAAAATTTAGGCCAATCAGATAAGAAGCGGATGATGTGTAAGACATATAAGGAAAGTCTGGACTGATAAATGGTTATGATTATAAGAATCAATCTTTGATTTATGCTATCGAGACATTCCATGTCTATAAGTCAATAACGGGTGAGACTAACTTAGTTTGATGCACACACCTGATACCATGCCTAATGTGTTAAATGACATTGAGCTATATGTAAAAGAGGGTGAAAAATTGACCCCAATTTTGATTATGTCAAAATAATTTAGATACATTGATCTAAATGTTAAATTGTCAAAGAGCATAAAATGCATTAACAAAAGCTCAGAAAAAAATGTCAAGAGAGGTGCAAAATTGACCTCCATGTCAAAGAGCATAAAATGCATTGACAAATTAACAAATCACATAAGCATGGTAGCTCAGGTAATCAAGTTGTGTAGCCTACTAAGTGAATCAAAATACTGTGAGATTTTGAAAGAGATAGCCTTAACCGTATATCTAGTCTAGATAATCTGAAAATGTTGAAACAAAATCTATTATTGTCTGAGGTAATCTAGGTTGATAGACAGGACTTAAGAGAATATGTCTATGCCTAAGATTCTGAAATGAATGATGACTAAGTATAGACGAGCTGGTACTGACTCCATACTGGATCCTTCTCACAAAATTTTTAATTTCAGTAAGTTAAATTTCTGCAATTTTAATTCATTTCTGTTAGTTTCCATTTAATTTCAATTTCTGTTTCTTTGTTCTTAGATGTTAGTATTTCAAATTAGATTCTTAATAGTTTTGCATGTTTATTTCTTTTTCCTTATTTAGAAAAATCCAAAAAGATGTTTGTCATGTTTCTAAGTGTTAGTTTCTACTTCGATGAGCTAAAATGTTTATTCATTATCTTGAAGTTACTGACCGTTTGTTGCTAAGTGCAGTACTAACGGTATTTAGGTCGACATACAAGGAATTGCATCTGCGTGATGTGAAGTTACCTTTCACGGTCTGTGTGTTACATCGTGCGTGGTATCTACATTCCCGTTGAGTCTGCAAAGTGGTAAGTCAGGTAAGTCAGGTAAGTTTTTATTTCTGTTGCTTACTTTGCAAACTGATCTGTGTGTTGATTTTTGGCAATTGAATCATATTGAGGCATGTCATGATTTCAAAGTGATAAATTGTTTGTTTCCGAAATATCATTTCGTGTGGGAGAGTATGTTGATGCATTATCCGGTCCCAACAAAGTGATATCAGGTACGTTAACTTCGTGTAACTTTTGCTGTGTGCAAATTTTTTTGAAATTGATAGAACTAGGTCAAGTGATATCAGGTACATTGACTTAGTGATATTGATAGAACTAGGTCTTAGGGGGAGTATGTTGGTGCATATTCTGTGAATCCCTAGTTCTGATCAATCAAATGTCTGAATGTTTGGTTAAAATGTTAATACAGTGAAGTTCTGACATTTGGTTTGTGTGTGTTTATACATTCTAAGTGATACTATGTGTTTATGAAAAGCCTACAAGTATTTAATCATGTGTTGGTTTGTATTTGGAAATTTCGCGTAGTGAAATTAGTGAAATCCACTACACGCGTAGTGAAATCCACTACACGCGTAGTGAACTTCACCACGTGCGTAGTGAACCTTCACCACGTGCGTAGTGGAGTCTAGTCCGCGTGTCATACAAAAACGCGTTTTTATCCACTATAAATAGATATTAACCCCTCATTTGATCGAATAATCACGAAAAATCACTGATAATCGACCGGGCAACTTCGCGTAAATCTTATTCGACCAAAAGACCTTCGTGATTCATATTCTGTGTGATCTTCTACTCTGTGTGAGTCTTTCTGCGTGTGTTTAATCTGTGTGCCGGACACCTAAGTTATCCTAGATTCTTAGGAGGTTCGTGAAATATAATTCCGCGATATTTCACGTCCTAGATCAGTCCTAGCATTAGGGTGTGTTTAGTTTAGTTTAGACCCCCCCCAACGGTCCTACATGTATAAACACTTATAGGTATATATATTATGTTATAAACCTTAAAAAAAATTAAGCAATTATATTCTTGAATCTGTGTTCTTGGTTTTTCTTGATCATATGCATGCATACATTTGAACAAGACATTATCTTTGTAAGATTGTTTCAATATATGTTTGATACTTACTTGGAAAGTGTAACACCCTCTTTACCGGTCTAGATTAATAAGGTAGTTAGTTTAATAATCTTAAGATTTACTTTTGATTATGTGAATTTAATTATCTTTATTTGCTATGTGTTTATTATTATGTGTATTTTATTTAAATAAATAAAATATTAATTAATTTAAAATATAGTTAATGCTTGATGAAGTGTCCACTTTGATGACACTTAGTCATCAAACAACTCCACCAACACCACATATTACATGCAAATTGAGATAAAGTGTGTGTGTGTGTGTGTTTACTTGCTCTCGACCGAAAGGAGAAGAACAAGAAGAGATCATAATCTTCATCTTTCAATCTTTGATTATTATTTGTAATTCTGAAGTACTTGAATTCATAAGGTTAGCATGATTTATTGACATTTGTTGTTTATATTCGGTTTTATAGAAATAATGTGAAAACCGCATGCTTCTTGAAATGTATGATGTTAGGATGATTGTATGTTCAGAATTGGTATGAATTGATGTTTATTATGTGTTTATAATGAATTCTGGAAGTATACATCCTTATGCATGAACACCAATTAGCTCAGAAATGAAGAAAGAGCCAAAATAGTTAAGAACATGAAGTATTCAGGTTTTAGGTTTGAATCATGCGGATTTGGTGAAAACCGCATAAATTATCCGGGATTGGTGAAAACCGCATGAGAATATTAGGGATTGATATTAGAAACCGCATACTAAATGGATAAAACCGAATGAACTCTTGGAATTATGTGGAAAACCGTATAAAGGAAGAAACTGTATGTATTATACGGAATTGGACCAAAACCACATGTTTGATCGGATTGTGACAACAAACCGCACGTTTAATCGGATTTCATGAAAACCGGATGATTGCCTTTGCTTATACGGAATTGTGAACTTAATCGGTTTTGAGAAGAAACCGCACGTTATGCGGGATTTGTATAAAACCGTATGGATTGCCTTGGCTTATTCGGATTTGTGAATTGGATCCGGTTTTCTGATAAAACCGCATGGCCTATACGGGATTTGGAACTTGGACATTTTCTTTAACACTTTGATCGGTTTTCGACTTATGACTATAAAACCGTATGTGAACTTGATTGTGCATATGCGTTATATGTATTATATATGTATACATGTGATGTATAAATAAATGTATTACTTATTATAAATCAGTATTCTGGAACATATACTTATTTGTGTTTACATATTCTCAGGAACTGAGAAGACTCAGTGAAATAGATTCCTGAGTGTTATGCTGTGCAGGCTTTGGTGAGTGGATTCATATCTTTGGATATGCAGGATGTGATATCCTAATTTTACTTATGCTCATTGGACTTTATGTTTTGTTTAATATGTATACATGTTGTTGAGAAATCAGCTTGGTGATTTCGGCTGGGCCTGTTGCTTAGGGACTTTACAGTATCTGATCTTGAAATGCATATGTTGTATTTAAGGGTGCTTGTACTTTGTCCATATTAGCAGGGCTAGGGATGTAAACGAGCCGAGCCAAGCCGAGCTATATCCTTATCGAGTTGGGCTCGTTTAGAATTTTTTAAGCTCGAGCTCGAGCTCGGCTCGTTTAGAGCTTATGATGTTGAGCTCGAGCTCGGCTCGTTTAATATTTGTGAAGCTCGGGCTCGGCTCGTTTAGGCTCGTTTAGGCTAGGCTTGTTTCGGATATTATTGTGATATTCTTATTATAATTATATATATATAATTATTAAAAATTAAACATATAAAGTATAAAAATATATTATATATAGAGCTCGTTTAGGCTCGTTTAAGCTCGCGAGGCCACTCTTTGGAGCTCGAGCTCGGCTCGTTTATTAGAAGAGCTTTAATCTAGGCTCGAGCTCGAGCTCGTTTAGGCTCGGCTCGTTTCGAGCTTTTAACGATCCGAGCTCGAATAGCTCGCGAGTAGCTCGACTCATTTACATCCCTAAGCAGAGCTATCGGTAAACCTATGTTTTGGCCGACATATGGTTGTAGGTGGTTGCAACACCGCCGGTTCTCTTGGTGATTGAGCTTTGTGTTTAGGTTGTATGCCTTGTATATGTTTAGATATTTATTCCCTCACTTAGCTTTGTGCTAATCCCCCACTATTTATATTGCAGATATCTTTTGGTAAGCTTTCTGGAGATATATGGCTGAGAATATGAACAGACCATCCACTCTGATGTCTAGTTTTTGTTTAGAGTCTGTTTTATTATTAACACTGTAGAAAGAATTATGTAATGACAAAAGGATAAAAGATGTATTTATATTATGTTTATGATGTAATTAAGTTAATTAAGATTCTGCACGCGAGTTAAAGTTGATTTAAAAAGTAAGGTGTTACAGAAAGGGCTCCAACATTTCACCAATTTGCAATGAGCAGATTTGCTAATAATGGCCAATCTTTCATGCCGCAATTTCTAAACTAAATAAAACGTTTATTTAAGCCAAACTGGTATTTCTTTTTAATATTTAGCGGTATAAAGATATTGAAATGTATATTATTTATGATTTATGGTTATGCACTCAAGTCTAATTATAGAAAAAAATATATATAAATTTAGAGCAAGCTAATTATTTATAATCATCATTGATGACGTCGAGGGAAATACGTCATCGAATACGAGGATGTATGCCTCACTTAATTGTTAGTTGTTTTTCAATCGCTAGCTAAAATCAACGCATTGAGTTGCATCGCCACAACACAAGCAAGCTGGGCTGGCCGGTTAGCTAAAATTAACAATATTATCATTCGGTTGCTGTTGACGTTATACACCTTTAATTTAATCTTTCTCAAATTATCGACCTTAATTTAATTAAATTTCTAATACATTTTCTACCGGTTTTATATAATTTTTTTTCTTCCTACACAAATTAAATGTTATACCTCTCCTTCAAATTATCCCTCTTATTTTATTTTTATATTAATAAATAAAATAAGTGTGAGTTTATGATTGGTTGAGAGGGGGTAGGGGATCATCAGCTTCTTGATTGAGTCCACAGACCCGAGCCCCATACTCACTACTTGCGTTTTGGTGTTCCTTGATCTACCCGACCTTACTCGATTCCATCAAGTAAGGTACAACGCGTAACCTAACTATATGTTTTCATATGCACAAAAATTTGAGAATATTTTTGAAAATTTCATATATATATCCTTACAAAACTCTAAAATTACATATATATCCTTTCAAATATTCAAATTATACTAATATTCTTCTAAACCTTTCAATCTCGCATCTGTATCCAAATATCTAATTAATTATATATTAATCACTTAAAAATTACAAAACATTATCTCCTTAATTCTTCTATATGTTAATTCCTAAAATACCCTTCCCTAAACTCAAAAAATAAAACGTACCCTAGTCAGTAGTCACTACCCTTCCTAAAATACTCATAATTTTTACATTTTTTAGAAGAAATTAATGTGTATTTTGTAGTTATATATTTAATTTATGTACTAGAGCTTTTTAGATCTATGTCATTTTAAAATAAAAAAAATATATCATACTATATGAAATATAGAATTATTGTTGGTAATTGTTGAAAAAATACTTATCTAATAAGTCTTTGTAATTAGAATATGAAATACAAAATTAAATGCTAAAACAATTTTTATTTTTAAAATAATAATACATAAAAAAGACAAAAATTACAAGTTAAGACAAAATTGTTTAAGACAAAAACATTAGTTATGATAGGAGATTAGTTAGGATATTGATTAAATTAGTTAGAGGTGTCTTTTAGTAATTTTAGGATGTCTATATAGACAATCCCTTTATTCATACAGATTCGATGTTCTGTATGTACGTACAAGTATGTGAAACACTTATTTTCTCGATATAAAATCATGCAGTGGGTTTCATATGTAATGCGATTGCATGTTTTAATTTTTTTTTCTTCATAACATGCGATTTCTTGAGTGTAGTGTGTTTCTACTATAAAGCAACAAATATTCCACACTAGTGAAGCATATATTCCATCTAGGCCTGTAAACGAATCGAACGAACACGAACGGAGGCATGTTCATGTTCGTTCATTTAATTTTAACCGAACACGAACACGAACACGAACATTTAACCGAACGAAATTTCATGTTGTGTTCGTTCGTATAAAAGATGAGGGTGTTCGTGTTCGTTTGTGTTCGTTCATTTAATTACTAAACGAAAGGTTCACGAACTTTAACGAACATAAACGAACATGAACAAACATGAACGAACCTGAACACAAACGAACAAAACTTGAACACAAACGAACATAAATGAACATAAACGAACACAAACCAATGACTGAAACGAGCAGAAATTCAGAACTTTAAACGAACGAATTCAAGTACACAATAATACAATCAAGTAGCAAAACACATGTCCAAATATTAAATTAAAATGCATTTAACATAGTTTTTCAAAATGGACTTGAAACAACTTGCTTCTTTTTCCCATTTGTTTCCAATCCAAGCTTCCATCCTAAATTTAGTAAAAAACTAGATAACATCAAAAATCAAAAATAATAATAACAATAACAATTTAATTGAAACTAGAGAACAAGAAAATTAAAGTAATAAGTATTAAATTACCTTCATGAACTCTCTCACAAAGCTAACTTGCTTAATGCTTATGGAAGTTCAATATATATATAATCTTGATTTTCCTATAATAATAAATAAAAAGGACTATTAGTACAATAACAAATATTAAAACTAATATTAGGGAATATTACCTTGGTTTTCTTTTTATGCATGCCGTAGTAATGACAATACCAATCAGCTCCACATATTAGCATATCCACCATCTCAGTTCCTAAACAGGAACGATGCGGTTCAACAACCCTCCCATCGGCACTAAATGCAGATTCAGAAGCAACTGTGGTTATAGGAATGGACAATATATCAGTAGTCATTTTATACAAAATTCTAAACTTTAAAGTTTTCTCCTTCCACCACCCTAAAGCATCAAAAGGTACACCCGACTCTTCAATGTACACTCCTTCCTCCAAATATGTGTCTAATTCAGACTTCTCACTTGTGAACGAATCAACACTTCTAATATGTTGTTTATATTTAGTTGTGTCTGTTTTAATGCCCTTACCAAATTTAGAAGTTGTGAACGAATCACTCTTACTAGCTGTACTTACAACCTCATCAGTAGCTAGACTAGATAAAACACTTGCTTTATGAGCATTAACATATTCCTGAAATAGAGCCTTCAAAGTATCATCAATAATCTGAATTTGTTGAGGAGCCTCCTCTTCGGAATAAATAGACTTAAAAGCAAAGTCAATCAACTTCTTCTTGTATCTAGGGTCTAAAATGGCAGCAATTGAAAGCAACAAATTAGAATCACCCCAAATACTTGTCAAATTTCAATTGCATTTTGAGCGCCATAGCTTTCATGTAATCATTCCCATCCAAAACCACATCATCTAAAGCTTCTTTGATTCCATACAACTCACAAAGAAATAAATTTGAGGTGGGATAATCGGAGCCTGTATAATGAAAATTATATTTAATTAACATCATTTCATATTAAAGGAAGAAAAAAGATGCATGTAATACCTGAAATTATTTTGGTAGTCTCTTCAAAAAGTGCCAATAATGAACAAACATCTTCCACCTTACTCCAATCTTCTTTACTTGGCAAGTAAGTGTACGTAGGTTCCCGATCCGCATAATTAGCAAACACTTGCTTAAACTCTATGGCAGTAGACAACATAGCATATGTAGTATTCCAACGAGTACACACATCCCATATCAAGTGCTTCTTTGACATTAATAATTGTTTGGCAAGTTTACTAAAGAGGTGTAACCGACCCGGAGATGAGTTCACATGTCTAACACTCTCTCGCACATTATAAATAATCCCCGTGATCTCTGACAAACCATCTTGAACTAACAGGTTGAGGATGTGTGCACAGCATCTCACGTGAAACAACTTTCCATCAAGTAGAAGCTTTTTTTAAACATTCAAATTATCCCTCATTGTTCTAGCTACCACATCATTAGTTTTTGCATTGTCGACTGTTAAAGTAGCTACCTGTGTCTCAATATTCCACTCTTTTAAACACTTGAAAAGACAATCAAATATGTGAGTTCCAAAATATGGTGGAGGCACTTCCACAAAACTCAATATGTATTTGTTAAGCTTGAAATCAGAGTCAACAAAGTGACATGTTACTACCATGTAATGTTTATTTTGAACAGATGTCCACATGTCAGTTGTGATACTCACACGATCAACCATATTTAACAGGTTTTGAATTCTTTTTCTTCCAATTTTGTAACTAGATATGCAATGTTGCCTAGTTGATGCACGTGAGATCTTGGTATATCCAGGGTTAGCTTCTTTCATCACCACATTAAATATCTCATACTCAACAAAATTAAAAGGCAACTCATGAACCATTATCATATGAGATATAACATCTCTCATTCTAGCATTATCAAATTTCCAATTTTGTACCATGGATGAAGATCCTGATTTTTGCAAAACCTTTAAATTCAACTGACCTTTATCAGATGCTTTGAACTTTGGGCAATCACTGACATGCCTATGAAAAGGTGTTGTGGTTCCGTCTTTGAGCTTCTTTATTTTAAATCCACAATAGTTGCACACGCCCGTTTAAACTCCATCTATTGTTAACAGACGAAAATGCGCCCAAACACCAGAAGTTAACTTTCTTTTCCTTTTGGTGAATGGAATAGGCTCTTCCTGATTGGCTACATTTGCTTGTTCCACACCGCCATCTACATTTTCATCACCTTCAATGACAACAACTTCAGGGTTGTTATCCATTTCGGTTGCTGGAGTGTGGGCAGTTGAATCAAATTCATATGACTCGAATGGTGAAAACGGATCTAAATCTGGATCATCATTGAATAAAGGAGTACCACTACAGGAAACATGTGACATCTGTAGACAAAACAGGAAATATTATATATATTTGTTTCCTGTGTTTTCTTACTGCATGTATACATATACTTAACTAACCACAAATCAAAGATAACAATAACATGATGTCAGCAAAAAATCCTTAACTAACCACAATAACATGAGGGCAGATAATCGTTTAACCCAAAAATCCTTAACTAGAAATCAGCAAAAAATCAGCAAGAAATCCTTAACTAACCACAAAAAATCAACAATAACTAACCACAGATAATCGTTTAACCCAAAAATCAACAAGAAATCTAACTAACCTGATGGAGAAAGATCTGAGGGCTGGAGGTCGGCTGAAGCTCGACTGAAGAAGGACTGATGTGCGATGGTGGCTGAAGCTCGACTGAAAAAGGCCTGATGTGCGATGGTGGCTGAAGGTCGACTGAAGAAGGACTGAAGATCGGATGTGCGATGGTGGCTGAAAGGTGCGACGGTGGCTCTAACTAACCTGAAGCTCTATCCCTTCGCGATGGGGGACGACGACGGCTCGACGGTGCGACGGTGGCTGAAGGTGTGATGAGTCTGGTGTGAAAGTGGACGACGACGGGGCTCGATGGGAGAAGAGATAGAGGCGACGGGAGAAAACGAATGTGGGGCTAGGGTTTCTAATTCAAATCTTTGTTTTTATTACTTATTTACTTTATTACTTATTTGGTTTTTATTTTTATAAATAAAACTTAATTTAAATGAAATATAATTTAAATTACTTAATTACAGATTACAAATTATAAATATATATGTACTATATAAATATATATGAACGAACATAAATATACGAACATAAACAAACGAACTTAAACGAACAGTTCACGGACGGTTCACGAACATATAATCGAACAGTTCACGAACATGAATGAATGAACGAGAGCCTTGTTCATGTTCGTTCGTTTAACTAAACGAACGAAAAATTTTGTTCATGTTCGTTCGTTTAATAAACAAACGAACAAAGACGAACTTCCCGCCGAACAATTTCATGAACGTTCAGTTTGTTTACAGCCCTAATTATTTTCATCGATTATTGATGACCAAATGAAGTCAATTTTGTATAGTGTGGTAGAAATTTTGATGGGGGTATCAGGTTTAATCTGCTGCTTGATGGGGTTGTAGATGAGATTATAGATAAGGCAATGATATTCTAGAAATTTATATATAAAACAAGAGTTAAAGTTATTAAATAGTTGTCAACTTTCCTCCATTTTCTATTGTGACACGTCTACTTTTTTTACACATGTGGCCAGCTAACTTATAAAAACGTGTTAATATGCTCATTTTGTTTATTTTGACCTTCTATAGTAGGTTGGTCACCTTTCCCCCTTCTCTTCTTCACCTTAAAATCAAAACTTTAAACCCCAATTTTCCATTTATACTTGATGAAAATTAATGATTCTTGAGTCTATGGAAAGGTAATCGAGTTGTCTATAATTTAATACAAAAAACCTGACTAAAAACGAGTCTAATATGAGTCAAATAATTAAAATACAGTAAGAGTGCTTAATGGGTCATACCCGAATTTAATTAACAATTTCTTGGCCGATACTTGATGAAAATTCATGAATTTGGTATTCTTTGAAAGTTAAAAAGATTATTAGTAATAATTTGTAAAAAGAATTATCTAAAACAAGTAAAATTTGAGGAAAAAATGAGTTTTTTTCTTCTCTTTTTTTAATTGAAATCGAAGAACAAACCGACACTATAATCTCGAAATTCTCCATTAATACGTTATGAAAATTTATGATTCTTGATTCTATAGAAAGATAATCGAGTTATCTATAAATTAGTAGTACAAAAAAGGGCAAAAAACGAGTTTAAAATGAATCAATTCTTTAAAAAACAGTAACATAGTCTTGAATGATACATAACCGACTTTAATTAGCAAATTCTTGGCTTACACTTGATGAAAAGTCATGGATTTGGTGTCCTTTAAAAGGTAAAATGCTTTCTGCAAAAAGAATTAGCGAAAACGATCAAAAATCGATCGAGAAATCTGCTGGCAAGTTGCAGGTCGAATTTTGGCACATTGACACGTTTTTAATGACTTGACTGGCCACATGTGTAAAAAAAGTAGACGTGTTACAATGGAAAATGGGAGATAGTTGACAGCTATTTAATGGCTTTACTCCATAAAAGAATTAAGGAGATAATTTTTTTTGTTATTTCAAATGATTAAATTATAATTTATGGTATTTAGATATAAATGAGAGATTAAAAAGTTTAGAAGGATATTAGTGTAATTTGAACGTATAAAAGGATATATACATAATTTTAAATTTTAACAAGAATGTAAATGAAATTCTCCTTTACAAAAATAAATCACGAATTTCTTTATATAAACTATTATTACTACTTAAAAAGATGAGACTCTATATAAACTATTATATATTTTGTTTGATATATAAAAATCAATCGAACCTTAGCCTTGATTGTTATGTATATTAACATTGTACCTTAAGCAAAAATTCAAATCATGTGGCATTATAGATTATTATTTACAAATTCATTTAGTAAAGAAAATCTAACTAAACAATAGAAATTAAAAGTATCATAAATAGTAATTTTCTCCCGCTGTGAAGCGCTGATGAAAAAAACTCGTTAAAAGCAATGATCAAGGAAAAACACTATGTATATATATATATATATATATATATATATATATATATATATATATATATATATATATATATATATATATATATATATATATATTGACATGTGGTAATCTGATTAAAAGGGTAAAACAGGAACATTCAATAAATTCTATCCACGCTACCCCACGTTCCCCCACTCAAAATCCCGTCACCTTCCCCTTCAGAAAACCCTAAGACGTAACCCCAAGCCCCGCCGGTTTTGTCAATCGCCGCTGTGTATGCCCGGAACAGGAACATTCTCGTGCGACGCCGTATATCGCAACATCCGTCCTTATCAGGCGCCGCCGCGTAACCCTAATACTCCACCATCCCTTGCTTTGTGTAGTCCTCGCTGATTGAGTGCCGTCGCAGCCGCTGTTATGTGCCTCCCTGTCGCCACAGATTAGGGTTTTCACCTTCATCTCTTTGATGCACAGTTTGGGTATTCACCGCCGTTCATCTATGCATCTCGTTGATGCACAATCCATGGTTAATCTATGCATCTCGCCGCCGTGCATCGGTCCTCCACTGTGCATCATGATGTTGTACTATGTGTATCGAGAGTATATTTAGTGCATCTGGCCGACGGGAAAAAACCGACCGGAGACTCTATTTTTTTGGCCGACGATGTTGATTTGTGTTGTAGTTGTCACCGGCGGCCCTAGACTTCTAGGGCTTTACGTGCCTTGCCAGTTTCCCCTCTTGTAAATTTGACGATGTACCCTATTTTATTTGTTTAATATCCGAAATTTTATGAGTTTGTTGACTTTTTTTTCTTGACTTTTGGAGAGATCCTATGGTTGAGATCTCTTTTTACATTTACTACCATAACTTTTTTTGTAGAATATCCCTACCCTAGATATATATATATATATATATGCAAAATTTCAAACGAGAACTGTTTTTCGTACGAGAACCGCGAGAACCAATTTGAGCCGTCCAATTCCCCCTCCTTCAATGACATTGTCCACTCATGAATTCATCACATGCACCCTGCCACACTTGATCCCCCACGTTCCACATCCATGAGTTCCACTTTATCAAATCAACGGCTAAGATTGTTTCTCGCAGTTCTCGTACAAAAAACAGTTCTCGTTTGAAGCGTCCCCTATATATATATATATATATATATATATATATATATATATATATATATATATAATGCATCAATAAAGAACATCACTTAAACAAAGAACCTAAAAAACCAATCTAGACTCATTGGATCATCAAAATCAATGGATATATTTAAAGATGGCATTATTGTAATTATCATGTATTAATTAACTAATAAAAAGGGCAAACATGGAAATCCCCCCCCCCCAACAACCCATGTTTTAAAAAAAAATACCCCCTAAAACTTTAAATTGTAATAACTTTTTTAGTTTTATGAATTTAAACAATAAAATTATACCAATCTTTTAGTTTTTTAATACTCTTTCAAACAAAATTACTCTTCCCATATTTTTCTAAATTGTTTTTGAAATGCAAATTTTGTTTGCATTTTGGGCTGAATCGTATTATTGTGCGTAGATTTTGCATTTTGGGTTTGAATTTGTAACTTTGCATTTTGAGCTGCCTTTTCATTGAATTATTTTGGGTTTGCATTTTGCATTTTGCATTTTCATAATTTTGCATTTAGGAAGCATCTACATGACCTGCATGTTCATATTTTGCATTTTTTAATTTTTTGCATTTTGCATTTAGAATGAAACCCAGCTCAAAATGCAAACTTTGCATATTAAAAAAAAGGGTTTCAGAAATATATCAAGTTTGGTCTAGTTTGAAAGAGGAAGAAAAACTGAATCTAATGATATAATTTTTTTTGCTATAATTCTTAAAAACGAACGAGTTATGATCATTTAAATTAAGTGGGGGTTTTTATTTTAAAATTTGCTTAGTCGCTGGGAGTTTGTGTAGCGTACGTGAGTTATTTTTTTTTTTTTTAATTTTCCATTTTTGCCCTTAAACAATATGTCACGTGTCATCTCTAGGATGGTTCTTTAGGTTCTATGTTTAAGGGAGGTATATATATATATATATATATATAGGGGAGGGTTCATTCGAGAACCATTGTTAGTACGAGATCCGCGAGAACCAATCTCAGCCGTTCCGTGGATATGGGAAGTATCATAGATGGAGAGTGTGGATGGATAGAGTGTGGCAGGGTATATGTGAGGAATTCATAGGTAGACAATGACATTGAAATAGGGGGTATTGGACGGCTTAGATTGGTTTTCGCGGTTCTCGCACTAACAACGGTTCTCGCATGAACTTTTGTATATATATATATATATATATATATATATATATATATATATATATATATATATATATATAGGGAGGGGATACACTAAAAAGAATCTTATTCTACAAAAAGTAAGGAAAAATCTCAACCATTCATTTTCCTATAACCGCTCATTTACAATTGGATTTTTTTCTTCTTACATTAATTAAAAAAGTTGCTGTAAAGGGTATTATAGTCTTTTAATTGTTTACCATCCCCTAAAATTACGTAAACAACAATTCAAAATTTAAAACCTTTACGGTCAACAGATCAATTGCAGGATCCGAATAAAGCAACTAATGAATATATATGATGAACCACCCTTGAACGATGATCAACAGATACAAAATTTGATGCACAATCAACAAAACCAAAATAACTGATAGACAGAGATGATGAATCAATCGATTCATCAAACAAAAAACAAAAAATTGATGCACAAAACCTTAACTGTTGCAGCTATGAAGAACATCACTGATGGACAGAGATGATGAATCAGTCGAATCATTAACAAAAACGAAAAATGACTGCAAAAAACCAATAACTGATGCTGAGATTTCTACAGGAATCAAATCAAACCTTGTCGAAATTGTGTTGTCTTTTGCTCTTAAATCCCAGATGCGGTGGTCTATTACGCCTAGGTGCAGAGACGGTTATGGTGCACAGGTGGCGCTGGAGATACGTGGTACACACGCAGCGGTGGCGCTGTATGTAGCCGTCGATTTCTGCTGTCGAGATGGTGCAAGCGTCGCGGGGTTTCTGCCATCGACGAGGTGCAAGCGGCGCAATAGGGAAGATACACACACGCGGCAGAGAATACATGCCGTCGGCGGCGGCTGTTCTATCCTGATGTTGCCGGCGGAAGATGCACACAGTGGCTGAGCATGCAATCGGCGATTGTGTATTAGGGTTTTTTGTTTTATCGAGGGCACGAGGAAGAGTCGAATGAGGCCGATAAATGTTTCTAGATTCGGTTTTAGGGGATATTAGACGTGGGTTTTGTGGGGTCCTAGGAGAGAGAATTTTTTTTAAAGTTCCTATTTTACCCCCTGCCTAAAAGTACACGTGTCCTTCTCAGAATCCTCCTTACACTCTTTACCTTAAAACTCTTTTTATTTGATCTTAATATATATGAAAAATAAATGTGAGCCCTTATAATAAAACTGATATAACAGCTACAAAAACTAGATTTCTAGTGCATTTGTGTTAGATTCAAATTGTGTTCCTTTTATCATTTTATTAACTTTACTTGTAGTTGCATTCTCTAGAAGTATAAGGTAGATTTAGTAAATATATAGCATTTGGGTATATAAACAATTTAGTTTTCGCTAATTTCTTTAAGCATTTCAATTAATCTAAAATGTGTGTGTTCTTGGTGCAATCTCTCCTACTAATGCACTAAGGTCATCATAATCATTATGGATTTCCTTCAATAAAATCAATACTTGATATAATTGAGTTACTACAATCTACCATGTACATTATGCATCTAGTATATTTTTAGAGTTTTTGTATCCGTTATATTAAAATAGTTTAAAAAGATTATTGATCTTTTATGGTTTAAATTGAAAATTAGAGTAATTTTATAATTTTCTATAGTGTTCTTTATGTACTCTCCGAAAAAGAGTATTTTCTCTATAACCTTAACTGTGACATTGAACCAATTATAGTATAGATTTATGTTGTATGTCTTTTGATATTCTCTTGTGCAATATATCCACGTTGAGCATGAATCTTTTGCCGGTTGTTTTATATCTGGGGTCGGTAGTTTTGTAAATTCATTTGATGATTCCTAACCATTAATCAAGGGGAATGATAATTGTACATACCATCGTCTTTGGCTTTGTAGAATTCATGGGTAATGTGAGAGTATTGTTATAACGTGATGACTCCTAAGACGTGTAGTCTATGAAAAAGCAGGTGGGCCCATGAGTAACAATACCCTAACTAGTATTAAATATGAAAACAAACTAAAATGCGGAAAAAATTCAATCAAACGTGAAGAAGTAATCAGGAATTTGGTTGGGGTTTGGAAATGTCGAAACACGTTACAAGAAAAGCCTTGGCGTATACCATACGGTCAGCATAGACATGAAGAAAGGCTAATCACATTCGAAAGCAACATCTATCTATCTTACTTCAATCAACAAACCAACTAAAACAAGGCGTGTACAAGCAAAAAGAACCAAAAGTGTAAGTACATATATATATATATATTAATATAATATTAAAACTGCCCTCGTAAAGCAAAGCACCTTCAATATTTGATCATCAACCCAATAAATCACTTCACGTCAAATTCTTTACAAAAACCAGAATCTAACATTAACCCATTTCAGATCTCCCCTCAATCTCAAATGGGTATATGTTTCTCCTTTCTAAATCCACGTAGAAGCCAAGAAATCCCTATTTCATCATCCCCATCATCCACCAATGATCTCCCTCGTAATCCTTTTATCCCTGATGATCAGCAAGAAAGAGTATACTATCCAATTACCCCCACCCCACAAGAAACTATGATCAATGAGTCGGTTTTAGGGAAGGAGTATGTTGACATCAAGAAAGTTTACTATATTGGGAAAGAACTAGGCAGAGGGCAGTTTGGTATTACATATCTTTGCACCGACAAGGCCACGAGAGTCGATTACGCATGCAAATCGATATCGAAGCGAAAGCTGGCAACTAAGAGCGATATGGATAATATAAAGAGGGAGATAATGATAATGCAACACTTAACTGGGCAGCCAAATATTGTGGAGTTTAAAGGGGCATATGAGGATGAAAAGAGTGTGCATGTGGTGATGGAGTTGTGTAGTGGTGGTGAACTTTTTGATAGGATAACAAAAAAAGGGAGTTATTCTGAGAAAGAAGCAGCAAAGATTGGGAGACAGATTGTGAATGTGGTGCATGCTTGTCATTTCATGGGGATTATGCATAGAGATTTGAAGCCTGAGAATTTTTTGGTGGTTAGTCCAGATGAAGAATCTCCATTGAAGGCTACTGATTTTGGGCTTTCTGTCTTCATTGAAGAAGGTTAGTCATCTTGTAGATTAATTTGTTTAATTCAATAATTACTTCATACTTCATCAAATTAATAATTAAAACGAAGTTATATATTAATTAACGAAAATGAATTCTCAGTAATTGGCAAAAAGATCAAACTGTATTTTAAATATAAAATTTATGCAACAAGATCCGGATCGGATTGCATTAAATTGATTGTCATCTGATTTCATGTTTAGTAACTATTGACAATGGTAAAGTATCATGTTCAAGGTTTTGAAAAAGAAAGAGAATGATATTTTTATCTAAATATTCTTGGTTTTGAATATTAGTTTTGTAACTTAAAAAATATTTTTACCATTTTGTAACTTGTAAGTAACTTCTTTAAAGAAAAATAGGTAAATAACAAAGATAAATATTTGATTGACAACGAAATGACTAGTAAATACGTTTAGTGGACATCGGGTCAACAAGTCAATACTGAAATGACAGGTCGGTCAACCGGGTCAATGAGGTTTTGTTTGGGTGCTCTTGAAAGTCTTTCTGTACGTATTGCCTGCCCACATCACATATAATCAATCATGCTAATCTGAACTATTGACTTTGCATCATAACAATATGCGTAATATATAGGCCCCGCTCTCCTTGCTTTGTGTTCTATAAAAAGTTTATTTTAGAATCATTATTATTATAAGAATTATAAAAATTAATCTGAGCTATCAAATTCTTTTTTCTTCGATGTCATCATTCACTCATGAATTCATCATATGCACCCTGCCACAGTTGATCCTCTCACGCTGTACGTCCATGAATTTCACTTATCATATCAACGGCTAAGATTGTTTCTCCCGATACTCACACTAAAATTGATTCTCAAATGAAATTTCCCATATATATATATATATATGCCCACCGCGTGTAGGACTAACAAATTTTAAACACAAAGGAATGGTACAAGGATAAGGGTGGCTCATATATGTCAATTACAACTTTCAATACATATCACACACTCATATATGTCACATTACCGGGGGGGGGGGGGGGGGGGGGGGGGGGGGGGGGGGGGTCATCTAGACTATAAAGGGGGACTCAATAGAATCACCTCAAGCGTAGTGTATTATTAATTATTCTAATATTTGTATGCTTGCCTAAGTCGATAAGGACAAATATATGATGTTGTTTATAACCTCGGACGATGTCTTTCACGTTTCTCGTTCAAGTCAACTAAATAGTTCTAGTTCTAGTCCTAGTTCTCTGCTAAATGTGACAACGCGGTGTCTTAGATCTGTGCTGAAAGAGGTAGCAATGTTGGTGAGGTGAGAGACGAGATATGTATCTATACTATTTTATAAAGCATCTACACATTTTTGCTTAAACTCTTAATTTTAAGTGTTTTGAAGTTACAAAAATACCCTTAACCTCTATTCATATCTAATGTGATCATTTTCTTTTTTTAACAGCATATGAATCATAATAAAAGGAAACTCAATACTTCCACTTATATAATAAATAATTATTTCTAAAGGAAAGTTAATGTTTTCACCCATATGCCGATACATAATTAACAAAGTCAGTGATGTATTTTTTATAGTTTAAATTGCATATAATATGTGTTAATAGCAAAATTAAGTTAAGATACAATCTTATGTATGAAAGTGGTGAAAAAAATAAAAAAAAGTAATTATTTTTTAATGTATTCTAACATACTCTTTACTCGACTTTCAAAAAGACTACGTATAATAAATAACAAGAATTGATTTTTTTTAACATCAAATTTGCTTTCATTAATCATCAAATACACAGCCCATTCACTGTTTTTGGTACATATTTAGAACCACACACATACGAGCATCTATGATTGTTCCACATGACTACATCATCTATGTCCGTATACACAAATAATTAACCATAATTTAGGGCTATATCACATAACCCCTCACACTTTCTCTCAATAATCATCAAATACACAGCCCATGAGTTATATAGCCTAAATATTTAATAAAAAGTTTACAGATATAGATACCTATACAGCTACACCAACATAATCTTTCATACAAAAACAACTACTAAAATCTTACCAATTCATGTGAAATTTTATTAACTAACAATAATTTAGAAAAAAAACCTCGTACCCTTTATTTTTTTGAAAACGGACATATTATCGAGAAAAAATGTATTTACCGCCGTCGCATTGCGCGAGTATAATGCTAGTTTAAATAAGAGGGAGAAAGAGATATTATAGTGTGTGCGTCGATGTGTTGGAAAATTAGATTACGAGAGAGAAAATAGCTATTATATTGCTTATAATTTTTAATTTATCGAAATGGAAAAATGAAAAAAATTAGGAATCCATTTAAAATTATCGTAAACTAAAATTGTAATAAAATCGAGAAAATTTAAGAAAAATTCTAAGAATTTTTTTGAAATAAAATCATTTTGAAAATATTTAAGAAAATTTTTAAACAATCCATGTACCTTAGAGAAAACTTACATCTTTGATTATGTACATGTTCATAAATTAAAGGAGAACACCATTCTCGCACAGTGTACGAAGATTAGTTTTACTTTCAATTCACAATATAATATAAAATAAAAAATTATTAAATTAAATTACAAACAGATTAATAAATATAGTAGATATTTCTAGTATCTTCTAATATAAACAAAAGATTAGCATTCATTAATTTATTTACAAAGATCTTGAATTTTCATTAAATCAAATTAAATCATATCATTCGCTTTATAATTAAAAGTCTAACTTTAATTTTTAATAATCAAAATTGAAAACTCAATTATTGATAATAAGATAGTAAGAAAATTATTATTTAAATTTTAAAATAAAGTTATATATTTGTATACACAATATATTTATGTTATTATAAATCAAAATATTTGTGTACCATATAATAATATATAAAAAACATATATATTAATTTTACATAATAATATTATTTAGAGTAACCATATATAATATTTTAAATCCAAAGTTCATAAAAATCGATTTTCCAACTTATTTTTTAATTTAAATTCAATATTAATTTTAAAATAAATTTATTTTGTGTTAGAATTATTATCTAATTCAAACTTTTAATCTACTATATTAATTTAGAAATAAATATTCAAGTTTTTTATCATCATCTACTTTTATATATCAACTAACTTGAATATAATTTTTTTTTAGTTTTTGAAAAAATCTCATATTGTGTTTTTCTTTTGTTGGTAAATAACAATTATATATTCAAATAAACAAATATAAAATAACAATTTTATGATTATCCATGTGTTTACAAGGATATTTAAACTATTATTCTATCATATTTTTTTAATACTTAGATTAAAAATTCTAAGAGTCAACATCTTGCCTCTATATTGATAATCATAATATGCTAACATACGAAAATTTAAAAGATGAGAACAGTTAATTAGAAAGACGGATAACTAATGAATCTTTTGTAGTTACTTCATTAATAACACGAGGTGTTTCATAGGAGTCTATGTATATGTATAAATTGAAAAATTATATTTTTTTTCCCATTTGTTCCTACCTACTCGATACTCGATAAAAAAAGGGAGCCTTTAAGCCTTTGTTGTTCTATAATTCAGAAACTAGAAACATAATATATATCTAATATTATATATATCTCAGATTGACTGTTTTATATGTCTTAATTTGTAGGAAAATTTTATAAAGAAATTGTTGGAAGTGCATATTATGTGGCACCAGAGGTGTTACGACGACGTTATGGGAAGGAGATTGACGTGTGGAGTGCCGGCATTATTTTGTACATTCTTCTTAGCGGTGTTCCTCCCTTCTGGGGAGGTGAAATCGATAATCTCTAACTCATTTCCTCTCAAAATTATTATTAGTTTGATCGATGATATTCACACAACAAATTAAGTATATATGGTTTTGTTGTTTCAGAAACCGAAAAACAAATATTTGAAGATATATTACAAGGCAATCTTGACCTTCAGAGTCCTCCGTGGCCATCTATATCCGCTAGTGCGAAAGATTTGATCTCAAAGATGTTGACAAAAAATCCTAAGAATCGTATCACTGCCGACAAAGCCCTTGGTTAGTACGCTAGCTTACCCGTTAGTCATATGCTTGCTTGTACATTTATGGCTAACGGGTACTTAAAGAGAGACCGTGTTCATTTAAAAAGTAACCGTATCATTTAATCATGAATGATTTGCACATCTCAGAACATCCATGGCTTAAAGAAGATGGTGAAGCATCAGATCTACCTATGGATAGTGCGGTTTTGATTCGAATGAAGCAATTTAGAGCAATGAATAAGTTAAAAAAGCTCGCGTTGAAGGTATGCGTCCTAAGCATCGATCAATTTGAGTTCGTTTTGGTAATGAAAATAGATATTTTGCATGTTATAAGTGGCGGTGTGGTCTTGCTATCATGATCCACTGACATTCGACCATTTGTTAAATTTATTGATGATATCTACAACAAGTAGTTTGGTTGTTGAAGGTTATCGCGGAAAACCTAGAATCAACAGAAGAGATAAAAGGCTTGAAACAGATGTTCAACAACATGGATACCGATGGAAGTGGTTCCATAACATACGAAGAACTTAAAAAGGGACTATCAAAGCTCGGATCCAGGCTTGCCGAGGCAGAAATACAGCAATTAATGGACGCTGTAAGCTCTTACCACATGCTCACTTTGACTTGTGAGATCGAAGTCAAACTATCTACTTTCAGATTTCAAACTTGACATCTTTTATGATTCGACTTTTTAAGCAATATATTCGTCACTATTAGTATTTGTTATGACATTCATCATATTCTTTGCAAAAAGATCAAAGAACCCAGATCAATTTCAAAGTTAAAAAACAGTTCTGTTTGACCCCAAAAGTCAACACATAGCTAATATTGCTTGTGACCCGTCATTTACTAGGCGGATGTTGATAAAAATGGATCAATCGACTACATCGAGTTCATCACTGCAACAATGCATCGTCACAAACTCGACAGGGAAGAGAATTTGAAGAAAGCGTTTCGATTCTTCGACAAGGATGATAGCGGGTTTGTCTATACATATCCTTTTTCATCATTTCAAGTCGTAATACAATTTGTTACTTAACAAAAGTAAAATATTTTGTTACAGATTTATCACTAGAGATGAGTTGAAAGTTTCTATGACTCAATATGGAATGGGAGATGAAGCAACTATTGATGAAGTCCTTGATGATGTAGATACCGATAAGGTTAGCAATGATCACGAACTTAAAATCACGATACCTAAGGAAAATCCAAATTGATCTTACATAAGTCGAACTTATTTTTAACTCGTTATCTGACATCTCATCTAAAGACTTTTTTTTTTACCCTATGCTTACTCTATTAACCCGTGAAAATATATACTTTTAAATAGTCTTTCTTATCTATAGTCTCTTTGGCGTTTTGGATATATCATTTTTGTAATATGGTTGATGGCAGGATGGGAGGATCAACTATGAAGAGTTTGTGACAATGATGAGGAAGGGAACAGTTGAAACAGGTGAACATGTCAAAATAGAAGAATTTGGTTTCTAGTCTTCTTATTAGAACTCCCAAAGATAATAGGGGTTTGAGTGTGTGTGTGTGTGTGTGTGGTAAATAACTAGCCAAAGGTGGAGAAAAATTAAATAATTTGTGCTCATTTGGAGTGTATAAATATAAATCTCTCTCTTTTCTTGTACAACTCGACCTTGATGGGTAGGATTCTGGCTTGAAATAAATCCTTTCTTGTGGTTTTAGGCATATAAATACTCTGCATAATTGTCAGGTTAAGTGGGCAACAGAAATTCTAACCATCTTATAATGTTATGTTAATCTATAGGTTAAGAGTTTTATCATCTCTAATACGGTTTATACATTTAATTTCCAAGGGAAGTTGCTATTAATAGATATACAGGTTTTTAACTACAAAATTATTTTTGGTTTCTTGAAGTTTCAAACATAAAAAGACAGCACAAGGGATGGTTTTCGGTTTTTGCTCAAAGGAAATGCCCATTGATGTTTTTGGGTTGTATTTTAGCTGTAAAATTAGCTTTTAAGTGGTGGTCTTGAAAAACAGTAATACTTCATCTATTAATGATTCAATTCTTCTAACAAGACCAAAATCTCCAGCTTTAAACCCCCAAAATAGAAATAAAAAAACAAACACACACACACACTACAAAGCTTTGTTCATGACCGACAAAACTTGACAAACTCATGCTTTGTGGGTAGAGTTTGCAAGAGCTTGAGCCTCGACTCGCCGAGCCCACCCCACCCCACCCATACTGGGCTGGAAAACCTTGTATAAAATTCACCAGGGATACTAGTGAAAAACTCATAATTAGTCCTATTCTAAATTCTGATTAGTTACAAAAAAAAATATAAGAATCGAATGGGACACTTGAATAAAGATATACAAAACAAAAACTTTACTTTTTTCGCATGGTATTATTTGCAAGTACAATACTTGGTTTCTCGATACTACTAAAAGGGTTGTGCTTTTCCGATACCTTTCTGTAGCTATTTCTTTGAATTTGGTACACCTCTCTGCCCATAATATCAAAAATAGCAACCCTTCAACTAATGATCCAAGGTCCTTGGAATGCCTCCTCATTCACAAAAACCGCTTTAAATGAGAGAGATTATCACCTCCCAGCATCTTACAACCCAAAAATCCATCACAACAGCATAGACTCCAACCTACAAAATAATATTAATACATTGGAGCATCAACCATGGCGCATAATGAAGGAATAATATTAATATTATTAAAATAGAATGTTACCTCATGGATACATAAATCATCTTCCAGGCACAATCCTATAGTTAAGAACAAGGTCTTCAGGCTTTTTCCATATATAAGCACGCACAGTCGCTAAGCTCATGTCAGGTGTCAAAACCTGGATTAACATCATAATAGTGCATTAATATCAGAAAAGAATAAACTATATATATATATATATATATATATATATATATATATATATATATATATATATATATATATATATTATTAGTTTAATGTTTTTTATTAATAACGAAATGAACTTGCCTGATTATTGCATAAGATTTCTATGGAGGGCTTAAGTTTTTGCCAAGGTTTAAGTCCAGATCTAAAGGATCCATCCCCCACTCCAGATAGCCCAGGAGCAAAAGTTCCATCAATACTCAAGCTATCCAATGGTTTGTCCAGAACCAATTTCTCCACAACATAATTAACAACCTAGGAAAAAAATAATTAACAAAAGATTAATTTACTTGCAGCCATAGTTATTAATCATGATAGCATTGCAGATAAATCAGGATATACCTTGTGTATTCTTAGAATACGAGGTGCACTCAGCTTCCCTTGTGTCACGGTTTGGGTAGTTGAACCTTCATATGGCTGTAAATAGAAGC
Organism: Pulicaria dysenterica; assembly: GCA_947179395.2. NCBI lineage: Eukaryota > Viridiplantae > Streptophyta > Magnoliopsida > Asterales > Asteraceae > Pulicaria > Pulicaria dysenterica. The sequence goes on along the minus strand of OX359288.1, from coordinate 107,111,228 downwards.
TACACCTGGGAATTTGGACATTTTAACTGAGAATCTAACATTAAGCACAATTACGTATTCAAATTCCGCGACCATTGTACATGAAGCCTTGTTCAATCAAACCAACTTGCTAGCGAAAATGAAAAAAAAAAGTGCTTAGAGAAAGTAGAGAGTTACTTGGTATTTTCCCTTGGGGGCAATCGATTATGCAAAATGCAATCTAAAACCCACCAAGGTAAGTCTTTATCGTCTTCGGTTCCATCCATTTCGGTAATTTTCTTTCTCCATGGGCCATTTTGGGAACCCTCGGTAATAATTGAAGGAGGGGAAGCAGTTGAGAACTCAAATGGAGGATAAACTGCAAAATCATTTTCAGCAGCACCATCTCCCTCAATTTTTGAAGCTGTAATACTTCTAGCGGATGAAATTTCTCCATTTTGGGACCCAAATTTGTGCTTTTTCTTAGATAACCAATGAGCCAATAGTCCTTTGAGGGTTTCTCGTGCCAAGTTAACCTGTTTATCATATTGATTGCAGAAAAAGCTTTTATTCTACTGAATACGAAAAACAGATATGAGAGAGTGATCATTAATGTACAATAGTCCTTCATTTACCTATTTATTATATGAAGCTCGAGAGTATAATTTCAGTGTCATAAACTTAGCCCTTGAAGTTATATTTTTCAAATATGAAATAAACTACTTGGTATTTCATAACCCCCCTCCCCCCCGGGGGGGCGCCCCACCCAAAAAAACGCAGGAAAGTATGCACACCTTGTCATCCTCAGCTTTCTCAATGATGTTAAGATCAACAGAATACATCTCAGCAGAAAAGCACTGTGGGGTATCCAAATGTACAGACAAGTTTCCAAGCCTACTGTCTACAGTGAACCACGCGGGAATGCTAACCTGGAAAACATGGTAGAGTCAACTAGAAAGTGCATGAAACAGTATAATAATAATTCCTGTTGTGAGTTATTGATAATTACCATCTCAAACAGTTCTTCCTTTTTCTTTTCAAATGAAACCTGTAAAAACACAGTTTGAAAAATTAAGGTTTGCTAAGATATTAATAATTTTCAGATAAAAGAAAGAGCATGTAAGTAACCTGTCCATAGTTTTCAATCACGACACCTCTAGTGATCTCCCAAAGCTTCACAAAATCAGCATTATCCTATCGAAATCACATTTCAAACAACCATCAGGATTGCAAAACATGGTTCTTTAAATATTAAACTATCCAAAAAGTTAAAAAAAAGGGGGAAATTTAATGTTACCTTAGTCAGAACATGCCTTCTATTGTTCATAATTTCATACTGCACTATCCCTGGAGTTCCATCAATAATGAAGGTTGGTTCTTTATACACAGGAACCTACAAAAAGGAAATTTCATCTTCAGGAAACAAATAAATTATTTTTACAATAAGTAAATGGAAAAGACAGGCTCACAGGAGTAGATCCTTCTAAGGAAGCCCTTGCTCTTGAAAATGACAAATTGCCGGCTAGAAAAGAACCACCTCTTTGAAACACTTTTTGTGGATTTCGTGCTTCAGCAGGCCATCTATGGACAGAAGAATCAGTGGTTGCAACCCATATACCATCATCATGCATTGCTAGTTGCTGAATAGGATGTTCTTTTGTGCAAAGCAATATACTCTCCCTTGTTGCAAGGTCTGTTAAGTACAACTACAAGCACACAACATACAATATATATATGCTTATAAAAAAACAGAAGAAACACCATCTCTCATGGAACCATAGAAGTGTAATTTTACCGAAAGATCTCTTCCACCACTATAGACATGAGTGAAAGTCGGAGTGCTAGCAAGTGCCCAAACAGAATCTGTATGAACAGCGTATGAGTGCACGCATCGCTGCTGCCCAAGATCCCATAATCTACAAAAAAAAAAGAAAGAAAACTAGTATCATGGTTGTCCAGAAAGGATATCACGAACATTACTCATCATATACAGATATACTTGATCTATTGAAAGGAAATTCGCAAGAACTTTTAGTGTGATCTTGACAGGGGAACAACCAGAGTATCTATTTCTATAGCACTTGGTTTCTGATCTATTTTACCGTTTTAACAAAATAGAAAAAAACTGATGGATGTATAGAAGCAGGATATGCTGAATTTTTACCTGATCATAGAGTCAGAGGATCCTGATAAGCAGAACCTGCATCAATAAAAATATTAATAAATCATAATCAAAATATTAAACAGTTTAATCTTGTTGATCAATAATCCAAATACATAAGTTGAAAAGTATTTAAGTGTGTAATGCATAAGAAACAAACACCACAGCTAGCTTAGAGATAGTGCACAACAGCATTTCAACAGTAGCTCTAAGATAAGGAATCAATCAAATTTAATATTTTTTAATAGCTCTCAAAGGAATGCAAGTGAAAATGAAAGGAAAACAAGAATTAAAAGGCTCATTTGTTAGGTGTAAACTTCTTATTTTAGATTAAACTAACCCAAGTTAAAACAAAAGCAAATAAATGATATTCAACACAACAAACCTCCCCGTAGAGTCAAGAAGCAAAGCCCTAATATTATCCGTATGTCCTCTAAGCTTCATCATCTTCGAACCAGATCTCGAGTCCCAAACACGTACAGCCTACAATAAATCAAGAATTCTGATTCTTTCACTCCTTAAACTATAATAAAAACTCTGAAAACTACACAAATTACCTTTTCTGTTCCACCAGAAACCAAAAGAGTTCCAGTATCATTCATGGCTAACGCATACACAGACTCTTTATGTCCTTTAGCAGAAATGGGAACATAGCCTTGAGGTAAATTTGTTTGCATTGAAATATTATTGCTTGAGCCAATGGTGCGTAGACTAGTAACCGCCAGTGAATTTCCTGAGCCATTGGTACCACTTTGGCGGTCATCCTCGGCTGCCTCACTTTTGGTGAGTGGAGCAAGTGCAGCTTCAAGATCCCAAATGAACACTTCACCACCCAGCCCACCAGATGCAAAAATATTGCCCTAAAATCATAATCACACAACTTCATCTTTCAATATAACCTAATTCAAGGACATTTGTTTTTATCTTTTAAAACAAAAGTTACGTTTCTTTCTGCTGCAGCGAGACAAGTGACATAATCTGTGTGTTGACGGAAAGTTCTTGTGCAAGTTCCATCAGAAAAGCCATCCCATGCCTAGTAATACATCATATGAAAGTATTAGTTCAAATTTTGTACAAATACTCATGTATTGATCAAAAGGATTAATCTTACACTGAAAACAAACCTTGACAGTAGTATCTGAAGAGCAGGAAACGAGGGTATTCCCTCCTACAAGGACTGCATCATTGACCTGTAGACTTCAACGGATTATTGAAAGTTTAAAACCATATCTAAAGGTCAACACGAACAAGTTTTTTTGTAAAAAGTTACCAGAAGTTAATAATCATACCCAGTCAACATGAGACTCAAAGGTTGCCGAGCAGGTAGCATCCTCTTCAGTCAGCTCCCATCTCTTTAATGTGCCGTCACGGCTCCCCGTGAAGAGGTAACTTGAGTTGTCTGGTTTTGATTGCTTAAAAACAGCCAAACAGTTCACACCTGCACAATGCTGCAAAAAGAGAAGTGCTTCAAAACTTATTAAATGAAATACTTTACCTTTATTCAGAAAAAAAGAGCAGAATCTCAGTGATCTGTACAAATAGTGACATACACCTTCATTCTATCCTCCCTTAATTCACAAAGAAATGATCAACTCAATAATCCCTCTCTAGCAAGCTTGAAAGAATTGCAAGATTCAGACATCTGAGATCCTATTATGTGAGTTTGTATGTTGTTATAAGTTACAATACTTAATTAATTATATATGATTGTAATCGAATACCTCCGATTATTTACTGCAATTATGTATGTAACTTATCTATATCATTACTGAGTTTCATGGTTATGTTAAAACTTGGTTTAATCTCTCTCTATTATAATTCCAGGTGCAAATGTAAATATAGATTTCACATAAGTGTATCTAACAATGTGATCGCTACTATGATGTAATTCTATTGTTTCTGCCTACCTTTTGTCAATATAATCCTTTTGATTACAGCTTCAAGTTTTCAGTCTTTAAATCGGAAACAATACATAGCGTGTCTACATTGGAGAATACATCTAAGGGTTTTTGTCAGTCGAGCAAACAAATGAAACATCACTGAACTACACTGCTACTTTGTAATTTTACAAAAATCTTCTTATAATTAACACTTCCGCCAAGCCACAATACACTACTCCAGTAGACCAAAACAGAACACGCAATACATCAACCAGAATCATGCAGTAAACAGATGTAACTATGGGAGAGAAAATCAGTTAAATTAAACAAGGACCGACCTTTGTGTCATCAGCATCACTTAATACATAAGTAAATCTCTTCTCCTTACGTGGGCGGACGGAATTGGAGGCACTGCCTGCAATACCCACACGGTGCATTGCAGAATTTCCTGAAGCAAGTTTAAGAAACTCAAGGTATAAATCTGATACTATATCCTCAAATAGCTTTTTAGAAGAAAACTTACATTCCATGCTTATATTATTCATGTAGAAAGTTTTCATGAAAAACCCCAAAATTCCATAAAATTTAAAAAGCATGTTGTGGTATTTAAAATGATATATACTCAAGACGACACACGATTTTAGGCCACCCCCCTTATTTACCATGAATCTGAATTCGGCTCAAAATACTCGCACTTAGATATTTCACTCTTCTATAGTTTCTCAAAAACATTCAAGAACACACCTTTTCTGTTTAGGATATCAACTAGCTCATGTAACTTACAACTTTCTTCCAACTATCGAATCATATCATACTCTCTTAAAGTGACAAGACCATTGATTATTAATCACCATACTCAAAAGTCAATTTGGTGCAACACTAAGGGAATGATGATCTCACCTTTGATCACTTCTCATCCAACTAACTAAATTATTACTAGTTTACAAGGCCTACCACACACTCTCATCCAGGCTTTCTAGATGCTTGTAAAAGCGCAGTCATGGTTCTTCCTAGAACTGAAAGAAAATGAAAGAGCATAGAAGGATGGTGAAAAATGTGGAATTAGAATATTAGATAATGGTCCTCGTTGCTGATATTCTGCAACCACATTCTTAAATGGATTGAATGAAATAACCTAAGCAAGAGATTGTCCTCAAATCACTATATGAGTAGTCTTCTTTTATTTAAAGGAGTTATTACAGAAATGCAATCATGTTACGGACCAAATGAACAGCTACAAACAGAGGAAAACTATAGAGTAAAGCAAGAGCTACTAATTCTCCACAAAGTTCACTTAAGAAAAGGGTATCTTGCTAAGTTCTAACATGAAGCAAATAAAAGAGCATCAAGGTCATTCTACCATTTCAAAACAAACATAAACACTGCCTTCCTCACACTTATTGAACGCTGGGAATCATATGTATTTTCTTCCAATCTATTATGCTTATAGCACGAGACACTGATGTTTTCTATGTGTTCAACTCATGAGTTGGGGGGAAATCTCATAGTCATAGCACCAACTAATATAGTTCAGAATGTAATCGAATACTATCTACAGTGAGCTCGTTACCTTCGAAGTTTCTGACAGCAGAAAAGAGAATAATATTTGCAAAAATCCCCATAAATGATCATCCAAACAAACCAGAAACAACTAATTAAAAAATTAAATGAAATGTCAAATTTCTTCCTAATACTTGCAGCTACATAAGAAACCCTAAACAACATTAGTATCGAAAAAGACTCGCGATAGATTGAGAATCTTATAACCCTCAATCGAATTTCCAATTGATGAATTTATCTAGAGACTAATATCGATGATTGCAATGGATAGACTCCTCGAAGCTTACCAAAAGATGGATCGATTCTCGATAAAAAGATATAAATATAGTCTGATCCTTCAGAATTTGACTTGAGGTTCTTCGAGTGAAGTGAAAATTTTCATACCAATGACACTCATCTGTATCAAATGGCTATGCACTGTTTTAACGTTGAAGCTGAAATAAGTGAATTTGAAGTTGATCTCAAGGAGGATATTGACGATGAAAATGATAATAAACGAAAAAAGAATCAAAATTTGCAATTGAAGGGGATTTGATGCTTGTAATTCGTGTTTTGATTTGTGTAGCAGTGCAGTTGAAATTGATGTTATTGAGAGAGATGGAGAAAGGGGGGGTTGGAGACGAAGAAAACGAGAATGACAGTGAAAAGTGAAAACTGCATTACGATGACGTTGTTCAGGGCTAAAAATGTTTTGACTCGGTTTTTTTCCTCTCAACCAAACCAAGGGGAGTTAGGATGACTGGATGTTGCAAGTAAAAAGGATATATTTAACGACAAAATTGTTAATTATATTCTTTAGTTATAGTTATTAGATAATGGATAAACATTATTATTAAAGATAAGTATTATTTTACATACGAGATTTATTTTTTTTAATACTTATACATATAAATCAAAAAATTATCTGTGTTCAATAAAGTATATATAAAAAACAAAATTCTTATATTTTATTTCAATCACATGTGATTCAGTATACATTCATATGTGATTGTAAAATTATCACATGTAATTATGAAAATGTCACTCCATCCAAAATATTAAAATTCAATCTTGACATTAAGCTGATCCAAAAGCTAAAATTAGTCACTTAGGACTATGGATTAAATATGGACTACATTGAACATTTCTCTATCAAATGTATATCATATTATTCTTTCTCTTCATTCTCTTTTTCTTGTTCTTTTTTTAAATCATGTCGTTGACCAAGAACCACTTCTGAGATCTGTTTGTGTGGTTGAACATAAGGTTTCTGATTTTTTTGATTTGAAAAAGTTCAGATTCTTTACACAAGTTATGATTCGTAACATTTTTTAATTTTGTGGAACAAGTTCAGTGTTGTACAATTGTTCTTGTTAAGTTGTTATGCTTTATTCTTATTAGGGTTTCTACCTTGTTTTTTTATTAGGGTTTCATCTGGGTTTATGTTTATGAGATACGGAAAAAGTGAATAAAAAAGTAAACGGAGATTTGTTTATCAATGACTGAATTTCTTTATCATCTGGGTTTGAGGTTTCTCAATAGGTTTGAAGGGGGAGATTGATCTCTGCTTCTTAGTCTAGATGAATATCAAGAACATCAAAGATACCGAAGAATATTAACAAGATAAAATTAAAATCAAAAATAATTTTTTAATGATAATCAGTAATTAATATGTATGTAAATATTTATTAACTTTATTAATAATTAATTAAATGTTAATTAGTAATTAACTCAAAGGTTAATTACTAATTAGTTGACAAAGAGGTACAAAGAGGTTATAGGATGTTTGTTAAGGATAAGATGAAAAATCACTAGAATGTCATTTGACTAACAGTCAAATTTAACTAAAAGTTAACTTAATGGATTGAAAATAAAACAAAATGACAATCATAATAATTATTTTTGTAATTTTTAAAGCTAAAGAATTAAAACTGAAATTTTATAACAATCAGAGGATCATCTTTGTAATTAACTCTAAGGGTTACTAAAGGGATGTTGTCGTTATATGTAAACCGAAAGAGAAATTGTCTAATCATAGTCGTATATATAAAACATAAAGTATTTGTATAATTTTTTACCATGAATAACTATAATAAATGCATTATACAAACAATCCCATATATAATATCTTCTAATATATATAAAAGACTAATTCTAAAAAAATTATTAAATGATCTTAACCCTTTATTTAATAAGAGATTTAATCTTAGCCGCTCAATTCTTTGATTCTAAAATTTTGATTTTGACTTTTTAGAGTCAAAGTAACATGATTAACCAATATAAATTAAGATAAATATAACATTTAATCAAATCAATGATAAATGTCAAATCTAAATAACAAATGAAGTCATCTTTAACAATTAACATTACGTTCATTAATAAAATATTATCCACAACTTTTTTCCAAAAAAAAATTATAAATATTATACTATCCATAAAATACAATTAAAATTAAAGAACAAATATTTTTTAATATCATTCAAAACTATTTTTCAAAAATACGTTCATTAATTTAATATTACCTTAATTTTTTTAAATGACATTATATAAACTTTAATTTACTTATCTCTAACTATCTAATCTAATCTATATATTAAAAGATTAGAGTTTTTAATTAAAATTTTCTTTTATAAATATAATTTAACAAATTATACCCTTTGATTTTGAAAGCATGAAGTCATATGCAACTCTTTTGGTAAATAAATCTTGAATTCTCAAATACACGCACACACATAAATATTTAAAGAAATTGTTTTTATTAAAAAATCCCATTGCATAAATTTCTGTATATATATTTAATATATTTATCCTTAGTCATTTAAGAAAGGAATCCAGCTTTCTTCGTAATGATTTAAATTTACTATCTAATTACAAAGATCATATCTTGAAAATAAACCAACAATTTTTGCTGTCCCATATTAAAATAAATTATTTTGTAAATTTATTAGATATTCCTAACATATTTATTTTTTTATAAGACGATTTGATATCATTATATACTGTTTATAATATTTTACTATGTTTATTAATGATCTTACATATATAATTATAAAATGTTTAAAATTTAAATTAATCATTCTCGTGTTTGTATACGGTATGTTAAGCTTATATATGAAAAGAATAAGCTTATGAGATTATCAAACTATTTTTAGAATATCTTTTACCAATTAAAATCTTTTATTTCAAAATGGCTTCAAATTATTCTTAGAATTTTCTCACTAATTATCCTTATTTATTTCTTAAAATGACTAACAATTATCAACTTAAATCTGTGAGTGTATCAATATTCATTCTTCATCTTTCAAATTTCATAATGTTTTTTGATTTATTATCGAAATGTAGATTTATTATATTTTAAAATTTCACATCATGAATGTTTAAATTTTATATGAACAACCCCGTGTTTTATACACGGGATATTAAACTAGTTTCTATAATATAGTATTAGTTATATTTATATAATATAGCTATATAAAACGTGATATCTACGTGTATATATATATATACATAATTGTGATATTAATAATTATATATAATTTAAATTTAGTATTAAAATTATGAAGATATAAATATAGATAAATTTCAAATTCAACAAAGTGTAATTAAAAATGTATATGTTGCAACAATATCATAATCTTCTAATCTATATAATAGATTAATTTGATAAAATTTATTAGACAATCTGAACCATTCATATAAAAAATCTTAAATCTTGATCATTTATTCATTTAAAATCAAAAAACAATTTTGACTTTTTAAAGTCATACTAGTTTATTACCCAGTGTAAAAACACAGGAATGTTTAAAAAAAGTATGAAATTTGATGGTATGAAATTATAAAAAGTATAGTAAAATAAGTGTAAAAGTGTGTTCAGAAATGTTTTGAGATATTAAAATTTTTAGATAAAAATAATAAAATATCACCAAACATTTACATATGTCAGAATATTAACAAAAAACAATAACTAAATTTTTTTGAAGTACTACTATTAATGGATAACAAAAAATTAAGAATATACTAATTTTTAAAAAGTGTCATATTACAATAAAATTTATACCAAAACGTAGATAAAAATAAGACGATCATAAATATATAATTATTTTTTCTCTAAACAAAATGTATCACAAGTTACTAAACATAATGTATAAACACCGTATAATTAATTATATTAATATACAATTTTTATAAAACCCCCTCACATTTTCTTAAAAACTCCTCACATGTTTTATAAAACACCCTCATAATTTTCATTCGGGCCCCTATCTTTCTAAAATTGTTTTTGAAATTGAATAATTTTGAAATTAAAGGTTATGATTGATTAATTAATACTCAATTTATGGTTATTTTTAGAAATTTTGCATGTCTTTTATATATAGATATAGATAGATAGATATAGATTTGTTAGAGAATTTCATATGTGTCTTTATTAAATCATATAAAATCGTATTTGTCCACCTTAATTTACAAATATCATATTACTCTTTATAATATTTCAAAATATCATATTTGACCAATTTCTTAGTTTTATCATTCTAAAATATTTTACAATCATTTTAATTCCTTTGTAATTATAACTAATAACGTTTAACTTTATTACCCCTAATTGTAAAAAAATGATTCATAATTTATATAAGAAATATAATCACGTCTCATGCTACCATGTTTCTGTCATCAAGTCCGCATCTCGTTCACGTCGATGTTTCTACCGCTGGTTAGATGTTGATGCCGTACGTCGTCATTTTTTTAATTCTAATTTAATTCGCATTTTATTATTACTTGATAAATTTTTATTAATGTTTAATATTTTTTATTTTTTAAACCGCTCCGTATCACACGAGTATTTAATCTAGTGTATTTATAAAAAAAAACATCTATAGCAAACGAAGTTGACCGGCCTTTTGAGGCACCATCACCATTGTGTGTTTTTCCTATTTAATTTTTACCACCAAATATTTCTCCATGGTGGTAGACTGGTAGGCAAGTAGGCATGGTGCCGGTCTTTTTATTTTACTTTTTTGGTCAATTTCCACGATTAATTTAATTTTCTACTTTATTTATTTTAAATTTAATCAAAAAAGAACAAACCTTCTTTTTCTAAAATCTATCACTCTTATTAATTTTATTTTTTGTGTTCACCTATTTTAAAAAAACCTGTCGATCACTCTTATAAATGTTATATGTTCATCGTTACAGAAAACGTAATCAATTTCATCATTTTTTACCCATACGTCATGTGAGATTGTGTTCGGATACCATGTGAGCGTTTGATTATCCTTTAACTTTTCAAGATCTCATTAACCGAGTAAATAAGAGTATAATGAGTTTGTATATATAGTTAACTATAAATGAGATCTTTGGAGGAGGTAATGATTCGTATATAATTAAAAATTATTTAGATAAACAATAATTAATGTATTTACAATTTGTATAATGTGTTGTTGAATATTTTCATATGTATAGATGAATTTTATAAGGGCAAATTGAGCGAAAAGCCGAAAATACAACAAACTATGCCAATATTGTCATTGTATGCAACCAACTTTATTTTCTACCTAACAAAATACATAAAATTACAAATTTGGTTCATTATATTCAAGTTACCTATGACAACCGGTTACCTCTCCAAAATAAAAGAAACTTGCTACCTAAAAATACAAACAACTTTCAAATTTTCTTCATTGTATACAATAAACTTTCAAGTTTTGTTCATTGTATACAATCAATGACCAGTTACCTAGTAATCAGGTTGCCCATTATATACAATGAACCAAATTTATAAATTGTGTGTATTTTTCAGGAGAAAATAAAGTTTGTTGCATACAATGACAATATTTGCATAGTTTGTTGTATTCGCGCATTTTGCCCATTTTATTATATACGAATCAATTATTCTTTAGGCCGAGAGAAAATAATACGAACTAATTGAAATTATAGACATTAATAGTTATTATATTCCATGGACTTTTATTTCTGTAAATTTTTAGTGCTATAACATCTAGTGGAAATCACTTTAGCAAGATTTTCTCACATCAAGAAATATGATGTTGCTCTGTACGTAGTGCCCTCTTTATCCGATGTAGTCAAGTTTCCACATAATGCGCCACCTATACACTTTCTAACAATCAATGGACCCACGATCTATTTGTAAAACTTATATATATATACGCAAGTGTATGTGTATGGCTCTTGCATATTATCCACTTAACAACTATTTCATAACACGAACTGAAATTGTATTTTCTTTACTTTTGATCATGGGGAAATCGAATGGTGTTGGGCTCTACCACTTTTCTGTACTTATTTTCTATGTTTTTTCTATACCGATTACTTGTTTTGGTGCTGGTAATTCGACAGTGAGATGCTTTGAAACAGAGAGGCTAGCTCTTTTGAAGTTCAAACATAGCCTCACAGACAACAACAACATACTCTCGTCTTGGGTCGGTAGTGATTGTTGCAGGTGGTTTGCAGTCGGTTGTGATGGTGACACTAATCATGTTGTTAGCCTTCATCTTCGGGGAAATGCCTGGGATGGTGTCGATCACCACGGTTGGCGCTTGGATGTCTCCGATCCACACTTTCTTCATGATGCTGATTTCTTCGATCCAAGTTTTCTGAAGGGTGATGAAGTAAACTCTGCTTTGGGAGAGTTGAGGCATCTGAAGTACTTGGATTTAAGCGGGAATGATTTCCTGTTAAGTGGAATCCCTGAGTTCATTGGATCCATGAAACAGTTGAGGTACCTCAATCTATCTTGTTCATCTTTTGTTGAGACTGTTCCTCATCACCTTGGCAACCTTTCTAATTTGGAAGTTCTTGATCTTGGTTACAATATGCTACTGGTAGATGATATGGCATGGATGTCAAGTCTTTCATCTCTCAAGCATCTTGACTTGAGTGAAGTCAAATTTAGCCAGTCACGAGTTCTTGGCAAGTTAATCTACTTGTTTCCTTCTTTAGTAGAATTGCATTTGTCAAGTTGTGAACTTGAAAATGTCCATCTTGATCATTCTTACCGGAATTCTAGTAGCTTGCTTTCCAATATCAAACACCTTGATCTTAGTTGGAATTTCTTACAAGGTCCTTTGCCTCGTTTTCTACAAAACATGACTTCCCTTGTATCCCTTGATCTTTCAAGTTACGATCTCAATCAGGCACAAGGTTTCGGAAAGTTACTGGGCGTAATTCCTTCTTTGCGTGAGCTACATTTGTCGGATTGTGACCTCCAAAATACGCATGTACATGTCAATTTTAGTAAACATTCTAAAATTCAACACCTAGATCTCGGTTATAACTCAATTGAAGGAAAGTTTCCAGTCTTTTTGATGAACTTGAGTTCACTTATCTCACTTGATCTTTCAAGAAACTTTCTAAATTCGTTAGTTCCTATCATGCCTAAACTTTGCACACTCGACCTCTCCCATAATAGCTTTAACAACATTGGTCATATTGCAATTTGGAAACGATGCCATTTGAAACAACTAAGGATTGATCACAATCATTTTAAGGGGGGAATAATTGATGGATCATCCGATATATCTGAATGTTCAAGCTATGCATTAGAGATGTTGGATTTGAGTGAGAATCTATTTGGTGGTTCAATTCCCGAATCCTTGGGGACACTAACATCTCTACAAAATTTATATCTGAACTCCAACCAATTAACAGGTTTCATTCCTATTTCTCTAGGGAAACTGATTGCTTTAAAAAGTTTAGGTTTGGAATGGAACATGTTGAACGGTCCAATCCCTTCATCTCTGGGAAGATTGGTTTCCTTGCAAAAATTTTCAGCGTCTTCCAATTTATTAAATGGTATAGTTCCTTCGTCCATGGGGCAACTCACCAAGCTTGTGTTTTTTGACATCTCTAATAACTCCTTAGAAGGTGTAGTTTCCGAAACCCATTTTGCTAATCTCTCGATGCTGCAATATTTGGATGCAACTTCGAATACTAGGTTGACATTCAAATTTTCAGATGCGTGGATACCTAGATTCCAACTGCGAAGAATTCGAATGGGTTCATGCAAGTTTGCAACCAAATTTCCTTATTGGTTAAGAACCCAAAAGTATCTAAGGGAGTTAGTAATGTCCAATTCAAGCATATGTGGACCTCTTCCTAAATGGATGCATAAGATGCCAATCATTCCTTTTTTAGATCTCTCTCACAACCAACTTAGTGGGCCATTGACAAATCTTCCTAGTATCAAACCCTTCATTGGGTTTTACAAAGGCTATCGTCATGGGTCATTGTTTTTGAAAAACAACTTTTTTACTGGACCAATACCAGAGTCATTGTGCAAGTGGACACACTTGGGATTTCTGGATCTATCCGAAAATATGTTATCTAGGAATATTCCTCGGTGTCTAGGGAGTCTTCTATACTTGAAGGCAATGGTTTTAAATTCAAATAAGTTATATGGTGTTATTCCTAGTTTCATTGGCAATGTGACTTCTTCACTAACCTGGTTAAACTTGAGCAACAATAGCTTGAGAGGAGAGATTCCAATTTCCTTAGGAAATTTTGTTGATTTAAGAGTTCTGGATTTAGGTGATAACAACTTGTCAGGAAGCATACCCACATGGATTGGAGAAAGACTTTTACATCTAGTAATTCTCAGGCTACATAAAAACCACTTAACTGGAAGAATTCCTCGATCCTTATGCCGGAAGTATAGCCTTAATATATTGGACATTGCTCACAACAACATAACAGGAGACATCCCTCGTTGTTTCAAAGAATTAAGTGGCATGGTTAGTGGTAGCCACGAATCGATTCATAATGACTCTTCTCCATCGGACCTATACACTCTGCAGGTCATTAAAGGTGTTAATCTTGTATATACAACGACCTTGCAACTAGTCATTAACATGGACCTTTCAAGCAATAAACTTGTGGGAGAAATACCAGAAGAGTTAACAACTCTATCTATGTTGGTGGGTCTCAATTTGTCTCATAATAATCTCAATGGGCCTATCCCGAATAACATTGGGAACTTGAAGGCATTAATCTCTCTCGATTTCTCAAAAAACGAGTTGAGTGGAACGATCCCTTCCAGCATATCAGCGCTGAATTTTTTGAGCTATTTGAACTTGTCACACAACAACCTCTCAGGACAAATTCCAACAGGAAATCAATTGCAAACCCTTGTTGATCCATCCGTATATGCTGGTAACAGATATCTCTGTGGTGCTCCTTTGCCAAAGAATTGCTCCAATCATGAAAACCCGACTTCAACAGCAAGCAAGGTTGACTATGATGAAACTCGGCCTACAAAGCAATGGCTATTCTTGGACATAATGTGTGGTTTTGCAACAGGTTTTTGGGGTATCATTGGAGTCTTGGTGTTCAAGAGGCAATGGAGACGAAAGCTTTTTGTGTTTGCTGATTTAGCCATGGACAAGATACAAGTCACAGTTGCAGTAAGAGTTTCCAGGATGAAAAGAGGAAGACGAGGAGCATAATTCCATCACTCTGAAAGTAACGAATATTAGAACATCTAATCATATATATATTATCAATAAATTTCTTCCCAACATTGCTACCAGGCCTTCATATTTTGTAAGACTCTTGTAATTTATATATTTGTTTTATATAACTAATTAAACACGTCTAGATGATAGATTTCGTCATTTGAAGTTTAGATTTGGCGTGATAGAAAGGAAAAAGTTAGTCACAAGGGTATAAATCTAAAAGTGTCCCCTTTATCCTACCTAGGGGTGTTTGCTGAGAATTCCCAAGATGAAAAAAAGGATACATAGATCCTTAGGAACAAAAGTAACTACAATTACTATTACTGCTTTTTAATACTATTAGGGGTGTGTTTTCTAAAGATAATTGTCTGCTTTTATATCACCACAAACTAAATGACATTTAGTGACAGAAGCATTTTTTAGAAAAACCGTAGGTAAATCCATTTCTCATGCCTATTCTAACAAAAAAGGGTGCGTACGCAATGAAATTGGGGAAGTTAAAAAATAACACACTTCCGCTCTCTCCCTAACACCTACCGTCGGCCAGATCCACGTCCTTGGCACTGTCAACATTGATGGCTACCCTCTTCTTTTTGCCGGATTTCGTATTTGCTAGGGTTTGTGATTTGGTATTTCCACCATCAACAGGTATGTATTTTATCTCTCTCACAGACACATATGTGTCGTGCTAACTGCCAAAGCTGTTGCACCAGTAGCTTCTTCGTATATTGACTCTTTTTAAATCTAATTTAGGTCTTGTTTTGCCCTATATCTAGATCTTACATAGCGATTTGCTCAATTTCAGAACCTTAAGCTCCCCTCAATGTTTGAATACAATGTACTTGTTCCTCCTACTGCTAGATTAATAGTTTCATATACAATATTTCAATAAATTTCACTCGTTTGACCTTATTAATTTTCGCTAAATCTCATCGTCTTTCATAGGCTCACTTCTGTGATTGTACGACCATTTCCAAACAGTAAATTTATAAGGATTAACAGAATGGTAGTTGAGCTACTGTGGCTGGAACTTGAAAGGATTACTTAATTAAGGTGATGTTGATTTATATTGAAGTCAAAAGTTTCCAGTTTTATCGGACTTATTGCGTTTCTTAGAGCGTTACATGTGATGTTTAATACTTTATTCATTTGAGTTTTACTAAATTTGTTTTCGAAGAATGATGTTATTCACAATTTTGGGGCTAAACCAACTACTAGATTGGAAAATGAACTTTGTGATAGAATGTGTAATTGATTATATTGATTTTGCTCAGGTATGTATAGTTTAAGTACGTGATCAGCTGAATTTAATTTACTATAGTCTTTAATTGGTTTCTTCTATAACTTGGAACATCAATGATCAACTTGGCTACAAGGTAATTAAATTCCAGGTTCAAGTGTTGTTCAGTTTACTAATGATTTCTTAGCCATCTCAAAATTATTGCAATTTGGGTCAGATGTTTTTTCCTCTGTTGTAGGATTTTTACAGCTTGCAGATAAAATATATCTTAGTACAATTGATATAGTTTATATATATTTTGAGGTTTAGCAGCGCTCATAATATTATTGTTCTGTTTGTAAAAGTTAAGCAAAATGGGTTATGGTATTATTGCGATATTCCTGCTTTATTCTTGCATATTAGGCTCCTTGTATAGATGACATCAACAACAAAGGGTAGTTTAGTCTCTTTCACTTGCTATATTTATCCTTCATCACGAAAGGATGTTAGATGGCCAACTATGTAGGACTTGAAAAGCTTTGTAATCACAATCATTGTAATGGTCAAATACCATTTAGCTTGTTAGGATCGAACTTGAAACCTTAAAAAGAACACGTTAGAAGATGCTTATAATAGTAACAAGATAAACATGACACCATGATATGACGTTGTTGGGTCATCAAGGTCATAACTATGTCACACAAATATCACCTCAAAAGTGCATAGGTAATTAGGTATGAACCATAGATCTTGAATGACAGGATACCTAGCTACGATGTATATAGATAATTAGAAAAACATTAATTAACATTTATGGGCCCCATCGTACGAGATAATCTTTGTAAAGCAAATTGTGATCCAAAAACCAAACTCTACGACATGAGGTCTTGGAGAAACCAAAGTGTTCCACGTCGTGCACTCCTTGATTCCAGTTGCAAATCCGATTATCAAACGATGCATGTCGAGCTCCTTCTTAATTAGATTCTAGTCCAATCATACCACTAAAAAAATTAACCATCCTTAATGGGATGAAATAAATTAAGATTATTATTGAAATTGTAAGGAATTTCTATCATTGTACTGATAAATCATTAGATTCCCCCCCCCCCCTCTAATTGGACTCTAGTCCAATCGTATCACTACCTAATATTACTCATCTTTAATAGGATGAAATAAATTAAGATTATTATTGAAATTGTAAGGAATTTCATCAACGTACTAAATCATTAGATTATTAAAGGTTTTGTTTATGCACAATCATCTACTCTACTAGAGATTTATCTTGCATCTACGTTATTTTTCTTGTTAATTATATTTTGCACATGTGTAGCAATCTATTGGAGCTATTTTAGAGCAATAGTCTGATCAAGATGGTTACGTTTTTATGATTCTCAAATACAACTATTAGTGGCCGATCATATATGTCAGTTCTGTACATGGGTTTTCCTTTTTAGGTGATATATATATATATATATATATATATTGGATTGGCCTTAAGACATGACTTCAATAGTGATGCTTTTTTCTTTGGTGGAAAAAACTAAAACACAGTTAGTTTGGACTTCTACTGCTCCTTTTCAGGTCAGTAAAAGCCATTCTTTAATCTTTATATCATTTATGCATAACGTGATCTTCACGACATAGAATCAGCCATCCAAGACATGTACAGATGTACTTTCAATTGAAAAACTTATATTACAAGTGCTTCCTACTTCATGTAGTCCATTTACCATTGATTAATTTCTTAAATCATTTATTAGAGTGCGTGTAGCATTAATTAAAGAAAATTCTTATGTCATCATTTCTTATATATAATATCTAACTTTGATATATCATAGTTAAAAGAAAATGTTTATGATGTCATCATCAATTTTTTAAATAAAATTTTCCACCAATCATAACTTGTTATTTTAAAATATTCTCTTAATTAAAGTAGGTTAACATATCCTCATCCTAAACTACTATTCATTGTGCATAACAAATTTTCAAATATTATCCTTATAAATCGGATAACTTAAACACAAATTTTATTTTTATTTTATAAATAATTGACCAAATTTTATGTAACCAAATTAGATTAGTTGTTAAAATTTACTTTTTATTCTATAACTAATCGACCAAATTTATGCAACCAACTTAAAAAAAGTTCATTTTGAAAATTTATTTATGAATTTCGAAAACTTTAAGCAACAACTTTTTATTATAACTAATTCAAAGATCTATTTGTTATGATTTCTAATAGATTTGAATTTAGAAAAATTTATCAACAAATTAAATATTTTTCAAATTTTGAAATTTTAGGTTATTTAGAATAGTATTTAAATTGCTCAGTTCAGTCCATTTTCTTATTTTTATTTTTACTTACACTTCTTTCTCAGCTTTACATTATGTTGCTTTCAATGGTGATTCCTACATCTAAAGCTGGAAATAGAAACAAGATAGATTCACGTTTCCAAATGACATAAAAGGTGAATCTGATTATTGTATCATTGAAATAAAGGTAATTCTCATGTGGAAAAACTATTTTAATGGCAATCAAAAAAATCCATCTAGCCTTGAGATGATCTTAATGGATGAACATGTAATCTTCGATCTTTGAAATAAATCATATATATATATATATATATATATATATATATATATATATATATATATATATATATATATATATATATATATATATATATATATATATATATATATATATATATATATTACTATTTTCACATATTTAGTAATTTCTGTTACTATTTATTAAATACTTATTAGAAAAACGTTACTAAGAACGTGAGAGTGTCAAATAGAAGAAGATGATTTTTATATTTTTTCGAACTTCAAAATTGCATCATATTCTTCTAAGCGTAAATTGGTTGATCATATTATTATTTTAGTTCTAATAATGAATTCAATTTTTTCAACTATGATGATATTAATTACCCCAGAGTGAAAAAGATGTTGCTTCCATCAATTAATCTAAAGATTTTTAAATCGTCTGGTAAAGACTAACCTTTCTCACATGTGAACTAAATTTCGGGTATGATATTTATTAACAATCTTAATATTTATTTTTATATAAAACAAGATATGAGGTATCTTATTTTGTTAGATTACAATCTAAAAAATAAAAATAAAATAAAAGTGAATTTAATCGTTCTTGTATTTATATATGAAGTGCTTAGCTAGTATGCTTTAAATTCAAAAGTTCAATTTACATCTTTCGATAATTAAGAAAACACATCTATTTACGAGGGCAAATTAAAAGTTCAATTAGGGGTATTTTGGTAATTTATATATTTACTCAACCGTAAATTACGTCCGAGTGAGTCGTCATTAAATTAAGATGCTTGATTTTCCTGAAATAACCCTCATTAATACGTCATTGATGAATCATTAATGAGCCGCCAAAAAATCTTAGCCATTGATTACTTTTAATCAAGGGTTAAGATTGGTTCTCACAGTTATATATATTTCACTATTTAGGGGATTGTTCATTTGAGAACCGATCTTATCGTAAGTACCGCGAGAACCAATCTTAGCTGTTCATTTGGTTAGTGGAACTGGATGGAGAGCATGAGGGGTTGAGTGTGGCAATGTGCATGATATGAATTCATGGATGCGTGGTGACATTGAAGCAGTGTGAATTAGACGGCTCAGATTGGTCCTCACGATACTCGTAATAAAACGATTTTTTAATTAATATTTTCACAAAATATATATCTTGTGAGGTTTGATAATTTTGTCAGGTGGATAGTTATCATTCTCCCCAAATATCGACATTTTTTTAATTAAATGATTACAATTCCATTGATCTCAATAACTTAATAAATTTTAATTATGGGTACCTTTTTTTTCAATTCTTCTTGTTTTGATTCTTCAAAATATAGGATAGCCATGATTCAAATTCACATTGATTAGGATTAAAGGTCAAATTTCGAAGCTTCATGACAAATAATGGTGGATTTGTACTAATTAAATTGTAATTTTGTGATATTATAACTCAAAATTAATTAGTTATGAGTGAGATAGTTCGGAACCTTTATTAAGTATATTAAAAAGTAAGTTTTTGTCTGATGTTTGTGAGTTTCCGTTTTTTTCGCGTCTAACGCTGTTACATGCAGTCCGTATGGTCTTGGACCAACCATGAGTGAACCCTATTCTAATACCTTCTAAGTTTGTATAGTTCAACTCAAAACCAACGGCATATGAGTGAATTAGTAGCCAAGACCCTTATTAAACATATTAAGAATCATTTTTTTATCTGATATAAGACATTACTCAACACAATTACATAAATAAATGAATGGTAATTGGCTCTTTATTTTCCTTTTATTTTAGATATATTAAGTAATTACGAGGTTGGGTACAAAATCATGTATACGGTGTCGTTACGAGTAGTCGTGGTGGGAATTTTGATTTAAAGGACCATTGTCTTCCAGTCTTCCGTATATACATGGAATGAATATTCCAAACTAATTAAAGTTTAAGAATAACAATAATTGGATCTTAACTATATATAATAAAACTATGTGCAATTGGATTGTATTTTTAGAATGATTCAAATAAAAGGATGATCGTAGAAAAAAGAATCCATCGTTTTGGGCCCCCCGGATCTCATTGCATTCTTTTTCCAGCCCAATAGCAGCCATAGTGCTGCGGTGCTGCCCACATTGCCGTCTTGCATCAGGCCTTTTGCCCATCAGATTGGTTCTCGCGGTTCTCGCGCTAACAATGGTTATCGCATGAACTTTTTTTTCTCTCTCTATATATACTAAATTTCTACTTAAAAGATAAGTTTTAAAATAAATAGAAACACGAAAAAAAAGATTAATAAATTCCATATTTTATCTTTTAATAAAATATGATGATAAAGTAAAATCATTTATAATAAAGAAATTGATTTTGTTATCTTAAGTTTTATCAGGTGAAATTAAACTAATTAAGAAAACTCATAAATAAATAACGCTCAAAAGAATATAACCAGTAAAGACTTCTCCTTATTGTCTCAAATTGTAATAATAATGATAGATTTCTTGTAATAGAAATGCAATCACGTACGACTCTAAACTTTTCATATTATGATACCACGTTTCTGGCGTCACATATGTTCTTTCCCGCTCGTGTCAATGCTTCCGTTGTTAGTTTTAGTGTTGACCTTATGTGTCGACATATTGTCAAGTTCATTTAATTGGAATATGATATATGGTTATAGTAATATTTATTTTAAGTGAAATTGAATATCATGATCTAGCTTCAACACAGGGACATCTCTAGTTCATTTCGAGTCATGTGTCTCTTGTTTGGGGTGTGATAAAAAAATACGAGTGCCTCAATGCGATATAATATTTTGCATACATGCAGTCATGTAGACTCAGTACTAGGGGTGAGATCGGTTCAAAAATCGGATCGGACCGAAAAAAGACCGGACTGGACCGAAACCCGAAAAGTAGAGAAAACTAGGACCGAAGACTCGACCGACTAGTCCCGGTTCGGACCAGTCTAGGTCTGGTTCGGTTCGGTTCGTCGGTTTTTTCGGTCTTTTAGTTGTTTTATACATTGTATCAAACAAAACCGGCCCGGACCGGACCGGACCGAAACCCGAAATCTATAAAAAACAAGGACCGAAAACCGGACCGACCAGGCCCGGTCTTGACCGGTCTCGGTCCGGTGCGGTCCAGTGCGGTCCGGTTCGTCGTTTTTTTCCGGTTTACCGGGTCCCATGCTCACCCCTAAGACTCACTAAATTTTTAGACTTACGTAGTGTAACCAAACGTCACTACTTTGCCCAATTTTCTTTGTAACATTATACACTATAACTAATTGTCAATAAAATATAAAATATTTATTATATTTTTACATTATTCTACAAACTATCACATATGTAATTCATCAATTCTTTTTTCTTATTTTCTTCTAGCTTTAATTTTGATAGTTAGTCTTTCTTAATTTTGAGACTTATTGTTCATTTCATAGATAGAAATACAAGTAGAAAGATTTGATATATAGAAACGTACGGTTGTTATATTATTGCGCCTAAATGTCTTTTCATTTATTAAGCTGATGGCTGATGCTACGTATATTATATAACTACATATAAACGATCGATCACTTTTTATTTTTATAATGATTATCTAGTTATATTGAATAAACATAGGACATATCTATATATTACATATGCATTTGCGTAAGTTGGTGATAATTATATATAGTATTTTCATGTATGAAAACTTGTGGACAATGTAAATATGATCTAAAAATTATAAATGTGACTACTTACATATAATATTTTTTTAACAAATAAATTTAAATTAAACTCGGAATTAATTTAAAATTGTGTATATATTTGCTTTGATTTTATTTATAGACATCACCAAACAGTACGTAGATATATCCTATCGATCGGGTGTTGATATTAGAAAGACTAGCTGTTGGTTTATATATAGTTTCACTGATTAACTTTATTAATTATTATAAGTGTATGTAATATTATATATATATATATATATATATATATATATATATATATATATATATATATATATATATATATATATATATATATATATATATATATATCTGTGTGTGTGTGTGCGCGCGCGCGCGTGTGTGCGCATGTGTTCTAGTAATTAACGCTTTAATTACATATATATATATATATATATATATATATATATATATTTTTTTTTTTGACAAGTCTTAATCTGCATCAACATCATTGTTCATTATTTGTTTGAAATAAGATAAACTATTGATGTCTCGATGAGTTGGTAATGCTCTTCTTCCATATGAAACCATGAGTTCGATCTGCTATGTGCAATTCCATTTTTTTAGTTGCTGTTTTTCAGTTTTTCCTCCGCGTTCTTTTTTGGTTTTTTTTTTTGTCTTTTCTATTCCCTGTGTTCTTCTTCTCTCATGAAACATCTACTGCTATTTTCTTTCTTTCTTTTTTGTCTTTTATCTGTTCTTTAAACATGTTCATTTATTATCTTCTTTTTTAATTTCCTCTATGAAAATATCCGCTGCTATTTTCTTTTTTATTTCTCTTTCTCTAACATTTTCTTTTGTATCTTTTTTATCTATTTCCTACTCTCATAACACATTTGATGCTATTTTCTTTTTTATTTTAACAACTTGTTTTTTATTTCTTTATTTTCTTAATATTAACTATCGTCTTACTACGAAAAGAAGTATAGGTTTTACTTTTAATATACATATGTATAAGCATAACTTCAAAAATTTCTTAAAAATAAACCTTATAATTATATGTAATTAATACAACTATACCCAATTCCGTTACCGAAAGGTACATGGGGTTTGATGTAAATAATCATAAATCTATCCATAGATAGAGAGATTGTTTATATGAAAGACCTCTGGTAAGCAAAAATAATAAAAGATAAATAGAAAAATATAGAAAAAGTAAAAATATAATATTATATGTAATTAATAAATAAGTAAATTTATTCTACAAACGATTAAAAAAATTGAATAAATAAAATCATGTAACGAAGTGCGGTTAATTACCCTCGTTAAATACTATATTATTAATTTTTTTAACTTTCTACTTATAGAAGTGAAAAATCAATCCAATCTCTCGCTCCATTTTCTTTTTCTTCTTCTCCACCGAACTTCCGATAGATCTTCGGCTGTTTTTGGAGAAAGATTTTCTCATGACCAACCTCTTCAATCGATCGTTTCTTCTTTTCTCTATATATTCACTCCCAGCCGGCCTCTTTCCTTAATTATATATCTTCTTAATGTTCATCCATAGCTAGCTAGCTAGGAACCTCCTTCACTTCTTTTCATTACGTGCATGCGTTACGTATTTTGTTCTTCTTCATAAATTATGTGTTTGTGTGCTGGACAAATTAACAAGTTTTCCGGCAAGAGTTTGCTCGGAAAGATGAGTTA
Source organism: Pulicaria dysenterica (assembly GCA_947179395.2). Taxonomy (NCBI): domain Eukaryota; kingdom Viridiplantae; phylum Streptophyta; class Magnoliopsida; order Asterales; family Asteraceae; genus Pulicaria; species Pulicaria dysenterica. The sequence continues at coordinate 107,087,096 of OX359288.1, read as the reverse complement.
ACCATCATTCTACAAGTCTACTTGCTTTGAATTAGATAATAATATATATACACTAAAACAATCAATTTAATCATGATGAAATTAAATAATTATAATAGCTAGATCAAAGTACTATTAATAAAAAAGAAAAATATATATGTTTTCTCCTACACACACACACACACACACACACACACACATATATATATATATATATATATAGATATATATATATATATATATATATATATATATATATATATATATTAACCTTATCTTAAATACCTAATTTGTTTTCCTAAATCCGCTCAGTCTACAAGCAACTTCCTATATGTTGTATGTGCTACACACATACTCGATCAAAGCCACTTCACTAATTAAGCTCCCCACAAACGACAAAATACGTACTGATCTCTTTACTCAATTTGTTGACTCAAGCGATCAATCGATCACATCATCCTTCTTTAATCTACGATCAACACTTTCAACAATTAATTGTACGTGATTGTGATTGTTTTGTTTCTTCTTTAACTAAAAACCCACATAATCAAACCTTCCTACCACCTTCCTAACCTCATCGATCACTCCAGCCGGTCTCAGACTGTGGGCTGGACTATCTTCAATCCAATCCATCGTTTAACATGGAAACGTTAAGTTTGTACGTTTGACTTATTAAATATATATTATAGCTTAATAATAATAATAATGTTTTTTATTAATTAATTAAATTAAACATTTATTAATATGTGTCTGTTATTAATAATTACTGGTGAACCAAAACCAAACCGCTGAGTAAGCATGCATATCCAAAACTTTTTGATAGATATAACATTAGTTTGCTAGATTACATTTTCTTTTTATATATCTTATGATCGATGATTGGAACTAATTTATGTTTGTTAATTAATGAATTACATCAACATAAAAAACAAAACAGGCCCAGGGAACTATTAAAAATTTGGAATCTTTATTGTATAATTAATTAATTAATTATATATAGGTCTACGTTAGGATTAGAATAATGAATTCGTGACGCGTATATATATATATATATATATATACACACACACCAACATTTCAATTTCGCACAGTGTTTTTGACTTCATTGTCACCAAAACAATATTACGAATTTACGATAATGCCCCTCGTGACTCTTTCAATTCCGTTGTCGTTGCATGCAATAAGTATGATACGACTATTCTATCCTAACTTAAAAATAATTAAAGGAGTTAATTTTTATTTTTGTCATTAATTTATGGTTATACGTACGAAATTGCAGGCTTCATCATTGTAGTTTTAGAATAACATACCTGACCTTTTATTTGAAAAAGCCGATTAATTTTAGTCATTTATTTGGAAGGATGTTGAATTGTACATACCCTTAAATCTCTTCATGTAACTTGTATTTGAGGGCAAAATAGTTATCAAATTTGTTATTTAATTATATTATCTTTACGAGGGTACGTGGGAGAGGAGGAGAGGACAATTTGATTTAGGGTTCATGCACGTTGGGGCAAATATATGGTTAGTTCAGGACCACGCGACGACTATTAATAAGGCTATCCGCATCCATCACACTCTTCACACATCTTTTTGCCTGCCACATCAGCGCCACATCATTCCCTCACCATATTCACATCTCATCACACAACCCCCGCATCCATCACATTGCTTCACATTAATAAAAAAAAAGAAAAAAAATCAGCCCCCCTCTCTATCTCCGCTCACGCTCGCGACGGGGGTCACGCAAGTGAGCATGAGCCGTCCCTCACGTACATAGGCGATACCTCTCACTCACCCTCACACTCGTGAGCAGTCCTCACGCATCCATCCACGCGATGGATGCGCCCAGTCTAATCAATCATATTAGCTGTGACGGGTGTTGGTAGTGGATGATCGAATAGGCTTCGTTGTTGATGGGACCAATTTAATTATCCGCAAAATCAATCGTGTGCGGCCGTTGATGAAGAAACTGATGTGAAATAAAAAAAATGAGGATAAAAAACAATGAGTGAATTAAAAGAAAGAAAGGAGTTTGGAAAGGGTAGATGATTTGTACATGTAATTATTTTGTTCCATCATATTCTCCGGTGGTTTTAATTAACGCTTGTATTAATCTTGTGAATAGGAAGATAATTAGAAGGAAATAGTGGGAAAATATATGGCATCTCTATTCTTAATTAACTATGGGATGAAAAAACTAGATAGTCAATTTATAAGTACAAAGTTAATTTGTTATGTAAAACTTGTGTTGTGTAATAATCATCTTATTTTATAACTTACTTTATAGTTGAATAAAATCAATCATCAAATCTAAATTATCATAAAGGGAGAAGTTTTTGGGAAAGAGGAAGAAATATTATAATTGATATAAATAAAGATTAAAATACAAGTCATATAAGTGGTTTTAATTTTGAGACTACAATAACTATTTTGCCCAATTTGCAGGTCATATAAGAGGTTTTAATGGTGTTATTTAACATCCGTCTAAATTATTTGACTTATCAAAGAGCTTTTAGTTTAACTATTTAGTGTTTAAGATGATCTACAAAGTCTTAGGTTCAAATCTTTTATAGACAATGCATAAATTTAGAAGTAAATTAGAGGGTGTGTGAGTTTTTAAATACAAATAAAACTATTTAATTTACTTCTTAGAATAAAAATCATCCATATAATTTTCAAACTTAAAACGATGAAACCAATAATTTTGTATAACCATGAGTACCAATGGTGAAATTACTTCTTATTATTAAAATACATTACTATCTTAACAGTGAGCTAACTACATTTAATTTGATTCCTAAGGTTTAGTAAACATTACATATGTGTTCAATGGATCACAGTTTGTATGAGTTTACTCCTTTCCGAATTGATATTATTAGTGAGTTAACTATATTTTGGTTCTTATTGTTTCATTAACATTACCGATTTGATTAATGTGTTGTAATTTGTATGACTGTATGAGTTTTTACTCCTTTCCAACATGATCTTTTACCATGGATTCTTCTTTCACATTAAAAAACCATAAGGCTATCCGTTATACTCCTCATTTCCCCTTTCTTTACCCACTACCACATCAGCGTCACATCATTTTTTCTCTCCTTCCCTTTCCATTACCCACTACACCCGTTATACTCCCCCTTTTCCTTTTTTCTTTCCTTTTCACTTAAAAAAAAGAAAAAAACTAAAATCTGATTGGTAGATGTGGGGTGTGGGGGTGGGGAGGGTGGGTTTTGTCGTCCGAGTCCCACAACTCGCTGGCTGTTTCTACCCGCCGACTACATACCACCCGAGGTGGTGTTCCCCCTCAACTCGCCGCTCACTCGCTTGGCGAGTCCATCCCACAACGGACAACCTAATACACTTATCCTTTAATTTAGTGGAAAGTTTTCACAAAATCCCGCCACCTTAAAATTAGCATAGTCTCTACAACTTATAATCTCATTTACTAGTAACAAACCATTCAGAATGCTTCTATTTTTAATAAAAACAAATTGTTGCTCCCACAACATAACATATATAATATCGCCATATTATATATAGGAATTAATACATTGCTTGAGTGATCGAATGTGGGTTAATTATATAATTATAAAAAAGAGGGCAGGTGTGAAAGTTAAGAAACATAACCAAATCCTGCACTCGATCTTAACATAATAGTTTCCATTTTTAGTGAACGTGGGATAATTTAATAATTAAAAAAACAATGAGGGTGTGAAATTTAAGAAACATGTGATATATATGGAACGTAAATAGAAGAATCGAAGTGAATAATATTCGAAGGCACCTTCTTGCATCTGCCCATGTCTTGCATATATGCACGTGGTTCTCGGTCTCTGAATATTACTACTTTCTTTTCTTTTTCAATTTTTTATACATAATTAATTTTTCTTTTTTTTATATTTTTGCTTTAATTAGTTGTTTAATTTGTACGAATTACAAATTAAACATGACCATAATAAAAGTATTAATCAAATTAAAACATAACATGACTATTGTTAAGCTTTTTCTTTGATTTAAAACTATTTAATTAAACATGACTAACAACACATAATAATTAAATCAAAAGGCCGGTGTAGACTGTAGACGTTAACTTAACCATTCTCTTTGTTTTCTTGTGTATACTCTACTTCCTCCTTATTTCCACTTTTCTCTCTGTTCAATTGCCTATTGTTTATATTTAAATAGACAAAGGAAAAAAAAAACGCTGCTGCATGCGTTTTATGGAACGAACTGGCGGTAACTTCTTTTAATAAAAGTCGTCAAAAAAAAAAACGGAAAGAAAAACAATAGAAAAACAACAATGCCTAGGTGTAATCTCAATTAGTCGTTGTAATTCGTATTATTAACGTGAAAATATAGATCGAGTGTTGTAACTAAATGCGTATTCATTGTTATGTTTTTGTAGAGAAATTTTTTTATAATAAATGCATGGGACCTTGGTTATCCTTTTTTTTTAATTGTAAGGAGGTTATAACGTTATATTTATGTTGTGTTTTAAGACTAAATAAGTCAGTAGTTTTTTTTCATTTAATTTAGCACATGCTTTAATTCATTCGGAAGCAAGATTTATATGTAGTGGATGTTAAGAATCTAGCATTGTTGAATTAATAGTTCTATTAAATGCAAACAAACAACCCTTTAATCATTTTGACCTACTTCTTTTGCGCAAATGATCTTTTACATTTTTTGAACAGCAACAAGAGGAAAGCTAGCTTTGGTATGACCATCACCTACTCTCAACCAACCGGAAAATTTTATTTAAACAAGAAGTTTTGAGCAAGATACTCAAAACAAAGATACAATTACAACATTAAAACAAAGATAAAGGATCACAACACCAAGCAGACCAAATCATAGAATTATATTTGGCTCTAAATTTAATCAAAGTAAAGAGGGAGGCTTGCACTTCTACCATAATAGACTGCACCACGAATCTCTTTCCATTAAAAACCAAATTGTTACGCGCCTTCCAAATATGCCAGAAAACACAACCCGCCAAAGCCTCCAATGATTTCCTTTTGTACTCCGATCTGCCGATTTGAAGAAGATTAAATAAAAAGAGCTCAAATGTAGAATATTAGCCAACATCAATACTCCACCAATCTTCAATCCATCTCCAAATTTACATCACTCTTGTGCAGGTAAGATATAAATGTGATTCTGATTCTAAATTATTTCCACAAAGAGGACATGCAACCGAAGGCAACGATATACCTCTCAACACACAAATTTAATCTAGTAGGAATGCGTTTAAGAAGCAACCGCCACACAAAGCAATTAACTTTCGGGGGGAGCCAATTATTCCAAAAAGTTTGGCTAGGAGAAGCGGAATAATTCAGATTTTGCATAATAAGCCGCAAGGATTTTACAGAGAAAATACCATTCAAATCACCTTCCCAACGCCATGTGTCTTTGCAATCTGATAGTGAAACTTGTTGTAATAACAATTCAAGTTCTGACGGTGACTCTTGCAACTTCATTAAAATCAGCCCATGACCAATTAAAATTAGATGGCAACAAATGATTATTTAACACCCTTTCATTCACCAAACATTCTTTGTTGGACTCTAATTCATACAAATTTGAGAAGGCATCTCTTAAAGTTATAGAGCCAATCCATCTATCATTCCAAAAGGATGTGGATGCCCCGTTACCTACTTTATGCGTAAATAAATCTTCGAGATTTACATTTTGCGAGAGAAGAGACTTGCCAGTTTTAACAATATTAAGCCAAACACCTGACCGTCTATGATTAGCAACAACCGATGATTCGCTATCCGGGATCCCATGTAAGGCTTTAACTACCTTTCCCCATAATGAGCTCCCCTCCACTTTAAACCTCCACCACCATTTTACTAGTAACGCCGCGTTAGCCTCTCTTAATGAACCAATGCCCAAGCCACCGAATTCTTTAGGAGCAATTGTTTTCTTCCAGTCAACCCACGAGATCTTTGATTTTCCTGCATGAGTGGAACCCCACAGAAACTTTCTTCTCTTGCTTTCAATTAGATCAATCACTTTTACTAGAGTTTTATAGATAGAAAGAAAATAAAGTGGAATACTACCAAGTACAGATTTACATAATGTAACCCTCCCACCAAAAGACAAAAGATTATCTTTCCATTTTGATAGTCTCTTATCAACTTTTTCAACAACCGGTTGCCAATTTCTGACCACACCCATGTTTGCACCAATTGTGATCCCCAAATATGTGAAAGGGAAATTAGCTTTATCACATCTCAACAAAGATGCAAGCCGTGACACCTCATCATCATGAACTCCCAAGCCAAAAACTTTACTTTTGGAGAAATTGACTTTTAAGCCCGAAGCGAGGTGAAAACAGTGAAGTAATCTAGTCAATTTCAAAACGTTAGAATCTGTCCATTTACCCAAAATTCACATCATCTGCATACATGAAGTGAGAGATAGTCAGACCATTATTTGGAAGTGATAAACCATGAAAATGACCCTTGTTTATAGCTTCAATCATGGCCACATGAAGACTCTCCATAGCAATAATAAACAAGAACGGAGACAAAGGATCGTCTTGTCTAACCCCTCTTGATAATGGGAATTCATCAGTCACATCTTTTACATGATAAAGATTCTCTTAAATTATAACTTTATCAATTTCCCTTAAATTTTTGTTCATTTCGAAAACATTAATTAATGTTTAAAAAGTCAAATTACATAAATAATAAATAAATGAACAGATAAATAATATTACATTAAAGCATTAATCCAATAAATGATAAATCACCCTTAAGAATATTGGTCATTTATAGCATTATATCTGCGTAATATAGAGGCGACTAATCTTTTTTCTTGATAACCTGTTTATTTTTAAAACACTGGTGGTGTGTTTCTTGATTAAATTATAATAATCAATAAATTTTTACATGGATGGTAAAATCAAACAAAAAATGTTGACGCTACTTTAGTTATATTGCCCGTTTAGAAAATCCATAATTTTTTTAATAAAGTAGGTTAATTATATGTTATTTAGATTTAGCACTTCTAATAATTGATACATAATTTAATAGTTTTTTTTTATGGCAAACACACGCACCCACTAAATCTACACTAATGTCCACACCAGGACTTGAACCCACAGCCTCTTAGGAGGTGGCATAACTCCAAACACCAAATACCGCTAAACTACAAGCCCTTTGGTACATAATATGTAATAGTTGAGTTAAAATATTTATTGTATGACAGAATATTTATACTACGATATAAATCATTTAACATTCTCTCTCCACCTCCATTTTAAGACTTCTTAAATTTCAATCAATACAACATTTTGACCATTCATTCTATAAAAATTAATCTCATTCACACAATTTTTTACCATTGTAATTTCTTTCCTAATTTACTTTTAACTTTTTATTTAATTAAATATATTTTCTCACTAACATACTCTCTCTCATATCAACACAATTATTCACCACATCAACACAATTCTTAAGATCTTATTAATTTTTTCTTTCCTTATTTTATAAATCAAATATTTTTTATTATATTAATATTATTTTAAAATTATAAAAAGTTGATGGAAATAAAAGAAACAGAAGAAAACAAACATGTTGCTGAATAAAAACTATTTAATGATATTGAGTCGTGTAAATAACATACCATTTTATTTTTAAGAAAGACATGTTACTAAACATGAATTATTCGTCGTCGCCGCATTGCGTGGGTATGATGCTAGTGTAATATAAAAGGTTTAATTATTAATTTTTGTAATTATTAAGTTAATTTGCGATTTGATTTTGTAAATATTTTTTATTTGGAAGGTTTGCTTATAGATATAGTATATAAGATTGTTGGAGATAAACAAGCGGTAGAATGAAGGATTGCTAAGATAACTATGAAGAGATAGAGAGAGAATCTCGTTTCACCTTCAAAACACACATAGTTTATTTCATGTAAGTGTGGCAATCCTTACATTTCCTTGTCTAGCACAAGGCTTATATACCTATAAGGTATATTTACAATAAGCACCCTCAACTATTGTTGAACTCCTATTCTATTACAATAATACAGTTCTAACAATCTCCCCCTTTGAAATAGAATAGGAGTTGTAGAATAAAATGAATAGGATTCTTGATCTTTTCAGCATCTTGAGGGTCTTGTGCTTATTGTCTTGTATCGCTCCGGTAACCTAAGACATTGATCGCCTTCGGTTATATAATCAATTTAGCATATAGAGATTTTCAGCATGTGGATAATTGAGCATTGATAGCATCAGCGGAAGCATAAAAGGATTCATCAACAGGAGAGAATATGTTTCTTACTCCCCCTAGAATCACAACCGGGGAAACCCTCCCCCTACAATGTAGCTCTCGAGCATTTAGGCAATTAGCAGAAGCGTATAAGGATTCATCATCAGAGGAGAATATTTTGCTTACTCCTCCTAGAATCACAAACGGGGAAACCCTCCCCCTACAATGTTGCTCTTTGTGCGTGTGTTTAAAACTCTATATGCTTTTGAGACGGTAGAATAACCTAAGAAAATAGCTTCATCAGCTTTCGGAGCAAATTTTCCTAGATTATCCTTTTCATTTAAGACATAACACCTATTACCAAATACATGAAAGTATTTGATATTAGGTACAATGCCATTTGCCAGTTCATAAGGAGTTTTATTAAAACGTTTGTTAATGAAAGAGCGATTCTGCGTATAGCAGGCAGTGTTAATAGCTTTAGCCCAGAAGGAAGGAGGGAGCCTAGAGTAAGAAAGCATTGTTCGGGCAGCTTCAACCAGAGTTCTGTTTCTTCTTTCAACAACACCATTTTGTTGAGGTGTGTAAGCTGCAGAGAACTGATGGTTGATCCCAACTAGGTCACAGAAATTTTGCAGAGTGTTGTTCTTGAATTCCGTTCCATTGTCTGTTCGAATGGAGACAACACTTTGACCATATTTATTCTGCTGCTGTTTAAGGAAAGTGATGATCGTTGGAGTAGCTTCATCCTTAGAGCACAGAAATTTGACCCAAGTATACCGTGAGTAGTCATCCACCATGACCAGGATATACTTCTTCCTATGTTTGGACTGTATTCTCATTGGACCACAGAGATCCATGTGCAGGAGATCCAAAGGCTTGGTTGTGCTGAATGCTTGCTTTGATTTGTGTGAGGCCTTCTTCATCTTCCCTTTTTCACAATCAGCACACAAATGATCCTTGTTGAACTTCAGTTTGGGTATCCCTCTCACCAAGTCACCATTGACTAGTTTGTTTATGTTTTGAAAGTTCAGGTGAGAGAGTCTTCTGTGCCAGAGCCAAGTAAGATTATTGGAGGCTTCTGATAGAAGACACACAGATGTAGGAGAGTCATACTTCTCCAGATCTATGGAATACAAATTAGAATTTCTGGATCCTGCAAGTACTTCATCACCGGTTTCTGTGATCACTGAGCATTTGTTCTTTTTAAATACAACCACCATGTCTTTGTCACAGAACTGACCGATGCTGAATAGGTTGTGTCCCAAGCCTTCTACGTAGGAGACTTTCTTGATTTTCACATGTTTTTTCTCTATGTCTCCGTACCCCATTATTGGTGCAACTTGGTCATTCCCAAAACGTACGGTCCCGGAGTACTTAGGAACGTAATTTTTGAGAAGACCCTTGTTGCCGGTCATATGCTTGGAGCAATCGGAATCCAGGTACCATAAGTGAGACGCCTGCAAAATGAATCACAATTAGGTTTAGGTCCCCACTTAAGAATGGGTCCATGAGTGTTAGTTTTAACATTTAACAGTGAGGTGTGTGTTGACACTGCTGAAGTTGAAACTTGTGATGATTTGTTCTTAGGAACCCAGATTAATTTGGTCTCTTGTTTAGAGACAACTGGATTTGTCATTTTTGGTTTGCTATGAATGGGTGTGGACTTGCGCATATCGACTGTTTTGGTATAAATGGGTTTCCTGTGAACCTTGGGTGCAGCAGACTGTTGATTAATTGGTGGCTTAGGTTTGTTAACAACAGTTGTTCTTCTCGCCTTGGGTTTGGTATGTTTGACCGTGGTGTGTGATTGAGTGTATGAGCGTTTTCGACTTTGTAGAAATTGTTCACGAGCGCTCCAGGCCTTTCGAAATGCCTCAAATCCTTGGTTTCTGTACGCTTCAAGCTCTGTGATGGTTAACAAGTGTTTGGATTTGTTTAAACGTTTAAGTGCATATGATTGGCGAGTGGTGATCCACTGGTGAATGATATAGCCGTTTGCATTTAAAAATGGAACATATACTTGATTAGCATAAATATCTATCCAATCATCACATGGTTTAACGCCTAAGGATTTTCGTAATTGATCATAGCAACAATTGTTTTCACAGTGCCCATGGGTACAACCATTACCCACACAAAACATGGTTGAGGCGATTGTGTCTTGTGAACATGAATAATTACACACAGAATCAAACATCAAAACGTTTTCACAGACAGAGTTTGAGTTTGAACATCTCCTAGTGGATCTAGGAATGACTCTTTTCCATGAGGCAATTTTTGGTTTCTTGTTCCCTTGCTCCGTCATATCTGCAGTAAAGGGTGAAAGATTAGAAATTTGTCGTGGTCGACTGGCAGCAGCATGTGAGGATTCAGGTATGTCTAAGTGCACACAAGAATTGTGATTAGAAGGGATTTGTTGCTTAGGTTTTGAAATCTGTTTAAGCTTAAGATCAGTTAAATCAGGTTTGTTAACAGATTTTAATGAGGTTGTGGACGGGTTAGTCTTGGTGTTTTCATTTGTTAAATCATCACATGCGGAACCGTAGAGTGAGAAAGTGAAAGGAACAGGTGGAGTTTGCAACTTTATTTCAAGTTCCTTGATTCTTTCTTTCAAGATAAACTGTTTCCTTCAAAGGTCATCTATGATCTTTTCTTCGTGATCAAATGACTTTGTGGGTTTTTGTTGACAAATGATGATTTCTTGTGGATAAGAGGATGATGACTCAACAGGAAGGGGTATAGACTCAGTTTGGATTATGCTGAAAAGGTCCTGCTGAATGTGTTGAGTAAAGCAAAATTCTTGCAAGGTGTTGAACCTATTTTGCAGTTCTACGTGAGGAATGTATTCAAAAACAGGTTTTGGTGAGAGAGGTGAGCAGAGTTCTTCGCTAGTGTAAACAGATGAGCATTCAGAGTCGGATGAAGAACAGAGTTCTGTGAGGTATGAGTCATTTAAATCAGAATAATCAAATGGAATTTCAGATTTGAGGTTAAGAGTGCGTTTGACTTCTTCTTCTATTAATGTCTTTTCCTGGCTAATAAAGACCATTCTCTTGGTAAGTCCTAATCCATATAGATCGGCATTGTATAGCTGTTTGGATGTGATCTTGCTTGATTTATAGCCAAGGCCATCAAAATTCCATCTGGAGAAAGGACGTTCCTTCTCTTTGTACTGAGATATGATCTGATCACTCTGATCCCGTTTAGAAAGCAGGTACTCAAGTTCATAGATTCTAGAGTGAAGAGTTCCTAATTCATTTTTAAGTTCATGCTTAAGGATCTCAGAGTCTTTTTCAGCACATGTACATTCTGCTTTGAGGTCTAGTATGGTGTTATTAGTCCTATTGGTTAATTCAAGAAGCTCAAATTCTTTTGCAGCTAGTTGGTTTCTAAGGCTGATTAAGTCGTTATCTAACTTCTTAATTATCGTTTGGGCCTTCATCTTGTGTGTGTGTGAATCATCTTCTAGAACCTGATTTCTTGAGGTTAATTCTAGAGCCTGACTTTCTAACTCTTTTATACGGGCTAAGATGGTACGAATATGTTCATGTTGAATACCCATAGTAAAGTTGGAGTTAGAAAATACCTTTCCGCTTTCTAAGCTCTCCTCATCTGACTCGGAGAGATCATCTCCGCCATCATCTTCTCTGCAACCTTCTCCATTGCGTGCCATAAGACAGAACTGGGCGTGATCTTCACCATCTAGATCACTATCCGATCATGTGTCATCTAGGAACTGATCCTCTTCGACTAACAGCACATTCCCAGCCTGTTTCTGTTTAGAAAGGCGGTACTTTTGCCGGTAGTACTCAGCATCTTTAGTCTTTTTGAGAGGACAGTTCCTGATCATGTGGCCTGATCTACCACAGTTGTAGCACTTGCCATCAGTCTTCTTCTCCTCTTTCCTTTCTTCTCTCTGAAATCTGGGTTTGTCTACAGGAGCAGCTCTCTCAGGTCTTCTTGAGCCAGATGTGAACCGCTGTCTATTGTTAGTCTTACTGAACCGGTTCTTGAGGTTCTTACTGGCCATCGTCAGAGTCTGGAAAGCAGCTTCGATAGAGTCATCATCTTGATCTGAGTCGCTGACTACCACTTGTTTCAGCTTCATTTGTCTTGATGAGGTTTCTCTAGGAGGTCTATCACCAACAATCAAAGCAAGAGGATCTGCAGCTGGCTGTTTTGGGAGGGACTGTAATATCTCATCCTGGTACTGATTGAGATCTTCAAATATGTTGTGGAAGGTGACTGAAGTAAGATCTTTGTTGATTTGTTTGTACAGTCTTCCATACCCCTTCCACTCAGTACCTAGAGAGTTCAGAAAAACACAGTTTAAATCAAGGTCAGTTCTAACAATTTGGTTAGATCTCGTCTCATTCTGCAGCTTGCAGAATCTCCCATAAGTTTCAGACAGGAGTTCATTTTCACGAGCTTTGAACTCATGGTAGCTATTCACCAGCTGAGTTCTCTTGATGTATTCTCCCTGCTCAGTGCCTTGAAGTTGCTTCTTGATCTCATCCCAGATTTCTTTAGCAGTGCCCAAGCTATCTATCTTAAGATAGATCTCTGAAGAAAGACCTTGTTTCAGGTAGTACTTGGCCAGTCTCTCTGCCTTCTTCGTTTCCTTCTCATCGGCTGTCAGTTCCTCATTTGTCTTTTCACGCTCATGTCTGAGGATGGGGGGATTGTTGTTTGGTTCCGCTTCAACGATTCTGGTGAACTTGGAGTTTCCTTTGTAGATGCACTCCATCATCTTGTCTCCGTAAATTTCGTTGTGCTCGAGGAAGTCCATGAACCTTCCTTTCCAAACATTATATTCCCCCCGAAACAAAACAGGTGGTTTTGTGTCGGTACCAATGGACATCATCTCATTTGAGCTTGCCATGTTAAGTGAATTAAGTAAGAGATGATCGTTTACTTGTAAGAGAGTTTGATTGTTCGAAAGCTTTTCAAAAACTGATGAAAGAACAAAGTCTTATGAATTTCAACTTTGAATTAGATCTTGTAAAGATTAAATTCAATTTTGAATTAAGTAGACTTTTAAGTAATGTAATTCACCTTTGAATTAAATCTGATTTAAATTAAATTCAATTGTGAATTAGATTGTTTTAATTAAGTTCAAATGCTCAGGTTCTTTTTGGTCAAGTCCAAAGAGTCAATCACTTGTCCAAGTTTTGGGAATCTGTTCTGTTATCGAGTGCGATTGGTCCAATTGAATTGAATGACTTCCTTTAAAGCAAATGAGCAATGAGCTTAGTAAAGATTGAATATGAAGGCAATCGAATGCGATTCAACCTGTAATCTTAACACTTGGAAATCAAACGGTTAGACCTGACAATCAAATGCGATTGCCAAAGAGAACAATTAATTGTATGCAAATTAGACTAATCGCGTGGAAACAATAATTCAATCGAGTGCGATTCCCTCTTTGTGTTAATAGTGTGCGAATCAAGCTATATCAATTGTGAATCATTTGTCAATCGCGTGCGATTCCCACATGTGAATTCGAGTACTTATCGTGTGAATCGACACTTTTCAATCGCGTGCGATTGATAAGTGAGGCTGTTTTTACTCAGTCTCAATCGCATGCGATTAGTAAGTTGTCTCCGGCTGATAACTTTTCACGACTAAATCAAGTTCGATTCCCTTAACAATTCCAGTTTCAATCGCGTGCGATTGGAGAGAATTTCGGCTGAGAGATTGCAACTTGTGACTAAGGCAAAGTTCTATAAGCCGCACCAGGGTTTAATCGCATTGACTAGTGAGCCCTGATGTGACCTTGTCAGAACTGATGGACTTTCCTCTTAAGGTGTCTACCCACTTGTACTTTGATTGGATGGGTAGTACTCAAGTTTACTTGCTTGATGGTTAAGCTTGGAAGAATTAAAAATTATTTTAAATAAAAACAAACGAGTTCTTCCTGTTCAAAACTGCATTTAAGTCTAAAGAACACATTAAATGAAAGATTTCCAGAAATTTAATGCTTTAAATCACGTGTTCTTTACACTGTTAAAACCTTTTCTTTGAAGATTTGAGTACGGTTTTGAAGTGTGACCCAAGCAAAACTTATAGAACAGTAGTTCTAACCAAGAACAGCTCAGAAAAGAAGATAAAACACTAAAATTTTATACCTTGAATGTGTTAAACCTTTTGGAAATCCTGAACTTGTAGCTTTCTTGAATAGCTTCAACTCGAGATCTTCTTCTTTTCTTCAACCTCGAACTTTTCTTGTTCTTCTTTGAGATCTTTCGAACAATCAAGAGCCAAAATCATTTTGTGACTTTCTTAGTCAAAATACCCTACTTGTTCATTTCTTTGATTGTTCGAATCTTCCTTGACAATCCTTCCCAAAACAATTAATTTCTTGAAAATCATTCTTGTTGTAAATCACTATGATTTCTCATGTTGGTTACTAAAGATAACAAGTGTCCAAGTGTATGGAAAGCGAGTTTGAGGGAGAAGTTGAAAAATATTTAGTGAGCTGTGGGTGAGACAGGATCAAAAGAAAAACAAGATCCTTACCAAATAGTATACATCTGGGTAGCCACATCTTCTACTAGATCTCATTAGTTGAGATTTGGTATTGAAATAGACATCATGGACCCAGTGATGCAATACACTAACCCCACCCAGCTAGTAGCTACTCAATTATCTCTTAAAAGATGATTGTTTCAACTTCACACGGAGATTTAGCATATTTCTATTGACATCTCATTGGAGATTGTTGATATTGAAACAAGGAGGACAGCTACTCCGGTCCCCGACTTCTTTCATGCACTGATAGAGTCTAGAGCTTATTTGAATATATATTTCATTTCTTAGGACACATGTTTGATCTATAATGCATATCTAGTCTTTCGTGACTACCAGAACATCTTGGAGTAATATCTTATGTGATATTCACAATGATTAGATGGAAATCCTACCAGAATCAATGTTATGCCAGTAAGGTATATTTACAATCTTTCATAGTTATCTTAGCAATCCTTCATTTCCTTGTCTAGCACAAGGCTTATATACCTATAAGGTATATTTACAATAAGCACCCTCAACTATTGTTGAACTCCTATTCTATTACAATAATACAGTTCTAACAAAGATTATAATCAACTCCACCAAGTAGTTACTTTATTTTAAAAAATTTATTTAGTTTAATATTAAGGGTAATTTGTAATTTCAAATTACTTAAAATTAAGAATTTAAGACAAAAAAATTAAATGTTTTGTAAATAGCATTGATGAAAAAAAGTATTATATGTTAGGCGTTCCATATATATAGCTTAACCTGAAGCATTCCGGTAGAGCCTCTGGTTCATCGAGTGAGTGAGGAACACCGGTACGCCTCCCACCCTTACCTAATCGTATGAGGGTTTCGAGTCCCCCAACCCAAGCTCTCTCCTCTCTCTTTCGCTTTCTGTTTTTTCTCTCTTTCATATATTATGATACTAGTTTGATATCCCATGTATAAATACGGGGATGATTAAAATAAATTTTGAATGTTTCTTGCATTAAACAGTACTAACATATATAGTAAAATAATTTTAAATAATACAAAAAGTATCGCAATAATAAACGTCACGATATTGTTTTTAATTATATAACTCTTGAACAATATGCAAGACTTAAGGTTTTTGACGTACAATCAGCTATTCAAAGATAATTAATAAAGTGAATGGACATGATTAGTGAAATATATTTATAAAATATGATGACATTATAATCCTACTCCTTTAATAAAAATTAAAAAATAAAAATAAATATATTTGAAATTTAATTAATTAATTGGTCGTATTTGTTCTTTGAAATGTTATCCTTTGATTTATATTTTAATCTTGTTTAAAATACAAATATTCTGAAAACAAAAAAAATTCTTATTATTATTATTATGTATATTAAATTTTAATCTTGGTCGTATTTTAATCTTGTTTAAATTCAAATCTCGTTTTTTTTAAAAATATTTTAAAACTAAAATTATGTCATCATAATACTATTCTTTTAATATAAATTAAAAATTAAAGATAAAGATTAATGATTAAAGAAAGATTTGAAAATTTCATGTAATAGTTTAACTCTAAAAAGTCAAAATTGATTTTTTGATTTTAAGTAAGTGAATGGTTAAGATTAAATATTTTATTAAATGAAGAGTTTATATCGTTTAAGGTTATTAACCGATTAATAAACCAACCCAGTCTACCTAAATCTACAACGAGTCGATCTGCATTTCGGATTTCAGTTTTCCTCATGTCTATATATATACATAAATAATTGGTAGCTACAGAATTACAAGCAAACCGATTGATTAAACCAACCCAATAAGCAAAGCCGTTGCGGTGTCGACCTTCACCTACCTTATCATCATTTCTTTTAATATAATTACGTACCAAAATTATCAGACGTGATTCCATGCCGCTGCCTAGCTAGAGAACCACAAATTAAGCAAACCCTAATTATACGTACGATACATATATATATATTAACTTTCCTATTCCTATTCCTATATAATAAATAACTAAATATAGGACACGTGGCTTTTTTATACATCATCATTTTCTGGTTTTCCCGCTCAAGAACCCAACGTATTCTATTGCCACGTGTCTCCTTAGCTTCCAGTCCTTTCTCCTTAGGGTCCTATTTCTTCAGCAGTAAGAGGCCTTCATATCAACACCCGTAATTACAATTCATAATTATTGTTTCATCACAAAAAATTTTGTGGCGTGAATCTAGTAATAATATAATAATAATATAATAATATTGACAGACCGGATGTTATTTATCGATGAAATTTACGTCTACTTACTTAAGTCAAGGGTGGCTGGCTATATCCTTGTATTTTTCCTATTTAGTATCTCTCTCTCTCTCTCTCTCTCTCACACACACACACACACACACACACTCTCCATCCTATAAATTCCTAATAATAATATAACGAACGAACATAGTTAATTACAGTCTCACTTCATGCACCAGAAAATTCCGACTTGTATAATTTTGACTATAAGTTTTGTTTTTATGTGCCACATGCATGTTTCATATATAGTTATTATATATATGAATATGAATGAATATATCCTCAAACACTAAAGGCGAAGGCGAAGGCGAAGGAAGCTAAATTGTGAAATGTTCAAATAAGAATCTTAAATTAATTGAGGGTGGGAGACTCAATCTCAGCCGTCAAATTCCTCCTATTTCAATGTCATTGGCTACCCATGAATTCCTCACATGCACCCTGCCACATTCTATCCCCCACGCTCTTCATCCATGAATTCCAGTAACAAAACGAACGGCTGAGATTGAGTCTTTCATTCTCAATTAATTTATCATTTTCATTTGAACCTTCCCCGATCCTTTATTTTCTACTTTAACAAATCTATAATCAAACACCAGCAAAAAAAATCAAAAACAAAAACACATATACGACTTTGACCTTACACTATCTAAAATATAAGAACTAGATAACACATGTCAACTGCATATATATGCTATCACTTCAACTAATATGATACTTCTTATTCATAATATTAAATTAATTCATTAATTAAGATAAATATTACTTAGAAACACCTGTTACATTTTCGTACATAATAAGTGAATTTTCTGTTAGTACGTACGTAATCTTAGTATTATATTTAGTTAGACTTCATGAACGAGTCAAGTAGCTAGTATATATATGCGGTGCAAATTCATTTTAAGTCAAAACTGAAGTTCCAAATCCAAATTCACAGGGAATGGGATCAAGAGGTTTGTATCCCTTGCATGGTCTAAGAGGCAACGTCCATGTTGTAGCTCCCAACCTAAACAAAAATACTAAATAAATGGACACATCATTGTTAGGACCGTTACCAGGGAACCGACCAACGATATTGTCCGCTTTGGGTTTCCCCTCACGGCTTTAAAACGCGTCAGTTGGTAAGAGTAAGATCCACCCTCCTTATAAGGAGGATGAATTTCCCTTGCCTCACCAATGTGGGATGCTCCTGCATTGCTACAGAAGCGGTGGGTTTAAGAGTCGCGGATTTACCCGGCTCGAGAGAACGCTGAGCCCCATAAACCCAACAATCATATTTGAAATCGGATGTTGAAGCTGAAAACATTAATTGGCCGTTCTACATAAGTGTCTTCAAGTAACAATTATAAACCGATTTTGATGATTATTAGCTATATTACGGATACCAATATAATCGTTTTTGGGTCTCTATAAACAAAATCAACCAACCCAAATTTAAAGAACATTACTTAACCGACCGAATTGAACTACAAGAAAAAACACCTTTTAACACTGCAGCTTTCTGCGAGGACATATGTCCTCGCTAAAACTCACAAAACGAAAAAATATTCACCTTTCTGACTTTGAAAAAGCAGCCAACTGAAAGCTTACAGAGAGGACTTTGTCCTCGCCAAAAGTGAATTTAAATTATTTATTCATTTTCATTGTGGTACATGAAATTTACGCGGTAGGTAACCCGTCAAATTAATTTTTCCTCGACCTTCGGCAAAGACAAAGTCCTCGCTAAAGAGTTTATTCTTTTTTTTTTGTAAATAACATTATATAATGGGACACACGACAAAGTCCTCGCTAAAGAGTTTATACACAAGCTGAGGTAGATGAAACTATTCATCAACGTGATCCTATGAGTAATGCAAATTTTGTAATCGTATTTGATGCACTAAAACGTGCTAACATTCAAATTCCCGACTTTCAACCGATTTCGTCTCCAATAAACAATACCGAAGACGATGACGGTAACGATATAGGTGAGAAAGAGTCGGATGATAAGTAGTTATATTATGTTAATCAATTACATTAAACTAGTTTGTAAAAAATACATTATTGATGATTATATTGGTGTAATATATTTAAGTAGCTTATTTTCTGAAAACAAGTATTTAAAATGTTTTAGCTTTTTAAATTTGGTATAAAAACTGCAGGTAATTAAAAATAAAAAATAAAAAAAATACTTTATGCGAGGACTTTGTCGTCGCTAAAAGTAAGTAGTTTTAACTAAATTAATAAATGGAAATAGCTTTCTGAGAGGACTTTATCCTCGCTAAAGGTAATTATTTTAATTTCGATTTATTTTTAATATTCAGTTTTTCGCGACGACTGTGTCCTTGCTAACCTTTCGCGACGACTTTGTCCTCGCCGAAAGTTTTCCGCGACGACCTGTCCTCGTGGAAGTTTTTTTGCGACGAATTTTTAACCTTTTGCGAGGACAATTGTCCTCCCTGAAAGTGATTTTCCTTGTAGTGTTGTTCCTAATCAAAATTCATACACAATATATAGATAATGTAAACAATTAATTTGATGGGGCATCGGTCTAAATGACTTAATTAGTTTCGATTTATGAACACTAAAAACTGTTCATGTAATTTTTTTATTTTAAAGAACTAAATCAACAATAATAACGTATAATTAGTACTATATACCATGCAACTTATTTAGCATGTTATAAATGAAATGGCATTCTGGTCAACGGATCAAGGTGTAAGTTTGTGAGATTAAAACTCAAAACCAATTGGTTATGAAAGAAGTAGCTCAAAATACTTATAAAGCAGATTACAAAGTCGTTTTGTTCTGATGGGAGATATTACTCAACACAAGGATCATATAATAAAGCATTTTGACCAAACGTGTAATCACTCAAGTGTTTTAGAGTAATTAAAACGTATTATTTTCAAATTTTAAGATCTAAATGTTGTAATTTTGTACTATCTCATATTGGTATAAGGTAAAGTGTATAAATAATATTACAACAATATTAAATTTACTCTTTCGTATAACCTAAGCATGGTCAAATAGTACTACTTGTATAACTTTGAATTCATTGTTTATTACCATTAGACACAATTTCCAATTGTTATTATGTGCTTCATTATCTTCATCACTATTCAGCACAAATACTTACTACCACACAATCTTAGTATTGTATCTTATAATAGCGGCCACATTACGCAGACATCCTTAAAAGTACATGTTTAATCAAATGATGGCAAATTGTTCACGTGTGAACCCATCAATGATCAACCCAAAAATGTGTTTAAACGAGTGGAGACGTGGAGTATTACCGCGCGTTGCAGCGGAGCTTAATTATGTTGAACAAAATATGAAAGAACGTATATTCCAACACAAATGTTCGAAACAAAGCGACATGAATATTAAATAATTAATATTGTAATGCGTCATTAAGTACAGATTTAAAACGACCAATGTTTTATTTTTTATATTACGATTTACGCCAAACATAACCGTCAAATTTTATCAATTCTTATGATCAAAAAAATGTTTTTACAAAGGAAAAAAAGAACTATTATAGAACTATCGCCGTTTTACCATTATAACATAAAAATAACTTTAAAATTATGATATTAAAATTTTTTTGGATAGATATTATGTTACAAAAAAATTTATATCGAATCATAAATAAAAAAAGACGGTCAAAATTTTGTATTATTTTTAAATTAAACATTACATATTATAAGTTATAAGAGAAAAACAAATAATTGATTAAACTAATTATCTTAATATAATAATATTAAATTTTAATTAAAAAATAGCAAAAAAAAAAGCTTACCCCTATAACTAACGCATGAAAAGCAAAAAAAGAAAGAAAAAAATGCAGCTACCAAGACTCGAACATGGGATATCTACTATAGCAACATGGACTCCTTGCCACTCCGCTGAATCAAAATAGTATTATAACTTGCACCATTAAATATATAATATTTTGCAGAAAAGTAACTGATTTAACAGTAGCTTCCTGCTAATTGTTATATATTATAATATGCACGATGTCAAGGACAAACCAAACATCGCTGTGGTTTTTGTGAAAAATACGTCAAATATGTCCTCATGAAGGTAACCTGATGATTAAGGACATGAATTATGATAGAGATCCCAAAATCAAATCTTAGCAAATAACTTTTAATTTGTTTTAACGACAAACTCATACATACACTAAACCTACTTCTAAATCTACTTTATTGTTCATAGCTAGACTTGAACATTAAATCTACTCTATTGTCCACAACTGAACTTAAACCCACAACCTCTTAAAAGGACACACTTGACACTACTTCACAATCACAAAATATACAAGTCATTTGGTAATATCTTTTAAATTAACTCGGGTTATGAGATTTGTAACCCCTCTATATCAATTACAAATATCTTTTAATTAATTCGATTTATAAATATTTTAACCCCTCTATATAAATTACGTAACCAATTGATAGAGGTTGCCAAATAAATACAGGTCATCCAAATTATGTAACCAATTGGAATATAAGTACCGAAATTCCAAATCAATGTTTTACCATAAATAACTTGTATTCTTATAACTTTTGAATATATACATTGTGTTGTTTTCGAAAATCAAGGGATACTTTTTTTTCCCCAAAATTAAATAATGATTTTTCTGAATAAATAGGAACGGTATACTAGACAAGCTTCGATATGTTAAATGTTAATCACCTCTCTAAAAACCAATATTTTATTGTATAAATTAGAAAAAGAAAGTTTTATTACAAGGTTTGTATATCATTCGCTAGCTAGGACCGCTTCCATGCTCACCGATCGAAACGGAGATCGAGGCTTCCTTTTCTTATATATGTTCGTTATATTGAAGCTTTTAATTAGCATTTAGTTCACTAGGTCCAACCCCATTCCAGCTCCTATTAATTTGACCTCGACAAAGTTTGGCAAGTTGTCTTCAAAAATTGGACAATTTCAACTTCAATTCGTTAATTTAATTATCTCTTTAAGTCCCTCTTATTTGTTATGTACTAACTATATGCTACGATAGTTTCAAACGTTAGAATATTTTAATACACATTATATTTGAAATATTATTAAATTAATTAAATAATATAATATGTGGTAAATAATTATATGCCATGCCTTGAGTTTGCTTAGTCGTTCGTATCTGCCCTCGTTTGACCAATTACATAGATATCTCCCCTCACTAACTTCCTCTCTCTTTCCTTAAATAACCACCATATGTATATGTGCCTCATACATATCATATATATATTCAGACGCACGCAGGCGTACGTTACAACTTTCAAAATCATTCTTCATATACACTCAGAAACCAACACAACGAGAAGAGAGAGAGAGAGACAGAGAGAGATAAAAACTTTGGTGTTTAAAAATGGAGCACCAAAAATCAACGGCAAAAGTGAGCAAAATCTTGAAGTTTCTACCAAGAGCAACTTCATCGGTTACATTTCAAAACCCTACAATTTATAGCCCTGTTAAAGATAAACGATCATCGGAAAAAACCCATAAATCCAATCTAGGAATTGGTTTCTCCGGTCCCATGGTTTCCATAGTTCCGTCGACGGACAATCGCCGGAAAAACAAGAACGACTCAACTTACGCACTTGTTTACGAACCAACTTCTCCAACCGTCTCTTGTATGGGTCAAGTCAAGTGCAAACACTACCGGAAACTCGCCGCCGCCGCCGCTGCCGCAAACAAACCCGCCAATAAATATTCACGAACGACCTCGTTCACCCCCGTAAAAACTTACAACAACGAAACAGATCAAGAGATAAAGGTTACAAAAGTCGATCCAGTGATTGTTAAGAGCAAGAAGAAATCAGGAATACGGGGCTTATTCCGAGGCAGCAGCCGGAGGAAGTGCGACGCGACCGACAACAAGTCAAACAAGGCGACTAATAATGTTCCCAAGGCTCCAGGTTTGGGAACAATGAAGAGGTTCTCTAGCGGCAGAGACGCGTTCTCGAATTTTGATTGGACAACACAGGTTGCGCCGTTGGATTTCGCTCACCGGAATTATTTCACCGACGACGAGAGAGACGGTGGCAGCGACTGCGAAGAGGTCAAAATCCCTTCATCTGCGCCGGTAATTGAGAGAAACAAAGGGATCTGTGATAACTTCGTTAGGGTTGGAGTTGTAAGCTTAGAGCCGAAAAAAGAAATTAATTTGTGGAAGAGAAGAACCATGGCACAACCTAAGCCTCTGGAATTGCATGTTGTAAATTAGTCTTCTTAATTTCTGAAAATTTACACCTTCCTTGTATTTTTGATGACTTATTAATCATGTAAATGTTAAGAAATATATTAATCAAGTCATTTCCTACTAAAATTAATTAAGTGAAGATCTAGCATCGCATATATGTGTCTAATTATAATTTGAAGTTCCATTATATGATTTTGGAAATTAAAATTTTGTGACATTCATCAGTGCTTAATTTCTGGGTTAAGAAATTAGGTTAAACATAAATTATTTTACTTGTGATACAATTAATGTTATTTAATAAGTATTTCCAAGTATACGCGGTACGTATATATATCTTCATGTAGTCGTACGTCATATCAAAACATGATAAATATATTAGGCCAAAATTTATTCCTTTAATTGGTTAGGTTGTACGTCTTGGTCGCTGAAAAGAATATGATGTTCTAAATCAGCTTAATGACAAACGGAATTATTGATGAAGGCAAATTCTTAATATTACTTGGTTGATATTATATTTGTTAGGTGTGTTAATCGAGTGGCCGGTAGGTTTCTGATTTATAATTAATGCTTCCTTTATTTTTCAAATTTAACTTACTGTTTTTATTCATTAACCGGGTTATACTTGAAATGAATTTTATTTTCTGCTATAAAATCTTCTTGCTTTATCCTTAATGATTGATAACAAAATAAAAATATATATAAAACTTCTATGAGGTTGTTAATTAATAGGGGTATTCCTAAATGCATACTGAATAGGCATTTGTATAGGGCACATATTTTGAAGGGGGGCGATTACCGGGGATAGGGGTGGTGGTAGTTGGTGGTTGCCGGCGTAGGGGCGGTGATGGGTGGCAGTGGTGAACTTGGTTGGCCAGAGAGAATGTTGCAGTATTTTACTAGTGCAAAAATGGGAATAGATATATAAATAGTAGATATTATTAAATTAAGTTTAATGAGTAAATAAAAAATAAATAAATAATAAAAATAAAGGTAAAATGGTCATTTTATCTTGTTTTAACAGCGTTGACTAACGGTCAACATTAGAAACAGGGCCGATCCCGTCATCCCGAGATTTCGAAGGCCCTATGCAATTTGGTAAAAGTAGACCCTCAAACTGATAAAATTAAAAAATATTAAATATAAAGTTCTGGTTTTAATTTCTACACATTCAAAATAATTTATAGAAGGGATAGAAAACACATACGATTTATAAATTGTTTTTTGAGTTATTTTGTAGAGTTCATCCCTTGAGCAACCCGTCTATAAAATTTAATATTGTCTTAAACAAAAGTCTGTAAATTCAAAAGGTAATTTAAAAAATTAGAATATAAAATCAGAAAGATAGAAAGAACCAAAGATGTCATATTGTTGTTGGATTCACTAACCTCAAACATAAACACAAAATGATCATCCTTTGTTGCTAATGATGACATGAATCACAAACCTCAAAGGCTCAAAGCCTAAAAACGATGAACAGAAACCAAAATTTGAATGAAAAATGAACTTGGTTCTTAACAAAGTACAAAAACAGGATATAAAAAAAACAAAACCAACACTATGTATATCTTGCAATTTCCCTTGAGGATGTACCAACAGAAAGAAAGTAATTTTTCGATTTGCTTATAGAACTCAACACCGATGCAATTTCAAATCACAGACAAATAGAAGAGTTGTTGAACATTTGAAAATCCTAGTAGAGAACAAGAGAACAGTGTAGTCTTTTTTGTTTCTATAAACCTACCGAGTTACCATGCAGACGTTCACAAAGCTCAAACAATCGAGATTAATCCTTGCTCTGCTGACTATTGGATATTCGGAACCTCGAAGAGAGAAGATGTGAATGATCCGCAGCGAGTAGTCGTCGTTGATAAATGGCATCGACCATGGAGAAACGCAATCGGTTTCTTCGATCTATTCGCTGCTGAAGTCGGCACCTTTACTTTTGAACTGATTTCACGGCTGCCGAGAGGTGATTCGATGGGTGATGGCGGTGGTCCCGGTGGAGTATTAACCTAATATTAAGTACTAGTTTTAATTCCCGTGTAAATACACGGCTCAGACATAATTATTTATGTAAAAATCGCTTAGTTAAATATATGATTGTTTTGTACGAACAAAAAGGAATAAACTGATCGTAAAAAAAGTTTATATTAATTTCCGTCTAATTAGAAAAGTAAAAGATAACAATATTAAAGAACTATTGAGAGATTGATATTAATTTTAAATTTATACAAAATATTATTTAATTTGTATTTACAAAATATTAATTTTATCACCTTCTAATACGCATGCTATCTACATATTGATTTCAAATGTAATTTAATTAAAGATTATCTTTATCTAATTCACATTAGTTTGACTCTAAAAAGTCAAAATCAAAATTTTAGAATTAAAGTAATTAACGGCTAAGATTAAATCTTTTATTAAATGAAGGGTTTTTATCATCTAATAATTTTTTTTAAATTAGTCTTTTATATATATTAGAAGATTTGGGCTAATTGAGTGTATGTATTATATTGGATGACAAAAAAATATGAAGGCCCTATTTATGATTGGGCCATGTTCACATGTACTTTCTGAACATTGATAGGGCCGAGCCTGATTAGAAAAGACAAAAGTGACATAGAAATAGCAGTTAAAGAACGATACTCATCACTTTTAAAATTAAAAAACAAAATTGATAAAAACTCTTAATTTAAAATACCATTTAAACAATTAACCCTAATTCCTATATAAAAAGATTTGTTTTCTCTTTTTACACAGTGTCATAAAAATCGACCGACCTCCTCTGCTTGTTAATAACACGTTACTTCTCAAGTGAAAGTCACGTGCTTCAATTCTCCATACAAATCACTCAGCAATTATTTTAATTTTCATAATATTTTGGTTTGAGTTACTATCAAACACAAACATGCATGTTACCGTAGGGGGTAATCCTTATATACGGTATTTAAATTTTATGGCAGATACTTTTATAGTCCTATGTTTTAACGGTTCGAGTAAGGAGAGCATCACGTACGTATTAATGCTTTATGTTTTAAATGCTATATTAATAATATTTTTCTTACTTTCTAATGTTTAAATCGGAAAATACATACGTTTCATATATTTTACATGTTTTTTTTTATAAAATAGTTTACTTCTTCTCTCTTCTCCATCATCTTGTTCTATTTCTTTCCCCTCTCTCCTCTTTGATAGAAGAACTTCAAAACACAATCAAAATTCTTGGTACCAAATAATTAGGCTGAAATGCCGAAATGGTATTTGGTTTCGATACCGAGTTCCACGTATGAACATCAAGCATTACATATGATACTTCCTTTGCTCTTAAGATCACCTTCGTCAATGATTAATGTATATGAACTAGACGTTACAATCTGCATGTTGTCAGCAAATTAATTTATATAATAGAAAATTAGTGTATGAAAATAATTTAATTTATAAGAAAATAGTGTTTTTAAAAGTAGTAACAATACAAAAAACACTAAATAGAAAATTAATAGTATGATATATGTCCTTACATTGAACTATTGAAGTAATCAAACTTTATATATATAATATAATATAAATAATAATGTATAAGGACAAATACCATGTTTGACCAATTTGTAAGTAATCAAACTTCATATATATATATATATATATATATATATATATATATATATATATATATATAAAATGGATCAATATAGAACCATTATTTAAACATAGAACCATAGAACCAATCTGGACCATTGGATCATCAAAATCAATGGTTGAGATTAAGGATGGCATAATTGTAATTATCTCCCAACAAACCCACGTTTTTAATAAAAAAATACCCTCCAAAACTTTAAATTGTCATAACTTTTTAAGTTTTGTGAATTTAAAAAAAAAAATTATACCAATATTTTAGTTTTTTAATCATCTTTCAATCAAGACCACTCTTGCCATATTTTTTAAAAAATTTTATGAAAATGCAAATTTTGTTTTGCATTTTCAGTTAGTTCTTGTTTGCATTTTCAATATTGGTTTCAAAATTTACATTTTTGGAAGCATATGCATAACTTGCATCTTCGATTTTTGCATTTTCGGTTTTTGCATTTTTGCATTTTCAAATGAAACTCATGTGAAAATGAAAAGTTTGAAAATTTTGCATTTTCAAAAAAAAAATAAAGTTTCAGAAATATATAAAGTCCGGTCTTGTTTGAAAGAGGACGAAAAACTGAATCTAACGATATACTTTTTTTGTTAAAATTCTTAAAAACGAATGAGTTATTATCATTTAAAGATTGATGGGTTTTTTTTTTAAAGTTTGTTGGAAGGGAGGGGCCGAGGGGGAGGATACGTGTCAACCTCTAAGGTGGTTCTAAGGGTTCTATGTGTATCCTTACCCTATATATATATATATATATATATATATATATATATATATATATATATATATATATATATATATAATATTATTCAAAAATTAGTTTTTCGTAGGACCATAACTCCATGATACAAGCAATTCATCTATAATATATATTAAAAGGGAGAAATTATAATATCATTATTTTATTTCTAATTTTTTTTATTAATTATCTACTTTTATTTCCTCAAATAACTTAATAATTCTGTATTTTCTCAAATAACATTTAAATGAATTATTTTCTCAAATGTTATTTCGTACATATAACTATATATTTATGTGATCATTTATATAAACATCATGTATACCAATTTGATTAGATAATGTTATTCAAAATTGATTTATAAAAAGTTTTACAAAAAATTTGATGATGATATTTATAGTTTTCTGATATCTTAAAAATGTATTCCTCTTTCAAAAGATTTTTTTACTTCTATATATATTTTATAATTACTTTATTATGTATATATATAAGTAATCTTATTCCTTAACATACACCATACTCTTTAATATTTACTTTAACTTTCTTTCGTGTTTTTACATGAAATGTTACGATAGTTAGGTAGTAAAATGATTATCAAATATATTTTCTTAAACTATGCCGACAGTAGATGTCTTTTTTGTTACTCTCGGTATTAAACTTATTATACAATATATACAAGATGGAGGAAAAATTTTTGTTTTTTGTAAATTTTGTATTTTAGTGCCAAAATGATATTATTATTATTATTAAAATTATTGTTATTATTATTATTATTATTATTATTATTATTATTATATTGTATTATTTTTATTATATTGTTTTATTATTATTATTATTATTATTATTATTATAAGTAGTAGTTGCAATAGCAGTAGTAGTAAATAGACATATATTTTATATTTAAACTCTTATTATCAAAATCTATTATTATTGCTATATTTTATTGTTTACATTTAAAACACTTTAGTTTAATTCAATAGTTATTTATATTAATATTAGTGACAGAAGTCGAGACTAAAGTTTCGAAGCTTTATAAATTGTTTTTTATAGTGTCGTTTAGACGAATTTCATTATAAATTAAAGTAACAATATAATTTTACACTAAATGAGATACTATTTTTACCCCGCCGCGAAGCGCGGGTAATATTTACTTGTTTAAGACATGACTATATTAGTTGTGAGAAATGAGACGTAGTTTGCACACATACCAAGTCATCGCGCTTTACGTCGCCATATGGACCACCTCAAACACATGCATTGCATGTGATGTGACCATTTTTTATTACGTCTACTGTGATTAGTAATAACTTAAAACCAATTAATTTTTATTTAAACGGCAAGCAATAACTCAAAAGAGAGAGAGTTTTGACATGGTCTCACCGCTTCCCTAACAAGTCAATTTATTAAAATCGAAAAACTCTAGCGAGAAGCTAGATCGAGTACATCAAGAAATAAAAGTTGAAGAAGGATTACTATTCCAATTCTCCTAACTAAAGTCTATCATAGGAAGCTTAAATCTATTTTTACACCATAAAAATGACATGTTTTGAATTTGACAATACATAATTGATGCGCAAACCCAATTAATAAACCAATTAATTAGTTATAAGTGGTGTAGAAAGATTTATATTCACCGTATTATAATTTATAAACTACTTTTCTTCCGATATTATTCAACATTTTCCTCATATGTGATGTTTTTTTATGCTTAACCCGTAAATATTTTATGAGCTACGCGGAGTGTGTGATTTTAACCAACTACAGATGAACCATGTTCTGATACCATGTAAGTTTGTGGGTTACAACTCAAAACCAACCATATATAAATAAAGTAGTTAAGGATCCTTATTAAGCATATTACAAAGTCACTTTTCATCCTATGTAAATATTACTCAACACACCCCCTCACTGCGTGTGGTGTTCTCGCACATAAGATGTGGTAGGGGTGTCTTTGAGGGGGTGCATGAGGTGCGACCACACAGGGCCCACGGTTCAGAGGGGGCCCACTTTTTTATATACAATATTATATTTAGATATAATGTTATGATTTTAAAAAGTCTACGTAGTAAATTAGAAATAGTAGGAAGCTCGTATTTAAAGTAATTACATTGAAAGCCTAAAAGTAGATATTAACGATTTGATGACAAAGATCTTAAATCATAGTTATAGTCAATGTTAAACTCGTATTTAAGTATAATAATCTTGATGCAAATGAACTTTAATGGAGTTAAAGCTGCTTTACATGTTTTAACCAAGTGAAACTATCAAACTAATGTTGTTTTAAATTATCTCAAACAAGACGATTGTTTTTACAATGCAATTATTGCATATATAGTCTTTTTGACTGTTACAATAATGTTTACATCTGTATAAACAAATTTCTCAAAACTTAAATGTTTAAGTTATACTTACAGTGTTGAAAACCACAAGAAAAACCTAATAGATTGATAATGATAGCTACTGAGAATCATATCCTTAAGAGTATTGATTAATAAAATTGATTCATAACTTTGTTTCCGATAATGCTAGGAGAACTTCATAATTCATGTAACTATGTAAGACAAACATTTTATACTAGCGTTATTTTGTTTTTAGTTATTGATATAATAAGTATCATAGTATGTGTGTGTGCATGGGTGGACGAAGTGGAAAAATTCAACATTTTCGAGCCGATGCCACCGGTCAAAGTTTTAGTGCCTTCGGTGATTTTCTTATGCCACCAAAATCTAATAAAAATGAAATTTACAAAATATGATAAGATATAGTTCAATATTCAATTTATACGTTTAAAAGATTTTAGTTTATTCTAAAATTAATAATTTGACTAAAAGATCTTTATCTAAGTTGTGTTTTTATTTTAGATTATGATCCTAAAATACCAAAACAACATTTCAAACTCGTTAATCCGACCCGATTAACTAAAAACCCGGAAAAAACATAAGTCTGCCCCTATGCATGTTTATAAAAATGGGCCCATATTTTTTTCTTTGCACCGGGCCTATAGAATTCATGAGACGCCCCTGAGATGTGGATACTTATGGGTTATGTAGAATCCGTGTGATCTTTGACCAACCACGGATGATCGTTGCTCTTATACCATGTAAGTTTATGGAGTTCCTACTTAAAAACCAATATGAGACATTAGTCAACACTAGCATCTTATAATACAAACATTCATACTAAATAACTAAATTAGTTTGGCTTGAAAAGGCATTTTAAAGCTACTTAATGATTAGTGAGTGTTTGTAAAGATAATCGAGTTGTGTACAAGCTAATGCAAAAAAAAACCTCTATAAATGAGTATAGAATGTATTAAATCATCAAAAAGATAGTAACGTTAATGAATGAGTTTGGTTTATGATATACCCGACTTTAATTAACTATTTTGATCTTGACCTAGAGTGTATGAAATTCTTGCACTTGGTTTGTTTTGAAAAGCAAAAAATTGAAGCAAAAAGGTCGATTTAACATTTGCTCTATTTTTATTAACTTGTTAAATAAATTACAGATTAAAAATGATCGTAATGACATGTTTTTATGAGTTTACTAGTCTTATATATAAAATAATTTGATATTCCATAACTCGTAAAACAATGAGCGACATGGAAAACGAAAACCAAATAAACGCTTATAGTCCTGTTAACGCCTCCAAGAGCTCAACCAAGTCGATGTGTCAAACTTACTCAACAAACGTGTCAAACTATTCATTCCAATATCAATTATTGTTATGCTTGCTTTCTCCAAGTTGGCTTCCACCACATTTTTACCGGCCTTTCACCCTTTTTTATTTACTCACTGGTCTTTTTTAAAGAAAAATGCATCCATATATTTCTTTTCAAGAAAATAAATAAGAAAACAGAAAGTCGTCATTTATTTGCTTTGTGCTGATCGTGGTATTAAAAAACAAGGTTTACTAATTTGTTCCATCTCCCCGTACGGTTTCCTTCCTACTCATTAAACAACGGTCCAGTTCTTCGGCCCACTCTGCCATATGTGGCCCAATACAAGCCACCTGCCCTCTATATTGGCCTAAGGAAACAGCCCAGCAGCATCTCTTTTTTCTTTCTTTCTTTTTTTCTCTGATTTCTTCCTTTTTTTTCACTCCATCTATCTATATCCTATCTAATTTAAAATGGTTTGAATCCTATGTGGCACCATCTATTGATTCCCAAAACTTGAATTAAGGCCAATTGATAGATGTTATTTTCTGACGTGGCATAAAATCCATGATTTGGGCTTCTTAACACGGCATAAAATCGTTGATATTGGGCTTCCAAACTTGAATTAAGGTACGTTACTGTAATCAGCACCTGGGACGATTGAAGTCACCAATTGATGGTTCCTCGGTTTCATCAACGGAAGAAGAATCGATCATGTCCTGCGTATAAATTGTCTCGTATCCTGACTGTTTATGCCAAAATGGACATAGGCGATAGCCCAGTGAATCTTCGGCCATCACATATTTACCATCTTCAAAATCGAAAGCGACAGAGAGCGATTGAAGGGCGACGAGTTGGGAGCTGCAATAGTGGAGCAATGCTGACCGATTGAGTTTGGGAATTGAGCATCAAATCAGCGTCGAGAGTGAAACAACATATGGTGGTGACTACAATCTATCAGGTCACTATAGTATTAGTTTTTCTTCAAGTATTTATCAAGAATAACATGAAATTACATCGAGTTATTGTCTCAGGTACGCAACTCCTTTGTTAAACCCTAATTTGGCACTAAACTTTAATTCGTATTCATCGCTTTTGGGGCTATATTTATTGTACATGTTTTTGAGATTCATCTATCCTTGATTCTTTGTTTCCTGTCGATGTATATATAGTGCAATTTAGAGGATATAAATGATAATTTGTTATGATAATAATGAACAATACGGTAATTTTAGGTTGAAAAAGGATAGTATTAGAGTTACTAATGTTGCCATGTTGCAGCTTTTATGGGCTAGAGTATGTATATGTTTGTTCATAGAGTTAAGTTACTTATATATATCCTTTCTTTTCTGTGGCTTTAAATAGGTTAGTAGAAGAATAGATTTCGAATCAGAATCTAAAGGGATTTTTTCAATATTGGAAGAAACTGGCATACATGAAGAATTCTCCGATTCACCACTCGAATATAATGGCTTATGCAATGTTTCAGAAAGTCATGCTGACAAACACGATTTATCACGCATCCATGATTCCCGAAACTAAAACGCACTAGCAGAAAAAGCAGATTATGCAATGGATAATGAGTTAGCAATTGCTCATGAAGAGAATTAGAGACTCAAAGGTAGCTTGGAAACTGCCGAATCTTTCATTTCTTAGCTTAAGACATAACTAAATACATTGCATGTCATGTTAATAAGATGGATATGGAAACACAAAAGATTACAAATCATCTAACGAATGAGATTTCTTCGGGCCTAAAACTCGAAATAGAGTTTTAATGCTTAAATCAGAATATTCAAATTGCAAAGATGAAGTCATAGACACTTTTTAATCAGTGTTTTGGTAAGCTTAATGCGTTTTGGTTATGCAACAAGTCATAGACTCATAAATTGTATTTATTAGATAACTCAAACACCTACTTATTTAACTGATTATGTTTTCCTGATTTCAAAATGCTCATCTAAACACTTCTTTAGTCTTAATAACAGTTTGGTTAGTTTTAAACCGTTTGATATAACTTTCATTATCTACTATTGTAGTTCTTGTTGTGGTTTCTGAGCTCTTGAGTGTTTCAGTTTTGATTTCTGTGGTATACCCTGTTTGTAGATATGAATATATGATCTGATGCTTTAAATCTCCAATTAGAACACTTCTTAATGCACCAGCTTCCGCTTTTTCTAGGATGATTATTCCATGGGTGACTAAGTGACTTTATACCATATAATGGATTGTCTTAATTGTCAACCTCACTATAGAAGCCAAAATATAAGACATAATGGTATACCCATACCTGCGGATGAGAATCTTTTTGTTCATCAATTCAATGCTTGTAATCGGGTTAACTAGGATAAGAATGAGCTGTGCTTTTGGCTCATTTCCAAGGTTGTGGTACAGCTCCAGCAGAAGGCAGCAATTGGCAAACATTAGGGGAGGGGGGATTAGTTGATTTGATTTGGAGGGGGGTCACTCAAATTGAAAAACTGAATTTAGATCCTACCCAAACTAACCTGATAAATGTAAACTGAATTCAAATTTCAAAATTTGTTTTCTGCCATGGTTTTTGCTTTTTTGGTCCAAATTATATATCAAGGACTACTACTTCGGGCTGATGCATTATATATCCATGGTTTCACCTAATAGTTGATTACTTTGGACTAGAGGCTACTTTACAGGTGCATCAAGTGTTGAAGTTCTTTGTGGTTTGTTATAATGTTCATGAAATTAAACCATGGATGGATACTTTCCGGTATCCCTTAAATTGACATTGATATGGAAATGTTTTCCAACATTGCTATTTTTTTGTTTCTCTTTTCCAATTTCATTTTTGTTTCTTGTAATGTGCTTAGTTACAATGTCTGTATTAGGAAATTACATGTCTGCTTTTTCTCATTTGGTGATTTAACTAGGAGCTGAAACAAAGAATTGAGCGAGTGAAGGAAAACAGCTGGAAAGATGGAGTCTTTACATCAGAAAGCGAATTTAGCGATGAGATGATGGCGATATGTAAAGACTTTGTGACTATTCACGGGGAGATAGTGCTTTAAATCTCCAATTAGAACACTTCTTAATGCACCAGCTTCCACTTTTTTAGGATGATTATTCCATGGGTAACTATAAAAGAGTATATTTATAAAGCTAAAATTCGATTAACAAGTTTTATCTTATTCAAAACATAGATATATGAAAATCATATGTCGAAGATTTTACATGTTGGCCCGTGTTTACGCGGGCTTGAAACCTAGTTATATTATAAGCCTGATCACCGACAACCGTGGCATTGAAACCATATGAGTGGAGTCTCACCTACCACCAACTAGGCGAAAAAGCACAAAACAGTTTATCGTTTATTGTTAGGCCTAAAATATAACGTATACTCAATGTTTTACCAGAAACTCTCGACATATTTTTTCACGTATCACCTTAGATCCAACAAATATTATGATATCCGTAAATATACAATGCGAACAATTATATAAAACGACGACAAAACGTACGTACTTAATTCAACTATGACAGAAAAAGCAACATATATTTTCATGTGTACCCGGCTTTCATAAACACGCACGTACAGTAAGTAATTAATTATAGGGTTTAGTATCAAAAAGTGTATCGAACTTGTCACTTTTTGCTATTGTGTATACCCACTTTGAAAACTACCATTTAGTGTATCCAACTAACCAAAACTACCATTTTATACATCCGAAAACCTTCTAAACAAGTTGCAGGTAATTTTTTCAATTTTGATTTATTTCTTAATTCCAACACACATTTACAACCTGCCATGTCACTATTTGTTATGTCATGTCATTATTTGCTATGCCATGTCACTATTTTTTTTAGTTTTTAAGAACATATGAACATGAATGAAGAACATATGAAGATCTTTATCTAAATTCAAGAACATTTGAAGATCTTCATCTTCATTAAACATTCAAACAAAAACATACCCACAAACAGATGATGTAAATAATCAAACAACAGATTATGAACCCTAAAATTGTATTGTTGAAGAACACAGATCAAATATAATCACTCGATTAGAACAAAACTCAAAATCTAGATCTGGTGAGGAACAAAACTGGGTTCGATTAGAAACCCACGATGAAGCAAAACTCAGAATCAAAATCGAACCTTTCAATTAGAACAAATCTGGGTAAGCAAACAAAACTGGGTTCGATTAATAACAAAACTCGATTAGAACAAAACTCAAAATCGAACCTTTCAATGATGGTGGCTGCTTCGATGGTGGCTACTTGATGAACCCAAGAGGCTGCTTCGATGGTGGTTGCTTGGTGAACCCTAATTCTTGAAGATTGCCCTTTGACAGAACCCAAGTCATCGACAGAAAGATGATGGTGTTCTTGAAATCGAATATCGGAAACCCTAAAAATGATTGCTTCGTCGGTGAAATGGTTGCCGTTGACAGATCGCGTGAAACCCTAAATCGCGTCGACAGATATGCCGTCGACAGATCTGTGAAACCCTAAATCGCGTGAAACCCTAATGGCTGCCAAAAACGATGATGGTGATCTGCAATGGTGGCGATAGTGGTGATGGTGACCTTCAAGATGAAGATCGAAGGTGATGGTGGTGGTGCAGATCGGTGGAGCAGATCGGTGGTGCAGATCGATGGTGTCGAAGGTGATGCTTGGGCAGATCGATTGTGATGCTTGGGCAGATCGAAGCTTCTGGGGGTGTATCGGTGGTTACAGGCTTCAAGTTTATTATTATTATTATTATTATTATTATTATTATTATTATTATTATTATTATTATTATTTTTATTATTATTATATTTTCAATTATTTTTATATAAATAATTTCATGTCATCACTCTAGTTCAATGCCACCTCAGCGAAACCGGTGCCACGTCATTAAAACCTATTGAGCAGGTAACCAAGTGCATTAAATGGTAATTTTAAAAAGTTGGATACACTAAATGGTAGTTTTGAGAATTGGGTATACACAATAGCAAAAGGTGACAAGTTTAATACACTTTTTGATACTAAACCCTTAATTATAACTATTAGTATGATATCTTATTCTTGCGTTTCAAATATCAATTTAAAGTAATTCAACTTTTAATTAAATATAAGCTAATTAAGATTTAAGACTACCCATTATAATTATACATTGTGAGTTGGGCGAAAGGGCGGAGTGATAAGATGCTCCATATTAGTTACTCAACTCGGTATCTTTATCGTATCAGCTTTACGTGGATTAAATGAGTTGTATATTCACGTCTATATCCTATCTAATTTAAAATGGTTTGAATCCTATGTGGCACCATCTATTGATTCCCAAAACTTGAATTAAGGCCAATTGATAGATGTTATTTTCTGACGTGGCATAAAATCCATGATTTGGGCTTCTTAACACGGCATAAAATCCATGATTTGGGCTTCTCATTCTACACTTGATATTAATTATTGGTTGTTTTTGTAGACCACGTATTGTGATCATTAAAATGTTGTAGTAATTGGGAAAAAAAAGTCTATCGGTACATGTGTGCATAAAGAAACCAAGATGCTAGAAAAAATGTTGATCACTTACAATTAATGGCATGTTATAAAAGGTTATTTGTTGTGAGTTATGGAGGTTAAAATTGAAAATTATTCTAGTAATAAATCAGGGTTACGTATGTTTTAATCTTTACATTTAACATTTTTCATTAAATTTTTATTAAATCGAAATTAATTACTATGCTCTGAAGAAACTTGTTTTGTGATTGAAGTAATGAATGAATTGTGCTGTGATGTTAAAAAAAATTACTAGCTTGTTTGCCCATCTTTATATTACAGTTTTGTTACCTTAAATTTATATATTTTGCCACTGTAAATATTATATATACATGAGTAACATGACTACTAAACTAAAGAAGTAAAATATTATTAAACTAGTCCATTTAAAGACTACATTTGATTTATAACTTGTTTTGAAAACTAAATGTAAATTGGGCCGAATTTTGGGTCAATATTTGTTAGTCAAAAATATAAAGAACATGGGCCTACCTTTTCTCTTTTCTTATTCTTTATCTTAACTTACATTTTTTTAGCAGTCTCTTTTCTTATTCTTTATCTTAACTTACATTTTCTTTAGCAGGTTATCTCTCGTTCATCATTGTCAGTTTTAATTTATAGAAATTCGATCGTATAACGTTAGAAAAACCTGTAAGCCCTAAATTTAACAAATTTAACTAATTAATTAAACTGCAATAAGAAAAGTTTAATAATAATAAATAACTAGAAGTATTATAATAATTACTGAAAGTTAACGAAATATTTAAAGATATGACAAAACACTAAGGATATGTTTTATAACTTTTTATTATATTATAATACTTATTAGTAAGTGAGAATAAAATTGATGAAACATAGATATATATTATCGTTTAGTGGATAGGATGATCATGTACAGATAAATATTTAGTAGAAGAAAACACAGTTTTGCAAAAACTAAATAATGATATTATGGATACATGTGGTAGCGACATGGTATAAAACCAAATAAGGAATATTTGCATTTTATGAAAATTGAGTGGGATTAAACCGTTATAGAAATAAGCATAGGCAACACATGCACCGATCAAGGGTGAGCGAGACTTGTACGCATTAAAACGTAAGTAAATCACCTACGCATCATCATATGATTATTCGGTCCCATCTAACACTTTCATATCATATTCATTTAATTAATAATAATTAAATTAATCTCTAATCCATCATGCATGTAAGTGATGTAACTTTTCATATATGTAATAACACATCAACCGCATCTATAACATGATAACAGACCGTTTGCGATTTTTTTTTTTAGCTAATAATTGTCCGATCAAATTTCATAATATTGAT
Organism: Pulicaria dysenterica; assembly: GCA_947179395.2. Classification (NCBI taxonomy): domain Eukaryota; kingdom Viridiplantae; phylum Streptophyta; class Magnoliopsida; order Asterales; family Asteraceae; genus Pulicaria; species Pulicaria dysenterica. The sequence goes on along the minus strand of OX359288.1, from coordinate 107,049,023 downwards.
AACTAAAATTCATAAATACGAAAAAGTAAAAGTGATTCTATATCATCTTATTAGATCCTTTTATTTATTATTTGACTTATTTTATCAAGACAAGTTTTAATATCAATTATAGAATTGCGGTAAGAAAATTGATAAAGCTGGCCGGGTGGGTGTCGACTTTCAATGAGGTGGACATCCGTGTGGCGAGGAAGGTGCTAAACCTTCATGTTCGATGTGGGTAATTCGGCAAACAATTGTCGGTAAGACCGTAAGAGTGACTAGTGGAGTACTGAAGTGTTTTTTTCCTCTTTTACTCCCCGGCCAAGGGATAAATTAAATTGATAACTTCTTTCTTTTATTCCTTCCATTTTTCTTACAAATGCTATTTTAAATCATCATTCAAAATCAGATTGCAAGCTTTCTCATTCATCTATATTCGACAATGTATTATTTCAACAATTTTAATCTTAAAATTGACAGGTTTAGGGCAATACCATACCTCAAAAAATCACGAAAAAACAATCAAAACGACTTCAAGATGATTCACCCAAGATCTTTCCAACTCTTTTAAACCCGGATTTTCATATATGACATTCATTTCTCCCCTGATCAATTGTTTACACAAGGTTATTCACAATACTCTCTTCCATATGAAACCGGATTTAACAATCACTCTTCTTCTTCCCAGAATAAGTTAGGGTAAGAACAATCAAATGTCAAGCAACCCAAGTACAACATATATCAAGATGAATCCTAGTCGGAAGAGGAACTGAGTGAAGCCGAAAGAAATTAGTAAAGGAAAAATGAAAATAGTTTGACTAGGAATGAAAACTAGAAAAGATAAACTCTGGTAATATTGTAATCGTAATCGTTAGTTTTTTAACGCATATAATAATAGCTAATTATTTAGATTCTTTAGCACAAAATGATTTTTAAATACTAGAATCTTTGATGAGAGTAAATATGTTTTGAACTTTAGATAAATATAAACATGTTTTAGACATAAGGATGCAATATTTAAAGTTTATTTAGTGATTTTTATCCATATAATACTTTAACCTTTAATTCGGTTAGAAGTTAATTCCCCTAAAATTCTTGCATTAACTTGCAAGTTACGGTCCCTACCCCTCCCCACAACCAAAAATAATATTCTAACCCTTTTCACATCTTCAATAGTCTTCTTAGTCTTTGACTTTTATGTCCCCTAGTTTCCTTAAATAATAGTAGAAATACTTTGTTCTTTCTTGTCACTTGATAAGTGATAATTTATTATTATTATTATTATTATTATTATTATTATATTGAATCAAATTCATATGTTAGCGGGTTATTGACGATATATATATATATATATATATATATATATATATATATATATATATATATATATATATATATATATATATATATATATATGGTACGGTTCAAACAAGTTGTATTATTACGAAAACTTTGATAACTATTTCTGTGCAATCATTTTAATCACCTGTCTTTTTTATTTAATTTAAATAAGAAAGGTTAGTATGAACATTTTTACATTTTTCCTATTTTTTTAAAAGTAATATACCAATCAAACGAAAAGGTGTTAAATTACGAAAAATATACCACATTAACGACAAAATTATGCTCTTTATTTAAAGACCGATCTTGCTATATTTTCTTGGAAAAAAGTCGCGTTTCTTGGGTTTTTTTTCAGTACAGCTCGACATGTGCACTAGTGCAAATTTTACACATGTGCATATCTGCACCTGTACCCAGAAAACCAGGTAAATATGTGGATATGCAAATGTGCAAAATTTGCACTAGTGCATGTGGAGGTGTACAGAAAAAAAAAACCCCACCAAACACACACATTTTTTTGAAAAAAGTATATCATAACCGGTCTCAAATTAAAAAGCATAATTTTCTCGTTAATTTGATATAACTAATAATCTAACACATTTCCGTTTGATGTATATATTTGTTTAAAAAATGTGAGGATAATATAAAAATGTCCAAATACCCTTAATTAATTAAAAATAAGTTTGATTAGTTAAAGTTATTCATTAACAACTCTTTAATCTTAACCTTTTATCTCTTTGATCAATGGCTGTAATTGGTTCTCGCAATATAAACACAAGGATATTTAAAGTAAATTTTAAATATTTATAGTGTTATATAGTACTACATACATATTAAAATTATTGTAACGTGTGTTAATATATATAATTTCTAAAAAAAGGATAAATCGATTAGAAATAAGAAATCCATACATAACATAATTATCAAAAATTTTGTATAACATCTTTATAATCAAATTTTATATATTTCAATTTAATCAAACTGTTATATGTGTTAAATTACGTAAATCATACAAAATTAAAGAGAAAATTATGCTCTTAAATTTGAGACCGATATTGCTATATTTTTTCAAAGAAAAAAATTCGTGTTTGATGGTTTTCTTTCCAACACAGTTCTCGACACATGCACATGTGCATATTAATAAGTTTTTTTTTCAATACATGTCTCGATAGGTGCATGTTTGACCCGGATAGATACTACAAAAACAAATATTTTTAGAATTGTGGGTTGAATACAATGTTTAGCTTTTAAAAACTAAGAACACACGATTATACTCTATATAATTTTTATTGATGTTAATCAAGAATTACATTATCTGGATGCGGAAAATCCAAGTTCAATAAAGGTGGCAACAAAATGTCTAACACATAGATAAATCTAATCTTAATCAACTAATGTTTAGGATGTTTAACAAATGAACAAGTTTCCTCTACACGAAATATTCTTAACTCTAAAAGTTCGTTCTATGTTTAATAGCTTTTGAACTTGCTTCTAAAACTATACATTGAAGTTCTTGGTGTATTTCTCAAGAGATGAAACTTCAGCGTACTTAGCATGTTGAGCATGCTTTAGTATATATAGAGCAATGGTGTTCGGTTGGTGCAAAGGAGAAGGAGACAAAAAGTGCATAAAATATAGTATTATATTACAATAAAGTTAGGGTGAAAAGTAAAAACATTTTATACAATCAATGTGTAAAGTGAATGTACTTTCGTTAAAAGTGCATCTCACTAATAATATAATAATATTAAAGTCCATACCTTTTGCCTTGGAAGTTTAACTTTCTCCTTCCATGCTTGTACTTTAAACAACACTTGAACACCATGCTTTATTCAGCTTTCATTTTACCAAGTATGGAGTTGTCAGTCATACTTAGTTGTTGAACAAATCTTCGAGATCTTCTTTCCTAAAGTATCTTTAACTTTTTCCAAAGGATAAGATCAATCTCTTTTATCTCTTTGCAGATTCAAAATGTGCTAAGACTTTTACAAAGACAAATCTAAAGGCATAATAGAAAAACACATGGTTTGCCTTTGACTTAAGAATAAATACAAGGTTACAATACAAAGAAATTACATTTATCATGACTCAGCTAATTCAATACACTAAACTGCAAATATACTTTTACTTAGCTAAAGGAATGGGAAAGACTCAACTAATAATGTTTTCTGAGCTGATTATAAATGCTCAGCTGATCAAACATTTTTACGGGGAGAAGACATAAGCTAATCAACGTAGATAATCATTTGACTAAGAATGTTCAGCTGATCATTCAATACAGAGTTATAAGCTTATAGAAAGTAGACTAAGTGAAGTAAGGTGACTTAACTGATGTAAGAGATACCTCAGTTAATACATGTTGTAGACCCAACTGATCACTTTTACTGCTCGAAATTGTTCCTCAGCTGATGGTTGTAATTCATTAACTGATGCTTGAGAATCACCCAGCTAATACTTCTACATTTGTCTTTTCTTATCGGCTGATCTTCTGAAGCTGGTCCTATGGATGATGTTTAGTGTTCAACTGATCTTTTGTACTTAGAAAACTCTTCAAGTCATTTGAAATCCAACACATGAATTCAAATATTCTAAGTCCAAAACTGAATATATGATTTTGTTAACATAAAATCCTATTTATTACGATATACAAGTTTGATCATGTGTTGAAGTAATTATCTCCCCAATAGTGCACATGTGCAAATATATGCACATATTCGCCTAAGTTTTTTTAGCACATATATAGATATGTGCAGATAGATGCACCTATACATATATGCATAGGTGCACCTAGTTTTTTTCAAGCGCAGATGTAGATAGGTGTACATGTGCAACATATATTTGGTTGTATCAAATTCAGTGTCAAATTAAAAATAACTACAAATATAACCTAAATAACTTTAGTTTATAAATTATTTAGATACTTTTATCAAAGTTCAATAATCTTACTAAGAAATGGCTAATTACAAGGTGCATCTACCGTTACAAATAAATAAAAGGCCAAAGCTAAAAATAAACTAATTAATTACAAGTTGTACCTCTGCATATACATAGGTGCACTATAAAATAATAACCAAAATAAATGCTTCAAAAACAGTAGAAAAATCATTGATTAAGTACAAGAATGAACAATTAGCCTATTCAACAATCAACAATCAAACACACCGTATTTTTTTGGGGGGCATTTCAACAAACACCTATGGTGTATGTTCTAAATTCTAAGCAAGAATTTTTTTTAAGCCGATGAAAAAGTGAAATGAAATTTATGGGTGAAATGCACACCTTAAACGTGAATATATCTTATTGGTGAATGGAAATGAAGTAATCGTGAGCAATCTCGAGATGAATGTAGAATTGATCTAGAATATTATATATAATAACATTTGTTAGAGGAATAACAGTAACCCCTGGCAATTGTTAGCTAGTATATTTGTGTGATAACTGATTATGATAACTAAGTATTACTTAGATCAGTTGATAAGATCCTACACGTCATCCCTATCCACTGGAGTTCGAACCTTCACGGTTGCATTTTTGTTTTTTGTCTGAGTTTGCACTTCATCCATTTTCACGTATGTAGCTTCTCTTTTACAACTAGCGTATTCCTTTTTTTATTACAAATTCAAATTTTGTTTTTTATTAGTATGATTTTTATATATTTAAACAATTAAGTTTACATATAAATTATTTTTCTTCTCTAACTTTTAATATATAAGGTTTTATTTTTAAAATAATTGATTTTATATATTGATATTTCTACGACTGGTCTGTGTGTTAACTCTATATGTTATTTTCCAATACCCATTTTATTCGTGTTTTATAATTACATAATATCTTTTTATTAATGTTTATTTTTTTAAAAACAACTCGCGTGTTACACGTACGTCTAATCCTTAGCTTTTGTTGCCGCTGCAACGCGTGGGTCTCCTCTAACTCGTTAAACAACAAAGTACGTGTTTAACCTATTATTAATTAGCAGACGACCGACCTTAAATTAAACATAAAACGTGGAAAAATTTAAAGGAATTATAAATATAAGAAAAAAAAGCTAGCTAGGCTTCAAGTATATATCCCTTGTGCCCTGACGTAGATGAAATTATATATAGACACTCCTTTGCTTTATCTAGTACGCAGGGTCTAAAATATTTGATCATCACTTATAAAATTATACTATATATCAATTAGCATAATAAAGTAACAAAATATCATGAGATTTTAAAGGGTATTTTGATAAATTAATTAAAAAATCATGAGATATTATAATCTCATGATATTCTATCATTATGATCTTTTCACCCCACATATTTTCTTTTCTTTTTTTCCTTGCATCCCATTATTTTTTTCCTTTTTGTCCATTTTGATTTATTATAATTACAATACAAAATTTCTTTTTTTTAATTTTCCTTAAGAAATTATATATTTTTTGGTCATGGAGATAGTTGTCGTTGTTGCAGAGTATTAAGGAGTGTAAGAATTTACTGTGTTTGTTGAATTAGTTGTGATAGGGGAAATGACGATGTCGAGACCAATTTTAGGGAGAACATCCTATAGATGTTAAAGTTTTTTTCTAAAGAAGCTGACCAAGCAGTAAGGATGATTTATAGTGGTAGGTAGAATGGTAAATGACGATATAAGTATGTAAAATAAGGTAGAAAGAAATTTTTTGTTTTTTATTATAGGAAAAGATTTAAATTATTATGAAAGTTGATTATAAAAAGATTTAATGTTATTTTCTAATATTTTTTCATTGTATTTAATAAAAAAAATAAAATGAATCTTAGTTCTTTACTTTTATTATATTATCGGTTTATTTTTTTAAATAAAATATCTACGTTAAAAACTGTATCAGGGTCGCTAATTGTGTAGCTAAAATAATTAGTAAAAAATATCAAAACTTAAGTTGTTTTCGTCTTTAAGAATTTTTTTTAATGATTTTCATGCAACAATACTAAATATACGAAAAACAGTTATTGTTTAAACCATTCATATATAGATATCATGTACTTGCATAATTAAAAATATAAAAAACTGTATTACATAAATGAAAAAAGATTACAAAATACATTATGTTGTGTCTTTCTGTTGAAATAAATATATCATTAATTTTCCATATATTTGTCGGTTTTATAGTTGGAACTTTGGAAGGGAGGTAAATTGTGGCATAGAGTCATTGACATGATATATGAATTAAACCTGCCCTTGTTTTCAAGTAAAGCATAAAATAACTAGACAACCTTTATTCCCTCTAATCTCTTTTTTTCTTTAATATTGGTTATTACGTACTTGCTCCTGTTAATGTTGGTCTAAAGAGATCACAAATATATGTTAGCTGTCTTCTATACATTTTTTTAGGAAAGCAAAATATCTATTGCTCGCTTACGTCATCATATTGATCATGTTACTTTTATATACGATCATTATATATAAAGCTTTTAATCTTACCAGGTCGATCGATGTATATACGAGCTTTTAAAGTGTGATAAAAAAACGTTTTTTAAAGGCAAATCTATATAATAGTGAGTATAGAAAGAGTGATAAAAATGGTATCAGTTTTATATCCATAAGCAACTAATGGATATAGTTGATTTACCAAACAAATTAACAAATAGATTTGACAACGGAAGTATATTGTGCGTGGCTGCATGTGGTCGAAGGAGAGTGAACCAAAATAGTCGATAGACACTGATAATCGAAACAATCAGAATTAGTTAATTGTCAATTCATTTCAAAAACGGGTAATGTCGACTTCTGTTTTCATGTGAAAATATAAGCGTGAAAAATAGAGTCGTTTCTAGTTTAGAATCATATAAAGAATAAGTTTAATTCAGTTGGATAAATCAAGTTTTAGGAAATACCATCGCGGAGCATGATCGTCTCAAGGTTATTGGACGCCGGCTTAAAGGGAACATTAGAAAAGAGATCTTTTGGTTAAACTTTGATCAAGTAATGAAGCCTTAATTTTACTATGAAACTAGTTTTGACCGTAAGGCTTTACCTTACCAAAATGTGAGTTGTGTTAATATAGTCCATGTAAAAAACATAGTTCTAAATTTTAATATTTAATCATATGCGATTCAATATAAAATCACATGTGATTCACTATACAATCACATGTGATGGTAAAATCATTACATGTTAATTACGAAAATGTCACTCCGACCAAATTTTTAAAATTCAATCTGGACCATTGATGGGCTGATCCAAATGCTAAGATTAGTCCATCGGGACTATGCAATAAGTATGGACTATATTGAACATTTCTCACCATAATGTATCTAACTTGTTACATTTTGGTATTATGTGTATTAGACTTTGAAATTTTACATTGTGTGTATCGAATATTTAATTTTATGCTATAGTGTGTATTAAACTTTCTTTTGTATAAAATAAACTTATAATTTTTTTTTTCATTTTTATGTATCCAAAATACATACAATAACAAGCTAAAAGTTTGATACACATAATAGAAATTTTAAAATGCGATACTCAAAACAACAAAACATGACAAATTACTATATATATCAATTGGCCAAGAAGATTGCCATTTTCTCATGAGAATTTTAAGGGTATTTTAGTAAATTTATCATTTTATCATGAGATGTGAATTTTTCATGAGATATATGTATGTGGTGGTATCATTGGCATTTACATGTAATTGAATTTTTAGTCTTTCAATAAAACACATTATTAGTGATGTAAATGGGTACGGGTGGGGACGGGGACCACAATACCCATCCCCATCCCCGACCTCCAGCCCCAGACCCATCCCCGCCCCGGCCCCACCAAATCCCCAATGGGTTCGGGTGAAATAATCCCCACCGGGTATGGGGAAACCGATGGGTACCCATTTACTAAATAATGATAATTTTTTATATGAAAAAAATATAAAAATAAACACCGATAAACATTAATACTTCAAAATATGAACAATATTCGATGACAAAACCCAAAAAAGATGATGACAATATTATCAAGTTTGAAAAGTAAATAAAACAAAAACGACAAGTTCTTAATATCGTAAAAAAAACATTTCTCCTTCAATCTTAATCACTAGCGGATCATCAATTCACTATGAAATCTCGTAACTATAACTATTCATTGAATGTCTACCCAGTGTATTTAATAAAGGATCCATTATATAAAGTTATAAACTGATATATATTATATTTATATAAATGTTTATATATATCGGGTCTTAAACGGGGCGAATAGTACTATACCCGTCCCCGCCCCATCCCTGCTTCGGGTACACCAATTCATCCCCATCCCCGACCCATCACCCGTTAAGGCGGGGAATACCCGTCCCGTTCGGGTCGGGTACCCACGGGTCACGGGGAATCCCCGCCCCATTGCCATCACTACACATTATACATACATACATAGATATGCATCACTTCATAATCTATAGATTGAATCTATAACATATTTAACAAATTTTGATAGAAAAAAAAAGATTAGTATATATATATATAGAGAAAAAAGTTCATGCGAAAACCGTTGTTAGCGCGAGAACCGCGAGAACCCATATATATATATATATATATATATATATATATATATATATATATATATATATATATATATATATATATATATATATATATATGTGTGTGTGTGTGTGTGTGTATCGACTAATATTCTCAAGATTTTCCAAATTAAACTAAAAATAATAAATGTGATTAAATAATTTACTAATTTACTATTATCTAGTTATATACAATTTAGTGATATAAACCCATATGATAACTATGTTTTACTCGATAAAATAGTACGTCAAGCCATTTAATTAGTCATTCTTTGTTAGATTAAATCGATCTTAAATTTTCTTTTTTTACTAATTTCAACTTTAAAAAACTTCGTTCTCTTTCAGCAACAATTAAAGAATAACCAACATTATTCTATATGCAAAGCATTTAAAAATAATTAATTATTTAATATAGTTAAGCATATCAATAAGTATGTCATTATCTAAATAAATAGTTTCTTTTAAAGTCTTAACTCCAAAAATAAATCTATGCATTTAGTATCATAAAATTGTTGTGACTAAACGATTTTTTAATGTGTTATGAGTCTTAAAAATTTTAGAGCTTAAAGATCTTGCTTTAACAGACTTGCTACACCTGGATCTGAGCTTAATATGACCATATCTTTCTTTCTCATTACAAATATACTATTCATTGGAGAATTTTAAAAGTATAAGTAGCATGAAAATAGAATAAAGTTTATTTCAGTTATCGATATATACAACGTATTATTTTATTTAATTAAAAAAATCAACATTCATAATTATTCAATTTTTGAGTACGCAGTTATGATACATTATAAAGTGGAAATTATGACAAAGTTTATTATATAAAATTATAATTAAAAACCTAACACATACAATGAAATTTGTTTGCATACAATTAAAAAAACGGTTAAAGTCACTGAAGAAAAACGTATTTTCCCGATATTCCTATATGGTACATTATTTTTTTCACATCTAACCATTTAACTTGTAAAAACGGTGTTATTATACTCATTTTGTTGATTTTGACCTGCAACAGCAGGTCATCTTTTCCCCCAAATTTCTTCACTTCGAAATTGCAACTTTCAAGGCCACATTGTCCATGTATACTTAGGGGTGTAAATGAGCCGAGCTACTCGTGAGCTACTCGAGCTCGGATCGTTAAAAGCTCGAAACGAGCCGAGCCTAAATGAGCTCGAGCCCGAGCTCGAGCCTAGATTAAAGCTCATTTATTAAACGAGCTCGAGCTCGAGCCTTGTATACTGGGCTCATTTAAGCTCGCGAGCTTAAACGAACTTTGATATAATATTTATTTTTTATTTTTTATTTTTAATTTAATACTTATATAAATTGTATTATATATTTTTATATCATTAAATATGAAAAAAAATTTAAAATTCAAAATTCAAATTATTTATATATCATTAAATATGATTTTTTTAATAAAATAACAATTTTAAAGTTCAATTTCTTTTTATTTATTATTTAAATAATATAAACTATTTTTAAAAAAACAAAAAAAATAAACGAGCTTTAACGAGCTTTTAACGAGCTTTGTAAAACACTACGCGAGCCGAGCTCGAGCTTCAAATCACGAGCTCGAACGAGCTCGAGCTCGAGCTCGAGCTTCTGCATTTTTAAAAGAGCTCGGCTCGATAAGTCTAAAGCTCGGCTCGGCTCGGCTCGTTTACATTATACTTAATGAAAACAATGATTCTTGACTCTATGGAAATGTAATCGATTTGTCTATGAACTAATACAAAAAAACGAATGAAAACAAGTTTAAAATGTGTCAAATCATCAAAACACCATAAGGGTGTTGAATAGAGTTATTATCGACTTTAGTTAGCAATTTTTTGGCCTATATTTGATGGTTTTTCATGAACTTGGTGTCCTTTAAAGGTAAAAAGATTATCTACGATAATCTATAAAAAATTATGTAAAATGATCAAGAATCGAACAAAAAAAAACTTTTTTTCTGCCCTGTTTTCAAACCAAAATCCACATAAAAAGTCGAGACGTTAACCTTGGATCCATGAATACTTGACGAAAGTTCATGAAGTTAGTGTTATTTAAAAGGTATAATGATAATCTAAAAGATTCTACAAAAAAATCATGGAAAAGGGATCTAGAATCGACAAAAAAATGCAAAAAACAGACTGAAACCGGTTGAACAGGTTGCAGGTCGGGAAATGGATATATCGTCACGTTTTTTGTAAGTTAAATGGATAGATGTGTAAAAAAAATTAATGTGTCATAACGACTTTAACCCTTTAAAAACTATATAATTTAATTATAGTATGGTTTTTTTTAAATAAAATTGATTGTATTTAATGATAACAAAGACAAAATTCAACTTATTTTCATTCCAAGTTGTCCTTTTAAAAACCATTTTTTTCATGTTCATTCTATGTTAAGTTGATGGAAATAATGCAACAGTGAAATACGAGATCCATAACTATTTGAACATAAAAATTCAAATAATTATCCAATAGCCTTGTTATAAACATAAAATAATTATTTAAACATAAAAATTCAAATAATTGCTCAATAACCTTGTTATAAACATAAGATGTTTCGTCCTTATCAAAATTAAAGATTCAAGTTATGTAATAAATATAGATATAAATTAGTATTTGTTTGCGGATAAAAAAAATTCTAAATGATTTAATTATTTATGTTGGTTCGGCTTTTGTAATATGATGTGACAACCTTTAAGTCATTTTTTACTAATATATTTATCTTGTTTTGGGGGGAAAATTCTCTCTATTGACGATTTTAGGTATCTTCCCATGAGAAATATTTCCTTAAAGCAGAGGGGTATTATAGTAAAAAAGAAACTTCATTTATGAATAGGCATAGTAAAAGAAGGACAGGGTAGAGTGAGTAATTGTAACTTGGCTTGTGAGACTCATTTGCTTCATGACATAGTTAATAGTGACTTCTCCTTTTGGTTTGTATATAAAGACACTGGTGTAGGCTTCCACATTAAGCATTGCTTCAATTCCTTTTGATCTCCATTCCAATATCTACGTACACCACCACTGTAGCCACCACCACCACCGCCCCCCTAGCCCCCACCACCATACCATCGTCATGACGGAGAAGACGATCATATCATCAGGGCTGGGCCACCTTTTCATGACGGTGTTTGTATTCAATTTCGCCAATTTCATGGTGGTTCCGGCCATAACAGATGTCAGTATGGCGGCACTTTGTCCAGGAGAAGACGAGTGTTCCTTGGCGATTTACCTCACCGGAGCTCAACAAGCGGTAAGACCTAAGTAATTTGTTTGTTTCTTTAAATATTAATTTAAATGCGCTTTTATGTTATGAAAATATATATTAATCAAGAAAACATAAACATAAGGAATGGTGTTTTGGGCTTCTTAATTTACGTTGGTCTCTTCTTGTTTTCTGCGTCAAAACTTACACCGGGACATGAGAATTTAATTTTTGTTTCATTTTTTACTCTTGGTGGTCATATTACTTTTTAGTATTTTAATTTCATTTGCATATTTTATTTTTTATATATAAAAAGAATTTATACACTCACTAATCTACTTTTGTCTTTATTACGAGACTTAATTAATCCAAACTACCCTTGAAAATTATATTAATATCTGGAATCACTAATCGTAATTTGACAAATATTACATATTTTACTACACATTGAATCATATAAAGCGTGTTTAGATTCTTAAAAGAAGTCATGTAACTATCATATATTATATTTTTCTATTATTTATAGTTCGATCAGTTTTTATTGTTAATATTACTTCTGGTCAGTTTATGTTACTTTTTCATGAACAAACAATTCTTTCATCGATCAGTTACATACTTGTAATTTTAATATAATTTAGATTAATTGTAGAGTTTTAATCATTCACATATAATCTTTAATTTAGGATCAGCATTTCCCCAATCATTTTGTTTAATTTATTAAGCTAATATAATTTGATGCGATCGATTAATCTCGAGTTCAAACTAAGCATATTGTGCTGTATATGCATGAGCCCCTGATATGCGGGTCCTGGCTAGCTAAGGTTGAAGCCATATATGCAACCAATAAATGCCAAATTAATACAAAATTTCCAAAATTATATATTAATTGGAAGAAAATTGTATAACCAAAGTTATTGTACCCGCGCAATGCTGCGGAGGCGAATAGTTTGTACCCGATAACATACCATTTTTTTATATAATATAGGAGTATGATAAAATAATTTTTACTTGATAATATGTCATTTCAATTTTTTTATTTTCATAAACTATTTTCTTTTTCATTTCATTTTTTTTTTCATAAACTATTTTCTTTTTTTTAAACATATTTTTAAAAAACAATCAAACAATTTTTTTTGTAATTTAGAAAGTGTGTATTTATATAATAATGTTTATTAGTAAGTGTGTAAAGTAGGAGAGAGAGATGGAGGTTTTTTTTTTGTAATTTAGAAAGTGTGTAATTATATAATAATGTTTATTAGTGAGTGTGAAAAGTAGGAGAGAGAGATGGAGGTTATTTGAGGGGTATATTAGTAATTCAATTTACTTAAAATTTAAGTGTTTTGGTTGTAGGTTTGAGCTAAGGGTATAATGGTAACTTTAAGTGACTTAAATTTTAAGAGTTTTAAGCAAAAATGCTTAAATGCTTTATATAATAGTATAAATTAGTGTGACTAATGTCTCTAACTATCTATACTTACTTTTAAATATTTTGAATTAATTACTTTTAAATATTTTGAATTAACAAAAATATCTAACTAAGATAATTACTTTTACGAAGAAAAAAAAACAACAACATTTAACTAACGAGACAATATTGTTAATTACGCTTATATTTACTTTTGGTGGATGGTGTTTATTTTGAATCTTGCCATTTGTTTAATTAAGATTAAGAAGATTCCATTGATATTGAAAAACCTTCACTGTTTCCTTTTCATATCCAATATTGGTGGGGGGCAGTGCAGGTAGTCAAACTTGTAATAGAACATATATGTGTAGATTTCAACTATATTTATCTAGGAAAGAATTATCTAACTATTTTATTTTGAAAATTTCAGAATACTATTAATTATAATAAATTTATTAATTTATATATAGTTAAAGTTTTATTATATATAATTAAGATAGATGATGTACACTCACAAACCTTTTTTAAATTAATAAACAGTAGTTTATCTATAATTACAAGTTTTATTATATATAGTTAAGATAGATGATGTTTCACTCACAAACTTTTTAAATAAACGATAATTTAATTGTTTATATAATTAAATTGTTTGTGAGAACATCACATATCATGACACGCATAATTATCGGCTTGTGTTATATTATCAAACATTTCATTGTATATTAAAAAACTTATTCATTTTCTACGCTCTATAAATTAAAGTTTCTTATTAGATGAAAAAAAAAAAACAAAAAAAATCATACGATCTATCATATTAATATATGAAAAAATGGAAGAATATTTAATTAAAAATGACCACTTAAGGTGTGTGTATATAAATTTGGCATGCAGATAACAGGGATGGGGAGCCTAGTGATGATGCCTCTCATTGGAAATCTTTCAGACAATTATGGGAGAAAGGTCATGCTCACTCTCCCGATGCTCCTCACTACTTTACCTTTAGGTACGACGACGTATTCTCTACCCTTTACCTTTTCTTTTTCTTTTTCTTTATTTATATTATTAAAAAAGGAAAGAGAAACAGTTACGGTATAATTTAATTACTTAATGTTCAACAAAGATGAAATTCGAAGAATATGAACATGTGAATAAGTACTGTTACAAAGATGTAAAAGTAACAAATAAGATCACATAAGCCTAATATATATGTATATATTATAAGTTAATATAATAAAAGGAAAAAAAACAAATGAAGTAGAAAGTTATATATATAGGCGGGATTGTCTTATTGTCATTTCAGAGGTGGTTGTCTGGTTGTATTATTTGGATGGAAGTGAGGTTGCGGAGCAAAGTTTTCATATGATATATATATATATATATATATATATATATATATATATATATATATATATATATATATATATATATATATGTTGTCCTCTTTCTTTGCTTTGCTTTTAAGTGGGGAGTTCATGTCTTATTTGTGGTGATTTGAAAAGACTGCTTGTTATATACGTCAACTCAATATATTTATTATATATTATTATTATAACAACAATTAATAGATAATTACATAGTTACCTTAATTTTCTTTTTCAACGATATGATGAATGTATTGTGTACATATTGTCCTTTCGTTTGGTACTCAATCAAGGCTGTTAATCGACTTAAGTATAAGAATGTTAGTCGACTCAATCGTCACACCAAAAGCACATCATGTTACAATCGGTCGTTGAGAATCAAGCGGGAGGAGCGTGGAAGGAAGTCAAGAACGCAGGTTTCTTTGAATGAATCGGCAAGAGCCGAACCTTTGTTAAGAAAACAGACAACTCGAAAAAAAACAAAACCAATTTAACCCCCATCCAATTTTTTGTTACAAAGCGGCTTGGATTTGGTGAAAATACAAACTTTGGTCTCGAGTTTAACACCAAAAAACACCCTTTCATTTTGGCATTTCCGTTAATTAAGTTTATCTTGTTAACGAACATTTCACGCACTTAATTATTAGTCAAAGCCACTCATGAACCGCATGTCAAATAAAGCTTTACAAGTATTTCTGCTTACTGGGTTATGATGTTAGTTTCGATCGTAAGTTTAACCCGAGGTTTAGTTTCTTAATAGAACACGCGTCAGCTTCTTTAATTATAAATGTCTGTTTCAAAGAAATATAAATTACTATTATTATGAGGATCTTGGAATCAAAAGAATGAAAAATGTTAGTGGAGATAGTAACTTGATTGATTGGGTTTATATATATATAATCACTAGAACGGACCCAACTTTGTCTTGAAAAGATAATTATACATAACAAATATTGTTCGCTCATTTGTCACGAATAGTAGTTGTACTCGTTTATTATCTAGTAAGCGTAACTTTTAATATTTTACTTTATTTAATAAATTGTACTTTTTCTCGTATTACACTTACTATAATATTTGATTCTTTTTAGAAAAATAAGAAACATCAAGAAGCCAATAATACCTAAGCAAGCAAAATAGATAAATGTTATATATACATATATATAATTTGGTTAAAGGCTATGAATAATATCATATTTTTATAAAAAGAGTCAACGTAGAATTGTAGATAATTTAACTTTTTTATTACCCAAATAAGTGATTTATTTTGTGATGTCTTGTTAAATAAGTAAAAACTTGAATTTTTATTATTACGGTTTTGGCTTTATCTGGAACTCATACCATTGAACCACCATCAAACTTTGATCATCTAACTAAAATTTCTTTCTGGTAGTAATGTCAAAGTCTGTTTAGCTCCTTATCGGACGACAGTGTTGGATGTGTTATTGTTGTGGTCTTTACATTCATCAACGACGGTAAGAGGCCGATCAAGATATATGCCCGTCAACAACAACGGATATGATAACTATTAAAGTAATAAAAACTTGAATTACATAATATCAACTTTTTAATCCTACTTCAAACATATAATTTAATAAAAGAAAATTGAAAACACCATTTAGTCAATTTATAATTTTATTGCTTTGGCGTTGTTGTTACATCATCTTTGGTAAATCCAATCCTACTTTTATCTTTTCTTGCTTTTAGGTCCAACTTCTTATTCTTCTTTTTTCTCTGGGTGCCCTTTGTTTTTCCTTTTAGATTAAAAGTAGTTTCTCAAGTCTACTTTTTACACATTTAGAATACTTCTACCACTACTTTCTTATTATGTCATCACCATCTAATCTTTAAAGTTTTTAACAAATAAGGCCACTACGTACCCTCTCTATGGATATGATACTTTGATATTGATTGTTGATATTGGTTATTACTTTGTATATATTATCATTTTAGATTTAGATGATACATTAAAATTGCAACTCTTATTTGTTAATTTGATTAAAAATTAAATGGAAACAATATAATGAGAAATGAATTTTGACAAGAAAATAAAAGTTACAAATGTCCACGTAGTATTTACTAACTCAAGATTTGGTGGGTAAAACAGTAATTTTGGCATACAGCAGGGAGAGGAACTTCTTCTTTGCATACTATGCGCTCAAAACCCTCACATCCATGGTTTGTGAAGGAACTGTGCTTTGTCTTGCACATGCTTACGTGGTAAGCTTTCCATCTTGTGCCTTGTGCATCTAATCTTGTACTCATTATGTTGTACTAAAACATGCACGTACATGTATCTTATGCATGATTAAAACTTATGATATCATTACTGCAACAAGATGCATATTAATCATGGGTGCGAAAAGATATAAAAGGAGGGTTTTGATTATGGGCATATATTTTGCATGTGTAAAACGTCTTTTTCAAGAAGCAAAATTTTATAAAACAGAAATAATTTAGTTTTTAAATGATTTATCCAACATTATTTCCTAATTAAAACGTCATCATCAAATAATTTATATCAAGACGTGGTCTCAAACACTCCTTACTTACCTTAGAAAGTAAAATAAAATAAATTTGATTTCGTAACGATAAAATTAAGCGCGTATGCATAGAAAGGGAAAAGATTTTATAGGTAATCTTCTTTTAAAAATTTAAATACAAAAATTAATGCCCTTCAAATATTCTTTATTTTAGGTGATCGACTTTCAATTATTTTCTATTCTAATATATTAATTAGAGTAGTCGTGTATTTTTATCTTCAATAATTTCTAGTTATTTATTTCAAACTAAAGTTATTCAAAACAAAAATAATTGAAAACCCTTTATCTAAAATTGTTTAGAAAAATTTGATTAGCTATCGAATAAGATTTTTTATAAGTTGGAAGAAGGTTTTTAAATGTACATCAAGGTTTTTTTTAATAATGTATAAATAAGTCTTTTTATTTTAAATAAATTTTTTTATATAGTTCTCAACAAATAATGAATCAACTTTAACCTTAACATAGAATTTTAAGCCTTGGTCGATAATTTTAAGCAAAAATCTAGTTTGACGTTTGACTTTCGAGTGATATCATTGACTTGTAATTATCAGGCGGATAACGTCGCACTGCAACGACGTGCGTCGGCGTTTGGAATCCTGACCGGCATCTCATCGTGTTCGTTCGTCTTTGGCAATCTCTCCACTCGCTTCCTCCCCTCCGCAGCATCCGTTTTTCAAGTAATTTTGCATATTATTGTGAATTTGTGATTGAAGTATTCGATGAATGTGTGACTGAAATGAAATTAATTGTTTGTTTTAGGTAGCTGCGGCGGTAGCAATGGTTTCTGTGGTGTACATGAGAATTTTCCTGCCGGAATCAAGTATGGAGGCGGCGGTGATCGCCGTTTCGTCGAAAGAAGAAACAGTGAATGAATGTCTTCTCGAAAAGGGGTGTTCAAACAACCGCCGCCCTACCCGTTCAACTCCTTCTTTGCACGATTCAATTGCATTATTGAGGAGCAGGTACGTTACCGTTCTTAGATTACGATTCAGATCGCGAAGGCTATAAAATTGTAATATCAGAGTTTAAGCAATTCCTGCAGTTTCACTTCAAAAGTCAAAATGTTCTCTCTTTTTCATGTTCAAATTGATTAGAATTCCCCAAACTTTACAAGCAAATTGTTATGAATTTCTCTGTAAATCGATTCTAATTATGTATTTCTATAAATTTAGTTTACTGGTTTTGATTCGAAACCCCTAAAAATTGGGACTAAATATTTTCCGAATTTCAATTTCAGCTGGACATTTTCACAAGCAGCTATAGTGGCATTTTTCAGCAGTCTGGGTGAACTAGGCCTTTATTCTGCATTACTGGTACATTATCTACCATAATAATCAATTAATGATACTAGTTTTGGAGTTTTAATCTTCCCATTAGGAAGTACTCGAAGCATTCTTTTTTGTATCTTGCAGTACTATTTAAAAGCGGAATTCCAGTTTGATAAAGATCAATTTGCTGACTTGATGATCATCAATGGTATCGCTGGAATCATATCTCAAGTATGTATGATCATTATAGTTTTTTGGTTAGCTGTTTTTAACTTGAATACTAAAAGTTTATCTTTTTTCGACTCCTGCAGATGGTTCTTATGCCCCTCTTGGCTAGAGTAATTAATGAAGAAAAAATTCTTGCAATTGGACTCATCTTTAACTGCGTACATGTACGTAGATTCCCGTTTGTATATATAGATTTGTAATTTCCATTAAACTGATCTTTTAATTGCATCTGTTTGCATTACTTTTCAACATGTCTAAAAAAATTCATAATTTATCACCCCCTGATACAATCTTTGGTTTTAATGCAGATCTTCCTTTACAGCGTAGCTTGGACATCCTGGGTATGTACTGGTGCTTATCTCTTTATTTTCTGTGATTTTGTATCCTTTTTCGCTAATGAATTTTGTGTCAAACAGGTAGTTTATTTTGCGGCCACATTTCAGATTCTGGCTGTGTTTGCAGGCCCAAGCGTGAGTTTCGTTTCTGCTATATTTACCTTTGTAAATGTTAATTTATCAATACCTTATTACAAAGTTGATACTTTTCAGTTAAGAAGCATTGTATCCAAACAAGTTGGTCCTACCGAGCAGGTAATCCTAATCATATTAAATTTGTGTTCACAGTATTATATAGTCACACTCACACAATGTATGAACCTGAATTATAAATTAACGTCTATGTTATTTTTTTTGTTTTCTTACAGGGGAAGGCTCAAGGGTGTATTACAGGCCTATGTTCATTTGCCAGTATTATTTCTCCACTGATTTTCAGTCCTCTAACAGGTGACCAAACTTTTAAGAGTGTGCTATTTCTTGTAATGGATTTAACAGCAGCTAATCAAGTTTTACTTCTGTCTTGCAGCTTTATTCTTGTCTGATAATGCTCCATTTGTATTTCCTGGTTTTAGTCTTGTGTGTGCTGCATTTGCTGTGGTAAGAGATTTTAAAGAATTAAGTCTTCTATATTTTTTATCCAATGCGTGTCGGGTTTTCATATTTTTCAACTATTGTTGGGTATAGTGGGTAAATTAAAAAAATCTTTTTTATAGCTTACAACCTTCTCACTTGTTTTACCTAAAGTTTACATTATAATTGTAATTTTATTGTCTTTATTATCATAACTATGCATTTATAAAGAACATTTAGAAATAGACAAAGAAGTGTTTGAGGGTTAACTCAACCCGGCTAGACAAATTTTTACTCAAATCATATAATGATTTATTTCAACCTGAACCCAGTTTCACGCAATACGCAAAGCTCCATCTTTCTACCTCTATGTATAAGGGAGACAAAATATCCCAATTTATGTTGGATGTTGCATCAAAATCACGTTCTTTTCTTCTTTACTTGAGTAGAAGAGCATAAGGTGACTGACAATTGTTTGGCAACAAACTATATATATACCCAAATGAGTCTGATCACTACCAAACAAGAATTTCTTTATTATTCAAAATAAAGGCGTTTTTTTTAGATTCACCAGCAAAGATTTATGGAACTCATAAGATGTTCTCAAAAGAAAAAGAAAAAACGCTCTTAATTACAATCAACTAAAAGGGCACACCGTACTAAGTTGTTTGTTTGCATACAAAAATCTGAGAAGTTACTTATGAGATATATGCATGTGCAGATGATTGCTTTCATCCAGAGTGTCATGATCCGGGGCCCTACGCCACCTGTCCCAGATTCAAAACTCGACGACGACTCTATCCCAGCGGAACCTTAGCAAAGTATAACCAGTTTTCTCTTTTTGCTTGTTATGCTGGTGCATTTACTGTTACATCCTCCATCAGGTTATGTATATAATAAAGACAACTGCAGATTCTTTTTTCACAATTCAAAGTTAGAACTAAGTTAATGGACAAACGATCCATTCATTAGGGGTACTTGTATATGATATCTAAGTTGGTAAAAGAAGTAATTATGTTTAGTAAGAATTCATAGTATCTATAGAAGTGATAGTGTTCCATAGAAAGCTCCCATGGATACAAAAAATTTAAGTTCAACTTTTTTTAGACATGTTTATTCTGGCTTTAAGCCTGATGTAACAGATATATGTGTAACTACTATTCATATAATGAGAATATGTATTCTGAATTTACTCTTTGATCTGTGGTTTTTGAAGTAAATATGGATTTATCTGTGTGGCCAATCGAACTAGGTAGCGCTATTGGTCAAAAACAAGTATTTTGATCTTGAATCAAGTGTACCTTTGGATTACTTGTACTCCAAGTTGAACTAGGTAGCTTGCACTGAAAAAAAGATAAAGAGTCTGGTTGTCACACCTAACTTTTGATTATGCTTGAGACGCTTACCTTTGGATTACTTGTACTCCAAGATAATCTAAACATTCACATGAGAATGTTAGTTTTGAATTTCTAGTTAATAAATACATCCAGTTTCCATAATGTAATAATCGAAACACGGATTGAACCTTATCTCGACTCCTTGAAACACCTTTAGTTCGTCCTGATTTTACTATTTTGTAGCTCCTGATCTTCCAAGTGTAAACAATTTTGTAGCACATTTAGCTGGTCTTTAAATTCCTTTCTTCATAATACCAATTATCGCAATCAGCCAATAACTAGCTCGTTAAACAAGTCAAGGTCGATGTACTAATGTTTGTCAAAACATATTGTATTGACGTATTGTCAACCCGTAAGTCGTAACTAAATCTGTGTCGCCAGATATTGTTGACACGCATGATTTTGATACATATGTTATCATCAAATTTTACCAATTTGATCTGTTATCCATAATAGTTTAAAAGAAAACCTAGCTCAATCGACAAATTCCAAGTAAAATGATGAAAATTGTTACCTCCAATAATTATCAAATTTTGACCATACTGTATTTTTCTATTAAAAAATACAATTATGTATCAACTATTACTATCTATCTATACACAACTAATTTGATAGCATATTCCTATGCAGCTATTGTTCATTTTAGGGCTTAATAAATTAGTATAGCTATTTATTGAATTATTGAGAACCTTGGTCTCAACTGCTGGCAATAAGTAGTGTATTGAAATTTGCCTTATTACATGTTTTTCTTATCTATTATTATATATTTTTTTAACAGTGAAGTTATGTTAGTAGCTTGGGTCCATAGTGACATCCATATATATAGGGCAGTATGCGAGTCATAAACCACGCGTCACGAGTGAGTAAAACATTCCTCCATTGTTTTTCTGGACACCCCCACAATGATGTCTCAAACTCAAGATCTTAGGGGGTGTTTGGTTGGGGGGATTTGGAGGGATTTGGGGGGAATGGGAATTTAAATCCCATGAAATAAGGTGTTTGGTTTACAAAAGTGACTTGGGAATCAAAATCCATGGATTTTATAGAATCCCATGAATGGAGCATTTGTAAATCCTCCCACCCCCCTTGGTATTTTGAAATCCCACCTCTGTGGATTTGCTCCGACGACCTCCGGCGACCCTTCCGGCTAACACTCCGGCGAACAACAAACCCTAGCCTTCATCTCGTCTTTGTCTTCGTCTCCTTCTCCGGCGATCTCGTCTCGTCTTCATCTCTTTCTCTGTCTGAAACCCTAGCCTTCGTCTTCGACCTTCGTCTGAAACCCTAGCCGTCGTCGACCTTCGTCGTTCCAGAAACCCTAGGGTTTGCGTCGACCTCCGTTTGAAGCCCTAGCCTTCGTCTACGACCTCGTATGAAACCCTAGCCTTCGTCTTCGACCTCGTCTGAAACCGTAGCCTTCGTCTTCGACCTCGTCTGAAACCCTAGCCTTCGTTGACCTCCGACGGCAAAAACCCTAATCGACCTTCTCTTCGACCCTAGTCGCCGTATTTGTCTTCGCAAACCCTATTCCGTTCGTCTTCGTCTTCGTCTGTCACAGAAACCCAGATCTGGTGCATTGCCGTCGTCTGTGTCGCTGTTCGTCGCCCGTGTCGCCATTCGTCGCCGTCGCCGTCGCTTGCGTCGCCTGAATTCCTAGTCGCCGGCGACAGTGGTATGTGGGAGGTTGGTGGTATTGTTGATGGGTTTTATGGTAAACCAAACACAGGAATGGGATTCTAAATCCCACCAAATGAATTCCCCCCAAATGCAATTCCCATCCATAAATCTCATTCCCCTCAAAATCAAAGAATGAATCAAACACCCCCTTACAGTGAAGTAAACCCTCCTAGCACAAAGACAACGATGCGACTTGTAGTTAAAATTAATTTAGATGGTTAGTTTTGTGAGGCCGCACGTGGTGAGTTTTATTTAATATATGTGGACGAATTGTTCTTTGAATAGTAGAATTATCAAGTTAATACCTTTTGGGATAATTCAATTGTGTATTGGTTGATAAAAGAGGGAGTTTCACGGATAAAACAAGGATTTTCTTTTAATTTTTGGTTACGTGATAATTTTATCCATGTTGATTAAAAGACCAGTCGGTAAAGACTTTCTGATGGGCAACCATTTACATAATAGCCAGTGCAGGTTATTAGGGTTTATGAGTATGAAATGCGAACATAATGAGAAGATTTTTAAATATTAAGGTACAGGCAAAATTATCAATAAGGCTTGGTTAGATAGCTATACACTTTTTTTGGGACCATTTTTTTTTATCATTTTTTGGATGTTTCATGAAAGATTAATTTGTAAATTTTAGAAAGAATTTGATGGAAGGTCTTTAATATTGTTTTTATATATTTTAATTGGGAAATGGAAAAAATACCTTATATTAAGTTTAATTTTATGTTTTTGAATGAAAAGGTTATAATACTTTGTTTTTTTTAACAAATATTCTTTTATTTTCTGAATAGGATTTCACTACATTCTCTATCTCAAATATTTATTTGTATTTCTACTTTATTTTGAATATTTATATTTAAATGTTAGAAAAAATGATAGATACGGTTTTCAGCACTTATAATAACTAATGTCATACTCATAAATATTTAAGGGTTTAGTTCTTCAAAATGTATTAAACTATAACCAAAAATCTATTGTGTGTATCCACCTTTCAAAATTTCTATTGTGTGTATTGAACTTTAAATTTGGTGTTATTTTATGTATTTTGATACATAAAAAATTTTAAAAAAGTATAAGTTTAATACATACAATAGGAAGTTTAATACATACAATAACACCAAATTTAAAGTTCAATACACACAATAGAAATTTTGAAAGGTGGATACACACAATAGATTTTTGGGTATAGTTTAATACATTTTGGAGAACTGAACCCAACATTTAATGAATAAGTGTTATGATAATCTTGTAAGTGGAAAGTGCATAATCGCGTGACTAATCTATCTGTGCTACTCACTATTTGAAGAAAGTTGTAAAGCATTCGAAGCCTCGATCCTTACCATTATTTTTAAGAAAATTAAAGTTGATTAAAAATCGCTTATTTTTCTTACTAGCATGGGATTGTTGTTAAAAACATATATTCTTCATATATACATTTGTCATGAATTTTACTGTTCACGCCTAGAACTTTCTACACTTTTTTTAATGTTTTATATATTATGTAAATTTTTGCTTATTCTTTCTTTTATGTTTATTATTTATTTGTATATTATTATTTTTATTTTAGTATTTTCCATTTATCATACTTACTAAATATCCAAATTATTATCATATTATTAAAGCTACAAAATATTACTCGAAGTCAAAATCAAAATAAGAATATAACTTTAATTTGACTAATACGAACATGAATTGTTCGGATATGTAATTTGGTTTTTATTTGTAACACCCTCCTTACCGGCCTAGTGGGATTAAGGTAATTAAGTTGGTTTACTTTAATTAATCGGTTAATTAATTGCTTTATGTGTTTAATTAATTTAATTAATTAAATTGTGAGAAATAGTTAATTAATTGTATTATTTGTTAGTGGATGTTGAGGTGTCGGTTTTGGACACCTAAATCACCAACACACACCTAATTGTCATTACATGCAAAATAGAAAGGTGTTGTGTGTGTGTTGTGTACCTACGGCCGAGAACAAAGAAAGAAGAAAGAATTGGACTTTGTTGAAATTGATTGTGCAAACAAATTACTGAAGTATTTTATATCATCATTGAGGTTAGAAATTCAGAATCATATGTCCATTGTTGATTAATTTCGGATTTATATGATTTTATATGTGAAAATCCGATTGTATGAAATGTATGATGAATTCATGATCTAGGATGCATGTTTGTTAGTATTTGATGTATATATGATCAAAACATGTTTAGAATTCAGTTCTGGAAACTTAGATGAGGTTGCATGTTTAAAATCAGATTGAAAATTTGATGTTATGCTTGATTTTGAATGAATCGGAATTCATTATTATGAATCAGTCGGAATTCAAGGATGAATGAATCGGAATTGATGAAATCCGATTAAATCTATCGGAATTGATAAGAATCCGAGAGATTTGAACTGTTGTCTTGACTTTTAATCGGAATTGGTGAGAAACGGAGTAAATTAGTCGGAATTTGACTTCTATCGGAATTCTTGTTTATCGGATTGTTGTTTCCATCGGATTGTATGTTGCTCGGAATTGATGTTTAGTCGGAATTGACTTTTATCGGATTGTATGACTTGATCGGATTTGGCCTTTTCTCGGATTGTGCATTGTTTCGGAATCCGATTAGATTGGAATTGCCTTTACTCGGATTTGCCTTTGCTCGGAATTGGTTGATCGGATTTCATGTTTGATCGGATTTGAACTTATCTCAAATTTGGTTTGATCGGATTTGACCTTATCGGAATTCTGGTTTGATCGGAATTCTAATTTCCCTATGCTCGGAATTTGAAAGTTAGGAGGAATCCTATTAAAGATCAACTCTTTGATGATTTGAAAATAAACATGAATTGTACATCCAGTGTGGTCTTGGCTTATGAAAGGAATGTATAAATTGCCTAAGCTAAGGAGTTGGATGAATTCACTGAATTACAGTAAGTAAAGGGTAATAGTGAATAATGGTATATGGTTTGAATATACATGAATTGATATGTACTTGTGATTGTATGTACATATGTGTTTGATTATAGTATTGTGCTTATTGTGTTATTGATTAAGCAAATACTGATTGTTAGTTGTTTGTTCAGGTGGAGACAAGACTCAGTAGTAAGAAAAGACTGAGTTGCTCTGCTTTTGAAGATATCGGTGAGTGGATATATATCTTGGATGTATGAGATATATCACCTGATTGATTTCTCTTGTTACTGTATATATACATGTTGTTGTGAGATCAGCTTGGCGGTTGTTATTCATCTGGGCCTATGTTTAGAGATATACAGTATTAGTAATGGTCTTGATAAGCATTTGTTGTAATCAAGAAGTACTATTATTGTTGTCTGTTGTAACTAGGCTATCGGTATACCTTTGTTTTGGCCGGCATTTGGTTGAAGGTCCCGCAAGACCGCCGGTTCTCTTGTTTGTTTGAACATTGTTTGTTTAGGCTATATGCCTTGTATGTTTGTGATATCTATTCTCTCACTTAGCTTTGTGCTAATCCCCCACTGTTGAACTCTTTTACAGGATATTCCTGGTATGTTGAAGATAAAGGTGAAACTAGAATTATGGACTGATCATTACTCTGATATCTGTTTGTTTTGTAAAGAGCCTGATTTTGTGTAACACTGTAAATGTATTTTGTAAATCAAACAAGTTAAAGTTGTATTTTCATTATTATTTTTTATTAGTGATGTGATTTAGCTTCCGCGCGTATTTCAAAGTTGTGTTAGAAAATACGGTGTTACATTATTTGATTAATATGTTTTATTTAAACACATTCATGCAAATCATACACATTACTGAATTTAACAAAAATATTAAAACAAATTTCAAAATAAGAGTTTGTTTATACATAAAAACATACTGTAAATGTTAATAACTAAAAAAGACTAAAAACTAATAATAAAATATATGCATATCATAGTGTCTTTTAGTTTCTTAAATATTATAATAATCGAACAACGTTTAGGTCTTGCAATTAGATAATAAAAAAAATCTAACTTCTATAAATTTGTAGCGAAGCACGGACTTACTATCCTCGTTAGTACACAAACGCGAAACATACTACTATTTAATTTGAGAGTATGAGATTATTAACTTATTGCATCATCCATGTATATTATATTATAATTGGGATTATTATATTACTTTGGTCCAAATTTATAATCTAACTATATTATAAAATCCTGTCATCACCTGTAATATAATAAATATAAATAAAATCATTGTACTCCTATACTGCATAGATATTATATTCTAGATTCTGTTTCTTACGATAAAAATATTGTACATACATATATATAGTTGAAACTTTGAATATAAAATTTCAATTTAGTGGGGAAATGCTTTGTTTTGTATTATCCATGACAACTTTCTAAGTTCAAGATTACCATCTTTGTCTTGCATATTTATTACTTTTCGGTTGTTTTAAGTTTTTCTTAGATTTAAATCATGCATAAAGTTTAATTTAATTATTTAAACGAAGACATATTTTTAAAGAAGTAATTCATGGGGCTCAATAGATGTACATGGGTTAATCCAGATTTTATAAATAATATGTTGGTGTGCTCGTCTGTCTCTACAGACATATATATATATATAATTATAATATTTTACTCATTAATGATTAATCTTTATATTTTTTAAAAATCAACATACATATATGTAGAAAGAAGTTCATTTGAGAACCATTCTTAGTGCGAGAAACAATCTGAACCGTTTAATTTCCTCTCTTTCAATGTCATTGTTCATCCATGAATTCCTTACATGTAACCTACCGCACTTTATCCCTCTACGCTCTCTCCATCCATGAACTTCCCATATCCAAGGAATGACTAAGATTGATTCTCGCGGTTCTCTCACTAACAACGGTTCTCGAATGAACCCTCCCTTATATTACCAACGACCGTTTGTTGCTAAGACATAAGAAACTTATAAAGTCTTTTTTTTCCTTTTGCTAGTTCAATTGAAGATATATCAATTCATTAAGAGCGATAATTCATATACTGATAAGAATTGTAGATATTTAATAATTTATTAATTATTAACTTGTATTATATGTAATTAATTAAAATTTATACTTGTTGTGTATAAACAATATTGTTGTGTATGAATCATTTCTCATTTATTAAGAATAAAAATATGTAATGTCTTTTTCATTACTAATTTTGTAAGAAAATGTCAATATATTAACGGCTGGATTTAAAAATTATTGATAAAAATCCATTAACATTTGTAGGACCATTGGTATTAAATATCAAACACAATTTAAATAAGCCTACAATGATATAGTGAACTTGATCGCATAAATGTATGTGTAACGGAGTGTACTCTCTATAAGACCAAGAGCACAAACACGTATTTCAAATATTCAAATACTTTTTTAATTAGGGTTTGCAAACTTATTTTTATACATATACGAAATTTATATGAAATACCCAAAACTATATCTAATATATAAATTTGAACTTCACTAAATTAATTAATCAAACATAAGCTAAGAGATCTAACAATATCAACAATTTTTTTGATCGTTAAGATTGAAAACTTTTTTAGTAGGTTTAAGCATTGGCCGAAAAAATGAAAAATATATCTCAACATTACTTAAGCTTGAAATCAACATTACTTTTTTAGTAGGTCAGAATCACTTGTCAAACCTATTATTACTATTATATATGTCATGCCACTTTATATGGTGATAAATTTAAGTTCAACAGGTTAGCTTCTTGAGTAAAATTTGATCCTAATCATCACCTTTTTTATTATTGAAATCTAATATGCATGTGTCATTAATCTTTTGGTGATCAAATTATGTTACAAATAATTAAGATGTCATTTAAGCTAAACATCTTCTAATATTAATTAAACACTTTTTTTTATTGATTTAATAAAATTATCTTTAACCTCTCATCTAATTATTATTATCATTTTTTTAAACAGCAAAGAAGCATTCTTTCATTCCACAAACTTATTAAGTTAGTTACACACAAATACCATCTTAAAAAGGTTACAAAACAGCAGCGTATCACATATTTAACAATACTATCCTTGTTTATATCTCACACATTACCCACTTTGTAGATTTTAACAACATCATTGTCATCACTTGTAGATTTAAACCTCTCATCTAATTATGATTAATCCTAACTATCTTCTACATATAAATGAATAATTTGATAACATTTATTATACGATCTCAAATATTCATTTAAAAATATATTTAATCTTAACTATTTATTAACTTAAAATCAAAAAATCAATTTTGATTTTTTAGAGTCAAATTTAGTAGAGATAATTTCATATATGCCCTTATTAAATCATATAAAATCGTATTTGTCCACCTTAATTTATAAATATCATATTTACCATTTATAAATTTTAAAATATTATGTTTAACCAAATTCTTAGTTTTATCATTCTAAAATATTTTATAATCATTTTAATTTCTTTTTAATTATAACCAATAATATTTAACTTTATTACCCTTAACTGTGAAAATAATGATTGATGATTTATATAAAAAATACTATCACGTCTCTTCGTATCATGCTACTATGTTTCTGCCGTTAAATCTATCCTACGTCTCGCGTCGATGTTTCCACCGCTGGTTAGAGTGTTGATGTTGTAAGTCGTCAATTTTTTAAATTTTCATTTTTAATTTGCGTTTTATAATTATTTAATACGTTGTTATTAATGTTTAATATTTAATATTTTTTAAAACAACCCGTGTATCATAGGATATTTAGTCTAGTTTATTTAATAAGACTAATACTTAAAATTTATTAAAATGATTAAAATTGTATTTCGACATTAAATTAATTTGATTTGATCCAAATTATGTGAAGGTATCGATTTAAGTTAGTTATATATGGACTAGTTGACCATCTTAATTTTCAAATTATACGGAGATTGTTGACTCTACAAAGCAAATTACGATTGAATAACTTCAAAATTGTCAATGAATTAACAATATAATTGTCAACGAAAATAATTAAAAAAATTGACGAGACTATCAATGTGTATGTTATATGTGGTACACAAAATATTAGTAATTTTAAATTATATATATATATATATATATTAGTTTAAATACCTGTATAAACATACGGGTTAGACATAATTATTTATGAAAAAAGTCACTTGATTAAATATATAATTGTTTTATACGAATAAAAGAATAGACTGATCTTATCATTTCTATAAACTAAAGAAAGTTTATATTAATTCCGACCAACATATAAAAGTAAATGATAACAACTTTAGATTGATGTGAATTTATTTACGATAAGATTTGTAAACAAATAAAACTAAACCTAGCACGGGTCGAACATAGATTTATAATTTTTTATTATTTAATCTCAACTAACCATTTTCGTAAAAACTGAAATCTAACTTTGATTTTTCTTACGTTAAAATTAGATTCAGTTTTAACTTTAAATTAAAGTTTTTTTCTCCTTTTTTACATCCACATTATTTTGGTGTTGAACATCTTAATTTTCAAATTATATGGAGATTGTTGACTCTACAAAGCAAATTACGACTGAATAACTTCAAAATTGTCAATGAATTAACAATATAATTGTCAACGAAAATAATTAAAAAAATTGACGAGACTATCAACGTGTATGTTATATGTGTTACACAAAATATTAGTAATTTTAAATTATATATATATATTAGTTTAAATACCTGTATAAACATACGGGTTAGACATAATTATTTATGAAAAAAGTCACTTGATTAAATATATAATTGTTTTATACGAATAAAAGAATAGACTGATCTTATCCTTTCTATAAACTAAAGAAAGTTTATATTAATTCCGACCAACATATAAAAGTAAATGATAACAGCTTTAGATTGATGTGAATTTATTTACGATAAGATTTGTAAACAAATAAAACCAAACCTAGCACGGGTCGAAACATAGATTTAAAATTTTTTATAATTTAATCTCAACTAACCATTTTCGTAAAAACTGAAATCTAACTTTGATTTTTCTTACGTTAAAATTAGATTCGGTTTTAACTTTAAATCAAAGTTTTTTGTTCTCCTTTTTTACATTCACATTATTTTGGTGTTATACAGTCATTTAATATATTTTTTGATATTTATTATTTATTATCTTTTTACAACCAACCTTTGTATTACACTAAAATCTAATTTAATTGTTAATATTAAAGATTATTAAGAAATTAATATTAATTTTAAATTAATAAAAAATTTTAATATATTAAATTTATATTAACTTCAATATAATTTTATCCTATATAAATTTAAATAGCGTTTTAATTTTAACTATTAAAAACTAAATTTGATTTTTTATTTTTAATCTAAATAAATGGTTAAACTTAATTTTAATTAAATGAAAAATTACGATATTATAATTAAATCGATCTTAATTAATTTTTATTATTATTAGATATTAGACATATATATTTTCAAATTAAGAAAATATTGCCCCATATGACATGCCTTTATTCACTCCTTTCTGCGATCATCCACGTGTTTTACAGTTACAATTTTGGTAGCCAAATTCAACCACCTCACCTCACCACACCACACCGTTCTTTAGCAGCCTTCTGGGCTTGTATTTACGTCACGTCGCCGTTCGCCGGAGATCCATCGGCACTACCATCATTGCCGTTGTACCTCCTCGTATCTCCGGCGACCAGTCGGTTCATCCAAACAAAACTCGATCAGTGCATTTACTTTAATCAAGTAGACACAAAACTTGAGTTTTCAGATTTCGTAGATAAAATTAATTACTAGTGTGGTGCACCATTGTGAAGATGCCTAGCATTAATGGTTCAGATTCAGATTCGATTGTTTATCTTCACGGGGACCTCGATCTAACGATAGCTGAAGCTCGATGTTTGCCAAATATGGATTTGTTATCAGAGCGTATGCACCGCTGCGTCACGATCTTCGATTGTTGTGAGTCTCCTTCATTGAAAAAGAGAAGCAAATCTCAGCGTCGTCGTAAGATCATTACCAGTGATCCTTACGTGACCGTCAGCGTCGGGGGAGCCACCGTCGCGCGAACGCGCGTGATATCCAACTCTCAAAACCCTGTCTGGAACGAGCATTTTATCACGCCGCTCGCACATCCGGCGTCGCAATTGGAGTTCCAGGTGAAAGACAATGATGTTTTCGGGGCGGATTTGATCGGCGTCGTCACCATCTCTGCCGAGAAGGTATTGTCCGGAGAGTTAATCGAAGACTGGTTCCCTATACTTGGTCCGAGTGGTAAACCGCCAAAACCTAATGCCGCAATACGGCTAAAGATCAAATTCACATCTTGTGAGGAACGGAACAAGGGGGATGCAATTGATACCGATGAGATATTTGGCCTGAAAGATAGCTATTTTCCGATGAGACACGGGGGGAATGTGACGCTGTATCAGGACGCGCACCTGCAAGAGGGGCAGCTGCCGGAGATCGAATTGGATGGAGAGTTTAACAATTTCAAGCAGAGAGGGTGTTGGGAAGATATATGTCATGCTATCTTAGAGGCTCATCATCTGGTGTATATTGTTGGCTGGTCGATTTACGACAAGGTGAGACTGGTTAGAGAGCCTACCAAACCATTGCCAAGTGGTTGGGATTTAACTCTTGGGGAGCTGTTGAAGTACAAATCGCAAGAAGGGGTTAGGGTTTTGTTGCTGGTTTGGGATGACAAAACTTCACACAACAAATTCTTCATCAAAACGGTACGAATTTGTTTTCTTATATTTTTGTCTGATATATGCTTTTAGGTCTTATTCATTGATTAATATTGATTGATTTTGATGTGCTTTCAGTCCGTATTTCTTGATATATATTCAGTGAATTATTAACATAATAAAAGTAATGGTGTGGGCCTTCCCAAAAGTTTTGGGGTTCATATGCATTCCATAATGGAAGTGCTGATGATTAGTTTGGAAGACTTAGATGCAGTGGAACCTTGCAAGATTTTTTGGATATGATTATACATCAGTATTAGGTTCTGCTACCTTTGTGTATATACATATTTAGTTGATATACTTTTCAGGAATTTACATATATATTAATTAGTGGGGTGTTGTAGGATGAGATAACGGAAACTGAACAGGACAGTTTGAACTTTTATGGGAAAGGAAAAAAGGTTGCTCCTTGTAAAGAAATTGGAAAGACATTTGCCTTCATTTTTTCTGTGTTTTACTACTTTGACTGTTCGGAATTCCCAGTTAATATATGAATGTATAAACTGTGGTATGTTTTAAGTTTTTCTTCTTTTTTTTTAATGAAGGAAGAATTCTGAGGGGGGTATGGTTCATGTTCACTGCTTAGCAATATTACAATTTACAAATATGCTTTTTCAGATTGGTATTTATATTGTCCTCTTTTTTCTTCATGAAGATCATAGTTACTACCCATTCAAACATTCAAATGTGATAATAGACTTAACTGTTTTGTGATACGTGATCTTTTACCTGAACTATCATTTGTGTAATCCCCTTTCAAGTAATTGATTTCGTTTCTTTTATGAGAACACAAACACTTCACCATAGTAAGTATCTTAGAGTAGAGTACTTGGTAAAGGAGTTTACCTAATATAGACGTGTTCCACTTAAATTAAGACATATGTGTTGTATCCAAACTATGCATTGCAAATAAAGTAAGAAGATAGGAAGGTTATGTATGTATACATTCATATCTATACATAACACATACGTATGTCTGTTTGTATGTGTATGTAATATTTTTCCTGGTGATTATATCAAAGCATTTCGTATTGTTCTGTGTGCAGGATGGAGTTATGCAAACTCATGATGAAGAGACACGTAAATTTTTTAAACACTCCTCTGTCCACTGCGTGCTTTCACCTCGATATGCAAGCAATAAGCTCAGCATTTTCAAGCAACAGGCATGCTTCATAGTTCATATTATGTCCCGGTTATTGCTTGTTCAGAGAATCTTGTTTGTAGCTTGCTAATTACAACCATGTCTACTTTCAAGATATTTTTTGAAAAGTTCCAAAAAATATATTCATCATGGTTTAGAACCATCATGGGGATTTAAAAGTCAGTCATATATGTAGCATTAGCTTCTGGAAAATAGAGACTCAACTTGCTCCCCCTTTCGAACTGCCCTTAAGTTGCATCAATTAAAAGCTTACCTTTACGCTTTAAGAATTCTAGGATACACTTACACTATGAATTTTCCATGATCTTACATCTTATATTATGAAATTCTTTTACATAAGACAGGTGGTTGGGACCCTGTACACCCATCATCAAAAATGTGTTATAGTAGATACACAAGCCCATGGGAATAACAGGAAGATATCTGCTTTTATTGGTGGCTTGGACCTCTGTGATGGACGTTATGATACACCGGAGCATCGTTTATTTCACGATCTTGACACGGTGTTTGAAAACGACTACCATAATCCAACTTTTACTGTAAGTCTATGAATTATTTTATCTAAATTTATACCTGTTCAGTTTTTGGATGAACGCAGTGTTCCATGCTTTAACTTTCTCCACAATAGGCAGGTACAAAAGGTCCAAGAGAACCATGGCATGATTTACATTGCAAAATTGATGGACCTGCTGCATATGATGTGCTAAAAAACTTCGAGCAAAGATGGAGAAAAGCCACAAAATGGTCAGAATTTGGACAACGTTTCAAAAGAATATCTCATTGGCATGATGATTCATTAATCAAGATAGAGCGCATTTCCTGGATACTCAGTCCTACATCAACTCGTCCAAATGATGATCCTGCATTGTGGGTTTCTAGAGAAGGAGATCCTGAAAACTGGCATGTTCAGGTTTATTACTGTGCTGTGGAGCTCATACTAAGTTAAGTTTGTATTTGTGTATGCACAGCTAGCTAATCTTTTATTTGTTGGGTTCTCTATAATTCACAGGTTTTTCGCTCTATTGATTCTGGCTCTTTGAAAGGATTCCCCAAAGATGTTCAGTTAGCAGAGTCTCAGGTTTGTATTATTAACTTGTTGTACAAAGAAGTTGTTTTATGAGATAGTTTTTGAAAATGAGTGTTCTAAGTCCTCCGTTTTACCGCTCACTCACTTGCTGCAGAATCTAGTCTGCGCAAAAAATCTGGTTATTGATAGAAGCATCCAGAAAGCATATATCCAAGCCATAAGATGTGCCAAAAACTTCATTTATATTGAGAATCAGTATTTTCTTGGGTCGTCTTATGCATGGCGTTCCAATAGAGATGCAGGTTTGAGAACTTTCCAACTCAAAATTGCATATAATCAGTTGTCCATTGTTTAACATGACTGTCATAGAGTTAAAATTTATATGAAGAATATATAAAATAATTGTTACAATATTTTCTTCTAGTTTCTATCAACAAGTTGAGACAAGAGAACTAAAGGAAGACCAATTTGACAAAGAGAGTGTTAATCATTTCAGCTGTTAATGATTCATGTTAAGAAATATGGTTAATCTGATAGAAAGAATGTAATTGACATGGTTGAGAAAATCATAGTATGTGATGAATGCAACTTTTCTTTTTCAGGGTTGCAAATGAAAAAAAACCATTCTAAGTTAGGTGATTACTTTAACTTTTTTCCTTAAAATGTGACTAGATTTGACAGACATGGAAAAGTGGAAATTGGTGCAGTGAAAATCAGGTTCAACCAATATGTCATATTTTATCTAAGAATATGACTCTTTGGAGTTAGTTCTCCTCATTCTTTACCACACCAGTATAAGAATATTGCTTGTAAATATACTGCAATTCGGAAAATAGTAAGAAGGCAAATTCTCATTACCATCCACAAAAATAATCATTGAACTATCTCATTCGAGTAATTACTTGTGATAATATATCACTATTTACATAGATTTAATGTTCAAAATGATCAATTTGGAGTTCCTATCTGGTTATTTGAGTTTGTTTTCTTTCTATTTATATTTTCTTACATGCTTTACATTTTTCTATGAACAGGTGCTGATCATTTAATACCTGTCGAACTGGCATTGAAGATCGCTAGTAAAATAAGAGCAAATGAGAGGTTTTCAGTTTATATTGTCATCCCAATGTGGCCTGAGGGCGTTCCTACTTCTGCATCTGTTCAAGGAATTCTGTTTTGGCAGGTAGTTGGATTTTTTACTTCTATATCTCATAAACCTTCATAAAAAACCACATGACAAGCCACTTATAAAAAAGAAGTCAACACCGTCAAATCGAAATTTTGGAAGTTGGTTACCTTGATTCAAAATGTTTAAAATTTTGATTCTTAGTTCTTGCCTAAAAGAACTGGTCTCCTAAAATAGAAATTGAACGATATCGGTCTTTTTTTTTCAGGCAATTAACCCAACCTATATCAATATGTAAAAATTTGAAATGAAAAAATTGAATACCTGTCTGAATTATAGTTTCATATAGTAGCATGTTGTCGGTCATTAACTGAAATGAATTTTGTATAAAGTAAAATTTCATTGTTTTTTTATCTAGGGACAAACTATGCAAATGATGTACGATGTTATTGCTAGAGAACTCAAGAACTCAAAGCTTGAGAATGCACATCCACAAGACTATCTGAATTTCTATTGTCTTGGTAACCGTGAACAATGTGATGAACAAGTAGCAAATTCAGGCAGCCAAAGCTATTCTAATGGTGGTTCGGTAATGATACTCCCTTGTTATAAGGGTTAATCTAGTGAATTTCCTGAAAGTAAAACAAGTTGTTTGTTTATACATTTCCAGGTTTCAGCTTCTCAAAAGCATGGAAGGTTCATGATATATGTACATGCTAAGGGGATGATAGTAGATGATGAGTATGTGATATTGGGATCTGCCAACATTAATCAACGATCTATGGCTGGTACAAGAGATACTGAGATAGCTATGGGTGCTTATCAACCCCATCACACATGGGCTCACAAGAAAACACACCCTCGTGGTCAAGTTAGTCCTTCGTTTTTAATGTTTGATGTTTTTTTAGTTTTCTTTTTCTGTATTTTTCGCATTTCGTTTTGAAAATAGTTGTTTGATAATTATGTTTTCAAGGGCAGATAATCAGTCTTAAGTGTTGAGTATAACTGAAACTGATTCTTCTGACTATTTCGGGTTCAAATAGTCTGTTCTATTTAAATGATTTAGGAGTAACCGCAAGAAAATTGGTCAGATTATTTCATAGTTTTAAGGGTCATTTTACATGAAAATCATTAAATAGATGGAATTTATCTAACACACAAGCTGAATTTATTATCAAAAAAATTGAACAACATTAACACCTCCAAAGACCACCAACAAAAGCTGAATTTATCTATTGTTGTCGGTTTTGTTACAGCTACTTATTTGACTATTTAGGGATCAAATAATTGGTTTTAACGAAACAATTTAGGAGTAACTGCAACAAAATTGATTCCAAATATCTAAATATTTAGGTGGAATTAGAACTGAAAGTTCCTAAATCATAAGAGGTGTTTGTTTTATGGAATTGATGGAATGGAATTTGACCACTCCAATAAATTCCTTAAATCAAGGAATTGGGAATTCCTTCCACACCCTTTACCACAATCTTAACTAAGACCACCAACAAAAACCAAAATTCATCATTAATATTTGTTTTTTTTTTTTTTTGGAAATCTTATATTATGATTTTCAGGTATATGGATACAGAATGTCACTATGGGCAGAACACACAGCAAAGCTCGAAGACTACTACAAGAAGCCAGAAAGCTTAGAATGTGTGCAAAACATTAACAAAGTGGCAGAAGATAACTGGGAGAAATT
This sequence comes from Pulicaria dysenterica, assembly GCA_947179395.2. NCBI lineage: Eukaryota > Viridiplantae > Streptophyta > Magnoliopsida > Asterales > Asteraceae > Pulicaria > Pulicaria dysenterica. Next base: position 107,011,462 of record OX359288.1, on the reverse strand, counting down.
TACTGCTGATGACTTCACTCCTTTGCAAGGCCATCTGCTGAAATACCCGATCAAAGTTGATAGTGATGGAAATGTAAGCTCTTTTCCCGGACACGAATATTTTCCTGATGTTGGTGGTAAGGTCCTTGGTTCTCCATCCACCCTCCCTAATGCTTTAACAACGTAATCCTACATTACATTACATCTATCCGTCCGTATTCTGCATGTGAAATATTGTGGCTTTACGTACGTACATATGTACCGTAAAAGTTGTTCTTTTTGTTAACCGAATACTGAAACGTACAGTAGGAGTTGAGGTAAATGTTGTAGATTCATGTGAATTGTACCTTTTGAGAGAATATTGTTACATCAAAGTAAAATGCGGTTCAAATTAAATTGAAAAACAGTTTTGTAATCCGATTTTTAGAGAAGTGGCACTCTTTGTATATGTAAACTTTGTTCATTACTCAGCATTTTTACTTTGTTAATTAGATAGTTAGATTACCTTGTTTCTCAGTATATCCTTTAATATATGCATTACTACTTTTGTGGGTATCATATTTATCTGTTCGGGTGATATACGTGCCTGTTGGAAAAACTGATATATAATAAACATTAATAAAAAATAGTAAATAAATAAGAATTTAAAAGGTTAATATATTATGAGAATTTACAAAATAAAAATATGTTCAAAAGGTGTGTGTAATGTTCAATTATAAAATAACTAACGAGACAATTATTATAGTACTTTGAAATCAAAGTTGATCTTAATTATATATAATACATACATTTGGATGGAAAAATATTTGTCCTTTAGTGTTTTTCAAACAATTTGTCTTTTAGTGCTTTCAAATTAGGGAATTTTGTATTCTAATTATTATTATTATTATATAATATAATATATTAATAATAATGATAATAATAATAATAATTATTATTATTATTATTATTATTGTTAAAGGGTGATATATCCCCATACTTTATCCTCCTACTCATAAGATTAATACATGTGTAAAAATCGATATAGGAGGTAAAGAAGGAGAATTAGTAGAATCCAAATGTAATCATTTCGTGAGTAGGAGAATATAAGAGGAAAAATTAGGAGGATATTTAATTTCTGTATCATTTTTATTATTATTATTAATTAATAATATCAATAGATGTGTCAACATCAATAGAGGAGGTAAGGAAAGATAATTAGTAGAATTAAAATATAATCATTTGGTGAGTAAAAGGATAAAGTAGGAGCAATAAGTTGGAGCATATATTATTTTATTTTTATCTTTATTGATATTATTATTATAATTATTATTATCATTATCATTATTATTATTATTATTATTATTATTATTATTATTATTATTATTATTATTATTATTATTATTATTATTATTATGTTATTGCTTACTAATGACCATTTTGACAAGAACCTCTTTAAAAAGAAATATATAAAAAGTGTTGCTATATTATTATAGTTACTATTATAATTTTTATAATAATAATTATTATTATTATTATTATGATATATTATGATATATTATTATTATTATTATTATTATTATTATTATTATTATTATTAGTAAATAGACATATTTTTATACTTCGTATGTTATTATAATTAAAATGGTTTGGTTTCAAAAAGTGTATCGAATTTGTCACTTTTTGCTATTGTGTATACCCAATTTTAAAAACTACCATTTAGTGCATCCAACTTACCAAAACTACCATTTTATGTATCCGAAAACCTTCTAAACAAGTTGCAGGTAATTTCTTTAATTTTGCTTTTCTTTGTAAATTCCACATCATTAAAAACCTGCCATGTCATTAATTAATGATGCCACATCATTTTTATCAATATTAACATGAAGATGAAGAACACAAGAACATGAATATCACAAGAACAAGAACATTCATCTTCATCTCAAACATCTCAAACATTCATCTTCAAAAATTCTAGGCAAACATCAAAACACGAATATTCAAAATAAAAACAACCATCGTATGAACATAAACATAAAAATCTGGGCAAACATCAAAACAAAAACATTCAAACAAGAACAACCATCATATAAAGATAAATATAAAAATCTGGACAAGTAACTAGAACAGCCATCAAAACACGAACTCAAAAACTCAGATCCCTAGAACGAAAATGGAGCCTAACTCACAGCTGATGAAGTTGTAACTCGAACAAACCCTAAACCACCATATCTGATCGAAGAACAAGAACAAGAACCCTAAATTGAAAACAAGAACAATAACAGATCTGGAATCAAAAGAAAAAAACTTGAAACGAATTACTTACCAAGTGGAAGAAACCCGTAATCTCCGATGTAGGTGGTGGTGCCTTCGAACGGAGAAACCCGTAATCTCCGATCTGTGCTTCATAATCGATGAAACCCAGATGTCAATGGTGGCGATGGAGTTCAAGGGCGATGAATCAAGGCGGACGTCGATGAAACCTATTTCGAAACCCTAATCTTTGAAACCTAACTCGAGGGGATGATGGCGACGGGATGGTGGTGGAGTCCATATCTGAAACCTAATCGATGAAACCCAGATGTCAATGGTGGAGATGAAGTTCATAATCGATGAAAACCAGATGTCAATGGTGGCGACAGGATGATGGTGGTGGTGACGGGATGGTGGTGGCGACGGTGACCTGATGGTAGTGGAGTCCATCCCAGATCGATAAGGGCGATGAATGAAGATGATGCCCCCAATCGATTCCCCTGCTGGTGGATGTTTTTTCTTTATTATTATTATTATTATTATTATTATTATTATTATTATTATTTCTTTATTTATAAATGAAGAAATAACACTTCAGCATCAAAGCATTGCCATGTCATTGCCATGTAATCAAAACTTGTGTCACATAATCACTAACCTACTATAACAAGTTACTATATATTAAATGATAGTTTTTAAAACTTTAATACACCAAATGGTAGTTTTGAAATTTGGGAATACACAATAGCAAAAAGTGACAAGTTTGATACACTTTTTGATACTAAACCCTAATTAAAACATATCATATTAAGTGAATAACACCCGCCGCAACGCGCGGGGTTATAACCTCTTGTTTTGAACAAATAAAGGGATGGGATTGAACAACTAAAAAATTCTCTTAATTTTGACTGATTTTGACTAAGTTTATGGTTGAAAGTATATAGTTAAATTGATTAATGTCAGTCTGTAATTAATATTATTAAAATATTTACTTGTATAATACTGAGTTGGTTTAAAAAATATATTAAATATTAATAAAACTGTTAAAAAAACATCAGAAAAATATTAAATAATTATAAAACGCGAAAAATAAGAATTTAGAAAAATGGGGGCCTCAACATCCAAACCATCGGTGGAAGCGTCGACCTGAAGGGAAAGGCATACGCGACGGTATAAACATGTTATCATGATACAAAGAGATGTCACCGTATTTATCGTACAAACCATCAATTATTATTGTTACATTTAAAGGTAAGAATGTCAGATATTTATTGGTTATAATTAAAAAAATTATAGTGATTATAAAATAGGTTTTAGTTCGTGAAATGTATCCAAGTTGACACATTTTGCTACTGTATATACTGGACTCTCAAACTTACCATTTAATGTATTAGACTTACTAAACTTACCTTTTAATGTATTGTGTTACATGTTGGGGTTATTTTATTAATTTTGATTTATTTTTTCATTCAAGAAATGCCACATGTACGAATTTGTTATGGTCAGATGATGAATACTAAAACACAAAACTAAATCTTCAACCAAAACAAACTAAAACCCATAATTTGGAAACTTAAACCTTTTATGAACAAAAAGCACAGAGAATCGAAGCAACCAGATCTAAAGAATCTTAACCAAACAAGAACAACACGATTAAGAAAGCATATCAAGAACAAATAGCTGGAATCACCAAATGATAGTAGAGAAAAACCTAAATCTGTTTGAGTTGTTACCCAGATTCAAAACCACATCAGGAACAAATCGATGTAGAACAAAACCCAAATCGAATGAACAGATCAAGAGATTGAAACCATCGATTTCTTCAATGAACTACAAATTGATTTCTTCAATGAAACTGCAGATTGCACAATTCTTGAACAAGAAAATCTTTAAAGATATGAATCAATCACCAAGATTTAGATCTGGGTCATGTTTGCACATACGAAGAGGAACAAATATAGAAGTAAACACAAACTCGAACCCCAGATCTGAAGTAAACCAAGAATGAACAGAAAGTTCTTACCTTTAGGGAACCAAATCCCATCTCATGAAATCTGGAACTCGGGAACCGTAAATCAATTAAGAACCCTAATCTCGAACCCCAGATCTGAAGATGAAGATTAAGAACCGAGAATAAACTCGATGAAGATGAAGATTAAGAACCCTAATCTCGAAACCCACATCTGTAACTTCGATGGAGATGAAGAAACCTTTAATTTCTTCAATCCAAAAAGATGACCCAGATCCCCATTCCAGTCTAACCCCTTCGATTTCTTCACATGATTATCGAAACCTTCAATCCAAATCTGGGTGATGGAACAGATCGAAACCTTAACATGATTATCGAAACCTTCACACAATTTCTTCACACGATTTCTTCAGATTTCCCCTAAATCTGGGTGATGGAACAGATCGATGGTGGTGGAACAGACCTGGAGATTTGAAGACGAAGATTTGGTATTTTTGATGAAGATTTGATAGAATCTATCATGGATCTTTGTATTATTACTATTATTATTATTTATATATTATTTTACATATTTTAATCCATTAAAAATCCATGTCTCCATTAACTTGTTACACGTCAGCAAGTTGTAGGTAACAAGTAAACTAGTATATAAAACAATAATTTTATGAGGTTTGATACATTAAATGGTAAGTTTGAGAGTACATACAATAGCAAAAAGTTTCAACTTGGATACATGTTTGCGAACTAAACCCTATAAAATATTGTAAAGGGTTAAAACTAAGAATTTAGTTAAATATGATATTTTGACAAGTTATAAAGGTAAATTTGATATTTATGAATTAGATTATACAAATACAATTTTTTAATGTTTAAGAAGATCATTTCTTTTAATATAAATAAAAGGGGAAATGTATGAAAATACAGCAAACTTTGACTAAGATACCGTTATATAAATTCAACTTTAATTTTTTAAAAACAATACAAACAACTTTCAAAATTCTACCATTATATATCAATTAAATTGCTATTCAGGTTGCAGGATTTTTTCAAATTTTTTATTCTTATTATTTATTATTTACTTTGCCGCTCATCACCTTCATAATTGACGACACTCATTGCAGGTCACCTCCATGGCTCCATCTTAATTCGGAGACAATCATTACATGCCACGCCATGTTCTCCGTTTGTCATCTCGACTAAAAATATTATAAATGACAAACAAACCATCAAACTGTTGAACAAACCTTTAAATTTATTCTTCTTTGTCTCTTTATGTTGAAGCTTGTGGAACTCGTCGAATCCCAATAACTTACTTAAATCTACGAACCAAACCTCTAAATCATTGACAAGCCCTTAAGTCGATTAACAAACTGTAAAACTTTCCTTATGAAAACCCTAAATTAGATTCAAACAACAAGTTGAGGTTTTAATGATATTAGATTATAATCTTCATGAGGGTAATTTGGGTTTTGTAGTACTTTGGTAGAATATTAGCTAGTATAACTTAAGAATGTGTTCTAAAAGTTTGAGAATGGTTTTGGAAAATATTGGTAAAATCTATGGCTTATTTTTACACAGATCACCACACTTTATCGATTTTGATAAATCGTATGGAATCAACCATTGACTCGCTTGATATGTTACATACGTATTATATATATCGTTTGAAAGCCTTTGGTGTCTAGTTTTATTCACATTTTATTGGAAAAGATAATTCAAACTTTAATATAATTATATTTTCAAATACTACAAAGGGTCTAAGTGATGATATATTTCGTCAAATGTGAATTGAGGTTTTATTTTGTTAAGTTACATCATGTTTTGGGATATCTTAGGACACTTTGAAGGTAGTGTTTTAAAGTTGTTTAAAGCCTTATGGGTCATCTAGACCTTTGATCAAATACGTTTTTGTTTGGACATCATGTAACACCCCAAAATGGGGCCTAGTTGTAAATTGTAGTACCTGTAGCTTTAGTAGTTGTACGTTGACCTTAAATTGGTGTTTTGTTGTTAAATGTAGTATACATGTTGCTAATTGGAGTTCAATATGTTAATTGGTGTTTTAAACGTGAAATGGTGTTAACTGGTGCTAATTGGTGTTAAATGTGGATAAAAATGTAGTAATATAAAAAGTGTCATAAGTTGACCTGATAGATAAATAGTTGAACGGTTTTGGATAATGGTTCCAAAAATATCTCCGTTAGTTGAAACGGATAACCCTAAGTGGTGTTTTAAGTTGAATAGGAGAACAAAATACCCGTGTGGGGTATTAGCCAACTTAAGTCGGCCTTTGGCTTCTTTCTTATCCCCTGGGAATTAGAAAAACACATACACACTACATACACACTCATACGTACGTACAATCATCCACACCCATTTGCTAGACTTTTTGAAAGAGAAATCAAGAAGAAGAATCAATTGCTAGTTGATTTCAGTAGAGATTCGAGATTGTTAGACATGTGTTCATCTTCTTCAAGTAAGTATTTTGTGTGAAACCCATGTTTTAAGGTTTTGATGGTATGGTGTCAAATTGGGAATTAGATGTGTTTTTGTGTTGATTTCTTGTCCAAACCATGTTAGAATGTTCATATATATGTTAGAAATGCTGTATAAACGCTTGAATACGGATTCAAGTTGAGATTTGTATCTAAAATTCGAAGAACAACTACTGTTGGAGAAACAGAGCTGTGTTCACTGTATTTTTGGTTCATGCGGTCGCATGGGGAAAGCCATGCGGTCGCAAAGGATCTTGAAAGTCATTACGGGCGTAGGCAATGGATCCTACGGTCGTAGTAAGGTGTTATTGTGGTTTACCACCTACGGGTGATGAAATGAAGCCTACGGGCGTAGGTATGTAACCTACGGCCGCAGGAACCTTTGAAATGACCCTTACGGGCATAGGGATAAATTCCTACGGCCGTAGGAGTGGGTTTTGAGGTATGACCCTTGCGGTCGCAAAGAAAACCCTTGCGGTCGCAAGAAGGGGTGTTTAAGTGACCCTTGCGGTCGCATGTGAGACCCTTGCGGTCACAATCAGGAGAATTCAGTTGACAGCTTTGTAGACTTGTGTTTTAAGCCTCGTTAAGTATCGTTGATTGGTGTCTAAGCCTGAGCCTAATGTGTTAGGTGATTCGGGCGACTCTGGTGATTCTTGGGATTCTCGATTCCACTTCTGCCTCTTGTAAACTCGAGGTGAGTACCGGTTTCCCATGAGTCTCAGTAGGTAAGTTATCTGTGGTACTTGTTGACATGTGATTGGTGTGTTGATACGTGAAAATGGAGGTATGTTATGATAGAGTTGTACAAGCATGCTTATTATTGATATGAAAGATATTGTTGTGATTATATGCGCGCATGAACTGGATCCTTATTGGATCAGCTATTTGTTTATGAAGTTATGTCCGGACACTGAATTGGAGAACACGGAGGTTAGTCAGGTAGACGGGTGTTAGTATCTGGCTGGGTTCCCAGGGTCCTTAGGGACTACGGATTTGGGAACTAACGGTACTCAAGTAGTATACACTTGGGTAGGGCTCTGCAGGCCGCCGTTCCTCTATGGGACTGGGTTCCTTGATAGATTGGAACCAGCATGAAAGACATGGTGTACCACGTGGACTGTTGTTGGGTTGTTGAGCAGGGTTGGCTCCCCTGCAATATACGACTCCTGCTGACACGTTTGGCTCGCCGCAATATGATAGGATAGCCTTGTGTGCTATTCTGATACATGATAGCCTGCTTATTGATGCTTATGTGTAATTGGTGCTCACTAGCTAGTTGTAGCTAACGGTGCAAGATTTATTTTTCGCAGGTTGATGCTAGAGGCCTGGTGAGGCGGGTACCGGTGGTAGTTTTTTGTTGTAAATACCTTTTGGGAACACGTCATTATATGTATGGATCCGATGGTCGGAAACTTGTAGGTAACGCTTGTAGATAACAAACTTAGCTTAATTTTTGGTGTAATTAATTAGCCGAGTTAATCCACGTTGCTTTTGTAATTGGTGTTTATTTCCGCTGCACGCTTTTGATAATCGTTGTTTAAAAAGTTTAAATTAACTCTAATTTTAAGCTCGTTAGGGGTGACGTTACACATCATTGAATGTCAAATAACTAGAAATGAGTACAACGTCATGTTATATTTCAAGTTCTCAAGATTTAAGTTTGGTACCATAAAAGCAAAACATTGTTGTGATTATACTTCGTTAATTGGTTATGAATTCTTCGTCAGATATAGATCGAGACTAGACAGCTTTAAAGCTGTATTTGGCAAGATTTAGTTGAGTTTAGGTTCAATTATCATTTTTTATGAGGAAGACTATGAATAATGTAAATTACCACTTATTATAGTGTTTTGATGAGATAGAATTACATCCTACTCTATCTTCTCTAAGAATGTAATGAAAAATTATTACTGATTTTATTTAAATTTATATGAAAAGTAAATTAATAATTGTATTGTAATTTACTCAAATTACAAAAATAAGATATAGATAACAATTAAAAGTGATTATTTTTCCCTTTTCATTATCCGGTTTTTGTCCCCCCTAAAACCCTTTCACTCTGGATGTAATCCATTGAACAAAAATCCTCAAAAACCCTGATCCCTGCTGTTTTCCCTCCGCCAAAATGGCAGCAGCTGCAACACGATTCTTCTCTCTGTTCGAAAGCAACGCCACCGTTACAACCGCCGCAACCCTCCACCGACTCCGTGCAATTCGATTCTCGAATAAATACTTCTCTTCTCCAACATTACGCTTCCGCCGCTACTCATCTTCATCCGCTTCCGTGATAGCTGATGATACCACTACCACTACCACCACCACCACCACCACCACCGCTTCCATTGGTGAATCTTATGGAGACTCTCAACAACATCCCTGGCCTGAGTGGGTGACTTTCGTTGACCGTTTGAAGGCCAAAGGGTACATTAATCAAGAAGGTGGAGGTGATATTGGTCTCTATAAAGACATGAGCATTTTGAAGGAAGCTTGCCTTAGTTTTGGTCGTGATCGATTCGACTTATTCAGGTAAGAAATCACTGTTCTTGTTGGTTTTATTTTCGTCTAACAGTGCTAGTCAATGTTACTCAAATGAAATGGAAATTAATACTAACAGTAGATGAATCTCGTATATCATAATCTGTATAAAAGGGAGCACCATGCCCTGAAATTCACTGATTCTGCAAAGTTAGTCGGTTATAAACGAACGTGTTTCATAAATTTTCCAATAATATGAACGGGAAGCTAGCAATTGTTGCATATTAACTCGCTAGTATATCTGTAAGAAAGTTAAACTTGCAATTAATATAATCTATTGCATCGTAGGTCACTATCTGTGCAAGATATTCAAACTATTGTAGAGAAAGGTTGTCCTAATATTAACCGAAAGACGGTTAACTCAGGAAAACGTTTAAGAGCACATCTACAACTTGATGAAGGAGATGTAAGATACTTTCCATTAATATGTTTTTGTATAGCAATTAGTTTATGCAGGTAAAAACATATTTTTGTAATATATTTTGGTATGTTTATGATTTGAGTATAGGTATGTGGTGTCTGTGTCTTGCGAGGGTCATGCGATAGGGCTTATGTGATACTAAAAGACATTGGATCAGCTGCACGAACTGTAGATATTGTGCGTATTCTGTTAAATTATGCACTCGATCCAGTTCTTGTTTCCGATAAGAAGTCTTTAGGAGCAGAAGTTGTTGAAGCATCTGCCAGGAAATTGCTTTTGGAGTTGACTGAGCTTAGTGACACCAAAGTTGACCCTCAATTGCAAAAACCAGAGCAAACAGTTGCTCGGAAGGCACAATCTTTTGAATTTGGGGAACGTGATCGGTCTCGGAATGTTGAAATGAAAAGAGGAGATTGGATGTGTCCCAAGTGAGTATTTGTTAAAATCTTCTCTCGATCTACCTTTTACAGTGCACCAAAGTTACCTAAAAAAGAAAAAAATATATAATTTAGTTTTGCAAGTGTTAAGAAAATGAAGAGTTTAGCTATCCGAAATTGAAATTAATATCTTTTCGTTCAATGATAAAACAACCACAAAGGCCAAAGCCGAATCCTGTAAGAGGGGGGGTATGGGGCGCTAATGGCATACTTGAATTCTAACAATCACATTAACTGCTTTCTTATAGACTTACAGTCCAATTTATGTTAACAAACAGTGATATTTCTAGTTACTGGTTCTTTTCTCTCTCGTTTGAATCTTATTTGTTAAATTTATGACACTCAGATGGCAATGATGTAATTAGTATGATTTTGAGAATATAAGGGTGTTCTTTGCTAAACTTTATTTGTTTTCTTTTTTTTAAAGAGATGGGATTTGAAAATAACATGAGAGTTCATTGACCATTATATCGATTTTGCCTTCACAAATTGCAAATGTACACTGGTATCTGAAAGAAGCATTTAGTTCTTAACATAAATGAACGAGCTGTCAAAAAGTATAATAAATTGTTTCCAAGATTTATACATTACACAGGTTTTGCATAGATTTTCATAAACAGTGGCTTAAATTATGAATGAAATTGTTCCATGTGAAAAGTTGTCCTTTACAGTGTTCACAACTTCACATTTGGTGCTTGATTCTGTTAATTTGAAACAATCTTATCATTGCTTTTCACATTTTAAGTGGTATTTTCAGTTCAACTCAAATACTCAAGAGAATGTTTTAGTGCAATATTGTATTCTAACTCGCTGATCTTTGCGTTGAGATAAATTCTTTCTTAGTTTGCTTACAGTTTTTTTGTACTCGTTCTTGGATACTCCCACCTATGTTTTGTAGGTGCAATTTCTTGAATTTTTCTAGAAATAAAAAGTGCCGTGAATGCAGCGAAGATGGTCCTCAAAAAACTGGTGGTGATGACGTTGAAATGAAAAAAGGCGACTGGATTTGTCCTCAGTAAGTTTGTAAATGAGGTTCTGTGGTTATAACTATATAGCATTAGTATTTTCTCTTTGTTATCTCCCTTCATTTTCTATTCTTTTATCACCTTCATTTGTTTTTTTTCATATATGCTGAAAATAAATTAAATTCAAGAGGAAAAATATAATTCTTACACTAATAATGTCATATTACGTATTTAGTGATCTTAAAAATTTATTTAACTTGTCAAAATTTCAAGTTAGCATGTCAAAAATGCGTGCATTTCTCTTGAATCTTGATATGTAGGAATTTTGTTATGCTGATATTTTATCAGCTGATACTTGATATGAAGAAAAAAATGTTGCTAAATTGCCTATCCATCTTGTTTGTCCAGTTGACAAGACTGTTTCTGCTACTTTTTTGTTTGCTATTTACCAAAAACACCACCACCACCATCACCCAACTCTAGGAGGGTATGAGGGAATTAGTATGTAGATTGTCATACTTCTTTATTCGAAGTTAGAAAGGCTTATTTCTAAAAGACCTATGTCTTGTGAAGTGTCGTATGGAGGTTGGTATTTTAAGTGAGTAGATTCTAAAAGTTACGTGAAGGTGGAATCTACCAAAATGGTCTAAATTAGTTATTATTTTCAAATTTGCTTTTGACTTATATGTGTATTTTTGTTCTATGATTATGATGCGATGCTATATTATAATTGAAGGAGGCCTCTTAGCAATTTAATGAGTATCTAATAGCTGAGTACAGGTATTCATCAACAAAGGAAGTCGAGAGAAGACTTATTCCTACGTCAAAATTTACATGTATATGTGTATAGTGGGCTAGTGTATGTATGTATATATAGTGTTGGTTGTGTGTGAGACATTACGACGCTCTACCTATGTGCCCTAATTCTACTTCTCCACAAGTTCCTATTTGAGGTCATGTTCTTGGAAAGTCGGTTGTCCTCCATTTCAAGCTCAATCTATCTTCCCACTGAAGTCTTGGCATCTTCTCTTGATGTATTCAAACCATCTCAGTTTTTCTTCTCTCAATTTATCTGTAATAGTCGTAACTTCTAACTCAACCCTGAATACTCCGTTTTGGATCTTATCTAGCATTAATTTGCTGCAAGTTCACCTTAAGATCCTCTTTTTCACTGCATTCATCTTCGTCAGTTGCTCCTTCTTTAACAACCAACACTCTAACTTGCAGCTCAATAGAAATTTTCTTTCAGCTTTGATAGAACCTTCTTGTCGCATAAACCTCTTGTAGCCACTCTTCAATTTAACCATCACTTCTTTATACAGTGACTCCCATCCTCGTCTACTCTCCCCTTGCAGTGTAGGCCCATCCGCCCAGATACTTTAAACTCTCCTTAGGGTGCAAAACATGGTCTTTGATGCAGATAGAGAACAACTTATTAAACAGCCCAGTAAGCCCAAGAAAGTTTCTGAATGTGAGCAGCCCAGCAGGCCCAAGGCTTTGAAAGTCTATCAAAGGAGAAACAAGGCACCGGGGGGGGGGGGGGGGTGGACGTGTAGGGGGGTGATTCAATTACTTAGTTATTTTTATTTCTAGCAGATTCTATACGAGGCAGGAGGGATCTTTGCTGTGATTTGTTTTTAACTTTCTTCTTCTTCATTGTAATCGACCATTAGGCTTGGTCAAAGGATATTCACAGTTGGGTACCTTTGATTATCGTATATCAAATTCTATCCTCTTTTCCTTTTTAATTTCTCTTGTTTCCAAATCCAAGTTCCATTAGATGCGGAGTTCCCACCCTTTGGGATTAAGAGATGAGAACTACCCTTTAAAACTCATTACAGAGAGTGATCCCTGATAGTGTTTTTTAGTTGACTAGCTTTTAGGAGAGATCTAAAATCTCTGAACTCTCCCGTGTATCTCAGAGGACTAGCTTTTTTGGGAGATCTATAAAAATATCCTAAACCTCCTCAGTAGATGACTAGATGCCTGATTTGATTCCTTGGCTATTGAGCTAGTTCAACAACCTTCGGTAACTCTTATTTATTCAGCTACATAACAAGAGAAAGATTCTGAACAAATCTTTGAATCAGACTATTGCAAAATACTTGAACCTTAATTTGACGATTTTTTGATTGGAGTACGGATGAGATCTGAAGGGCATCATTGGGGCAAACGATGCAATAACTTGTTACTGGCATTTACGTTGAAGTTACACCATAAGTATTCTGCCTTATTCCGGTCAATCTGCAAACCTTTATCTTCTAGGGCCTTTCTCCACGGTTCTAGCTTATGGTTCACCTCTCTACTTGTCTATGACACCAACACAATAGCATCCGTAAACAACATACATCATGGTATATAGTATATTAACAATAGATAAATTTCATAATAAATCTAGTCGGACTATATTCTAGTTGTGAAAATTTTGTGGTTAGTGGCTAATCAATACAAAGATGAAAGTTGGGAATCAAATTTTTGTTTTTGTACATTTGGCAAATCACTTCTTGCATCTCAGTATATTACTTATACTTTGTATGATGATTGTATCTATGATCCTTTTAAATTTTTTCCAGGTGCAAATTTATGAATTTCTCTAAAAACATTCGGTGTCTGAAATGCAAAACTGAGGGGCCTGAGAGGGTTGGAACAGCTGATGTTGAGATGAAGAAAGGAGACTGGAACTGCCCACAGTAAGTAATTCATTCTTCTCTATATTTAAATGCATGTGTACAAACACACACATATTTATAAAACACTACCCTCCCACTTAGATTCGTTAAATGGAAAATAGAGACTTATGTCTGATGAAAACTGCAACAATCAATAGTACCAATTATTGATTTATCAGTTTCATTGTTCTGAATAGCTTGTCTCATTGCTTTCGATGGGATACAAGTAACGGGGTCACAAAAGATAGAACTTATGTTTTAAATTTGTGAAATTATGTTATGGGATAGTAAGATTGATCAGTTTTGTTTACTCAATTATTCAATTAATCTTGCCTTGAGCATAAGTTTGTGATTATTTTTTAGTTAAAGATGGGTGTGTGGATTTTTTAGAATGGTGGTTGGTTTTGATTAGCAATGTTTCATTATTTAATTTTGACCTAACATTTTTTAAACCTTGTATTCAGTTTACTTTTGTAGACTATATGTATTGTCCGGCATGGATTTTCATCTGACCAAACAAGTACAATATATTGAAATGGGCATAATTTCAGACTATGAAATATTATTTTTAGGTGTCGATTTATGAATTTCGCTAGCAACACGAAGTGTTTACGTTGCCGAGAGCAGCGTCCCAAAAGGCAATTGAATCCTGGAGAGTGGGAGTGCCCCTCGTAAGTTTTCTAACACTCGAAAGTAATCATTATAACAAACTATAATCATCTGACAATAAGTCATGCACTTGAATCTCAGTTTTGCTTAAAAGAACTTGTAAAATACTCGTTACTCCTCTAAACCTCAGTATTTCATACAAAGTTTACAAAATTGATTATGAAAGGGCAATAAGACGAATTTGTCAAACACTGAAACAATTAATTAGCTGGTTACTACAACTTTAAACAGAAAACTCACCAAAAGCCCACTTTATTACAGCTGTTAGATTTGGGATTATTAAAATTCATATAGCACTTCTATGACGAACATACGAACACCTCTTATATCTTATCATAGCACCGAGGTCTAATGTATTTTGGATTTAATCTGGCCAAGGTGTGATTTCGTCAACTTTGCTGGAAATGTTGTGTGTCGCAAGTGCAATTGTGAACGGCCCAATGATGCAGAAGCTAAATACCAAGAACAGATGTGGAGAAAGCCTTCTTAAGTAACTTATCTGGTATGTAACTTAGCCAAAAAAGAATAAGAAGGATATTAGAGCACATGGTCAAGTTACAACATGCAACTTTAGATGTATCGAGTTCTTTTGAGTATTAGCCTTCAGAATCATATCTTCTTGGTTGAGTCTGTTAGCTTCGATGTGTATCTTTTTTCTTTTTAATTTCATTTTATTATTTTCATGACAGCTATACTTAAGTATTGCAAGTTTGCAACCAACATATAATTCTGCGGATTTCATGCAAGTCAACTATACACATCGCAATAGTGTTGTCCAAAATCACACTTTTGCAAATTGCCAACGAATGTTCCTAAAGATGACAACATGTAGCAACATGGGTGTTTGTAGCGATGTCTTTATGTTTTGATGAAAGGTGCAATGGTGCAAGGGAGATCTTTGAAACCGGGATTAGGGCTTATATGGTATGGTTGTATTCATAAACATTATAAAAATCGGTTGAAGTTATACACTTTCGTAACATTGTAGATCATGTTCAGCGTGCTTATAAGTATGTTTAGCAAGATTTTTATATATTGTAGCTCAAAAACATTCTAAATTTATTTGTACAATAAATCAAGTAATTTTGGGTTGGTGGTTAGCACTCTAACTCTCCAAGTCTTGATTCTTAAAGATTAGTTAATGAATGTTTGGTCTTTATAGGACCTTGGCCTGGTTGTACTTGGTGTTTAAAGGTGATCTCCAAGGTTTAAGTTTCATTCCGAACAAGGTATAGATTTAGGAGTAGGTTTAGAGCGTGTATAAGTTTTGTTGTAAAAAAAAATAAAAAAATGAATGTTGGTCTTTAAGGAGGCTCTAACCTTTCATCGCTTGGGGGAAATGTTGACTTTGTTGCGAACGTTGAGAATGAAGAGATGGGTTGGAATAATTTTTTCAATGAAAGTTTACATCTCCATAAAGAGAATATCCAAGGTAGTTTCTATACAAATAACTTGTACAAGAGAGGTATTGATTTAAACTCGATTAGATGTTCAATACATGACGAGTTTAAGAAAAGTGCCAATTTTGGATAAGCGATAGATTTATAGAAAACCGTTTTAAAATAATTGTCGAGATCGGGTGATCTCAACTTCTTCAACATCACTATGTGTTGCGAAATTATCAAAAACAGTCGAAGCTACAATGGATTCGCCTAAGACATCTTTGTGTTACTGCCATATGGTTGATGATGGATTAAAACGAGGTCACCTGTAGTAAGTGACCCTTTATAGATGATTTATAATTTTTTTTCTTTCATTCGGATTTTAGTCGGTGGCAAAAGATTGAGACTGGTTGAATTAATTAGTAGTCCAACCACATAATGTTGATGATTCTTTGTATCTCTTTCTGTTCTTAGCATCTCGCCAAGTCTCCAAAACGACAGCGCAGTTTCAAAAATAATATTAGAAGTGACATCTGCGCCTCCAATTGGATAGTTATCTTCAGAACAAGACGTTTTGGAATGATTTGAAGTATGAATACAGTCATCGACATGTAGTAGGAGACTCTTGAATAAGAACGAAAGTTAATATATGGTGTTTACCATTATCTAATCAAACTAGTCAGAGAGATCAAATGGAATTCGTCTTTGAAAAGGATTATTTATCCATGAATCTGGTTATTCTGATATTTCGCTTGAACGATTACTTGATTTGGTGAGTAAATTTAAGTGAGTACCCACCAACCACTGCCACAGAGAACAAATTCCAATATCCATCGATGAACACAACAACGGCTGTAGCTTGTATCCAGCAACAGCTTCACTGACTTCCTCAGGATCGCCCGCGGTCAATACCAATCCCACTTTCCCCACAATATGAGGAATTACGCCGAGGAAAACAGATTTTCCGGTGACCGGAGCATGGATCGCGATCGACCGCCTCATCAAGGTATTCTTACCCATCACAACCGCGGAGTCGCCTCTTAATCCTTGTCGAATGGCCTGAATCTGGTTCGCACACAGATTATCTGCACCGACGATGAGGATTTGTGTGTTGTTTTTGAGATGGTTATACAGCTT
Source organism: Pulicaria dysenterica (assembly GCA_947179395.2). Lineage (NCBI taxonomy): Eukaryota > Viridiplantae > Streptophyta > Magnoliopsida > Asterales > Asteraceae > Pulicaria > Pulicaria dysenterica. The sequence continues at coordinate 106,994,569 of OX359288.1, read as the reverse complement.
CTGTTGGTGGATTACCTTTCTCATCGCCTTGGAAGCCATGGGAACGACGAGAGCTGCTAGAACCGAGCGTAGGTAGGGTTCTTCTGTTGATTTTAATGGGCCAGAATCGAGACCCATTTGTTTCGGGGCTTTTGAGGTTTCTCTGGTAAAACTTGTTGGAGCTTGATTTGGAAAGATGAAAAGTTGAGAGCTAAAAATGCATGTTGATAATAAGTTTAGGGACCATTCTTGTATTTTACTATCCACGTAACAGTGAACGAAAAACCTAGTCAATAGATTCTTATATAAGTCGTTGTCTACTTCTTCGATGCGATCGCAGATGTACTTTCAGATCCTCCGAGTGCGGACTCATGCCGGTGCTCTCAATGGTATATACAAATCAGGACCAGATCTACCAAATCGTAAATTCTTCTAAACAATTGCTTTCTGTATGTACTAATTTTGTGATACTTGTTTGATGATCGAAGCAAGATGTGAGCGATCAGCTTAGTTTTCATGTTTTGGGAAAATAGATCTTTAATCTGTGCAATATCAGTGAATCGAATTGAATGTTAGTTTGTTCTGTTTAGCAGCTGCAGATGGGAATGCAAAAAGGGATATAGCAACGGCGATTCAGTATAATAATTCGATGAAGTATGTATATGATGCTTCTCACTTCGTTGATTCTCCCCTCGTTGGGTTCACTTGAAATGCGTTAAAACTATTCTCCAAGGTGAATCCGACAAATTACATGTAGAATTTGATTTTATGTGATGGATTTAGAGTATACTTACACTAGCTGTCTAGCTCTAACCAAAATTAACTACTCAGTTAAGATGATCTCTCTTAGTCTCTAATGTAGCTGACTCAGATTCTTTGGTTGAAGTGGTAAGGAGTTTAGATAAACTGTTACAGATGTGTACATGGTCAAAAGGGTCGTTTATTCATGGATATATTTCGTTTAATAAGCAGCTAAGTTTGATTAAATCTGTAATACTGTTGTAGCATACAAGATTTGGCAGTTATTAAAAGGTTACTCACCATTAACTTTGGCTGTTGTCTTGTTTTGTAGGAAGTAGAGAAGATGAAAGATTGTATGGTCGTTGCAACACTTGTAGTCACCATAGTGATTAAGGTGAATGAAAGATTATATGGTTGTTGCAGCACTTATAGTCGGACATCATTCTAAGGGGATGAAAAATTATATAGTGGTATGTTGTACTAATAGCCACCATAGCTTTGAAAATAGTGTTGAAGTTCCAGGCGGTTATGATCAAACAATGAGATTCCTACTCATCATTTTCATTCTAGGAGAAACTTCATCATGATATGTCAAAGTAGCTGAGATTATGGTGAATGAGACATCTAATTGCGATAGTCTAGGAATGACACCACTCTATATGATGGTGTTATTCGAATCATATGAAATGGTGAAGTATCTGTATGACACATCTTAGATATCTACATTTGGCTAATGTACGTCAGGGTTGGTTCTCTTGAAATGCGTTAAAACTCGTTTTATTTGTAAGTGTTCCAGTAACTAGTTGGTTCTTTTTTTTATTGTTGTAATGTATTTTTGGTTCCTTCTTTTTTGTATTGTATTTCTCAAGTATAGTCATCATATTCTATGAGGCAAGAAATGTTGTTCTACGAATGCATCATTACGAGGTGTGTAATGATGTAAATTGCAAAATATATCCGCAAATTATGAAAGAGTAAGTTTACACAACAGCTTGCAAATAGTATTTGAGGTTAAATGTGAGGGAAAAGTAGTGATACACACAAGTAGAATAAAGTAACACCCAATACCGTCTTTCACGGGTTATGGGTCCCAATACCGTATGCACGGTGTATGGGGGAGGTTGAGATGTAGACACCCATACCTCTACCTATGGTAGAGAGGATGCTTCCAGTTCTACTAAATGTAGAAAAGGACCTCCGGCCTTGCAAGGAGTGAGGATCGAACCCTTGACCTCTGTCTCCAGAGGCAAGGGTGATACACACAAGTAGAATGCAGGACGTTAATATTCTTCCAAGAGGTAAACCAACGTAACCCTGCATGGTAAAGGCAATCAACCCTCTGGGTAATTCGCCAACTTAGGCCTAGGTGATAACATTCTTCGACAGATAAGTTGTTAGACCTATAGAAGAGAAACGACCGGCAGGAATCAATCTAGACTTGAAAGAGCAACTAAAGACTCTATGGTCTAAGCCCTAGCTAGCCGACACATCTCAGCAGGTTATGATACAAATTTTTTGTGCAAATCAACTACTATGCAAGGTGCATGAAAAAGAGACAAAGTGAAGTGATAGGACCCAAGTGACAAGGTAAAAAGCTAGGGAACCATTTGGCGAGAGAAAGCCGACCACTATGCTAAGACAATTTTTATCTTCCATGTCAAAAGGCATTTTGTGAATCTATCAATTACTTCTTTCCACTTTGGACATGATTCTTCCAACCGGGAGGCCTAAATAAGTAAACGGAAGCTTACTACCAGAACATAGTGCTTTTACAATTTCCTCAACTTTCTCGACCGAAAACCCCCCACACTAAATAGGTGACTCTGAGTAGATTTACTTTTGAGACCTATCGCTTTATGTAAAACAGTCATCTCAATGAATTTCTGCCAAAAAATAATAACAATAAATTAAATAAAATCGTGTTGTTTGCTGTTGGAGAAGAGAGACACTTTAAGACTCGAACTCGCTAAGAACAACCTTTACAAGAGCGCTTTAAAACATACTTCTACAGACACCACTTGTAAAGTCTTCGTAACGATTAATAATATACAAGGGGAGATAGAGTCACCATGCCTTAACCAAGTACATATATAAAGGTTGGTTTAAGAGATGATGCAATCCAAGTACACCTCTTCTTACCAAACCCTTTTTGTTTCATTAGATAGAAGAATGAAGTTTTAACTAATACTCTCAAAAGCATTTTGGAAGTCCATTTTCATCACATCTAATACACAGCAACATAATTAAGGATCAACAATTCACTCCCTTCTGTTGAGCCCATGAAAAAATCGATGCTTTCTCCGTCGCGAATGCCGTTTTGAAGCTCTTGACATAACATATGGAATAAAATGCACCTACACAACAAGAATCTTGATGAATCAAGCAAACACCAGAAAAATAGAGCATTTATGTTCCTTCGGTGTCACACAAAATGCACCTAAAGAATTACTTCAAACAATAATGGTGAAATCATGTAACTTTGAACATTGCATCTTTAAGATGGTAATATTGGGGGAAACTTGGTGAAAAATACACTTAACTGTAATTCAATGAAATAATGTGAGAACAAAATACCATGATCCCTTCTAAGTAGACCACTTAAAAGTCCAGAATAATCGATGCGCATACCTGAGAGTGATTACGTACACCATGATCTTGAAGAATTGCATCATCATTAAGAAGCTTTTCATTGTGGTGTGAGAGGCAGTAATTTCGCCACACATGTTTCCTGAGAACACAAACAACAAATGGAAGCTTAGAACCTAACCACTGCGTTTTCTCTCAGTCTTCCAGCAAAAAGAAAAGAAAGAAAGAAAGAAATAAAGGGGAAAAAATTACAGATTTCTGCAAAAATATAGAGTAATTAATTAGAACCATTTAGAATTGGACTGATATAGTATTCAAGAATGTAACTCAAGAACAACTAGGTCACAGGGAAAAACCAAGAAATGTGGCGATGACCCATCTTTGACTGCTCCATTTCGTTGACTTTTTTCTTGATAGCAAGTTTTAAATCCTTCACTGTTGCAGAATTCATCAATGCAACATCTGTGTCCAATACAAACAAAAAACAATTATTTAGGATATGCTAAGCTGAAAGTAGGAAGGTGAAAAAGGATAATTTTATACCTAAAGATGTATTGTCCAATTTAAGAACAGAAACACGCATAGCACTGCCAAGCTCCAAGCTGATTAGGGTGTCAACATCTGATAAAGTCGGCTTTTTTGGTACATCTGCAAGTACCGGATCATCAAGGAGGGCAGCTAGTGTTGAATTTAGTTTTGCCTTCTTGACATTGGTACTGTTGTATTCTATAGCCAGATTGTCATCCTCTTTGACACCACTTGTAGTTGGTTCACTCATTTACTTCATATGGAAGGATACACGAAATGGTTACTCAGACATTCAAAAGGCAACCTTTCTTCCTTACAATTATGATGCAATCGTCAATTGTGCTGATTAATTATCTACTACTACAAACAAATTCGCTGTGCCTTGTTTTTACATGCTTGGTTGAGGATTTAGAACAGTTTCATATACATTCAAAGGCATTGATTGAAATAGAATTCGCACCGTTCCCTGGATGAGAATAACAAACACCGGCAACATTTTTTACTAAACAAACAGCATCAGCCTGCATTAAAGTCACATTTTTGTACAGAGAACCAATTTTAACCCCAACTCCAAATTCATCACTGGGTAGACAATACTTCGTATTATTGATGATTAAAAGGAACCAAATCCAAAATGAAACATGTTTGGCATCGGGAATAACGGTTGTTTAATAAACACATTGGAGCAATACCTTAAACACCTTATGTGCAAGAAAATTACAATTACCAAGTCCGTAAAAGAAATCAAATCATTCGAAGTTATACGATCAGATATGACGGAGGATATGGAACAATTTCATATATACCATACCAATTTTCTTTAAGAGAATGCAACCAATCATCTTTGAAAAAAAATGTAGGTACCAACTCAAAGAAAATTCCCTTAAACAACATAGTGGCACTAGAGGTGGCAAAAAGGGCGGATCGGGTTGGGTAACGGGTCGAAATGGATTCGGGTCAAAACGGGTCGCTTTAAGAAATTAAAAAAGTACACAAAGACCTAGCGTTCAATCTTTTACCAGGTTCAGCATAAAATCACAAATAATCTCTACCCAAATTTCCATCAAATTTCAACATATATCATATTAACATCACAATATTAAGCATAAAGTGATTGTGTTATTTAAGGGGTAACCTTTACCATTTAAGGTTTTGGTATTCAGTGTGCAAAGTGATTGTTTTATTTATTTTGTTTTGCGCCAATTAAAATGCAATCTGTTCAATCATGCTTTATGTAAGTGATTCTTTTTTTTTTCATTATGTAAGAATTTGTTAGTTTGGTAATTTCCTATAAACATGTATAGTTCAACAAACTATTACAGTTCAGTAGTTCACACAAGCATTGAAATACAAATAGCTGAAGCAACTATTCTTTTGCTGAGCCTGAAAAACACATTCTTACAAACAGATGGCAGTAAGCATTTTTCATATTTCTTTCATTTTGATATCATTCAAGTTTTTTGTAATTACATATAACTTTCATTATGTCGACAACTCCAGCTTTCTTTGTAAAAATGCATAAGATAAAAAAAAGGCATGATCAAGCTATCTACATATGTAGACAACTCCAGCTTTCTTTGAATAAGCTATAGAAACTGAATGTAGTCCTAATTCCTCTTTTCAACAAAAGAAAGTAGTTCTAAGATGTTCATTATTTAACACATACAAACTGAAGGTTAAAATTTTACACACCAATCATGATTCATGATACATGAATAAGCATATATTGGGCAACAGTTCACACTTCGCAAAATTTCTGTTTCAGTCGATATTGAGCAACAAGAACAACAAGAATAAGTATATTTTTTCTTACTAACCTCAAAAATAAGATCGACCGACTGCTGTTGAAGTCTTAACAGAGGGAAACAATCGTCGATATTGGGCAACAAGAGCAACAATCTCCGTCAATCGCAACAGAGAGCAACTCAATCGCATTAAAAAACAACAGAGAATCACGCGCAACTCAATCGCAACAGAGAGCAACAATCGTTAATAGAGTTCGATACACACAATCTCCGGCAACACAATCGCTTGTGTGAGAGATGATGGGGCCGGCATCTCAATCGCCGGCGACAGAGGTTCTGGGATTCCGATTTGCGATTTTGGGGATTTTGGTGAACATCTGGTTCGGCAGAACTCTTACCCGTTTGACCCGACCCGTTGTTGAGGATTCTTGCTTTTTATTAAACCCGATCGACCCATTAAGTATTTTTCTAAAACCCAGCTTGACCCAAAGTTTTGTTCAAAAAGCCCAAATGAACCCAACTTTATGGATTATTATTTGCCACTACTACAACTGTACAACATACCTTTTGATTTCGTGTATGCCTTACCAATATGGCAATATCTAGGTGTGTTTGTTAACAGGTTTACGGAATATTACAAGAGTTTTAGATTCTACTTTTCATAATTTCTTATCCTCTACTCTTATTCTGGTGTTATAATCTTGAAACGATTATTAAAAACATGATTTCTTATAAACCTCCAAAATAAAAACTTTTTCAAGTAGTTTATGGCTTGTGTTTGACATTATCAATTAATCAGTTACAGTCTCAGCTTCATCCCAAGTTAGTTTCGCCAAACACACCCCTAGCTTAATACACAAATCTGAAGTTCCCTCTTCACCTTCGTTTGTTTTGAGATGGATTACAGTAATTTCCGAGCTTACGGCCTCACTTCGATCACGATTTCAGTTTTATCTACAAGTTTCACGACCAAAATTAAAGTTCTCATTTTATTTACAACAATTACACAAACACCTTTCTACAATTACGAAATTATAAGACTAACATATTCTCTTGTTTAAGTTACAAATGTATAATATACTAGCCTTAACACACAATGTATAAACATATATAGGATGCTCAAAGTTAATATTTAACTGTCTGGTTTTTATCAAATTTTTTATACTGATATTGACTCATTTTACTCTTACAAGAAAAAATAATTTTACAGGAATTATCAGTTAGTCAATAATTAATTATAAAATGGTATAAAATTAGTATAATTAATTATCAGTTACTTCAAGAATGATTAAAATGTATAATTTTGTTATAGAGTAGTGTCTTTCACTTTGACAAGTATACTAAGTTGAGATCAATCGGATATTCGGATCCATGAAAACTACCCATGGTAAAAAGCCCTGCACGTTTAAAAGTTAAGGTCCTCTTATTTTGTATTACTTTTACTTATAATGGATGGTTAAGATTGTTTAATTAAATTAATTTCTTAAATTTATACAAATGGATGGCTAAGATTGTTTAATTAAATTAATTTGTTAAAAGAATGATCAGATTGTATAATAAATTTTATCTTGATTAATCTACTAATTTATATTTATATCTTTTAATATAAATAACAGATTAATTTGATAAATTTTATTAAACAATTTGAACAATTCATTTAAAAAAATATTTAATCTTGACCATTCATCCACTTAAAATAAAAAAAGCAATTTTGACTTTTTTGAGTCAAAATTTTTAGAGATAATTTCATATATACCCTTATTTAAGTTATATAAAATAATATTTTTCCATCTTAATTTACAAATATCATATTCACCCTTTATAATATTTTAAAATATCACATTTAACTAAATTCTTAGATTTATTATTTTAAAATATATTATTATTATTTTAAATTCCTTTTTAATTATAACTAATAACGCTTAACATTATTACCCTTAATTGTAACGATAATGATTTATGACTTATTTAAAAAAAATACAATCACATCTCTTTGTATCATGATACTACGATTCTGCCATCAAGTCTGCCCTCCGACTTGTGTCGATGTTTCTACCTCTGGTTAGAGTGTTGATGCTCTATGTCGTCATTTTTTAATACTATTTCTTAATATTTAATATTTATTATCTTTTAAACCAACTTGTGTATCATACGGACATTTAGTCTAGTTTATATTAAAAGATTAGAAGATTTAAGAAGCTCATTAATTATCTATTAATATCTAATAATTTAGCATGATATATACCATAATGTACGTAGATAAGGTTATGGTCGTTTCACGTGCCTTGTGTCTCACGTGTCATGTTTTATTGGAGGTCTAGCATGGTAACAATATAGGCTGGTCACTTATCATGATAACTTGAGAGTTTAATTAACATTGATATCATATATATTTTCTATACTTGTAATTATTTAAATGTACAAATTAAGAGAAAATTAACCAGCATATATAAGCAATTCCGCAATGCATAAATTAAGGCATGAAGTAAGTGCCACGTACTATACTAAAACTGTTGGTTAGTCTATACTCTATTCCATGGTCAATATATACGAACACAATACTATAAATCACGTTAACTGAAGATCGGCATCGGAACCCGCCCTTGACCTCCGATCTGTTTCGCCGGTCACACGCTTAGGTGCCATAGATTCTTTTCTAACTTTAAGCAAGATAAACACTGTTAGTGAGTCTTGAAACGACGTACAATATTCATCATTAATTTCGATCAACTAGCTAATTAATGCTTGGTGAAGTTGAGTAATGTTTTACAAAAGCGTATCTTCTCTTGAGCCTCGAGCTCACCCAACATCCTTTCTAACTTGTTCGGCCTGCACGGTATCACCACCGCCCCTTCATGGTCAAACCCGTACTCTTCGGCTGCTTCTTCCAGTAGTCTCACAAACGAAGGCCGCTTAAGATATGAAACAGGAACAACAAACCTTCTTTCATCATATCCATCGTCTGCTATAACCGCAAAGTGTCCTTCTTTCACGTCTTTAGGGACACCCCCACCATCATCAATATTCTTAGCCAAGAGTAGTCTCTTTTGCAACTTCTCTACCATCAAACCAATCCCATTCTTTTTCAACATTTTGCACATTGGAAATATATATATGATCTCTCTCTCTCTCTCTCTCTTTTACCATATGTACTTAAGTTGCTACTAGTAACCTAGCTTACTTGTGTATATATACTTCTTAGAGGCGAAAACCAGATATGGTGTGGGTGCGTGCACGTATACATATTGTCGTGTCTCTGTCTGTGTTTGTACGCATGTTAAAAGGGGGGTTTCTCGACTCGTGAAGCAGGATTCGTGCACATGGTGGGTTCTCGGTTTAGGTAAATTTCCTAGGCCGGCTTATTAATTGATAAAGGTTGTGAGTTAAGAAGTTGGAAGTATTCATATAATCGATCTTTGTCACTTATATCTGCCTCATGCAGATTCATAGTTTATAGTACAAGTTTCGTTACAATCTGCACGACTCGTGAGGGGGACAAACCGTATGATTTGCTCAGGTGTTTCTAATTAAAGACATTAGCATTCAATGAATATATCCAGTTGGTTGTACGTAAATCAAAATAATACTCTACAGCTGTATATATGTAATGGACACAATACGTTATCTTTACAATATGTCCAGCATAGCAAACATCAAGTGGGATGTCAAACCATTTAAGCACTCTTAAGTTAGTTAGCTTATTCTTGAGTTAGTTAGAAGTTAGTTGAGCTTGTTAGCTTCTTAGCTCTTGTATATAAACACTTCTACTGTACTTGTTCATTTCAATTCAGTTGATTACATTCAACATTTAATTCTTCTCTCAACTTTTCTATATGGTATCAGAGCTTCTCACATAGATTGTGAGAAGACTCATACGATTGGCTAAATCAATCATGGATCCACCACCACCGCTTCCTAACGATGATCCTAATTCACCAAACCATCCGCGGTTCCTTCATCAACATGATCATCCAGGTTTAATCCTAATTTCGAAGAAATTGACTGGATCTGATAACTACAGCACATGGAGGAGATCGATGATGATAGCTTTGAATGCGAAGAATAAAATGAAGCTCATCACTGGTGAATTCAAAGAACCTGAAGATAACTCAAACATGAAAGCACTTTGGGATCGCACCAATGACATGGTAATTTCGTGGATATTGAACACCATATCTGATGATATCAGTAACTCTCTTACATTCATCAAATCTGCATTTGAATTGTGGAATGAAATACAAGAACACTACTCTCAACTAGATGGCCATAGGATATATCAATTATCCAATGACATTGTTCAACTGAAACAATCGAACTGTTCAATTGAAAGTTATTATCACAAATTGAAAGGTTATTGGGATGAGATAGATGCTTTGGAGACACCGTATCTGTGCACATGCCCTTGCAGTTGTGAAAATGGAAAAATGAGCAATGAAAGAGACCAAAGAAAGAGACTAATTCAATTTCTCATGGGCCTAGATGAATGTTATGCTAATACAAAGGGTCAAATCCTATTAATGCAACCTCTGCCAACTGTTGCAAAAGCATATGGCATGATAAGACAAGAGGAGAAACAGAGGGAAGGAAACATACACAAGGCACCCATACCTACTGCTTTAGCTGCACAAACATCAAGAAACTTTAATTCCAATATTTCAAGGTACACTAAAGCAATTCCGATTGACAACACAGTGAAGAAAAGTAGCTTTAAGAAAGGGATTTTCTGTGAATATTGTAAGAGAGAGGGCCATGCTAAAGTGGAATGCTATAAACTAGTGGGCTATCCAATTGGTCATCCTTTGCATGGAAAATATAAACCTATATCTGCTAACACCATGCCCTCAGCACATGATAAAGTGGTCAACATGACAGCTGTGCAGGATCAACACACATCTCTCTCTCCTGCAAACACAGATGGGGCCATGTATGCTAGAATTGACCAACTCCAGAATCAATTAAATCAAGTTCTCATGACCCTACAACAATCCTCTCTCAAGGATCCTAATACTGATGGTATTCCCAAACTCATTACTCCTCATATTACTGCTAATATTTACAAATTTGTTACTTCTGTTATCTGTAATCTACAGCATGCATGGGTAGTAGATAGTGGGGCAACTGACCACATTTCAAACTCTCTTTCCCTCATGTATGATGTCCATGATCTTAATCATCCCATCCATGTCCTTTTACCAAATGGCCATAACACTCAGGTTCTGAAATATGGTTCTGTCAAAATTACACCCACCAACACACTCCACAATGTGCTATTCATTCCATCTTTCTCTTACAATCTTCTGTCTATCAGTAAATTGGGTACACATCACTCTATTTCTGTCCTATTCACACCTCTTTCATGCTATTTTCAGGACCACAACAGGAGGATTGCACATGGCACCCTCTGTAATGGTCTCTATATCATTGAACAGGACATGAAACTCAAACCCACCACATCAAGCATAGCAAACATCAATTCTGCTGCCACTAATCAAGATAGTTTTCTATGGCATTCTAGATTAGGACATCCATCTTTCCATGTTCTTAAACATGTTAAAGGACTCTCAACTATAATAAAGTGCAATACTAGTTCTAATGATTGTGTCATTTGTCCTTTATCCGAACAACATGCACTTCCATTTTTTCCTAGTGAATCTCATGCACAATCTTTATTTGAATTAATTCATATTGACATCTGGGGTCCATACAAGCATACCACCATGAATGGATGTAAATACTTTCTAACCATTGTTGATGATTTTTCACGTGCCACCTGGACATACCTCATACCCACCAAACACCATGCTATTTCCCATCTCAAACAATTTCACAAACTCATTCTAACTCAGTTTAATATTCCCATCAAAACTGTGAGAAGTGACAATGGATTAGAATTTCTTAATTCATCTTTAAAAGAATTCTTTTTCACAAATGGGATTGTTCACCAAACCACTTGTCCTTATACTCCCTAGCAGAATGCCAGAGTTGAAAGAAAACATAGGCATTTATTAGAAGTAGCCAGAGCAATTCGATTTCAAGCAAATCTTCCCATCCACTTATGGGGTTATTGTCTTTTGGCTGCCACCTACCTAATCAACAGACTTCCATCGAAACCTTTACACTACAAGAGTCCTTTTGAATGTGTCTATAACTTTCCACCAAAATTAGATCACCTCAAAGTGATTGGCTGCCTTGCTTATGCACACACCCATCCTACTGATAAGTTTGCTCCTAGATCCATCCCTTGTGTTTTACTTGGTTATCCTACCACACAAAAAGGATACATTTTATATGACATTAAAACACACAAAATTCTTGTCAGTAGACATGTTCTGTTTAATGAATCCACCTTTTCTTTCAAACAACAACAACTTCCCTACACTCAGTCACCCACTTCCACATCCACCACTCACTTTCAATCTCCTATATCTAATCCATTCCCTCTACACTCCTACCCTTCAAACACTCTTCCTACTCAATCTTCCACTTCTGACCATCACTCTATTCCTAATTCTTCCTCATCAACACAACCTGAATCATCACCACAATCATCATCAAGTCCTTCATCCTCACAAAATGCCTCCCCTAATCATCAACCTGATCCATCACCTAATCCACCATCACCCACTACCACAAGAACCTCAAAAAGAGTATCTCGTCCCCCCATCAAGCTGCAAGACTACCACTGTCCTCATCTCAAACACACTGCACAGTCTCACACCACTAAATTCCATCACTCTCATTTTATCAATTACTTGAATATTCAAACACCTCATACCAGACATCTCATTAATACCATATATCAATTAGTTGAACCATCTTCTTACTCTCATGCTGCTAAAGATCATAGATGGATAGAAGCAATGAACAAGGAAATTTTAGCACTTGAACAGAATGGTACATGGGAATTAACTCAGTTACCCCCTAACAAAACCTCCATTGGCTGTAAGTGGGTATACAAGATTAAGTGTCATGCAGATGGGTCTATTGAACGCTTCAAAGCAAGATTCGTAGCTAAGGGCTTTACTCAAAAAGAAGGTGTTGATTACAAGGAGACTTTTGCTCCTGTTGCCAAAATGGTTACTGTAAGAGCTTTTCTTGCAGTTGCTATTCATTATAATTGGGAGATTGAACAGCTGGATGTTAACAACGTTTTTTTACATGGTGACCTTTGTGAGGAAGTTTACATGCAGTTACCATAAGGATACAAGACCAATCTTCCTAAAAACACTGTATGCAAACTTAAAAAGTCTCTCTATGGGCTTAAGCAGACAAACAGACAGTGGTTTACTAAACTAACCACCTTCTTATTGGGTCTTGGATTTAGTCAAAGCTATGCTGATACATCTCTTCTCACTTATCACAAAGGATCTGATTTTCTTGCTCTTGTTATCTATGTAGATGACCTCTTAATTACTGGCAACAATTCCTCTCTCATCAAAGAAATGAAAAAGAAACTTGATGACACCTTCAACATAAAGGATTTGGGGTCTCTACATTACTACCTAGGAATTGAATTCCTTAGAAATGCTAATGGAATAACCATGACCCAGAGGAAGTATGCCTTGGAACTTCTTCATACTGCAGGCATTCTTGATGAAAAGCCATCTTCTATCCCTATTGATCCCAACATCATGCTAACTGCTACTGATGGGGATCCTCTACCAGATGCTACTCTCTACAGGACTTTAGTAGGAAAACTGATATACTTGACAATTACCAGACCTGATTTGTCATTTGCAGCTCAAATGCTAAGTGAATTCAGTCATGCTCCTCGAACCAGCCATCTTCAAGCCTTATATAAAGTTCTCCGATATATCAAACTCTGTCCTGGTCAGGGTCTACATTTTCAATCTAACACCACTCTTCAACTACGGGCCTTTTGTGATAGTGATTGGGCATCCTGTTCAATTTCACGCAGGTCTATCACTGGATACTGCATATTTCTTGGTCCCAATCTGATATCTTGGCAATCAAAGAAACAATCTGTGGTTTCTCGTTCATCCACAGAAGCAGAATATCGGGCCTTAGCAGACTGCACATGTGAACTTACTTGGCTTACCAGTTTACTACAAGATTTACATCTGTCTATTCCTCAACCAATAAAGATTCACTGTGATAATGCATCAACAATTGCACTTGCTTCAAATCCGGTGCAACATGCAAGAACAAAACATATAGAGCTTGACTGCCATTTTGTTCGTGACAAAATCAAGAATGGACAGATTCTTCCCACTTTCATATCATCCAAAGCTCAAGTTACAGATGTCCTTACCAAAGGATTAAGCAAGTCCCCACATTACTCATGTATTTCCAAGTTTGGCATTTGTGATCCATTCACACTGCCAACTTGCAGGGGGGCTAATGGACACAATACGTTATCTTCACAATATGTCCAGCATAGCAAACATCAAGTGGGATGTCAAACCATTTAAGCACTCTTAAGTTAGTTAGCTTATTCTTGAGTTAGTTAGAAGTTAGTTGAGCTTGTTAGCTTCTCAGCTCTTGTATATAAACACTTCTACTGTACTTGTTCATTTCAATTCAGTTGATTACATTCAACATTTAATTCTTCTCTCAACTTTTCTATATGACTACAGAAGCTCTTGATCATGGCCTTAAAACAAACTCAGAAATTATCATAGGCTAAAAGAGTCGATTACAATTAAAATTTTGTATAATATCGCCAACAATATATTGCTTATTCATAATTATAAAACATTTATACAAGTGTAAAACTTCGATTTGGAACTCACTTTTTGCAAATAAGTTCGTCAACAAGTAGCAGATGATCAGTTTGCAGAAGCTGTCCAATTAGAAGGAAGTCGATTAGAAGCCAAGGCTGGTAGATTGCGGACATTGATATCCATTGGGAGCATACGATACTCGATATCCAGATCTTTGAAGATCTTGATCATCTCCTCGACAAGAAGAGCTCTTCTTTTCCATCGTTCACCCATGTCTTGGAAATTCATTCGGTGCGAAAGCCATATTGATATTTTCAGCCGATTCAAGTCCTCCACATCTCTCACAACAATCATCGGCCCAGGATGCCAATGATCACTCTTGTTTTCGACATAGCTGCAACCACATCAACCCAATTAACAGAGTCAGTTCTAAGAAACTAATTATTTAACCATTAAATAATCATAAACTAAAGCTAACAAGGCTTTAAGAGTCATTAATTAAATTATTATTTTTCAAATACATATCCAAACACCTCTAGTTAAATGTATAATTTCATGAATATATTTGCTTACCTTGTTATTCTTTCCTTCATTTTAGCAACCTTTTCAGTAGGAGTTGATACATGGATGCAGAAATCAATGGCGTCGCCCATATCAGGACTACGATGGTAATTAGCAATTGGCATAGTAGACAGGACACTGTTTGGATACGCTATTTTTTGATTATCATACCTCAAGAAGATTGTTGTTAATATATTCATCTCCTCTACTATCATCTGCATTCGGTAAAAGTAAATTAATCGTCAAAAATTACAGCCTAAAAACATTAAAATGAATAGCAGTTCTGTCCTGAATTGAGATCTGACCTGAACTCCATCAATCTCGCATCGGTCACCAACATCAAAAGGATGCACTACGAACAAGAAAATAATGGCCTCGAATGTTGTCTTACATGTGTTTCCAAACACAAAGGCTACCAAAACAAGCTGTGAGCTTAAGAATATGAAGAAATGGGTTGTTGCAACTTTAAGTATAAGAAGCCAAATCACGATTATTATGATTCCCACAGCCACCGTTAACATTTGATGGAGCTTGTCCACAGCTGTTTTCGTGTCGTTGAGTGATAGTGCAAGAGCCCTACGCTCTCGGAATACATTAACCTAGGACGCAAAGTGTTAGGATACACATTTCAGCAAAGATCTAAAGGGAGATGATATATGCAGCTAACAACACCGCTTAAATGAGAGGCATTATGGTCATTTCAGTGTTTTAATCATTTTAGGGGTGTGTGAGAGCAACAACACCTAATTTAGGTGATTAGCTGCATATATCATTTTTTATTTTTCCAAGAACTAGATCTTTTACTCTATATCCTTGGTAACGTTTATAATGTGTTAACTAAACCTATTGCTTAATATATATTTTGAGATTGTTGTTAAAGTTAACAAAAAGCCATAATTTGAATTAACAAATTGGTCATGCAATTTCTATAAATTACTAATTTATACAAATAAGTAACGAATGATAGATAAGCCTCACAACATATCTAATCTATTCAATGTTTGACCGTTTGACATGTAACTTATGCGTTTTCTAAATTTCTTATTTGATTTTGTTGCGTGTTTTGATTTCCTTGTTAGACATATTTCTACACATGGTAATTAAGTCATATGAATCATATTTCATAAACAGAACGTACCACCCAATTTTTGAGAGCCCCTTTACTGATTCCTTTTGTCTCACAAGCTTCATCAAAGAGTCGAATCGTCTTCAAAGCTTCATCATTGGGCAAAAATCGCATCAAATCCTCAAGATATATATGCCTGCAGTCAAAACAAACAAACCAAAGAAAGGTTTATAAAGTATACAGTAAGTATAAATTCTGACCCAATATTAGAATTATATGACAAGTATGAAGCAGGGCAAGTACTTAGAACCCTTTTTTGCAACATTGCAAAATATCTTCCTGGCTGCAACTTTAGCCTGGTTTTCACTTGTGATCTGCACAGAAGCTTCATCTTCATCAACATCACCGGTTAAATCTTGCAATTGTTCATCTAAAGTAGTCAACATGCTGGTGTTTATAACATTCATCATCCTCTTCATATTCCAAGCAGATATATTCTTCTGATTCAGCCTATGCAAGTCATCAATAGTGATCCCATTGTCGTGTTTCTTAGGACTTCCACCTTCACTTTTACCTCTCAAACCTGTAAAAAGCTTCGCTTTAAGTTGCAATGGTAAATTTGCACCCGCATTCTGAAGTTTCTCAACCTCTTCCATCATCTCTTCTTCCTCCTCTTGTTCTTGTTGAATCTCAATCACTGGTGGGCCCGAGAGGGTTTCGATCACATACTGGTTAAATAATGAATCTTGGATCCGATCAAAGAACTTGCTGACGTGGAAATTAGAAGCAAGAACTTTGATCAGTAAAGTTTTCAATAACCAAACGATAGTTCCTACCAGAAGACAAATCCAAATTTTGGTTACATATGGCAAAACCTTCTTCCCATATGTCATCCTTTCAACTTTTTTATCGAATATGCATTGCCATGCAATCAAAACCAAAGCTAACCAAATGCAGTTTTGAACTGCTTTCTTTAACCCGTAAACAAAATAAAGAACCCGTTTTCTGAGCATAAAGCTTCGTTCTATGAAGAACACTAAGATCTGAATCCCCCATCCAGAAACTAATCTCCCACAGATGATAACTGAAATCATAACTTCCCATTTCCACCATTCAAGATCAAATAAGCTTTTGTTTCTTAAATTTGGGATTGATAGTGTGCAAGCTAAAGCAGTCATGATTAGTATTAAGCTCGTTAACTGAAGTAAAGTCCATTTGTTATACTTTAATTTCTTATACTCATCTGGTAAATCGTCAACCGAGGAGAATTCGTCTTCTTCGATATCAGCAAGACCTTTCCCTTGAATACCTGATTTTGGGATTTTGTGGGAAGACCTCTGCTCAATCTCTGGCTGGTCCATTAACCTCGACTTTGTTTTTGTTCTCATCAAAGTCGAATTTCGCCTAAACGCACCGTTTGATGAACAAACCACCACTTGTTCTCCGCTACGACCAATGCCACCGCTCCGACCGCTTGCGGTGGACCGCTGCCGGACCGGCCGTGTCTCAACTGCCTCGGTGAATGAAACCCTTACCTCCTTCGGGGTGAGCTGACTACTGAAGTTGTATTCGCCTAGCTCTGCTTCTTTAGCAGCATTTCCATGGCGGTTACCGGAATCCGTCATGGTGGCGGTGTTTGACGGGAATTGAAAGGGGTTGTCGCCGGAGTAGTGTTTTTTATCAACTTCAGTAAATGGGTTGTTTGGAGGGAATGATCTTCCCCGATTCTCCATGAGATTAGTTCTTCAGAATTGAGAAAATGGGCGGGGAGAGATCAAATTAAGGATGATTGTTGTGTGAAGGAATTGAAGGTGGGAATGATTATCAAAGATTGAACATGCAAGGCATTTTATAGTGTGAAGAATAATAAAAGAGGCGTACTCTGTTGGAGAAAACTCGACCGTGGAGCTCCATTGTTCATTACATTATTAACTGTTAAGTCTGATTACCACAGTTTTAATTTGAAGGAAAGTTAATTTGGAATTAAAGACCAAATCAGATATTTTATTATATATATATATGTCTTAAAAATATACATGTTACATATATAAAGTTTCTTAACGATGGAAGGAAGCATGTAGTTTAAATAACATTATTATGAATAAAGAAATTATAATAATAAAAAATAAAATAGAATTGGTGTTCATGAACATACGAGGTGAACATAACGTGGAAATTTCTAAGCAAATATAGAATAGTTAGTGAATTGTATTAATTAGGGTGGAGAGGAGTATGTATATGTATAGACAAAGTTGTTAGAATATTTCTCCGTACCAATGTTTTTGTAAGAGCTTAAACCGGAAACTATCTTCATCATCGTCATCATCATCATGTTTATATATTCGGCAGGCAACTTTTCACTTTGTGTGTTGTAGATGGGATCCAAGCCGTACATTTGTGACATAATATATATTGCCAAACCTTCGTCTAGAGTTCGGCTGTTTGCAAGATTATGGAAATTTAATTGTGATTAATTACCTTCCCACCATATATAATAAAATTTTAGTATCCATACTACAACTTCATAAAACATACAAATGTTACATACTATTGTAAGTTACAAATGAATATATTGTAAGTTAATTTATATATTTTTAGATAATAAATTTGTGCAGAGCAAACAAGATACATACTACAACTTCGTATATAAAACATGAGTTTCATTTCAGGATATATTATTCCATACATTTTGACTGTAATGTGTCTCAAGCTATAAACTATGCCCTTTAAAATATAAAATAAAATTTTAACTTGATAAGAAACTAAAATGTCTAAAATATACAAATGTTTTAAATTATAAATTAAATTTTAATTCAGATTGACGAGTTTTTCATCCATATGAGTTTCTACACACACATATATGTGTATATATATGTGTGTGTATGTGTTTTATTTCTATAAGAGGGATGACCAAAAAATATTTATTGTATTTTTGGATATTCTTTTTACCTTTTCCAATTCTATCCCTCCATTAAAACCATACATGGTCTTACCTTGTTACATATTAATAAGTAGTAAATCATAACATAAAATCCATAAAAACAAGCAATAATAAATCTAATGACAATGAATAAACTCGAGTTTGAAATAATGTCACAGGAAAATTAACCTAATCAAATGAAGAAGACGAGAGCAGCATAAGCAATCTTCATTCCGGAAGAGAAAGATATCATTTTCTTTAATCGCAACCTCAAACAGATTTATACAAACCCACAAAAGTACCCGATGCTAGTTTCTTTATGCTTAGTTGGTAACTTGGAATATTTCATATGACCCGAGAATAAAAATCGATTATTAATCTAGATTGATTTGATAAATATGCTTAGATGGTGATTGAAAATTCAAATGACGAGTGTTAACTTTTTATTTATTTATTCAACAGTTCTAAGTAGCTAAAAGAAAAGGAATATATACATGACTCCTTTTTGTATGAATGCAGGGAAAAAGATACGAAGCAAGATTCCGTTGCAAGACGGTTGAATAGTTTATCATTCGACATTTTGGCTAGTTCAGCATTTAGTTTATTTTGTTACCTTAGGCCATGCGCTAGTTATACCTGTTTGACCGGCTTATGAGTTCAAGTACGACATGGATATCATAGCACTTTCTTTCACCCTTTCTCGGCTTCCTCGTTATAGGGTTAGGAAGATAGAAAGTTTTATAAATTAGTGATACAGCGCTAAATCCGCTAATTTTAAAAGCAAAATGAAGGATTAGAAAGATGGGTATAGAACTATATAGAGGTGTACAAAAAATCCGAATATCCGATTTTGTGCAAACACTATCCGAACTGATTTTTTATAAAACCGGATTTTTTTCAAACCGGAGCGGATTTAACCGGTTTTATTCGATCCGAAACCGGTTAAACCGGTTACACTTTTGTCCGAGAAAATCCGGTTTTAATCCGTACGAAACCAGTTACACCTCTGTCCGAGAAAATCCGGTTACAATCCGAAAATCCGGTCAAAAAAAAAACCGAAAAAATCCGGTCCGAATTTTATCCTATCCGGATCGGATTAAAATCCGAAGATGTGCACCTCTAGAACTATAGAAGAAGCCGAGAAGGCCTAAAAAAGAGTTTTAGCCCATTAGGGACTTGAGATAAAGGCCCACCAGGGCATTCAACTTACTAACTTAGTAATGAGCTAGCTCAACAATTTGTAGCCCATACTTGAAATATAGTCAGACACAGCATAACTATCCTTTATATAAATAAAACATCAAATTTAATAAACTCTATTAAATAATTCTAGTTATTTGATTTAAATCAAAAAAATTAGTTATTAAATTTTAACCATTTGCTTTAACAAAAATAAAATCTAAGTTTGACTTTTCTTGATCAAAATTAGATTAAATTTTGAGTTTCATTTTAATCAAAATTATTAATATAATTTCATATATGTCATTTTTAAACCCTAAAATATCGTATATATCTGTCTTTATATACAAATATCATATTTACCCTTTATAATATTTTAAAATATCATATATATTTAACCAACTTCTTAATTTTATCATTGTAAAGTATTATAAAATCATTTTAAATCCCATTTTTTTATTATAAACCAATAAATGCTTAACCATATTGTCTTTAGTTTTGACAATAATGATTGATGACTTGTACAAGAAATAAAATCATGTCTCTTCTTGTCATAATACCAAGTTTCTTCCTCACATCTACACTCTCTTTCACGATTACATTTCTACCGCTGGTGTGAATGTTGACGTCATCCGTCGATTTTTTTAATTCTTATTTCATTCGCGTTTTATAAATATTTAATATTTTTTTATTATTGTTTAATATTAATTTATTTTTTATCAACACGTATATCATACAAGTATTTAATCTAGTACTTAAAAAAAATTGAGGTTTATTGTGTCTGACAATATAATTGTTACGTCAGGTTAAATATAAGATTATCGGATATATCAATGGGTGTGGCATGTTCTCAATTCTTCCATAACATAAATAGTAGTAGCAAGAACGACAATTAAAAATAAAATATTGTAATGTATAAAAGGGAATGAGCAACTGAGCAAGAATATTATAAAGTAAGCGTATACAATTTATAGTGATTCAAGTGAGTTAGCAAACTTATTCTATTTTCACTTCTCGATCTTTAATAAAAAATTATTTCAATAAATCTTTATCTTCAAACGCAAAAGATGCCTTTACAACTTCTCGTACTTATCACCTATTCAAAGATACCTTTACAACTTCTCATACGTATTACCTATTCTTACTTATACAGATCATATTTTATTACTAGTTTTAGATATTAGGCACCTCTTAATATTCTCGCTAAATATGTAATTGTCACCATCTCTACTCACTAGTTCCAAATACTGACCACTTTTTATTTTTCTCATTAAGTAGGCCGTGGTCATCTTAGTTTTTTGTTTCAAGTAGATAAGAGATGAACCACACTAACTCTCTTTTCTGAGACATAGAGATAACAAATCACGTTAAGATGATATACAATTTTGTTGCTCCATGTGATCTTCAAATCCTCAACTTTGGATGATTTAAAGCGCTTAGATTACTTTTATTTTAAAGAGGGCAAACTGCTCCATAATACAACGAGTTTTTGCTAAGCTACCAATGTATACAACAAACTTTAAAATTTTAAAAAAAATACAACCAACCCTCTTTTATTCCCCAAAGTATACAAGTTACCGGTAGAAAAAGGTTAACAACCGGTTATTTTGATTTTTTTTTATTTTTTGATTTTTTTAAATAAAATATGTGAAGATGCTTTGAATGTATGATGGTAGCTTTGAATATATGAAGAACAAACCTTCATCTCCCTTGGTCTCCCAAAACAAACCTTCATCAAGATCCTTCCCCTTCATCTCCTTTGGTCAAACAAACCTTCAAACTCCACCAACACCCTCTCTAATTCAACTGCCGCTACCGCCGTCCTGGTCTGACCACCGCCGTGAATAAGCAGTCATCCACCGCCACCCTAGTCCGATGTAGTCATCCATCTTTATCTTCGCAGATCTTCATCCTCTACCCCCACTGTTGTCGTGGTCGCCGGCCCATCGTCATCAACCCACCATCACTGCTGTTGTGGTCGCCGCCGCCTTCTAACCATCACCACCACCGTCGGTTTTTTGCTATAAAAGCCCTTGAAGGTTAGATTTATGTTCAGACCTCCTTTAGGGTTTTTACATCTCGATTTAGGGTTTTCATTCTTCATCTTGTTCTTTTTCATTCACCATCTGGATTTAGGGTTTTCATTCTTCATCTTCTTCGTTTTTTAGATCTCAATTTAGGGTTTTCATTCATCTTGTTCAAACCACCATCTGGATGTTTTTGTTATTTAGATCTCGATTTAAGGTTCCATTTTTGTTCATTCTTTAGGGTTTCATTTTCTGATCTAGATTAAGGTTCGATTTAAGCTTTGATTTAGGGTTTCTTTCTTTAGGACTTTCATTTTCAGATCTGCAAGTGTATGATTTAGAGTTTTTTATTGTTCTACATCTTCATCTATGTTTATGTTTGATTTCTACTTTAACTTGGTTTCGATTTCATGAGTTGTTACTTCATCAAGTTGAATTTCTGGAGTTAAACACCAAGAAGATAGAGTTTATCACTTGAATTTCTGGGATTGGATGTTCTTGAGTTTGAATATTCTTGAGTTCATGAAGAACACAGTATTTAAAAAATTAAAAAATGGTTAAAAATAAGAAAATGACCTGCAACCTGTTGTGTAGGTTGTCACTTGCATACTTTGGGGAATAAAAGAGGGTTGGTTGTATTTTTTTTAAAATTTTAAAATTCGTTGTATACAATGACAGCTTAACAAAAGTTCGTTGTATTATTGAGCAGTTTGCCCTATTTTAAAATACGAAAGTTTTATTCTAAAAGAGGTTTAGTTTTCACAAGTTAAAGAAAGAGGTCATATATAATGATCCCGTCGGATCATGGTTCAATTGTTCATTCGTGAAGAATTTAATATTTGATCCCCACAACTCACTCAAACTCTGATCATGGTTGGACTATGCCTCAATTGTCCACCTTCGAAGCTCAAATTTTGAACAAAACTCCTATCTTTTCTATTTTAAATTTCATGAGGATATTTTTGGGGTCATTTTCTTGATTTATTTCGTAGGTTCCGATTTAAGTTTTATCTTTTAATAATCAAGAACTCTTCGACCTGTACATTAACATGGAGATTTTGCGTCTATGACGTCATTTATGTTTGTGTCACAAATGGCTAATTATGCATACAACTTCTCACCAAGACTTGTAATCTTGATTACTTGCTTATTGTGACATGTACATATATTAAGAACACGCACACTCAAAGGTGCATGTTTTAAACGGAAAAAGTCCCACCAAAATCATATTGAAACCTAGTTGTGTTCATAATCGAAAGCGAGGTGCCGAAGAAGTTGATAGAAGAAAAGAGAAAATAGAGTATATATTACAAAGTAAAAATAAAAAGATATGAATTAAAAATAAAATATTATTGTTAAAAAACATCTTATCTTATCTTATAACCTTATTAAAAGAAAAGGATTATGACATCATAATTCTTTTTAAAATAGGGTGTAGTTCATAAAAGTGTATCAAACTTTACACATTTTGCTATTGTATGTACTGAATTTTCAAACTTACCATTTGATGTATCAAACTTTTCAAACTTAACTTTTTTATGTATCCCTTAACCTACTAAGCAGGTAGCAGGTAATTTCATGGTTTTTTATTTATTTTTTATACCACTAAATTACCACATTAGATCTTCATCCATCTCCATCTTCAATACACCTTCATCTTCTTACAAGAATCTTCAAGGTGCAGATCTTCATGTGGGTTTATGAACTCAACACATGAACTTTACAGATCGATTATGATTCTGGCCTGGTTTCACAAACAGATGAACTCAACAGATCGATTAAGAACTCAACAGATCGATTATGAACTCAAAAAAAATCCACAAACAGATGAACTCAACAGATCGATTATGATTTTGGGTTTCATCCTAATCAGACAAATCAACAAATCGAAATTAAAAACCCTAAATGGAAACAAAAACCCAAAATCGAAATCAAAAACCCAGATGAAGATGAACCCTAAATCGTTGGTAAAAATGAAAACCAAGAATCATGAACCCTAAATGAAGAAACACAAACTTACCAGATGAAGCAAATCGGAAACACAGTCGATTGAAGGTTCGATTCAGTCGGCGATGATCGAACCCTAATATCTTGAAGCTTCGATTTCAGTCGGCGATGAAGAACTCAGCCGGCGATTTTATTCCCATATCTTGAAGACACGATGAAGCCACGATGAAGAAACCTAACATTCAAGAAGCCCGAAATCGATTATGAAGATCTGGAATGAATCGGCTGTTGAAATCGATTATGATCCCTAAGCATTCAAACGAAGAACAAGCCTAATCCCTTAACTTGAATCGATTATGAACCCTAACCCTAAGCATTGAAATCGATCTGAAGCTTGGATCGAAGATGAAGATCTAGATCTGAGATGAATTTGAACAAGCCTAATCCCTTAACTGAAGAAACCCTCGATGGTAGATCTGTGTGTAGATCTGAATTATTATTATTATTTATTATTATTATTATTATTATTATTATTATTATTATTATTATTATTATTATTATTATTATTAGAATTTTTTTTAAGAAGGAAACACACATCAACTCCAACTCAGCACCAGTCAATGCCATGTCACAACCACATCAGGTTAACCTGTGTCACATCATCATCTTACCTGCTATAGCAGGTTAGATACACAAAATAGTAACTTTTTGAAACTTGGATACATCAAATGATAAGTTTGAAAGTTCAATACATACAATAACAAAAGGTGTAAAGCTGAATACACTTTTATGAACTAAACCCTTCAAAATAAGCTTCCACCAATCAAAATATTTCATTTAATAAAAAAACTTTAAAAAATTCGAAAATAAACACAATATTACCTACTCTCCTTATTTATAGGATAAAAGTTTACAATTACAACTTTTTATTTCATAAATTTTCTTAAAACCCCTCCGATAATTACCAATCACAACCTCTAATTTCTAACATATGTACTTAATTATATCAAGGGTGATTATCAAAAAGTCGGTTTAAGTTAATAATCCATCATTAAATTCGTAAACCGTAACTGAACCGAAAAGAATTTTAGTTCGGTTAACCACACCAAAAAAATGTCAAAATATAAGTATCGGTTCAGTTAATATGAATTTTGAAACGGTCCGTTCGTTTTTCATATTGGTTTTTCGGTCTTATATTTTACATAAACAAAGTTTTTCTAAGAAATATCATAATATTTATCATCTATTACAACAATATTATCAAAAGAAAATAATAAATTATTACAACAAACTGAATATTCAAACGACATTTATTCAAGATGTCGTTATATAATTTACTAATTTGGATTTGTCAAACATAAAATCAAAAATAGGTTTAACATATTTTATTTGTTCAAATTTACTTTTTAGCTGTGAATGGGTGATATCAAGAAATTAATCGTTTCTAATATTTCTTTAGCAGATTGTTGTTATCTCTCGATATTTGAAATCTTATTCAATCTAATACTATAATGGAAAAAAATATTTAAGATGTTATTATTTGTTTTATAAAGAGGTTCTATAGAAAATATAATTATAATCTTATGTATGAATTTTAAAATTTTGTAATGTTTATTCATTTCTTACGAAATTTTATATCTCTATATATGCTTTGTAATAATTTTTACTATATGTGTTAGTACTCTTTAAAACAATATAAATTTAAAATTGACTTATATCATCCCGTGTTAACACACGGGTCGCGTAGCTAGTTAAAAATAAAAACATTACAATTAATTTTAAAAAGGATTATAATAATAAAACCTACTACATATATTTTTAGTGCATACATAGTCACACATTAAGAAATGCACTCCTTATTTTGATGATGATAAAAATATGAACAAGTAATATTATTGCTTATCAAATTTATTCATATGTTCATATGCTACATTCTTTAAAGATCAACAAACCTAAAATTAATGATCAAGTGAAAAACAAATAATTGAAGACTTCAATTCAACAAGAAAAGAAGAAATCAAGATAAAGGAACCATCACGGTCGATCCCACCATCGACCGTGAATCAACCGTCGCTGCTCAGCTCACAACTCTTAAATATTGTTCTTCTTCAAGTCAACCAAACTCGTACTAAAAAAGTAAAGATGATGTCTTCAAAGCCGATGATGAAGATATCTACAAACAAGAGTTCGAATTATATGAGCTTACAAATAAAATAATCAAATAAGTTTAAGTCTTTATAAAATCATTTTTATAAAAAGTTTTATAAAAATGGACAAATATTTTTTATAAACTTATTTGTGTTGGTTGAATTAATATATGACTTCCCATTTTAGAAAATACCAAACACAATCCCACTTTGAAACAATACACAACCATTTTTAGCAAAAGAATCTCCCAAAGGGGTAAAATTCCAACATGCTTTGTGTATTGGTTTCCAAACTTCCATTTTTGTGTTTAAATTCAAACATTAGAAGTATGGGATCAACCAACCTTTTGAACATCTACTTTTTAGTTGATTTTTATGGTAAAAATGAGTTGAGTGTGATTTGAAAAATAAAGTCCAACGTCTATAATTGAAAGACTCAAAAAGTTCCAGGAAGCTAACGGTTTTATCCACGGTCGACCGTGGATAAAACCGTGAGATGTCTGGACACTTTTTGAGCTCACTCCTTTTTCCTTATTTAAACCAACTCAAACCTCATTCATTACTAACCTCTTGCACAACAAAAACATAGAACATATATTCATATCTTGTGAGCTCATATACTTTGAAATTATTAAATCTTTCAAGATCAAGATCCAAGCAAGAGTGAAAGCCATCAAAGTTCAAACATTACAACATCATTCATATATATTGTAATAGTGTAAGGATTAACTCTAGCCTTCCAAATTAGAGTGAAGTAAGGATCATCTCTAGTCTTTAGAATTAGAGAGAAGTAAGGATCAACTCTAGCCTTTCAAATTAGAGTGAAGTAAGGATCAACTCTAGCCTTTAGAATTAGAGTGAAGCAAGGTTATCTTTACCTTACTTGCAAGTTTGAAGTGTTAATTCTTGCAAGTGAAAAAGAGAAGTGTAAAAGGTTTATCTCTACCTTCAAAGAGAGAAGCTAGTGGAGCAAACTCTTGGTGGGTGAGGCCAAGAAGTGGATGTAGTGCAAGTTTGTTAACACTTGCATGAACCACTATAAATCTCTTGTCTACTTTTGGTGATATATCTCTACCCTTACTATCTTTATTTCAAGTATATATATATATATTTGTTGTGTTATAAACTTCAAGAAAAATCTTCTATACACAACTTACAAATTTTATTTGTGAAAAATTGGTAAACTAAGTAAAATAACCTATTCACCCCCCTCTAGGTTCTAACATATATGACAAATGATATATTCCCCAAATCGACTATTTCCTCATTTCAATAATTAGGCAGTCTTCTTCCAACACCCCGTCTATTGGTATAATATACTTTGTAGTCAAGAATACCGTTTACTTCTTCAATATATATCAAACTATACCTTAATTGTTATTATGTGTATCTATCTCTTAAAATTGGTATTCCATGTATCAAACTTTCAAGAAATATGTTTTTTGTATTTTAAACTTCTTATTGTATATATTAAGGGGGGTGTTTGTTTTAGCTTATTTAGACTTATTTTTCGGGCTTATTTTTAATAAGCTAGTTTTTTCATGCTTATTTTCTGACTTTTGAGCTTATTATAAGTTATAATAAGAAAATAAGCTGGATTAATGAAAAATAAGCCAGAAAAATGAGCTTATGAAAAATAAGCTTATAATAAGCTAAAACAAACACCCCCTAAACTAGTACCTTTTTTTATACTTTTTATGTAGTCAATTACATATGGTAGTAACAAATGAAAATTTTAATACACGTAATAACACTTTTAAAAGATATAATATACATAATAACAATTAGAGTATGGATTAATACATTTAGAAGAATGAACCCGTAAAAAATATGATAATAAGTTAATAAACCGGGGATGATTCTTACGTACAATATATTATAAAAAGTATCAAATACAATAATGCTTTTGGAAGTTCCGAGTAGACCTCGATCGATCGGTCATTATAAGTTTGCCTAGCTAGTTCCGCTGATTCCATTATCAAATGGTTTTGAAAGTGGAGATGGAGGGTGCAGAATCAGTCAAAGGTTTGTTAATATGTAATCAAATTAGAGGTTTGTGTTTTTCGGAAAGAAGAGTATGTATGATTCAAGAACCCACCCATCATCATTCGAGCGTATTCGATTTTTTTTTAATATACTCATTTCTTTTTTCTTTTTTTTTTATAAACATAAGTTCTACTATACTTAGTTTCTATCCCTTAGATATTATTAAAAAAAAACGTTTTAGATTTTAGTTTAAGTGAATTATTAATTGAATAATTTCCTTTAAAACAACTATGATTAATATAAGTAATACTTATTAAATAAGTAAAAAATATCTTTAAATTATAATTTGTAAAAAAACCAAGGCCCTGTTTACTTCGAACTTCGACGAACTTAAATTGGAATTTGAATTCAATCCTCTAGCTTATATATTCATCGACGATTATGAAAGAGAGCGATTAATTCTAGATCATTTTATAGGGTATTTTGTTGAAAAAATGAATAGCTTCGATATAAGAGAATTTCTTCATGAGATTCTTTGACGTAGTAAAAGGAATATTTAAGATTTCTTTGGAATACAAAATGTTTTTAGAATCGTTTTCTAAAATAGTAACAAATTTAAAGTTTAATATACAAAAATAAATAAAATTTGAAGTTTAATACACATAATAAAAAACATATTAAGTTTGAATATATTCTCAAAATTAAGGTTTACCTTTATTATTACCATTCACTCATTCTATTTTCGATCAATTACCAAATACATGATTGATCTAATTTCTTCATATTCTAGTTTTTTCAAATTTCTATTTATTTACATAGTTCAATTTACTAGCATTGTACCCGTGTATATAGCGTCGATAAAATTTCATATTATTGGTAAAATCCAACAAGAGTATTACCAATGTAACTCTATACCATTTTAATTATATTACCCGTTTAAAAAATCCAGAAACTTTTATAAATGTAGGTTATATGTTATTTAGATTTAATACTTCTAGTTATACTAATTTTTAATAGTTAAGTTAAAATATTTATTATATAAAAGAGTATTTAATACGAAAGATTTAATTATTAAACTTTAAGTACTAAGTTAATTTGTATTGATTTGATTTTTTAAATATTCTATATTTTAGAAAGTTTAGCTTTTAAAATGATATATAAGATTATCACTAACTCTACCAAATAGTTACTTTATTTAATAATTTAATTTACTTTAATCTTAAGAGTAAATTAGTAATTTTAAATTAATTAAATTATAAAATTAAAACAAAAGAATTGAATATTTTATAAAACAGTATAGTATACTTGTATACTAACCACCCCTAATTGTTGTCACTTTCAAGTAAATACATAAGATATAACTCTAGAGCGCGACGGAAAATATAGTTTATTATTCTTGTAGGATTCGGAGTTATTCAATAGCAATTATCATGAGTTGGTTGATTGTAGTCTTAGAATCTTGGAGTCTTGTCTTGGTAAAGAGTATTTCAAGTAGTTAATTTTCAAGAATTAAATTAAATTTCAAATATTGTCTGTGACCAATTGATTAAGCATGGTATATGAATTTTATAATAATCAATAAAGATAAGGCATTTTCATATGATCCATAGATAGTTTTTTATTAAAAAAAGTTGTTAATTGAACGTCTTATGTATATTTTTACTTTTTACAGATAATAATTTGATGTGTCTTAAAATTTTATATTTTATAAGAGAGTAAGATTATAAACAGAAGTTTTATCAATAACCATAAAAAACCCTAATTTATTAACATCGAGTAAAGTTTAAAATCCAATTTTTGCTGAGTGAAAAAAACAAGAATCTTAGATTGATTGGAAAAATATCATGGCTACTACATTTGAGGGCTTGGAGTTGGTAGTTTGAAAGTACTTATTATTACTCCACTTGTAAACTAGTGGTGAAAAGAAGTCTCGGTCCATATGATGCTTGGTTATTAGCACTCTTCATGTGTATTGCAGAGCATCATGTATTGATCCTTTAAGCACACAAATATTGGGTGTGTGGGTATCTATTGCTTAGAGTTTATAAGAGGATAACATAGATCTTCCATCCTTATTTATTCATGTTTTATATGGTTCATATGGTGTGCATATAGGTCGATATATGTAAGTGGGGCTTGGAGAAGCAGACTATTTTTCAGTTGCATCCCTCAGGTTAGCCTTCAATTACTCAAACCGGGTGAATTTAAGAGGTCTTAAAACTGTATGGATTTAGGTAATGCCTAGCAAAGTTAATATTCTAGTTTGGAAATTACACGATGGGAAGATAGCAACTCTAGATAACTTGGCAAAACTTTATTTTTACGAATTTATCAT
The DNA here is from genome assembly GCA_947179395.2 of Pulicaria dysenterica. NCBI lineage: Eukaryota > Viridiplantae > Streptophyta > Magnoliopsida > Asterales > Asteraceae > Pulicaria > Pulicaria dysenterica. Next base: position 106,964,138 of record OX359288.1, on the reverse strand, counting down.
GTCGTTTATACATTCTGCTAGTCGCTATGAAAGTATATGAAATGCAATATATTCGACTCCAAAAAAGCTCCTCTCACGGATTAGTTCCATTAATTCAACATTATTCATTTTAGAGCATGGGAGTACCCATGAGAGCATCCAATGCTTCGCGCCACATCACTTATTCTTCAACTATGCTTAAACCACCGTACTACCAATGCTTCAATTTTTCAACGATTTTTTATTTAAAAAAATACTCCCTCTTCTCTTTCCTCTCCTCTCTCCTCTTTTTCTCTCTCATTTCTCTCTCTCTCTCTCTCTCTCCTCTCTCCATCAGTATTCAAGTGCCGAGAATAGATGCTATCTTCGGTACCCCAACTTAGGGGGTGGTGTTTGCTTCGGTACCGTGGATCTACATGTACATACCGATGTCATGCCGAGACCACTCCCAATGCTCTTATAGGATGAATACTAAGGATTGTAAAAAAAAGATTAGATTGGAAAAACAGTGGTGTAAGCTAAGTTAAGAATCTTAGATGTAATTTTGCTTTGCATGTCTTGTATCCATCATCTTTCTAGTATTTAGTATTAATGAAATTATTTTGCTGATCAACAAACATAAAAAAAATCTCTCATCATTAAAATGACATGTATGCCACACTAATTGACATATTATTTACATGCGTTTTAATGCTAGTAAAATATAAATTAGTGATTAAAAAAAGAAACCTTTTTCACGGCCCATCAATCACCATCCATGTATACCTTACAGCTATATTCCAACAATTTTCAAACCTTTTTACCTCAATCAACCGCCCCCCATTATTCCCTACTCTCATTGGCCGCGCGTTTCTTCAACGTATACTCCACATCCTCTCTTTCTTTCACACCATATATATTCTTCTCATCCCTACTTTTTTTTCACTCCTTCTTTGCTTCTTCTTCTATTCCATTGACTAAATAAAATATGCTTCACCATTATTAACAGAAGCATTATAAACTTTATATGGTATTAGATGGGATTTACATTCTCCTATTTTATATTTTTAATCACATAAATTAAAAAAGGTGCTGTAACTAATAAAAAAGTTAAAGAAAGATAATTATTGATTCCGTATGTTATCATCTAATAAGTAAAAGTATAAAATATGATAATTTATTATGAAAAATTATAACTTTCCATATTATTAACCAAATAATATGCTTCACTTACCTCTTTAACCAAACTCTTTGTCATTTAACATTTTAACCCTCACAATACCATTATTATTTTAATTTCATTTTAATATAAGTTTGATGATTAATTATTAATACTTTTTATAATTAGATGTAATTCTATACAACAAAACTAGAGTAAAGAAAGCGATACTAATTGAAGTGGTAGGGCTTGTGGACCATTTGGCATACGTCTTGATTAATGATAAAAAGTTTTATTATCATTGATCCCACTTGAGTTTTTATTCATGGTGTGAAAGAACTAAATTAGACGTATGTGTGAGACATATTGTAAAATAAATAATTAATATTAGGCTATTACAAATGAAATACTTTTATTTTTTTTAACAAAAATCCAATAACCATAAAATTTCATTTTAATCGAATCATTATTTTGATAATTTGTTTCGGAAATAATTTGGTCTTGGTGATGGTTGTAAAGTGACCCATGTACGTACCATTTGCCGATCTTAATTTAAACGGACAATAATTTATTTTTTTAAAACATAAAAAATAATTACACAAGTATTAAATTACATAACAACCCACAATCAGATATTTTTTGTTTGAAGTTAACGCCACCTCATGCTCCGCCATTAATTGCTTTCCAAGTTACAGACTTACAGCTATACGCCAACTTTTGCAACCGTTTTTACCTTAATAATAACACTCCCACCCCGCCGGAAGGGAAGCGCGTTAAACCCACGATCCCCGCCACCACCATCTCCCGTCGTTTCTACACATTCCGCAGCCCTCTGTTTCTGCTGCTCTGTTTTCTCATTATCATCCCACTTCATTTTTCAATAATAAAAATTAATTACATCAACATTTCTCAATAACATCCCACTTCATTCTCAAGAAGAAAAATCAATTAAATAACAAATCGTAATCACTACTCCTACATTTCTCTAGCAGAGAAAAAAATATTAATAAGAAAATGAAATGAAACAGAGGATGCTACTGCCTATCAAAATTTAATAGAATCGGTTGATAACGGTGACGGATTCATGAAGATATTCGATTACTTCAGCATGGATTTGTTTCAGGCGGAACAAAGAAGCTAGCGTCAAGCTTGTTCCGGCAAACAGGGCAAACCGGGTTCTTTGAGAGCCATGTATCGGCGCATTGTAGATGAAACCCATGATTGCAACCGGGAAATATCCGAGCAAGTTGTTCCGGTTCGACATCGTCTAAACAAACGGCACATTCCGTTCCCAAAACCATGTCCTTCCCTGTCGTAACCGGAAGTTTCTCTAGCTCGGCGGAAGAGAGACCATTTTCGGTGGCGGGTTTGACCGGAGCATCCGATTGGTTGTGGTTGCGGGCGGCGTAACATAGCAAGCAAACGTAAATGAGGAAGACGACACTCATGCCGGCGCACGGGAGAAAGAGGGCGAGGACCACCGAGAGCAGCATGGTGGTGTGCGGCGGTTGCCGGTGGCGGCGTGTTGTTATCGCGGTTTGTTGTGATGTGAGGACGAATAGAAGAGAGTAGCAAGGGAAGGGTTTTAAAAGGGGAGGGGAGGTGGGGTGTAGTGCGCACCGAGGCCCAGGGTAAGTTTCCCAGGAAAGAGATACAAACAGTAAAGAGTGACACCTCAGTGATTTGCAGTACACATCTGGGGAAGACTCCAAAGAATGATTGGCTCTCTTCCTCTAATTTTGTTTTCAACCGTACAAGTTTTTTTTTTTTTTTTTTTTTACAATTATTTATGCGGTACAAGAAGTATCATTGTAAAACCAAGTATTAAAATTAAGACTTTATTACAAAAATGTTCTTATGGTTGTCACGAAATTTCAGTTTTAAATATTTAACTTCAAAAATTATATAAATGGTCACTATGGTTGTCACTAATATCATAGAAATGTACTTCGTCACCATTATCATACACATAAACAACTTATAATTCTATGTAATATTAAGAATAAATTTTTAAAACTTAATATATTAGTAATAAAGTAATAATTGTTATAAAACTATATGTATCTAGATTACGTCATATATGATCGGGTAGTGGGACATGTATTGGTTAAAAATATAAGTTTACGTTCACTTTTAGAAAAGTTCTTCATTTTTTCTGAAAATTTCTATAAGAAAACTAAAAATTAAAAAACATGTTCACTTACACATTTTTATAAGAAAACAGAAAACTCATTCACTTTTCCCAACTCTTCAATTTTTTCAACCCCTCATACTTTTTTCAAATATTTTCAAGAAAACACTTCAACTAAATATGTTCTCCATTTTTTCTAGAAAAATTAAAACTCTGCACCTTCATCTAAATACGTCTTCTGTTTTTTTTTTTGGAAAATGAAAACTCCACTAATTTTTTACAGAAAAACAGAAAACGAAAAACAGAAAAATGTTGTCTAGCTAAACGCAACGTAACCGTTTCAAACCCATGAATGTTATAAAAAATAAATTACAAACTCTGTCTAATTGCCATTTACCCGTCTCAAAAGTTTCGGGTTCGGATTTTTCCGTTAATCAATGGATTATTATAAAGGAGTGAAATTTATAGATATCTTAAATTGATACGGCGTTTTTAGTGATGACATGTTGAGGCGCATAATCTTATTATTAATTACTTACCTCTTAATGGTTCGGGTACATATCCATAGATGGAGCAAATTTCTTACAATTTGGTTATGCTTTTGAACTCAGCTCGAAGGGATTGTGTAGACTGTAGAGCCTTGGTTATGCTTTTTTACGAAAACATAAAACTCCATCACATATTCATATTTTTTTAAAACTCTTTCATTTTTCAAACTCTCATACTTTTCCAAACAAGTTATTCAAAAAAAATTTAAATTTTTTTTAACTAAACATGTTTTTTATTTATTTCTAAAAAAAACTACACGCTTTCCTAAAAATACATTTTCTATATTTTTCAAAAAGTGAAAATTTCCTTTTTTTTCACATAAATTGAAATAGAAAAAAAAAATCTCCTACTAAACATAACCTTAACATATTTGTCATTACATGAGAGAAATCATTACCTCCTTTTTTTTATCCCTAACCTACACTTCCCTTTATATCTTCTTTTCATTTGATTTTTATTTTTTATTAGAGTAAATATTGTTGATTTGGTTTATGTGGGTTATCAAAAATCACTAATTTAGTCTTTTATATTAAAAAATTATTGAGATGGTCATTAAATTTATCAATTTATTACAATCTCAGTCTTTTAATTTAACGGCGTTTAAATTGACAATTAGTTCATCTTTAGTATGGGTATTATAGTCTTTTTATCACCATTCCTTTTTCTTAAAATATATATTAAATATTTCTTTTAACCATAAATGAATATAGGGCTGTCAATGTTTGAATCGGATCGGATCAGTTAAACATCTGATATGACCCGCTAATCCATTTAATTGGATTTGGATCTGATCCAATAAAATGAGATCCATTTAGTATGATTTGGATCGGATCAATAATTAATAGATCATTACCCGAAACGACCGATTTAATATTATTAATTTAATTTTATTTATATAATAAATATATCAAATAACTCTTCCACCCCCACCCCACACCACCCAACCTCACCCCCACCCCACCCCCACCCTACCCCACCCCGCCCCCACCCTACCATACCTTACCCTACCCCACCCTACCCACCCTACCCCACCTTACCATACCTTACCCTACCCCACCCTACCCACCGCACCCCCACCCCACCCCACCCTACCCTACCCCTACCCATACCCACCCCACCCAAACCCACCCCACCCCTAACCACCCCACCCCACCCTACCCCACCCCACCCTACCCTACCGACCCTACCCCACCACACCCTACCAACCCTTAACCTACCCCACCCACCCTACCCTACCCTACCCCACCCCACCCTACCCTACCGCACCCTACCCCACCACACCCTACCCACCCTTACCCAACCCCACCTACCCTGCCCTACCCTACCCCACCCTACCCTACCCTACCCCACCCCACCTCACCTTACCCACCCTTACCCAACACCACCCACCCCTACCCCACCCCACCCCACCCCACCCTATCAGTCGGCGGCGGGCGTGGCGGTCGGCGGCGGTGGTGGTCGGCGGCGGCGGTCGGCGGCGGTGGTCGCGGCGGTGGTCGCGGCGGCTGTGGCGGCGGCGTTGGTGGCGGTCGGCGGCGGCGGTGGCGGTGCTCGGCGGCGGTGGTCGGCCGTGGCGGGGGTCGGCGGCGGTGGTGGTGGTCGGCGGTGATCGGCGGCGGTGGTGGCTGCAGCGGGCGGCGGCGTCGGCGAGTGGCGGCGGCGGTGGCGGCGGTGGTCGGTGGTCACGGTCGGCGGCGGCGGGCGGCTGGCGGCGGTGGCGGTGGTCGGCGGCGGTGGTGGTCGGCGGCGGTGGTGACGGTGGTGGCGGATTTTTTGATATTAAATAGATCGACCGAGACAGATCTTGGATCGATCCATGTAGTGATCTATTTAAATGGATCGGCCAATTGGATCTCTTATTGGATTAATGGATCGGATTTTTTGACCCGTTTGATCATTTAAATGGAGCAGATCAGATCGGATCTAGATCATGATCCGATCCATTGGCGGCCCTAAGTGAATAACACCCTTATCTTCTGAAAAAATAAGCTTTTATCTTTACTTACCCTCTCTCTCTGCTTCTCTCTCATCTATCTTATTCTATATATTTCTCTCTCATCTCTCTTCCTCTCTCTTCTAAAAAAGAAGTGAAATCACTAAGGTTGAAGGAAAATTGAGGGGTTGGATGTTGAAATTATCGAGGTTTAAGGGAAGAGGGTTAGAATGGTGAAAAGAAATAGAGGAAGTCACAATCAAGGACGTTCACCCCGCATACACTTCACACAACCGTCAGCCATCGATGGACAAATCGTCGTACTTATGTACAACCCAAACAAACCCTATTTTGGGAGCAATACCCTAGATTCAAATGCATACTGAAACAATCGTTTGGCAACCTTACAAAGAACAGAGAGAGTGTAGAGATAGAGTAGAGAAAGAAATCTTATGACAGAAATCGTGAGAGAAGTGACGGGTGACATAGATACAGGAAGGTGGTGGCGATGTCGGTCTTTCCGAAGTGTGGTGGTGACGTTCTCCACGGTGGTGATAGTGGTTTTACAGTGAGAATAAGAACGAGAGAGAGAAAGCGCGGATCAAAGAGCAAAGGGTATGTGGTGGACTCCCAGATGGTATGGTGGTAGACTTACCGGGGATCGGTAGTCATGTTCTTGAACTATAGTGGTGGTGGTGGAATTTAGACGGTGGTGGAGTTGATGTGTCTTGGAGAGAGATAAAGAGACCAAATAGAGAGAGTCTAAGAGTTTGTAAGGGTTGGTGGTGGGAGAGAAAGGGTAAATGTATTTAATAAATAGTTTTTAGAAATGTTTTTTTTCCTAAGAAAAGACTAAAATACCCTAGTTAAAAGACAAAAGTAAGACTAGTTTAAACGGAAAGTTAGTTAAAGTACTAAGTTGGAAAGTTAGTTAAAGTACTAAGTTGTGACGAATTGACAAATTCAAGGACATCTCAGTAGTTTTTTAGTACAAAAGACTAAATTGACTCTTGATAAACCAAATGGATGTAATTTACTCTTTATAATATTATTGTATGGTTTACACATTTTCTTATTAGATTTTTCACTCAAGCATAGACTTTTTTTTATTAATATAGTTTAAAAAATTAATATTATATTATATTTGTTTTTCTCTTTTAAATTTAATATATAAAGAGAAGTTCGCTTTGAATATAAATATGTACTTTTAATCATATCATACTTATATTTCGATAAAAATCTTATTACGTATAATATGAAAAAAAAATGCATTTTAGAAATCGTAATAATAAAAACATTCATTTTCTACGGTCTAAAAATCTAAATATACTATATTATTGTGACAATTTTTATTGATTTTATGCGAATATTACAACTTTGTTGTTAGTATTAATTTTTTGATTAGTGCTTTGTTCTAGTATTATTATTTTATTAATACCTTTTAAAACAGAGTTTAACAGTCATCATATCGTTAACTTGACGACAGAAGATTTTGCTTTCAAACATGAGGTCTCCTTTTCAAGAGTTTTTGATTAAATAGGTGTCTTTCTAAAACTTATTTACCAAACAAGTGTAGTTTTAAACTTATTTACTAAATATGTGTAGTTTTAGTTTTACCTTACAATGTGTTCCACAGTTACATGTGAAAAGAAAATGAAAGGAAAGAAAATTAAGGAGAGGAGAAAAGAAGAGGAAGAGAAATATTTTTGTCATTGCGTGTTCCTGAGTTCGAAAGAAAATTAGAGGAAAAGTGGAATTTTAAATATTATTTTGTTTCCTTCCAAAATTTTCCCTACTTTGGGAGGAAAATCTGGAAAGAAAATAAAAGAGAATTTTCCTTCAAAATCTTTTCTTTTCTCCCCTAAAAAACTTGGGAACACAACTGAAGTTCATTTTCCTTCCTAAATCTTTTCTTTTCTCTCCTGATTTTAACTCGGGAACATAGGTTTACCCCATCCACCCACGTCTTAGGTAAAAAAAATCCCGTTCGTCATTTTGCCCTAGACCTTACGTCCCCCCCCCCCCCCCCCCCCCAACATCGTCGAACTCCAGGGCGCCGCTCACAGCCTCGCATCGCCGGCACTCTCAGCCTCACGTCGCCGCCGCCCACGCCGCCGCCGCTACCCGTCGCTGCTGCCCAAGTCGTCGCCTGTAAGTATCTATGTTTTTTGCTGTATTTTTCTTCCCTCAAAATCACCTAGCCCTCTGTTGTTTTTAGCTTCAATCTGTTTTTTATGCTGTAATTTTTTTGCTGTAACTTTGTGGCTCTAATATGTATGTTGTTCTTTCTCTGTTTTTTTTTGCTGTAAAAGTAAGTTGAAGATGACAACAAAGAGAGATAAAACTTTGGTAGTACAATTACTGATTGTACTTTCATAAATTTATATATATATATATATATATATATATCTCAAAAAACAATTTGTTGTCATTTTTCATTAACTTTATGTTATTTTGTCATTTTATGGCAATATGTTTGATGTTAATTTTGTCATTTTGTGGGTTTAGGTTTAATGTTATCTGTATTAGTATAATATATGATATGATAGTATTATTTTAATCATTTACAGGTGTGTTTGACTAGTTTTTTAGTTCTCAATTATAATTCTTTGTGGTCAAACTCTATAGCATAAGGATACATAAACAGTTTGAGGTCATTGAGACACGGCCAACTATATGGAGCATAAGATGCAAGTTAAATTTACAATCCGGTTGCAAATGGCACCTTCGTGCTTGTAAACGAAAACGAAGTGGATATTTTGAAATTACAACGTACACTGGTCCACATACTTGCTTACACAATAATATTTCTCAAGACCATCCAAACCTTGATGCGAGCTTGATCGCTCATGAAACCAAACATCTTATAAAAGAGCAACCTTCTATTAGCATTTCTGCTTTGAGAGCTGAAATAGTTGATAAGTTAGGGTATACTCCTTCATACAAAAAGATGTGGGTTGGAAAGCAAAAGGCTATTGAACATGTTTTTGGTAATTAGGAAGAATCTTATGCTACATTACCGAAATTTCTATGCGCACTTCAAAAGTATAATCCGGGGACAATAGTCGAATGGTGTGTTTAATATCTGATCGTCATATTGGAATCCTAAAGGTAGTGAATGAGAATGGATCTACATGGTTAGAGCCACGTGGTTTTCATAGGTATTATTACGAGTCATAAGTATTTTTTTTTTTTCAATTTTATTGATAACAACTTACATTATTTTGTTTATTTTACAGGTACTGTTTACTGCATTTCATCAGCAACTTTTATGACAAGTTTCGCAATTCCGAATTGAAAGCTTTAGCTTATCGTGCCGGGAGCCAAATTGTAACACCCCAAAATGGGGCCTAGTTGTAAACTGTAGTACATGTAGCTTTAACAGTTGTACGTTGACTTTAATTGGTGTTTTGTTGCTAACTGTAGTATAAATGTTGTTAAATGGTGTCTTAAATGTTAATTGGTGTTTTAAACATGAATTGGTGTTAATTGGTGTTAAATGGTGTTAACTGGTGTTAAATGTGGATAAAAATGTAGTATGATGAAAAGTGTCATAAGTTGACCATGTTGACAAATAGTTGAACGGTTTTGGATAATGGTTCCAAAAATATCTCCGTTAGTTGAAACGGATAACCCTAAGTTGTGTTTTAAGTTGAATAGGAGAACGAAATACCCGAGATGGGGTATTAACTTGTTAAGTCGGTCTATATCCTCTTTCTTCTTTATTGGATAAGCTTAAAACACACATACACATACTTTACACACACATATGTACGTACAAGCAAAGCCACACCCAAACCTTTGTGGATTTGAAGAGGAAAAACTAAGTTGGGTCAAGATTAGAGGCTGGATTCGTGTACTGAATCTGTTCTTGTGGAGTTTGATCATCATCTTTTGTAAGTTCTTGTTCATAAACCTTGTTCTTGAGTTTAGTGAAGAGGGAGAACCATTTGGATGGATTCAAGTGGGTTTTAATGTTGTTTTTGTGTCCAAATCATGTTAGTAAGTTAGTATATATGTTAGAAATGTAGTATAAACACTTGAATATGGATTCAAGTTGGATTTTGAGTAAAAAACCCGTAAAACAGCGTCTGTTTACGAACAGAGCAAGAACACGCTGTAAATATGGTTCCTACGGGCGTAGTATGATGTTACTACGGCCGTAGGGTGTTGTTTATGTTACTGCGGTCGTAGGAAATGGTTGCTACGGCCGTAGGATTGAAATTATGAGGATTGCCACCTACGGGTGATGGAAACAAGACTACGGGCGTAGGAAATGGTTACTACGGCCGTAGGCCATGGTTCTTTGGCAAGAATTCCTACGGGCGTAGTGCATATGTGCTGCGGCCGTAGTAAGTGTTTAATGGTTGTCCTGCGGGCGTAGGAACATGTTCCTGCGGCCGTAGGAGGCTGTCAGAAGCCATGCTGACCTTTTGTTGAGACTGTTGTTAGTGCAGTCTGTTGTAGTGTATACTAAGGGGTGTTTATCTGTGTTTATTGGTGTTAGGTGACTCAGACGATTCTGTGTGCTCTTGGGATTCCCGATTGCATATCTGCCTCTTGTAGTTTCGAGGTGAGTACCGGTTTCCCATGAGTCTCAGTAGGTAAGTTATCTGTAGTACATGTTGACACATGATTGGTGTATTGATACGTGGAAATGGAGGTATGTTATGATAAAGTTGTACAAGCATGCTTAGTATTATTATTGTTGATATGAAAGATATTGTTGTGATTATATGCGCGCATGAACTGGATCCTTATTGGATCAACTAGTTGTTTATGAAGTTTTGTCCGGACACTGAATTGGAGAACACGGAGGTCAGTCAGGTAGACGGGTGTCAATACTTGGCTGGGTTCTCGGGTAGACGGGAGTTAGTACCCGGGCACTAACGGTACTCAAGTAGTATACGCTTGGGTGATGGTCCTGCAGGCCGCCGTTCCTCTAAGGAGTAAGGTTCCTTGATAGATGGGAACCAACATGATAGATAATTGGCGTACTATGTGGAATGCTTTTGGGTTGTTGAGCGGGGTTAGCTCCCCTGCAACATACGACTACTGCTGACACGTTTGTCACGTCACAATATGATAGGATAGCCATGTGTGCTGTTCTGATACATGATAGCCTGCTTATTGTTGCTTATGTGTAATTGGTGCTCACTAGCTAGTTGTAGCTAACGGTGCAAGATTTACCTTTTTCGCAGGTTGATGCTAGAGGCCTGGTGAGGCGGGTACCGATGGTAGCTTTTGTTGTATATACCTTTTGGGGAACACGTTGTTGTTTTTGGATCCGGTGGTCGGTATCTTGTTGGTAACGCTTGTAGCTTTGAACTTGGCTAACCTTTTTGTTGTAATTAATTAGCCGAGTCAAAATGGTTGTTTTTGTAAATGGTGTTTAATTCCGCTGCAACGCTTTTGATAATCGGTGCTTTAAAAAGTTTAAATTAACTCTAATTTTAAGCTCGTTAGGGATGGCGTTACAAGTAGGTATCAGAGCCTAAGTTTGAGGAATTGAGTACTCGTAGAAGTATTCAATCTCAAGCTCGGGCCCGACCATCGTTAAGTGTTCCTTGCGGGATGATTGGGGTTGAGAATGAGTGTTGTATGATTGTTATATGTTGTGAACTAACTGGTAATGTTGATAGATTGAGAATAAGTCGTGTGTTACATACTTGTTCCTTTAACAGTAGTAGAATAACATGTCGAGTCAGCAAGCTAGTGTTGAACAAAATGTCGGGCAAGTAAGGGATGAGATGGCTGGTCTCCATATTGAGGTAGAAGATGTAGCTTCTAGTCGTTATTCTGAAGAACTGAGGTATAATCAAGAGAGAGAGGCTTATGTTCGACGTTTGGAAGTGGAGCTGCGAGTGACCAAAGAAATGTTGTTTCATTCGATTGAGAGGGAAGATGTTAAGTATGATGTTTTCCAGGATTTTCTTTCCTGTGAACCTCCTAGTTTTAACGATAGTGATGACCCTTCTGTTGCTACTCGCTGGCTTCGAGAGATGGAGCGGATTTTTGAGTTATGCGATTGTGCACCAAAATATCGCGTGGAGTACGCGATACACATGTTGAAGGACAAGGCTACTTCATGGTGGAATGCTGTGGAAGCCTCTGTCAGTAAGAAAGTGTTGAGTACTTTGACTTGGGAACAATTTCGCGAGAAGTTGATGATAAAGTATTGCACTGATTTTGATGAAGAGTATATGGAGCGGGAAATTAATAAGCTCCAAAAAGGGAGGCAATCCATGAGAGATTTGATCTGTGCTTTTAAAGATAAAATGGAGTTTGTTCCACGGTTACTGCCAAATGAAGATGCTAAGATACAGAAATTTGCAAGCATGTTACCGATTGGACATCGTGTCTGTGTTAAAACCGCTACTAGTCTGAAACAAGCCTTTCAGCTAGCACTGCAGATCGAAGAAGAGTGTCTTCACTATAAACGAATTCATGAAAATGAAAGTAAGAAAAGGAAGTCTCGATCTCCCTCTAAACCTGGTCCTTCAAAAGGACAGCCCTCTGCGGTTTAGAAACCTAGTTCCTTTAAGAAGCCGAAGTTTGATGGTTCTTGGTGTCCAGGATGCCACGCTTATCATGTCGATGATTGTACTGAAGCCACTGTTAGATGTTATAAGTGTGGAGAATTAGGACACGTGGCGAGAATGTGTAAGTTTAAACGAGGTGTGTGCTACTGGTGCCGCAAACCGGGACATGAAGTTGTTGATTGTACCGTGGGTAAAAAGTGTGAAAGCTAGTGGAACGTCGTCTAGCCAGAAAATATAGGCGTTTCTTATGACAAGGGAAGTTAGCTGGAGGAGTAGTTATAAGTGTTTTCTTTAGTAGTTTTGTTGTAACTGTGTTAGTAAGTTCGCGAGTCAGAAATTTAGTTTGTAATGTTGTAAATTGGTGGTTTGTAAGATGTCGTAAGTATTTGTTCTATGTATACTGACTCGTTAAAAGTAAGGTTTGTTAATATCAAGTAGTATTAGTTGTTGGTTATGTTAATGAAATTGTTATTGATAGTGACGAGTTTAGATATACCTTTGTCTAGATTTGTGAAGACGATAAGAAAACGGTATTCGTGTTACCTGGTTGTTTAAATATGAAAGATAAATTAAGAAGGAATACGTAATACCATGAATAATTAAATTTGTCGTTGTATGGAGATTGAATTTGGTGATAAGTGGACAAATAATAAATAGTGAAACTATCGTTAGTTGCGTTCTCTTAAGTTGTTGTTGTTGATGTGATTAGTTTCCTTACTTTTGGTAGTTAGTACGGATTATGGAAGTCAAAGGCAGTAAGTGTAAACATGGCAGATTAAAATAAACGACTAAGACACATGAGTTCTTGTCAATGCAAAGGTAGAAGTAATTAAGAAGAGAATTGTGAAAATGTAATCGGAATGATATTAAGTGAAACCTGAGTAGTTTATTAAGAAAGAAATAAGAGACACTATTCGAGAAGAATTCGACGCATTGGGAGAAGAACCAAATGAGGAAAACAAGAAAATGAAAAATGCAAACCGAAACTGGAGGATCTCGACATAGAGTTGTGTGCGAGATATGTGGAAAGGGGTCATGCTAGAGAGTGGTTAGGTAAATACTGTTATGAGTGTAGACAGTATGAGCACGACTTTTCGGAGTGTCCTAACTAGTGGGAAGTGTTGTGTAAGTTTTGAAAGGATAGTAGAGTTTTGATTAAGTAGGTAAGATTGAAGTATCGTGTAACCTTGAGATAGTCGCATGTAGTTTCTTGTAGTCAAGTGAGACGTGTATAAGTAAGATATGTGTACATGTTGTGTACTGTAACCTCGTAGTTAGAAAATGAATAGAGAATTGTGTTGTTAGTTTAATGTCAAGTGCGGTTGTTGCTAAATGCAACATCATATTTTGTATGGGAGGCATTGTCGTACTCCCACATGTTGGTTAGAGCACGGTAAAAAGCAGTTGCCAGACCTGAAATTGTGCAGATTACAGCAGATAAAGTGAAGATAGCGCGGGAGAAGCTCAAAGTAGCCCGTACCAGTCAGAAAGTATATGCAGATCCTAAACGCAGACCAGTTGCATTCCAGGAGGGCGATCGGGTGTTCCTGAAAGTTTCTCCTTGGAAATGTGTTATTCGTTTTGGTAGAAAGGGGAAGTTGAGTCCGAGATACATTGGTCCATTCCGGATCGTTCGCAAGGTAAATGATCAGAATGTTACGTTAGAGTTGCCTCCAGAGCTATCTGGAATTCACAACACGTTCAACGTGTGTTATCTGCGTAAGTGCAAGGTGGAGGAGAACCAGATTCTGCCTTTGCAAGAATGGAAGGTTGACGCATCAAAGCGCCGAGTCGAAGAACCTGTTGAGATACTTGATTCTAAAACCAAGAAGTTGCGTTGAAAGATGATCAAACTGGTGTTAGTTAAATGGAAGCATAACCTGGGTTCGAATATGACCTGGGAGACGGAAGACGACATGAAAGCTAGATACCCTCACTTGTTTGTTGACGATCAGATTCCGAGGACGGAATCTTCTTAAGGGGGGTAGATGTAGCTTTAACAGTTGTACGTTGACTTTAATTGGTGTTTTGTTGCTAACTGTAGTATAAATGTTGTTAAATGGTGTCTTAAATGTTAATTGGTGTTTTAAACATGAATTGGTGTTAATTGGTGTTAAATGGTGTTAACTGGTGTTAAATGTGGATAAAAATGTAGTATGATGAAAAGTGTCATAAGTTGACCATGTTGACAAATAGTTGAACGGTTTTGGATAATGGTTCCAAAAATATCTCCGTTAGTTGAAACGGATAACCCTAAGTTGTGTTTTAAGTTGAATAGGAGAACGAAATACCCGAGATGGGGTATTAACTTGTTAAGTCGGTCTATATCCTCTTTCTTCTTTATTGGATAAGCTTAAAACACACATACACATACTTTACACACACATATGTACGTACAAGCAAAGCCACACCCAAACCTTTGTGGATTTGAAGAGGAAAAACTAAGTTGGGTCAAGATTAGAGGCTGGATTCGTGTACTGAATCTGTTCTTGTGGAGTTTGATCATCATCTTTTGTAAGTTCTTGTTCATAAACCTTGTTCTTGAGTTTAGTGAAGAGGGAGAACCATTTGGATGGATTCAAGTGGGTTTTAATGTTGTTTTTGTGTCCAAATCATGTTAGTAAGTTAGTATATATGTTAGAAATGTAGTATAAACACTTGAATATGGATTCAAGTTGGATTTTGAGTAAAAAACCCGTAAAACAGCGTCTGTTTACGAACAGAGCAAGAACACGCTGTAAATATGGTTCCTACGGGCGTAGTATGATGTTACTACGGCCGTAGGGTGTTGTTTATGTTACTGCGGTCGTAGGAAATGGTTGCTACGGCCGTAGGATTGAAATTATGAGGATTGCCACCTACGGGTGATGGAAACAAGACTACGGGCGTAGGAAATGGTTACTACGGCCGTAGGCCATGGTTCTTTGGCAAGAATTCCTACGGGCGTAGTGCATATGTGCTGCGGCCGTAGTAAGTGTTTAATGGTTGTCCTGCGGGCGTAGGAACATGTTCCTGCGGCCGTAGGAGGCTGTCAGAAGCCATGCTGACCTTTTGTTGAGACTGTTGTTAGTGCAGTCTGTTGTAGTGTATACTAAGGGGTGTTTATCTGTGTTTATTGGTGTTAGGTGACTCAGACGATTCTGTGTGCTCTTGGGATTCCCGATTGCATATCTGCCTCTTGTAGTTTCGAGGTGAGTACCGGTTTCCCATGAGTCTCAGTAGGTAAGTTATCTGTAGTACATGTTGACACATGATTGGTGTATTGATACGTGGAAATGGAGGTATGTTATGATAAAGTTGTACAAGCATGCTTAGTATTATTATTGTTGATATGAAAGATATTGTTGTGATTATATGCGCGCATGAACTGGATCCTTATTGGATCAACTAGTTGTTTATGAAGTTTTGTCCGGACACTGAATTGGAGAACACGGAGGTCAGTCAGGTAGACGGGTGTCAATACTTGGCTGGGTTCTCGGGTAGACGGGAGTTAGTACCCGGGCACTAACGGTACTCAAGTAGTATACGCTTGGGTGATGGTCCTGCAGGCCGCCGTTCCTCTAAGGAGTAAGGTTCCTTGATAGATGGGAACCAACATGATAGATAATTGGCGTACTATGTGGAATGCTTTTGGGTTGTTGAGCGGGGTTAGCTCCCCTGCAACATACGACTACTGCTGACACGTTTGTCACGTCACAATATGATAGGATAGCCATGTGTGCTGTTCTGATACATGATAGCCTGCTTATTGTTGCTTATGTGTAATTGGTGCTCACTAGCTAGTTGTAGCTAACGGTGCAAGATTTACCTTTTTCGCAGGTTGATGCTAGAGGCCTGGTGAGGCGGGTACCGATGGTAGCTTTTGTTGTATATACCTTTTGGGGAACACGTTGTTGTTTTTGGATCCGGTGGTCGGTATCTTGTTGGTAACGCTTGTAGCTTTGAACTTGGCTAACATTTTTGTTGTAATTAATTAGCCGAGTCAAAATGGTTGTTTTTGTAAATGGTGTTTAATTCCGCTGCAACGCTTTTGATAATCGGTGCTTTAAAAAGTTTAAATTAACTCTAATTTTAAGCTCGTTAGGGGTGGCGTTACACAAATCAAATTTGAAAGTTCAACTCCACAATGGAAGAAATTGGGAAGCTAAATCCAGAAGCTCGACAGTGGCTAGAACGACATCCACTTGATAGATGGACACTTGTACATGATGGTGGAAGGAGATATGGTTTGCTCACAACCGAAAAGGATGTCCGTCTAAGCCAAGGTATATAAAAAAAACTCATAAAATATGTATTTGATTATTTGGTTTGATAATATCTCTCATTTCTTTGTTTTTTTTCTTTTTTTGTAGATAAAGATTGGTTTTCGGCACAAGATATTCGAAAGATATTTGGGAATGTTTTTTTGTCTTTTTGATTTTGTAAGAAGTCATTGTTGGTTTAGTATTAAAAAACATTATACTTTGTGATGATGTTGGTTTTAATTTATGATTGTTAGTATGGTTTAAACAAGTGTTATGATTGTGATAAAAACGTTAAAGATTGCTTCGATTGTGATATTAGATTTAGTAAAAAATAGTTAAAAAACAGATAAAAAAACTGTGAAAAGCAGTAAAAAAACAGAAAAAAAAGAGGTAATAAAACTGGAAAAAAACAAATATAACCAGCTTAAAAACAGGGAAAAACAGTAAAAAGAACAGGGAAAAAACAGTAAAAAAAGCAGGGAAAAAAACAGTAAAAAAAGAGAAAAACAGTAAAAAAGAAGCAGTAAAAAAAGTAAAAAAAAAACAGTAAAAAATTAAAAACACAGTAAAAAACAAAAAGTACACTTAAATGGTAATTATGTTTGAAACTACACCTATATGGGAAATATGTTTTTAAATAACACCTATTTAGAAAAAAACTCTACTTTTCAACTCTTTTTTATAAGTTTTAACTTATTTTCTCATTTTCTGCTTTGCTTGGTTGCTCCTCTATCCTATTCAATTCCCATGGCGGCATGGCCTACTGCCTCACAGCGCTGCCTTTTGCTTCTCTTAATTTCTTCATATACTGGTTTTCCTTGTGCAGCACTATGTAATTATTTATAATTCCTTTCGATTCCAATGGTTCATTCCTTGCCTTCACTTTTTCTATTTAATTATTATTACATAAAAATCTTTAAGTTTATATTTTCTTTTTATTACTGTTAGCATATATATAATAATTGACATACACACGCAAAAGTCTAAAGTTTTGTCTGAATTTTAATATAATTGTATCATAATACGATATATATATATATATCTAAAATGTATTTTTTTAAATCATAATATTACAAATATATAATGTTCAATAAACATCATATTACAGAACACTAAAATTTCTTCATATTTCGAATAACCAATATTTTAAAACTCACTCTATTTTAAATATTAATGGTTAAATATTAGTTTTTATATCTTATTTGTCTTTATATTTTTCCACTATAACACACGGATAATAACATCTCGTTAGAAATATAACGACAAAAGATTGTAGTATCAATCCTTTACCTTTAATTTATTATAAATTAAATGGTACTTAATTTCCTCATACGTGATGATCAAGCAATGGTCCATTATATGGTTGTTTACCTACCAAATTTCAGGATCAATATTTTCTGATTTTTTACTCTTTAAAATCCATTTCCCCGCATTATTTTTGGTTCTTGTACGTTTGTTAATATTTACAATTTACATTTACATTAATAGTAAAGTATAATTAAGTTTAAATAGTTATCTAAACATTTAATTAAAGACTTAAATGATTTGACTCTATGTGATTTAAGGGAGTGTTTGTTGTAGTTTATCAATGAGTACTTGTATTCCAAACTTATTCTTTATGTTTTTTTCTAATTTATTTCTAGAAGTTTGGTTTATTTTTTTTTTCTATAACTAATAATAAGCTATAAACCTTGAAATAACTAACTTAAAAAACAAGTCCAAAGTTTGAGTTGTTAATAAGTTAAAACAAACACCCCTAAATGAATAGAAGTTTATATCCACCTATAAAATCTTTTTACTTGTTCTTTTACTTGTAAAATCAAAAAAAGTATTAAGATAAGTAGGAAGATGAATTATAAAAGCATGGGGAGGGTGCTTCAAGAATATTTTATTAAAAAAATATTATCTCCCATCTCTCCTCTTTTTCTCTCTTTCTCTCACATCTCTCTCTCCTCTTCTCCATCGGCATTGAAGTGCTCAGGATACTTGTTTTGCTTCGGTACATAAAGGAGAGGGGTGGTGTTTCATACGGTATCACATGATTACATCAGCATGCCAAAAAGATACTGCCTTGTACTCCTGATGCTCTAAGAAAAATAATTTAACGAATAAATGGATGACTTATCATAAATAAATAAAAAAGATGGCGCGCACCGAGTAGAATGTGCGAGTGTTTTATGGAGAAGTAATAGGAAATAGGAAAAAAGGTGACGTGTAGCGTGAGATACAAGTAAGCTGAGGAAAACGGTGGTTGACGTTTAAAGATGAGATGTAACGGTGTCGACGTACATCCCCTGTTAAATAAAATATTAGCCCCTCAATACTTGCATTAAAAAAAAAAAAAATACTTGCATTAAAAAACGGCAGACATGCGGTGTGCGCCGTTAGTTATTTTAAGCTTCTGTACGTTACGCGCCGCTCATTGGAGTTGCTTTTCCAATATTCCCCCACTCACTCGCTCACTTTTACTTACCGTCAAACAAAATATTCATATGTTACTTTTTTAAGAAAATTATTTCACTTTTATAAGTTGAAAAAACTATGATTATATAAGAGTTAAATAATCAATTATTTCACCTTTATAAGTTCAAAAAACTATGATAATATTAGATTTAAATAATCTTATGTAAATAAGTTAGAAGAAACTTATACACTAATTTTTTTAACAGCTCATAAATCTACACCATCGTCTCTTTTGGTGATGGCTCCCTCACGATCATGGCCACGGTCATGGTCAAGAAGGTGAAAGCCTTTTTTTTATTTTTAAACTATGTGAGGAGATGTGATGAATGCAGAGATTTGTGTGATGTAATGAGGGAATGGTGAGAGAATGCGCTGATTTGACAGACAGAAAAGTATGTGAAGCATGTGATGTATTCTGATGGTCTTAATGGGATTTGAACTTATAGGTCAATTGAGCACCACACCAAAGCACTTAGTGCTTTACCACTAAGCTACAACCTAAATGTCATACACTTAGGTTTTATATAGAAATCTAGTATAAAACCTTAAAATGCACGAATTTACGTTATTTTTTTCTTTTTAGTGCTTAACTAGGAATTATTAGAACTAAAGTTGCATTTTTTAAAATTTTTGCATTTTATTGTCTGATATATAATAATAGCCAAACATTATATCTCAGATCACATATGGCTTGGTATACATTTTTTTACCAATAAAAATATCACATAAAAATAACAGCGTTAACAAATTTTTAATAGCAAATTTGTAAGAAAACCACGTGTCTAATTGATGGACTTTTGGCGAATTTCTAATAGGGTATTTGGTTAAAATAATGGGGGATATTGGGTTCATGCAATAAGGGTAGAAACATTAGATCAGTGTAGGGCAACATAATAAGGGTTGGGAAGGAATTGGATGAGGTGAGGTTAGAATTTAGTACCTACTTTGGTACACTAGCAGGGGAAGGGAGGTTGGTTACGGTTAGGTATCGAAAGGTTTGCGAAGGAAGACTTCCAGTTCGTGACCAACTAGACAGATGTGGAGTAGATCTACATACAACTCTTTGTCCAAAATGTGAAGAAGCTATCGAAATGGTTGATCATGCAATCCTAAGCCGTCCCCAGATAGATAAGAGTATGGAAAGAAAGTTTTCGGTAGTGGAAATTGGAGCCGATCTTTGGAATGCAATTCACATGTGCAGGCCGTCAGCAGAAACAAGGGAAAGATGAAGGATCTACAATAAGTGCCATATTTCATTTACTATGACAACATAGAAATAGCAAGGTTCTCGAGAACAATGATAGGGAATTACAAGATTGCATCTTTGATTTCAACTTCAAGATTTCCCGATGGAAAAAATATACGATCAAAACAAGGATCGATGAATTGGGCTACGTGCTTGACCAATCCAACAGTATTGTAGTGAACCAATTGCGTGGAGTGGTTCCACAATAGGTTATCTTAGCGAATAGCGAGCATACATAGATTCAAATTATGGGTCACTCAGCGATAGGGCTTAAGAAGTCGCGGGCTTGTCGTGTTGGAGGAAAGAAATTTCTACTCTCTTGTTTCAAGTCGTTGTAATCTCTAAGAAGTAGTAGCTATGTTTTTGTTTTGGTTTTTAGTCTCCCCCTGTTTTGAGTGCTTGTAAAAATAGGGGTCAAGTTAAGTTCCTTTGTAAAGAACTGTGGTTGGTTTTTGTTTAGTAATAAAATTTGATTTGCAGTTAAAAAAAAAAGGAAAATCCTTTTGGAGAAGCAAATAAAAATTTGACGATGTTCTATTTTAAGTTGTTTTTAGCAGATCGAATTGTTATCTTTGTATAACATGCATCAATAGGACATGCAATTAATGGTACACATGTCAATGGGGTTTAGCCTATTTGGTAAGACGCCCCTTCCTCGTAAGCGGTCGGGGGATCAAATCCTGCTGCATGCAGGGGGTTGGGGGTTTTCCCTTAGTAGTTTTTTCCATAAAGTGAAAGTGTGGTGTTTGAACCTTAGTTAAAGCTAAATAAGGAGCACGGTTGAAAACCCGCAATTAACCAATTCGAACCCATACTGAAAAGAAGGAGAAGTGTCCCTATTTACCGGTAAAAAATATTAATGGTACAAATGATGAAATTAAAACCTCATTTGATTTAAAAGAAACCTTGTAATCATCATTTCGGCCACTTGTTTGATGTTTGAAAGTAAGTGCATTTGTTGATTGGGAATTTGGGAGTATTTTCAAAAGTAAGCATAAGCATTTGTTATAGGGCCCTCTTTTATATGAATGTTTTAAAGTTTAATTATTTGAAACCGAATTTTTCTCATTAGAAATGGTGAAAATTGTATTTATTTTTACTAAATTTTCTTTCACCATTCTACCCGATTAACGTATATTTTACAATACTTTAAAGAAATAATTTTTTAAACAAAATATAAGTTGAAATTCTAAATTAATCACATTAAAGTAGATACAAAATATTTAAATTAGAAATTAGTATGGTCAAGATTTTAATTAGTAAAAGTATCTAATATTAAAATATATAGTCTTATATATATATAAATTTATATATATATATATATATATATATATATATGTTTAATAATCTTATACATAAGTATTTTGTAACTAAAAATCAATTTTTAACACTAAAATACCCATCAAACAAAAATATACTAAATTACAAAAAATACACCAAATTAACAAGAAAATTATGCTCTTTAATTTGAGACCGATCTTGCTATATTTTTTGGAAAAAAACCGTGTTTGCTAGGTTTTTTTTCAGTACAGTTCGACATGTGCAAAGTAATTCTACACCTGTGCCGAAAAAGCTAGGTTAATCTGTGCATATACACATGTGCAAATTTTGCACATGTGCACATGTTGAGCTATACTAAAAAAACCCAGCAAACACAAAATAAATATTTTGAAAAAATACAACAAGATCGATCTCAAATTAAAAAGCATAATTTTCTAGTTAATTTTGTATAACTTTCGTCATTTAACAACTTTCCATTTGATGTATATATTAGTTTAAAAAATGTAGATGTAATTTAAAAATGTAACATCCGTCCCACATCAGTTGGAGAGGGGAACGAAATATGCTTTATAAAGGGTGTGAATACCTCTTCTAGCATGAGGCCTTTTGAGTAGAGTGTTCCATACCAGAAACAAAACCGTGAGCCAGTGGGGCAAAGCAGACAATATCGTGCTACGGGGTTGGGGCTGTTACAGATGGTATCAGAGCCAGGCCCCGGACCGATGTGTACAACGAGGACGTTGTGTCAGAAGGGGGAAAGATTTGTAACATCCGTCCCACATCGGTTGGAGAGGTGAATGAAACATGTCTTATAAAAGGGTGTGGATACCTCTTCTAGTATGAGACCTTTTGGGTGGAGTGTTCCATACCAGAAACAAAACCGTGAACCAGTGGGGCAATGCGGACAATATTGTGCTATGGGGTTGTGGCTGTTACAAAAAAAAGTCCAAATTGTCCTTAATTAATTAAAGATAAGTTTGATTAGTTTATGAGTATCCATTAACAACTCTTTAATCTGAACTCTCCATCTCTTTGACCAATTGCTATAATTTGTTATCGCAGTTATCGTACAAAAAACAATACTCATTTGAACCATCTCATATTATATAATGGGTCAATTGTAAGAAATAATATCTTTAAAACCTTATAAAATACTATTAAAAATGATTATAATTATATAATATATGTTTTTAGTTTTAATAGTTTTGTAATGTTTTTATGTTACTTTATTCACGTATGATATTAAGATTAAAAATACAATAAACTAAAATTCTAACTATTAATTAGTAAAGTAAACTAAACTAAGGACCACAATTTAAACATATAAGAAAAAAACACACGACGTCATTTGAGTTGAAAGCCAAAATTAAAACCTTTGA
Source organism: Pulicaria dysenterica (assembly GCA_947179395.2). Classification (NCBI taxonomy): domain Eukaryota; kingdom Viridiplantae; phylum Streptophyta; class Magnoliopsida; order Asterales; family Asteraceae; genus Pulicaria; species Pulicaria dysenterica. Next base: position 106,941,253 of record OX359288.1, on the reverse strand, counting down.
AGGGAACATATCACATACCTTGTAATTAAATGAAGATGAACCTAGTCAATGAAAATGAATCACTAACTCGTACTAACTATGACCATAATAAGATCAACCCAGTAATGATAGAGTTTTTGAAGAAAGTCTCTGAAGGCACCATATATATGTGCAATGTAATATATAGATAAGTCAAAATGTACAATATGAACAATCTAAACCCAAAGCACCCCCAAAATCGCTAGTTTTACCGAAGTGTACAGATGAAGAAACTGAAGAACGAGACATATTGGAAAACAGATTTGAACTCTTAATCAAAACATGATTTGACGAATAATAGCAAATCAAAACCGATTATAACCCTATATTGATACTTAACATGGAATGGATGATGAAGGAAGGAACCAAACGAATTAGTGACGTAACAAGAATATGAACCAATCAAAACTTTAAACAAGGTTATCTATGATGATGAAGATGAAACACATACTTGTTAAAAATTGATTCCTAAAACAATATATTATTATTATTATTATTACCTGAAATAGATATTAATTTTATTTTGAGGTAACGTTAGCATTTAACCTATTATAGCATGTTTAATACATTTTTTTTGAAAGGCAGGTGTTGTATTAACTAATATATGCTAAAACTAGTTTATTGACCCGTGCACGCACGAGTATTTCGGAAGTATATTTGAGATATTAAAATTTTCAAATAAAAATAATGCAGTAAATGAAATATCACCTTTGTGATGAAAATATACTAATTTCAGAAAGTGTCATATTACAATAAAATTTATACCAAAACGTAGATAAAAATGAGACGGTCGTAAATATATAATTATTTTTTCTCTAAACAAAATATATCACAAGTTACTAAACATAATTTATAAACAAATTATAATTAATTACATTATTATACAATTTTTATAAAACCCACTCATATTTTTCTTAAAAACCTCTCATATGTTACCCCTCACAATTTTCATCCAACCCCCTCTCAATAGATTTAAAATTGAATTATCCACGATTTTTACTTTCCAAAATTGTTTTAAGATTGGAATAATTTTAAAATTGAAGGTTGTGATTGGTTAATTAAGACTCAATTTATACTTATTTTTAGAAAATTTGCATGCCTAATATATATATATATATATATATATATATATATATATATATATATATATATATATATATATATATATATATATATATATATATATATATATATATAGATTACACAAAAACAAGCCTAAGATTTACAAGCAAGGATATACCATTCCACCAGTAGTAAAATTAGAATATCCCTATAATTTCCGGCTATCCAAAAATATTGTACCCTGCAACTTACGATACTTTACAACCCTCTACACTATACGAAGATACCACAATGCAAACGAGATAAAGAACGATTAACCTTTAATAGATACTTCCACCGGGTTTAAAAGCCAATCTTGCCAAAGATAGTTGTTTCTTTTCCTTGCTCTATTTTTTATCCAATGAAATAGTAGTATTTTTGTGTCGAACAAAATGCCGTTGACCTTTGATTTTGCATTTGAGAACACCAACTCGTTCCGATCCTTCCAAATTAAGTACCCTGTCACTTTAATAACCAGTTTTCAAATGAAATTCTTTCTCAAAGACCCTACCGATGCCATCTCTAGCTCGCCAAATGATACCGTCGATTGGTACTGGAACCCCCACCAATTGTTTATGTCGACCCATAGAGACAAGAGACGAGGGCAGGAGAAAATGGCATGATCCACGTCCTCTATATGGTCTCTGCATCTTGGACAAAGAACCGAATCCAGATCTATCCCTCTTGCATCTAGGTTCTTCCTCACCGGTAACCTTTTTCGTTCCGTCCTCCAGCTGAAGATACATATTTTTTAGTTACCAAAGAAGACCAAACAAACGAGTGATGAGATCCGAACCCTTGAAAGTGATTGTCTTCCAGCCATTCTCTTACTTTCTTGACCGAATACAGATTGTTGTCACTAAGAGCTCACTCCTTTTTATCAGATTTCGTTGAATGAAATTATTTGCTCAATAAATATATATGTATTATTATATATGATTTATTACACTCTTTTGAGCGAAATATACATATTTAGTTGTTCAACAATTATAAATCGTATTTTTAATTATCCTAAAAGCATAACCCGATCAACTTGTTATCGATCATGGCGCATATATTAGGTTTTAAAGCAACATTTGGTTTAATTTGTACATATTAATTGATGTTACATGGATGTACTTTTACTAAGGCATGATGTACATCGTTACCGGAAGCGATGAATTTTTTTTTAACATAAAACATACACACCCACTAAATCTATCCTATTGTTTACGTCGAGATTTGAACCCACAATTTTTTTAGAAGAATATTTCTCCGTAACACTAATACGACTTGCTACAAATCTTTTGGTTGGAAGCGATGAATGATGAATGGATTTGATGACGAGAGATTGAAGGCCATTTACGAGACAAGATAATAATGATTTGCGTAAGCTTTGAAATGTCACTATTATAGTTTTATGCTTTTGCACGTGACAATGATACTAAAGACATATTGTGATACATATATAAGCCCTACAATATTCTTTTAGGTTTTTGAAAATTGGAAGACAAGACGTGGATATTTTAGAGAAAAATAAAAGGTTTTATTATAAAACCATATAATTTTAAAAATAAATCAGAAAATATCATTAAGAAAGTCTCAAGAGATAAATACAACATAAATCCTATTATGATATAATCGTATTCATATTTAAGAATTAATTAAGATACTAGAATTTTTTTTTCTATCTTTTTTTTTTAAATGGCAAAGTTAGTTTTTTTTTCTCTCTTTAATAAAAAAGTTTGTAAACAATCATTTATTTTGGACACTTTACTTTTTTTTCCTCCATTCTCTTAAACATTATTAATTAGAACAAATATATTTTACGAAGTTGATCACCTTTTACTTGTATGGAGGGGTCATAAATTAAGCCTTGAAAACATTTTATCAAGATAACGGACTATAATTTATGAAAACTAATTTCTATCAAATTTAAATGAAATATGTGGTTATTATACTATTCTCGATCATCCTATAATATAATACTAGTTAAATGCCAGTGTAACACACGGGATGGTTTAGGAAAGTAATTAATTTTAAACATTAATAAATGATATTAAATCATTATAAAACGTGAAAAATGAGAGTTCAGAAAAAATGACGACAGACGGCGTCAATTTTAAGACCAGGGATAGAAGCATCGCAAAAGGAGAGAACATATGTGATTGAAAAAATGTGGTATCATGATATCAAAAGACGTGATTAGATTTCTTATACAGGTTATCGATCATTATATATTTTACAATTATTAGCAATAAAGTTAAATATTTATCTTCTAATATAAATAAAAGACTTATTAGAAAAGAATTATCATACGATGCAAACCTTTCATTTGATAAAAGATTTAATCTCAACTATTTATTCATTTAATTCTAAAAAATCAATTATAACTTTTTAGAGTCAAACTAATATTTTACTAATATATAAATTGTGTACGTAAATTCAATAAACTATATAAACCACACCTCATTATTAGCTTTTTTTGACCGGCAAATTAATGAGGATACTTCTCCGTCTCTCCAGTGTGAGTTCGAATTGCTTGATGGAGGAAACCCTTAAGGAAAAAACCCTTAACCCACTGCATGCAGCAGGATTTGATCCCCTGGTGAGGAAGGGGGACGCCTTACCAGATGGGCTAAACCCCATTGACACCTCATTATTAGCTAACTATATCTATTTAATTGGATTTAAATCAACTGATATTTTAAGAATATGTAAATTGTGTATGTTAATTAGATAAAACATATAAACCACCACTCATTATTAGCCAACTATATATATATTTAATTGGATAAACCTTATAAATTCATTGATTATTGCCGTTAATTAAATATTCACATTAGTTTCTTTAATTGATTATTGCAATGTGTTTTTAAATTAGGGTTGATTAAGAGTTATCTTTATTTAATTTATATTAGTTTGACTCTAAAAAGTCTTAGAATTAAAGAAATATAACGGCTAAGATTGAATATTTTATTAAATGAAGGGTCCAGATCATCTAATAACTTTTTTCAAATTAGTCTTTTATATATATACTAGACTAAATGCCCGTGTAATACACGGATTGGGCCAAAGCTTAAAATTCCAGACTGCCCCACGCGGTCAGAGTAAGGTTTCATGCAGCCCGCGTGGGGCCTGCAGAGTCAAAATTGTCCTTTTACATTTTGACAGCTATTTTAAGGGGGAAAGGGGAAAAGGCTCATACCTTCATCTGCACGATCCAAGAGCTGAAAGGGGGCGATTTTTAGGGTTTTTCAAGCTTCTTCCAAGATCTCTTTCATCTTGTTCTTCCACATTAATGTTTGGTACAATTATTTACTTTTATTTAGCTCTAGTTATGTGTAACTAAGCTCCATTTTGGTTGACATTGGTGATTCCTTAAACAATTAGTTAGGGTTTTGAAAGGGTGTTTATGAACTTGTTCTTGAAGTTTATGAATATGATTCCTAGTTTAATTTTATTTCATTCTTATGTTTGTATGTCATGAATGCAAGTATTTGAATGATTCATGTTAGTTGTTTTCTTGATTACGTAATAGATCTTCAAAACAACAAGTAACAAGTGGTTTCATAAATGTTTATGCGTCTCTCAAACCATGAAAATGTATTCTCCAACATAGTAGTGTAAGGTTTTGACTCCTCTTGGATTTTGTGACTCTTAGATTATAATGTTAGTTGATTTTTGTGAATTAGATGCTTTGTTTGGTTCATGACTTTGACTAAGAAGGTGTGTTAGGAGCTTCTTCAACCTCCATACTAATTAAGAAGAGTCTAGGTGATTTAAGCTTTTAAATTGCTATAGCCAAATTAAATTAAAGTTCAAGTATTGCACCATATTCCTTGATGATAAACCTAGCTAGTTGTTCATGTGATGAAACCAATGTTGACCAATTCCCCTCTCATTGATTTAAACCATCTTGCTTAATTGCAACTTTTATTTACTTGTCATATTTAGTTTAATTACTAGTGGGGTACCCGCGCAATGCGGCGGTAGCGATTAAAGAGGGACGGTCGTGAATACTTGTGGTGGTGAATATGAAGTAGGCAATGGTTGCGAATGGTGCTTGAATAACCGAGGTACTTTTAGGTAATTTTAATTAAGTGATATGAGACGGTACAAATATTACGAATAGTATATGTCGAACTCGAAGACGATAAGTACTTAAAATAAAATACTCTTTTGTTGTTAGCCAATAATAGAATCTTCATGCAGATTAATACTAAGAAAATTGAAATGCGTGAAAAAAATTACAATTCGTCGAACAATCTGTGCATATACCCTGCAAGAAAAGTATAATGATTATTATATATTGATAGTGAGAAAATAGTGTCTAACAAACATATATACATATGATAAACCATTACCATATTCGTCACGTAGAACTTCATGATAGATCACATTTTAAATTAATGAAATCTAATAAAGAATACAACATTTTAAATAAATACATCAAGTTGTTAAAGCTTAGTTCATAGTGGATATCCCTCGCTAAATTCATGATTGGTTTAACAAGACATGATTGATCTTAGATGTGCTATCTGTATTTATTTTATAAAAAATTAAATTAAATTAACAAAACAATACTACCTTGAGATAGTATAAAAGCCATAATTAAACATAGTTAATCAGCAATCAAACATTTTAAACAAAAATACAACATATTAAGTCTACACATCAAACTCTTCAACTATAAAATACCACATCACCATTTCATATACAAAGACCACTGCACCCATTGATTATATATAATCCAATATTTTATATCCATGTACGTACGTAGGTGACAGATATATACTATGAATAGCAGACTCATCTACTTAATTACTTGTATTTGACAGAACGTTACGTATTTTATTTTGTGAGTCATCATAAACAAATTTAATCATTTAAGAAGAAAAATGATAGATACAACAATTATAAATGTTGCATACTTATAAAAATAATTAATAAAGAATATATATATATATATATATATATATATATATATATATATATATATATATATATCTTACTCCTTTATAATGCATTTATCCTTAAAAACTCTTAATTTTTAAGTAAGTTGAAAATACTAAAATACCCCTATGAACTAATTAAAGTAACTATTTAGTGAAGTTAATGATAATTTAATATATTATTTTCATAACTAAACCTTCCAAAAAAAGAATATCTAAAAAATCAAATTAAGCAAATTAACATAATAATTAAAAGAATTAATAATTATAGTTTTCATAGTAAATCTTATATTCTTATTAAAAGAAAATGATGCTTACCTCATCATTTCTCTTTCCTAAAAAATCTCCACCAATCATAGCCCTTTATTTTAATTGATAAATTTAAAAAAATGGAAAATAAAAGCATTATGACATCACATGGGGTCAAAGGCTTAAGTCATCGATTCTTTTTATATAATTACATTAATTGGAAGGGGTTGAATGTAAATTGTTAAGGGGGTAGTATGAAATATGTGAGGGGGTTTTAAGAAAATTGTATATTAATGTAATTAATTATAAGTTGTTTGAAAATTATGTTTAATAACTTCATATATATTTTGTTTTGAGAAAAAATAATTATATATTTGTAATCGTCTCATTTTTATCTACGTTTTGATATAAATTTTATCAGAATATGAGGTTTTTTTAAAAATTAGTATAATTTAATTGTTTTATCAACATCTAAGTGGTTATTGGACATTTTATTCATCTTTTATAGTTATTCCCTCCACATAATGTAGTCGATATAATCACTGATTTCTTAGTATTTCGATAAAAAAGAATTAAAAGTATACTATAACTAATGGTTAGTGGCATAAAGTTGTTTACAAAACTATCACTACCGTTAGAGCTTTTTAAAATTAATTGTTAGTTGTCAGTAAATAACCCTTCAGAAAATAGAATTCTACATAATTACTGGGTAGTGAAACAACAGTCATGATAGTGAGTTTTGTAACTACACATACAACTTGAAATGTTATATAAAAATTTTAATTGTCTAAGTTTTCTTATTTTTAACTAATAACTTGATACATAAAATAAAAGTTATTATTACATAGATATTTAAATTCAGTGAGATCTCGTGTTTTCAATTATATTTAGTTGAATAATAAATTACACTTAAGTGATTTACGTATGTATAGACATAATATATTCTATGTTAAAATCTTATTTTTATGCGATCTAATTTGCTATACTTAGATGGATGTCATCATTATTTAACTTTTAATAAATTTAGTTTACAATTTCAAATATTCAAATATATAATTGGCTAATAAAAATGTATTTAAAGCACTTGATATTATAAAATCGACAATAATATTATAGTTATGTCTTTACAATGTCGGGATAAAGCTTCATCACGAGAAACACATTAATATTATACTAAAAACTTTTAGACGTGTAATGTAACTTTATATTTCTTAAGAAGAGTATTTATAAAAAGTATTAAAAATACACGTTTTTACCCATGGATAGTTATATGTGACGGTTTCTCGAGTAAAGAGTAAGGATTGGTTAAAAGTTTTAATTTCCGATGATGAAGGAAACCATACTAATAAAACCATGAATGTTGTTTATAAAGAGGTTTTACAGAAAATTTAATAATAATCTTATGTATGGATTTCAAAATTCTGTAATGGTTATTCAATTCTTATTTTCTTACGAGATTTTATTTTTCTATCTATGATTTGTAATTATTTTTACTATATGTGTTATGACTCTTTAAAACTATATAAATTTAAAATTGACTTATATAATCTCGTGTTGATACACGGGTCGCTTAGCTACTATTCTATTATATAATAATATTTTAACTTAATAAAAATTACGTATAGTCATATAACCAAAATTTATAAAATTTCTAGATTTTTTTTATGGGTATTAAAATGGTATATAGTTATAATGCTAACACACTTGTTAGATTTTATCATCCATATGGAATTTTATTGACCAATTATTATTTAAAAAAGAAACATACTACCTCTATTATAAAAACAGACAAGTTATCGAAAAAATAGTCGCCGCCGCTGCATTGTGCGGGTATGATGCTAGTATATATATATATATATATATATATAGGGGAGGGTTCATGCGAGAACCGTTGTTAGTGCGAGAACCGCGGGAACCAATCTCAGCCGTTCCTTGGATATGAGAAGTATCATGGATAGAGAGCGTGGAGGGATAGAGTGTGGCAGGGTGCATTTGAGGAATTCATGGGTGGGCAATGACATTGAAGGAGGGGGAATTGGACGGCTTAGATTGGTTCTCGCGGTTCTCGCGCTAACAACGGTTCTCGCATGAACTTTTGTCTATATATATATATATATATAGGAAGAAGTTCCATTGAGAACCAATTTTAGTGCGAGAACCGCGAAAACCAATCTGAGCCGTCCAATTTCCCCTCTTTCAATGTCATTGCCCACCCATGAATTCCTCACATACACCCTGCCACACTTAATCCCCTCACGCTCTCCATCCATGCATTCCACTTATTAAATCAACGGCTAAGATTGGTTCTCGCGGTTCTCGCACTAAAATCGGTTCTCAATGGAACCCTCCCCTATATATATATATATATATATATATATATATATATATATATATATATATATAAGTATTTACACACTTTTTATTTATTTATTTTATGAAAGTACACTACCCTGGATAGACGTTTGCATGTTTTATTATTCATTTTTGCCAACTTTAATCTAATTAAAATTAACAATGCAATAATATTAGGGTCGTCTCAAAAAATTTAAAGCCTGGAGCAAAACAATTAAATGCGATATCGAGAAACTTTTCAGATGAAAAACCAAAGAGCAAAAGAAATAATTAGCATGAAATAACTAAAGTTATCAAACAGCAAAAGCCATAACTAAATCAAACATTTTAAACAAGAACAATTCATTAACAATCAACAAACCACTATTTGGATCGATGACTTACCTGAAGGATATCATTTGTCGCATCAGGAACAATTATTTCACTAAGAGGAGCAGTGTACATAGGAGCATCCATAATCGGAGTGTCTTCTATCACAGGTTCCTCAATGTTCAAGCATTCCATTGCATTGTTGAGATTCATTTCGGAGTTCATCTTGCTACCAGAGTTATGAGACAAAAGAAAATCAATAGTGTGTAAATAAACAACACAAAAGAAAGATTAAGGTGTTTACCGGAGCTCTTGGAACAAAGATGCTTTTACAATCTAGACAACTTAATATATTTTTTTAGGAAATGGGTATGACATATATTTTTAGAATAGAAATAACATTCAATTTATTTACACAGAGACTATCATTTTTTATCTCGTTTTGAAAAAAAAGAAAAGTGTATATGGAGTTAGTTTGGTAAAAACGTAAATTGACCATATTTCCTAGTTTTAATAAATAACCTTTCTTCATTTGACAATTGTAAATAAAGTAACATGATTACAAAAAGGTAATTAAACCCAAACTTTGCCTAGAAAAGATAGTTTACAAAATTACAGCAAACTTTCCTAATACGTATAAAGGATCAATTTAAATAAAGGATTTCACAGTTACGGTTTCTATTTGAAACTGGAGTGACATTCAGAGTTGGTAACCTCTGCATAAATCACGAATAGCCTACTTTTAATACAATTTCATCTTGATATACTCACGTTTACTCATGTAATAAAAACAGTTGGTGAGGATGAGGAGTTAAATACTCTGATAATAAAAGAATAATAAAGTCTGCACCTATGTTATCTTGATTTTGGTCAGGATGATATTGCTTTGCCTTGCTTTGGAATGCAGTCTGCATCACGTAAAACCAACATTAGGATTTTATTTGTAAGAAAAAGAAAATATATACTTCTAACTATTAAGTGGAAAGAACTATTAAGAGGTTATCATATTAGAATTATAAGTTCTCTTACGTAGAAAAATTTAAAACTACCTATTCACTACCATATTGGTTCACATAATAAAATCCATCCAAAGGTAACATAAAATACAATATAAACAACAAAAGAGAAATTTATAAAGGTTAGCCAAGAAGATATCAAATGAGTGTTTACCTTGATTTCATCATATGTGTATGGTGTTGTTCTTGACCTATTTCAAGACCAAAAAAAAAAAAACTATCAAATATATTAGAAGACCTGGCCTATTTAAAGCAATATTGAGAAACTATAATTGATTTCTATTTCTTAAATGTTTGATAAGAACTGAAGTGCAAGTATTACTCTTTTATTTTGATCAATTTCTTTTCATGGTCATTGAGGTATATCTAATCAGTAATTGGTAGGATAATCTATTAAAAGTCTTACTCTACAAAATTTCACATATAACTCAATTTCAATGGAAACTGAACTTTAAAAACCCGAATAGCATGACTGATGGAGGGGTGTTCAGGATTATAACCAAACAGAGATTTAAGTTATTAAGCCATAGACTATCATAACGAGAGGACAGTAGAAAACACCCTACAAGAAATACAATCTTAACCAGAGGACAACACAAAACACACTATAAGAATTAGGGCCAACGCACAGACAAAAAAAAAGACCCCCAGAAGGATTTAAATTCTGATAATAAGATAATTAGTAATGCATTATTAAGAATTTGCAGTTAATTACATAACGATGGTGTACCTGCTGACCCAATGATGGGACAATGAATAATTAGTTTTCAATACCAATCATCTTGTTGAAAATGTTGAGCCATATAGGAAAAATAACAGTTATCTTAAACTCGTTCTGGCTTTCAGCAGGAAGGATTAATTATCATCACCTCCAAAATAAGTAGCATATATTCGATCAGTAGGTAGCTTATAAACCTGCAAATCAATAGTTCCAAACCAAATAAACATGAGAAAGAAAAGTAGAAGTGCAGTATTGCTAATAAAATACTAATAACAGAACAACTAACGGAAATGGCAAGTTCGTGGTGAACTTACAAATAAGATATTCATGTTGTTCTCATGATGCCATCACATGTGATTATACTTCCAAAGAATGTCAATAATACAACAAAAACACATACACAATACACACTAATACTACATACAAACATAGGACATTTTCAAAAAAATAAAAAATAAAAATAAAGAAAATAGCTTTTCTAATGGTTTAATGCAGTATCCATGATACTGTAAGTGCTGTCTCCTAAATCATAAGATTTGACAATTTCCAATTTTTTAATTCCTTTTTTTTCCTCAAACAAATCATAAGCTACTCATCAAGCCATCTTGGTCAAAGTTGACCATTTCAATTTGTTTAATCTTGTTTTATAATGATTCAATTCCACCCACTGATACATAACATCGAGTTCGTATGACATAACATACATTGTCAAATGGCCTGAGTTTTCTTTTCCTTAGTATCAAAGTAGTGAGGATTTAATTTTCTTTTTTAATATTACAAATTCTAATAATTTTGACTAATTAGAAAGAGAGAATCGTAGGGGTTAATACAGTACCTATTCCTAAATCTCATATTCATTTTGCAGATTGTAGCAACTACATCTGTTTGCTTTGTTCTTCACACAAAATAAAAACTCTGTTTCCAAGATATAACTAAGGCCAAACGGCTAAAGGATAGCTATGAAAAAATATTTGCATCTTACATAAAATTGAGTTTAGTGATGCACAGCAGGAACATGACACTCTATAGGTGCAAAACAACTTAAACAAGTCTCAGTAATCATCACACATTGAGAATCCTTTGTAGATTCAGGGAATGGTTGATGAACAATCACATCATAAGAGAAGAACTGGAGGAACAAAATAGAGACGTATATAACTTTAACCATGCAACATCAATTATTACAAGGTAAAACTTGGTATCCAAAAAAACAGAGTTCTATCTTCCTAAATCTAAGACCAAATCCATCAGCATTGATTAAAATATTTCAACCCTAGACTAAAAACCATGTATGTATACAAGTTCTTACACAATCCAGTTGACCATGATGCAAGTATTAGAGAAACCAAAGTACCCGCTTTCGAGAAGCCTCACTGCTCGTACACTGTGAAACACATGCCATAACACTTCCGCTTCTTAACGAAACCAACCACATTGCTAGATAGAACACAATTTCACACAGATACTAAAAATTAGATAATAGAAGAGGTAATAATAACAATATGAGATGTTACCAAAGAAAGTATGCAAGAAGAAAACCCAACGACAATTGAGGGCAGCCGAAGAGAGCAGATAATACATCCAAAGTTAAGAAATTAAAATTACCATCAAACGATTCATCGAAGGAATAGCGGTATTGCGAGGGCAGATAACACAACAGCGTCGAATGAACCTTGTTGCGAGTGCAGACAACGCCTAAATCGAAGGGGCTGGCGAGGGCGGTCGGCCATCGGAGATGGCATCCAACGAACGGAAGCATCAGCCGTAGACCGGCGATTTTAGGAAGAGCAGAACGCAACCATCAAAGGGGCTGTTGACGATCGAGAGAAGGAAGGGATGGAATGAAACGTAAGGTGAAACCCTAATGATTTTAATTAGAATTAAAGTTAGATGGACGGAGGAGATTCACTAAGGTAAAATGGATGGTGGGGATTTTGTATTGATTGAAAATTAAGTAGTCTTAATTAGGAGAGAGAGAGGTGTATGTTTAATATAGTAGTATAGATACGAGTACTTGCTATTAGATAGAATCCAAGTCACATTAGTTCGTAGTGAAATAGACTCTTATTGTTTAAATATTTTGCGTAGTTTCAAGATACACCGAGACTAAATTACTTTTAAAAAATTCAAAGTAGATGAATAATTTGATCAAACTCGATTAAAAAGTAATTAGTTCCTGACGCGAAGCGTGGGTAAGCTACCCACTATTTCATTAAACAAATTAGGAGTGTTTGAGTTTATACGATGGTATCTGAATTGAAGAGAAAAGGGCTCCGTTTGATTTGCGAATTTAGCGTGATTTGCATTTTAATCCTGACAAAAAATTGCAACAAAATTCTGAAAAACATGAATAGTCAAGTTTATATGAGACACACAAGTCAATGATTCTTAAATGACCAATTCTCACTACAACAAACATGGATTTATAGGACGCCTATTTTCGTCCTAATATGTTATTTAATGTGACGCTTTATTTTATAGGACCAAATGTATAAGTGTCCTATACAAAGGCGTTCTAAAAGGTTGTATAGTTTTTACGACACATTTGTTCATCCTAATAAAGACCCATATTATGAAACACATCACATGGTCCCATAATATGTTTTATGCAACCAAAATGGCGTCGTAATAGACCTCAAAAAGCAATGCTTTATGGTGTCCTAATATATACTTATATGTTATCTTGCTTTTGAATGTTTTAAGACACATACATGCGTCCTAATATACCACAAAAATGTGTCGTAATATACTATAAACCAGGATATTGTATAGTGTCCCGATATATGTTTCGAGACACATATGGACGTCATAAAATATTATTCTTGGTACTAATAGGAAGACGTCGTAATAGTACTCTTAGGACCAATTTTAAGTGTCGTAACATAGATTCCCCTTTTTCATGCGACACCAATTTGTGTCCCAAAAGTATGGTTATATAACATTAATAGCATCCTAATATGTCAAATAATATGACGCTTGTTTCTGTTTTTATCATACAAATAAGATTTTATATTATAAATTCAAAACAATCAACACTCTATCTATAGTAATTACTCCGTATTTGAATCTACGAACTCAAACTTCATTCAATAAATAAAAGAAATTTTAACTCTCATTGAAATGAGTCATATCCATAGCAAAAGTTCTTACATAAGTACCAAGATCATCCATAATAGCATTCTACAGATTAAAACGTGATCCAAAAGTAATAAAATAAACTAGATACAGATAATCTCGTATCATCATGCCTCATCACGAGCCACCTGCGATTAAACCCAAACACAAGTGTAAATCTCCATGTTAACACATCTTACATCAAGAAGATTTTCACATGTTTAAAAAGTTAAACATACCGAAATGAAAGTGCAAGGCCACGCAATAGTTGCTCCAATAGCATCTTCAATTGTGATAAATAATCCATATGGTCTCACTAAACGTTCATCTCTTTTGATAACAACTTGAACATTTACCTCGCACCAGTTTGGCCCAATCTCTTCACCTCCAACTAACTCATTTGGGTCTAAGCTCTTGATCCAACCTTTTGCTACAATCTCCGTGGGGTTTATGATGCTTTTAAGATAGACGGGAACACCCACCTAAAATTTATATTACACCAACAATCTTTTAAAACCATGTATGAAAGTTAGAAAAAAACCCACCATTCTAGCCAAAGTGAGTGAGGTGTACAACTAATAGAGAACAAGTGTACAACTAAGTTACTCACACATGGTTTGAGTAAAACCATTCTTGCTCTAGATAAAAGGAATCTTACCAATGTTGAACACAGGGCCAGTTATATTACATAAATTTAAAACAAAAAAGTTTGCAAGATTGAACTTTTAAGTCAATCTAACATATTCATTTGATCCCTTATGTATTATATCAATGCACAATACCCACTGATATCATGTAGAACATAAAAAATACATATAGGACAAAAAATACCAACACTTAACAAGTCACATTCACACACATAACAATGGCAGCAAAAAAATTAGTAAATAAATAAGAAAAAACAAATCGGTAAACCATTTTCTAGTAATCAAATTTTGATAACCAATTAGTTATTAAATAAGAAAAAACATATTCTTGCAGAGTGAAGAACAATGAACAATTTCACACATAACTTTCAAACAGACTAACACAAAACAAAAGTGAAGAAAAAAAGATCAACCCAATTAAACCAAACATGTAGCTGTGCAGTTACTAGTTTTTGTCTTGTTGACTAATTGCCATGTAGGTATATATACATGTGTAACTATGTTGACTAAGATTGAATCAAAGCGTCAGTTGGTGTCCAGCTTTAATATAGTAAATTCATAGAAACATTAATCTACACCTTGCAGCCAATGATCAAGTCCAAAACTTAAGCAATAAACCTTCGATTCCCTTACCCAGTGTTGTAATTTAAGCATCAAAATTCTTGGGAAATCACTAAGGATCAAAACCCCAACCTAGATTTCAAGTCCACAGCCGATTGCATATTCAATCGAGGCTTTAATACCAAAAATTCGAAGCCTTCAGGTCCTGTTTTCGATCAGGTCCTATTACAGACAAATCACATCTCCCATTCACTAAAATATCCATATTCAAGTTCTATGATTAATTTGAATTCATCATAAATCTGACCTTACTCGTCAAATTTGATCTTAATCATCCAAGAATCCCTTCGATTCAACATTTGACCCTACTTGAGTTGTTTATTGGCATTCTTTATAAAAACTATATATATATATATATATATATATATATATATATATATATATATATATATATATATTTCAAATTTGCACATTATCATTTAATCTTCTTGATTGTAATTACTGTTTCAAGTTGAAACTTATGTAAGCATAATCTTCTTTTGGCTTAATCTAGAAAAATAGACAATTTCATTCTATCATTAGGATTTTTCATGCTATAAAACATACATAAAAATATATTCCCCTAGTTTTCACAGCCATATAAATCAAGAGCTATAAATAAATAAAGAAAATGAATACACACATACCTTTAAGCGTTGAGATTCATGGGCTAAAACGGGATCTTGTCGCGATGGGAGGACGTGACTTGAACCATTAGGTGCATTTTCAGTTGACCCTCGCATATCTGCCCTGGATTCTAGGTCAGCCACACGAGCACTTAGTTGTTCACATATAGACTTCCAATGGAGATTCTCCCTATGACAAGCAGAACGACTTGGAATTGGACCCCAAACATCACTAGCACGAACACCTTGTCCATACATGCGTGCAGCACCGTTTTGATCTTTACCCATAACCTTAGAGAATATATCATCTGGACCAGGCTCGTCAACTGAGCCCTCTGGAAGTTGAGAACTCAATTCATGCATATTTTCCTACATTAAACATAATAGTGATGTTGAACATGACACTATTCAACTAGAGAACCAATAAGTCATAAAAGTTATATAAATTTTGATAAAACTTTGGAATATTTTCTTTAAACATAAATAAGAAGTAGAAATGTAATAGAAGAATATATGGAGTAGTACATACAATTGCATTCGTAGCTTCCACAGTTTTTGTTATGCCATCCTTAACAAAGCAGGCAGAAAACAACTCCATTCGACTAGGTTCACGTCCCTCCAAGGATTCCTATTTTAAAGAAACGTTTATTCAAAATTCATAACATACATTTTACTTCAACAATTGCACTAAAATATATAGTTACCTTTAGTTCTTCACGGACTCGAGCATAACTCTTTTTACCTGTGACTTGCATCATCTTCTTTTTTTGCCCTATTTTCCTTATTTTTCTCACTAACTCTCTGGAATAGGAATGCAAAACTCAAAATAAGAATACATAATATAATGTTCAAAATAAATAAACTATTACCTTAGACTTATTTCTATTCCAATGCCTAACAAGTCTCTTCCATTGTTTTTCATGCACTTGTTTTGGCTTAGAATTTAATTGCTCTCGAAGTGATGCTGATGGATCATAACAATCTTTTTTAATTCTTGCTCTCCAATTTCTCACTTTTTTCCCAAATGATTTCAAAAGCGAATCTTCAGAACCCGGGGGAAGATCAAATTTTTCCTAACAAAAATAACATATATAGTTATATAAGCAAACATATATTTTAGTTACTTAATTATATGGATTGTTTATTGACTTACATGTAAGAATGCTAGCAACTTTTTCTTCTTTGCCTTGTTAACTTTATTCCATGGTTTGTGAACAGGACAATATTTTCCACTTCTTGCAAGAGATCCCATGAAATGACTTAGCTGACTAGATGTTTCCTTGTCAACAGGTTGCCCAAATTCGTTAAATAAGACACCAATTCGTTTCCCTTTAGGTTGGGCCCAAATTTTCGGCATACATGTTGGTCCTCTAACTCGTTTGCGTTTGGTCCCTATAACTATGATAAGTAAATATATCTTAACTGTAAACCAACCAACAGTCTAAAAAGTATGCTATACTAACTAAGAAAACACATAAAAAATATGTACATTACATACCTGGCTCACTGTCAGAATCGGTGGCACCAATTGCATCTTCTTCAACTTGTTGGCTATTGTTGCCAAAAGTGGTGTTAATTCCGTTATCCATCTTGAGCAAAAGAAAATGATTACAATGATTGTAAAGTAACAATGTAAGTGTAACTAGTTCTATTAACAAACACGATTAAAAGAAAATGATTACAATGATTGTAAAGTAACAATGTAAGTGTAACTAGTTATATTAACAAAAACGATATTTTAGATAGGGAGTTTATTAGTTTGATATCTAAGTTATCTGCTACAAATATATGTCATAGAGGTTTCTTCACTAAATACTTTAACTATTAAGAAGTTATTAACACTGTGTTAGTTTTCTACATACTTTGCCCAAAATAAGATCACCATAAAAAACTAAAAAAAATTATAAACCTAATTTGTGAACCAACATCAACTGTTATTACTTGGACCAAATTCCAGTAACTCTCCTTAATTCACAAACAGCAACAGATTGCTATCAAATCACTCAGTAAAACAACAGCAACAACAACTAGTATAGACAAGAAATAAGTAATAATTCACAAACACCAACATCTTACTTGCAATCCTACTTCAATTCCTATTCTCTAAATTAGGAATTCTGGTTGTTTGCACTAATGCTTTAATTAATTATTGAATTCTGGAACTGAACCATAACACAATAACAGATGCACAAACAAGCTAAGGTTCCCATTACAATGAAGCATATTCTAGTACAAATCAAAACTTGCTAAATATGACAGACAGGCACCATTGAAACAAATTTCATACTAAACTGATGCTACAGACATATTAGAATTTATATCGAAAAAGAAAAGATAACAATAGCCTTTTCAAATATAATCACTTCGCACTCATATAGAAAGCTTTTTCAAATATAAGTCTCATTATGCAACATAACCCGTAGAACAAATAGTTGAACCAGTAGAGATGTAGGCAAAAAAATCAGAACCAATGATGTAGGCAAATAATCAGAACCTGTCGAACAGTATATTCAAACTACAAATTGAAGTGAATAATTACTTGAAGAATGATCAGAAAAGATTAAATTCGAAATAAATCAAAAGACAACAGATTTACCTTCACGCAATCGAACCCTAACTTTGAAATTGGGAACAACTTTGCACCTCAATACCATCAACCGTATGTATAAACTCGATTTCATTTGCAGAACCATACTTCAAACTTGAATTAGCAAACGTGGTTTCGTGATTTGTGGTCGCGGGAAACTATTCTCTTCGTAGAATCAATTGGCGGGATCTAAAAAAAACAATTGGGAAGTTAGTAAGTTACGTACAAGGAGAAAAAGAGAACACCAGGTCAGGCCTTTTTTATTTTATTATGGTAAATAATAAATATATTAGTAAATTAAATTTTATGCATTTGTTAATGGTAAAATTAATTTTTATCTTTATATGTTTGTTAATGGTAAAATTAATTTTTACTTTATATGTTTATGCATAATTTATTTTAATATTAATTATTGATAAAATAAATTGATTAACTCATTAATGAATCAAAGCCCCTCACGTGTGGCGTTCTTTTTTTTTCTTCGCCTAACACGTGGATACTTATGGGTGACGTGGAGTCCGTGTGGCCTTTGACCAACCACGGGTGAACCTTGCTCTGATACCATGTAAGTTTGTGGGGTTCCAACTCAAAACCAATTGGTTATGAGAGGAGTAGCCCAGGACACTTATAAAGCAGATTACAAAGAATAATACGTACAACATACATATGAATATCCAACAAGAATAATCCGACATCAAAGTCAACGAAACGAATAAGTACAAATTTACATTCAAACAGTGCATACGAATAATAACCAAGTCAAAAGAAACATAGGAGTATGATACAAACCGAGCTCCCAAAATAGCGAAAACCCGCTTAATCAAAAGACGAGTGTTTCACCCACAAAATTTTGCACAAGGGCCTGCAGACCACATGCGCACCCTGGTGAATCGGGTATTGGGCACTATACCACCATCCATAAACACAAACAAAAACAGAGACTAGGGTTAACCCATACGCCCCCTAAACAAAATAGCTCTCGGAGCAAAACCCTGAGGAGACGCCGCGACCGATCACACTGCCACGGAAGTGTGACGCCATCGGTGCCACAATGACGCCCCTATGGTACCTCCATAGGTAGGTAATACCAAAATAGCTCGCATACCCGGAGTGTAATCAACAAGGGCCAAGATAACAAAGCGATACGGTTCACACAATAACAAAGTGGCCGACACACTAGGCCATAATTTAGCATAGTACAGGAGTGATAGCAATTGGTTTGTCACAAGAGTCATAATAATTCCAAAAGAATCGATAGCAAACGAGTCAATACAAAGAAAAGAACTTTGACCCGTTAAGGGTATGAATCGAACGATATATGAACAACAATATTATTAAACATGTATCACACAATAAGAATCTCTATTTAAGAGATACATATCCGTACCAATGTCAAGGAAACAAGGCATAATGATCAAATAGGAATCCATACGAATAACATGAATCGAACAATAACTCAATAATTGGTGGTGGCGCTTGAGGGTGGTGGTGGCGGCGACGACAACATGCTAAAACTAGATAGTTATAGAAGCCTTTTCTACTTTGATCTTCACGTTATTGTATGTCCTCATAGGTATACGAGGATCTTTGAGGAAATGGATACAGTAATTCTAGTAAGGAAGTTACAAAGTCATTTGTTTTCCATATTAAACAATAGAGGAAAGAATATGAAGCTTCATTGGCTGAATTGGTGCACACATCCAATGCTTGAATTCCTCATGTAATTGTAATCTATTTACTCTAGCAACTTGCTAGAAAAAATTACAATGTAAAACTTAAAAAAAATATATAAAATACTAGAATCTCAATCAATTCCAACAAATTAAAAACAATATGGAACAAATTAAAAACAATACTAGAATCTCAAATCAATCTAAAATGAAATATATAATCTCTAAACACTTATTCGCAAAAAAACTTATTCTAGTTATCTCGTTGCAATCCATACATCAATAAAAGCTCCATACTCACCTGAAAGTCAATAAAAAACAAGTTTAAGAAAAATCATCAATTGAAAAACTCATAATTTAACATGAACTTTAGAATTCTAATACTTACAAGAAATCATGAAAGAGATGATGTAAAAGTGAGCAACATACCTAATATTTTGATGAGGTTCAATAAAAGGAAGTCATGAAAAGGTTTCAAATTGATCATCATTTTCATCTAAAACCACAGTATCTTTGTCAACAAGGGTTCCATTAAAGCCCTCCCGAGTCAAGTCAATACCCATATCATCATCAAGTTGGAGATTACTAGATGCTCCACTTTGCAAATATGTTTCAACATCAACTGTTTGTTCATTCATGTCATAAGAATCTCTAGCTGTTGTCTTGATCATAACTTGCCAACCTTCATCAATAGGATCTGCAACGTAAAACACTTGTTGTGCTTGGTAAGCTAGTATAAAGGGCTCATTATGTGGCTTTAACCAATTAAAATTGAGTAGAGTAAACCCATTTTCATCTTCTCTTTTCCTCTTACCATTTGAGATCCAATCACAGTTGAATAACACTACTTTTTTGTCAATACAATACTCTAACTCAATGATGTCATTTAAAATCCCGTAGTAAGCAACATCTCCTACTATTGGATTGCTATCTCTAGCACTAGAGAAGCTATTTGTCAAGGCCTCGATCATAACTCCACTATTTTGTGTTTTTCTTTTTCTTTCAAGATCTTTTGTTTGAAATCTAAAACCATTTACAAAAAACCCCTTATATCTTTTCACCACCTCAGCAGGACCACTTGCCAAGGCCCTTAGATCTTTTGTGATTCTTGCATCCCCTCTACTATGTAGAGCTTCAACCTAAATAAAGGAGATTTGTTAAAGTTATAAAAATACTTCAAGTAAGTTGGAATTTTAAAATGCTAAAAGACTATAACATTATTTTATTGTTACTTACATGTTCTTCAAACCAAGATGCAAATGTTTCACTGTGAATACGTTGAACCTCATGTTCACGTAATCGTCGATTTTGATCACGAGTAATCTTAAGATGTTCCCTGGTACGTTAAATGACAATAATAGTAGTGGTAATAGTTATGACAATAATAAACAATGATTATAACAATAATTAAAATTCATAATTATTAGTAAGTGACTTACGTTAAGAATTCATCAACTTTGCTACAATTGAACAATACATAAGAATGTGCAATTGTCAAAGTTTCAAGGTCTAGTGTTTTTGTCTCTGCTGCACCAATTGGATGGCCTGGCATCGAGAAGATAGGTAAAACATCCAAACAACCACCATCATCATAATTTCGACTTGTCCTATTATGTCGAGTTTCAATGTCATTGGATAAGTATAACGAACAAAATGACAAACACTCTTCAGCTAAATATCCCTCGGCAATTGACCCCTCAGGTTTACTTCTATTTCGCACATAAGATTTTAATGTAGACAAATACCTAAGTGATACAAAAAGTTAAAAATATGATTCAATAACAATAACAATTACAAATAAAAAGCAAATATATCGTGAAACTTATAAACACATACCTCTCAATTGGATACATCCAGCGATAATGAACTGGTCCAGCAATTTTGGCCTCGGAAGCAAGATGAACAGAAAGATGAACCATGACGTCAAAAAATGATGGTGGAAAAATCCTCTCTAGATCACAAAGAAATTTTCCGATGGCATGTTCCATTTGAACTAGATCATTAGGTTTAAGAACTTTTGAGCATAGTTGTCTATAGTAAAGACTCAATTTCATCAAAGGAGAGCGTACATGCTTGGGTAACACGTTTCTGAAGGCAAGTGAAAGCAATTGTTGCATCAAAACATGACTATCATGACTTTTTAGCCCAAAAATTTTTGGAGGTTTTAGTTGTACACATCTTGATAGATTAGCTGCATATCCATCTGGAACCTTCAACCTTTTCAAGACTCTACAAAATATTTCCTTCTCATTTTTATCCATTGAATAACAAGCAGGAGGTAAGTAGAGTTTGTTCCTATCTTGAACTTTAGGGTGAAGTTCAGGCCTTATACCCATTTCTTGTAAATCAAGACGTGCCTTTATATGATCTTTTGTCTTCCCATCTAGGTTCATCAAAGTTCCAATTATACTATCACAAACATTCTTCTCAATATGCATCACATCTAAATTGTGGCGAAGCAAATTATCTTTCCAGTATGGCAATTGAAAGAAAATACTCCTCTTCTTCCAGTTAAACGGCAAATCTGGGTTATCTTTCACTAATTTTCCGTATGTAAATTCATAACCATTTAATTCATCAAGTACATTCAACCCTGTCAAGCGAGGAGGTGGCCTTCCATGTTCTTCGGTGCCATCAAAAGACTTCTTATCCTTCCGAAAAGCATCATCGTCCTAAACGGATTAAACCCATCACTAGCTAAACCAAGTCTAACATTGCGTGGTTCCTTAGCAAATTCAGGATATTGGAAATCAAATGTTTTCCAAGCTGGGGAATCAGCTGGGTGTCTTAGGCAATCATCTTTAGTGCGACTCTCTTCATGCCATCTCATGGAGTCGGCTGTTTTTGATGACATGAATAGCCTCTGCAACCTAGGTTTTAGTGGAAAATAACGCAAAACTTTTGTCGCAACCTTTTTACAACTATGAGGTCCGGTTGACTGATCTTCAAGATCATCTTCACTTGGTTTATACCTTGAGGTATGACAAATATCACATTCAATATTGTTTTTCTTTTCTTTCCAGTATAACATACAGTCATTAGGACACGCATCAATTTTCTCATAACTAAGACCCAAATCCCTTATAGTCTTCTTCATTTCATACAAAGACTTAGGTATAAAAGCATCTGGGAATGCCTCCCTTAAAAGATCAAGCATCATGGCGAAACCATGGTCATTACATTTGCTTATACACTTACAATGAAATAGTCTAATTATAAAAGAAAGGACCGAGAACTTCTGACATCCGGGATATAGTTCTCTATTTGCATCTTCCAATACTTTATAAAACTTGTTTGCTTCTATATTTGGCATATTCGGAGTTTCATTTTCTATATCTATATCATCGACGTGCATGTTCTCATCTACGGTACAGAATGCATCACGAACCAGTCCCTGCATATCATCTATTGTATCTAGTGCAGGACATGTAGATGGTTGAGCATTTGCAACAGAAATCTTATAACCTTTAATAAAACCATCACATATCAGATGCGTTCTAGCATCCTCTCGATTGACCCATCCTTCATTACCGCATTTAATACATGGACATACAATCTGACCATTATAACACTCGTTAACAAACATATGATAAAGAAAATTTTCCAACCCTTTTTGGTATTCCATAGTCACTCTTGATAAAGACATCCAACTATTATCCATCTTCGCCCCTTAATTATTGAAAACACAATAAAGTTACAATTTACCTACTAAAAGTAACATTCCTAACGTTATCTATATCATGTGCTCTTTTAAGTTTTTACTAAAAGTAACATTCATAACGTTATCTATATATCACGAGTCACTTGCTAGGTTCTAATATTGAACCAAAAACAGACCCCAAATTAGAGCATTGTAATTTAATGTGTGATATAATTTAAACATACTCTGTGAACTTGTGATGCAAAAAAGAAGAAAAAATGTAACTAATAAATATATGATGTAATCTACACACGAAAGAAACTAAGAAAGAAGGCTGGAATCGATAATTATGAAGCATATTAACACATAATCTGTGATGTAATCAAAACGGGTCGGATTGGGTGACGGGTTGGATTGGGCGGTGGGTCAGAATAGGTTCGGTCAAAACAGGTTGCTTTAAAAAAATTACATTCATGCTTTTTTGCTTGTGTAAAACATTTAACATCACTTACAACTTACATTCATGCTTTCTTGCTTGTGTTAAAAACAAACTAACTGACTGACTTATATGGAAGCTTGAAACATTTTGCAGGTGATATGATCAGAATCCTAAAACAGTAAAACTAGTTGATTTTCATTAAAGTTCACAACAGTATATGAACAAAAATCTCTCATTAATTGTCTTTCTCTTAAAAGTCAGTTGACTAGTTGAGTATGGTTTGATTGTGTCAGCTGAGTATAGTTTGATTGCATATGAGTAAGAAAGGTCATTATATGCATTTTTATAATAATTGTAACCGACTCTAAGAGTTGGTTAATTACAAAAATGATATGGTGGGAGTGAGAGATAGTGTTTTATATGTACTAAGGTGAATATAACCTGGGATACTCTACGAGTTCCTACTAAATTATATAAAGAGGGTCATAGTATTCTCTTTTAGACACAAATCAAATTCAATTTGTTTTCAGTTTTTCATCAAAGCAAAGGGGTTAATTGGAACCCAGCACAGCCCACTTGCTTACAAATGTATAGTCAAATGAGATGTTAAAATACCCTTACATATTGAGAAGGATGGTCAGCCAAGAAAAGGGTCACTTCAAATCCAAAATAAGAAACATATATAACAACTTAACATACTAAATTTCAATGTTTTTTAACCATAAATTAACAATCGCTAATGAAATCACATAAATAGCATCTAGAGTTCTGTTATTAGAAATATGATTTCCGCTAATGATTTAAAAGAGAAATCACTCAATGATTTAAACACATACAAATACTATTAACTTATTGAAATCAAGTAAATGAATCTACTTATTTGGTATGAAGTAATCAAGTAGTAGAGTTTCCAATTGAAATTAATTGAAAATTAATTAGCTTTATGAAGTTCTTACCAGATACTTGAACGAACAGTCGAAGCCTCGAAGGATTTAATCACAGGAACGGTAGAAGGAACCCAATACAGCTGAAACTTAGTAACATTCGCCGCATTAAGGGTTTTTGCTGCCAAAATCGTATGAATTCAAAGTCAATCGAAGGAACTCAATCACGGGAAAACCCTTTACGGCTTTTCTCAATCACTTTGTCTTCAATAGTTCGACTAAGAAACAGTCGTCGGAGACACAATCGAAGGAAGGAGGCGTCGCACAGTTGCCGGCGAGAGGAGCAACAGCGAACAGAGCCCTTTGTCGTTTCGATTTGGGAGTTTCGTTTTTTATTTGCCGGCCGATTTAGAGAGCAGAGTAGCAGAAGTCGTTTGAGCCGTCGTTTGTTAATGTGTTTGTTTCTTTTTCACCCGTTAATCACGTGAGTTTTTTTACTAAGTCAATATAACCCAATATCTTTTAATTAAAACCCAAATTGACTCTCTTTTAGTTTAAAAAAAAAATAGAAAAGACTTTTGATATAATAAACAATTTTCTGAAATACTAATTTCAATATTTTTCTGTGTTCGATCATATCATACATGGCAACATATTCTTGTTTGTTCTTTGATTTTTTTTCCTCCATGTGGTGTTTTACTTTTCATTTTGCTATTCATTCAAGTACTTCAAGATATAAAAAATGTTCCTACTATGTATTTGGAATTAAAAAAAATTAGATCAAACATTGGAATCTAAATGTTTGATATATTAAGTAGATAACACTTATTATGACTAACGTTTCAAATGTCCTATTAAGTTTTATCATATTAAGTCACTTGTAATAAGAGTTGAATAAAATTAATTTAATAAGACTCATATATCAAGTGTCCTAATAGATTTCATTATATTAAGACTCTATAAATAGATGTTTTATAAAATTTAATCTAAAATGACCCAAATATCAAGTATCCTAATATATTATACTCTTATAAGACCCCGACACATAAGTGTCCCGTAAAACATTAAGTATTAGGACAATTATGTGATGTGTCCTATTAGAATCTATGATAATAAAACCCTTATAAATTAGTGTCCAATAAACCTAATCTAACATGACATAAATATTAAGCGTCCTCTTAGGCTATACCTAAACGGGACGCATAAACTAAATGGTTGTATTATATATGTTGTTGAGACGCTTATTGAATAAGTGTCCTATTTAAGCGTCCTATAAACTCCTTTTTGTTGTAGTGTCTTGATCGAAGAATGAATACCAAGAACGATGAACAATGAAATTCTAACATGCATGAATTTAGAAATAGATGAACATACGATGGGTAATTAATAATTACAATCGATCTCTTAACGTACAAAATAATGGGTAATATGAACGTACAAAATCACCGAAAACTTCCTAGACTCGATAATTATTCTAGCCATGATGAAAGAGAACCTTTTTTAGACTTACGCACGTTAACCAACTAAAACAATAATAAAAGAACATTTGTTTCCAATTAATAAATAATAAAAGAAATACTTGTTTCCAAGTAACATATAGTCAGAATTTGATACCACTTGTAAGAAACTACAAGAATATGTCAAGAAACTACAATAATATGTTAGAAGAGGCGGATAACAATAAGACATGTGAATATCAAAGATTTACATGGTTGCGCTGTTAAAAATAACGACCTAAATGCTCTGGCACAAATAGATACTTCTTTAATTTACTGAATGTGTTACAAATGTATAAGACTCAACTCTAATGGAACCCTAGCTACGAATAATCAGAGGCGTACCCATGATTTGAAATGGGTGAAATGGTGGTACCACTAGCTCAAAAAATCGAAAGTTACACTACGAAATGGTAGCACCGCCTAGAAAAAGTCAAAATGTATACTACGTGGATAAAATTGGCTAGTATCTTGTGTCACCGCTAGATAAAAGGTGGGTCCGTCCCTGCTATAATTATAATGAATGGGAAACACTATTATTTTAAATTTACCAAACCCGAAAAAAACAAAACACGAAAAACACACGGCTCAATTTCCGGATGCTCCACCGCGTGCACAATTAGTACACGTCGAGCACCTTTCAAAAACTACTCCATGCACCATTGCTCCTCCAGGCGCACCATTGGTGAACGACGTGCACCCCTCGTGTCCGCCAATTTAAAACCCTTGAATCGCAGGTTTCATGTTATACTCCCTTGCCTCACATGAACCTTACCATTAATATTAGATTCCAATCTTACATATCACTAATTCCAAGTCACACTTGACATTTTTAAAACTATTGAAACTTTTTTTCATCGCCTAACCATCAACAACCAAATACAATCATATATAAAATGACATGAAGTTGTATTTTTTAGCTACATAATATTTAACAAATTCGAATCTATGTATAATTTTCTAGAGCTAAATATATATTGGAAAATTCGCTAGGTGCATGCTCCCATGTAAACGTACATCTCTAGTGTCTATTACTATTATTATTATTATTATTATTATTGTATAAATTTTTATTTTTTTTGAAAGGCAATTATTATTGTATAATCACTCTTGACCGGTTGTGTTTTAAAATTAGGTGGTGATGAACAAATATATGGTCCAGTTGCGATGTTGGTAATATTGTTAGCGGATCTCATTCCACATTCTTAGCATGTTATTTTTTCACGATGATTATTAGCGTGAAATGTGTTTTTTTTTTTTGTTAATAGATAAAACTGAAGTTATCAAACAGTTGGTTGACATGATTGAGTGTCAATTTTCACAACATATTAAGATTGTACGTTCTGAATTAATACAGCGTAATTTGCTTTAAAAAAAAAATACAGCGTAATTTAATTGTGTTGAATGTATGTGATTCAATTTTATACAAATGGGCTTTGGGCCCATTCTCCTTGTGTCACGCAAGGCCCTAATTAGGGTTATTAATTGAACACATATATTTTTCCCTTTATTGGTAATTTGGTATGCTGTCGTAGTATTTTTCCAGTTCTTTTAACAGCTTTGCAGTTTTAGGATACACTTTAATTATAAGGTTAAATTGCGCGAAAATACAACAAAGTATATCGAAATTGTCATTGTATACAACCAACTTTATTTTCTACCTAAAAATACAACTTTCTTTTATTTTTCATTCATTATATACAATCGGTTACCTTCTAATCAGGTAGCCAGTTTTTCCTTTAATTTTAAATTTTTTTAATTAAGATATTTATATGTTCTTGATGTTCTTGAGTCATCAAAGCTTCATATGATTTTTCATAACTTAACTAAAAAGCAAACCAAAAGACAAAAGCAAACAAATCAAACCAAACACAAGATGAAGCTTGTTAAACATTTTGAACCATAACTTCATGAATTGCAAGGAAAATTCTAAACAATCAAGATCTGTAAGAATCTCAAAGTTAAACAACCAAGTAAAAACGAGATCTGTCAATGAAAAATGATGGCACCAAGATGAAGCTGAAACATGAAAACTAGATGAATATCAAACAAACCTGATGTAGAAAACCCTAAATCTAGCAAATGAACCATGAAAACCAGATCTGCAAATGAACCGTGATGGCACCACCGCCGTCGACTTCAACCTACCACCGCCGTCGCCTTCAACCCGCCACCACTGCTGTTGAAAACCCTAAATTGCCTTCAACCTACCACCGTCGTCGCCTTCAACCCGCCACCACTGCTGTTGAAAACCCTAAATCGCCTTCAGATCCACCACCGTTGACGTCAATAATCACCACCACTGATGTCTCCATCGCCGCCTTCGCCTTCAAATCTGAAACTCCCCACCGCCGTCGCCTTCATATCTGAAACTCACCATCACCGCCGCCTTCAGATCTGAAACTCATAACCGTCGCCTTCAAATCGAAAACTTACCACAATTGTCGCCTTCAAACTCACCACCACCGTCGACCTCAAAATCCACCACCCTTCGAGAGAGCTCCGCAAATTTACGGTTTTTTTTCCAGATCTGGTCCTCTTCAAACAACTGCCGCCATCCGCAAATCTGTTGTTCCTATAGTTTTATTTATTTTTATTTTTTTTACAATGATTTTTTTCACTTTAAATCTTGGTTATCTCGATCTATTATTTTACAACAAATTGTTTGAAAGATTATTTTTCCAAAACACTGGCATTCCTTTCAAGATCTTGTGTTTTAGAACACCTCAACAAAACGGCCGGGTAGAAAGAACATCGCAACATTCTACCTGTTGCTCGAGCCTTGCATTCTTATGTAAATCTTCCCTTGTTTTTTTGGGTGAGAGTCTCTTGACAGCTGTTCATTTTATCAAAACATCATAATATAATAGTCAGTGCAGCCGCAAGATTTTTGTTTAATGGTAACACCATATAATGGCAATTTAGTTAATTTGAGGGTTTTCGGGTTGAGTTAACGAGGTTTCAGTTGTTGTTCCGATACTTTATGCTAAAATTTAAAACAAAACAAAATTTATACGAAGTTATGCTAATTAAATTGTTATTTTTTAGGACAAACTAAACTATTCAAAAGGTATAAATTGAAGATTAAACTATATCTTTTTTTTTTTAAATTTCATTTTTCATTAGCTCATAGTGGCATAAAAAATCACTGGTGACACCTCAAAATTTGATAGGTGTCACCGGCTCAAAAACTTTAAAATTTTTCACTACTTCTGCAAAATTGACTAATGTCCCGTTACACCACAAAATGTATATAGTTCTGCCTATGGTAGCTAATAAACTTTTTCAAAAGTTGGAGACAGAACGAATATCATGATCCAAAACTATTGATATAGGAATTCCATGCCTCCAACTTGTGTATGTAAGCGGACTCCCTAATGAAATGAATCCATAACGACTGAAATATAATATTCATAGTTCATTTGATATATTGAATGTTTTACATGAACACCCTAGTATATTTAGAAGTGTATGAAGGTATAATTCTTGCTTCGTATCTTTGCCTAATTTTCTAATAAGTACTTCAAAAAGTACATACATAGGTCCATCCGATGGCATATCAATTTGAACAAGTTGTCCAATTTGAGGGAAGTCGATTTGAATCCAACCTGGGTATATTGCGAGCATTAACGTCGAGTGGGAGCATGCGGTACTGAATATCAAGCTCTTTGAAGATCTTGATCATCTCCTCGACAAGAAGAGCTCTTCTTTTCCATCTTTCACCCATGTCTTGGAAATTCATTCTGTGTGTAAGCCATATTGTTATTTTGAGCCGATTCAAGTCTTCGACATCCCTCAACACGATCATAGGTTCAGGTTGCCAATGGTCACTCTTCTCCTCGACATAGCTGCAACCACACCAGTATGAAGTCGTTTGATATTTAATATTTATATTCGCATAATCAGCAAAAATTTAATTATGATCGAATAAGTGGCTGATAAGATTATTTAGTCACTTAAAAACACTATCTAATGAAAACATTTGCTTACCTTGTTATCATTTCCTTCATCTTAGCAATCTTTTCGACAGGAGTCGAGATATGGATGGAGAAATCAATGGCATCACCCATATCGGGACTACGATGGTAATTAGCAATGGGTAGAGTAGACAAGACAATGTTGGGATATGCTATTTTCTGATTATCATACCTTAAGAAGATTGTAGTTAATATATTCATCTCTTCAACTATCATCTGCGTTTTTATAAAAAACCTTTCAATATATTACAACTTAGAAGATAGAAACAAAAGCATTTTTGGATAATCTCTTAAAACTAACCTGAACACCATCAACCTCGCAACGATCGCCAACATCAAAAGGATGCACAATGAACAGGAAAATAGTGGCCTCAAACATTGTCTTGCATGTGTTTCCAAACACAAACGCGACCAAAACTAGTTGCGAGCTTAAGAATATAAAGAACTGGGATGTCGCGACTTTAAGTATAAGAAGCCAAATTACAATAATTATGATTCCTACAACAACATTTAACATCTGATGAAGCTTGTCAACAGCTGTTTTCGTGTCGTTAAGTGATAAAGCCAGAGCTCTACGCTCTCTAAACACATTAACCTGTAAAAGATACATGATTAGAAACCTACTTTCAAGATTATTTTAAGAGACTGTTGTAAGTTTATAACATATATCAAGAAGATGCATACCACCCAGCTTCTGAGAGCAGCTTTGCTGATTCCTTTTGTCTCGCTTGCTTCATCGATGAGTACAAGTGTCTTGAAAGCTTCATCCTCACGCAAAAATCGCTTCAAATCCTCGAGATAAATGTGTCTATCAAAACAAACAAATTACAAACAATTATCACAAATAATTATCCATTTCAAGATGATATGAATGCTATGAGATGGGGCATCACCACAGAGTTGAAAACATACTTGGAGCCCATTTCTGCCACATTGCAAAACATTTTCTTGGCTGCAGTTTTAGCCTGGTTTTCGGTTGTTATTTGAGAACTCATATCTTGACTAGTTAGCATGCTGGTGTTTATAACATTCATCATCCTGTTCATATTCCAGGCAGATATGTTTTGCTGATTTAGCCTATGCAAGTCATCAATCGTAATACCATTGTCATTATCGTTTTCCTCAAGATTTGTGACATCACTTTTACGTGTAGTAACAGTAGCAGTAGCAGTAGCAGTAGCAGTATTGGATCTGTGTGTTCCAACACCTCTCCAACGCCGAAACATATTGGCCTTGAGTTGTGCTGGTAAACTTGCACCCGCACTATGAAGCTTCTCGGACTCTTTCATCACCCAGTCTTCTTCTTCTTGTTGTTGTTGTTCTTGCTGTATATCAATCACAGGTGGGCCTGAGAGCGTTTCAATCACGTATTGGTTAAATAAAGAGTCTTGAATCCGATCAAAATACTTGCTGACGTGGAAATTAGTAGCAAGAACTTTGATCAACAAAGTTTTAATCAACCAAACAAGAGTTCCCACCAAAAGACAAACCCAAATCTTGGTTACGTATGGCAAGACCACCTTCCCGTATGCCATCCTTTCGACTTTCTTATTGAAAATCAAATGCCAAGCCATCAAAACCAAAGCTAACCAAATGCAATTCTGAACTGCTTTTTTTAACCCATAAACGAAATAAAGAACCCTTTTGCGGAGTAAGAAGTTTCGTTTAATGAAGAAGACTAAAATCCTGATCCCCCATCCGGAAACTAATCTCCCACATATCACAACTAATATCATAACCTCCCATTTCCACCATTGGAGATCATACAAGTTTTTGTTTCTGAAATTCGGGATTGCTAGTGTGCAAGATAAAGCTGATATGATTAATAACAAGCTGATTAACTGAACTAGAGTCCATTTACTATACCTTAGTTTCTTAAATTCATTTGGAATATCATCATCTAAGGTGAATTCATCTTCTTCGATTATATAATCAACTTTCCCTTGATTCCCTGATCCGGGTGTCCACTGTTCAATCTCTGGCTGATCCATTAACCTTGATTTTGTTTTCATTCTCATCAAAGTCGATTTTCGATTAAATGAAAGACGTACCTCCTTTGGGCTGAGCGTATTGGAATCAGAATCACAGCTTGGGTTTTCGAGGTCGGTTACGGAGTGGTAATCAGGTTGCTCTGTTTCTTTATAAGTTTCATTAGCTGCATTTTCCCGGAGGTTACCGGAATCCATGAATGTGGTGGTAGTTGAGGGAAGTTGGATGGTGTCTTTGCCGGCGATTACCGGAATCTGAGGGAATGATATATTACAAGGACTCTTCATGAAACTCGATTTGAGAGTAGGGATATGAGGTCAGAACATATAATGATTGTTGTCGTATTAATGAAGGTGGGGACTAAGGATGAATAATAATCAGGAGAAATATCTAAGATAGTTTATATAATATATGTTGTTGAAGACGAAGGAGTGTGTGAACAGAATGTGAAACAACACTCAATCAGGTGAAATATCTAAACATTTTTATTACTTCACTCTCTGAAACTTCATTTATTTATGTTAATACAAATTCACCGTGTCATGTTAGATATTTTTTCTTACATTAGGCTTCGCGCTAAACTCGTACTTAATCACGTCATCATACACCTCAATCACACAGCGTATCACGCTCTTCATACTAGTTGTCTCACGGGCTCACGCCGACTTTCACGCTAACTAGTCTCGTGATCTAGACGTGATAATAGTCATCATCCATTCATGCCTCACGCCGGACCGCCTTCGCCTCCTTTTATAAAAAATAAAAATAAAATTTATTTAAGAACAAATAATAATAATAATAATAACTCAATATTCAATATGAAGTAATAAGAGAATTTTCAACCAGAAAGCAAAACCATTTTGTTTATCCTTTTATTCTTAAAAAAAGCAAAACACAAAGAACAAATTTGAACATCCAAATCATGCACCAACATCTATTCAACTATATATATGGTGGCGGTCGACATAACTACATCTGCTGCTTTGATGGTGCTATTTAGTTTGATCGCTACTGCAATGGATTGAAGCTTACAATCGTTGCTTTCACCACACAAAACAAGAAAATAGAGTCCCACAAGCCACAAATACGCATGGCTGCTTCCAGTGGCGGATCCAGAAAATTGTTTAAGGGTATGCACTCTATGGAAAATCTATAAAAAATATTTTTTAAACAAGATATGTCTAATTATTTAACACTAAAATTTTTTGTTAAGGGTATGCAAGTGCATACCCTCCTATACTAGTAGATCCGCCCCTCGCTGCTTCTTCCAACAATATATCGACAAGATGTATTACTATTAGCTGTCAATTTTTATTTTATTTTCATATATGTCTTTGTTGTACTGTTTTTATATCATTGATCACTCCCGATCGAACCTTCTCGGTGTGGACTTTCATTAAAACAGTTTTTGCACTACAAACAACACATCACCCGATCATGCATTAGAGTATCCGGAGATAACACACTACAAGAAAACTGCTGATTTGCGACGGCTAATTTCGTCTCTAATCCGTCGCTAATCACCGATTAGCCACGGGTTTGACGCGAAAATGATCCGTCGCTAATTTTAGCAACGGATTTTAGCGACGGATTCGGGTCTCTTTGCTACGATATTTGGTTGTTGCTAAGTTGTCGCAAGTAGAGATGGATTAGCGACGGTTTCTTAGCAACGTTTTTGCGACTATTTTAATACGGATATATTAGAGACGGATTAGCCACGGAAGATTAGCCACGGATTTGCTACGCTGTATTAGCTACGGATTTGCCACGATATATTAGCCACGGATTTGCTTCAGTATATTAGCCACGGATTAGCCATGACTCTAGAATTGCTACTATTTTTGCAACAGTTTTGCCACGGAATTTTAGAGACGGATTTGCCACATCTTTTGGTTTAGCTAGCAACGGATTCAGAAAAATAAAAAAATCTATTTTTGATGATTTTCAATCTTTTTCCTTTACAAAATATATAATAAATAAACAAAAACAATTCCCAAACCTAAATTTAGTTCACAAAATTAAAATTGACATAATCTTGTCCATAATATGTTGTTTAACATCAAAAAGTAATCAACTCAAACAAGAAAGTAACATTTAACCCGAACGAGAAAGTAATAGTTAATCCCCAATAAAGTAACATCTAACTCAAGGGGGAGGGATAGGGCCTAAACGAGAAAGTAACAACCCTTGCAAGTCTTCAAACCTTTTTTGCGCCGCCTCTTCACGTACCCTTGCCGCTTCTTCACGTGCACGCGCCTCTTGTTCACGTATCCTCGCTGCTTCTTCGCGTGTACGCATTTCTTCCATTTCTTTTTGAAGTTGCTCTTGTTTGGTAATCGCGTCTTGAATTTGTTGTTGTAACTCATTTACCTAAGTAAAAAATATAACTACATACGGTAATCATGCATATTATAAGAACTCAATATGGCGTAACTGATGATAGTAACTATCCATAACCAGTTAAGACCCATTTACACCCATAACTCTATTACACCTTGTATTAAGTAATACCCAATCAAGAAATTCAAATTAAAAATTAATCCATTTAGATCCATCATGCATCCACACACATTTGACCTATTACAACTACATTTGACATATTTACATAAACAATAACCCATTTAGATCCATTATGACCCATTCATACTAATGCGACTAATTACAACAGGATTTGACTAATATAAACAATAAATAACACATTTAGATCCATCATGAGTCAAAGCCAATTTAACTCAATGTGACAAGTTATGCTAAAAATAAATAATTTATTCTAATCTACTTAACATGACCCATACAAAGTCCATCATGTCCTATCTAATTATAACTGCATTTGTCAAATTTATATGTAATAAGACCTATCTCGTGTGACCCATTCATACGTAAGTACATTATGCTTTGTATATGACCCACAAATGGATGAAAACTACATTAAACTAACCTCATGAGAAGATGTGGCACTAGACGAACCAATAGTAGAGTTACTCGCCTCGCCCGTCACAAGGTAACCCGGATCTGAAGTACTTCCACATCCCTCTAATCTCCCTTTCTTCTTCCCTCCTACAACGTCCTCCCAAATACGAAGATCACCTAGTGGCTGGGATGTAACATCTGATCCATATGCATCAGACATACGCTGAACATAATCCTCCTATTATATAATATGTATCAACATTTGATATTTAATATATTACAAATTACATGAAAAGAAATCATGAGATATGAGATGTACCAACAGTCTTTGTGTCTTCGGAGTAACGAACTCCGGTTCCCCGGTCCCCGCAGCCATTGCATCCCTTGATCTTTTTGTTATATGCATGTGCTCTTTACAAAACAAACAGATATCAGAGTAATGATCAGTCCACAATTCCAGTTTCACCTCTATCTTCAACATACTAGGAATATCTTGTAAAAGAGTTCAACAGTGGGGGATTAGCACAAAGCTAAGTGAGAGAATAGATATCAAAAACATACAAGGCATAAAGCCCAAACAACCAAGCTCAAGCAACAAGAGAACCGGCGGTCTTGCGGGACCTTCAACCAAATGCCGGCCAAAGCATAGGTTTACCGATAGCCTAGTTAACACAGACAACAATACTAGCACCTCTTGATTACAACAAATGCTTATCAAGACGATTGCTAATACTGTGTATCCCTAAACATAGGCCTAGCTGAAAAACAACCGCCAAGCTGATCTCCCAAACATCATGTATATATACAGAAAACAAGAGATAACATCTCAAAGAGCAACAATCAGGTGATATATCTTATACATCCAAGATATATATCCACTCACCGATATCTTCAACAATTCAGGCAACTCAGTCTTTTCTTACTACTGAGTCTTGTCTCCACCTGAACAAACAACTAACAATCAGTATTTGCTTAATCAATAACACAATAAGAACAATACTATAATCAAACACATATGTAGATACAATCACAAGTACATATTGTTGGGTATTGTCGGAACCGTGAGCTGAGCGGAAGCTCGAAAAAGTGGTATAAATTAATTTTTATAAATCCGACCAATACGCACCAATAGGACCGATCTCTAAACATGAACAAAGCAACTTAATATATATAACAAGAAGGAAAGAGATGTACCCCATAGTTGATCTCTTTAATCCAAGTCTCTTTGATTTCCCGGCTACACGATGTCGTTGAACAAGGATCCAACGTAGAATCCCTCTATCGAAGTCTACCCAAGATAAGTAGATTCCACAAGTGCTAGCAAGTCTTTAACAAGATCAAAACCAAGAACAACACCTTAACAATCTTCAAGCTTCATCAAGATGAACTTGAAGTTCTTGTGTATGAACTTTGAGAGAAAAATATGATTCATGGAAAATCATGGAATGCCAAAAATGATTCAATTATTCATGATGGAATTAACCACCACCTAATATGTTAATTATATCTCCAGAAATTCGTGCATATTATTATATATAAAGTTACACATTATTTTCCACTCAAAGAGCAAATAATGCAAACATACATCATTGCTGACAGCACTACAATCTCGCCGAGATTGCTAAGATCTCACAGAGATCTTCACAAGCAATCTCGTCGAGATTGCTTTTATCTCGCCGAGATTTCGGCTGTCCAAACGCAATGCAATTTTGGTTTCTCTCGTTCGTTCTTCGGTTTTGCTGGAATCATT
The DNA here is from genome assembly GCA_947179395.2 of Pulicaria dysenterica. Classification (NCBI taxonomy): domain Eukaryota; kingdom Viridiplantae; phylum Streptophyta; class Magnoliopsida; order Asterales; family Asteraceae; genus Pulicaria; species Pulicaria dysenterica. Next base: position 106,904,224 of record OX359288.1, on the reverse strand, counting down.
TCTTGGGTGTGACCCAATAGGCCTATGCTTTTATTTAGTTCGTATTATACGTGTGTGTAAGCGGACATTTTCCAACAAACTCCCACTTGTACGTGACACACCACGAAAGTAATACAGACATAGGTTGGCCTCTAGCAAGGCATCTTTGTCCTAAATTAGCATAGGGTATGTTACCCTTAACAAGTACCAAATCACAACCCAGTTGGTTTGATATGGCCCTATAGATAAGTGATCAATCATCTTATTATTCGTGATATCCATGTGGTAAACATGAGACATGGTTTAAAGTCATTCTCAAAATGTTTACAATTATGTTTCTTGATAAAGATTAGTGATGACCAAAAATACAAGTTACAACTGATCATAAATCATTGTAGTCTTGAGCATGGCCATGCATTTTGGTGTCAGCGACTAATCATCAAGTGGCCAGGGATATCTCTCTTTGCAGAGTGATAATTTCCTTTGATTACATTACTCCATCACAATAGCAATACGTTACCTAAATACTTCCGTTATAACAACCAGTTACGGACTGCGTTAGAAAGTATTCAAAGCAATGAAGACTAATGTCATGCAAATACATGTATCTCCGGTCTAAGGATGAAAAATATTATCATCCTGAGTTACTTTTGACATATACCATGAAGTTGACTCAGGTGTGGGTCGTCCAATCACTTGAAACTCTTTTCAAGTATAGATGAAGTATTGCGTCATTTGTACTCAATCAATATTGAATACTTGACCAATCACTTCACTCAGTCTTAGTTCAAACTTTTCTTCCGTAAAGAGTGACTGACTGTGGACGTTTAGAATGTATGTACATTCAGGGAAGAAATAAACATGCAAAGTAAGAACACAGTAAGTATATAATTAGAGTATCCGCAACCTGCGTATTATCAAATCACCATTTAATAATCAATACAATAATAAATACATTACTGTTTTAATGTTCCCAATACATCATGCATATATCAATTGTTTAATCAAAACATTCTTAAACCAATTCACTTGCATATCTTATGCTGATAGCACAAGAATGAGCAACATGCTCTATTATCAATAGTGGTTTAGTTAACGGATCGGCAATATTGCTATCCGTATGTACTCTTGTGACGACCATGTCTCTTTATTCAAACAAACCACTCATAAAGTGTTCGTTGACTAAATCATGGTCCAATACAAGCGTTGTACCATCATAGTTTCAGAAGAATCTAATATGGTAAATCATGCTTGTGTTTATGGTTCTTATTCAAAAACATCATGCCTTATTAATCTCTGAAGATTCCTTATAAGGCCAACGAATCTTTTGAGAACCATCATAACTAACATTTCCACATTTAATAGGATCACTAACTCCGATCAATATCGACAGTTATCCTCATAGGTACAAAGACTAGCTCTAGAGTAACAATTTACTCTAAGCTCTCCTTAAGTTACCAAGAACATATCATTATATTTCTTGAACTCCATAATCTGTTCTGTATATCTTATAATTGTTATGGACGAATAATTCCTAAGTAAAGCCTTTAAACAAAGCAATACTAGGACATTTTCTCCAATACAATGTATATTTCAAATATACTTTATTATAAGATTTATAACTTAGCTCCCACTAGCTCTGACATTCTTTCTAGTTTCATCTTTGCTCTTTGAAAACTCAAACACTTGATTTTCATATCAAAGATTCCAATTTTGAGATACTTATATAAATGTCCAAGCATGGACACTTTATAACTAGTAGACTTTACAAAAATACTCTTGATGTAAGAGACCATCGGATAGTGTTATCTACACATCCTCAAAATTGATTCCTGTTAAGGAACGTGGTCTTTATATCAATTTACCATAACCATGAAATGGTACTGATGTCTTTGAGTATTTGAGTAAACTTCAACATAATCATAGGGAGAAAGTTTCATAATGATACCTTCCACTTGGTCAATCATCATGACAAACCTTTCTAAGCATACGATATTTGAAGTTGTCTATAAAACTACTATTGACATATCTACTGAGATAAAGTTTCTAGATGATATACCATCCACTTGGTCAATCATCAAGAATACATTTCCTATCAGTCGGTATTCAAAGTTGTAGACTTATCCATGCAGGTTTCTTTTCCCTTAAAAGAACCACACACACCTTATGGGTATACACCCAGGTATAGGATCAAACAAGTCAGTACTTGGATATCCTATATGGATTTTATCTCATTCATATTGCCTCTTTATACCTAGCAGACTTTTGGTCCACTACGGCTTCCAGTAGTTGATGATTTATCATCTAGTTGTCATCCTCAGATATATGGAACTATATCTTTCTAGCTTTATGACTTTCCCTACTAGGTCTATTAAGAGGTAATGATTTAAATGTCAAGTATTCCAGCATTCTCATGCTGAATTTCAACCATTTCTGATTGATAGCTAGTACCAATATTAGGTTCTTCTATTCAAGGCTTTCTTTACTTCCACTGATCTTCATAGATATTAGTTTCCTTTAAGGAAACACATCCTTCAAGTAACAAAAACATGTTATCTGAAGGTTTGCAAATATCCTATGATTTCAGTAGAATACCTAATAGAGTAGCATCTATAGATTATGGGTTTCTTTACCTCACGTCTAAATGCAGGTAAGATATTCCAGACTTTGAGATGGACAAGCAAAGTTGCTCTTTCTAGTCGCAATCTCTAAGATGCAGTCTTGACCTTCTTAATTGGTTTAAGATTAAAACATTGTTCATCATTACTAAAGTATTTCTCAAATAATTTGGAAATATTATGCAACCCATCAATTACCAAACCATATTAATATTGTTTGGTTTCTCCACTTGTCGACCCATTTGACAATGTGTCCTTGGAGTAATGAACTATGAGACAATCCCATAATTCTTATGATGATTACATGAAATTAGAACTAATTCACTCAACATCAATATTTGATTCGAGTGTCATAGTTCTTTAGTCCTCTTTTATAGGTTACCTCGTATCGGTATGTCTCGAACACCTCTCAGGTTTCAGACACTAGTTTAATAAGATAAACTATATCCAACTTTTCTACCATCAAAGGTAAAGTTAACGAAGTATCTTATAGTTATTTCTTATGATTTACTTGAACGGTTTATACACTAAAGTGTAAACATAAACCAACAAGTTTCAAGTTCTCTCACTTACATAAGTGAAGGACTTATAAGTCATCTTAGCCTAATCAAACGAGATATGTACTCAACGTTTAACCCAAGGTCAAACGATCCCAAGTTCCGATCCAATTGGAACTTGTTGATACAAGTCTTGTTTATTTGGTTAAATTGACTATATCATAAGAATAATTAATCCATACGATTTATGATTATTACTTCTTAAGCAAGTGCTTATAATAAATGCCATGACATGGATACATTTTGAAACAAATAAATGATTCAAAATAATATACATCGTTTACTAAGGCATATATTTATATTTTATTTCTTGCCTTAAAAGGTGTGAAACAAATATATAATGAAGTAATAGACTAACTAGAAAGGCAAGTTTCAAACTCCCAATCTTTTCAATATAGACAACCATCTTAGTTTCTATTTTGAAATCGAGTCTATCACGCTTCATGTGCGCACTTCTGAAGCTGAGGAGCTTAACTTTTCTTTTCTTTAGTGCCCTTAGCTAATACAAGCTATTATGACAAGCATGATGATGCTAATTTCTAATCTTTTGCAGAAATAGCAAACTACCTCATGTGGAGTCTCATCTAGAGATGCTATACTCCATTTTTAATGGTAGGTTTGGTAAAACCAAAATTCCCATTTGAGGTCAGTTTATGTTTCTTGGTTATTTTCTCTTTAGTAGCCATTGTAGGAATAGACGAGACGAGCTTTTCTTTTGGTCATGTCAGACTTTGCAGTCTTTATCATACCATAAAGCTCCATTAAGGATTTCTATATATTGTGCATGTGAAAGTTCATAATGAACTTGATCATATGACGTGGACAGGGATTGGAGAATTAAATTCACCACAAGTTCCCTTCCATATAAAATCCTAGCCTCTCCATAGGTCCATGTATTTCTTAATCTTAAGAATATGAACACTTTTATATTCCCATTTAGCTGCATCTATGAACCGATTAAGGTCTTAACACTTTTTAGAATTCCTTTATAATTTATTGTTGGAGCAAGTCCTTTAATTGGTTAATCATATTGTTCGCACTCAATTACTTTAAACTGTTTTCACAGCTTACTCGTAGTCGTTAATATGATGTAGGAAATCTCTTTTGTACGTTTTTCAAAAACATATTAAGTGACCTTAATTCGCGTTATAGCAGATGGCTTTTGAAAAAGAGTTCCTTTAAAATATGCAACTTTGACACATGGTAGAGGACGATCCTCAACAGCCGTTGATGTCAACTAAATTCATATTTTTAAGTTTCTTTTTCTCTAGAAACTAATGGAGTGTATAATTAAATGTGGTATTATCAATGTTCGTCGTCTATGAAAAGAGTATACGTTTTCGTTGATTGATATATATTATCCTTGTTTAAATAATTACCCATAGTTAATTAAAACTATTAATTTTAACAAGGACTAAGAACCTTATTACACTTCACTACGTGACGGGTTTGTCGCGGATCATTTCATGAAGTTAATTTAGCCAGTAAACTTTTTACCGATTGAAATCCATGATTACAACTCTTAGTAATTTGTGGGACCCTATTGACACTCATAGTTCAATTTGGCATGTTGATCCCTTTTGCACCAATCCCTCATTAATCCGTTTTGATAGCTCGGTATAGGCACGACAACTACCAAGGCGTATTATTTTGGATTTGTAAATCATCCGTCAAGATACACGTTGACACACTCGTCCATAAATTGGCTCGGTATAGGCACGACAACCAACCATGCGAGTTGCCACACGCACCTTCCACTCAGTATACGCAAGAACCAGCTCGGCTAGAGCTCGACAACTGGTCTAGTTTCACTAGATTCGGGTGGTGTCATTTTACGGGTGGTACGAGATTTACGTTTTTATTAGAAAAGCGGGTCTTTTGTTTTTCCGGTTAAAAAACCTCTTAATGGTTGATATAACAAATAAGTGACAAACATATATTTCACTTTGAACATAAAACAAATTTTATATTCATTTGTTAATCGTGTATACGCGGGGTTTGTTAAGCAATTTAACAAAACTCTTGAATATTTATTATTTTTGAAAAATTTTCTAGCATGCGAAGAACTTAACAACCACGCAAGAAAATATAAAATAATAAACAACCACGCATAAATTAAATCCGGTAATTGCCCCTAATCCTATGTATCCTTCCCGTGATCCAAATAGGAAGAAGTTGGTCAATCTAAGGACATATACCCTTGACCATGTCGGTGTGCTCCCACTGAATCCGTCATCTCATCTACGATCAATAGTGGTCTTCGGTCTTCTTTTCACAATTACAAATATTTGAAAAGAAACGACATGCAAGTCGCAATAATTATAATTATTAACCGAATGAATTATTACATATTATTGTGGTAAAACCACCGAATAAATAAATAAATAATTACAACACAACCAAACACAAAGATCTAGTGGGCAACAATTACCGGATACGATTACAACCATAATCAACAAAATCATAAACAATATATATTTATTTAAAATTGTCGAAAACACAAATTGTATCAAGACAATCTACGTATTTTATATGTATATGTAAATTTTAATATAAATACTAAAATTACGTATCCATATATCTACGTATAAATATATAGTTTTTATGAGCTTATAATATATAATTAGTTAAGATTGTCGAAAACACAAATTGTATGAAGACAATCTTCATATTTTATATGTATATGTAAATTTTAATATAAATACTAAAATTACATATCCATATATAGAATTGAGTTCAAGTAAAAAATGTTTTAAGATACTAAATGTAAGGAGGAACAGAAACATGACACGTGGCAAAGTTGTTTAAAGGGTAAAATAGGAATCACATTTATTTCTCTCCCCACGTTCTCAATCTTAACCTACACATTCTCTCCCCACGTTCAAACCCTAGATCTGAAATATCGACCATGAGCACCACCGCCGTCGATCGACCAGGCTGAGCACCACCTTCGTCGTGCCGACGCCAGCTTCGATCTCGGCATAACACGTCGACGGCTTCCATCTCTTCCATTTACACCATCAACGTTTCTTTGCAACATATGCCGCCTTAGATCTGAAATTTGAGGGTTTTTGGTCCGATTTTGACCTTTTTCCTCCGCCGCCGCTGGGTTTTGCTACGCCACCGCCGGGTTTCGCTACGCCACCGCCGCTGGCTTTGATACGACGCCAACACCGACGCCTGAAAATCTTTGAGATCTCGTCGATGCACAAGCGTTATGTCTTCTCCAGTCATTTCTTCCTTCTCTGGTCCTAGATCTAAAGGGCGTTGATGCACACAGTCGCCGCCGTTCACCAGGGCATCTGAACCACCATCGCCGCCGCCGACCACCTTCGCCTGGAACACCACCGCCGCCGCCTAGTGCATCAGTTTTTACACAAGTATGCATATATTTCGTTGTGCATCATAATGTTGTACTTTATGCATCAAATGTATTCTGTGAATCCATATTTTCATTATGTGCATTAAAATATTGTACTTTATGCATCAAAGTATTCTGTGAATCAAAAGGTTTTGTATTTTGTGCATCTGTGAATCCGACTGTTGTGGTAGTCGACGGTTTTAGGGTTTCAGTGTGAGGGAGGAAGAGATAACTGTTCTATGTTGATTTGTCTATTTTACCCTTTTTCTTTTTTTTTAATTCCGAATTTAAATGGTTTTGTTGACTTCTTTTGTTGACTTGGGGAGAGATCCTATGGTTGAGATCTCTCCTTACATTTAGTACCATAATATATTTTGTAGTGTATCCCAACCCTCCATATATATACGCTTATAAATATATAATTTTTATGCACCTCAAAAGGTCATAGAAATATATAATTATAAGAACTAAAAAATATATTAACGTATATATATAAACTTTCACTAAAAATATATATATACAATTACGACCAAAATCAAGATCGGTCATAAAATGGTCCAAACAAAGAATAAACTTAGGAAAACATATTTTCCGGTTTTATGAACATCTTGTATATATATTTAGTTAATATTATCGAAAACACAAATTGTATCAAGATAATCTTTGTATTTTATATGTATAAATAATTTTAATATAAATACTAAAATTACCTATCCATATATATACACTTATAAATATATGGTTTTATGCACTACATTAAAGTCATATAACACATATAATTATAAGAACAAAAAATATATATACATGTATATATATATACTTTCATACAAAAATATATATATACATATATGACCAAAACCGAGTTTAGTCAAAGATGATCAAAACCAAGTATAAACTTAGGAAACAAATTTTCCCGGTTTTGAACCAAAAAGTGCAAAGCCATGTTAGAGACGGCTCTGATACCACTGTTGGGTATTGTCGGAACTGTGAGCGCAGCGGAAGCTCGAAAAAGTGGTATAAATTAATTTTTATAAATCCGACCAATACGCACCAATAGGACCGATCTCTAAACATGAACAAAGCAACTTAATATATATAACAAGAAGGAAAGAGATGTACCCCATAGTTGATCTCTTTAATCCAAGTCTCTTTGATTTCCCGGCTACACGATGTCGTTGAACAAGGATCCAACGTAGAATCCCTCTATCGAAGTCTACCCAAGATAAGTAGATTCCACAAGTGCTAGCAAGTCTTTAACAAGATCAAAACCAAGAACAACACCTTAACAATCTTCAAGCTTCATCAAGATGAACTTGAAGTTCTTGTGTATGAACTTTGAGAGAAAAATATGCTTCATGGAAAATCATGGAATGCCAAAAATGATTCAATTATTCATGATGGAATTAACCACCACCTAATATGTTAATTGCATTATCATATCTCCAGAAATTCGTGCATATTATTATATATAAAGTTACACATTATTTTCCACTCAAAGAGCAAATAATGCAAACATACATCATTGCTGACAGCACTGCAATCTCGTCGAGATTGCTAAGATCTCGCCGAGATCTTCACAAGCAATCTCGCCGAGATTGCTTTGATCTCGCCGAGATTTCGGCTGTCCAAACGCAACGCAATTTTGGTTTCTCTCGTTCGTTCTTCGGTTTTGCTGGAATCATTTCTTGGGTGTGACCCAATAGGCCTATGCTTTTATTTAGTTCGTATTATACGTGTGTGTAAGCGGACATTTTCCAACACATATCAACTCATGTATATTCACATCAATATATCGTAATTCACTATTACTCTTTACTTACTGTAATCTTGTGAATTCATCCAATCTCCTTAGCTTATGCATTACATACATCCTTTTATAAGCAAATGCCACACTTCAAATCATCAAGGAGTTGATCTTCAATCGGATTCCTCTTAATCATTCAAATTCCGAGTAAGGGTTCAATTCCGAGTATAGGCATTCTGGTTTAATCGAATTCCGACTAACTGTCCAAATCCGAGCGTACTATTTCCATTTATAGTCACAATCCGACTAACTATACAATCCGATCGACATGAAATCCGAGTAAAGTGTTAGCATTTTTACAAGTCTGATTTCATACTTAAAATCATGAATTCCGAGTAAATCCAAATCCGACATTAATCGGAATCCGAGTAAAGGGTAATTCGAGTACAAGCTGACAGTCCAATTCTCTCGGATTCCTATCAAATCCATAGCCTTAGTCGGATTTCGACAATTCCGAGCCATTCATCCATGAATTTCGACTGAATCATACTTATGAAATCCGGGTCATTCAAAAATCATTCTAACTTCGATTTTTAATCTGATTTTAAGCATGCAACCTCATCTAAGTTTCCAGAACTGAATTCTAAACATGCTTGATCATAACTAACATCAATTCTAACATGCATACAACCTAGATCATAAATTCATCAAATCAAGCATTCAATCGGATTTCATATCTACATAATCAAAACCGAAATTAAACATCAATTTACACAATGATTCTGAATTTCTAACCTTCTAACGATGTAGAACACTTCAGTTAATCAATTAGCACAATAAAATTAACAATTGAGTTCAATTCTTCTTCTTCTTCTCCTTGCTCTCGGCCGAGACTCACAAAACACACACAACACTTTGTTTTGGTTTACAAGAAATGAGGTATGGGGTGTGGTACCAACCATATCACCCACCATACCACCTTTTCTTTTAAAAAAATATCTTTTCTAATTAACGTAATAAACTAAAACAAATAATACAATCAATTTCATATTAAAATCAAATATAAAAAAAAAAAAACTAATTAATCACATAATAATCACAAATTTAAATAAATAATAATACCTCTTATTTAAATAAATCAAGGTTAATCACTTAATTACCTTAATCCTGCTAGGCCGGTAAGGAGGGTGTTACAATATCTTTCGAATGCAATTAATATTACTGTATATTGAAATGACGTTAAAATTATAGTTTTTTATACCTTCTTTATCATCTTTACCCAATGCTCGCGATTTATCCAGTTTGGTTTAAAAGGGATAATGACAGACATATCATCCCCAACATTAATGCCCGCCAATCTAGCCTTTTTAATTGCATACTTTCGTTCTTTGCTCATAGTATCTATCACGCAACCGTGCTTGCATCGATTCATTCCAAGCTTCACGCACACTTGCGTCTAAATCACTAGGTCTTTGATAGAATAGCTGCAAATAAATCATTTTTATTCATTAATATAACACCTAAAACCTATTTAAAAAATAAAATAACTTTTCAACTAAGAGTAGTTAAAAACCGTAAAACGCTCCCAAAGTCGGTCACGATCCTCAGGTGGAATGCACTTCCATGATATCCATGGACCACCAAACATTGTTTTGAAATTTTCAGTTATTTTACGCACGGGTTCGTTACTGCAAAACCTACCCAATGGACAAAATTTGTTACAATTAATAAATGAAAACTACTTTGTAAGCCATAGCTAAAACCTTTTAAAATTTATACATATTGTTTCCCAAGAACTGCAAGCACCGGTTTTTGTGATGGAAAAGGAGGGGTAGAGTCTTGCTCACTGGCATTTGACCCTCGTACACCCTGTGATGATTCCATGTCCATGCCCATATCATCGTTATCATGATTGTGATAATCATCATCATCATCAAAAAGACCAGGAAGTGGCAGATTAGGTGTGCTCGGCAAATTTGCCCTAGTATTAGCTCCACCTCCACCTCCACCTCCACCTCCACCTCTACCTCTCCCTCTCCCTCGAGAGCCCTCAGGTAATGGCTGAACAGATCGGTTCACCAAATTATCTTCGGGCATATTACGTCCACCGCTACTCAAACTAACTCCACCTCCAGATCCTCTACCGGAGCCTCTACCGCTAGGTCTGCTCACTGGAGTATTATTGTGAGCAGCCTCGTTAGGATTGCATCATGCGATATTGCGTCCCATGCTAAGCTACAAAAATCAATTAATTAGCATGCATTTTATTTTTAAAAAAACATCAAATAAAGAGTGTGACATTTTAATAATTAGTAAAGAATACAATACAACTAAAACATTTTAATTTTATACTTTAATCGCGAAATATAATTAACTACACTATCGACAAGATATTTCTTACATACCAAAATATAAATTCAAAATTAATCAGTTTTAATCAGATTTAATCAGAAGAATGATCGGACAAAATAAGTTCAGGTTCGTCGTCTTCGTTAGTTGACTCTTCATTGTCGTCTTCAAACTCTTGTTCCTCATCATTAAAATCATCTTCTATATATGTGTTGTTACCAACTTCTTGTATTTCATTATCTGTGACAAGGCATGCAGGCTCAATAACTTGTTCAGTATTTGTTGTCAAGTTAACCCTTTCATTTTCTTGAAAGAAATGCTCCCCATCCACATTGTCACCATCAGCAACTTCACTAACACTTTCAGCTATTTCATAAATGCCTCTAGGAGATGTCTTAACAACAGCCCGCCAATCCTTCAAATCTTTTGTCATAGAAGGATATGGTGTATAAAAAACTTGAATGGCTTGTGATGCTAGGAAAAATGCATCATTAGTGCAACCTTGTGACTTGTATTGGATATCAACCAAATTATGTTTAGAGTTGACTTTTACCCCTTTAACAGGATCAAACCAAAGACACTTGAACAATACAACTATACATCGACTCAACGTGCTATGATATTCAACCTCTATGACCTCTTTTAACAATCCATAATAGTCAGACTCATTTTCATCGTAACATGACCCTCTTACGCATACACCACTATTATGTGTGACTCGTCCTTCACCATGTGTTACAGTGTGGAACTTATAGCCATTGACAAAATATCCCTTGTGGGATTGGACATGACGATTTGTCCCCTGTGCTATATCTTGCAAATGTCCAACGTTAGTGAATGACCCTCTCCTAACCTACAGTGACAAGGAAACGTGTTATATATAGTGTATATATATATATATATAGTGATAGAAGATAAGTAGCTAACATAATAAATTTAATGTGTATGCTTACTCGGTCCTTAAACCACGTAGCAAAATGTTGATCTCTGTAGATATCAAGTGTTTCTTCTGTAACACTAGGTTCATGTCGTCTAACTGATTCATCAAAATGCTTTATGAAAGGGTAAACCTCTTCACAATTAAGCAAGATATACGTATGGATCTTGTGCATTTCATCGTCACTTAGAGGTCTCTTTCTTCCACCCTTATTAATTCTTTTAAATTCTTTTTTAAAAACAACTAGATTATATGTTCATATGTACACGGATAGGTTTAAAAAAATAATATACATTAATAAAAAATATTAAATAATTATAAAATACGAATGAGGAGTATTTTAAGAAAATGACGACAAGTAGAGTCAACACTTAAACCGACAGTGGAAACTTTAAAATTTGATAATTAGAATAGTTATCTAAAATTAATAGTTAAGATTATTCCATAGATTTAATTAAAGTTAGTCTTTTTTTTATATTAGAAGATATTTGAAAATAAACCTTGTGAAAGTGGGAATCCTAGGAACACAAGAGGAAAGATCGATTTTTTATATTATGATTTTCACTTTTTTGAATGAATTTATTTGTCATTTCCGTATAAATTATTTAAAATGTAGAAAACTACCGATCATAGTAACTTAGTAATTTCAAGTTTAGAGGGCCATGACCAAAAGAACGTCGGGTCGGGATAGACTAACCCATAACCTGAAGTCTTGATTTCAACCTTGTATGACTTTAAGTGAACAAAGTTGACCTATATTAATTGATTTGACCTAATTATAATGTTCACGGACTAATGTTGACCATTGTGAGCATGGTTTTGTTATTGGTCAAAAGTAAACTATCTAATCAAAGGTGTTGTCATGGTTATAGTGTGTGTATGTATGTTTGTGTGTGATCAAGATTTGATTGAACATAGGTAGTAATCAAAGACAATCTACAATCTCACCTATTAGACAAGTTTGACTTGTTTGAACAAAATAGAAACATGGTTGACCAAATTCTTGTAATATTGACCTATATGAATAAAATACAACCTTCATTAATCAATGTTCATAATTGAAGTATTTAAACAAATTTTCACATATCTGAACCAAATATAGTTTTGATTGACATAGAAGAACCAAGTATGACCTTGATTAACCAAATGCTGACATTAGTTAACCAATGTTGACCTTGATTCACTTATTTGAACCAAGTATAATCTTAGTTGACCAATGTTGATCTATTAACATATTTCATTCCAAATTTATTTATAACCACTACATATGATCGTAATTCACCTATTTGAACCTCCGATTAATATTGATCTTAATTTACTAATATGAACCATATATAACGTTGTTTGAATAATGGTGATCATAATTCACATCTTTCCTTTCGAGTTTAACTATAACTACCAAATTAATATATCATAATTCACCTATTTGAACCATGCATGACTTTGATTAACTAAATTAACAAAGTTGGATCCGAACGGAACCATCACTCTTTACATATTTTAACCAAGTTTGGCATTGATTGACCAATGTCAACTATGGTTCACAATTAAGAGAAGGATTTTCTCGTAACTATTACCATACGGGTTAGCGAAAAATGTTGAAAATATTCCGTGAATCATTATTAAAGTTTGAAAATGGTTACGAGCCATCATTAAGAGACGAATTTGTATTCTAACTAATTTCCTACGGACCATCAATCCATCAAATTCCGAAATAGTTGCAAAATCTCTTGATAATTAGCTATAATTTAGCGACAAATTTTTCCCGCGCTTAATCAACAACGGATTAGCGACGGAAATACTATTTACTGCTTAACATTTTAGAGACGGATTTTGTCCGTGGCTAATTAGAAACGGATCAGCGACGAAAACACTTCAAAATGTCTCTAATCCGTCGCTAATTAGCTACTTTTTAGAGGCAAAATTCTTCTGTCGCTAACTTGCCACGGATTTGCAACGGAGGTGGTTTTAATTAAATAAATAAGTATTAAATTTTAAAAGCGGTCGCTAATTTGTCGCTAATTACCTACAATTTAGAGATGGAATCAAATTGTTGCTAATTTGCAACGGAGTAGCGACGAAATTGGTAAATATTTTCAAATCGTCGCTAATCTGTCTCTAATTAGCTACGTATTAGAGATGATATATTTTTGTCTCTAATTTGACACGAATTTGCGACGAAAGTAATATATTTATTAAAAATTTATATTTAATATCAAATTCGTAGCTAAATCGTTGCTAATCTGTGGCTAAATAGAGACGGATTTGAGCCGTCTCTAAAATCCATTGCTAATAAGCAATTTTCTAGTAGTGACACACATCACTAATTAATCGTCACATTAGCATTACTAACTTGTTATTAACATCATGCGTTTATCACTACCATCACTGAACCTACACAAAATTATATATCTTAACTTTTATTGGTTAAAAAACGGATCGTTATGTTCGTGGTATCAACCACAAGCTTCCCTATCACGAACGTGTCATTAATAGAACGCAATGACATGCATAACGAAAATCATATGCTCGTTTCAGCAACTTATGGTCGTTTCAAGAGCTCATTAATGAGTAATGATTTCATTTCCGTGCAAAAATTAAGGGTTTGTTTCATTCCCGGAATAAAAGAATTGGAATTTGACCAAGTGGAATTTATCATAATTTAAATTTATGGGAATTGAAATTCGTGAAAAAACTATATCTTGTTTGGTTAAAAAAAACTAGGATTAGGCGATGTGTTATACCCTCTTTTTTCTTTTCCTTACCCAATGCCACATAAGCACCACATCATTTTCCTTAACCCTACCCAAACTAAAAGTTTGATACACACAATGAAACTTTTAAAGTTCAATACACATAATAACAAAACCTGACAACTTAGATACATTTTAATGAACTAAAACCTTTATATTAAGTTTTTTTCCTTTGGTAATAAACTCTTTTTGATTGCTTCAAAATAATGATTTACTCCGCTTTGTTTTTTATTTTTATGCTTTAACTTACAATTATTGTAGATGTACTTTTTCAACATGATAAAATAGAAAAAAAAAACTACAAGAAATAAATGCTTAAAACCTTTAAAAAAGAAAAACTAATATTTAAAATTTTGGTTTATAAGATTTTTTTCTAAAAATTTTGTGAAGTTCATAAGCACCTTTTTAAGCTTACGAACTAATCATTTAAGCTTAAAGTTATTTTAAGTTTATAAACTTAAGTTAAGCTCATGAGATGAGAAAATGAATTAGACTTGATAGTTTAAAAACTGAACTAAAATTCTGAAATTAAAAATATTTTGTTCAATTTAGAAAAAGCCTAGAACTTTTATGAATATTTTAATTTAATCATATTTATCTTGAACGCTTTAAGAAGATAATTGATCAGCTTATACATCTATCTCACTAATGATATGATTAAAATTAAGTGGATGTAGATTAAGACCACTTCAATTAACATGCTTCTGTTAAGTCGTTTGGTCCAAATTGCCCTTTACAGGTGTCCTTCGATTATTTTCTGAAAGAAAATAAAAGAAAGAAAAAGAGACAAATAATTTGATATGTTGTTGAATTTTCTTAAGAAGTGAAAGAAAAGAAAGAGAGGAGAAGTTATTTTATTTCAAATTTATCATCATAAAAAACGAGATGACAAGGAAGGAATGAAAACCCCACTCCATTTCATTTCATTTGCTTTCAGTTCAAGAACACTATCAATTCTTAGTCTTTTTTTTTTCTTCATTTTGCGTATTTAAAAACTCGATAATAGTGTGTTGGTGCTGAATGCTGATAGTGGGTTGTACATTGGATTAGATTAAATTTTATTTTGTTAACTTCTATAATATTTTTTTTACAAACATAATATTACTTGATAATAAAACGACACCTAATTTTACATAATAATGTTCAATATAGTTCATACTTAGTTTATGATCCTAAAGTACTAATTTTAGCCTTTAAATCATGACATCAATAGTCCAGATTACATTTTAAAAGTTTGGGTAGAGGGACATTTTCGTAATTTATATGTGATGCTTTTACAAATCACATATAATTGTATACTGAATCATCTGTGATTGTATGTTAAAATTTTAAGATTATGTTTTTTACATGAACTGCATTAAACACAGCTGTAAGTTCTAATTTTAACAAATACGAAGTGAACACCAAAACTACAATCTTATAAAACACAAACCAATGTACGAAATTTAGTAATAGTCAAAATTGTTAAAATAATTTTTTTATACCGCGCAACTCATACGTTATTTGAACTACTCCTAAATCTATACGGTATCCACTACGGACCTAGATCCTTGAGATCACCTTGAACTAAGGTGTAACAACCCAAACCACGTAGCACGATATTGTCCGCTTTGTCCCACTAGCTCACGATTTTGCTTCTGGTATGGAACATTCCACCCAAAAGTCCGCATGCTATGAGAGGTATTCACACCCTTATAAGACACGTTTCGTTCCCTGACCAACTGATGTGAGACGAATGTTACATAACTAATCATCATCTAATATTCAAAGTTGTTCAACTAGCAAATCATCATAGTCTACATCTTCTTGATTATCATCATCGTCCCTTGATTGTTGTGATTCTTGATTTTCTTTATAGGCAATGTAGTCAAATATAGTACGCTAGGAATATTATAATTAGGAATCATACTTGAGAAGTATGCAGCCAGGTCTTGGTACCAGTTTCGCTCTTGTTCTCCATGATGTCTTTCCAAAACTTATTGCAGAACGTGTATCATATCTTGCACCATCAAATCAAGTGAAGTTGGTATCAAAGTGATAGATGATGACTGGTTGTGGAGACGACACCAAGTAAGAATCATGCATACTCTTTGTATCATTGGTTTGAGGGTTTGGCATGTCTAATTATCTAAAGATTTACATGTTTATATTGATATTTTACAAGATCAGATCATTTGAATCACTTTTACCATATCCATATACTACAAAAACTGATTTGTCGCGACTTGAAAACACACAATAATCGCATTATCTCTTTCAAAGCAAATGTTGAACACCAACACATACAGAAAGAGATACAGAAGCTTACTTTCTCAATGTTCTTTCTATGCTTGCAGTATCAGCCCCATTAAGACCTTGTGTATATAAAAACCAACATCTTTCAAGACCAAAGACTTCCTCGCTACGGCTTTGAAGACATGCTAACATGATTCCTCATCTAGGTTGTTAATTGTCATTTTATTGTTAAAATTCTAATGATTTAGTCCTCCTTGATTGGTTAAAACTATAAAAGAAGGCAAGCTCGAAGATTAATTTGTGGTGTTGAAACAAAGGTACTGAATCTATTATCATTTATAATTACCATGTAGAAAATTTTATTTGCTCAAATAAATTGGTGAAATGCTTTAAGTAGTTGAAAATAAATCCAAAGATTCCCGAACAGGTATTACCGAATCCATGGGCAGGCAAGAGACAACTTTACAAACCGAAACATCGGAGAAGAAAAGAAGGCAAAAGCGATTCCCGTAGTAGCGGCAAGCTAGATGGGGTCATCCTAGACCGTGAAAACAGGCCGTCTCATTATACAACCCTGTTTCAAAATGGCCAAACCGAGAAACTAACTACAAGCTTTTAAGGAGCTACTGAGCCCATTAGCTCATAATACTGTAATCATTATATGAATACGACATAATTAAATGACAAAACTTTACTAAACACTACAAATTAGTTGTCTACCGACTTTTTTATGTTGTTTCCTCTTTTTCGTTTCTTGTTTTTCTTTAGTAATCCTTTTTCTGCCATGCTTTTCATCTTTTGTTCTTTCCTTGCTTTAACCACTTCATCAAAGCCATCATCACTCGATCTCATATTAGCCACACGTCTAGCATTGAAAACCTGCGTTTTTTTATTATCAATCACAAATTTTACATATTTATGGCCAACTCAAAGTATGAAAAAGAGTTGAAAACTTGTTTTAGAAACAAAAATCAGCTCTTATAAAGCCTTACCTTAGTAATGTTTTCGAGCACTTCATTCTCATTATATTCAAACTCCTCCAACTTTTTCCCTATATCTTTTTCTATAGCATGAATAAGCTCCACTTCTCTCTGCCATAAATTTACTTCAGATATAAGCAACAGAGCAACGAAAGGTAAACCTACTTATAAGTCATACCCGCAACCTTTTGTTCAATATCAATTCACATAGTTGATTTCAACTTTGTAGTTACATAATGCCAAAATATAATATCGCATTCCAAAACTTTTTTTTTTCCCAAGATATTATATTACATGCAGGAATGTGATGTTAAAGGGGTGTTGAAGGGTGTGTTTGGCAATTGGGACATACTCATTTAAACAATTATGCTTATGCTTATACTTATAAGCCGAAGCTGAAAATCAATTTGAAATAAACAATCTCAAACTGATTATTTTAAACAACTTATAATTTCAACCAATAAGTAGCATATTCACATAAGGACTTCTCTTAATCAAGAGACTCAAAGGTGGCTTATCTGCGTTTTAGAAAATGCAATAAGCAGATAAGCTGTTTAGATTATTAAATTCCTAACACCCCTAAATAGTTAGAATTGGAATCAACATAATCAGTTGTAGTATAACTTGTTGCATAAAACAATCCGTCTCACCGTGGTGATAATACTTATTGCCAGTCCTCCTCTGCCTGCTCTAGCTGTACGTCCCACACGATGAACATAATCCCTCGGATATCTAAAAATAATTTACCAGAATCATAATGTGATACATACATACATATATAAATATGTACACACACACATATATACACACACGCGCATTTTGTTTGCGAAAATTACCTTGGTATATCAAAGTTAATCACAAGATCAACTGTTGGAATATCCAAACCACGACTAGCAACATCAGTAGCAAGCAATACAGGGACCCTGCCAGATTTGAATTTATGAAGAGCCGATAGCCTTGAAGATTGTGATTTAAATGAATGCAAGGCTGCTACTTCCTGATCAAGCTCTTCCAACAATAAACCCAAAAGGTGACAAGTCCTGGTTGTTAATACATTAATACCGTCAGTAGACTAAAACATACTTTAAAACAACAACACAACAACAACGATACCCAATCCCACAATAAAACATACTTTAAAAATGACCTAAAATAGTAAAATGTTCAATTTTTGCACACGTCTAGCTTTGTTTAGCAAAAGTAGCTGGAGCATAATTTGTGCACAGGTGTTTGACAGAGTAGTTGTAGCGGAAAAGCGTAAAATGACATAAAACAAGAATGTTATTACAGTTACTTGTGTAATTCTGTAAATTAAAGGCTCCTTCAAGTAGCCTTTCCTTAGAAGCTTTTTCTTTCAAAAGTAAAAGCTTATAGCTGCCATATTCAAGCAAACAAAGCTAGGAGGAGCTTATTTTTCAAAACTTAAAGCTTCAAACACTAGTTACCAAACATACCCCTAAGCTAATAATACAAAATAATTGGATTAAACTATTGAAAAGTTATAAAGTCTACCTGCACTTGGAAACAAAAATTATGGCAGATCGAATTCCCATATCTCCCATTCTTGATAAGATATGAAGCAGATAAACATCCTTAACAGTTCTGGGAATATATACATACTGTTGTTTGAGAGTGTCAACTGTTTTAAAGCCTTCATAAGCTTCATAAAAGTATGCTTTATTGGCAGAAACCTCAAGTAGTGATTGGAGGTTGCTTGTCATTGTTGCAGAAAATAATAAAGTCTGTCTGTTTTGGGGTAAGCACTTAAATACCACTCTTAATTCTTCCTCAAAACCAACATCAAGAACTCTGTCGGCTTCGTCGAACACTAAGAACTGAAAATTAAGGTAATCCGTAAATGGAAAAATAAATCAATAAATAAATAGGACAATAGTATAATTGGGAAAAGTTCATTTGAGAACCATTTTTATTGCAAGAACCGCGAGAACCAATCATAGCCGTCCAATTCCCTCTCCATCAATTTCATCGCCCACCCGTGAATTCATCCCATGCACCTTGCCACACTCTATCGCCCCACACTCTCAATCCATGAATTCCACTTACCAAAAGAATGGCTAAGATTGGTTCTCGCGGTTCTCGCAATAATAATAATTCTCGAATACCCTCCCCTAGTATACATATGCTCAAGTATTTAAAAGCTTTACACTAATAAATCAAAACAAAGGCCACCCAAATATCAGTTTGGTTTCATCTATGCCAATTAGGGGCAAAAACTCGACTAAAAATAACAGATTGACAAAAACTCCCCCAACTTTACAGCTTTTGCTACCTTTAGAGTTGTACAATGACAAAAATGCCCTATAATCTACTCAAATTCTTTTATATATATTGTTGCCAAAGACTTGCTAAAAAACTGTAAAATGACAACAATGCCCCTGACATTATGGCTTCTGCCGCCTCCAAGGTTGTAAAAATAACAAAAAGGATCCTTAATTTATTCAAATATTTTTTTGGCAATTTACCTAAATTAATATCCTAAAAGTGGATTAAAAAATGCATTTTTGTTATTTTACGACTCTATATGCAAGATACGCCAAGTTAAAGGTCATTTCAGCATCTTTGCCTGCAATTACTAATTCGCATACATGAAAGCTAGACCAATACCTTTCTGACAATATATCTAAAGTTAATTCAAATGCACAATATTAATTCACAATCACTCTAAATGTGGCAAAAGCTTTAAAAATGAAGGGTATTTCAGTCATATTACAGTTTAACATTGGCATTAACGAAACCAAAAACTATACTTTAAACACTTTCTAATACTTGAATGACTACACGTGAAAACTGAGTTAAAGGGACACAACTCTTTAATCATTTTATGGTTTTTCAACAAGTTTTTGCCCATCATTAATAATTAAAATAAACAAGCTGATACTTTTTGGCATCCACCCACAGTTTAGGGGCATTTTCATCATATTACAACTACTCTGAATGCGGCAAAAGCTATAAAAATTACTGGTAATTTTGTTATCTGACGGTTTTCATTTAAATTTTGAGTTTTGAATACTTGGATGTTATCCTATGCATACATTATCCAATAACTAAACAGATAGCTTCGCAAATTGATACCTTGGTTTTGGAAAATACAGCAGATATATCAGGATTCTGTTCAATATGGACTTTAAGTCTACCAGGAGTAGCGATGACAACATGAGGACGTTGCATCAACGCCTTTGATTGGGTGATCATATCCATTCCACCGACGACAACAGCACATTTTAAATTCAAGCATGATCCAAGTGCCTTGAATTGTTCTGCTAGCTGGTAAGCAAGCTCACGGGTGGGTGTGACTACCAGGCAAAATACACCATAAGGATCCTCAGCGAGGCGGTGGAGAACAGGCAAAGCAAAGGCGGCAGTTTTACCACTACCCGTTTGGGCTAACCCTAATACATCGTCTCCAGCAAGGATACGGGGGATGCAGTGTTGTTGAACAGGGGTAGGTTTTTTCATGCCTAATTCTTTGCAGGTTTGCAGAGCCCAGTCGGAAAGACCTAATTCAGCGAAACTGAGATTGGCAGTCTTGGGATTAAATGTTGTGTCCTTGGCTAAATGGGGTTGGATGAAGCTAGGGCTATCAGCAACAGTGGTGGTTGTGCTGGTGTTGGTGGTGGCAACGGTGGCGGGGTTGGAGAAATTAGTTACCAATTTTCGGGAAAATAAGGGGAAATTTTCGTCTATGAGAGTTTCTTGTTCAGCCATAGTTGCAGAGCAGCCGGCTATATTAACAGAATATTGCTTTCTCGTCAATCTAATTTCTTCTAAATGAATCAATCATGAAAGTCTAGCTCATACACACATTAAACCACCAAACAAATACTGCTTTCCCTTCACTACCTGGGGTTATTGATGATATGGTGAAGTCTTAAAAATTATGTTCTAGGGTTAGAGCTTAGTTACCTGAAGATTTAGAGTTTCTGAAGCGTGAGTATACAGCAGATACGAGTGAGAAGAAATGTTCACCGATTTGGAACTCGTGAGCCCTTCCTGTTCGCTGAGTCGACCATGAGTTAGTCGCTGTATCTCCTACTCCTAGGTTGCTCTGCTACACTTCTTCACCGCTTCAGGACGAGTGGACCATGGGCCTAACTGAGTTTGTGGGCTCAAGATTTATGAAGGGTAGAGCCGTAGAGGTAGAGATGCACAAAAAATCCGAATATCCGATTTTGTGTAAAATATCCGAACCGGTTTTTTATAAAACCGGATTTTTTTCAAACCGGAGCGGATTTAACCGGTTTTATCCGATCCGATCCGGTTTTAATCCGATCCGAAACCGGTTAAACCGGTTACACTTTTGTCTGAAAAAATTCAGTTTTAATCCGTACGAAACCGGTTACACATCTGTCCTAGAAAATCCGGTTACAAACTGAAAATCCGGTCAAAAAAATAAAACCGAAAAAATCCGGTCCGGATTTTATCCGATCCGGATAGGATTAAAATCCGAAGATGTGTACCTCTACGTAGAGGGCCTGTTAACAAATGCTTTCAATTTTTAACTATTATTCCTACAGGTGTATTATTATGTATATAGTTATACATATATTTACCTGTAGGATAATCATTAATATTGTTTTAGGATACGCATAAATATTACATAAAAAGAACTCTAATAACTCTCTTAGCTTATATGTGAATTTAAAAAAATAAAATTTTATACGGATATTTACAAATGGTTCAACTCTACAAAATGATATATAAGTTTGATTGTATAAAACAAAATCACATGTATTATCAATATATCATTCTTAACAAAATATAGTTTCCATGTGAAATTTTACAAATGGGGGATGTTACATTAAAAAGGAATATCTTCAATTTTAATCTTATTAAATAGATATAACATCTTTTATATATTATCATTTCTTCTTTATTTATTAAGACATATGTTATCACCATCATAAATAAAAAAATCAGGGTACGAACTGAAATTATTGCTATGAAGACTAAATATAACCTCACACTTATTCTAGTAGATATGAAGATACAAGTCCCTAACGAATCTCCTATACAAATGGAAGATATGAGAATAATTCAACTATTTATAAGATATGATTACAAGATAATCATTATCTACTAGAATACCACACTCAAAGCAGGAGGGGAACGTATGCTATGACTAGATCTAAAATCTTTGAATAGAACCGGAAGTAGTCCTTTTGTAAAGATGTCGGCTATTTGGTAACGAGAAGAACATAAAGGACGCGTACGTTACCACGTCTAACCTTTTATTGTACAAAAGGTATATCCAACTCGATGTGTTTTGTTCGTTGATGCTGCACAGGATTGCCAGAGAGATATATTGTACTCAGATTGTCGCAATAGACTAGTGTTGCTCTTTGGAGAGGTTGATGTAGATCCAAAAGAAGATTACGAAGCCAACACGTTTTGGAGACAATGCTAGCAACACCGCGATATTTAACTTCTTGTAAATTGTGATGTTTCGAATTGTTACAAAAAGGAGATAATAGGGATTTTTAGTAAGATACTGTTTTTAGTTAATGAAAAATGTGTTTAACCATGATTATGTAAACTTGAAAGTTGAAATACTGTTATCGTGAGGAATATATTAAAATGAATTATGGGTTTTAAATAAATTAATATATCCATCCCTAAAAACAGCCAACATTAGCCTTCGTAGTCTATGCATATGCACAATCAATGACTTAACTAGCGAATTTATAATAGCAATCATATGATTTTCTCCACGTTTCAGCTTAGCCAATTTCAACGTTTTAAATGATGTATGATTTTTATAAAAACTTTAAATAGAAGGTATCGGTGAGCTATATATAAATATATAAAAAAAATACTAATAAGATACTAGAAAATTTACAAGACGCTAGGACTATTACACCAACCGATCCAAGAAACAAAAGAACCACTACCACGCCTATATATATGCTTTAACCAAAAATAAGAAAACGCCATTAGCTTATTAAAATTGTTGCATGAACAAGAAACATGAGCAGAATTAAACACCACCCGATTGCGAAGCTGCCAAATGAGGCTGAAGAAATTATAAATAAGTAAATAACAACCCTAAAATAACATCAAACCTCCCCTTTGCAACGCAATAAATCAGCCCAAGCAAAAACATTAGAAAAATCTCCAATGTCCACCTTCCACCATTTACAAATTTCAACCAAAACTTGTCTAGAAATAGAGCAAAACCAGAAAAGATGAGATCTTTACATAAAGAAAGGGTTTTATGCGAAAGCTTCCAAAGGGGAAACAAGAGATTTTATTAATCAAGCTTATAGGAAACAAAAAAACACCAATGGTTTTAATCGAACTTGTTCGGAGTTGTAAACTTGTTGATCCTCCTCACTTTTAATTTTGTTAAACCAAATATTATAGTCATTATTATGCTTTCATTGGCTCAATTCTAACCATCACATAGACAAGAGAAGCCATAAACTCAAGTCCCTCTTTAAAACCCAACTATTATGATTTATGAAACAGAGCACCGTCTGTTACAAGTAACCAATGCATAATTATATTATAAAAGTAACAAACAACTTTTTTCTATTTAGCATCAGCGCCGGATTTTATTTTATTTTTGAACGGCAAGCACACACGCTCTTTAAACCTACTCCTAAATATCTATTTCACTGTCCACGTCGGGACTTGAACCCACAACTTCGAGAAGGAACATCTTACAACACTATATACCGCTCGACTACAAGCCCTTTGGAATAATCTCTCGCCAATGAATCACATAATTGTAAATTGCAAGTTTATAAACCAAGAGATTAAGGTGTGTGTAGACACAAATAACAATAAGTGTACAAACCAATGTAGGAATATACTCTGCTTCATACATAGATCTAAATATCCAAGTCAGATATTCTAATCGACATTGTCCAATTGCACAGTTCAGATTGTCGATATAGTAAAGCCCGTTGGTTCAGCCTATGCAGATGGGAACATCTCACATAGATTAAGAAGATATTTTATTCTTGTAGATATCAATGTAACATACTTTTTTCAATCTTCAATCACATATGAGTGAACACAAACCAAGGAAATGACTTCCACAATGATTATCTAATGCATAGTAATTAAGTAACAACTTACACTAAAAGCATAAAAGAAAGGATAAACCAAACAAAATACACTTTGTATTTTATTATACAACAAAATGATTTTGTAAAATTCATAAAATACAACGCATTTCAAGAGAACTCGACCAATCTTTTAAGCTTACAAACAACCTAAGGTAATCTATGACAAACACTATATATATGTTGTATTCATTATGGCTTTCAAATAAAACAAGATAAGGCGGCATCATTTCTCGATTACAAGGTATGAGCTAGGTCTTGTTGCACATGGTATAAATCCCTAGTTATTTTGACATTTCATATTTGGTTAGTGAAATGTTTGCCAATTATTATCAAATTCTAAATCCTCCTTGTCCACTATATTTACTAAATATTAAACAAAATTGTCCCTCTGAGTCTTGTTCCGGAGTTCGAAGTCCTCTTTTTTCACTAGACTCGCAAGATTTCGTACAAAATCTTCCACCATACTACACACGTTTTTCACATGAGGCAATATGAAGTGCTGTGTCTAATGTTTCATTCATAACATATTATATCAGACACCCCTAATTGATGCTTCATATAGAGGAACACAAATGTTGTAGTTCTTATTTCCACCATCCTAAAAAGACAATCACAAAAGCATTTTAGATTGTTAGAACTCTTTGCATCCCCAAACTAGCGGTAACAGTAATGTATAACGTGAATTTACACAATTAAATTTAATTCTTTCCTTGGAATATTACACATATTTTGCCAACCTGAGGGATTAAATTACAAAACTAAAATCACTCAAGAAATTATCATTAGCAAATTTTCTATGAAAAAATGAAGCACAATTAACTAGAGATAAGGGTCTAGAAAATAATGATACTACTATAAACTTATAATGACATGTAAATTTTATGGCAACTCGATTGACAAATGAATTACTAACTCGACCGGAAAGAAATGCAAAAACTTTGGAGTATGTCGTGGGTTATTAAGGACTGGCCTCATAATTACTAAGTTTCGTGATTATAAATATTTGTAGGTAGGGTTCCTAATGTAAGGCTTGATATTAGTTGAATAGTGAACAAGAGATCTCCACCATTTCCTTTGGAGACCACATGAATTTGTTGTGGTGTTTTAGATGTAGATCACATTGTTTATTATTAGTATAACAATATGTTCACCTACCCCGCCTATATTAACACAGATCTCACATCTGATTGGATTTGCATCACAGTTGTAGGATGCTATGGCTTCTTCATCTATGGCCCCAATTAAAGAAAGCTCCTAAAATAAAGAAATGCAAAAATATTGTGTTACTTACCAAAGATGCAGGCTTCAACATATTTCAAAAGAACACAAGCTTTAACGCATTTCAAGAGAACCCAGTCTTGATTCAAACTAATCCAAGACTCGAGGATCATCATATGACTATCACAAACAACCTGCTTTCCATAGATGTCAGCTAAAGATTTGTACTCACTAACCAGTTTTGCAATTTCATCTGCACCTGCTAAAACAGAATATGGTATTATGAGTCCTACCTTACTTTCAGTTGACTAGATTTTGCACAAAATATAAGGGGGATTTCTTTCAAGACTCGGAAACTAATCGGATCATAAATCGGTACTGCGTTGCTCGAAAACTACGATTTGTACATTATCAGAAAACCGATGTTCAGATAGGCGTTCTAAAAAAGTAAATACACTATAGAGTTGACAAAACAATTTACCTGATTTGGATCTGCGATATGAAACACCTGAGATGATGTTCGGGTGCTCCGGCCTTCTGGTATTCCGGTCACCGTTGGAACACATGAGGCGGCTGTCTAGCAGCGAATAAATTGACGGCGAAGATCTGAATAGAACAACGTCAATACAGTAGTCGGCGGACTGGAAGTGTGAATGCGATGAGATTGACGCCGATATATAGACTATGAAGATCTGTTAAAGCACAAAATTACAAGAATGGTCCCCGTACTTACTGTGAACATGCACGATTAGCTCCGCATTTTGATAACTTTCGATTTAAAGGAGTTTTTAACTAAAATAGGGATCTGAAAAAAAATATTTACCAATATAGGGGTCTTTTTAAAATATTTACTAAAATATGGTCCTTTTTTATTTGACTTTGAATATTATTTTGAAAAAGCACGGGACTCACTTTGGAGCCCTAATTTCTGTCGACCTGCTCTCTCGACTGCCGCCTACGAGACGACCGGCGACCTGCAACCTTGTCACCTGCGACGACGAAAACCGCTAAGGTGGTGAACCGCCGGCCACCTTCCCCTACAACTACCGCCTACGAGACCTGCGACTGTGCCCGCCTGCCTCCGTTCCCTACGACTGCCGCCAGTCGCCCTCCACTGAACTCCGGCCACTTTTCCACCGCCGCCGGCCATCTTGTAAGTAATCCTTAATTCCTTATCTTCTTATAGATAAATTTATTACTTTTTCCAGATTTTGTTGATGCATTAGTTACATTTTTTTATCTTGTATCTGATTTATGAAATGGCAGCCTACATAGTTGATAACAGTAACTTAATACTCATGTTCTATCAAATAACCTTGAAGGTGTTTATGATGAAGACAACACCATGATTAGTGAATTGTTTGCACTAAAAATGTAATACAGAGATATAATTATAGTCATACTCCATTTGCACGATAATATTATAAACATTCCTTTCTAGCTTTTTCAAGCAACAGGCACATATGTTCCTATATTCATCATCGTAATTGTTGATCCTAATTGCCTTTCATTCACAGGATCCCCTTAATATTCAGAGTACAAAGAAACTAATAAACATAAAAAAGCTTTAACAATTAGAACAAATCAAGGCATTATATCAAAAGCACATGCTGCAAACAATTGATGCATTTCATCAAACACCTAATTTGCATTTTAAGTTGTCACAGATAATCTTCTTAAAACTTATAATTGACTCCAAGCCAATCAATTACAACAACTTACAAAGCATTATTATGTCTTGATGCTTGCAGGTTAAGTTCAGAGGTGAACTTCAGAGTTCACTATACGCTTAAATATTTTCTGAGAGTTGATTGTTTTAAATACTTTGCAATGGTAATCTCTCTCTCACGGCCCTCACAAACAGACTCACATAGTAAACAAAAGAATTGATCTTGAAAATATCATTATTATATCTGAAGGAGACAATTCTAGATTTAGCAAAGTTTGTTGACAAAGGTGTCCAAGTTAAGCTCATTGGAGGAAGGCAAGGTTAGTAATCACACTGTAATTTTTTTCTCTTGTAGTATATTAATCATGATTGATGATTCAGATTATTTAATTCCAAAGTGGGTTTTCGGTTTTATTATTAATTATATATGTTTATCTTTACGTTACATTCATAGGAGATGATTAAGAATTGTATCATAATCAAAATATGCAGGATAATACCATCAATTCCTCATTGCACTAACAAGATTAAAAAATGGAATGGACATTAAAAATATTAATCTATGGAATGGACATTAAAGAATGGAATGGACATTAAAGAAGGAAGAAATGCTAATCTATGTGAAAATTGTAGGCAAAGAGGTCATAATCGAAAACGATGTACGTCCAAGCCAAGGTGAATACAAACACAAATTAATTTTTATGTTTGTTTTTACTATCATCTTATTTCCTTCATTCTTTCTTTTTTGCAGGTAGGAGATTTATGACTTGTTCAAGCTAATTTTGATGTTTTTGTTCTCTTTTATTTGTAACAAACAATTGTTGAAGTTTTAATTTGTAACAAACATGTGATTTCTTTTGGTTTGTAATAGACATTGTATGTGTGATTTGTTGTTTTATTTTAAGATCTTAGAATTTCATGTTCTAAATAGTTGTATAGTTCATGTAAAATAAAATTGGTAAAAAGGTAAAAAAAAAAAAAAACTAGAAGTAAAAAAAACTGAAGGTTAAAAAATTTAGTAAAAAAGTAACAAAAGTTGAAGGTAAAAAATATTAGTAAAAAGGATGATAAAAGCTGGAAGTTGAAAAAAAAATTAAAAAAACCTTATTTTGGTAAATATTTTAACTACTACCCTATTTTAGTAAATATTTTTAAAAGGACCTTAGATTGGTAAAAAAACCTAAGTTGGATTTGTTTTTTAGTTTTATTTTTTGGATTGATTATAGAACCGAAGCAAAATGACCTTCATCTTGGGATGTTGAACTTGAAATCGTACACCTCGGTTTATATTAAGATTTTACTTTTTTAAGCTCTATTTTCTTATATAAATCATTCTAGTCCAACAAATATCAAAATGTCATTTTAGCAAACATACAATTTTCACCTCTAACACTGAACTATGTTTTTCAAAGTTTATAATATAAAGTGAAATACTAAAATGATCTATATGGTTTATTATAAATTCTAGTTTGATTCTTTAAGATCAAGATTAACGGTATATGTTACTATGATTGCTATATCGTTACATGATTGGTCCTTCTGATGGTTGAACATTAGATACAAGTCGTTTGTTGACTTTTAGCAACGTTATTGTAGTAAAAGCATCACCTCTATTTTACTTTAACGCATAAGTATATGTGATAATTTTAATATCCGAACAAAATTAATAAAACGAAATTGAATACCGACACACCCATTATTTGTATAACGTAGTATAGACGGTATAGAGGCATAGAACATTGATCCATAAATAAAATTATATAAGAATGAAAAATTCTAATTCCTTATTTTATTATCACCTCTCGCGTATAGGGTCCTTTTTAGTAGTTTGTGATCCGCTAAAAACTCTTTCCACACAATTTTTCGGAGAAAACTACTTCCATTATATTATAGTAAGCTTAAAGGGGATGTGTTTCTGAAACACTGTAATCTGTTTTTTGGGCATTTACCTAAACCAATCAGAGAGCAGCATTTTTGTAGCGAAAGCTTTTGATCGGAGATGGGACGGAAGTTCTTCGTCGGTGGTAACTGGAAATGCGTAAGTATCGTTGTGATTCCTATTCGTGAATCGCAACTTCATAACTCGATCGTCTGGTGTATATCTGTTTTTAGAATTCATGTTATATGTCGAGTTCACAGTAATCAATTGTTTGTTATTCTCCGCTTCATCTCCTTCGATCCCGTGAGTTTTGTTAAATCATTTCAGAATACGTGATTAAGTTCGAGATATGCTTTCTCGACGATTCACATGGTAAAACATTTGTTTGATGAATGATGATTGATTTCTTTTTTGATTGGAGAGAAAGTTAATTGTATGAATAAGTGAAAAACCATGTATGATGATTCTCACCGTTACTTAGCTGTTTGGTTTACTCGATTCCGAAGTTTAGTTACTGATTATATGAGATGTCGTAATGGATTTAAGATTCATGGGTACATTATTTAACCATTCCTTGTTGCTACTGTTTTTTATTGATAAGGAATACGAACCGGAATTACTTTTTAGTTGACTGGTTTATTTGACCATCTTTGCTGTAGAATGGAACCTGTGAGGAGGTCAAGAAGATTGTGGCAACACTTAATGCTGGTCAGGTGCCATCTGCAGATGTTGTAGGTAAGCAACTTAAGCGCGTAATTGGTCAAAAAGTCTTATCTTTTGGCATCTCATAGGGTCATTCTCCATCAAAATGAGTATGATCTGATATAGCCTTGATATCTAATTGTCTATAACCACCTTGTTATATATTAACAGATCCCTATTTTGTAGAAAATAATAGTAACCAGAACAATGTGATGTTCATTGTTCAAGATGCCTGCCTTGTCTTCTTATTGGGAAGTCTAAATACAGACATGATGAGTGTTTATTCATATGTCTACTTTCATATAAAACATTTAGATTCTGGATAGTCATTTAGATTTTCATGTTGTTAATGCAACAAAATTCACCATTTTTGCAGAGGTTGTGGTGAGCCCCCCTTTTGTCTTCATCCCCTGCGTTAAAAGTGAATTGCGGCCTGAATTTCAAGTTGCGGCCCAAAATTGTTGGGTTAAGAAAGGAGGTGCATTCACCGGTGAAATTAGGTATATTTAGTGCATATAATATAATCACACCATCCATGGCCAAGAAAGTGCTTTAATATCTTTTTAAAACTGCTTTTGATGTCCTCCAATTTAAGAAAATGACATTGAATAGTTCTGATATTGAATGCTCCATCATTCACTTAAAATTTCAGTCCAGCAGACTTGTCTGTTTTTATTTTCTTATAATTCTTTTCACACAATTTTGTTCCATGATGGAGATTATATTGTATGTGCAGTGCTGAGATGCTTGTGAACTTGGGCATCCCTTGGGTCATCATTGGTCACTCCGAAAGGCGAGCTCTTTTAAATGAAACCAATGAGGTATTTGTTTTATGAAATTTTCATATTCATTGGTTAGTGCAGATACTAAATAGGTTTATGTTTCACCTTTTTAAGGTTACTTTTACTCAATCATGCAATTTTCCATTTAGTTTGTCGGAGACAAGGTTGCATATGCACTTTCTCAAGGTTTGAAGGTGATTGCTTGTGTTGGTGAGACTCTTGAGGAGCGAGAAGCTGGAACAACAATGCAAGTTGTTGCTGCACAAACCAAGGCAATTGCAGGTATATCTTTCAACAATGTTCTTCTTGGTGCTACTTCACAATAATTCAAATTGATTATAGGTTCACATTGGTTTGATGCGATGCACGTTTTAATATATATTTAGATTGTAATAGTAATAAGCTAGTATTTGTTTGGAAATTTGTCTTTTTTGTTTACATTCCTTACTATAAAAGAATTCTTTACTAATTACTATGTTTCTCTAAATTATGTGTTTCTTCTAGACTAAAAATCATTGTCTTTATGCTTGCTTAATCACACTTAACTGTTGTTATTCGTTATTAATTGATAACACATTATATTAGAAGTTGAAAATGTGAATTTTGTTTGAAAAAATGTGATACTTCACAAAAAGGGGGTCTTTATGGAATTTGTTGCTTCATGTAGTCATGTATTCTAGACTCATTTCATTAGTATCTTCATATTTGTATCAAAACTTGTGAATTTAATGTACTTATATGTGATGGAAATTTTGTGAATATATTATTGCAGACAAGATCTCAAGCTGGGATAATGTTGTCCTGGCATATGAACCAGTTTGGGCTATTGGAACCGGAAAGGTTGCCACTCCTGCTCAGGCTCAAGAAGTAAGTCAACTACTAATTTGTAGAATGTTCTTCTGAATCCAACCAGTGTCATGTGTGGACATAAGTTTGTAAGGAAGCTGATTGTAATTTGATAGTATAATTGGATGAATTTACGCATAACAGGTACATGCAGAATTAAGAAAATGGCTTGAAACAAATACCAAGGCGGATGTTGCTGCGTCAACCAGGATTATCTATGGAGGTATGTTAATGTATTTTAAAACCACCCAAATCATGTGTGTTTGGATTAAGGGTTTGGGTGATGATTAATAGGTGTTTGGGTTAAAAACTGGGAATCACACAGTGGATTACCCATACCTGAAAAACGGGATTGATTCAGAAACTGACTTCCGTTGCACTTCCACTCTGCTATCAAACTTATCGCGTGATTACTGACAACAAACTAGATGTATCTATAACACCTTGGTGTTTTTTGCAGGATCAGTGAACGGGTCCAACTGCAAGGAATTGGGAGGGCAACAAGACGTTGATGGTTTCTTGGTTGGTGGAGCTTCTCTCAAGGTAAACTATAACATTATCTTTAATATTTTATTCCCACTTCATTTAACAAGTGTTGCCTTTTTTCTTACTGTTTTTGTGTTTGTTTGTGTAGCCTGAGTTCATTGACATCGTCAAGGCTGCAGAAGTTAAGAAAAGTGCGTGAGTTTTATATAGTTTTTGATGTCAAATTTTGGTACTTTTATGATGATAATCTCATCACGTTTCATACAAATTACGAGAAGTAAATCACTATTCCTAACGAAACGGGTAGTTAGATTCGCTGTGTAAAATAAGCCGGACTCAGAAGCTTTAGTTACCATCTGAGTTGCTATGGGATATGTTGATATGATCTGAAAAGAAATAAAAACGTGATTAATGAGATTTGGTTATTTAAGGGGGAATAAACAAATAATAGAGGAGTTAGTGATTTCTGATATGATTGATTATAAAAGCTAAACTCGTGTGTTTAGGTTTATATCTTGGAGTTGATTATGTATATATATATATTTATTTATTTATTTATTTATGGCTGGAGAAGTATATACACGCATGCTTTCACAAACGCCGTTTTAAAAATATCATTTTTCAAACATGTAGCAATCCCAAATGCCCCTCAACGGCTCAACATATATTGGTTACTAAGATCAGCGATTAGCAAGCAATTTAAACTTAATTATTAAAATAATAAATATTTAAAGTTTGTCTTCTTTTTCTACAATTCGCCTTATAATTTAGAAATATGATTCATGCCTCGTGACTATGAGATGTCCGCTTGTTCTATAAGTGTGAATTGTAATTTTCACCAATATTAGGGCATCGAAAGAAAAATAGGGGTGTTCAATTTGGATGCGATTAGTTAAAACTGGAATTGAAACCTAACCAATTTTGTATAATTCAATTTGAATTTGATTGTTTGGTTTTTAAATTGGTTTTAGACTTGATTTGAAAGTTGTATTGGTTTTTTAATCATGTTTCAGATCTATGAAAATATATCTCATCGGCTCAAATATATATATATATATAGGAAAAAGTTCAATCGAAAACCAAACTTAGTGCGAGAACCACGAGAACCAATCTGAGCCGTCCAATTCCTCCTCTTTCAATGTCATTGTCCACCCATGAATTCCTCACATGCACCCTGCCACACTTTATCCCTTCACGCTCTCCATCCGTTTAACTTCCCATATCCAAGAAACGGCTGAGATTGATTCTCGCACTAACAACGGTTCTCGCATGAACCATCCCCTATATATATATATATATATATATATATATATATATATATATATATATATATATATATATGGTAGGGATCATGTAAAAAGAGAATTATGGTACAAAAGGTAAGGAGAAATCTCAGCCAATCATTTTTCTATTACCGCTCCTATAAAATTGGCTTTTTTCTTTTTAATTTAATTATTAAAAAAATGGAGTAAATGGTAGAATAGTCTTTTAAGTATTTACCATCTCCTAGAAATTCGTAATCCACAATCAACGATTAAATCAAACAATTCAAAATTAAAAAATTTACAATCTAACAGATCCATAGAACAGACAATTCAATACTGATGCACAACAAACAAATGGATGAACAACAAATAAATCATCAATACATTGATACACAATCCAAAGAATTTAATACCTGATGCATAAAAATTGATAAATAAATTTGAAACTGATACATACGGCTGAAGATGAAGATGCATAAAAATTGATAAATAAACTTATGCATAAGAATTCAACAGATGGTGCAAACTGATGCATAAGAATTCAACAGATGGTGCATCCAGCGTTGATGCACACACGCAACCAAAATTCCCAATGAACAACTATTCTTGATAAAAAGATGAAAAAAAGATGAACAAATATGATTTCTTTAAAAATACAACACAACATTCTTTAAAATGAAACAAATTTATAATCAAAATAAACTTGAATCACCTCAAAGAAAAGCAACGATGCACAATAAATCTTGAATCAGTCTTGAATCGATGATCAACGAAAACAATAACCGATGAACACCGATGACGAATCACCTCCGTAGTTGATGCACAAGAGATATGAAGCCGACGACATTAGAGGGAAATGACGGCGGCAGTTTCAGGGTAGGAGATGGGGTGGTCGGCGATGGCTTCACATGTAGCGGTGGAGGTCAGCGATGGCAGATCTAAAGCCGACGGGAAAGCTGCGGACGACCAGGTATACAGAGGAAAATGACGGCGAAGATTAGGGTTTTGTGAAGAAGCCGGCGTCGGAAAAAATCCGAACAAAGCCGTCAATGATTAGGGTTTTCATTGCAGCAGCGATGACTAGGGTTTTCATACAGAGTCGTCACCGTCGATTACAGTTTGTGTTTGGCGAACAGACGGCGATGGCGGTGGTCCAAACCCAAAATCGAACAGCCCTGTTGGAACGAAAACCCCCATGGTCGCTCAGATCTTGATGCTGCCATCTGAGAGTGCATAGAGGTGGCGGAGGATGCAGAGAGGAGGCGTCGGGATGCGTCGGAGGTGTGGGAGGTGGAGAGGCATCGATTAGGTTTTATGTATGTGATGACAGGGGAGTATCCGTGCTTTGGGGGAGAACGTGGGTAATAGTAGTGGGGTACAAGAGAGAGAAATAATATGATAGTTCCTATTTTACCCTTTTATATTTTTTAAATTAAAAGGACACGTGTCGCTACCATGTTTCTTCTTACTCTTTGTACCATAAAATTCTTTTTATTTGAACCTGATTATATATATATATATATATATATATATATATATATATATATATATATATATATATATATATATATATATATTTATTACCGTATTTCCATTTCTAATTTCTTTTTTCTGATCAATAAATTGTAATATTTAAAATTTGAAATTATTAGAAAACCTATAAATATTCTTCTAACTTATCTTTCAAAGTTCAAACTCCAATTATATATAGGGTTATGTGCACAGAAATGTAACGAAGTATGTGCGGTTTAATATTGTGTGTAACAAACTATTTTTTTTTGCAATTAATACAATGAACTACCATTTTTTAACATTGTATGCAATTTTGACCTGTGAAGCAGGTAAAAGCTGACGTGGAGCCGGTGATATATTACTTTATTTTTTCTTTTTAAAATAATGCATATGTGTCATTTGTTTGCTGATGTGGTAATTATTTTATTATTATTATATTATTAATAGTATTATTTATTATTATTATTATTATTATTATTATTATTATTATTATTATTGGTTTTATTATTAATCATCTTCTTCATCAATAACACCTTCTTACCACCACCACCACTAACTTCATCTGCCACCACCGCCACCTCCATCTTCCACCACTACCTCCATTTTCAACCACCACCATCGTCACCTCCACTTTCAATCACCACTGTCACCATCTCATTCAACCACAACATTAACTACCAAACAAAAATCTATGATCTCAAACAAAAATTAAAACAAACACCAAACAAGATCAAACAACATTAACCGCCACCTTCATCTGCCACCACCGCCACTGCCACCTCCATTTTCAACCACCACCACTGCCACCCTAAAACATCTATCTACAAACTCAAAAACTAAATCTGTATGCCACCATATCCTTCATCTAAATCTTTCAAGAAATCTGGAACGAAAACCCCCATATCCATCTCCAAACTTAAAAAAGAAAACAGAGAACAAAGATTCAAAACACGTAACGAAGAAAACCTAAAATGAAATCCAAAAATTTTCGTTTTAAAAAATACGTAACAAAAATCCTAAATCGTAACGAAAAAAACCCTAAATCGACGAAGATCCGTAACGAAATCTGTAACAAAAATCTGTAAATGAAAACGAAATCTGTAACGAACAAATATTCAAAATCTGTAACAAAAATCCAAAAATGAAAACGAAATCCGTAACAAAAAACCCTAAATCGACGAAGATCATTTTCATTTTCGTTTTTTGAGTTTGAAGATCAACTCAAACAAATTTGGACAAACCAAACAGATCTGGACAAAATCACCATGCATATGAACCAAAATCATCTTCAAGCGGCGGTGGTCGTTAAGGCGATGGCGGCGGTGGTGATCGACAAACCAAGAGCAAACCCTAAATCGAATAAAACAGAGGCGATGGCGGCGATTGTGGTTAGGTTGAAGTCGACGGAGGCGATGGCGGCGATTGTGGTTAGGTTGAAGTCGACGGCGGCGATTTAGGGTTTTCTTCGAGTTAGGGTTTGGGTGGAATTCAACCAACACCAAACGAAACCCAGATCTGGAAGTTAAAGAGGCGGCACTCGACGTGGTGGTTGAAGTTGCCAGAAGAGGGAGGAGGCGGAGAGGAGGGAGGAGGGAGGAGGTGGTGACATTAATGGTGGATGGGAGCCTGCACATGGTTGTAACTATGGAATTTATTTTATAATAATAATAATAATAATAATAATAATAATAATAATAATAATAATAATAATAATAAACTTATCCTACGTGGAAGCTTACGTGGAATGCCAAGTTAATATTAAAAAAAAATTGTCAACTGTATCAAGGGGTAACCGGCAACCTTTGATTATAGGTAAAAATTGCATACAATGTTAAAAAATGGTAGTTCATTGTATTAATTGCAAAAAAAAATAGTTTGTTACACACAATATTAAACCGCGCATACTTCGTTACATTTCTGTGCACATAACCCTTATATATAAAAACACAAAGATTTTTTTATTAAAATTGGTTTAAACTATACAAATGGAAACATATCTACCCAGTTAGGTGAACTTGGTTTAATTCTAATTCAAACCGAATTCAAATATCTGGCTTCAAATAAGGTTACTAATAGTAATGCGAATTCGAATCGAATTTTGAATTGAGTAGAAAATTTTTAAACTCGGATAACTTGATTCAAACATTTGGAGAAACTCAAAATTAATTTTGATGAATAGCTCTATAAAAACGGCTTTGGGTTTTTGAAATATTCGCAAAATCATACATCGTATTCTCGACCCTAATTATAATAAAATCCTATTAGTGTGGAAGTTAACCCCATAACTTCTCTCTTTAAAGGCTCTCTTTACGCTTCCTCTTTAGCTAAACTCAGGCCAGAATGTTGTTGGCAATATCACCGCTCTCTGGATCGGGCGACATGGATGTTGATGTTCGGTAAGTTGTGTGTTCGTATCATCTTTCCCTCCCACCTCTCTCTCACGACCGGGGCACATCCGGCCAAAATACGGCCACCTCCTGCCACAAGTCTCCACCCATTATACACCGTCGACCTCCATCAATGTTGGTGTTTCTCCACCACACCAAGGCCTAGCATCACCATCGTCACCATGTGTTTGAAGATATGGGTTTTGTAGGTTTCGTGTGCGTTTGATGAAGATTTGGGTTTCATGTGTTTGTTTGAAAATTTGGGTTTTCACGGGTGAGTAGAATGGCGGAAGCTTGGCCGGATTTAGTTTACCGGAGCTTGTTGAGTTTTTTATGTCCGGATTAGAGACAAAGGGAGATTATGTGAGTAATATTGAGGGTATGTGAGAGAAAATGAGAATGTTTTTTTTAAGCGAGAGGTAGAAAGTAATCAAGTATATTATGGGAACTCTAATCAAATCTGAAAAAGCAATTACTAGAAGGTAAATTAAGTAAATTTTCATAGTAAAAAGAGATTCAAATTCCTACGAGAAAAATATTGATCAAGGGGGCTATTAAGAATAATCAGAGGTTTAAATAGCACACTTCTTATCAAAGAGTTTGTCGCTTAGCAGTATAAGGTATTAGAAGGTATTCCTCTTTAACTATGGTCATGGGTTCAAGTCACGTTATAGACAAAAAGTATAGATTTAGGACTAGATTAGTATGTATATGTGTTTTGCTTTAAAATAAAATAGGACACTTCTTATTTTTATATGAATATGTATTACAGCATTAACTATTGTTCTATACATAAAAATTAACAAATTTTCTTTATTAATAGTTCCACCATTAATCTTTATTTGTTCGAAGTAACAAAGTGAAATAGACAAGAGTAGAGATGGATACCTCATCACTCCATCATTCATGGTAGTGGTAAC
The DNA here is from genome assembly GCA_947179395.2 of Pulicaria dysenterica. Classification (NCBI taxonomy): domain Eukaryota; kingdom Viridiplantae; phylum Streptophyta; class Magnoliopsida; order Asterales; family Asteraceae; genus Pulicaria; species Pulicaria dysenterica. The sequence goes on along the minus strand of OX359288.1, from coordinate 106,865,954 downwards.
TTTTGTTTGTTCGAATTTATGAATACCAATATTCATAAGTTCGAATAACATGACAAATGTGGAGGATGAAATTCAATTACTTGATTGTTTCTTTTCTCTCTCTAACACTTTCTCACTCTATCTTTCTCGTACACATATTTTTTTAACATAATACGCACATATTGTTTAATATCAAAAGAATAAGATAAAGGTAAAATGTAGAATTTATGTATTTCCTAGTTACAATTATCTTTAATCTTTAATACTTATTAAAAGAAAAGGGTTTTCCTATTTTCCTAAAAAATCTCCACCAATCATATCTTTTGATTTTAAAAAGAAAATTAAAAAAATTGGAATGATTACGTCATATTTACCCAAAATCCTTAATTCTTCGACTCCTTTAGGGTTTACGTTAGCCGACTTCCAACATCTAATTTTGCCCCTGCTTCCCCAGTCGACTTCAATCATCGAAGGTTGTTCTTCGATTGTCCGTGCTTCCCCAGCCAACTTCAAACATCGAAGGTTGTTCTTCGATTTCTTTAGGGTTACGGGCTTCCCCAGCCGACTTCCAACATCGAAGCATCCCAGTTGTTCTTCGATTCCTTTTACTGTGTACGGGCTTCCCCATCTCAGCCGACTTCCAACATCGAAGCATCTCCATCCAGTTGTTCTTCAATTCCTTTTAGGGTATACGGCTTCCAACATCAACGTTCAGGTAATTGAAATCAACTTCTAATGTATTTATTAATGTTTGTTTCTTTGTTGGATGTTTGATTTCTTTATTAGGAATTTCTAATATATGTTTGTATTTAATTACTGAAATCAACTTCTGTTTGTGATTGAGGAAGTGATGATTTATATAATTGGTAGAGCAATTGACTGTGATGAGCAATGCAGACCTGTAATGATTTGCGAAAATGGTCGCAACTTATTATGAACATCTAAGTGATAGAGTCAAATTTGCTTTATTAAACAAACTGGATTTGAATAACATTGTTTAGGTTTTCTGATTTTGTTATAGTGGCTTTATGAAATTTTAAGAGGATTTGCTAAAACTTTATAGTTATAGCAAGTTTTGATAGATTTAAGCCTAAAAAATGTTCCCCTCGCTATCCGTTGCAGCTTTCAATGTTGCATTTGGACGTTGGGAAACAACATTTAGAGCTACATTCACCCATATCTTCAAATATGAGAACCTGTTGATGATTACATCATCTCTGTTTACTAAACTATGTTTCTTTGATTTGTCATTCACTATTTGATTATTTAAACAACATTAAATAAAATAAGTAAAAAATAAATAACAGTACAGTTTCATCGTGTGGTATATCATCATCCTGTGGTATCTGGAATTAGCTCAAAGAGTAAGATTCGAGTTCGTTCTTAATGTTTTTAAATCGACTATATAACTGTTTGTTTTGACTCCTTATCAGAAGTTTAACTTATGCATATGAATTGATATGATAGTTATTCTGTTTTTTGTCTATAGAAAAGCAAGTTAAGTTTGCTTTAAAGAGCATCTCAATATGTGTTTACCAATTTACAATTCTATTTGATATCTTGGCAAGTCTTACACATTTGATACAACTTCACATCAATCACAATGTAGCTCTAGCATTCACATTATCATTTCTCAAGCTTGCAGTTATTCATTTGTTCAAAGTTTTGAGTTTGTACTTCAGCAAGTATGGTGGATGTAATTATATTGAAATAATAATTGCCATTTTGCTTTTAATTAGTAATCCATTCAGGGATGATTAGGACCGAGTTCAAGCTATTGCTGCATGCCTGTCATAAAAGAATGCAAGGCTCTCATATATAAGGTACACATTATTGAGTTCAAATATTCAACTGGATGATGTCTTCTCAAATGTAACTATTAATCAAGTCTTTATACACTTCCATTTAGTTTTTAATCAAAAGAACAATAGATTCAATGTGCTTTTCCAGATAAGTTCAATAATGAGTAAATGTTGCAAAAGTTTTAGCATATATACCTGCAGAGTATCATCGGTTAATTTGAACGATGTCAACGGTTACATTCATTTTTTAACTTTGAATTGTTAACGACGATACCTGAAGCAGTGTTGTTGATTTCCAAATTCTCAGCTTTGATAAATTGAGGCAGAGTTGATGGTTCCATGGTTCCTCCATGAAATTTAATGAAATGGAATTAGATCCTGAGGTGTGACTAATTTTTATGAGAAATCCTTCTTTAAAGGCATTACTATTCTTTACAAGTCAAGAGAATACACCCTGAGGTGTGACTAATTTTTATGAGCAGCATGGTTGAGCATCTCATGATTTAGTCTGATTACTTGCCTCTCTAAGTTTAGTAGCTTATTATGTAAAGCATGTTCCATTCTTCCCCATGCCATCTTTATAGATTATTAAACAATTACAATATATACATCGGTAAAGTTACGTATGTATGGCTATACTCACATAATGTGTGTATATAGATATGGATAATACTTGCATCATATACATCAGGATAGTTTGATTTTTACCTTCATCTTTTTGTTATTTGATAGGAGGGAGCAAGTCACTGCAAGTGCTGGTGAGGTTAGCCGGCTTAATGCTGGTGGCGAAGAGTTCATTGTCCACGTGCCTTATGTTAAACAAGTGAAGGTCAGTTTGTGAAAGTGAACTACTACCTATGTAATATTTTCTCAAGGACTTGAGAATGGTATATTTTAGATAGATTTGACTCTGACTAATATTCCTTGATTTGAATATACTCTGATGATTTATTATTTGTAAAATCTTTGATTTTCGCTGACATTGTTGTTCTGATTTGAATTTATAGACTTCACTATTGATCTTCCTTTGAAACCGATTGTGCAACGGAAGCTGGGTTTACGCTGTCTTCACAATCTGCTAATAGTTTCTTCTCTGACCAGTACAAAACCCTCGATAAATTCGAATCCGGTCGTAACTCATCAACCTTTTGCAACCTTATAAAGGTATCTTTTTATTGCTGTTTTGATTTGTTGTTTTTTTGGGTTATGTTTTTTTTATTGAAAATAACTGATTCTAGAACCTAACATTTTACTTGATACTTGCACAGTTACTTGATAGTTGCTACTTTCCTGCTGCATTTTCATGTAAATGCCTTTGCTATAAACTATAACTAAACAACACTAAAAAATACTAAATTCAAATTTTGTTTTGAGTAACTAAACAAACCTATGCTATAAAATGTAAGAAATCATATCTCAATCACTTTTTGATCGTTTAATCCATGGTTTATACATATTTATCTGAGATTGCATTTTCTTTGAAATCCTTGCCAACACATTGATCAATTTAGTTTGATTATTGCTCCAGTAAACAAACTGTCAGATGACTTAAATTCATGAATAATATACTTTTATTGCTACTAAATAATTGATGTCGTTTTACGAATAGTAAGTGCTATATATAGAAAATGAATATTGTCATCTTTGATAGCACTTTCACATTACAAGTCTTTATTTTAGCTGAGATTAGCATTGTCCCCAACTTTGAAGCTTCCATTCCTTACCATGGGATTCTTCTCCTAAAGCAATTTGGATTTAAGCTTGCTACCCATGAGATTCTGCCATTCCTTACCATGATGAACTCTGCACAAGATTTCCTATTTTGTAGTCTTGCATTCTCAAGCTCTGATGTTTTAGTTCTAACCACATTTTAGCTGAAATCACTCCATCTTCTGGATTCTTAGATAGTTGTACACTGTTTTAGCTTTCAGTATCTCTTGCTTTTGATGTCTTTTAAATATTCAATCTCTACTTTTGTTGCTGGAAAAAGATGTGGATGAAACAATGGTCATGACATACCTACTTTTGGCAATTATTGATTATTTGAGTGTTCAATATATCAACTATTCTCACGATTATTTATTTAATTTTGTCTTTATGTGTATTAATTTGTTTATGAACACGGGAAAATGACTAAATCTGAAGAACTTACTAAACCTAAACAAGTTGAACGAGTGATTTTCCATTTTGGATTGCGACGTTATTTCTGTAAAAAGTTCAATAACAGTGTTTTGAACAATCTCATAGTTATAAGATGGTTTTATAATTATGAGATTGTATTATAATTATGAGTTCTGGTCCGTAAGTGTATCTAATGATAGTTTTACATTGGAACTTTATTGTTAGGACATTCATAAGTATCAAGATAAACATAAATTTATGTTAAAAATGTTAATATCAGATTGTATTTTCATGGTGTTTTGACTCTTTATCAGAAGTTTAACTTATATGACAGAAGATCAAGAAGCTGCTACAAAAAGTATGTTTCAAGTTAAGTTTCTTCCCTATTTCTTTTTTAAGATATTATTTATGCAGTCCATCAATTTCCTGGATTGTTTATATAATTTATGCATGTCATCTGTTCGATAAAATGCTTAAATGAATAAATTAACTTATATAAATTACCTCAGAGAACTCTTATAAGAGTTAAAGAAGGCAAAGGTTATTGGATTAGTGATTATGAGTGGAGGTTGTTTACAGGTATAAAGTCTTCATGTATTATATAGCTTCTTACTATAAGATAACTCTTTTATGTCGAGCTGATTAAGTCTTGAAGTTACAAATGTTGTCTTCTTAAATCTGTAGTAGTCTCCCCCTAAATGTTGTAGATTCAAACTGAAATTGTGGGAGAGCTTTTAAAGTAATTAATTTATAACTAATATGTAAAAATTGTTTTCACTTGCTTTTTATCTTTTAATTGGCTCAATAGAAAGAACTTCTTTATCTCCTGAAGTTCAAATAATGAAATGCAGAAACGTGACTATAAAAAGGCCCTTAGTAAGACCTCATGTCTTATTTCTTAAAATTTGCAGATGTTTCTGCCGTGTATTCTGTAGCACTGTAAGAAATAAGCATGATCCTTTATTATGAAAGTATCCTTTTATTTATCAGGTGCTTTTAATTTGCTTATGGTTTGATTACACAGGCATATACGGCACTGAGTGAGGTAGATAACGCATTAGAGTTTCAACAAGCGGAAAGAGTTGGAGTTGAATGACGGTTAGACATTAACATTATATTTTTGTTCAAATTGTATGCGTAAAATTTTATTGTTATATTTGTTTCATTTGAAGAATGTTGGAATCCCATTTAAGCAATGTGCAGTTTACTTTATGACTTTCACCCATTTCTTGCCTTCCAGATATTCTTGCACCTTTAGTGGACCAAACATCAGTTTTGTACAATCAAGATATGTAATTTCACCGTACAATATTAGTATGTGTTCTTTTATCCTACTTTATTTTTTTTCTTTTATTTATCTCATTTACAGGCTGCATTTGTATATTTATTCAATTATGTTTCATCATATGCATGTCTGAGAAAAAGGATGCTAATTATCAAACTTTGCAATTTTCATTGCTACCAACCGTTAACTGTATTCCTAGATATAATAATTTTATGTTGGATACTATTCTGAGAAAGTATACATAAATTTCATTCTAATATATATTTATGTATGGTGGCAGAGTGTCAAAAAGCGTTTTGTTGTTGGAAATACTGCGTTTATAGTTACAAAATATGGTGTTGGTGGCATTTGTGAGAATCCAGGATGCATTTTCATTGCTACAATGCTACCAACCATGATGCCACTGGGTAATCAAAGATTTCAAGGCAAGTTTGACTTTTATTTTAACCACCTCTCAAAGTCGTATTTGCATTGTTTTTATAAAAAATACAATTTGCGTTTGAGCTCTATCAGTGGAGTCTTGGCATGTTGTAATTTTCCAGGGGTAGGGTGTGGTTGCTGCAATCTATGGTTCAATTGAGAAAGAGCCTGTTGTAGTTGGACAAGAATTAACCTTTTTAATGGACTTTTTACAGAAAAAGTAAGTATTTAAAATTAAAAGTTAAGTTACCAACTTAATTCTAAAATTTGATAGATGTTAAACTCGGTTGAATATCTGCAGATATAAAAGTGCTGCGCGCTGTCCCTCTTTATAGGTTGGAAACTTTTTCCTAATGGGATATTTATTTTGAGAATTATTATTAAGCTGAGACAAGATGTTATTAGAAAATTTTAATTTAATATTAATAGTTTTGTAGAAAGTCATATTTCATACTCGATTTCATACTCTATAGAAAAGTAATTATTCTGATCTACAAAAGGCAAAGTACTCTTCAAGGTAAATAATAAATTAGATTGGATACTCGATTTTACACACGGTATAGAAGAGTGATGATCCTTTTGGTCCTAATAATAAGTTTAATTTTTATACTAAGCAAAAGATTAAAATATCTATGAGAAGTTGCTCAATATATTCTTTAGTGAGATATACATATGTATATCACAACTAAAGTTATAGCAACACGCTCTTTAGAAGAACAAAAACAAATACATGTTACCAAAAAATGTTTTACGATATTCTGTTTATTATTAGGGGTAATGAGATTGCTCCGAGGAGTTTTTTTTTTTTTGAACAGCAAGAAAAAGCACGCTAGGCAAAGAGCTTCGGCTCAGCCATCACCCCTGCCTAGAGAGCTAAATTTTATTCAACATAGAAATTCTAGAGAGTTTCTAGAAGAAGTACACCAAGGTCAATTACATCAAGCCATGCCCAATATTTCATCAAAACCAAATACAGTAAATTAAACTACATAACATTTACCAAATGTTACCTTCACTATTCATAAGGCACTGTTCATCTACAGTGTTTTTTTTACTCTTACGATATTATTTATCTAAATAAAGGACTTTTTCATCTACGGTAAATATAGTTTTCTTATAAGGATTAATTTTTTGTAAAAAAGTTCTATCTCAAAGACTAAATTATTAAACTCAATATTTTTTTTTACTCTTAGGATATTATTTATCTAAACAAAGGACTTTTTCATCTATGGTAAATATAGTTTTCTTATAAGGATTAATTTTTTGTAAAAAAATTCTATCTCAAAGACTAAATTATTAAACTTTGAAAAACTAACTAACAAAGTCTACCTCAAAATCTAATATAGTTAAAGTTAACATAATAAAATATTTTACAATAACTAAATAAAGATTTTGTCAACTTTTGTATAAAATTGTAAAAAAGTTCTATCTCAAAGACTAAATTATTAATCTCAATATTTGAAAAATTAACTAACAAAGTCTACCTCAAAGTCTAATATAGTTAAAGTTAACATCAGAAAATATTTTACAATAACTAAATAAAGATTTTGTCAACTTTTGTATAAAATGAAATTAACTAGGGTAATAACGTAACTTTGACATAAAATGAAACTTTCTTGAGAGGGTTTGTAGTAAAAGAGAACTTTTTAATGAGTTTGTAATATAAAGATTAAATATAAGAAAGTTTTATGATTAAAATGAAATTCATTGTGTAACTGTGTTATAAGAATTTTAAGTTATTGTAAACATATATGTAAACTCTAAGTCTTTACATTCATTGACGAATCTAGAATAGGAAACCACGTGATATTCTATATTATACATATTCCGTTTATAAAAAAATGTTTTGGTACCCGCCACAACGCGCGGACACCAAAACCTTGTTAGTCCTAAAAACTAATTCACCCAACCTATCACTGAGAGAAGCTTGTTGAAAGCTAGGGATGTCAAAAATGGCAATGAAGTTTTAGAATTTAAAATTAATGCTAAAGAACTTGATTTCACAAAGAAAGTCTTCACATTAGCATGGTGTATTATTTCTAATTCTTCTAATGTTTCTGTACTTACTATTAAACATTTGTTTATGTTTGTTAGAACTTTTCAGGATACGTTCATGGAGTGGAACTAATGGTACTGTTAAAAGCTTGGAGATAATTTTTTTTTACCATAAAGAATGCGGGGTTAAAGGAAGCGGTTGTGTGTTAGTGAAACTAAGAAGCAGGAGAATATGGACGAGTAGTAAGGCAATGTGTAGTTTTTTTCTCTTATTATAGTTGGTTTTGTATATTGATTTTGACCAACATTTGGTGTTGCTAATCTTTGTTCATGTTGTTTTTATGTGCATTTGTTTTCCAGATTTACCTTAGATGAATTACACCTCAGATGATTAACCTCACCGTCTAGGATAAGTCTATGATAAATCTGCGTTGCGAGCATTTTCTTCCAAAGCTACCACAAAGAGGAAATTCAAAATTCATATTTATGTGCTTTTGTACATGTTTTGTATTTGATTATGTCATTTTTTTATGTTTAAACATATTCATGGTTTCAAAGATTGATGGTGAGGATTGTTCTCCAAACTTTTTTATGTTTAAACATATTCATGTCATTTTTTTATGTTCTGAAAGTAAATTGTTTTTTTTAAACTATATAAATTTCAAACTTCTCTAATGTTTTATTATTTCTTACCAGATTTTATATTCCTATCTATGTTTTTTAAACGTGTTAGTACTTTTTAAAACTATATAAATTTAAAATTGTCTTATATCATCCCGTGTTGATACACGAGTCGCTTAGCTAGTATGAAAAAAATTTGAAGGGGATGATGTAGCGACTTAACAAGAAATACACTTAACAAAAGGTAAAAAAAATATGTGATTTTTACGGAATATGGAGTTCATTAGGGCTGTAAATGAACAGAATGTTCGTGAACCGTTCGTGAAATTGTTCGGTGGGAAGTTCGTTTATGTTCGTTTGTTTAATAAAAGAACGAACATGAACAATATTTTCAGTTCGTTTAATTAAACGAACAAACACGAACAGAGCTCTCGTTCGTTCATTTATGTTCGTGAACGTTCGATTATCCGTTCGGTTATGTTCGTTTATATTTTATATAAATATATGCATTTATATTATATGTGTGTGTTTAAATATAGTGTTTATTTGTGTTTAATAATATTGGATTTGTATTTTAGTGTGTGTTCATCCGTTTACGTTTGTTTATCACATAAATGAACGGACAAAAATGTACACGAACTAACAAATCCTTAAACAATCGAACACACATGATCGTTCGTGTTCGTTTATTTGTTCGGCTAAAGTTAAACGAACGAACATGAACACAGATTTCCGTTCGTTTATCCGTTCGTGTTCATTTATTTGTTCGGCTAAAGTTAAACGAACGAACACGAACAAGCCCCGTTCGTGTTCGTTCGGTACAGAGTTCATATTCAATGTGAAACAAACATATTCCCTCGCAAAAACGAAAGCTCATCGAATCTTAACAGCTCAAAGTTTCCGGTTAGCGACCCGTCTCTGTGAATTTCACCACAAACCCTAATCAAAACGTATCCTGTATCTTTTCATATTTCCAATTTCAACTAGAATATTCCTTTTGCTGTGGATGGAAAATTTTCATTCCACTTGTGAAGAATCAACCGCTTTATACTCGTTTGCTTTTCAAACTTCCTATAAATACGAAGATGTTGTGAGGTTTGTAATGCAAAGTGGTTTTGGGTTTCACTCCAAATTAAATTTGCTAGGGTTCGTCGATCGTACGACTTGATTTGTGTTCAGGTAATACCTCGTTCTTTTCTTGTTATGATCGTTTGTAATTTTGTGAAGAATCAACAGAATTTTGTCATTGCTTTTTCATTCAATTTATTGATGCGTTTTACCCCTAGAAATACTTTGTATTTAATATTTGGTTAGGGGTTGTCTGGCTTGCTTATTTAAAAGGTGCATACGTAATAGTCTGTACATATATATTAGCTTGTTGAAAATAAAACTTGTGACTGTGAATTCAACAAGAATTATTATTATTATTTTGAATAAAACACTTTTCCTTATCCAAACGTTCAACAGTGATTACTGTTTTCAAAGAAAGCAATAACCGCTGCTGTTTATATAAGCAATCCCAAACACCCCCCTTAGAATTTCAAAGAAATCTTCATGTAATGTGTCATTTGACTTTGATAGGTAGCGCTTCAATTCCAAAATTTTATAAATTTTACATTTTGGGAATCAAACATCATAGTTAACTGTATTCAAGCTTACTTTTTAAGATCATTTACACTATTAATCTTTATGTGATCAACTGATCATCGATGTACCTCTTGAGAACTGTTACATCGATTATGAGGTCAAAAAGTAGTTCATTATATATCCGAAAGTCAAACAATTGACCTTTTTCTGGAGTATAAGGGAGTACCCTTGCTTTAATGCTTTATATTATATGATTCATATCAGCTCTGATATTGGATAGTAATTTATCTGCCTTCCAAAAGTGGAAGGTGAAATTTCTTTTGGACGCATGGAGTACGATTCTCTCATGTAGAATTAAGGTTTGAATAGTTTTGGTTGGTTGTTAGAACTAACCTTGATAAGTGCATGAATGGCATCACAAGTTTTCCTTATGGATGCAGGATATTTCTTCATTTTGATTTCATTGATCGAGGCCTCATAAAGTTACAGCGCTCCTGAATATACAATATGGGTTTCATGGGAAACGTAAGCATCCTACTTCACCTTCGACTTGTGTTTAGTTATTCGTCCTCTAGTTGATGCTTATGAAGACAATATACACACTAATAACACTTTTTTGCACTAGATTACTTTATCTCATTGTCTTTTGTTTCCAATATTAGGACCATGAAGATGGGGTACAGCAAACACAAATTGGTAAGCTATTTTGGCTGTAAATTTTCAACTTCAGAATATATATTAGCAATCTCCCTAGCTAAATTCTATATTTTATTTGCCAGTGATATGCAATGGAAGAGAAATCTTATTTCAGGTAACTTGTGTTACAGATTTTCTTTGAATTCTTCATTTAAACAAAATGTGATGTAAATAAAACAAGTAATGACGCAAATTCTTTCAGGCTTTTAACTGGGAGTCACAAAAGCATGACTGGTGGAGAAATTTGGAGAAGAAAGTACCCGATATGGCAAAATCTGGGATCACATCAGCTTGGTTGCCGCCTGCAACTAACTCGTTTTCTTCTGAAGGTTTGTAAAATGCAAATATATAGATATATGTTGTAATTTTATATTGTTTTTTTATGACTGTTTCATATTCTTCACAGGCTACCTTCCACAAAATCTCTATTCTCTCAACTCTTCATATGGTTCTGAAACTTTGCTTAAAACATTATTAAATAAAATGAAGCAGCACAATATCCGACCAATGGCTGACATAGTCATTAATCATCGTGTGGGAACCACGAGAGGGCATGGTGGAATGTATAACCGCTATGATGGGATACCATTATCATGGGACGAGCGTGCTGTTACATCTTGTACTGGTGGACGGGTATGCATATTTCTTACAAATGAAATTTCAACAGCTTTCTAATTCTGAATGTTTAATCGAATTACCATACAGGGTAACCGTAGCACTGGAGACAACTTTCACGGGGTTCCAAATATTGATCATACACAAGACTTTGTGAGAAAAGACATTATTGGTTGGCTAAAATGGCTGAGAAACACTGTTGGTTTTCAGGATTTTCGTTTTGACTTTGCAAGAGGGTAATGTCATAAATAATTATAGATAAAATTTGTTTTCATTCTGATAATGATTGTTCTTATTCTCCTATTTGCTGGTGTTACACATAGTTATTCTGCAAAATACGTGAAAGAATACATCGAGGCTGCTAAGCCAATATTTTGTGTCGGGGAATACTGGGACTCGTGCAACTACAACGGGACCAACCTGGAGTACAACCAAGGTATTTCTCTTGGAAAAGGAATTATTTAGTGTGAATAATGGCATATTTTAAAACATTTTGGTTCTTCATCTTATACTACTCTTTTCGATTTTGAATCTTTTGTCTTTGTTTTCTGACTAAATTTACTTGCAGATAGTCATAGGCAGCGTATTATTAATTGGATTGATGGCACAGGGCAGCTTTCTACAGCATTTGACTTCACAACAAAAGGAATTCTTCAGGTACCTCGTTTCAAATCATCTTCTTTTGTACTTTTTAGCATTAGATAAATTAATCTACCAATGGAGCTTATCTTCTCTATTAATGATTATATAACCTTGTTCAATTATTGTCTTCATCGTCTCTTTTAGCTAAAAATTTGATCATAAGCTGATGGCATCCCCTTTTATTAAATAAAAAAGAATCATAGTATGACATAAAACTGTTTCCAGAGCAAAAAGATCCATTCCCTGATTAATACTTCTATAGTTACTTGTCAGTCGAGGAAAAATGGTAATCTGAAATTATAGTGGTTTGCGAGGTGAATTACAATGTGCATGTTTGTATGCAGGAAGCTGTGAAAGGGCAACTTTGGCGTCTGCGAGATGCACAAGGAAAGCCACCAGGTGTAATTGGATGGTGGCCTTCAAGAGCTGTTACTTTTCTCGACAATCATGACACTGGATCCACTCAGGTTTTTATAGTGCTCTTTTTGGTCATAAAGGCCAGTCATTAGTTATATAATTAAGTTTTATTTTTAATTTTTTTATATGTTTTGCAGGGTCATTGGCCATTTCCTTCAAATCATGTCATGGAGGTATAAGATTTCTACTGTTGTATATTTTATTTACTTCTAAAAAGTCAAAATATGGACTTCCTTCTTTGACGGAGGTTGGCATATTATTTTATTGTTTTGATATGTTCTAACATTCATGACACTATTCAGGGCTATGCATATATCCTCACACATCCAGGGATACCCTCAATCTTTTATGACCATTTTTACGACTGGGGCATCGTCATCCATGACCAAATTGTGAACCTGGTACGTATGTATGTGACAAAATGATCACATTTTTTCATCGGGGTGAATTCTAAGGAATTCCTTATTCCGGTTGTAAAGCGGAAGAAGAGGGAGAAGGAAGCTGGGTAATGGGTCAAAAGTATGCCTTTTTTATTTGATCCAAGTTTGCTAATCTTTTTTATAATTGATTGTTGTTGTAAATATGATTACTAACTAAAACTATTGATTACAGTACTAATCTTATTTTTTTTTGAATAAAATGTTTTAAGAGGTTGTTTGCCTTAACATTATGATCTGAAAGACCGACCCACCTATTTAATATCTTTTATTTTAGTTGCTCAACCCGTTTGAAATAATACATAACCCAAATTTTGGCCCCTTCATAAGCAAGTGGGTTGAAATGCTATGTTAGGATTCAGATAAAGACCATCATTCTTTATTTATCTCATTCCATTTGATCATTCATACTAATGTGCAGATCCGTATTCGCAAGCAGCAAGACATAAACAGCAAATCCTCCATTAGAATTATAGAGGCCCAGTCCAATCTATATGCAGCCATAATCGGAGAGAAAGTGTGCATGAAAATTGGTAGCGGTTCATGGTGTCCCACGGGTCCAGAATGGAAACTTGCAGCCCACGGGCACCAATACGCAGTTTGGCATAAGTAAGATTAACAAGGATCACTTCCCTTCTACAAGATGATAAATTCTCTATCTCAGAAATTGAAATGAGATTGTTTGTGTTACTAAATAAAGTTAAAAGTAGTCGATTGGACAATGTGTTGTGTTAAATATGTTTTCTGGCAATGGGAATTAATGAATCTTTTTGCTCTTTTATAACTGCTTATATGTTATAAGTTTGTGTTCAATAAAGTACATAAAAAAATCTAGTTCTGAAATTTTAATATTCAATTACATGTGATTCAATATACAATCACATGTGATTGTAAAATCATCACATGTGAATTACAAAAATGTCACTCTACCCAAAATTTTAAAATTTAATCTGGACCATTGATAAGACTGATTCAAAGGCTGTAATTAGTCTTTCAAGACTATGCATTAAGTATGAACTATATTGAATATTTCTCTATATGTTATATCTTTAAAAAATAGTCCAGAATAAGAAAAATAGAATTCCATTCAACTCCATAATATATATGGTAATTTTGAAGATTAACTTATACTTTGTTAGAAAGAGTTCAATCAGTTTACACACTAAAATTTTCCAACTCATATATCCTCTTACTTATTATACGAAGACTCGATGTGAAAGAATCACTTGACACCAAATGTTATAAGTAGAAAGACAAAGTATAAAGATTTACCAGAAGAAGATACATTCTTTTTATTCTTTAATAATTGTTATTTTGGTTTTTAATCTAGTACGTCCTTGTAAGATCACTTAGGCATCTGATTGGTTTTATAAAAAACTTTTAAAACCATATTAAAATCGATAAACCTGCATATGAAACAAAATGATTTAGCCAACTACGTTAATCTTAAAACCAAACTACAAAACAATTACGAAACTATTAATTTAGAGTGTGTTTGGTTCTTGGTTATAAACATGAAGTAATAGGTATGAAAATTAACTATAACAAGATAACTCATCATTTAAAGAAAGTAATGAGTACTCGCTAAACTAGAGAAAATGAACCCATTGCTCGTTAATTAAAGAGTCAATTATATTGATGGTCTTTGTTATTGTACTCATGATACGAATCTAGTCATTCATTTTAAAAATTACACTGTTTTTTTTATTAATCATTTTAAAAATTACACTGTTTTTTTTTTGTTAACATTTTATTTTAAACTCGGTCCTTCACACTAATTGATGTTAAATTTGATTGTTAAAAGAGGGTATTTTATTCAATTCCTTGATTATTCTTGTTTTCAAATAAGCTTTTCATTTTTTTTTTAATTTTTAATAACCAAATTAATATCAGTTTTTTTCGGTATGTTATTGTATTCTTTTAATCTCTATTTAGAGCTGGCTTAGTTTGTTCTGGTTTGAAGTCTCTTTTTAGAGAATTTAGCTCTTTGGGTCTTCTTTGCATCTTATAAAGGATGTGAGGGAATGTATAACTTGGTTTTATGGTAATGTTATTTATCTGATTGTTAAAAAAATCGAATTTTTACACAAAAAGTTTAAATATATAAAACAACAATTGCCTAATCTCTATATGAATAAAATGAATTAAATACGAATATGTAAGAACAAATTTGAATGACGAAAAGTTTAAAACAAATGAAAAATTTTCTAGTAAAAAAGGGCTACAAATAGTCTCTAGCCTAAGACAAATCTTGGTTAAATGGAGACGGAGAGAAAGTTGATATCACAAAAAGGATGTCAGAGAGTTGGTGGTGTCGGATACGGGATTGTCGGAGCACGTAAGCTATTTACCGTTGATGTCACAAACTTTAGATCTGCTTTAGATCTACGTTGTTGTGCTTTAGATCGTTGGCAATGGTAGAGGGTCGTCAACAAGAGAGTACACCCACAAGAGATGATGCTTTATTGTGAATATAGCTGACAGCCTGACAGGAGCAGTGCTTCAAATCTATGGAGAGATGGTGGAGGTCTTACCGGAGATGGTGGTGGCGGCCAGTGGTTAGAACGAGAATGGGAGATGGATCTTGGAGAAAAAGTGAGCTTAGAGAAAGAAAAGTAAAAACGATAAAAATAGAGTTAGAAAGATCGTGTTTGGTAACAAGGTTACAAGAGCATTCATTTAAACATGTTTGAAAACAGTAATAACAAGTAAAACATGTCTGCTGAAAATGATAAGTTGAAAAATGATTTATATTAATAACCAAATTTAACGTATGTTAGTATAAAAGAGTTTGAAACTACCATCTATGTAACTAACTCTTTTTTAATAAAAATATATCATAAGATTTCCTAAGGCCTTCACTCTCGTATATATATTTTTTTTCATTTCCATCTTAGTTGTCAAATAAAAGTAATATCATTCTCTTTTTTCAATTTAAAATCATGGAAAAACCTCTTTCTATCTTAATAACTATCTTTCGGTCTTAAACCAATTTTTTTTATTTTCTAATGAAAAACTATTTGTAAAATTAATAAATATTTAAGAAATAAATACAAGACTAAATATGTTAACAAGATGAAACTATATAGTTGAAGGGCTGGAAATGCAAACTTCGTAAAGTTATAAATATATAAGCCATTTAATTAGAGAAAAATAGAGTTAATTACACCCAATTAGTTGCAAGAAAAGGGGCGGAGACATTTGGATTTTGGGTATTTGAATCTTCATCTTATCTGCTGGAACTACATCTTTGAATACTAATTAATCAAGATTAAGATATGTTGACAATGAAGCTCTAGTATGAGCTGAACATGTGTATTAGTGTGTAATTATGGATTTAAAGTATAGTTTAAGTGTGTTGTTGTCAAATTACAATGTATAAACAACCTCATAGGTTGTTTGAGTGTATGAAACATTCATATGAATTAAAAACCGATCTATGAGGATCAAATGGGTCAAACACAGCAGGTTTTCCGGACAAAAACACTGGCTGTGTATGGGCTACACGACCCATGTAGTACTACGGGATCCGTGTAGCTCAGGGCGTGTAGGTATACACGGTCCGTGTAGGTCTCTATGCCAACCCCGATTGTCTACGTCACTATGATTCTGTAGGTCAGGGCTACTCGACCCGTATAGGATGCTACATGGTCGTGTAGCAATGATTAGAAAGATAGAATTTGGATTCTAATTATGGAATTAATATTATTAGGGAAAAGATATACACGTGAATTACAATAATTAGGATCTTTGACTAGATTACTGAGGCCGTACTGGGAGTATATTGCTTTTCATTTATGGTATGTGTATATTGATTTGTGATGTGAAATATACATGTTATTGATATTGTGTGATATAATTATGGAGAACATTTGATTATGGAATATATTGTATTATGGAGATTATACTTCGCACCAAGTGAATTACGAAGGGAAGTCCAATACACATGCTAAATAGGGTCCCAAATACACATGATGGAGTTACAATTGGACCGCTATGTGGTTATACAATGTTATAATGATGATCTATAGTTTATCAAATCTTTATATGCTATAGTGAATGTTAAGTAGCATGCTCACTAAGCGTTATGCTTACGTGTTTATTTCTGATTTTTTCTTACAGGTTGATTTAGTGGTGATAAAGGGAATGCCCCAATTATATGATATGGATAGCTCCTATGTATAAGAAGTGCTAATCTTTTGTATAATCAACATCTTAGAAATGTTTTCAAGCAAGTAAAATGTTAAGTTCAAACAAATACTTACCGGTTGCTTTATGTATATTTTGCTTATCATCAAAAAATATAAAAAATGTATCAAGTTTTATAAAAAATAAAAAAGGTCTTACTGTATATCATTGTCACGCCCAATTGTGTAGATGTGCTAGATGAACATAGTCCATATAATTAGGTTTCTATTGCAATAATTGTAGTATATAAATAAGAATCAATATAATGCAAAATACTCATGAGAGTTTTCATTAGAATGTTGTCGTTTAAACTATGCGTACATATCACATCAATGGTCAAGACACTTACAACTCACTCATATGATAAAGTGGGATTAATGATTCAAACCCGATTCGTTCTACACATATGATGTATTATCATTATGTTAACTAATGACGTGACATGTTTACATACGAGGAGGTTAGAATGCAACCAATTACATCTTAAAAAAATAAATATAATATATTTACTTCTATTTTCATTTTCCTACCTACTCAATAACTGAATGTAAGATATAACAATCTCATTTTTCATCTTATCCTTATTTTTGGCACTAGTTAATCTAATATATAGGAGGATAAATTGTAAGATATTATAAAAGAGCATAAGAAATCTAAAAAAATTAATCTAGAGAATGAAGCATGATTGACATGAATAAAGCCCTGTGCATTCACCCTAAATTAACTTTTTTCAGAGTGTTAAGTTTTTTTGAATTGGATTTTAAGAGATCGTGTAACTTTCTATATAATCTACCCACACATTTAACTACATATTTGATTAAGGCACATTAAAATGGTGATGAAATAAAAAGACATAATAAGTGTATTATTTATTGATAAAATAATCCAGATATTATAAGTTTGGTTTTTAATTTAATTAGTTTTTGAATTGTTCCAGGCCATGTTGGCCACTTCCTTCAGTTAAGGAGATTGACTAGTGGGTAGTTTATTTTTCCTTTATTTTCTCTAGTTTGGTATAAGTAGGCTACATATGAGTATTTTTGTTTAAGCTCTCTCACTTTTCAGAAATTAATATCAGTTGAAAACTTTGCCCCATTCTCATCTTTTATTATTATCTCGATCCTGCTACTTGATCCTATAAGCCTCTGATTCCAACATTTGGTATCAGAGCAAGTTTATGCCCAAGATTCAACCCCGAGAACTACCGATGGCAGAGAAAAGTGAGAAGGAAGGACAGCTCACGTTGCACTACCCCATGCTGTCAAGGAACAACTACGCTGCGTGGGCTATCAAAATGCGAGTGTTTATGCAGGCACAAGGAGTCTGGGACGCTGTGGAACCCAAGAGCCCACGTGAAGTGGTCGAAGTAAGGAAAGATAAGATGGCGTTGGCAGCTATCTATCAAGGGATTCTGGAGGATATGCTATTGTCGTTAGCGGAGAAGCAAACGGCTAAGGAAGTGTGGCAAACGTTGAAGACGATGTACATCGGTGCAGATCGGGTAAAGACAGCAAAGGTGCAAACGTTGAAAGCCGAGTTCGAGGTTCTGAGCATGAAAGAGACGGAGACAGTAGATGAATTTGCAGTGAAGATCAATGCCTTGGTGAGTAATATTCGATCCCTTGGAGACAAGCTTGAAGAATCATATGTCGTGAAGAAATTGCTTCGAGCGGTTCCTAGTAAATTTCTACAAATTGCATCAACTATTGAGCAATTTGCAGATCTTGATAAGATGTCTGTAGAAGAGATAGTTGGCAGACTAAAAGCACATGAAGAAAGAATTAAAGGGCACAGTGAAGTGGAGGAAAAGAAACTCTTGTTAACTCACCAAGAGTGGTCTGAGAAGAACAAGAAGCAGACCGAGGAGGAGTCAAAGACGTTTAATAAGTCCTATAGGGGTGGCTCAAGTAGTTCTCGTGGGCGCGGTAGAGGTCGAGGTAGAGGATATGGCTCGGGTACCCGTGGTGGTCGTGGTAGAGGCGGTGGTAACCAACAACGTGACAAGAATCGTGGATCCACAAATAACCGTGATAAAGGCAAGGTGCACCAGGAACAAGAATGGGAGACTCCTCATTCTGGGAGTGTATGTTGATGATCTTATTGTTACATGTGATCACAATGAAGAAATAAGGAGCTTTAAGGAACAAATGAACAAGGAGTTCGAGATGAATGACTTAGAAAAATTGTCATATTATCTTGGAATTGAAGTGAACCAAGTAGAAGGCTCAATCTCATTGAAACAGTCAGCTTATGCAAGATTGATTCTCAAAAGAACAAATATGGCAGATTGCAATCCATGCAAATACCCTATGGAACCCAAATTGGAGCTAACAAAAGACGAGAATGGAACCCCGGTTGACGTGACTGAATATAGAAGTGTTGTTGGTGCGTTGCGATACCTCACACACACTTGACCCGATATATCGTATGCTGTGGGGTTGGTTAGCAGATTCATAGAACGACCAACCATGCAACACATGAAAGCAGTGAAGCATGTATTGAAGTACATAAAGGGAACTGTGGAGTATGGTATTGTGTATACTAAGGTAGATGGTGACATTATCCTAACCGGCTACACGGATAGTGATCTTGCGAGGGATGTAACTGATCGAAGAAGCACCGGCGGTATGGCGTTCTACTTCAACGAAAATCTCGTTACATGGGCATCTCAAAAACAGCGTTGTCTTGCTCTTTCCTCATGCGAGGCGGAGTTTATGGCTGCCACGACAGCTACGTGTCAGGGAATATGGATTAAACGACTGCTTCAGAGATTAAACCTCCGGTGCTGTATATTGACAACAAATCAGCTCTTAACTTGGCCAAGAATCCGGTGTTTCATGGTCGAAGTAAGCATATTGACACAAGGTTTCATTTTATACGTGAATGCGTGGAGAAAGGCGAGATAGAAGTTCAGCATGTGAGTAGTAAAGAACAAAGAGCTGGCATCCTTACGAAGTCCATGCCAAAGTCACAGTTTATGGAATTGAGAAGCTTGCTAGGTGTGAAGGAAATAATTTATGGATTAGGGAGGAAAATGATAAAATAATCCAGATATTATAAGTTTGGTTTTTAATTTAATTAGTTTTTGAATTGTTCCGGGCCATGTTGGCCACTTCCTTTAGTTAAGGAGATTGACTAGTGGGTAGTTTTTTCCTTTATTTTCTCTAGTTTGGTATAAGTAGGCTACGTATGATGAGTATTTTTGTTTAAGCTCTCTCACTTTTCAGAAATTAATATCAGTTGAAAACTTTGCCCCATTCTCATCATTTATTATTATCTCGATCCTGCTACTTGATCCTATAAGCCTCTGATTCCAACATTTATATCAATATCCGGAAAATAAAAGATGGATGTAGAAATATAAAATAAGAGAGTGGTGTTGATCTCTCATACATAATTCAGAACCCTAACTTACTGGATTAGGACAGTATTTTAGGACTTAAATAAGATAAAAGAAAATTGTTCATAATTATCGTTTTCTCCTTTTTGTGGATATATAGTATGGAAGTCAAGGAATTAAGTATGGAAGTCAAGGAATGAGAAGATGTTCTCTAGCTTATCTCATCTAAATGAACTTCTTATTTTCAATCAGCTAGCTTAAAGCCAATATTTCTTTTGGATTGCTCATAGTTCAATAGTGTGATTTGAAATACAGGTGAGCTGATTGGTGTTGTGTGCTGCTCTCGTGTTTCTCATTAAGCTCCCCTTTTAGTACTGTGATGTATAGGATTTTGGTTAAGGTTGGGAGTACTACTTTTTGGTGGTGTACGTCTATTTCCCATTTATAACTTAGTTGGATCATTTTGTACTCTTTATTCTAACGTTTTACTAGTTTTCAATTATATAAATAAGTTTACTAGGTTAATTAGGCAATAGCTGTGTCCAAACTCTTCCCTAGAATGCTCTTTTGTTGTAGTTAAAAAAATAAAAAAAAAGGGAGAAAAACGAAATATTTGATATGTGAATATATCCTTAATTCGTAATTTCAATTTTGCACTTAATTTTTGTGTTGACAGATGGTCTTCATCATGTAATATTTGTACACTAGTCTACAGTACTCGATCTATGTGGTAGCTAGAATCTTTAGGGTGGTTGATTTTATGTGAAGAAAGATGAAAAGACCCACGATATGGCTTTGTTCGTTTTTCATCTCATCATCATAATCGTGACAGAGGGAGAGAGAGAGAGGCTTGTGGTTGTATAATTATGGCTACCTTCCTTTTCCAAGTCCTAAATCTTTATTTCCAGAAACCAATCCGCTTCTCGATGAATCATGTACAACTCATCCTTCCATCCATCATCTGGAAAAACAACAAAACTACTACAACACTCTTACCAAGATTACTATCCACCCCTCTTAATTATGCAGCCCTCTATCTCTCTCTCTTCCCCTCTCAATCTCATCATCCTCTTAGATAAAGAACCACCCATCTTCTCTCTTTCTCTCCTCACAATTATCTTTCTTTATATATATGTGTGCGTACGCCACATATAGTGTGAGAGTGAGTGTGTAATTTTATAGCATCCATCAGGGTTTCTTTAATTTCATGGTGGTTTAATAAAGAGTTTCCTGCAGATTTCTTTGGCATTCTGTCCACCTCCCTATTCGTTAATGATCTAACTAGGAAAAGCATATATAGAAAAAGATACCATTAACTGTTGTATGTGTGTGAAACTAGGGTTTCGTAGTTTGTTAAGGAAAAAACAAAGACTTTAAGTCAAGATTTCTTTTTCGTGTGTGTGTGTGTGTAAAATAATCGGTGTAGTTAGTGTGTGGAGGTGGGCATACTGTCAATGGAGCTCTGTTGGTATCTCTTTGTAAAACCATCTTGAATATATCTTTTCTGTATAAAGATCAGCCTAGCTTCCTCAACAGCTGTCATGATGTTCATCGAAAAGGCCAACGTTGAGTATCTTGTCTCTTAATTAATCTATGTCAATTAAAGCTAGCTTGGATACTGTGTGTAATTTCTCTAGTTTTTGTTCTGACTTATTGGATAGAGTTGAAAGCATTATGTTTTTGCTGCAGTATTGTTGGTGTGATGATTCATTCCCAAAAGCAGAGATCTTTGTGTTGTGTAGTTCATCATCATCATATGTCAAAAGCAAAGTACTTACCTTTTTCTGTAAGTCATATCCTTTGACTCTTATTTGAACCTCAAAGTAAAACCCTAGTTATATACACACATACATACACTACACACACACACACACACACACACACACACACACATATATATATATATATATATATATATATATATATGTATATGCATATATTTTATAACACTTGTATGCTCTACATCGATGGGTTACAACTACCAAAAAGTCATTTGAAAGACCAAAGAGGAATGTATTGTTCTCCTGCAAGATCTTGTCGACTCTATTTCTATAAAAAAACTTGTTGGTTTTCTTTGTGTTTGTGTACGTTTAATGATCTAAAAATCGCTTTCAAGACTTGGAATATCTTTGTGCTAATTGATTACGTATTTCTTATATTTGTTTTAAGTGAACTATGGCACCTTGCAGATTTGGGAGATGATATTTTCACTTATAAAGTTGATTCATCTACTAAAAACTCATGTTTTACTAACTTGTAACATAGCTCCAAAGGAGTTAGACCTTTAATGGATGAATCAAATTTATAAGTGGAAGAATCAACCCCTTGCAGATTTTGTTACCGTCCTCGCCTTTTTTTTCTTGTGGATTGCAATTTATAGTACATATGCGTATGGATGTAGAATATATCAAGGGAGAATGATTTTTTAGACTAGATCTGTGTCTTGAAATTCTTAATCTAAAAGCTATAAAAACATGATTCCATCTAAAAAATTTAAATACATCTTTTATATTTATTACTTTTTTATCCGTCGTTTTTATGCTATTTTTATTAAAAAAATAAAGATAGTTTTAATTATCAATAATTATGATTTTTACAATCGGTGTATCTCGCTAGAAGATTGTTCTAAAGGCGCCTTAGTGTCATGTCGATTGTCGAATATATATTGTATCCTCTAACGTCCAAATCATCTATGGTGGAGCAAAGTGTCTGTGTATATATACTTCATCTGCTTCAAAACTATTGTCCCTGGATTAAAAAAAACAATTCAACATAATACAATTAATGTAAGATTTTATTACTAAATATCAATTTTCATTTAATAAGTCCTTAAATTTGTAAACGGAATAATAATGACAAATTGACAACTAATTAAGTATATATACGAAAAGTAGCAATTACTGATAATATTTTCTAGAAGTTGGTAATTATTATTTTGGGATAGATATATACATCTAATAGATGCATGTGATAAATTGTTGTACCCAGCAGTTACTGATTTTTATTTACCTCCTTTTATGTTACTGTACACTTGACATTCACTCAATATTCTTTAGTTTCATGATTAGATACGTACTATTCTATTTTAATATTACTTAATAATATTATTATGTTTTTAACTACTTTGAATTTTTAAATAATCTTTTTTGACATATCAATAATTTCCATAATTATATAACAAACATTAGAAATAGCTTTCTGAATTTTACACTTCAAAAAAATAAAATAAAATAAATTATTCGATATACAATTGATAATATAAAGTATTAGCTAGTAGTCTAGTACGTTTCAACCAGAGTAGTATACATGTTTGTAATGCAATCCTCATAAGTTAGGCTTTCGCTAGCTAGAAGTCATGGGTTCCTATTCAGAGTTGATGTCTGCGCTTGGAGATATTGAGTTTGCGATCTCGGTGTACGTACCCCGCAACTCTTTTGAGGGAAGATGTTGATCATCTCTTCCTTAATTATTATAAGTAAATGTGGTTGGAAGAAATCAAGTTGAATGAGAGTTGCCTTGATTCTTTTTACCCTTTGGAAAATTTAATGGCAGGTACAAAATATCCTTTTCTCTTCTGCTAGCCTATTTGAATGTTCAAGATTTTTCATAGGTTTATTTCATTTTTCTTTGGGCTATTTATGGTTGGCCTAATCGGATTTTTTATGCTTTAGACTAGAGGTGCACAAAAAATCCGAATATCCGATTTATACGAAAAAATATCCGAAACCGGATATTGGCAAAACCGCTTTTTTTATAACCGGTCCGGATATTTCAAAACCGGATAAGATTAACCGGTTTGGAAGATTTTAAGGTGACCGGTTTTTTTACCGGATAAAAAACCGGTTTAAAAAAAACCGGATAAAAAACCGGTTTTAAAACCGATTAGGCCACTACACAAAAACTAGCCGTTTTTTATAGCCGTTGCAAGGTTTTTTGACCGTTTTTTTTTGTTACACTTTTGCCACTCAAATATCTTATATATAGTGTGCGTATGTATTAGAATCAAACCACAACATATATCTTTCATATTCTCTCCAAATTTTCTACATTTATTCACCAAAAATCACTTTCTTTAGATTTATTTCATGGCGGGTAGTAGTAGCATCTTTTTTTATAGTATATTTATAGTGTATGTATTAAAAAAACTCAAAAAATTACTTTTTTTTAAAAAAAACAGTGGGCTTTATTTGTGCAGACCGGTTTTTTTTATAGGATAAAAAACCGGTTTTAAAAAAAACCGGTTGTAGTAATATCCGATCCGGTTAATATAGTATTACTATCCTATGTCCAAAACCGGATAATACTAAACCGGTTTTTTTTTAAAACCGGTTTTTTTTTGCCCCAAAAAATCCGATCCGGATAATACTATAACCGGATATAGTATTATCCGATGTATGTGCATGTCTACTTTAGACGCTTCCACTCTTCTAGGTTAAAGCATGAAGACATCTTTCCCTAGATAGATCATCTTCTACCCTATATCACAAATATTATATCAACCTTTTGTAATCTTTAAAAATATTATATTTAATCAGGTTCTTATTTTAATAAATTTAAAATATAATATAATCATTTAAAATTCTTTTTTTATAAGCAATAATGATCTAACCTTATTACAAGAAATACGATATCATGATAACACAATTTAACCGTCATGCATGCCTGCCTTCAATAATGCATTGATGCTTTCATTGCGGGTTTTTATATTAACGTCGTTTGTCATCATTTTTATATATTCAAATTTCTTTTATGTTTTATAGTTAGAAACGGATTTCCCACGGATCAAATTTCGTGAGAAATTTTCAACGGATTTCCCATGGAATTCCGTGGGAAATCCTGGGAAATTTGAGGGAAAATGGTTTTCCCACGAAGCTTTTATCCACGGTCGATTCCGTGGGAAATCCGAGAGAAACATCAATTTCCCACGGATTTTTCACGGATTCGTACGACACAAAAGGAGATGTGTTGTAGTAATCTAGTTCATGTAGTTAACCAAAGGGCATTTGGTCCAGTCATATCGGGTGTTTAAGGTGATCTCCAATATAACACTTTGGTCCAATCTCACATCGGTTGTTGGTGGGTGAGCTTTAATATAAACTTTTGGTATTATATTACACAATGCATTTTGAGGTCATAAACATAACATATTTCAAAAGAACTTTGTAGTTATGTGTGTTTGGGCGGGAGTAAATCTAGAGATGGGTGACTCTCTAGTTGCTAGAGAAAGACGTGAACTAATAGGACAAAGCGTGCAATACTGTGTCGTGTTAAGACGAGATGTTATACTCAAGATCTTGGGTTCAAGTTTAATTATGAACAAATATAGTTTAGAAATAATTAAATATAGTAGGTGTGTAAGTTTAACTATACCATAAAAAAAACAATTTACAATAATATTAATCTAACTAGGACTACTAACAGTTTTGAAAGTTTCCTCCGTGATCCCAAAAAAGAAAAGGAACGCACAAAATTTGTAACATAATATTAATGAGAGAAAACATAATATTTGTGAGAAAAGAAAAGGAATTTACATTAATATCGTTGAGTGTTTTTATTACCATATCTCAAAATTAAATTCTCATTTTTTAGTCATATTCAAATTACCTTACAAACATTCAGTAAATCAAACATTGTCAGATTCTTTTTTTAGCATTAATTAATGTGAGGAAACATAAATAAATTATTTATATATATAACCCTTACAAACAATCAAATGCTTGTCCGATAGATTATTGTGTACAATAAACTCCAGATTCATACAACTTTTCCCAATAATGAATTATATAGTGTTGCATTGTCAGCTGCCTTTTTTATGATTAATGTGAATGAACATAATAAATGTTTTTAACGTAATAGTATAAATGGCTTGATTGAACCTGTATAAGTTCAAGTTGTTGACCATCGCTTGAAAAAAAAATCATATCATTGTATTTAAGTTTTGGTATTGAATAAAATCTTACTTTTTCCAAAAGTGTCGATATAGATAAGTTATTAAATCATTATTCATATATAAAGGCAATCTACATTGTTTTAAACTGTTAAAGTAAGTCAGGATTTGAAATTTTATATTAGGGATTTGGCTTTAGGCAGAGTTTACACCACCAAACTTATTTTGGTAACATGACTAGGATTCTTCCCAAGAGGTGCCTTTAAAGAAACTTTTGTTGTTTTCTAGATATCCGGTAACGACGACCAACATGAGGTCTATCAGACCCCGCCATTATCATCAAGAAGGAATTTCGGTCAAGACACCAAGGTCTGATGGTGATTCAACAGTGAAAGCAATTGGAAAATTGAGGTTAGTACCAACTTTAATAGGTGACTACGACAAAGTATATTACATGTTTAAGTATTAAAAAGTAATTTCCTACAATGATATTTTTGAAAAAATCTAATACTCCGTACTATTTAGTGAATTTAACTCTTTTATGAAGATTCATTAAATCTTCATCTTTCACACTTTAACTCGCTAAATAATAATACATGAAGTTCATTTATTTTCTTATAGTAACTAGTATGATATGTATAAATATTTAGTTGGAAAAATATAAAACATCATATATATCGATCCCTTGGTTGAAGATTCAAATCGAGGCAGGTGTTGTACTGCAGGGAGGATGAGTTGTAACCCTACATACAATGACCGGTAGGAAGTAAATAAGCATGCATTAATGAAGGGTAGGAAAGAGGGATAATGAGGAGGAGGGTTTTAGGTACCACAGTTTTGTCAGGCAATTCATGATCTTTCACTTGTAATTTCAGTCATATTCTTTTTGCTTCTACATCTACTCCTCATTAATGTCTTTCAAGAATAAGAGGTTATCAGTAAAAAGTAAATAGTATTATTTTCCATACAGTAGAAAACAAGGTACCGTACGTAGTGATACAACACATGGCATGTATTAATTGTTTATAAAATATCAAATGGCTTATATAATCGGGTACACCAGCTGACCAGCTGTTATTAAGATTTTAAGCTTAAGTTCGATAGTAATATAAATTTTGAAATAAGATTAACAAGTACTGTGTTTGACAGTTTAAAAAAAGTTAATGTTATAATATATTTTCTTGTTGTATACAAATCAACCTTTATAATAAGACTAACATCCTTTTCAAATGGAATGGAGAAATTCATTAGTTTAACTAAATTATCTACCTAAACAATAGATAAAACATAGGTACGCGCAACTGAAATTGTTGCGTCTTAGGCTGTTAGTTATGTGTAACATGCAGGTAAGGCTTACCTGTAGCCACATCAGCGCCACATCATTCTCCCTCCCTTACCTTTCTTCTTTACCCAATGTCAAGTTATACCTTACCTTAAAAGTTATCCCTATTTTTTTATTAATATATTATTAATATATTAAAATAAAAAAATATGTGTGTGATTGTGATTGGTTGAGAGGGGGTAGGGAGGGTGGGGTGGGGATGGAACTCGACGTCGAGCTCACGGACCCGAAGGCCGAACTCGAAGGCCATACCCGAAATCGAGTTTTGGTGTACCTGAACCAACTCGATGGAAGCCGATGGCTTCGGGTTACCCATAACGACCGGCCTTAGGGCTGCGTCAATGGAGTCGATGGTTGCTGGCTACGTGTCATGTTCTATTTCGAATTTAATTTTCATGGAATATTTGTTGTAAGAATGGATTGGGTATAGATGAAAAATGCATAGACACGTCTAATATGTAAAGAACCTTTTATTTTGTAAATGCATTTTACTTAAGAAAATTGCAGCTTAATATATATAAATGTACTGCCCGGGTATAGAATGAAATTGTCAAGGATGAATTGCATTTGATTCATGTTTTTTTGGTGTGTACACGGATCTTCAAACTTTTTACTTGATATATGTTAAAAACCCTAAAATGATTAAGATATGTTTAATTCAATGTTTAGTGTTTTTCTTTCTATGAAAAGAGTGGACGGAGAAATGGATGGTAGGTGGGTTATTGAAATGAGTGATGATTCGTACATAAAATTGTCTATACACAATAATTTTTGAATTATCAATTTATGCTATGTATTGGTTAAAGTCTGTAACTGTTATGTATAGACGAATTTTAATTTGTTGTGTACAAATCAACAACATATTTAAATTCTTATTTTGCCCCATAAATAATCGACCCTCATATGATTCTTGAGTTTAATTTTTAAGAAGATTTATTTATGGATCCTTATATGTATGATCAGTATAGAATCCCTTTTAAAAATGTAACTCAAAAAACTCATATTGACCTTAAGAAATCAAGTGCTGTGAATTGTGATTAATATTTAACAATTTATAAAGTATGGAAGTATATAATAGGAATTATAGTTCTCCTCTTTCTGATATAATCTAATACAAGTTCAACCTTTCATCTTGTGAATCCATGATTTGCTCCACCCGCCATGCTTTCTCTTTCCTCGCTCCCGTATTTCCTTCCGACGACGGATATGTACATGTACATCTCTCATTTTTTTTCTTTCATCGTCGTATGCTCTATTGAAACGCATCGATCGTCGGTTTCAAAATTCACAGACTACAACTCAGTTCTGTATGATATGCATTTTCATAACCTAGACTAGTAAATTTAAATCTATTTACATGCTCTTTAAGATAGATGTTTTATACCCTCTTACAAAATCTTCCTACTCATCCTCATATTATTTAAACCAAAAGAAGTGTCAAAATCAGAATATGAAATTGTACCCTTTTACATTTTTGTACTTTGGGGTGCATATTCAACTCGGGTGAATAATTCTGCAGTGACAAACTGACAATAACTATTAACTATTCATTATGGATGCATTTTTACGTTATAAATAGTAATTATGAATTTCTTTGCTATGTATATTCGGCGAATAATTCTGCACTGACAATAATTATCAATTCGACCAGCAAAGGTATGAACAAGCCCGTTGGGCCACTTCCAAATTGCCCAAAAGTGTTGTGTAGTAGAGCCCAGCCCGTTCAATTACTGCCTAAAGAAACTCCATTACCCAAAATCATGAATATTTACAAAAACATGAAATTATGTTATTCTGTATTTATATTTTGGTCAAATAATTTATTTATGTAACAATTTATTAAAATGTTAGTAATCAAAGCATTCTTTTTTTCTATTAATTAATGCAACCATTTTTCAATCTAATACCAATTTATACAATAGTTTACCTAAAAATTTCAGATTGCTAGCCGGATCCGATGTGTGTTTTTGTTCATGTAATCAAAGTTGTTCTAAGCAAATTAACGAAAGAATAGACATTTTCATAAAAAGTGCCATAGTTCCCGAGTAATTTGCAGATTTGGTCTATATGTTTGTTACATATTATACTTTGTCCTTGTAATTCATTTATTACACGTTAGTCCCCACTAATTTGGTTTTGTAACACCCATGGTCTCTGTTACATCTGAAATAAAGAAAATAACATTGTCTATTTTTTATTCTAATTTATTTTTATTAGTTTTATATTATTATTATAATTACTACAATTATTATTAGAGTAAAATATGGTTTAACCCTTAAACTTAATGGTTAAAAATGGTTTAGCCCTTAAACTCCTTTAATGAATGTTTTAATCCTCAAATTTCTTATAATCAATAGTTTTAATAATATGACTTGCTATAACAAGTTCCTAAACCTTTGAGTTTAGTCCCTACGAACAAATGCAAATATGAATAACAATCGAACACAACAACAATCGAATGAAGAGAAGGGCAACCCAAAGAACAAGTTTAAACAATCGCAAATGCTAACCAACAATCAACTAGGGTATAAACAAACATAATTGCAATTGAAGTGCAATTGCAGACCAACAATCGTGAGTATTAATCATGGACAAACATCGATCGACTCCCTCCAACCTAATTAGGGTTTAATCGAGAGTTTTTTTTATAGTAATTGAGATGACATTTCATCATGGAGGACACTTTGTCATCGGTTTACCGGTTGGGCTGGTTGTAATAGGTAATTTGAATTTTGATTAGGATGAAAACGAGTAAGTAAAATTAGACTAAGGTTTAAATCAATTAGTATGAAAAGTTTGAGGATTTGTTAAAATAGTTTAGGAGCTAAACCATATTTAAGTACAAAGTTTAGAGGTTAAATCATATTTAACACTTGTTACTATTATTGTGTTGTTATACATTAATACCAACAAATACAAGTGATAGGCAGCTCCTGGACCAGAACCATGTCCAGACCCATGAGGCCATATCGACAGAAGACCCAATTAAAAAGTGGGTTACTTTAGCCCAGCTGGAAGGCCCAAATGTTTCTACTTGAAGATTCGAAATTGCCAGTCCCACGTTTGTTCACAGCATGCCTGCTGCTTAATTATTTTATTTAGTGTTTTCTTTTCTTTGTTGACTTTATCAAGTAGTTATTTATTTTCCAAAAGTGTAAGAACGTGGGGTAGTAGTGAAACTGGTAGTTTCTTTTCTTTCTGAGATATGTACGAACATGGTTTGAGGAGAAAGGCAGATTTGAATTTCCTAAATTTTATTTCTCTGTCATTGGAGGAATTGTGTCCTTGCTATTCTAATTTTTGGCAGGCAATTAGAAGGTGAACTTGGACGTCTGATCTCAATTCTCGTGGTGGAACTGTATCGAGAACTCAGGTTAGAGAATACTGCTTAATTATCGTTTAATTCGGGTATTTTTTCGATCCAAATTCTGAAGCTCGTTGCCATCAACAAGTCTCTCTCTCTCTCTCGTTCAACCCCTATCACTGCATATGGAGTTCTGCTCGCATTAGTTTGGCTACTATAGTTGTTACAACATCTATTTATTTGTTTGTTTAAAAACATAGTCTATGATTTGGATGATGACATACAAGAAAATACATGAAATTGGATCCACTACACCACGTAGAAAGATTCAATTAAAATCTTCCACAAATTGGTAACAAATTAAAAGTTAGATTCATATATCGGTAATAAATTAAGAGATGATAAGAATAGTTGCATTTATTGATAAAAACATAAAAAATTGTTGCCCTAATAAGTTATTTTCCATTATATTTTCAAATTACAAGACCTGAAACTTGTATTCTAGTTAGTATCGAGCCGAATGAAAAGATTTAGACTGGTTAGGCTCTGTATCCGGATATTTCTTATTTTGCTTCCGTCAAGTTTCATGGGATTGGTTGTTAGAAGAGTAGTGTAAATCAGAATCGAAAAAGAAACATAAGATGATTTCAGATCAGGTTTAAGGAAGTGTGAATTACTATAGTCTTAAAACTAACTAATACACCAATAACATGCTACTTTGAGTTATCAAAGCAAAATTCTGCAAGTACATTTGCCCCATATACATACATTCTACATAAGTCTGCATAACTAGTTAAATGTTAATCTTTCTAAAGCCTCTTCCATCGTATCGACGTTGCTTGTTGAACTGCAAGATAATCGCCTCTTATTTCGCTCTCTAATTGTCAAAGGCGAAGGGCTGAATGCTGCTGCTGTAACCATGGAAGACCATGAACTGCCACGCACTGTCGACTTTTGACGCAGAACACGAGCGGCAACACCAGCCAGTGCTGCCGCCCGCTTCTTGGTGGCATCATCGACATATAGAAGATCATCAATCCTCGCCATTAGATTGAAAGCTAAACTTTCAATAACCCTCGAGTAGCTCTCGAGTATAGCCTGTCCTACATCCTACAAAATAAGAACGTATGAAAATTTTATCACAGTGTTACCCATAGTCATAATTGCTATTAGAATACCAATTTCGACTTATAAATGATTCGGTTTACATTGTGTTTCGTATCTAGTTTAATCTGTCTAATAGTTGCCGAGAAATCTTGGTACAAAGAACATACCTTGTTTGATTGAATCTTGTCAAGATCCAATCTGGTTCGTGGAAGGCCCGGGAATTGGAGTTTTAAGTTCTTCAAAAGGGTATTCGCCCTTCCCGAAAGAAGTTTACTTTTTTCCTTATCACCACCGAGCCCCTTGACATTTCCTGCCCATGATAACTTTCCGGATGCATGACTCTTAGAGCATTTTTGCATCCAAATATGCATGGCTGCTTCAACCCGGTTTGCTATTTGAAGAGTGGTGCATTCTGATGACATCTCCAAGTAATCCAAAAGAGATTCAGGTGAAAATTGTGAAGTTGTTATATAGCGGTGGAGCGTTTCGCCTAAACAAACTTTCGCACTCTGAAACAATCCAGATACAACTCCAGCATCAACATTTTTGTATATATTACATGATAACCTAACATCTAATTGCATAAATAAGTAGCAATAAATTCTATTTTAAGTGACTTAACTTATTACTAAATCAGAAGAAACCTTCGAAAAATCAAAAATTCAGTCTAGAATGAATAGATGCAGAAAAGAGATTCTTTAATACCTTAGGTAAGGTCTCTAAGTAAACGCTAGGAACTTCCATTTGTGACAACACGTTGCTATTGATCGATGCAGCGGCTTTAAATATCTGATTGCTACATTCCCTGCATTGTTGCAATCTCCTAACTGTATTTTCAGACAATCCTGTAGATGGAACCTTTGGGAATGGCAACCACCATTTTTCTTCATACTGAATCAACGGGCTATCAGACGGTGAATCATTAGAACTTCTTTCAACTAACCCACGATCAACATAACAAAACTCAGAATCATGGAACCCATCAAGCATGGTTACTAACATTGCGTCTAGCTTTCTAAGAGACGGAAGGTTTACATATAAATCAGATCGTGGTCGAGTCACCATGACCTCAAAGGTGCTGCCATCTGGAAATTCTTGAAATGATGGAGTAAGCTCAACTATGGAATCGCTTACAGATAGAAGCCATTCCATTTCTTTTCTCCACATTGTCTTGCTTTGCTGACTCAGGGGCTCCAATTTCCATAGGTCACCAAACACAGTAGCTGTAAGTGAAGAACAATGATACATCATAGTCTCTTTTGATTTTTGAAAGTCAAATTTAGAATACTAAAAAGTGAAAGTTTACGTATAATATTTGCTTGTTCAACTAATAATTTCAGCTTATAGCACTAAATTGCGTAATTCATAGTGGGTATAAACTATTTTGCCGAGAAGTAACACGAATCGTGTCAATTATGAAATAAAAAAACAAGTCTGTTTGACTTCGACTGTTGGAAGCAGATGGAAATTGAGATTTACCAGAGAGATGTGTAATCGCATTTGAGATAGCAAGTGCAGTACAAACTCCATTTCCTCTTCCAGACATATCTTCTCCAAGCAACAGCTTTGAAAATCGATCTTTCATTAACTGAACCTCTGCGGATAACGTTATAATTGTAGAATTAGTAACAAACTAAAACTGAGATTCCACATATCTGCAGTAATCCAAATTTACCATCTTTAAATTATCATCAAATAAACAGAAAACTTCTAAACAATTGTTGCATTTTCCTACTTTTGAGATCAAATCAATAACTGCCAATTTTGGATTTGATTCGATTGGAGGAAAATGGGACTCAAAATCTGAACAAAATAAGTTCCAATATCAAACTAGAGGCCCCATAACGCATATTTTGCAATTATTATGACTGCTTTTTGTTTTTATAAAACAGAGCAAAATTTGATCTTTAAACATAAACTTGAAACATTCACATTACCAGTTAGGTTTTCGCCATCAGCTTTCCCGGTGTACTTTCCACCGGCGACCTGTGGCTTGATCGGAGAAAGAACCGGCAGTCCTACCAATGGCGGAGTACTGCGAGAAGTAGACGCAATCGGAGAATCAAAAGACGAAGCCCCACAGCTCTCGGATTCACTAACGTCGGCACTAACACTATAATCCTCGAACCTCAGGTTCCGATGATCAGATTCATCTCCCGACGAAGGAGAATTCTCCATTGATGGAATAAAAGCAATGATGATGTTGTTTGGAATGTAGTGAATTTGCCGCAGAAAATAATTGTGGTGATTGGAATTGGGGGTGATCGGAGAGTGAAAAAAAGAAAAAGCGTTAAAGGGATTAAAGGTGAGTTGTTCTTTACAGTTATGTGTGTAATATTGTATCGTAACGTCAACATGGTGTTGGAACGGTGGCCCCATCTTGCCTGCCGGAGACATAAATATATACTTTCGTTTTTTCTTCAATGACGACTGGTGTACCACCGCCATCTCTGTTTACAAATAATTAAAATAATTCACTTTTTTCTTTTCTTTTCTTTTTTTTTGTTGATAAATGAAATAAAATGTAGTTGCTACAAAAACAAAAAAAAACTGAGAATTAATTTACAACTTGAGATTACAAAAACTTTTGCTAGGATGGAAGGATGATGAGTTATTTAAGGAAAATACACATTGAGTGTGAAGTTAAAAAAAGAATGTTTTAACTTGTGGTGAAGAGAGATGGTGGTAATAAAAAAAAGATTTTGGCTAGCATGATTTTGTAGGATTTGTATTTATAATCTTGTAAAACTTTATATGTGGTTGGAAAATAGAAGTTGTGAGATTTTCTAAATTTTATAAGTTTGGGTGGACTTTTAGGATCACATTCTTGTACAGGAAAAATATTTTACCGTTGACTTATTTCGGTCATTATGTTGATGTCGCTTCCACTTTTGCCATTCCACCAGCAATAGCGCCTCCACCTCTACCCAACTGCCCCACAATCAATGATGCCTCAACTCCAAATGTTATCGACAACCTTCATTTCGTTGTTTTAGCAAACTAGTATCCGCCTTACTCCCGATGCGGCGATGCCATTGATTTGAGGAACTAGATTTTAATCCCATCGATAAAATACTCAATCAAGTTGACCCGGACCTTAATAAAAAATGGAAAATAACCCTAAATCCGACCCTATATACTTTGAGTTTGCCGGATCAACCCTACTAAGCATTTTAGACCGTAACAAACCTGACCCTAATAAACCTATTCGGGTTTGGAATCGGATGAGTTTGTTGCAGCAACCCGGTTAAGCATTTAAAGCCTTCACAAACTTGACCTTAATAAACTTATTTAGCTTTGGAATGGGTCGGGTTAGTTGAATTTAAATATTTTGATCACCCCAAATTTTACACATTTCTAATAAAATAGTGATATCACCGATTAATTTGTTTTCACTTTAAACAAAAATATGTACGTTGGTAAATTAGTTGTCTCGTAACTAATCAATTTAAACCCATTTAGTAAAGAACCTAACGACTTCATAAAGGTATTATTGGTCGAGACTAACATTTAGTAGGTCATGTTCACTTTTTAATGTCATTCAAAACCATTCATGTATATATTTAACTGGGTTGGTGTGAGGAAATCTACTTTCATATATAGCTAAATAATTCCTTCACTTTGATACAGTATTATTGTAATAATTAAGGTGCTGTTTATTTTTTCAAATCAGATCTGTTTTTCTTTGATGTCTGCATATATGCAGACATTTAAAGAACAGACTGTTTGTTTTTGCAATCAGAAAAGAGCTTTGCAGATCTTCTTACATCTATTTTCAGCGGAGGTGTATCATCCTCTGTTTTAAATAGACATTCTGACATGTATATCTATTACACATTCTTGTCCTTGGTTCTAAATCTATAATCATATTATTATATAATACGAACATTTAGTTGATCGTGTGCGATAAACGAACCACTATTAGACCACCGGTCAAACCGGTTGTACACACACATACATATACATACATATATACATACATACATACACATATATATAAATATATACATACATACACATACATATACATACATACAAATATATACATACACACATACATATATATGTCTATGTATATATATATATACATATATATACACACACACACACACACATACCTACAATCATACATACATACATACATACATACACAAATATACATATATATATATATATATATATATATATATACACACACACATACCTACAATCATACATACATATAAATGTCTATGTATATATAATATATACACAAGATAAACACCCACCCACACACAAACACAAACACACATGCACACACACACACACATATATATATATATACATATACATACGTATATATATATATATATACATATATATATATATATATATATAAATATAAATTGGATCAATAAAGAACCATGTGTTAAATAAAAAACCTAAAGAACCAATCTGGACCTTTGGATCATCAAAATCAATGGATGAGATTGATCGGTGGCAAAACTGTAATTATTATGTATTAATTAAGGAAGAAAAGGGTAAACATGGAAAATCCCCCCCCCCCAACAACCTCGATTTTTAAAAAAAAAAACACACAAAAACTTTAAATTGTCATAACTTTTTAAGTTTTGTGAATTTGAACAAAAAAATTATACCAATCTTTTAGTTTTTTAATCCTCTTTCAAACAAAATCACTCTTCCCATATTTTTCTAAATTTTTTTTAACATGAACATTTTGTTTGCATTTGGGCAGCATGTACGTTTTCGTTTTTTGCATTTTGTATTTAGGTTTGAATGAACACAACTCAAAATGCAAACTACGGATTTTGCATTTTGCATTTAGGTTTGAATGAACCAAACATCTAGGAATTTTGCATTTTGGGCTTGAATGAACCCAGCTCAAAATGCAAAATACGGATTTTGCATTTTGCATTTAATATGAACACAACTCTAAATGCAAAATTTGCATTTAAAAAAAAAAAAAGTTTCTGAAATATATAAAGTCCGGTCTTGTTTGAAAGATGACGAAAAACTGAATCTAACGGTATAATTTTTTTGTTAAAATTCTTAAAAACGAACAAGTTATGATCATTTAAAATAAGTGGTGGATTTTTTTTTTAATTTTGGGAGATGGTGGGAGGGACGCTGGAGCACGTGTTTTTTTTTTTTTTTCTAAATTTCCTTTTTTGCCCTTCAACTATGTGCCACGTGTCATTACCAGAGGAGGTTCTTTAGGTTCTATGTTTAACCTTACCCTATATATATATATATATATATATATATATATATATATATATATATATATATATATATATATATATATATATATATTACTCCTTTATAAAACATTTACACTCTCAAAACTTTTAACTTTTAAGTAAATTGAAGTTACTAAATTACCCCTTACCCTCACCACTAATTAAGTAAACCCATGAAATTAACAATATTACCATTAATAGTCTTTCTTTTAAGAATGGAACGTAAATCATTTAATTAGTCGATTAGATTTTTTGATGATTTCATGATTAATTGACTAATGTCATAGTTTAAACTTGATTATATTTCTATCTCCTGTTTTATTTAATTTGTGTCTAATTTTTATTATTAATTATTATTAATTAAAGGTATATAACGTATAATTATAATCTATATTAATATATAAATTATCTAACACTCTTTCCTAAAAATATCTCTTAAACTTTAAGTAATTTAAAATAACTTACTTTCATTTAAACGTAAATGGAAACTATTGAATTGATTTAATTAGATTCTTACAAAACATTTTGATAACTAAACTTTTAATAAAAAAACAATGTTTAAAAATGTCAAGTCAATGCAAGATTAGATTTCAACCTGTAAGATATTAAACATATTACAAATTAAATAAAATACCTCCATAGAAATATTTTTTAAATATTCTATCATATAACAAATATTATTGTCAAATATTATGAAATTCGTATAACTAAAACTCATAAACCAACCCGAATTTATGAGCACTCATATAAGTAAAAAAAAAAGTTTAATTTATCATATATTTAACATTACTTTACTTGGACTATTAAAATTTAAGTAACAAAAAATTACCAAGGTAATCAATATTCTTACATTTTTTAAACACACTAACAAGACCATTATCTCATGCCTACACAGTTTCTCATTCAAATCAACACAATTTTTAAGTCTTTGATATGTTTTCGTCATCTTATTTTTTTAAAGTAGAGATTTTTTTCCTTATTTCATTGTTTTTTAAAAGTTATTTTGAAGTTAACAAAAGAGTTGATAGATTATTAAAAGAAACATGAAAAAGGGGAAAAGAAAATGGACATGCTGCGAATGTAAATTATTCGATGTTATCACAGTGCGTGAATACCATATCCTATTTTATTAAAAATGAACATATTATCGAGTATAAATCATTACTCACCGCCGCATTGCGCGGGTTACGTGCTAGTATATATATGCATACCTACAATCATACATACATATATATGTCGATGTATATATAATATATACACATGATAAACACCCACCAACCCACAGACAAACACACACACGCACGTATATATATATACACACACACACATACATATATAACAAGTGTCTTCAAGTTATGGCTCAAATCAAATGTTTACATTTCAAGTTGTTTTTTATAATTGTCCTAAAATGTATGAATTTTATCATGTGTTTATTTAAAAGTTTACTTTGTAACATGATATTATTTCAGACAATTTCTTAAGTTTATAAAACAAACAGTCTTCTTGGTGCAGATTGTAGACAATTAGTCTACATCTATTTATGCAGACATGAAAATAGACAGAAATAGACATCGGACATTTTATCTCTAAAAAAACAAACATCACCTATAAAACACGTCACAATAACGTTATTCCTAAAACAACATTGGTTGGAGTTATACTTTTACTCTGTGTAATATCATAAATTTTTTAGTTTTATCATTCTGAAATATTTTATAATCAGTTTAATATTTTTAATTATAACCAATAGACGCTTAATCCTAATGCCTTTAATTATAACAATAATGATCGATAACTTATATAAAAAAATACATTCATAATTAGCTAGGCTCCATTCCTAATTTATTAGGTTGTATTAGAAAGTTACTTTGTAGAAGACAGAAGAGTTCTCACACGACAAGTCGACAAACAAGCCTTTACAAAAGTACTAGAATTCAAGGGCTTGGGCTTGTTGTCGAACGAGATAGGGGGCTTTTTTCTTTCATAGTAACGGTTTTACTCTATAAAACGTTTTGAATAAGCTTTTAAGGTTAGGAATCGACGAATAGGTTCTGAAAGTGAATCAGATCTTGTTCAGGGGAGTTGTGCAAATATAAATCACAAAAACAGATCTATAACTCACAAATTCCTAAAAACTTCAATTATCAAACAAGACTCTAGCAGAATTTAATAAACAAACCCAACAAATACAGTGCTGATGTTAAACAAAGGATGCAAGGAATTTATACGGCAACATTGATAGGTTCTAGTAATTTAGCAACGTAGCTCCTATGCACCAATGTTGCTTTTGTTTTCAAATATATTGATTACAATGCATTTGACCCATAATCCATTAATCCTTTTAGTTACTTTCTTATTTGACCCATATATAGTTATTAAAAAATGAATAATGTATCATAAGAACCCCCCTTATGCAATCTTCTGATGCAATTAGTTTATACATGTTTACTAATGGGTTTACAAAAGTGATAATTTTCTGG
Organism: Pulicaria dysenterica; assembly: GCA_947179395.2. NCBI lineage: Eukaryota > Viridiplantae > Streptophyta > Magnoliopsida > Asterales > Asteraceae > Pulicaria > Pulicaria dysenterica. The sequence goes on along the minus strand of OX359288.1, from coordinate 106,826,449 downwards.
TTGACTCTATATGTAAGTAATGGTTTTTTTTTCTAACTTATTTGTGTCTGTTGTTTTCTTTTGTTTATTTATAATGAATTTTACTTGTGGATATGATATATAGTCAACATCATTATTTCATTAATGATATTTATAATTATGTAATAGTTGAGAATCAATTGACATCAGCATATCCACATAACGGTGATTATATGGTGGGTTAAAATATTTTTTATGTGGATATTAGCAAGTGATTAGCTAATTTTTTTTATGTGGATATATCAATATAGGAAAAAGTTCATGCGAGAACCATTCTTAGTGCGAGAACCGCGAGAACCAATCTGAGCCGTCCAATTCCCCCCTCCTTCAATGTCATTGCCCATCCATGAATTCCTCACATGCACCCTGCCACATTCTATCCCTCCACGCTCACCATCCATGAAACTTCCCATATCCAAGGAACGGCTAAGATTGGTTCTCGCGGTTCTCGTAATAACAACGGTTCTCGCATGAACTCTCCCCTATCAATATAAATCATTGTTTTGTTGATATTGGAAATTTTTAAGTGTTGTTGATTGGAATTTATGTATAACGTATTTTCATCGTAAATCATTTTTTTATGTTACAGAAAATCTCATAGGTGTATTGTTAATGTGTTTTTGTTAGGGTACTATATATAAAGTTTGAGCATTTAATTATTTTTGAGTTTAAATTTAGGGAATAAAATGTTTTCGAGGTAAGTTTAGAAGTTAAACTGTTTATTTAAAAGTTTAGTAACCTTCTATAGCATGTTAATTAAGTGACTAAAACAATTGATTGTAACAAGTTCAATGATTAAAACATTGACTAAAAGAGTTTAAACGTAAAACCATTTTTAATCACTAAGGATAGAGTTAAACCTATTTTATCCTTAAAAGTTTTAAAAGAGTAGAGATATTTGAAGAGAAGTTATTTGAAATTTCGAGTAGAAATGAATGTGAGTTGTGAACTTGTGATATTTATATAAGGTGAATGAGGCTTACAATATTAAATATTTGATGATAATTGAAAAAAAGAAAAAAAGGCAATGGTCGAAAATGTGTACAACTCCTGTTGGATCGGAAGTCAAGCCTTGTAGGATAGACCTGCCTCCTTCCCGCCACAAAGGGAGTGGTGTTCCAGTAGATGCATGCATGCATGTCTGAGATGACCACTCCTATAATCCTAATGATACTTTATTTTTATTTTTTTCAAAAATTTTAAACCTTTTTATTATTGGCTATATATTTTTAGCTGATATAAGTAAAACTAAATAACTATAATTTTGCCTTGAAAAGTTCTTTTAAATATATGAATGTTTAATGAATAGATTAATTAGTGTTCAACGTATATTATCCCATAAGAATGGAAATACAAATTAACGCAGAAAATTAAGAGGAGTAATTAAAAGGGTGAAATAGTGAAAATGATAGAAGATGTATATGGGGGCAATATAGTCAATCTAAAGTTTGTGTGGATTTAGCGAAAATTGCAGTGGAAAAGAGAGCATAAACTGTTGTGAAGAGTGAAGACATGATAAAAACATAGATGTCAACATTTTCACGTTTTCGACAAGGAATCCTAAATATGTAATTGGGAGAAACAAGATTAACACCAAAAAACAACACCATTGTGTTCTCATCTGCACACACATCTACCTTCACCCCATATTCTATTCCTGGCTAGATTCAATTCCCCATTTATTCATTATATATACTCACAAAACTCCATCAAACTTTTTCATCAAAACACACATTTACATCTCTCTACCTAGATAATTTCTCGCTCGGATTGGGTAGAGCATGGGCTCGGAATGTGTCGTGAGGGAGCCATTGCAATACCCTGTTGCTCGTCGAGACGAACAAGTGGTCGATAACTACCATGGCGTATCTATTTCCGATCCTTATCGATGGTAACATTGATCGATCAATTCTTCCAACCTCAATTTATATTATTTCTATCTAGCTAGATTGTTTTTAACTTTTAGTTATTTAATTATGGTAGCATTTGTTATAAGTTTTAATCAATGTTCTTTTAGGTCCACGTTATTCTAAATTACGTTGTAACTAACTAAAAACATCATACGAAAAAAGTTTTTTAAGTTTCTTAGCCACTACATACATTTAATTTAACCCGAACCGTAATAACATTTTATTTAATCTATAGATTAATTTATTTTAAAATATTGAATAAACGAATAGGCTTGAAGATCCGGAATCGGAAGAGGTAAAAGAATTTGTAGGAAAGCAGATGAAAGTGACGGAATCAGTGATTAGGAATTGTGATTCCAGGGAAAAGCTTCGTGAGAGAATGACGAAGTCGTTTGATTACTCCCGCTATGGCTGTCCGTTTAGGAAAGGGAATAAGTATTTCTATTTCCATAATCCAGGCCTTCACCCTCATCGAATTTTATACATGCAGGTAGAGCTAATGAAAATTGTTTTTCGTATAAAAACTAATTTTAGCTTTGATTAAAATAAACTAATGTCAGCTTAATTATTAATTAAAACACATTAATTACAAGTGTTTTAGGAAAAATACACTTGTTGTTTTACTTTTCCTCACTTATGAAATATATTATTGGTTTAAATTTCTTACAAGGATGTTTCACTTGTGTCTTTTAATTTTTATCTGGTTCGGTTTTCGGTTAATCACATAAAAACCAAACCGGATAAAAAAATGTTACTTACGGATTCTTAGTTTTTGATAATACCTTTTGTTACTATATATATATATATGTATTTAAAGGATAATCTAGATGAAGAAGGGGAGATATTGATGGATCCGAATGAATTAAGCGACGATGGAACCATCGCATTACGAGTTTATGAGATTAGCCATGATGCAAGATTCATGGCTTATGGTCTGAGCTCCAATGGAAGTGACTGGTTAACCCTGCAAGTTATGCGTCTGGATGACAACACCATTAATCATGAGCCAGACAAACTTTCTTGGGTAATTAAGCAACCAAAATATGACTTGTTTTAATCATTTAATTCCACATGACCTTTCATGGATATTTTTAATATGCTTTAATTTAATTTGCAGGTGAAGTTTACATGCATCAGTTGGACTCATAACACAAAGGGGTTTTTCTACTGTCGATTTCCTGCTCCTAAGTAATTTTTTAATTAATTAATTATTTCATTTAATATTATTAATTAATAATATAAACTATATGTTTTCATACTTATTCTTTCTATTCAAATCATAGTTTTAGGAATAATCCTGAGATATATTGCTGGTCATTTTCTCAATATTTGATTCTTAATTAGGGAGAGAATAGGTGAAAACATGGATTTTGGCACAGAAGTGAACGTTAATCATAATCACCAGCTCTACTATCATTTTCTAGGGACAGATCAATCAGAAGACATATTATGTTGGAATAATCTTGAAAACCCAACATATATACTTGAAGCGAGACTCGCGGATGACGGGAAGGTGTGTGAACATGAGTTCTTGGTCGTTTTTAATCCTTATTTCTTATCAGTTTTAATCTCGGTAACAAACTAATTAGTTAGCTAAACCCAAATTTCCGTCTTTTCGTGTCTTAATTTGTAGTATCTTCTTATGAATATATATAAGGGCGCGGCACGTCTCAACAAATTATACTGTTGTGATCTATCCGTCTTACCAAACGGCCTTGAAGGTCACAGAGGAAAGGGCGTTCTCCCTTTCGTGAAGGTCGTTGACGATTTTGAGGCAAATTATGAAGCCATTGCGAATGATGATACAATTTTTACTTTCTTGACTAACAAGGACGCTCCAAGATATAAGTTAGTTAGAGTAGATCTCAAGAAACAGGATAGCTGGATCGAAGTCGTTCAAGAATCCGAAACTGATGTGATTGAGTCGGTTCTACCCATAAATGGAGACCAAATCATCATGAGTTATCTGAGCGACTGTAAGCATGTTTTACAGATACGGGACTTGGAGACTGGTGACTTGTTGCATAAGTTACCCATGGACATCGGTAGCATTGACTACATTAGTGCTAGACGCCAAGATAGTGTCTTTTTCGTCAAGCTTAGCAGTTTCATCACCCCGGGTGTAGTTTATCAGTACGATTTGAAAACTAGTGTCCCAAAAGTTAAAGTTTTGCGTGAGATTGTGGTTCCAGGATTCAATCAAGCCGACTACTGTTCTAACCAGGTACGTGTTAGGGGTAGACCTAGTAGCAGTATGTTTTTTTTTTAACAACACAAAGGCTACTAGAACTAGAGCTTCGGCTCGGCCGTGAGCTGGGTCACATGGGGCTACAAAGCTCTCAAGTTTTTACGTGTAGAGTTAAATTTGTGAATTTTTAATTGTGTACAACTTTATTCAAAATTTGTGTCTAATTTGTGCTAAGTACCTAAACAATATTTTTGGGCTTATAAACTATAAGTATGTTTTAGTTAGTAATAACTGTTTTAAGGAGATGCATTTTCTTATCTTAATCAGGTGTTTGTGCATAGCAAGGATGGAACACGCATCCCAGCATTTATCGTGGCTAAGAAGAATACTCTTTTAGATGGATCACACCCTTGTTTATTGTACGGATATGGTGGATACGGTGTTAGTTTAACACCATCATTCGACATTACTCGTGTTGTTTTGGCACGACATCTAGGTGTCGTGTTATGTGTTGCAAATATTCGCGGTGGTGGAGAATATGGTGAAGAATGGCATCAAGCCGGGTCGCTTGGAAACAAGCAAAATTGCTTTGACGACTTCATTTCAGTTGCTGAGTACCTTGTTTCGAAAGGTTACACCAACCCGAGCAAGTTATGTATTGAAGGCGGAAGCAATGGTGGCATCCTCGTCGCTGCTTGCATAAATCAGGTATTTTTCTTGTTGTTGCTATGATAACATGTGATTGAATCATATGTATATGAAAAATATAAATGTGCTTGTTATAGAGACCAGATTTATTTGGTTGTGCTCTAGCTCATGCCGGGGTCATGGACATGCTACGATACCATAAGTTTACCATCGGTGAGTACACTAATGAACTACAACAAATGAGCTGATCAGCTAGCTAGCTATATGTACATAATTGTTTTCATATATATTTTTCACTTTTAATAGTACGTGTACAAAATGGCAAACCGCATATTCTTAAGTGAATATATATATATATATATATATATATATATATATATGATGGTTCTCGTGCTTCAGGTCACGCATGGGTTCCCGAGTTCGGTTGTTCAGATAACGAAGACGATTTCCACTACCTAATCAAGTGAGTATGTCGTTGTATATATTAAAACCGATATTCGACTATTTGGTTGTAAGTAGTTATACTTGACTCTTTATCCGATACTATAAATTTGTGACAAATTCGTTAAAAAGTTAATGATTAATTTGTGACATCATTTATTTTTATATATAACATACGTATAATATATGATTGATTAGGTACTCGGCGTTGCATAATGTTAAAAGACCATGGGAAGATTCAGCAATCAAGGCTACTCAGTATCCGTCTACTATGTTACTAACCGCTGATCATGATGACCGTGTTGTGCCACTACACACATTTAAGTTATTAGCGGTGCGTGTGCTATGCATCAAAAATATTACATCCACTAATTTCCAACGTTTTTTACCAAAATAATGCTTTTTTCAAAGGAATAAATAATGTTTCTTGATTGTCTAGTTAAATAAATAATGCGTTTTAATTAGAAAAAAATGCCCATATATATAGCTAGTTTCTTGATTGTCGGGTTAGTTTGTGTTGTAGACTATGCAACATGAGCTATGCACAAGTGTGAAGAACAGCCCACAGATTAACCCAATCATCGCCAGAATCAGTAGCAAATCTGGACATGGCTGCGGAACTTCGATTCAGAGAATGGTACGTACAGAAATAACTTCATTTGTATTTGTATTCTGAGTTTAATTAATTATATATATGTGTGCATCCTTAAATTTAGGGTTAAATTATAATCCTTTCATATTATAGTACTCTTATTTTGATTAAAAAAGAATCTCCTCTCGTATTAATAAAAAAATATGATTGACCATATTTAATCAAATATAAGAGAATCCTAACTCTTAATTTTCATAATGAGCTCAAAAGGAATATATATTGAATTTTGAAATCTGTATTGCAGATTGATAAATCGGTGGATAGCTATAGCTTCATGGCGCATGTGTTGGGTGCATCGTGGATAGATTGATATATGATATGTATTTTTTTTTATAAAAAATGATGATATTATTATAAGTCTACTAGAGGCGCGCGGATTAATTATATAAGCTTTTCCTGATGAAATTAAAGCTTCTTAATTGGATATCGTCCTGTAGTAATATGTTTGTGTAATTACACTACAAGAATTAACATTTTTTGCGACATACGTTTTTTGCGGCGACATATGTCACCGCTAAAACCACGCTAAACGACAAAAATAAATGGTTTTACACCATTAGGGAAAAATATAATTTGAAGTTTTTTCTAGGCAATAGGTTAGAAAAAAGTTTTCTATTAATTTTTACTATTTCCTCCTACATCAAAAAATGATATATATATATATATATAATCTACTTATTCTTTTTTGTCACTCTTTCAATTGATTTTGTCACATGTTTTGGCGTTTTGCTAGCTCTTATAAAGTATAAAGAGAAGTATGAAAATTTTGTATAAAGATATAGATCCTCTCATTGAATAACAAGGTAAGGCTTCATTAAAAAGGTTCTAAATAGACTTTTATGATCTCCCCCTCTATGCACTGTAGTAATGATTCCTCCTTTACCACGATGATGATGCCCATAAATCAATAATTTCGTAAATTGGATTTCACTTAACCGTCTAGATGTTTAATTTCACAAGGACCCAAGGCCGGACTCCAACAACTATTAACAATCAGACTTGCTGATGGGAGTATTTTCGCTCAAACTAACGATGAAAGCCTCTTAATCGAAGCTAAACCATCCAGCCAAAGGTTAAACCTATCGATAAGATCAGTAGACCCCCCTTCTACACATGTTGCTACAATATTGATCCTCCGGGTTGGTTTAGATGATCATGTTGGGCCGTTTTCTATCTTTCCGAGCTTGGATCATATGCTGCAAACATAAAGAAACCCGTTAGAAGGGGATCCGAGGTTTAGGTCCCGGATCCACCCTTCGACGGTCAAGTCAGTTTTTGTTTATGTATATCAAATTTTGTAATTTGTTAAAGGTAAACATATATATATATATAGGGAGAGTGTAATATAGATTGGGTATTTCTTGAGGTTTGCATTAGTAAGTAGGTTTAGGTTCCGAAACTGGGTATGACTATACGTAATCAACTCCCGATTAACGCAGCCATTTAAGTTACCTTTTCATAAATAAAAAACAAAATTGCACAAATCGGTAGCAAATCACCGATCTTTTCTACAAACAGTACTATGTTTAATACAATAATATATATGGAATTTTACAATAAAAAAGAAGAGACAAAACCCCACTTAAGTGGATAAAAAAATAAAAAAAAAGAAAACAGAATGTGACCTCGAGATAAGGTCATAAACAGTTACACCAATAACAATCTTATGCAGTGCTTATGTAGCACCACAAGTTTAAATTACCCCAACCAAATACATACGTAGGTTTTTGTAGCTCTTAATCATTCGTGAAAATCATATGTAAACTTTGAGAGATTGATGATTAAAGTGGTCGTGTATGGTGGCCGGTTGCTCTACCGCAAAGAAGGGCGTTTTTTGGTATGGGGAATTCGTCTCTTACGGACCCTGAGTTGGTGTAAACACGTAAATAAAATTGTTGGCCCAGATATTGTCGTGCCCAAAACTCTGTTCGCAGGTTCCACATACCCACGTTATCAAGTGGTACGTATATCGCAGACCATGATCTTGGATATACCTACCATATGCATATATATATATATAACATATTTCATCTTTAAATCTTATAATATTAATAAAATAGCAACTATTAATTGTTTAAAAAATGAGAAATAAATCAACCTGAATTGTACTCCGTGCCACCCCATCTCGCAGATTATAGCCTTTCCTGCTACCTTCACTCCATATTCCTCCGTCCATTCTGTCAAGAAAAGTATATCCAATGTTTGATATTGTTTTTATATTACTATAAATCATCATATAAGCCAAATAACATTTTGATGATTAATTACCCACCCTACAACAAAGAATTGGTAACCATCAAGGTGATAAGTCTGTACAATATCTTCTCGATTTTGGAAGACGATCTCAACATAAGTTCTATGATCAGCCCCCATAACCGCGGTATCAAGATACAACCTCCGTTCTCTTGGCCTATCATAAATGCTTCCAACCCGGAACACGCCTCCAATGTTGAAATAGTCCGCAAGCTTTAAAGGTGTGTCGGCGGGCTTGAAGGAGACCCCGTTGAGCCCGTATCTCTGTTTGCCATAAACTTTTGCAGCCGAGCTTTGGATGATGATGGTTCGGCTGGTGTTGACCATGCCATAATGGTACGAGCCTTGCGGATTGGGCCTCGGCCCACTAGCTGTAAGATTTGTCCGAATGGATCGGGCTTGGTTGAGGGACCAGTCGACTTGGATGGTTGGGCCACCAGGGATTGGGCCAGAGACTTTGCCGGCTGAGTTGGAGTAATGAACAACTCCGGTGGTGGTGAGTATTGGAGTGGTGAACCGAGAGGAGACGACGATGTAGTAGTCTTGGCCCGGTTGGTCGGCGGTGATTAACACGGAGTAGGATTGGCCGCAATGAATGTCGAGAGACGAGTACATTTGTTGGAGAGTGTGTGTTCCTTCGACTTCCACTAGTTTCATCCTGTGGTTTTGAATGCGGAAATTCAGCGAGTTTTGTAGACCCACGTTTGAAATTCTCAACCTGTATGTTTTTCCTGTTTTTGTTTAATAAAAAAAAACATTAATAATTGATTTGATATTAAAAAGATATAAATTTATGTTTATTATCGAAAACTTTTTTGTTAATAGATTTGTTTATAATACCATTGATGATTCATTAATAAAGTTAATTCGGTCATTTATATATTTATTAAACCGTGAATTGTGTCTGGGTGATTCGTCATTATTAATTTAAATCAAAGACTAATATTTTTTTTCTTACGGTTTTCGTATAAAAAACAGTTCTTATTTAAACTCTCTCCGTTATGATCTAATAAATATGAAGATGGTTTATAACAGTTGTGTATTTAATGATTAAAGACTTCATAGTAACTTTAAGGCAAAAATATAAATTAAATATTTGGATCTTGTGTTTGAAAAGAATGATAAATATAAGGATGTTTTAACATAGATCTCAAGCAACGTTTGAAGGTTAAGTTTATTGCGAATTTGTACTTTTTTAAAGTGTATGTCCACCCGATCCAACGGATAGTTACTTCTCGGGTCGGGTCTTGATGCTACTAAAAGGCTAAAAGCATAATAACACTAAATAAATAAATAAATGTAAACCAGGGGCCAGGAATTTGACCTTGTTGAACAGTAAAGGAAGTTGCATTTGGGCCACGTCCATTAATAAGAATGCCATCAGGATTTTTAAGCTTATGGCCTCGGTCCAGAATTCCTTTCAAGCTCTGAAACAACAACAAATGAACAAATACATTTGTAATTAGGTAAGCATTAGCTATTTTCTTCTTCATCTTCAAATACAAACTATTTTCTGAATAATAAATGTAATAAATTCTAATATACATACTAAGTTTCTTTGTATAAAGAACATTTACTTTTTTTTTAATGTTAACAATTGTAAAAAAAAATTATTAGCAACACTAATTCCGAATCAAACCACATCTTTATTGTGTTTAGATCACCACCTTTTGTAAAAAAAGTTGCAATTTATGTTTAAGACATGAAATTATCAAAAACCAACAAATGGGTTTGGTGGAGTAAAACAACGCACATGAATCATCTCACAAAGCAGGAACCACTCAACATTGTTGCTTGCCATTAGCACCATGTGAAATGTTTTGCATGAATCTTGAAAGCAACTTATAATTCAAAAGCACCACACACATGCATACACACACATACACACCAACATTATGAAAAGTTTATATGAGAATCATTCTTATTATGAATATTACGGGTACCACTATTAATTAGTAACTAGTGGTGTTACAAACAATTCTTATATAAAAAAATTCTATATATATATACACCATGTCCTATATAAGTATAATAAAGTAAAGTCATATGAAAAAATGAAATTTAAAGAATAATAACCATATCCCTAATAGTTATGGATAAAAGTAAAAACAATTCGATTTTACTTTTTAAAAAAATAATATGTTTTTTACAACAACACGTTTTTTAGAAAATGACAACATATTACTAATGAAAATTAAAAATTTTCTATCAATACTCTTTTTTACATTTTCTAAATTAACGAGTGTCCCACTTTAAAAGTTAGTTATAATCATGTTTAAAGACCCAAATATACAATTCCTTGCTTCAAATGTAAACAAAGTAGCTACCATTCCATTCCCTCCGCAATTAATGCAAAATCTTTCTAAGTTTACCATTTTGGCGCCAAAATTAGAAAGAAAACACCCGTAGACAAAATCATTATATTCCCTATGTGACTATGTCTCAAATTGATCATCTACCTTACTATTTTAACTCTTTTCACATTAATATCCACTTTTATAGATAAGTAGTGAGAAGTTGTCAATTTTCCAATTTTATCCATAATTACTCTTCTTATTAAATCTTTAGTAATTAGGGGTAAGAATAGATATTCCAATAATGAAATATTGTATTAGATGCAGAAATCGATCTTTAAATGTTTATTTACAATCACTTTGATACGTCATAAGCAATTTGTTGATATTGGAAAAAACATAAAGAACATAATGTTTACCGTGTGATTAGACGTGTACCAGTCTCCGATAAGAACAGTAAAATCACCAGCAGGTTCATCAAAAGGTACAGGGATTTTCGGACGACTAAGAATCCTAAAACCTCCAAAACCACCTGCTGCTTTGTGGAAGCCTAGAGAAGGAAAGTAGTAAAAACTTCCAATTTGATCTTTAACTTGGAGGATATATGTGAAGTTTTTGCCAGGAGGGATGGGGCATGTTGTTCCATACACCCCATCTTCAAATGAATTCCTTCTTTGTTGAATTCCATTCCTACAAAACCACATTTTCATATCAATAAATCTGAATTAGATGCGATATACAGTTCAATTAGTCCATTATATGCTCATGTAATGTTTTAAGCAAATGTAATTTCGTTTTAGCAACCACCATAGTCCTATTATATGCTCTTTGGAGATAATTAAGGTGTTAATTAGTCCTATCTTATTTCGCAATCTCACCCTGCTAGTTTTGCAGTGTGACTATATATGGTCGAAAGTGTTGTTGTCCAAACAAATAAATAAATACTTTTTATTGGATATGAGAAATATTTTTTAAACGCAAATAATATTATTTTCGAAGTCGATCTTTGGCTATGAAACTTCTTGTTATCTTCCTTGGTTAGAGCACCTGTTGACTTCATGACATTCTTTACTGCTATTTAATTTCATTTTTAAAACCCCAAAACAGATGAACGTATGTTTCTCTGCCTTCACCCATATTTTTCACTATCGATGAACCAACCAATTTAAATGATCCAGCCGTTGGATAATAATTTAGTGGTGTTTGGAACTGCTTATCAAACTATTATTTATTTTATAATTTATCAATAGAAAAGTAGCTAGTTTAAATTATTAAATCAAAACTCAAAATGATAATCAAACTCCACGTAATAACTTAATTAACAGAAAGTCAATTTTCAGAAAGAAAATTAAAAAAAAATAAGGAACTCTAGCTGTAATTACGATCCATAAGTACTTTGTTGTTTAAAGACTAATTGATGTGGAAGATCAACAATAACAGCTTACCAGGAGATCAAAAAAGGTTCATCTAAGCTGTTAAAAACGTTGATGATCAGATTATCATTCGTAACAGAGTAAATATCAGGTCCAGGAAACCTTCCATTAATCAAAATACCCTGCAATTCAAATACACACTTAATTTACACAAATCATACACAAGATCAATGTGATAAGAGTAAGAGTAATATATATGAACCTGTTGACGAAGACCAAGCGGGTAAATGTCGCCGTAGGTGACTTTCCAGTCATAGAATCTGTATGGATCCTCGGCGACGGCGAAGGCAACCAGAAATGCAGCGACGGCAATGTAGACCGCCAAGTTTCGCGGCATTATCTTCGCCGGTGATTTAGAGTTTCTGCGGAGCGAGAAGGATTAAGAAGTAAATGATGAAAAGTTGAAGTGCGCGGTGCGAGTTGGTGTGGTGGGAGGGATGGGATGGGATTAAAAGAAGGAGGTCGGTGAAGATTCGAGAGGGAAATTTATTAGAAAGCATGTAAAGAGTATTTATTGTTTTCAAATATTTCAAAATATAAATATTCTTAAAAAAGGTGTCGAGCTACAATTATATGTTTACATGGTAACTAACACATAGATCAACAGAAAATGGCAAGTTCGAACCTAACTTTATGGGATTTGGTAACAATTCTTAGGGATATGGTTAGAGGTAAAGACATGGGTTATTTCTTATACTTTAAACATTGCCATATCATATATATAGTTGTCAATAAAAACACTTTTAGCTTAAAATATATAGTTTTAACTACTATCAATCCGATAAATCATTAAACTATTGAAGTGGATGGGTCCCAATATGATACATGAGAGTATAAAGAGTGAAGTGACGGGTGTTTGTGAGCGTGATGACCACATATGGAGTGTTAATACAAGGCTTGAGGGGTGGGGTGAAGACCAAATGTGGTGAGTGTGTGGGAAGCGAAATAGGCGGGCCCAAGGCAACACACACTCTCTCTTATTCTTTGTTAATTTTTAATTTAATTATTAAGGTATTAGATGGGCTCGGAATATGAGATGGTGAATAGTAGCTACGAGTGAAAGGAATGAAAGTGTCATGGAGTGACTACCTAGGGGTGTGGGGTGTGGTATAACTCCATAAAGATGTGTTGAGAGGAGTGTGGTATTTACCATATGTGGAGAGAGAGTGTGAGACCATCTGTAGCGCACCCACGGAACTTACTGAACCCTGTTGCCACATCTACGTCACATCAGCTTTTTTCTTTCATACCCTCTTTCTACCCTCAAGTGGAGTACCACACCCTCTCTACCCCTAACATTTTCCACTTTTTTTTATTTCTTTTTTTTTAATAGATTTAATAATATAACAAAATAAAATATTCTTATATTGATTAAAAATCAAAACAATACAAATAATAAGAAAAAAAATTCCTAACATTACTAAACATTAAAAATAAAAAATAACATAACATTTAATATTAAATATAAACATTAAATTATGTTTGTGGAAGAAGAAAGTATTTAAAATAGAGAGAAAAGGTAAGAAAGTTTGTGTGAAAAATGAATAATGTTTGTGTGGTATTTACAGTGAGTTAATTGAAAAAAAAATATAAAAAAATTAATAATTTTGATTTTTTTTTTAAAAACTTTTAACTATTGGAGTTGTTGAAAACCAAAAAAAGGCAAAATGGGGCGAGGGTCGATCAGTTCCGAGAAGCCACCACCACACCCGCAGGGTTGAACCCACAAGGGGCACAGTGGTGTGTGCCCCTAACCGCAAGCAAACCGTGGTGAACTCCGGAGGGCGCTACGGATGGTCTGGTGAGGGAGGTAGGCCATTTGGTTCTTTTATTTTTTTTAACATTTTAATTGGTTAATTAAGTAATATGTGAGTCCTGTAATTTAGTGTAATGAGAAGTGACTACTACGAGACTAGATAGTGGGTTAAGTGGTAGGAAAAAACAACCGACGTGACGTTATGATGGGTGTGGTGGTATGCAACCACTCCTTGTACTCTAATCATGGTTCTAAATAACGTAAGGCGTGGCGTGGCGGCGAGGTCAAGCCTCAAGATTTAGGAGCCATGGCGAAGCCGTGACGTTTTTTAAGGCGTGACTTAAGGCGGCGATTTTGTATATATTTTATAATTATATATATCAAATTTATCATTATTAATATACTAATTACACAAAGTTACAGAAATGATGAGCAAAATAACATATACAGATTATAAAATACAAATTTATAAAAGTTCTATACAAGCGATTGCAAAATGTATACAAAAAAGTTTAATTTCTTTTTAAAAAATGATTTTTTCGGCGCCACGTTATAAAAAACTCGCCATATGACGCGTAAAGGCGCGCCTTGACAAGCCTTGGCGCGTGCCACGCCTAGCACTCACGCCTAGGGTCATTTCTTAAGAGCGGAGACACGCCTCACGCCTTGACGACGTCATGACGCCGCCATGACACGCCTTTTAGAACATTGACTCTAATACATGGTTGAGTAGTAAAAAAAAAAGATAATGTGGCGATGGAGAGGGTAAGGGTTGCAACCACTCTAATGGTGGTCAATTTTAGAAATGATCACACGAGCTATCACTTGGTTGTCATCACAACCTAAGAACTATTATCAAAATACATAACAACAACAATACATAATTTCACCTAAACGAAACATGAAGAGCTACTATCAAAATCTTTGGTATATATAGAGTTCATTTTGATGAGCCATAAGTTTGAAGGTAACATCAGATTACATTAAAAACTTCATATGCAAAACCATTAAAAAGAATGGCATATCTACATTTGTCTGATAAAACTATTGAATGCATATTTGTAACGAGTTAATGATGACTTTTTGTGTCGGGAACCAACATAATATTCTTAAAACTAACATGAAACTACAACTATTTGAAAAGAATATAAATATAAACAATTCGAACTAGATATAGTAAATTTAGTTTGAAGAATTTGTAGTGGTTTGGCAACATATCTGACTCTAATCCAAATATGTTAAGTTTAATTTATTCATTTTTCAAACAACATAATATTTAACATTATAAATGTAACAGCATCCCGTAGCACGATATTGTCCGCTTTGCCCCACTGACTCACGGTTTTGTTTCTGGTGTGGAATACTCCACCCAAAATGTCTCATGCTAGGAGAGGTATCTACACCCTTTATAAAACATGTTTCGTTTCCCTCTCCAACCGATGTGGGACGGATGTTACAATACTCCCTCCTTCGGACATAACGTCCTCGTTGTGCACATCGGTCTAGGGCCTGACTCTGATATCATCTGTAACAGCCTAAACCCCGTAGCATGATATTGTCCGCTTTGCCCCACTGGCTCACGGTTTTGTTTCTGGTGTGGAACACTCCACCCAAAAGGCCTCATGCTAGGAGAGGTATCCACACCTTTTATAAGGCATGTTTCGTTCCCCTCTCCAACCGATGTTGGACGGATGTTACAATAAACTTTTAAATTAAAAAAGGTTTGTACAAAAAGACTTTTAAAACCATTCATTTTTTTCATCTAAACAACATAATATTTTGTAAAAAAGAAACTTCAAAAGTTTCCTTTATAAATTTTTTGATGGGACGAAGTTACGTAATAGCATGAAACTTGTTTTAATATTATAATACGGTACTTAAAGTAACTTTTACATATATAACTATTTAACTTTTAAAAACGTGTTATTATGCATATTCCATCAAATGTTATCAGTTCAACAAGTAAAAGCCAAATTTAAGGTCTTTCATCACCAATTTGATCCATGATGCTTTCATAATTAGAGGAAGTGTTCATTTTGCAACTCTTGAAGTAGCGATAATGTCTTCTTCATCTTCATTCAACTGCGACACAAATCTAAAGCTTCAAAGTGAATGCTTCTGCGAGAAACCAATAAAATGCTGAACATCATGGACAAGAAACAAACCTGGTCGAATATGCTATAATTTTGTATGAAATTAGTCAATGAAATTGTAAAAATTGCCCTAGTTAGTCAATGAGAATTACAACAAAGATTACACAAACTACAAACAACTTTTGGATGCAAGGAAACTGAACTTTCAATGTACAAGGCCAAGATGGAGTTATTAAAGTCAGAAATAGAGGAAAAATGAAGTTTTTAAAAGATGTTCAGGTGTGTACAAAAAAAATTTTAAATACCATATTGAAACATTCGGACAAGATTCCTAACATTTTTAACAAGTTCAATGAGCTTGTAGCACACGGGTTTGCTAGCCAAAGATCCCTTGTAAATCTAGCATCTTGCTAGAGTTATATTCCTTTTGGTAATAAAATTCGTGGTTAGCTTTAGGAGGGTAATGATCATGCCGAAACTTTCTTCTTAGTTAACCTTTGACTTTCAAAAAAAAGTTCAATGAGCTTAAAATTCATGAATTTACCGGATAAGCCGGTTGCACGTTAAAAAAGAGGTATATTAACATATTTTTAACAAGTTCAATGGTCATATGTGTAAAAATAATACTTTAAGTAACATATTAGAATATCAAGACAACTTTCATACCATTACATAACTTTAACCTTTTTTTAATCAGACAAATTATAAAACAAAGAAAATATAAAGTGAGTATATTTATTGTAAATTTTGAAAATAATATGAAATTAAAGGTTAGTTATTTTATTTTATTTTCTTAACATCCAAATTCATCCATCCAAATCCAAATTGCTAATAAAGTAATGCCCATTCTAAGTGGTTAATTAATAGTCAAAGCACAATTTCAGGAACATTCATTTTAGTAATTTGATTAGAGAGTAAACTCTTGTTTGAAGATTGAATGATAGTCAAAAGTAATAATTAATGTGAATCACCTAAACTCTTGAACTAAAAACAAACCATATGTCTTCCACGATAATCGCCTTTCTCGTTTCCATTTGGTTCGTTGGAGTACGTGGTCCTTTAATTATCTTTTATCTTTTTCTTTTTTTAAGAATTAATTTGTAGTTTTGGGGCTTTTTCTTTAGCTTTCATGAGACCGAATATTAAGTCTTGAACAAATTAGAGTTTTCCAATTTAGATTAATAGTTAGTGTTAGTATCACTTGAACATAAACACAAATGTATCTTTTTATGCTATTCACATGTGAACAACTAAAATAATGTCTAAATTAAGAGAGAATTATATATGTAGAAATTACGTACGTAATATTCATATGAATAAATGGGTGATGTAAGATGCATTTGAGTATTATATAATTCCTTTCACGTGGAGAGAGTTTGAAGGACAAACGATGAGCACGTGAGTCTCGTCATTAAGCTCATCTTCATATCCATTTCTTTTTATAAATGTTATTACTATTAAATCATTAACATCTTTTTTTTTTTTTTTACAAAATAACATCCAAACTTACAAAAAAATTTAATGCTCAAATATAGTAGAAAATTTAAAAAATGAAATCAGCAAAATGAATAAAATCCACTTAAAGGGTATATTTGTGATGTTTGGGAGAAAAATGTGTTTAGAATTATTTTGTAATAGATAAAGAAAGTTTTTTAAAGGATAAAGGAATTTTAAAGCAGCATTAGTTCTATGATAGCATTTTGCCAATTTCCATAAAAAATAAATGAATATGGGCTCTAGGGTTTTAAACTCAGATGTTCTTATTTAATGCAAATTCTTTGTAGAATTCTGATACCTATAATGTATATTTAAAGAAAATCAAACTTTAGTCCCTAAGATTTTTAAATAACTAAGTATAGCAAATGAAAATTGTATATTTTAACAAGAACAATGTAGGATTTGTTGTAACTTCTCGATGTATATAAATTATACAGTGTTTTACATTACTTGTTTTTTAAGTACATATTGTAAATAACCATCAAAGGGATGAACAAGTTAGACCATGTGGTGTATTCACTCCACTCGCTCCGCCAGCTATACCATCCGGCCCAAGCTTAGAGGTTCGGATGAAAATACAAAAATTCTACGCTTCCACCCCGATGAGCACTCCGCTTCTCACCCGCCACCACCTCCCTTCTCAAATGTAACATCGATCCCCCATTGATAAAGAAACGCTTTTCATATAGTAGTCAATTAACTTGTTTTAGAAAACAAGTATGTTGGTTTCGCAAGGATTTGCCACTCATCATGTGATGCAAGCCAATCGAATGTATCATCCCTATCGATCATATCATCATCAAGTGAAGATATAAAGTGTAATCGAAACCATCAAATATATATACACTAATTCAACAATATAGCTAAATTTCGCAGTTGCAATTATATAAATTTTAATTTATCTCTTTAATTTGAATTATAGAAGATGAAACCCATGTCTCAAAATATGGAAAATTATAATTCTTTCTAATAAATCTTCCTATTATATCCTTTTCTTATAAGTGTTTAGTATATATATCTCTTCATTAATGTTTTAAAATTATACATTTTAAACCAACCCGACCACGGGTATCTAATCTTCTAGTTACTCTTATAAATGATTAAATAATAATAATCTTTATCCTTAATTTGCCATGCACCCAACTAGCTTTGTATATTGTTGGTCAACTAAAATCGAAATCAACAACATTATTCAAAAGTCAAAATGTATATGATTATGATTTGCCTTAGAAGTCATATGTGAAGTGGACGTCAAGATTCAAATTTGCGACTTCTCATAGCTGTAAAGGCCCAAGGAATATGTAATCATATAGCAGTAAACTTTTTTAAAACATCCGGGCCGGTTTAATCACGATTCATCATTAACTATTAAATTTGTCAATCACAATCGGGATTTTAATTTGATTTTGCTATAACTCAGAAGCCAGTAACTGTACATTGTGTGATGTCCTAAGCTCGTGTTAACGTTCTCTGTTCCGATCAAATTCATCCTATGTTCATTTTGTGGGAATTTCTTGTGATTTTGTAAGAGCGATTTGGTTAAAATTATGGAGCTGTTGGAATATGGTTAAGTTATATCTAAATAAACTCTCCAACAAAATGGATTAACTTGGCCTTAAAAAAAGCTGCTCTGCTCTCTTCAAATGGAGGGCTGGGCTTGGAACGTGTAAAGAATTGAAAGAATATAGAAATGGTGCAATGAAGATATTATTTCATTACAACTCCAGAATGTACAAAGCATAGGAATATATATACAGTGAACAAGAGAGGCTAAGCTAAACAAACTAGAACTAACTAACTAATAATTAGTTACATTCTGTTGCAATATGTAAGGCTGTTGGTGTGTGTAATACGAAGACTGTGAATGCCACTTGGTTTGGATTTGCAATCTGTGCAATTGGCTTTGACTTGTGTATTTTGATCCTCATTAGTCTTATTATCCCCCCGACAAGTTGGCATAGAGTAGGGATCACACATGTCAAGCTTGGATAAACATGTGTAATGCATCGGTTTGTGAAGACTTTTTGTAAGGATATCTGTTGTTTGAGATGTAGATGGAATAAAGGAAGGTAGGATGTCTTTGGATTTGATTTTGTCCCTTACAAAATGACAGTCAATTTCTATATGTTTTGTTCTAGCATGTTGTACTGGGTTAGAAGCCAGTGCAATAGCTGAAGCATTATCACACATTATAGAAATTGGTGTGCTGACTTGAATATCAAAATCTTTTAATAAACATTTGAGCCAAGTGAGTTCACATGTGGTGTCAGCAAGGGCCCTATATTCAGCTTCGGTTGAGGATCTTGACACAACAGCTTGTTTCTTTGATTGCCAAGAAATGAGACTTGAGCCAAGAAAAATAGCATGACCTGAAACAGATCTTCCTGGAGTTGGGACAGCTTGCCCAATCACTATCACAGTATGCCTTAAGCTGCAGATTGTTAGAGGTAGGAAAGAAGATACCTTGACCAGGACATAATTTGAGATATCGAAGGGTTCTGATCAATGCTTTGAAATGTGGTGTTCGTGGGTTTTGTAAGAATTGACTTAGAGTTTGGGCAGCATATGCAACATCTGGTCTAGTAAGAGTAAGGTAAATGAGTTTACCCACTAGAGTTCTGTAAAGAGAGGGGTTATCAATGAGTTCTCCATTAGTGTGGTTAAGTTTGGTATTAGGATCAAGTGGAGTGGTAGCAGATTTTGAGTTGATAACCTCAACATGTTTAAGAAGATCTAAGGTGTACTTTCTTTGAGACATTGTAAGACCAGTAGCATTTCTCAGAATTTCAATACCAATACCAAGATAGTAATGTAGGGACCCTAGATCTTTGATACTAAAAGTATCATGGAGAAAAGTTTTGACTTTATATGAAGTGGTTGATTTCCAGAGATGATTATGTCATCTACATAAACAAGGAGATATGTGAAACAATTTTTATCTTTGAATGTGAAGAGTGAAGTGTCCATATAACTCTGTTTGAATCCAATGGAGAGAAGAGAAGATTGCAAATCACTTGTAATCTTGTTAACTTGGGTTTGGACACCTACACACCTCCTTGTGTCCCTCCTAGATGTGAAGAAGAGTTAGAATCGATGGACCACGCTCTTGTGGACTCCAGGGAGGTAAGGCGGACTTGGTACCTTTTTTACTGGTGTTATAATCACTTGTTAGTATTATAAAATTCTAAACCGTCCCCAAGACTAAAGACGATCCATAATAAGAAATCTTAACCTTAACACCCTTGCATCAGAGGAAAGAAATTGCCAATAGCCCTAAAAGTTACCAACCGATGTTGACAATCTTTATAATACATGTCATGATCTACTCAGTGAAAACTAAGAGCAAAAAAAAATAAAAGATTCGTCAAATTGGTAAAATCGTGAGAAAGTTGATCAAATGGTCTTTAATGAAAATACTCAAAATAGTGATTTACCCTTTTCTTAAATCTTTTCAGGGCCTTTCTTGGGTTTAATAGGTAAAGAAACTCATCGACCCAACCCAACTCAAGAATTTTAATTATGAAAAACCTCTCTTTTCCAAAACTTATACCTTAAAAAACAGGGTGACAAATCTCATCAAATTCAGACTCAATAACGAGAGTATTTTCTTAGAAAGCCGAAATGTCGACAACATTGCTCTTACCAATTTTTACACACTTGACCTTCCAGCGAGAATTAACCATTATCACCATCTTCTAGAGTGGGATTGATTTAGAGAAGGATTCATCCATTGGCTCCCCTTCTACTCTGATAGATCATAATGGTCTTACAGAGATTTCAATCAGGAGCCGCTTCATAATCTTCCTACATAACTTGACAATTAGAATTCTGCACCAACACCACTGCCACCACATGAGTGTGTGCCTCAGGTCAATCAATGAACGAGTGGCTTATCGCAACTGGGAAGGAGAGGGGGAGGGCTTATTTCAACACTCAATTGACCAATTTGCTAGGAAAAAGTGTGTACAAATAGTCAATGTGTGCAAACACTAATCATTACATTCCCAATCCCCATCCAACTTGTACAAACTTCATCAAATTAGTCATGCCCATGTACCCCTACTGTTCAGATTTAGATTTTCTCATGATAAGCACCTTTGGGGTCAACCAATTTGGACGAAGTTAACACATAACGAAAAATACATTGTAGCAAAGGGTGCAAGTTATACAAAATCAGATTCATTAAGATAGAACCCTGATAGAGACCGATTTGATATGGTCAATCTCCCAAAGAAAAAGGCCAATTCTAGATGGCTAATCTCCCAAAGATAACAAGAAAATAGAACAAGATTTTAGAAACTAATATCTCTTCTTTTGCTTCATTAAGCTACGGAAATAAGAATTTATAAAAACAATAAGAACCTAACTCCTAAATATTCTACCACTAAGCTTTGAAAAAGGAATATGGGAAACATGCATGCATACGTGGATGTCTTGTTAATCAAACATGGAAACATCATAAATGCTTAAAAGGGTTGTAACTTCAGCTTGAAAATTTGTACTTCCACTTGAGAAACAAGAATTGTAGGCACGTATCAAACCCTAACAACTGTGACACTAAGAATGAACCAGTTGACATGAATAAGTCAATCTTAATTCTTAAACTTCTTTAATAGCACAGGAAGCGAGTAATGTTAGAAGAAAACATCTTTATAAATCATTTTATACGTTCAATCTGAGAATGATGCTCAATAAAGTATACAAAAGCTATTTGTGATTTTCTATTTGTGATTTTTGTTATAGATAAAAACACCAATAAAAAGAACTTACGAAGGCAACATAATGATTTGCTAGTTTCATTTAAACTAATTGCAATGTAACTGGACAATATCATCAAGAGTCTGCTGAAGTTCTTAATGAAATAATAGACCTATCAATTCCTTCAAAAGATACTTTGCAATGTAGAAGAATGACTACAAGTTTTGTAGTTTCTGCTAAAAAATTTAGGTCTACATTCTAAAGAATCTAAACACTACATCCATGAAATAGATAACCATTGTATTTCCTCATTTTTCATTAGTTTATTAAGTTAATCAACTATATCAAAACTGATGACATTCTCTACAAATCAACTCAAAAGTATGACCAAATTCTAAACATTGATTTGCTTAATGTCTTACTAAAATGGGTAGGTTACTAAGGTAGTTCTTGGACATGGGGATGAGGTCACATATCTAGCCAATCCAATCAATATTGGCAAGCAAAAGATCAAAACTTTATATCAATATATTATTAGGACTGAAGTGTGAAATCTGAATGTATCTATTTTCAGCAACATAGGTAGCTCAGCAAATAGAAGATGCAGAGAATCAATGTTAGGTATTAAAGGTAGTAACAAGTATCTAACCACAACGATCAAAATCGAATTTATTATCAAGATGGAGAACTCAAGCCCTTTGTATACACTACAAAATTTATGATTAAGCGACCAGTAATAGAAGCCCTAAATTGTTGGACTCACAAATTGTCGCTGAAGAGAAGGCGGAGCCTGGCAGCAAAGGTGCCGGTGGTATCAAGGGAGGCTTCAGCGAGAAGGCTATCCTTGATGTGAGTGATGCGATCGGAGAGTGAATTGTTCTCTTTCTGCAAGGCGGCGGTGTCCTCCTGGAGATCTTGGATTCGGTATTTCTGCCCTACTGATCGCATGCTGAGCAGGAAGATACCAGTCATTGCGAAGAACTGGATAAAGCTGTCCTTTCTTTTGATTGCGTTGGCGACGAAACCAAATGAGTGTTTTGGCGTTGGAAGACCTGCTGAGGTGCTCGAAGGTGCCATTGCTGCTTTGTTCCGAGTTTTGGTTTCAGGAGCCTTAACTTATCGCTCGTATATCAAGGGAGGGTGGGGGTGGGTTGTGTGTTATATTTCATACTTAATTTTGATAATCTAGTTTTTTTAAGTTATAGGTTTATTGTGACTTAGAATAAAAAATAAGTTCTATTTATAAAAAATAAAATAAAAACATAAGTTCTTAATAAACTAAAACAAATACCCTAATTAATCTAAATCAGGATCAACCAAACTTCAAAGCATTTTTATGTTATTGTTTGGACTTTTGAGTTTGTAATTTTTAGATTAGAAAACTATAATCAAATGATTTTAGCACAAATGATTTCAATTTGTTTTCATGAATCTGTCATTTCATTCTTATTTTTTAATTTGTGTTTTGTTTAATCATGAAAAACAATCTTAGTTGGTGGAATCTATACAATTTGAAAACTTGCTTTCAACAAATTTATATGCAATCACTATGAGTTTTTTTGAAAAAACAATTTTAGAGAGGACAAATATCCTCACGAAAAATATAGAAGTCAATTTTATGCAATTAAATCCGCATATATCAGTTTAGCCAATTTCATAATATGCCCCTTTTTCATGCATTTAAAAATCACGTTAAACTATAACTTCAAGTTTTCAACCAATTATTTGATATTTAAAATTCTTAATATACTTGAACTAATTTTTTTGGAAAGAAAAATTGTATATTAAACAAACATGTGAGTACAATTTCAAGCACGGGCTTCTACAAGGAACATAACCCAATCCAAACAAATTTTTTTCTTTCAAGCAAATTAGGTTTTATGGTTATAATCTCATTTACTTCAAGATTTAGAATTTCAAAGTCGCGAGCGTTAGTAGACAATGGCTAAGAGATAGAAGCAACATTCACATATTTAGAATTCGTAAGGCGTCCTAGTTCACAGCCATAAGTGAATCGCGTTGTTTGTATTTCATGGGTTGCAATCATTCCTATTTTATAAATTTTTATTTGTTTTAATAAACAGTTTCAAGTTTCGATCAAAGGAGAGCTAGGTACTAGGTAGTATGTCTTTCCTCGTTCAATTGGGGTTTTCTTAACAGGGCTATTACATCACCATTATTTCAATGATCAATGTTTAACTAATTATTATCTTCTTCACTAAAAACAACAAAAAAGTATAGAAAAGTATCAATAGCTTATTCAAATAGGGTGATTGGGTTAGTTTATTCTTTTAACTCGTTAGTTTAACCTATTTTTATTAAGATGTGATTTATATATAACAATAATTTGTCAGTAAAATAATTTAGTAATAATCAAAATTTAAACATACCGATGAAAACATTAATTATAATTTTTCGAAAGCACAAATGTCATAATTAGTAGTGTGATAAATCATCATTGACTATAAAAATCAAGTATCTAGCTAATTTGACTTAGAAACTTAAGCTTATAAACATGGATTTAGTTTATGAAGATGTATCTTTTACTATTGTATGTATTAAACTTTTAAAATTTACAATTTAATATACTAAACTTTCCAAACTTAAGTATCAAACCTACTATTGCAGCTGACGTGACACTAGTTTTATTGATGTGGCCGGTGACATGACAGATAACTTGAACTTTTCATAGTTAAAAAAATATAAAAACCCATTACATTATTAATATATAGAAATAATACTAATAATAATAAAAATAAAGGCATAAAACATATGAGGTCTACTCCTTGTTTCTGTGTTTACAACGAGGGGTATCAACATGCGTGTTGCGGCGATAAATAATAACGAATAAAATATAAAAATAACATTCAAACATTTTAAAAAAAAACTTTCAAGCATTTATAATTTAAGTGAAACGGATAAAATCTAAATAATAATGACTAAAAAAACAATGTAATTAGAAGTTTAATTTTTTCTTATTACATCCTAAATAATTATTAATTTTTACAGCGAAAGAAAAATTTTCACCTAAAAAAAAGAAAAAGAGTACCCTTTTATAAAACTATTATAGTTACTATACATAATCTTTTAACTATAAAATAAAAATATTAAAGTAAATTTTGATAAGTTGATAAAAAAGAAAATTCAATGAAAATAAAAGAAAATAGAAAGACTGCGTCGAAAAAAAGTGTAACGTAGAAATTATAATTTAAACTTAAAAGAAATTAAAGAGAAAAAATTAAAAAGGGCGGTGTCGAACACTCTGCAAAACTAAAAAAGAAAAAAAAAACTTAACGCAAGGATAGATCTTGAGATCGAAGGTATTACATACTATGACATTTACCAACCTGCCAAACTAACAATTAGAAGTTATCCATAATTTATATAATCAATTCCTAAATTAAATTTACTATTCATTTCAAATTTCAATTTTAACCTTCAAATTTATTTTTTTCAATTTACACCCTTAAACAATTTTCAATTTAACCCTCAAGTTTATTTTTTTCATTATACACCTTTAACCCAAATAAATCACTTTCATATAAATTTTTTCAATTTTAACCCTCAAATTTTTTTATTACACACATTTAAGTTTATATATATTATATTTGATCTAATACAACTATTTACTATTATTTACAAATTAAATGGTGTTTAACTTTTCTCTCTCACTTTAAATTTAAGGGTTCAATTATTATTATACATCATTTCGATTTTTTTCAATTCAACCGTTAATAAATTTTCACTTTTTACCCTTCAGTTTGTATATGTTACTTTTGAGCTCATAACATTATCAGCTAATGTAGCCTTATGTACGTAATGTAATCAGCAAATACAGTAGATGCATGTTAACCTAAATTTTTTCTACGCATTCTAACTTTGAACAAGCATCTTATATGTTATATTATATATAAATTAAATTACTAAGAATTTGATTATTTGAATATCACCCGACGCAACGCGTGGGCTTGATATATCTTGTTATATATCAAAACGAAGAGTACTATTCATAATCTCCTATTATTCCTTATAAATGATATAATATATAATTTCATCGAGAGGCTATATTCATGAACCCATATTGTGATTTTCTTCATGTGTGAGTCTAAAGGTCGATTTTCATATGGGGCAGACGTGCTTCGCCTTTAAAGGTAAAAGGTTTATGTTCATCTTGTTCTTATCCGTGGTTTAGACCTTGGTTCGTCTTCAAAGGTAACCAAAGCTTAAAGGACGATCTTCATGTGGTTTAAGCAAGATTCGAGGTTCATTTTGGAGAAATTTAAACAAGATTCGAGTTCATCGGCATTAGGTTTTGATTCAATCACCACCGATCTGATTTATTGATTCATATTCATTAGCTTGAAGGTCGATCTTATTTACTGATTTAGGGTTTTGAAAGCTGGTTTATCTTCATCTGTGATTTAGGGTTTTGATTTTTGTTCCAACACATGAGTTCATTGTTTAGGGTTCAAATTTGAGTTTTGATTTTGTTAGAAGGATTACTAGTTTAGTGGTTTAGGTTCAAATCGATTTCTATTTTTTTCTTCAGCTATTACATTTTTATGGTTCGATTTGTCCATACGATTTTTGTTCTAGATGTTTGAAGGCCATATGTGCTTCGATTTCATATATAGTTTGTCCATATGTTCTTCGATTTAGGTTTTAATCGCTTCCCAAATCTATCGGTGATTGTTCTTCTTTCTAAATGTATGGTTTTGATTTCTATGATGTTCTTCTCTAAGTGTTTTTCATGTTCTTCATTTGTTTATGACTTATTGATTTCTTTTTGAAGATATAACCGATGTGGAAATTACTTAGTGATGTGACATATCATAAATAAATAAAAATTGAACAAAATCATCGATTACCTATGGAATAGGTATTCGGATACATTAATAGGTAACTTTTATAGGTTAGATACAAGAAATGATAAGTTTAAAAGTTTAGTACATATAATAGCAAAATATGACAACTTGAATACATTTTCAGTTGCTAAACCCTATAAATATATTCTGAAAAATAACCAATTCTTTATAAGCTACTTAAAAGTTTTTCATTTTACAGCTTGAGCTTATTAATACATTATACACAAGTATACGTAGGATCTTAACAACACTTGAGCAATGACTGGACTAGATATGATAGTTTGGGCCCTGTTTAAACACCATAGTACTGTACCCCTGCTTAACACACACTCTAAGAGTGTTTGTAACCCTAACATATCATCATATCACAACATTATATTGTGGGTCTACAAAACTCACCACTCGGTTATGTAATGATTATTACATCATATTAAACTATAAATAAATAAATAAATAAATAATGAGCGAGGAATAGATAGAAATAATTTAACAGGCCTATAAAACACTCACCCCTTCATATGGTAATCATCACCCATCCACCACACTTCCACACCCTCATACGACATATGCATGAATACATTATACATGATCTGAAGACTCCCTCCCATCCCACTTCAACCCACCCCCGCCTCCTTCACATATTGTAACACCGTATTTTCTAAAACACATTTTTACTATACGCGCGGAAGCTAACAACATAATTACACACACACACACACACACACACACACATATATATATATATATATATATATATATATAAAATGCAAATACAACTTTGCTGGTTTTAGCTATACAAAATACAACCACGGTGTTAATTACAAAACAGACTCTAAACAAAACATCTAATATCACAGTATGATCAGTCCATAATTCCAGCTTCAACCACATCACCTCACCAGGTGTATCCTGTAAAAGATTTCAACAGTGGGGAATTAGCACAAAGATAAGTGAGAGAATAGATACCACAAACATACAAGGCATAATGCCCAAACAACAATGCTCAACAAACAAGAGAACCGGCGGTCTTGCGGGACCTTCAACCAATGCCGGCCAAAGCAAAGGTTTACCGATAGCCCAGTTGCAACAGACAACAATAATAGCACTTCTTGATTACAACAAATGCAAATCAAGACAACTACTAATACTGTATATCTCCAAACATAGGCCCAACTGAATAACAACCGCCAAGTTGATCTCACAACAACGTCATGTATATATACAGAAAAGAGCAACAATCAGGTGATATATCTTATACATCCAAGATATATATCCACTCACCGATATCTTCAATGCTCAGGGAACTCAATCTTTCTTACTACTGAGTCTTTCCACCACCTGAACGAACAACTAACAATCAGTATTTGCTTAATCAACAAACAATAAGCATAACACTGAAATTAAACATACATGTACATATAAAGCCACAAGTACATATCAACTCATGTATATACAATCAATATACCACAATTCACTATTACTCTTACTTACTGTAATCTTGTGAATTCATTCAACTCCTTAGCTTAGGAAAATTCATACATTCCTCTCATAAGCCAAGACAACAAGTTCATGTTCTAAACTTGATCTTTCATAACACAATATTCATCAATTCTGAGCATTGGCATGACTGGAAATCCGATTGTGTTCAAATCCGACAAAATCAAATCCGATTAGACCAAATCCGATGAAACATGAAAACCGATCAACCAAATCCGAGTAAAGGCAATTCCGATACAATCGGATTCCTACAATTTGTACAATCCGAGAAAAGGCCAATTCCGATAAAAGTACAAACCCGATCAAAGTCCACAATCCGATTAAACTTGGAATCCGATAAAATCAACAATCCGATAAAAGTGTTAGGCATTTACCATTCTGATTTCATACTTAAAATCATGCAATCCGATCAATCCAAATCCGATAAAAATAATCGGAATCCGAGTAAAGTCCATCAATCCGATAGAAGTTAAGGCAAATAATTCTAATGTTCTCAGATTTCCACCAAACCCGATCAATTTAATCGGAATTCAACAATCCGATCGCTTCAAACATAAAATCCGATCGTTCATACTCTAGCAATTCCGACAGATTCAAAAAATCATACAAATCTCAACTTTTGATCTGATTTTTAAACATGCAACTCAATCTAAATTTTCAGAATTAATTTCTAACATATAATGTTCATCTTA
This sequence comes from Pulicaria dysenterica, assembly GCA_947179395.2. NCBI lineage: Eukaryota > Viridiplantae > Streptophyta > Magnoliopsida > Asterales > Asteraceae > Pulicaria > Pulicaria dysenterica. The sequence continues at coordinate 106,797,514 of OX359288.1, read as the reverse complement.
ACATTATTATCTATCATTCATGCAACCTAAATCATGAAATTGTCAAACAATACATTCAATTGGATTTCACATAACATTCATATAAATCCAAATTTAATCAACAATTGATACATGATTCAGTAATCTAACCTCTATGATGATGTTACACACTTCAAGATACTTCAGATTAATCAAATGCACAATTATGATTAACAAAATCCAACTCTTCTTCTTGTTCTTAGCTCTCGGCCGAGACACACAAAACACACACAAACACTTTTTAATTCTTTGCATGTGATGAGAGAAGTGGTGGCAATTAGGGGTGTTTAGGTGTCCCAAACCGTGACACATCATACTCCACCCACAAGATTCACAATTAATTAACAATTAATCACAATTTAATTAAATTTAAATTAATTAAAACACTTTAACAAATAATCAACCAATTAACTAAGGTAAATCAACTTAATTACCTTAATCCCACTAGGCCGGTAAGGAGGGTGTTACACATACCATTATAGTACCATAAAATTGTTGGGAAATAAATTTGTCTTTTTCTATACTTACAGTGAAACAATTATATAATAAAGGGTGGAGATAAGTAATCAAAATGAAGTCACAGGAGTTGGTAAGGGAGTTGTCATGTGAGGCTGAAGCCCGGGTTTCGAATCCAGCCTTTTGCACTTTGTTTTATTTTAACTTTTGAGCTTTCTAATTTGTTTTTTAAGTTATATTCTATCATTACTATTAGTGTAGAATATTACTTTTTGTTATTATCGTCCTAACTGAATATTGTCACTTACATTGTTTACATAGTATTATTTTTATAATAATATTGTTTAGTGTTTTGTTACACTCTTTATACTCCGACTCGCATTATTTTATTTTATTTGTTTTTTTTCTTTATAACAAGATTAAGAAGTGTTTTGTAAATAACTCTTATTACAAGACTTTTCTATATTGTTTGTAATTCTTTAAACTATGTAATCTATATTGTAAACTTTAAGTGAATGATTTTTTAATATAGATCTATTTATGAACTATATTATATTTAGCTTATTTTTCATTACTTTTAACATATAATATTTGTGACCATTTCAGGTTATCTATATTTCAATATAAATTTTATTGTAATTCGATTATGTTAAAAATGTATTTTCTCAAATCCTTTTAAAAGATTATATTTTCTTGGATAAACATAGCTTTTAACATACATTGTTTGGTGTGCATATGTACATATTTGTGACTAATTCATTTTTATCTATGTTTTGATATAAATTTTATTGCAATACGATATTTATAATAAAATTGTATTTTTCAAAATCGTAACTTCGATGTAATACGTACTGCGGATCCCTTAAAGTAAGATTTTCACACATCAAGAGTTCTATATAATTTACTTTTACCTTTTCTTTCCCGCCGTAATGCGCGGGTAGCTTACACCTCGTTTACTCTAATACCACAATATTTAAATATAGAAATGAGATAAATACAAGAAAAAAATTAGTATGAATATTTATTTGGTAGAAAGACGAAGAGGGAGAGAAAAGTATACATTGGTCGAAGGTGTACGGTGTTCATGCAAATAACTTACACCGAGGCCAGATGGTCCCCGCCCGGTCATTCACTAACCATTTGGCACTCCTGCTGCTGATTATAAAACTTTTAAGCAGGATTCATAAATACCACAACTATTCTATATCCTCGTAATTCATTAACATGCAAGAAGACAGCCCCTGCTCGCCGCTCACAATGGACGGAAATAGCTCATGCAACACCGCCGGCAAGCCCATCAGGTGCAGAGGTAAGTTCTTCAACCTACGCTTCAGACCTCTTAATGTTACGTCGTTTGGAGTCGGAACCATCAAACTCCGTTCAAAGTTTCCATTCTTTCTAATCACTGATCACCTCCTGATCATTGAACAAGTTTTCGAAGAACTAATGGAGGAGTATTGTGATTTTGGCAGCTGCGATTGCTAGGAAACCAGGGGAACCACTTGTGATAGAGGAAGTAACAGTTGCTCCACCTAAACCTCGCGAAGTTCGAATTAAAATCATATGTACTTCTCTTTGTCACAGTGATGTTACCTTTTGGAAATTGGAGGTAAATAGCCATCCATTAATTTCAATTCGTATGACGTTTCAGTTTTTCCAGATATGAATACATGAAATCAAGTGCTAAATTTATGATAATTAACCCTCTTTCTTTTATTTTTGGTTTTTCCTGAAGACTGCTCCTGCTATCTTTCCCAGAATACTTGGTCATGAAGCATTGGGGTAAAATAATTTTGATTCATCACATTTACTGATCTGTTCTACTCTGCTGAATGTTGATTCTTTTTTTATGTATGAGTGGACGACTGTTTTTGATTAAATTTTGACATTATATGATATGATTCTTTATAATGGCATCAGAAATTGCAATTAGTCTTACATTTACTAGTTAAATTCCAACATATTACCAAGGGAGCTTAAAATTATTAAGATGCTTTATCTGTTTTATTAATAATACACTTTAAAAATTATCAAAAATAGTGACATCCCTCTATTCTTGATAACAACTATATAAGCCATAGGTAAATTATGTCTTTATTGCTGCTATTATTGCTATATCTTGGTAAGAAATGAAAAGTATTTCGCTATAATTATAGAATCATGTCCTAAAGATGTAATTATTATTGCCAAATTCTTAAAGCATGTGGTAATTTTTTTCATTTTGTCTCACTAAAGGATTGTTGAGAGCGTGGGAGAAGGTGTACATGAAGTTGTTGAAGGAGACACAGTGATCCCAATCTTTTTGGCTGATTGTGGTGAATGTACAGATTGCTTATCTGAAAAGAGCAACTTATGTACAAAATTCCCTTTCAGTCTTTCTCCATGGATGGACAGAGAAGAAACAAGCAGGTTCACAGACATTAACGGAGAAACTTTATACCACTTCTTAGGTATATCAAGTTTTAGTGAGTACACGGTGGTTGACATTGCTCATATAACTAAGATTGATCCAACAATCCCGGCAAACAGAGCTTGCCTCTTAAGTTGTGGAGTATCAACTGGTAAAATGTACTCTTTTGTTACTTCTTTTACTATTAACCTTGGATAATGACATCAAAATGATAGTTCCTCGACCTACATGGTAAAAAATATGAATTCCAGGGATAGTTGGTTACTCAAGATCTCAAATAATCAACAAAGTGATAGTTGATTACTATGGCATGTTATTAATCCTTTACTTTCCAACAGAAAAGTAGAGTTTGACTTTTGAAGCTATGAAATTCAACTTCAGAACTGATTTCGATCTTTAAGTTGTTTTCTGGTAGAATTTGGTTAATGTGCTAAGCTAATGCTTTGAATGAGTATATGTTGGTGAAAGCTAATAGATTTTATATGCGTTTTGAATTCGGAAAGTGCTAAGTTTGCGCTTTCTGTTCAAACATATTCTAATCCATTCAAAATTTGATACATGACACATGCATTTTCTCTCAACTTATCTTCAACTTAAATTTTGACATATGTTTTAATCTCATTATTAGGTTGATATTTAGGCACAAAAATCATTTTTCATAAATCACATTCTGTTTTTGAGCTAATGCTATAAAGGATAATCCGTTGGTGTTAGAATTGGTAATAATATCCCAAGTTTAGAAATTGGGCTGTACCCAATTTGACCTAAAAATCCATTTTGCATTCAGGGGTCGGTGCTGCATGGAAAACAGCCAAGGTGGAAGCTGGAACAACAGTTGCTATATTTGGACTGGGTGCAATTGGGCTAGCGGTAACATATTACTCCAATTATATAAGAGTATTTGGTTAAGTATGTAGTCCTTACACATAAATATCAATAAAAAAAATCAACGAGCTAGTAAATCTTTTGTGACAATTTTGGTTTAACATAATTCAAAATAAAAAGCTTCAACTTTTTACATGATAAGTGTCTTGAAGGGAACAAAAATACTATGTTTACAGGTTGCTGAGGGAGCGAGATTATGTGGAGCTAAGAGGATCATTGGTGTTGATGTGAACCAGGACAAGTGTGAAATTGGTAATTGTTATAATCGAGTCTTTATAAGTTATAACAACACAAAGTCCATCCGTTTATGCGGGTCATACACACATGGAGATACTTTTACATTGATTATGTTATTCGCAGGAAAGAAATTTGGAGTGACTGATTTTGTGAACTCCGGCAACTGTGGGGATAAAACTGTGAGCCAGGTAACTTAACCATGGTGAAATTATCATTCGACACCATAAGACGACATACCTGATTAATTAGTAATGATGTTATTTTGGGCCGGATAGGTAATAATGGAGATGACTGGAGGTGGTGCAGACTATTGCTTTGAGTGTGTTGGCAAGAAATCACTGGTTCATGAAGCTTATGCTTCTTGCAGAAAGGTTAATTCTATATTTCTATCTCTATATTCATTTGGCTTTTTTTTCTCTATTATCTAACATAATTTCTCCTCACATAAATATAATGCTAAATGGCCTACTGACCAATATGGTTATCTTCTAACTCATTTTATGCTCTAGTTGAAGTCTCATCATCTGTGAATGTAATCTTCAGGGATGGGGAAAGACAGTTGTGTTGGGATTTGAGGACCCGGAGGCTATGTTGACTTTGAGTTCTTTCGAGGTACTACACAGTGGGAAAACTCTCATGGGATCATTTTATGGAGGTCTCAAGCCAAAATCTGATGTTCATATCCTTGAAAAACGGTACTTGGATAAGGTAAGTAGTATATCATCTCTTTGGTTGTTAATCTGTTATTGACTTTTGAGGTCAAACAAATGAATTCCTAAATTCTAGATTTTCGGTACAATCTAATACGTACTAGAAGTCTCTATCTGTGAACAATGTTACAATTGTTTCACAAAATGTAAGAGTTGATACCAAATTTATATAGAAATATAGGTTCCTTTGATCTTAATATATTCATTTTATTACTCTCGAGTCACTTAACAAGATAGTTTTTCCTGGTCTTCATCAATTGATGTGAATAACTTACACAGAATATACAATTGAAAAAATGATAAATGAGTTGGATTTATTTGTTGTTTCTGTTTGAATTGTTGAACAGGAACTACATCTTGATGAATTCGTGACGCATGAGATCGGCTTTAAAGATATCAACAAGGCTTTTGACTTGCTTCTTGAAGGGAAGAGCTTACGATGTGTGATCTGGATGAACAAATAATGACATTTAACAGTAGTTTGTCTTTTCCGTAAGGTTATTTTCATGATTTGTAGTACAATTTGAAATTTGTGTTTTAAGTTCTTGATCAAATTTTCAATAATAGCTCTCTAGTTATATGTGCAATGGTTGGCTAGCTTCCCTTGTTTATTTTTTTTAACTCACGAGTTTATTAGCTTATGTTGTTTTAAGAATTGATTTTCTATTCAATAAGAATTTGTCAAAACACAATAGGGTTATTTACGTCGTTGGTCCTTTTAAGTACGAAATTATGCTAGTGGTTCTTTATGTTGGAAAATTTAGTAAAATATGTGTTTTTACTAACTTTGGACACAATTAAATACATGAGTATTTGTTATATATAGATAACTCTTAGTGGGTTTGTGTTCTCCTTTATGAGAGCTTCAAAACGATATATAATGTGTCCAAAACGGAGAATGTGTGAATGAGATATCGACACTCAAGTTGAGAACTTGGAATGAAAATTGGCAAAACAAGTGAGTGTGGGAAGTGTCCCACATAGGAGGGAGGAGTAAACTTTAAGGGGTTTATAACCTTGAAGGTGTAAGGGGCTTACAAGCTTCTGTGTGGTTTTACTCCAAGTCCTACCCGCGCGCAGGGGGGGTGCTGATGATGGATTTCGTAGGCTAAATTCACCGAACTCGTGTGTGGGCGCGACCTGCGGACACGAATGCAGCTCCGAAATCTTAGAAACGCGCAACCTAAGTTATCAGCTGACAGTTACAGTTTGTATAGAAATAATGATAATTAAGCACATAGTTCTCACTTTCTCTATGGATTATTTTTCAAAGTCCCTTGCTTGTTGCAGTGCTGCCAACCAATCAAAGTTGGAAGCCATGCACTTTGCTATTCTTATGTTAAGAAATTACGAAACATGTCGGTTAAAGGGATTATACTCCAAATCTGACTTGAAGTTATTTGCGGAGATGATTAAAAGGCTCATGGCAATGCCACCACATGTGATGGATATCGTTAAGAAAATAATTGTTTTGGTAGCGAATTTTGAGGAGGTTATCTTTGAACACATTAAAAGATAGGAATATAGTGGCGCCGACAAAAGCATGTAGGGCGAGATCGGAAGCGTGAGCGACATGGTTGTATGAATTTTGATGGGGGCATGACAATGTGTAATACATGTCTTTTTGGTATATATTATCCGCATGGGTTATTACTTCTTACGTATAGATTTTTGGCAAAACCGGGAAGAATTTATCCTTATGGCATGGTGAAGCAAATGAGTGTTTTTTTGGTGACCAATCTTGCAATGGTAATTATCGACGCCACATGAGTTTAAAATAATCTGTCTAAAGGAGTGGATGTGCGTAATTTTGTAACCCTGAGACTGTTTCAGTTGATTAGGTTGGTCGATCAAATAGGTTTAACTATTGAAGGAGTCTATCACCCTGTTCTCAAGTTAAAGACGAAGAGGAAAAGAAAGGAAAGGGAAGTAAATTCTTTCCTTCCAAATCCTTCTGTTTTTGGGAGGAAATGTTTTAGTTTCCAAATCTCAATTCCGTTTTTATGAAACTTGAAAACACATATTTTTGGGTTATTTCCAAATTCTTCACTTTCTTTCGTATAAAAAACTCGAAAACAAGGTGTATGTGTTGATTTTTTATGGTTTTGCATCCTTTGGCATTCATCACTAGTGAATGGTCTGTTTTTGTGATTCATCTGTTTTTGATGAATTAAACAGTAGAACACACAAATATGTTTATTTATTCTCAAATTTACATCTTTTGTTCATAGTAAAGTTTAAATTCATGAACATAGACCATAGAAAGGACTTTCAAAACACTTCATACCGCTAGGGTTACGAACTTTACTTTTCTTGGCTACTTACACGAGGATGCAATGAAGTTTTTTTGATAGTTTCCTTGTTTTGGGTTCATATTTGTATCTGTTGACTTTGGAACTTTGTGGCGTTTCTCCTTTCATGTCTCAACCTTTGAGACATATGCTATCTTATCCTAATCCTCTGTAACTCAGTATCTTCTTTTGCTGACGTGGAGTCCGGGTCAATTCTTGAATAATCTTCACACTGCTCTCTTGGTGAGAAACTATTGGTTGCTCGATTGCGTTCTTTCATCGTGGTGGTGAAGTTAATGCTATCTCATCAATCAATTCGCCTGGATATCGGTTGCGAAGAGGAATCCATTTTGTTTGTGTTGATCATGTCGTTGTATAAGCAATCCTCTATCTGCTTGACATCGTAGATCGATCGACGTGACACATAAGATCATCGAATTGGGTTTGTGACTTTTGTATGTTCGATTGAGATTATTTGATTGTAGCATCGTCTCCATTGAATTGGTTGTTGAGTGCGGATAAACTTGATTTACCATTATCCCATCTGAAACTGCATCAATAAGAATGAATAGTTGATGACATTGGCAATGATTTACTCAAAGAACTTACAATCTATGAATCGGTTTCCATTTACTTGGATGGTATGATATAACCGACCTATCACCCCCTCAAACACTATCTTCTTTGATATATTCATGTTTGATTTTTGTAAGGTGGTTTGGTTTTAATGCGCATGCCAGATGTTCGATAAAAATCCTAAAAGAAATGGTGCCATGGATTGCGTGAAAGTTCAATTATGTTCTTCATTCAACTCTTTGTAATGAATATTTATCATACATTCTGCAGATTAATTAATTTTTTTATGAAACTAAATCTAAAAATTTTCAGGAATCAGCATATTTTGGGTTCCTGGTGGATTTAGAGATCGATCTTGGTGTGAAGGGAATGATAGTACCTGTCAAGTAACATGATCAAGAGTGAGGCATTTGCTCAGGATAGTCATGTTCATACTTCTTAGTAACATGATCAAGAGTGAGGCACTAATCTAAAGCGGAAGACTATCATTATTATTATTAGCCTTGTTATAATTAATGTTGCTTTCTTTATCATTTCATCCGATTTCTTAATTGTTTGGTTGTCTACTAATGTGGTCTATTGTGGTGTTTGTATGTGACTTCGTTTTTTAAAGGACTTCTATTTGATTGTCAGCCATTAAAGGAGCATTAGTAAATTTGAGGAATTCTTGGTTATGCCTTTTCATGGAGATCACTAGCAACATGTGTAAAGACTGGTAGTGTGAACTTACAAAGAGACGGTTCTATTGTTCGCAATATTGGGGTGCCATGTCTTCATCAGTCGCCTATAAAGGTTGTTGTTACTCTACGACTCTAAACAAGAACTTTCCCAATAATTTTAATAGTTTTGTTGCAAACTTTCATTTAGCATGAAACACATAGCCATTACGTACATAATTTAGACTTGCTAGACCCACTTATTATTAATTGTTGTTCTGATTTCTCAGTTATACTTATCGAGATCCAATACTTTGATGGTAGGCACATGCTTAAACCAGGCACCAAAGCAGAAATTGTTCACTTGTGTTGTGGTTCATTTCATATTCAACGACAATTAGCAAATAACTATCAGGTCTAACGTCATCCGTGTTGATAATATAGTCATTCAAGCAAGAGAAGGTGGATAATATGTGCATAACCCTCTGGCTCTAATCTTGTAGGACTAGAATATGAACTTCAGTTACACTTTGGATAATGTCCATACCACTCATACCAAAAAAAGCATCTTCAAATTATCATTCAAAGTATATATAATCTCCAATATGTTACATTTTATTTGTTATATAATTATTTGAAGTTTATTTGCCTTTCAAAAATCATGATTACTTGATATGGGACCTCGGTTGCTACATATTATCATTCGAACTTTACGTGATTTGGGTCATATTATCTCAAGTTTTCATTCCTACATTCTCAAAATCATTATTCAACAACTTGTCTATACTTGTGCTTCTTTGTGATCTCTGTTACTCATCTTTTGTATGCAAGTTTCCCTTAATGTCTATTAGGTGTCCATTCGTGTGCACAATTTTTTTTTTATTTTGATTGCTGTTTGTTTTCAATTTGTTTCCAGGGCTGTTTGTTTGCAATCTCTCTAGATGTTTGTAGTTGTTTATTGAAATAGTTCACAATATACCATCATTATATGATGCAAAAATATCTTTGGAGCTTGAAAATTGCAATATATCACTTCTAATTTTATAAGCCTTTAGTTACAAGATTGGGCTGAGTCCTTAATTTTTATATATGTCACATTGTGGCGCAATGCTCTTGTAGTTTTTGATTTCCCTTTAAACAACGTCACCTGTGAAACGGGCTATGAACTATATGTGGTCTATGGAGTTATTGATTGAGAGTGTAACATTTTTAAAGATGTTGACTTCGGTTTTTAGTCAACGATTTATTTTAATCTTTACTATTCTGCTTTGAGTTTGAGTTTGGTTTTGGATTTAGATCTTTGTTTGTCTAAAGGCTACTCTTTTGAAAGGTTATTTAATGGTTACTCTTTTTTAATGAACTATAACCAAGACGCACTAAGTTTTTCCAAGATTATTTAGTAACAACTATTTTTTATGAACCTGGGTGGGGAAGTTTTGACAACAAAAAACGCACAAGAATTTTTCACCAGCTGCAAAAGGGAGAGACACTCCAAGGTAATTGAATTGACTTGATTTTGGACATCAGGTCATGATTTTTCAAATTTTAGTAGTTAGCAGGACCTACAATAAGCTTAGTTAATATTAGCTCATGTAATTGCTACCCTTATGGTACATCTTCTACTAATAAGTTAAGCTACTTAGCTTGATATGTCAATTACACTAAACTATTTGCATCTAATTCAAATTCTTATGCAGTTGTGTTATACAAATATATACTAATATTGTTCTTAAAAGATGCATCAATTTTATTTGAAATGAGTTAATATTTTATCGTTCATGAGTGTAAAACAATCTATGTGTTCTGGTTTGTGCTTTCCTTATATGAAAGTGGTTTATGGGAATAACAAAATATCTATTGCTAATTGACGAAGAGCAATAAATAGTACATGGTCACACATTAACAAGTCAAAGATGTTACACTGACCATAAAACATGTGTGATTGCAGGTTTGTTTATTGCAATGAAATTGATAGTGTTGATCCCAAATTCATATTATACATGTTTAATGACTCGGAACTCAGTTTTTTTTCATCCACTAAATACAACATTCCTTTGTAGTTGGTACTAAATTGTAATTACATCTCAGGTATAAACTTTTATCTTTCATACACATCTTACAAGTTACAAATAGTATCTTTTATTCTTGATAATATTTTAGTAACAAAGGATAATGAGAGAAACATAAAGGCTCACTTACTCAATTTTGATATGAGAAGGGGTTTCTCTTCGAAAGCCTTGATTTACATTTATGAGTGTTTGAGATATAAGGTTTTGATTAAAAAAAACAGAACACATCATTATATGTTATCATTTTTTATTTCGTTTCATATGTTATTTATTTTGGGTGCTGATAACTTCTTTTTATCATTATTACCTGCAATGGAATTTCTTTTATATGGTTATTGTTAAAACTAAAAAAACACACACTTTGAGCTACTTTCAAACCATTTGACCCCTTCGGCTCATTTGACCCATACTCTTTTTTAGGTAAAAAGAATTATTTGACCCTCTTGAGAAGCGAGATTAATAGTAACCAAAATTGACTTGTTTATTATGTATGATATATTGAAATTGGCACCTCTAATGGTGGCTATTTAGTTATCCACCTTATGACTTATGATCAGTCTTAATCAACTCATTGCAGGAAATGCATGCGGTTCACGCCCCTGGCTTCTGAGAGATCAAGATGTGATAATCAGGAGAAGATGTTGGATTTACAGAAGAACCTATCATCAATAGCCTTGAAGCAGGAATGGAGGTATGAATTAAATAATTAATTGTTTAGGATAGTAGATTTTGAAAAACATAGAGCAGATACAATAGTTTAAGATTCATGAGAGACACTTCGATTTATAGGTATAAGTAAAAGTTTTGATCATTGTAGGAGACTAGGAGTCAGCAAAGACGTGACGCATCATAACTTTAGATGGCTGTTGGAAGTTCATAAGTGTGGGCATGGAGCCCATAAACTTGGTAAGACATCATATCTTTGCTCAAGTTAGCTTAAACCTTCGGTAATGGTTTCTTATAATGCAGTACATGTTTGTTAACTACATTTTCATGATTTTGAAATCCGCAGTCTGCACTTCAGTTGTTGACCATCAGTTTGAGTTTTGCAAATAGGAATTTTTTTTTGTGTTGATATATCCATATGAAGTTGGGGACTTGGGGAACCAAAGTCAACGCCTTTTTATAGAATCAATAACAATGTTTCAGTCAAATTGATAATATGTATTAGTTTTTTCTATCTTTCCTTAAGTATTGAGAACATAGTAGCACCTGCTGTTTGTTTTCATTAATCTAGGCTTCAGCTAGCAGTAATTGGGAAGAATTGCAAACATTGACCGAGGTTGAGAATGAAGAACCATTGATTCCCGATCAATCATTGATCTAACCATACTCGACTTCTTAAAAGTCGATTACTTTTTGTCAGGTAATATAGTTATTGACTTTTAAAAGTCGACTATGGTAGTTTTGAAAACAAAACAAAAAAACCGCATATTTGTTAATTTATTTGTAAATTACAGTACTTTTGAAAAAAAAATCCGCAAACATTGACCGCGGTTGAGAATGAAGAACCATTGACTGTGCAAATTGATCCCGATCATTCATTGACACAATTTTTTAGAATATACTATATGTAATTAATGTCGTACTTGTTTAACTACTTTTCCATGCGGCCATGCGCCTACACTATTAACTTTCCAGTTATGATGCTTCCATGTTTGCATATGTAATGCACCAAACCTCTTGACTGCATTCTGTTGGATACTAACCAAGTTGGTAAATTAAGATATGTCGACCTTTCTTAGTATGTGCACACACCTATCTATCTATATATTCTATGCCTACTTACACACATATACAACGTAATACTAATGAACAAACCCGACTTAATATTATGCAAACCTTGCTACCTAATAAAGAACTTACCAAAAACATATTCACCCCTAGCCCATGTTTACACGGATTTAATACCTAGTAATTAAATCTTTGCCATTAAAATAAAGAAAAAAACATAACATATTGTTACTCAAAACCAATATGTACGGTTTATTTTTTTTAATATAGATATTAGTACATATAGTTTGAAAAGGAGGTCATCGAATAGAGTGGCACATATCCGTTGAGGAACTATGGCATCGTCTCTATCCAAGAAGCATAAGCATCGCTGTTACGGGCTGGTGGCGGCGTACCGTCAATGTGGTACTGGAGAACTTTATACCCATGAGCATGGAGTTTGAAAAGCTTGACTCATGAATTTAATGGTAGGTGACCTTGGTGCCATCGAGAACTCGCATATCGTTCCGGATGTTAGTCATGGTATGTAACAGATGAAGAGGTTGTTTGTGTGGCGGGTTGGTAGCAGTCATTGTTGACAAAATAGAGGGCCGAGCACCCAAGGAACTCCCGGAATTAATGGCCGACGAGGAAGAAAGTAGCGAGATGGAAAAAACACTTATGCTCTTGTTACCATGTGAAAAAATTAATTTCCTTGATTCCTTTCTCAATCAAATAATGTTATAACATATACATATATAATGTTATAGAAAAAAGTTCATTTGAGAACCATTCTTAGTTTGAGAATCGTGAAAAGATAAATACAATGTTTCAATTATTTTAAATACAACATTTACTAATAACTATTTATGTTTATGATTCAATCAAATTTATAAGTCTTATTATTTATTTCTAATTAGCTTGGTATCCTTCTATCTTAGTTGCGTCTTTACTCATAATATTTTTTTTCTATCATAATTAGTTAATAAATAAATATAACAATTCAAATTGTTTTAAATTATCAAAGAGTATTCTATCAAATGATATCCCGTGTTTAAAGTATCTCGCCTTGAGTGTAAACCATTTAGTGGACAATATATAAATTTACGTATGTGTGAATTGTACTATAAAATTTTAAAGTTTTTATTCTAAAGATACATTTAACAGCTAGAAAAGGGTTACTTGACTAAGATAAAAAAAAAAAAAAAACAATTAACCCGTTTTTGTAAACTATCTAACATAGTTACTAACCGGTATTTCTATTTAGGGTGTACAAATCTACAGGGCATAAAAAGCTAAATCGATGGCAGGTGGTGGCACCTGGGCCCACTTATCAACTGCTCCCGCCCGAAGACGCTATTATTTGTCATTCTTGCCAACTATAAAATTCCAAAACAATATTCACAAACACCACAACTCTATCCTCACTATTCACAAACATACAAAAACAAAGCCAGTACTCGCTGGTCGCTATGGACGGAAAAAGCTCCGGCAAGCCGATCCGGTGCAGAGGTAAGTTCTTCAACCTGCGCTTCAGTCCTAATCGGAACGACGGAACTCAGTTTCAAAGTTCATATATTTCGATTAGTACTAATGACTGATCACCACCTGATCATTGAACATCTTTTGGAAGAACTAATGGAGGAGTATTGTGACTTTGGCAGCTGCGATTGCTAGGAAACCAGGGGAACCACTGGTGATAGAGGAAGTAATAGTTGCTCCACCAAAATCTCGCGAAGTTCGAATTAAGATCATATGCACTTCTCTTTGTCACAGTGATGTTACCTTTTGGAGATTGGAGGTAAATAGCCATCCATTGATTTCAAATCGTATGAAGTTTCACTTTTGCCCTGCAGAGTTGAATCCATGAGACCAAGTGTTAAATTTATGATAATTAACACCTTTTTTTTTTTGTTTTTTCTTAAAGACTGCTCCTGCTATCTTCCCCAGAATACTTGGTCATGAAGCATTGGGGTAAAATATAATTTTGATTCATCAAATTTGGTGATCTGCCATTTACTTGCTGAGTGTTGATTCTTTTGTGTGTGTGTGAATGGGCGACTATTTTCTTTATTTATAAATAAGGATATTATATAATATGTTTGGCATTTGCAAAGGGTGCTTAAAATTATAAAGATGCTTTATCTGTTTTATTGATAATATACTTTGAATATTACCAGAAATAGTGACACCCGCAGATTTCTTTTTATAACAATCATATAAATGATAAGTACATTACGTCGCTATTGATGCTATTATTATGTTGTTATGAATGGTTTTGAAGAAAAGTATATGGTTATCTTGGCAAGAAGTTGAAAGTATGTAACTATGATTATAGCATCATGAAGTTATTATTGCCAAATACTTAAAGCATGTGATAATTTGTTTCATTTTGTGGCACTGAAGGATTGTTGAGAGCGTGGGAGAAGGTGTACATGAAGTTGTTGAAGGAGACACTGTGATCCCAATCTTTTTGGCCGATTGTGGTGAATGTTCAGATTGTTTATCTGAGAAAAGCAACTTATGTACGAAATTCCCTTTCAGTCTTTCTCCATGGATGGAGAGAGAAGAGACAAGCAGGTTCACAGACATTAATGGAGAAACTTTATACCACTTCTTATCTGTATCAAGTTTTAGCGAGTACACAGTGGTTGACATTGCTCATATAACTAAAATTGATCCAGCAATCCCAGCAAACCGAGCTTGCCTCTTAAGTTGTGGAGTATCAACGGGTAAAATAAACTCTTCTGATACTTCTTTTACTATTTACCTTGGATGGCGACAGCAAATAGTTCCTTAGTGAAAAAAATGAATTTCAGTGATAATTGGCTACTCAAATAAATCAAAAAAGTGATGGTTGGTTACTAAGCCATGCAATTACACCTTAACTTTCCAACAAAGAAGTAGATTTTGACATTTGAGGCTTTGAAATTTTATTTTTGAGATAATGCTATAAAAGATAATAAGGTGGTGTTAGATTGGTTATAAAATCTACAGGTTTTGAACTTGGGAAGTACAATCTGACCTAAAAATTCATTTTGCATTCAGGGATTGGTGCTGC
Source organism: Pulicaria dysenterica (assembly GCA_947179395.2). Taxonomy (NCBI): domain Eukaryota; kingdom Viridiplantae; phylum Streptophyta; class Magnoliopsida; order Asterales; family Asteraceae; genus Pulicaria; species Pulicaria dysenterica. Next base: position 106,782,432 of record OX359288.1, on the reverse strand, counting down.
ATGGAAAACAGCCAAGGTGGAAGCTGGAACAACAGTTGCTATATTTGGACTGGGTGCAATTGGGCTAGCGGTATATTTTTACTCCAATTTATAAGAGTATTTGGTTAAATGTATAGTCCTTACACATAAATGTTTCCATAAAAAAATCATGGGACATGACGAACCTCTCATGTACACAGTTTTGAGTTTTCTAACAGCATGTTTACAAAACTGATAACTCTTAACATGGACAAAATCTTTTATGAATATTTATTTAACGTATTTTAAAACAGGAAGCTTCAATTTTTTTACTCGAAACATGTCCTGATGGGAAGAAAAATACCATGATTTGTTTTACAGGTTGCCGAGGGGGCGAGACTATGTGGAGCTAATAGGATCATTGGTGTTGATGTGAACCAGGACAAGTGTGAAATAGGTATTTTTGTGATTTGAGTCGGTGTAGGTTAATAACAATATGGAATCTTTCCTTCTGTGTGGGGTTCATATATACATGGAGTTTGTTTTACATAAATCTTCATTCTATTGACAGGAAAGAAATTTGGAGTGACTGATTTTGTGAACTCCGGCAACTGTGGGGATAAAGCTGTGAGCCAGGTAAGTTGACAATGGTGAAATCATCATTAGACAGCATAAGATATACTTGGTTAATTAGTAATGATGTTATATTGGGCCGGGTAGGTAATAATGGAGATGACTGGAGGTGGTGCAGACTATTGCTTTGAGTGTGTTGGCATAGCGTCACTGGTTCATGAAGCCTATGCTTCTTGTAGAAAGGTTACTTCTATCTCTATATTTGTTTGGTCTAATTAGTTTTTTCCATGAACGTTTTTGAAGCACCCTAGTCACACCCCTAATTGAAACTGGGACTTGAAACCTTAACCTCCCCTATTGGGGGACAAGTGATGTTCCTAGTAGGCCATTTTATGTTTTGTTACGTCTATCTCTTATAATTACTCCTCACATTAAAAAAATGCTAAATAGTTAATAGCCTATTAACCAATATGGTTTTTGTCATGTTCCAACTCTTTATATGCACTCTGAATGTAATCTTCAGGGATGGGGAAAGACAGTTGTGTTGGGAGTTGACCATCCACAGGCTATGTTGACTTTGAATTCTTTCGAGGTGCTACACAGTGGAAAATCTCTCATGGGATCATTTTTTGGAGGTCTTAAACCAAAATCTGATATCCGTACCCTTGAAAAACGCTACATGGATAAGGCAAGTAGAATATAATCTCTTTGGTTGTTCGTTTCTGACTTTTAAGGTCAAACCAACAAATCTCAAATTTTAGATTGATGCGCCTTATTTTGGTACAATCTAACGCTAAAGTCTCTATCTGTGAACAATCTTTGGTAATGTTGCAGAAAATTAAAAAGTTTATACCAGCTTTTTAGGAGGAACTAATTACTGGTTCCTTTGATCTCAAAAAGTCAAACTTTAGATTTTTGTTATGATGATCCTATAGATGTTTGCACACGCGTTAATCTATATATATGTTTGTTTCTTGTGATCTCCATTCATTTAATGTGAAGAACAAAAAATGGAGATTTTACAAAGAAAATGTAATTGAGAAAATGGTAAATGAGTTGGATTTATTTGTTGTTACTGTATGAATTGTTGAACAGGAACTACATCTGGATGAATTTGTGACGCATGAGATCGACTTCGAAGATATCAACAAGGCTTTTGACTTGCTTCTTTAAGGGAAGAGCTTACGATGTGTGATCTGGATGAACAAATAATGACATTGTAATGGTGGTTTCTCTTTTCCTGATCAAAATTTCCAATAATAGCTTGGTTGTTTTAGGTACAATGGTTGGCTAATCGTTACCTCCGAACGTAGAAGAAATATGCACTATAAATGACTCGTCTAATTGTGGGAAGTACATACACGATTTCAGTTTGTGTAGCTTTAATTTGTTTTCATTTTGTGTCGTGTTTCTTGTCAATCCATTACCAGTTAAAAACCGGGTTGTGTTTCAAAAAAAAAAACTGTTCGCTTAAAAGTTTCAACTTTCAAGTTTATGAAATACATAAGCTTCGGTCCATAAATTTTAAGATGCAGCGACCCAACTCTCCGGACTCTACAAAATGAGAAAAGTGAAAAGTTGAAAACCCATTAGAGAGAGCGGAGTGGGAGGGGTTTAGCTTGCGTGGTGGTGCCTACCGCGCCGTAGAAGATGGCCTTACCACTCCATAGTGCCGTGGTGAAAGGCTTCCGGTGGTAGCATTCACGCCAAAAAAGCTTGCGTGGTAATTTCGGGTGGGGCCATGGCTGGAACTCGAGGTATCAAAATGAGGAGAATATATATAGAAAACTTAGATGAGAAAAAAAAAACCTTCAAGAAGAAAAGACGAGTAAGAAATAAAAAAAAATGCAGAGTGGCTGGGGAAAGAAGATGATGTTGGCGGCTGGGAAAAAGTTTTTAACCTAATTTCACGGAGTATATTGCTTAAATATCCATCAACATTTTAAAACTAATACCTTGATTTTACACAATTAACCATTTCAATCCATTAAACTTTTTCTTTTTACTTTTAGACCCTCATATAATCTAAATCCTATATTACTAGAAAAGTTAAAATAAACAATTTTAGATTTTTTTTGACTTAATCAAACTATTTTTTCTCTTTTTTGTTTAAAAATTTTATTTTATTTTTATTGTGTTATTAAATTAAATATGAAATATAAAAATAAGATGGGTCCCATAATTTGATGTGGTGAAGAGTGACCACTACGGGTCTAAGTGGTGGGCTGAGTGGTGAGAGTTGATAGCTGACGTGGCGGTGTGGTGGGTGTGATAGGGGGTGACCACTCCTAATTCTCTTAGGCTACCTAATCGTGTCATAGCTCACAAAAGGAAAATTTGGATTTAAAGATCTTAATTTCATATTACCTTCTTATTTTTTATGTATAAGTTTTTAACTTTGACTAATTTTTAATATACCACTTCTTTTAATCAGTATAATACATTCACACTATAATCTACTTCTAAATTTACAACTTTAAATTTTATTATTATTTATATTTTTACTTAATGTTATGTAATAAAATCGGGTGTGAACCAAATTGCATTATAGTATAGAAAATAAGTATGATTGTCGAACTCAAGGGGAACGAGTATGATTTGATAAAATTATATTAATTTAAATATTAAACTAACTAAACTACTGCAATAAAATAAAGGGGGGGGGGGGAGGGGGGGGAAGGGATTTGTGTGAAAAAGTGAGCTATCAACCAACTAACACTACCAATAAACCTATGAAGCACCTAAAACAAACCAAAGAAACAAGAGAGCGATAAAACAAGGAACTTGGAAATCAAATAATATAATGCTAACTTTCCCTCCCTAGATTTGATTACACTCTTCTCATGGCAATTAGATTCATGGTAATAAAAGCAAAATGATACTTAAACATTCATGCATCGATTTCTATAATAGTTAAAACCTTGATCCGGTTATAACCGTCTAATTACACTAATTAATAACCTTTATGGTCAAAAGCGCGATTAAGAAGTATAATTAGCCAATTAATTCGATTACAAGTAAAGCTTCAACCTTTAATGATTGTATGATCAACAAAACATTGAAACAACACATAATGGCCTGTTACATGTAAGAATACATATTAAAGTTTCTCTCTTTTATATGTTTAACTCTAGGATTTGATCAATCACTAATCATGAACCCTAATGAATATAGAAATTCATGATTCAAGTTCAAATATAGAGAATGGTCATCAACTTTATAAAAACTCAGCTTATAAACATCACAAAAAACAGATCCTAGAACATGCATGAACATAGATTAAACAATATTTGAATTAAACATGAATTAAGCATCCAAACCATGAATTAAATCAACCATAATTAAAGTTCATCTCATCTATGGAGGAAAACAGAAGTCTAGCCAAGAACAATCATGGCTAAGCTCCGGAAATCATTCAAAAACACAAACATGATGAAGAAGAATGATAAACACCGTAAAAGCCGAATGTTCCAATACTTGATTTTCACTTTTATCTTCAATCCAAGCCCCAATGTTCCAATCTATGCTCCAAGATTCTCTGGAATGTTTTAATGGTGTTTTCTGGTGTGGAAGATGGTAAAAAGTCGGATGATTGAATTCCAAACCGAATGGTTTGAAAGATATAAATATATGCTGAAACTGAGCAGATCGCGCCGCGATCTCCCCCTTCAAGCCGCGATTGGGGCATTTTATCCCGATCAGCTCGCTGAGCTTGAAATTTGAATTTTCGGACTTATCCGAAGATCGCGCCGCGATCTTTCAAGACTTTCGCACCACGATCCTGCGTTTTTGGGAGATGGCCATAAATCTGAAATTGTAGCCGTCTGAGTCTAGTTTCCGTGACCGCTTGAATCACTTCAATCCGAGTTCGTATGAGTGAGATATGATCAAAACAGTGGAGGTGTGTCGGAGCTGACAGTTTTTCCCATTTTCTTCGTTTTCTCTCGTTTAAGCTTCAAAACTTTTCAACTCCTATCTTTTTAACCTGAAAATGATAAACATAGGTAATAAGTATCTTTTTGACATATTTTGAAAAATATTAGATTAAAGATACCCAGATTTCGCGTAAAATATATAGTTAAATAACGCGATATCAATATCTTTGAAGCCAGCCCAATTTTTATGTAATGTTCGTGTCGACTTATTTTTTAACACATTTAGGGGGTGTTTTTCATAGCTTATTTATTTGGCTTATTAGCTTATTAGCTTATTTAAGCTAATAAGCCTTAAATAGTGTTTCCAATAGCTTATTAAGGAGAACTTATTAGCTTATTTATGGGTTTTAAATAAACCAAGATTTTGAGGCTTATTAGAGCTTATTTATCCAAATTACATCCTTTACCCTTTATTTTGTACAAAATAACATCACTGCCATCACCTCCTTATATAAGCTATGTGGTTAATAAGTCATGGTAAACACTTGAGCTTATTAGACATGTCTTTTTTTGTCATTTTAAAGCATAAATAAGTCTTCTTTAAATAAGTCATGGAAAACACTTTTATTTGTTTTAACTTATTTAATTAAATAAGCTAATAAGCTTAAATAAACTATGAAAAACACCCCCTTAGTTTTTGTGTAAGAATCGTTTTACCCATTTCATTTCGATTTAGGTTAGATTTCAAGTTCATGTCTCAAATTATCAGCCTTAAATACTTTAAAAGTAAACATACCTAACTAAAATCAATTTAGCTAAGATATCACATGACTAAAAGGAATCAGAAAATTTACACGATTAAAAGCAAAAGCATAAACAAATACAAACTAATTTGGACAAGATTCAAACTAGGAGGTCGTATAGACACGACATATTTGGTATAGAACGATAAACAATCAATAGAAATGCATAAACAACGAGGACCCAAGAAATTAATGTGGTTTGCATGATTACGGTTATCGTGTCATGTCCATAATGAAATATAGAGATTTTATTACATATTTAGAATGCACAGGTTTTTGGCTTTTGACATTATATCAAGGTTATAAATATATTCAGAAATGTATTATATAAACAATTGTTAACATATTACTTTTTATAGATTATGATCCACGAGGCGATGAAATCACAACTTAAGCCCATATAAGCTATAGCCGTATATATAGCCCTTCATGGTCCACGACGCCCCAAACCTTCACACCCATAAACCTCATCGTGCCCGTGAAAACCTGGCTTCACGGTCGTAAAAAACGACTTCCAAATTTAGAATAACCCCTTGTTTCTAAGTTTTGCAATTTTCATTCTATCAAAGCATACTGATATCATTTTGGAAACATTTTACACATCCTTAAGATCATTCAACAACGTTAATCATCATGATTCAATCGAAAACAAGTTCTTCACAAGATTTTAACCATTGACCCATATATCAACCTCTACCCAAAAGTAACTAAGATGCAACACTCCAGACTGACAATGCTCCAAATTGCTACCACTTGCTTGTGATTTATAATCAAAAAGTAAATAACCTTAATTAGGAATCTTCAACAAGGAAGAATCAATCTCAACAAGCTTCGAAACACGATATAGAGTTCTTCAAGTTTCTTCAACAAGGAAGCATCAATCTCAACATACAACTACAATTACTCTTAATCACCATGAAATCACTTTAATTCTCCTTTCTTTCTCTCCATCGTTGGTTTTAATATCCAAAGGACCACAAAGACACAAATCAAATAATTAATGGGTATAATACCCTAATATACATGTGTCTAAGATTTGTTAATTTCTATTCTAGCCACCAAACTTGTAAATCACAACTTATAAGTTAAGGATTAAGAATGATTCTTCCATAAATGATACTCAGCGTAATTACTGGAGTTAACTATCAACCACTAATTTTGGTTATTATATTAGGGAAAAATAACCAAAATTTAGTGACACTTAATATATAATGACTAAACGATGCTACGTACGAGCTACGACCATAATTGTTCCCTTGTGTTGATCTCTAGAAGCTAGCTAGGCCATGACGTTTGTCGGGGAGAAGATGAAGAATCAAACTCGGCGACGGTATTTCGGTCTAATATACCGTAGTGTCACAATTTAGTCTAAACAACGTTTCGAAGATCAAAATTGTGGTGAAGGTGCTTCTAGCCACCGGTAATGTGGTCTCGGAAGAATTTCACATGGAATCTAACATAGGCGAGGACTCGAAAAGATTTATTTAATTTGTCTTTGCAGAACATGCACATTTTTTAAATCTATTCCTAAGGCAATAAATGTAGGTCAAACTTCAATAAAAAGTATTCAACTTTACCGAAATTCTTATTGAATGTATCAAACTTTGAAAAAATACTATTGCATGTATTAAACTTTCAAAACTTTAAAATGTATATATCCGGTTACCTATAGAACAGATAACCATTTTTAATTACTACATTTCTTTTTCATGTAGATAAATGGCATTCACCAAAATGTATTCACTCATTTATGTTTTGGGTCTCACAAGCTTAATGTGGTGCTCGTGTGTTTATAATGTCTTGCTACTTAGAGTACACGGTATGTAAGCATAATTGGCGTGAAGGGTAAAAGACAACACGGTTGTTAGTGATTTTACCACTCCACCAAGACATACTTGAGTTTAGGCGTGAAGTTCTCTACATGCTCTTTCTCTATGTGGTATGCTCCCATGTAGGACCCTACACCAATTTCAAGTCTACAATTTAGTTAACTTTCTTAAATTTTTTTTTAATTTTTTTTAATTGATTAGTGATTAATATATGGATCCTATAATTTTTGCCTTAATTTATTTTGATATAAATGTCTGCTAGGATTATCTTATTGGACTTTTTTATAGGTATGTTTTAGGTGTTTTTGTAATCGTTATTTAAAGCCCAGTTATTTATAATATATAGTAATGTATTTAAAACTATTTATCTAATATTTCTAAATTCTTGATCTCTTAGTAATTAAAAATTACTAATATATTCTTCAAAAAACCTTCGTTTACAAATTAATAAACACTCTTTCATGCTTTATTCAATTATCAATAAATATACTTTTTTATTACTATACACTTCCTGCATGCACAAATGAATAAAATGAATAAAAGAGTTGTTTTATTGTTATTTAAAATTTCTTTTGAAAATTAAGAAAAAGAGTATAAAATGAGAAAAAACGACAAATTATCGAATATAAATTATTTGCAAGGCCGACCTTGGACCTGGGTTGCAAAGATAGCACGCCGCACATGACCCATAATTTTCGGGGCCCACTACTGATTTTATGTATGTGTGTGTGTATATATATATATATATATATATATATATATATATATATATATATATATATATATATATGTGTGTGTGTGTGTGTGTGTGTGTGTGTGTATAGGGGAAGGTTCAAATAAGAATGAGAAATTAATTGAGAATGGGAGACTAAATCTCAGCCGTTCATTTTGTTAGTGGAATTCACGGATGGAAAGCGTGGGGGAATCGAGTGTGGCAGGGTGCATGTGAGGAATTCATGGGTGGGCAATGACATTGAAGGAGAGGGAATTAGACGGCTAGGATTGAGTCTCCCATTCTCAAAAATATTTAAGTTCTCATTTGAATCTCCCACTATATATATATATATATATATATATATATATATATATATATATATATATATATAGAGAGAGAGAGAGAGAGAGAGTTAAGTTCAAATAAAAAAAGATTATGGTACAAAATGTAGGGAGAAATATGATGGTGACAGATGGCAATTACTATTAAAGGGTAATATAGGAAAATAACAACAACAAAAAATCTCTCTCATCCACATTAAATGCAACCCACGTCTCTTTCTTTGAAACAAAGAAAGCAGACATTGAAAAGTGTCTGCTCCCTTCCTCACGAATCCCAATCAGCAACAAAATTCTTTTAAGCCATGGATCCTTGAAGCTGTACCCTTCGTTGTCCTTGTTCTCACAGCCGCAACACTAATCGTTCCCGTGATGATCCGTTCCCATGGCTTCTTTGATTCACCACCGCCGCCGCTTGTTTGATTCACCACCGCTGCCGCTTGTTTGGTTTACCGCCGCCGCCGCTTGTTTGGTTCATCACCGCCGCCGCTTGTTTGATTCACCACCGCCGCCGGTACTCGCCGTACACTTCTACACCGGCGATGCAAAAAGCAACAGCGACTAGGGTTACGCCTAGGGTTACGATCAGTGTTCAAAACCGCCGCCTCTGTGACGTTGCCGACCACAACCGCCTCACGAAACCCACATCAGATGATCTGAAATGGTTTGTTGTGTGCATCTTTGACGGTTATTACATGGTTTTGAATTATTTGTGCATCACCGACCACCACCATCGGTGCACCTCTCTTTTCTGTAAGTGGTTAAGTGCATCGCCGACCACCACCGCCGGTGCACCACCACCGCTGCTCTTTTCGTGTCTTGTGCATCAGGTTCCTAAAATATGTATATTTTTTATTTCGTGCATCAAATGGTTGTACCTTGTGTATTAAATGTAATATGTGAATCAATAGTGTATTATGTGCATCAAATGGTTGCACTTTGTGCAATAAATGGTTGTATCGTTGCATCTGAGAGTTAGCCGACGGAAATAGGTTTGGAAGTTGATCTGGCCAAGTTTTTCTCTGGGTTTTTTTTGCGTTTTTTGAATTTACCATCTTACCCTTTTTATTTTATTTTAATTCCGAAAATTTGGTTAGAAAAGTGACTTTTTGTTTGACTTTTTGAATAAATCATGTGGTCCATATTTCACCTTACATTTAGTACCTTAATTTTATTTGTAGCGGATCCTAAACCTATATATATATATATATATATATATATAGGGTGAGGTTCAACAAAGCCCCCCTCTTAAACATAGATACCAAAGTCTCAATCTCAGTTACTCATTTAAAAGGGTAAAATAGGAATTGAACCAATTTGAAATAAAACCCACGCGTATCTTACAGTCATTCCAAATTCAGTTTTTTTTTTGTTTTTTTTACCACTTAAATCTTTAAATGACCATAACTATTTCAATTTTTTGAGTTTGAGCAAAAAAATTATATCAATCTTCTCATTTTTTAATCATCTTTCAAACGAGACCACTCTTCCTATATTTATGGAAAAAAAAATTTTTAACGAAAATGATATGAATGACGCAAATTATCATTTTCGGCTGTTGAAAGAGAGTAACACGTACCAGTTTAATCATTTTCGTCCATCACCTTCATACCCATAACACCTAACAGTTTTCATCATTTTCGGACCCCTGTTCACTTTTTTTTACGAAAATGATGAAAATGACTAAAATTATCATTTTCGTCACCTGCTATTACGTGACAAACAGGACCCGAAAATGATAAATTTCGTCATTTTCATCATTTTCGTGCCCCCTCTGTATGTCATGTAAAAGCAGGTGACGAAAATGATGAAAATGACTGAATACAAATTATGTTTATTTTTTGCTGTTGGAAGAGAGTAACACCTATCAGTTTAATCATTTTCGTCCATCACCTTCATATCCATAACACCTAACAGTTTTCATCATTTTCGGACCCCTGTTCACTTTTGTTTTTTTGACGAAAATGATGAAAATGACGAAAATGACTAAAATTATCATTTTCGTCACCTACTGTTACGTGATATATAAGGGGGCACGAAAATGATGAAAATGACGAATTTTTATCATTTTCGTCACCTGCTTTTACGTGACATACAGGGGGCACGAAAATGATAAAAATGACGAAATTTCTCATTTTCGTGCCTCCCCTGTATGTCACGTAAAAACAGGTGACGAAAATGATAAAAAATCGACATTTTCATCATTTTCGTGCCCGCCTGTATGTCACGTAACAGCAGGTGACGAAAATGATAAAAATTCGTCTTTTTCATCATTTTCATGCCCCCTTATGTATCGTGTAACAGCAGGTGACGAAAATGATGAAAATGACGAATTTTTATCTTTTTCGTCACCTGCTGTTACGTGACATACAGGGGGGCACGAAAATAATGAAAATGACGAAATTTATCATTTTCGGCTGCCCTTTATATATCACGTAACAGCAACAGCAACAGTAGGTGACGAAAATAATGAATTTCGTCATTTTCATCATTTTCGTCGAATTTTTTTTCTTTAGAGATATAGGAAGAATGGTCTCGTTTGAAAGAGGATTAAAAAATGAAAAGATTGGTATAATTTTTTTGCTCAAACTCAAAAAATTGAAATAGTTATGGTCATTTAAAGATTTAAGGGGTAAAAAAAATTAAAAAATGGGGCTTTGACCATAATACCCTTCCTTCTAGAATTAAATCTTATAATTGTTTACTTAATTACAATCATGTCATTATAGATCTTAACCGTTGATTTGATCAATCTAATGACTAAGATTGGGACTTTAGGATCTTTGTTTAAGGAGGGATTTATATTGATCCAATATATATATATATATATATATATATATATATATATATATATATATATATATATAGGGGAGAGTTTAAAACGAGAACTGTTTTTCGTACGAGAACTGCGAGAACCAATCTCAGTCGTTTCTTGGATATGAGAAGTTCATGGATGGAGAGCGTGGAGGGGATCAAGTGTGGCAGGGTGCATGTGAGAAATTCATTGGTGGGCAATGACATTAAAGGAGAGGAATTGGACGGATTAGATTGGTTCTCGCAGTTCTTGTACGAAAAACAGTTCTTGTTTGAACTTTTGCCTATATATCTATAGTGGGAGGTTCAAATGAGAACCTAAATATTTTTGAGAATGAGAGACTCAATCCCAGCCATCCAGTTCCCCCTCTTTCAATGTCATTGCCCACCCATGAATTCCTCACATGCACCCTGCCACACTCGATTCCCCCACGCTTTCCATCCATAAATTTCACTTACAAAATGAACGGCTGAGATCGAGTCTCTCATTCTCAGTTGAACCTTCCTATATATATATATATATATATATATATATATATATATATATAGTGGCAGGATCAAATGAGAACACCTTTTATTTGGAGAACGGTGAGAACAATTTATAGCCCTTGGATTATCTTAATTTAATGGTTGATATTAAATTTGTGTAATTAAGGAATGTTGAATTTTAATTATTTGGTTTAATTAAGTAAGGAATATAAACTCAATATACCTTAATTAAACTAAATGATTGGCCTAAAAGTGTTCTCACCGTTCTCCAAATAAAACGTGTTCTCACAGGATCCCTCCTCTCTCTCTCTCTCTCTCTATATATATATATATATATATATATATATATATATATATATATATATATATATATATTAGGAGGTTCAAATGGTAACCTTTAATTAATTGAGAATGAGAGACTTAATCCTAACCGTCCAATTCCCCTCCTTCAATGTCATTACCCACCCATGAATTCTTTATACGCACCCTGCCACACTCGATTCCCCAAACTCTCCATTCATGAATTACACTTACAAAATGAACGGCTAAAATTTAGTCTCCCATTCTCAATTAATTTCTCATTCTCATTTGAACCTTCCCATATATATATATAGACAAAGGTTAATGCGAAAAGCTTCTTATTTTCGAAAAGTGCGAGAAGTAATCTGAACTCTTCGATCATTTAATCAATGGCTATAAAAGAGTATGACATTTTGATAACTAAAAACAAATTAAATGGTTTATTTTAATTAAATAAAGGGTATTTTTGACATTATACCAATTCTCCCTCCTCCTTTCTCTTAAACCAACGATGCCTCTCATTTCAAAAAAAAAATTTGTAGAAACCCTATAACCTTCTCCTCTCTATGTGTGCACTGTAGCCGGCCGCCGCCCATCGCTCACCATCCACGCCATCTACACCAACGACGGTTACGACCAGCGTCGACTACTACATCGACGTCTCTCACATGCCGCCGCCGCCTCCATCTAGCAACCAACAGAATGCAAAACCCTAATTTCTTAAGTTAACCACCGCCGCTGCCGCTTCATACCGCTAACACCGCCGCTCATCCATAGATACACGCCGACCTCTATTCGGTCCAGATATCCACGCCGCCGCTACCCTAAAGCCGCCGCCGCTGAGTGCAAGCACCACCATTAACGGCGAGTCAGATCCAAGGCAGATCTGAACCACGGACTGTCGATTCCTGCTCACCATCAACCCAGACCACCGATCACCAATTTTCTAATCCGTATTTTCTCTCTTTTCCTCCCTGTAGTTTCTTACATCTCATATATGAACTCTAAGATTTTAGAGTTTTGGGTTTTTTTTAGTTTTCATTATTGCACAGGTAATGCATTAGTTTTTTTAAATGATTGTTCAATACTGTGAAGTCTTTGAATTTGAACGACTATTATTGATTTTTCTTTTTTTTGTTTTGGCTTTTCTTCAAGTGTATATATGTGTACTTGTAAGAGATAAAACTTCCTATACTTTTATATATTTATCAATTCATACTGTTTGTGTTTGTGTGTGAAAAGATGTCTTGAGGCAACAGGCTTAAGTTGGTAGAAAGATACACTTGAGACTTATTATTGATTTTTTTTATGGTTTTATGAATTTTATAATTTGAATTTGTATATTTATATTTGCTAGTGAATAAAGATATCAAAAGGATTTTCAGTGCTGAATCCATGTTATTTGCATAAAAATATTAAAATAAGATTATAATAACATGTTAAGTGTTGTATATATGTTATTTGCATAACAAAAATATTATATGTGTTCAATATTGATTATAGATTTATTGGTTAAATGAGGGATTGATTTATTACGTGTGTTCAATATTGATTATAAATTTTATTGGTTGATTGGTTTATTATGCGTGTTCAATACTGATTATAGGTTTTATTGGTTGTTTTTGACTGTTTTTTCCGTGACATGTAATTTATTATTGAACATTCATAATTGTTGAGGGTTCTGTTTATTACTGAACAAGAAATAAAGAGTATCTTAGAATACTAGTAGAAATAATCAAAATAGAAAAAAAAATTAATTTGAGAAAAAAGATGACAACATATTTGGGAAAAATGATAAAGAAAAAAGTAAAGCTTAAGAAAACAAAATAAAAAGACATTTAATGATGAAACAATATAAAACAAAAGTTTTCTATTGAACAAACTGTCATGAACAAAATATTTAATAACTAAAAATTCGTATATTTTTTATGTCCTTACCGTTGAACACCGTAAAGTTATTAATCTAATATTAAATTATTTGTAATTTTTTTTCTTTAAAAATTGTAGGAGAGAGAATATTAAGAGAGAGAAATATATTAGAGAGAGAAAAAAATATTGTTTATAATTATACCTTTTTGAATTAAAAAAAAATAAAAAATAAGATTAATCTAAGCCATTAGATTAAATACAAATAAGAGGCTATGATTGCTTCTCACACTTTTCGCAAATAAGAAGCTTTTCGCATGAACCCTCCCCTGTATATATATATATATATATATATATATATATATATATATATATATATATATATATATATATATATATATATATATATATATAGGGGAGGGTTCAAACGAGAACTGTTTTTCGTACGAGAACTGCGATAACCAATCTCAGCCGTTCCTTAGATATGGGAAGTTCATGGATGGAGAGCGTGGAGGGGATCAAGTGTGGTAGGGTGCTTGTGAGGAATTCATGGGTGGACAATGACATTAAAGGAGGGGGAATTCGACGGCTCAGATTGGTCTCGCAGTTCTCGTACGAAAAACTGTTATCGTTTGAACTTTTACCTATATATATATATATATATATATATATATATATATATATACATATATATATATATATATATATATATATATATATATATATATATATATATATAAGATCAATATAGTCCCACCCCTTAACCATAGTCCTTAAAGTCCAATTATGGACCTTTAGATGAGATGAATCAATGGCTTAGATTTAATATACTATTTTTGGTAGTTATTAAAATACTTAACAAATAATAATCCACTGCAAAGGGTATTAATGGAATTTCTTCCCCAATCCACCCACACCACACGGGAACCCAGAGAACATTTCACACAATTTCTCTCTTTCTCTGTTTCTTCAAGAATAGCCGGCCAAGCAACTCCGGCCAAGGAACCACCGCCCAAGCAACCATTGGCCAAACAACTCCGGCCAAGGAACCACCGCCCAGCAACCGCCGGCCAAGCAACCCTCGAATACCACCTAGATCTGACCATTTCATATCATCAATTTTGTCTTCCAACACACACTGTTGGCCAAGCAACTCTCGAATTCCACCCAAATCTGAACATCTCTCATCGTTGATTTCATTTCTAGGCACACACTGTTGGCCAAGCAACCCTCGAATTCCACCCTCGCCGTTTGATTTTGGTTCGTACTTGACATCTACCACTATTAGATTTTGAGTTTCTTCAGTCCATTACATGTGCAGCGACCAGTAATCGACACCACCCATAATGGTTTTTCTATTCCACAACATGTGCAATAGGCAATACTCGTCGTGGCTAGTAACCGGATCTGCAATCTACGAGGTTGGTCTCGAATTAGTTGTTTTTGTCATTTTGATTCTCATCTTCTTCTTCTGTTACACTTGTTTTTGTCATTTTGATACTCCTGTAGTTGTTTTAGTTTTGATTGTTTTCTGAAGTTTTTTGCTTTTTTTGCATTTTCATAAGACTGGCATTTCATCTTCTAGTTCTACTTCAGTTACACATGTTTTTGTCATTTTGAAGCACCTTTAGTTGTTTGCATTTTGATTATTATCTTTTTTTTCTAATATGAAGTTTCTGCATTTTTGCATTTTCATAACACCTCTAATTTGGTTATCATATTCTTATGTTTTATCATTTTCATAATCATCTTTCTTTTTTAATATGAAGATTCTATTTTGTCATTTTGATGGGGAAGTGTTAAACCTTGTTGAAGAAAGAAGCATTAGGAAGCTGCCAACAAGTACTTAGCTTCAAATGGTATCCAACTAATGCCTCATGGGTTCTAATATTACAAGAAAACATCTCATGTTACATGACCATTGATAACAATAATATCTGATAAATAAATAAATACAATCATCACATGTTCACATAGGATCCTACCTAAATTCTAGAGCAGATTGCACTAGAGAACAAGAGCACCAGCCTTGTTAGCCATATAAAAAGAATATTGTTCTTTAGATGTGCATTTTTGTTGATTCTGTATTTCTAGTGACGTGTTTCTCACATGTGCTCTTTTGTTGATTTTTGCATTTTTAGTGAATTTGGGTATGATATGTGTGTATATGGACATCTGCGTTTTCATAAAGTTTGTTTTTATGGTGTATGATACGTTCACCTTCGTGAATTGTCATGAATTTTGTCATCAATGTCTGTAAAATTTCATCATTTTTACCATCACTGTTTACAAAATATGTTTCCATAGTTGCCTTTTCATCATTTTCGTGATTTTAAAAAACAGTACTACATGTAAAACAATATGATCTTCTAAATAATTTGATGGGAAAGTGGTAAAACTTGATGAAGAAGAAGCAAAAGGAAGTAAAAAAAAGGGAATCCCAACTTATAAACCAAAATGCTCCTTCTACTCAGATTGCAAACAGTGATGATGAACATGATGAAAACGTAAAAAACAGTTTATCATTACTGTTATAGAGTTCAAAATGATGATACTTGTAGGTTTATAGATGTGTTATATGTTTGTTTGTTTGTATCGTTGGTTTGTCTGTTGTTTTAATCATTTTCATATTTATTTTCTTTTTTGATCTTTATTAATCTGTCATTTTCTTTATTCTTTACGTGAAATTGTTGATTTTTGCAGTTTACCTTTTTGTAGTAGGTTGCTGATATATGAAAATGATGTAATTTATGTCTCATGCTAGATGTTTTCTTTTATGTTAGTAATGACAATATGCTGTTGAACAAAAATGATAAAACTCGTAGCTGTTATATATTTGAAAATTATGATAGTTATAGGTTTATAAATTTGTTATATGTATTTTGTTTGTATACATTGGTATATCTACAGTTTTTATCATTTTCAAATTTGACTTTGATTTTTGTTTATTCTTGAATATAAAACTTCATATGTGTTTCTCACATGTGCAGTTTTGTTGATTTTTGTATTTTCTAGTGAATTTGGGTATGATATGTGTGTATATGGATATCTACATTTTCATAAAATATGTTTTTTAAGGTGTGTAGCCAGCTTCTTCTACTTTTACTGCATGCATCTTCATCGATTTTGTTCATAAGACCTGCATTTTGATTATCATCTTGTGTTTCTACTTCTGTTACATCTGTTTTCTTCATTTTGAAGTACCTGTAGTTGTTTGCATATTGATAGTTATCTTCTTTTCCTAATTCTGAAGTTTTTTGCATTTTTTCATTTTCATAAAACCTGCATTTTGATTTTCATCTTCTGTTTCTACTTCGGTTACATCTATTATTTGTCATTTTGAAGCACATGTAGTTGTTTGCATTTTGATTGTCAATTTCTTTTTCTAATATGAAATTTCTGTATTTTTGCATTTTCATAAGACCTGCATTTTGGTTATCATCTTCTATTTCTGCTTTTATTACATTTGTTTTTCTCATTTTCAAGCACCTGTAGTTGTTTGCATTTTGATTGTCATCTTCTTCTTTTTCTATTTCTGAAGTTTTATGCATTTTCGCATTCATCACTTCTGTAACTATTTCTAAAGTTTTTTGCATTTTCGTAAAAAAAATCAGAAACATGTCAAACCTGGTCTTGAATTAAAAAGGATAAAAAAACTGAATTTAATGGTATAATTTTTTTGCTAAAAATCCTAAACATGAATTAGTTATGATCATTTTCTTTGTTTGGTGGTTTTTAAAAAAAAAGTTGGATGCCAGGAGTTTTAAGGGAGGAGGCGTGAATATTCAACTGGATTATTTTTTTCTCCATTTTTGCCCTTTTCTCTCTTTCCTACATGTCAGCACAATATGAGGACTTTAAGGACTATGTTCAAGGGTGAGACTATATGAATCCTTACCCTATATATATATATATATATATATATATATATATATATATAGGGGAGGGTTCATGCGAGAACCATTGTTAGTGCGAGAACCGCGAGAACCAATCTCGGCCGTTCCTTGGATATGAGAAGTTTCATGGATGGTGAGCGTGGAGGGATATAGTGTGGCAGGGTGCATGTGAGGAATTCATAGGACGACAATGACATTGAAAGAGGGGAAATTAGACGGCTCAGATTGGTTCTCGCAATTCTCGCACTATCAACGGTTCTCGCATGAACTTTTGTCACTCTCTCTCTCTCTCTCTATATATATATATATATATATATATATATATATATATATATATATATATATATATATATATAGGATAGGGATCCACTACAAATAATCTTATTCTACAAAAAGTAAGGAGAAATCTCAGCCATTCATTTCCCCTATAACTGCTCCTATAAAATTGGCTTTTTTCTTTTTGTATTAATTAAAATAAATACAGTAAAGGGTATTAAAGTCATTTATCCCACTCCTTACATCCACGTCTGAATATTCATCCGACTACATTTCTCAAAATTCAAAAATTTAACTAAAAATGATTCAGAACTTTATCCAACCTGATGATAAACAAACACCTGCATCGAACAAATTCAGATGCACAAAATCAAGCCGGACAGTTTCAACAGTGAACCATCGACACCCTGTTCAAACAGGGAAACCGTCGACAGTGATAAACACAAAATCAACAGTGAGGCCATCGACTTCCTATTCAAACCGAACAGTTTCAAACCAATTTCGGAAGAGCTTCAAACCAAATTCAGATGCACAAAATCAAACAGCCAATTTCAGAATCAACAGATGCACAAATCAGTTTCAAAATCAATTTCAGAACTAGTTTCAAAAGAACAAGCGGGCTTCAAAGCAATTCCAAATGCACAAAAATGGTGACGGTGGTGCACCGTCGGTGGTGATGCAGCGGCGATGATGGAGCAGCGGCAATGTTTTGTGTCCGTTTTGGTGTTGATGTCGTGGTTGTGGTGCATCAGACGACTAGGGTTGCGACAAGGGCGGCGGAGGAATGCACGCAGCGGATGACACAGGCGGCGATGGCGGTGGTCCAAACCCAATATCGAACATCCTTGTCTCGAAAAATCGAAACCCTAACCTGTGGGCGGCGACCGGTTAGCGGTGACCGGCGAAAGGCAAGGTAATGGATGTGCATCATAGATTGCGCTAGACGATAGCTCTGATGGTTGACGATTGAGGAACGGCGGAGGAAGCATGGTGGCGGAGGAAGCATCCGATTAGGGTTTCTCTGTTGGAGGAGCGTATTATAAGGAAGGGGTATGAGGCGTAGAGGAGCGTATAAGGATTAAACTTGGTGCATGAAATTAGGGGAGGAGAGATAAAAAACACAATATACCTATTATACCCTTTTGTTAGTTTTTTTTAATGCCACGTGTCAATCCCTTCTTTCTCCTTACTCTTTGTATCATAATTCCTTACTCTTTGTATCATAAAATTCTTTTTACCTGAACCTGATTCTATATATATATATATATATATATATATATATATATATATATATATATATATATATATATATATATATATATATATATATATATATATCCCAGCCAAAAATATTTAAGCCCAAAAATTTGTGTGAAAGGGCCCATCAGGTAATGAGCCGGCTGCCAACAGGAGAACGGAAGTCTTCTTCTTTAGCGTGAAACCGGAAGTCGGAAAAGGAAACGACTTGGTCTTGGAAATAGTAGAAGATAAAGAAACAGTGGAGTCTCTTCATCTCCTAAGCTACGATCGGCCCTCACATCTCGCAAGTCACAACTCGCACATGGGGTACTCTTTGGCAGTCGGCCCCCGCATCTCGCAGGTGCCAAAAACATTCCAAGGTGATAGCGATTTGCTCATCCGATTGTTGTCTTCTTTCATCGATACTTCCAAAATCATTCAAGGTAATCGCATTATTTTTCCTGATTTTTCGATTTCTTGAATGTTCTTGGGGGTTTTGTTTTTTTTCTGTTACAGTTTGTGATGCTGATTGTTATCCAACACCATCTTGTTAATGTAAAAAGAGTCAGAACTACGGAGTTTGTGGAGTGTGGTGTTTGTTAGGGTTGTTCTAACTAGGTGGATGAAACCTGCATTTTGCAGCATTTGTTTAGTTTTGTTTCTTTTAGATTCTCATTTACTTAAATCTCCAAGAATGAACATTGCATCAAAACAGTGAATTATATGCTAGCTGCCCAGCTTCCTTATTGAACTTGTTTTTTATTTTCTGATCTGTATATTCCTTTGTTGATAAAATTGCATAATTTCATACATACAAATACAAAGCAGTAGAAGTGTACATTACCTTGAATTATGGAAGGATTTGTTGCAATTCCACTGGTGAAACAAAGTCTGAATTCAAGTGACTAAATTAATAAAGGTTAGTTGAATAATTTAATAGAGGATTTGTATCTAAATGGTATTTGAATAAATGAATAATTGAACTATGGACCTTGATTTCTTGCAAATAGGTGTAAGCCTTGCTTTGGTCTCTGGGTTTGATGGTTGTACGTGTTAAAAATCCGGTACATTACTTGATAAAATAGTTGAATGACTAAGAACCCTTTATTGCTTGAATAGTTGAACCACATGATAATTGGTTTATAACTTAATTGGTTTGTTTACTTTTTTTTTCGAAAAGCAATTCATAGTATATTTATATAAAAGAACTGTACAAGTACAAACAATCAGCATTGACTCCACAGGTTATGGAGTTTGCGATCTTAACCTTCTGTTACAGTGATAACTGAACTCCTATATGATCCATTTATGACTATAACAGCTGGTGATAATTTCTCCCTAACATAAACTTATCCTACCATCGTATTCAACTAATGAGTGCGTTGTTTGGGAAAGACAGCCACGAGTTCCAGTCCAATTTCTTCCTTTTCTTCAATCTTGCATTTATCCAAAGATAACCCGTCACTTGAATCTGAAAAACTAATTCTTCCAGGTTGTTTTTATTTTCAAACAGCAAAAGATTCCTACTTTTCCAAATCAAGTATACCGCTATTCTTGTCATGATAATCCAAATCTCATTCGCCTCTTTCGATAGTAAACCTTTAGCATCCTTGTCCACCTCCGAAATTGAAGTCCCGTCCGAGTACGGAACAGCCCACCATTTGTAAATAGCCCTCCATACATCCCGTAATTTGTTACAGCAGAATATAGCATGTTTGGTGTTTTCTACATCCTGTTCACATCTTGGGCACAATGCCGATGGTATGTCTAGACCTCTTTCAGCTAAAATGGATCTAACATGTATCCTATTCCTTTCGACTCTCCATATAAATATATTAACCTTTTTTGGTGCGAGATAGTTCCAAAAAGTTTTACCTTGAATTTGTTGTTGCCCACATAGTTTAGTTTCCAACCACGCTCTTGTTGATTTCACCGAGAATCCGTTTTCCACGATGCCACACCAGCTCCATTTATCGCACTTTTGTTTTGTGAGTTGTACCTCCTTCAGTTTGTCTTTCAACTTTGAGAATTCTTGTTGAAGTCTGCCGATCGCGAGTTCGTCACCTTCCAGCTTCCACGACCATTCTTCCTCTGTCCAATATCCAATATCTGAAACAACATTTTCTTTTCTACCCCATTTATTAAAAATTCTTGGAAATTCCAATTCCAAAGTTGTTTGCCGATCCATAGATCTTTCCAAAAATTGACCTTTTTTCCGTCACCAATATCTACTTTTTGCAAGGAATTAACATCTATTCCTTTCTTTGAAAGTTCCACCCCCACGTTTATTATCCCCCCCACATACCCGAAGAAACAGAGTTTCCATTTCCTTTTGAATAAAGCTCGCCCCATTTACCGTAAATACTTTTTATCACTTTACACCAAAAGGCCTCCGGCTCAACTTTGAATTTCCACCACCATTTTAAACGCAAGCTTAAATTAAAAAGATTGAGACAACCAATTCCCAACCCCCCTTTATCCCGATTAATAATGACATCCTCCCATTTAACCCAAGCCAAATAATTATTTGAAACCCTCCCACCCCCCCTCCCCCCGCCTTTCCAAAAGAATTTTTTTCTAACTTTATCAAGGGAGTTAAGGATACCGACAGGAGCCCGGAACATAGACAAAAAATAGACTGGAAGACTAGAGAGGACCGACTTGACAAGCGTCCATCTACCACCAAACGAAAGACAACTACTTTTCCACCCAGCTAGAGTTGTTTCGAATTTCTTAACCACTTTATCCCAATTTTCCTTCTTCCTCATGTTTGCATTTACTGGCACACCAAGGTACATGAGGTTGGTAGTGTTAAGTTTACAGCCCAGTCTCTTTGCGAATGACAGTTGTTCATTGTATTCAACACCAATCCCTGTTTTCGAACTTTTCCTCCAGTTGACTTTCAACCCCGATGCATCTTCCCAACAGGATAGAAGGGATGATATTGCTTTGACATTTTTGTTGCTCCATCTCCCAATAATTATCGTATCATCCGCGTATTGGAGGTGAGATATTATAAGCTTATCTTTGCCGATCATAACCCCATCGAAAACCTTCTTATCTGTTGCCTCTCTAAGCATTACATTTAACCTGTCCGCTACAATTAAGAACAAGTATGGAGCTAGAGGATCCCCTTGTCTTACCCCCCTTTCTGGCTTGAATTCTTTCGAAGGTGATCCATTTATTAAGACGGACATAGTTGACGACATAGTTGATCCATTTAACCCTTCTGCTACAATTGGTTTGTTTACTTGATTATTTGAAATCATGAACACTTGATAATTCGGTTATTACTTATTTAATTCTTTTTTTTTATTTAGTAGGGGCCCTTTTATTTGTTTTTCCTCATGCTCCTAAAATGTTTGGGACGGTACTAACTATTTGTCAAATGTTATATTCTATAAAACATGTTATCATATGAAAAGTATTTGCCGTCGCAACATTACATTATAATACATTTAAAACTCTCCTACTTAATATATTAAATTTTCAGTAATCGAAAATGACTAATATACACATTTAATAACCTTCATTTTTCTTACACATTCACCACTACATACACTTTTTCATAACTATACACTTCCCTACTCACAAAAGGTTAAAAAAATTGATGTTTTGTTGTTTTTTAAATTTTATTTTAAAATATGAAGAAAAGAGTTAATGCGAAAAGAGATAACATGGTAGAAACTATTCACTAAGGGGGTGTTTTCCATAGCTTATTTAAGCTTATTAGCTTATTAACTTATTTAATTAAATAAGTTAAAACAAATAGAAGTGTTTCCCATGGCTTATTTAAAGAAGGCTTAGCTTTAAAATAACAAAAAAGGGCATGTCTAAAAATCAGAGAAGAAGCAGGAAGAATAAATGGTAAATGATGTAATTTGGATATAAGCTCTAATAAGCCTCAAAATCTTGGCTTATTTAAAACCTATAAATAAGCTAATAAGCTCATCCTTAATAATCTATGGGAAACACTATTTAAGGCTTATTAGCTTAAATAAGCTAATAAGCCAAATAAATAAGCTATGGAAAACACCCCCTAAATGTCATGCCCCGATATATTATAAATCTATATATTATCGGATAAAAACTATTCGTCACGTGTTATTGAAAAAAGTATCTGTTTTGGACTTTTGGGACTACGAAAGTTACTTTAAAGACAATTTTAGTGGGCCACTCTCTTTAGTCATAAACTCATGATGTAGCTGTCACTTAAAATCAAGTTGTTAGGTGAAGCTAATTCTCACATAATTAATCTAATTTCTTAAATGGGTTACGTCATATTAAAAGACCTTCACCAAAATTTAGTGCAAAAAACACATTTGTTTTTAAACATAGTAAAATGAAATACAGAATAATAATAATATAAAACAAAAACATAACCCAAACACATACAAGAATATTATGTGAAAACATATAAAAAGGGACAATACAGAAATTTATTGCATGCCGGCGGTAGAGCTCTTTATTCATTTCTTAGTATACATCGGTCGGTTCGAGCTAACCTAAAAACAGTATGTTTCCATTCTTAATGAATATAACAAAATTTTGTGTATATAAATCATGTTGGATAGCGGGTTTAAATCTGACTAATTTGTCAAAAGATTCTTGTCTA
Organism: Pulicaria dysenterica; assembly: GCA_947179395.2. Taxonomy (NCBI): domain Eukaryota; kingdom Viridiplantae; phylum Streptophyta; class Magnoliopsida; order Asterales; family Asteraceae; genus Pulicaria; species Pulicaria dysenterica. Next base: position 106,758,846 of record OX359288.1, on the reverse strand, counting down.
AATCTACAAAAAATTATATTAAGAAAGCCCTAAATATGAAACCAAAACTTTACTATGTTTTATATCAGTTTTTCCTCTGTTAAATTAATTAATAATAATTTAGTACCAACTTAACCATAATCAAACTTACCTACCAATTATTTTTAATATATCCAGAAAACACAAAACACCGCCCTTATATCCATTTTAATAGCTATAAACTTTTTTCATCGTTTAAAAAGCGTAATAGAACTCGTTGACTTTATTTATATAGAAAAAAAAATGATAATGTATGTATGATCATATAAAATAAATAAAATATATAAAACATAAAAAAACCTAAAAAACAATTTATTTAATCAATAATTCATCTCTTCGTGGTTACCACCTACCAGATTCCCGCCGTGATCTTAACTAATCAACTTACAACCACATGTACCACAACCCCCAAAACAATACAACTTCTTGCGTTTGTGTGTCAGTCAGTCAGTCAGAAACAGACAGAAATACAGTGTGGCCGTTTGAGTATGGACGGAAAAAACTCCGGCAACACCTCCGGCAAGCCAATCCGTTGCAGAGGTAAGTTTAATGTTAAAACCTCCCACTCTAATTCCATGATTTTGAAATGGAACCAGAAAAAGTCAGTCTGAGATTAGAATTTTGAACAAGTTTTAAGTGATTCTAAATAGCCAACACCACCTCATCGTTGAAATTTCGCATCAGTCGGATTCGTTTATTATTTGTTGTAGAACTAATCGAGTAATGTACATGTACGTGTTGTTGGCAGCCGCGATTGTAAGGAAACCGGGGGAGCCGCTTGTGATTGAGGAAGTGATTGTAGCCCCACCGAAACATCGCGAAGTTCGAATTAAAATTATATGCACTTCTCTTTGTCATAGTGATGTTACCTTCTGGAAATTGCAGGTACAGAGTCTTTGACTTCGAAGTCGGGTCAAGTTTTTTATTTAATTTAAGTTCATCGATTGTTTTGCTGATGTTAATTCACCGTTGATGTCTTCTGTTCTTCCCCTGAAGCATCCTCCTGCTATTTTCCCGAGAATACTCGGCCATGAAGCAATGGGGTAAGGATTTATCAAATTAATAACCTTCTCATGTTTGACATATTTGGGATTTAAATGGTTCTGATGCCTGTTGATTATAGGCCATGATATGTGTAGAAATATCATAAAGATTTGTTTGATCCACTGCTATATTATTTCCAGATTTACATAAACAATAATATAATACTACTATATTACTCTGCAATAAAGGGTTGTAGAGAGTGTTGGAGAAGATGTTCATGAAGTTGTTGAAGGAGACACTGTGATCCCAATCTTTTTGCCAGATTGTGGTGAATGTACAGATTGCTTATCCAATAAAAGCAACCTATGTTCGAAATTGACTTTCAGTGTTTCTCCATGGATGGATAGAGAAAAGACAAGCAGGTTCACAGATATCAATGGGGAAACTTTATACCACTTCTTGTTTGTATCGAGTTTTAGTGAATACACAGTCGTTGACATTGCTCATATTACTAAAATTGATCCACAAACACCACCAAATAGAGCTTGCCTCTTAAGTTGTGGTGTATCAACTGGTAATTTATATCCTTCAGATACTCCTTTACTATTTATTTTCACCAAAGATTAGACTTTGACTTTCAAGGTTGCATCGAATCAAGATTAATATGAATTTATAAAACATCAAGCACATAATGTATTCAGGGGTGGGTGCTGCATGGAAAACAGCAAATGTGGAAAGTGGAACAACTGTTGCTATATTTGGACTGGGTGCAATCGGGCTAGCGGTATAAATCTTTTAATGTTTACAGTTCATGTTAAGAGTACTGTGTTAAACTCATAGGCCTTACACATAAAGATTTCAATAATTTTTGTGATCAGGGATTATAAACACCATATATTAACTGTATATTATACCAAACTGACCAGTTTTGTAATATTTATGGTTTTGACAACATGTAAAATACAAAGTTCATTTTTTGTTAAACATAATATGTTTTTATAGGTTGCTGAGGGAGCAAGGCTATGTGGAGCTAAGAAGATCATTGGTATCGATGTGAACCAAGACAAGTTTGAAATAGGTAATTTGTAATTGGAATCTATTTAAAAGCTTGGAAACACTTAAAGGAACCATGGTGGCCTTTTGGAGCCTACCAATACTTTAACAAGAGTTGTATGCATGGTGGTGCATGTTTTACATCAGTCTTTATTTTATTTTCTTTGACAGGAAAGAAATTTGGAGTAACTGATTTTGTAAACTCCCGTAATTGTGGAGATAAAACAGTGAGCCAGGTGACTTTTTATATTTTCATGCAAACCATAAGTTTACTTAATTTTTTTTTTTTGAACGGCAAACACACACACCCATCTAAACCTACTCCTAATTTTTACACCATTGTCCACGCCGGGACTTGAACCCACAACCTCTTGAGAGGGGGGCACCACCTTAAACACCTGATACCGCTGGGCTACAAGCCCTTTGGTATAAGTTTACTTAATTAATGAAAATTTAAAAAAAAAATTTAACAACTTTGGGGAGAGATGATTTACGATTATCCGATTGTTATAGCATAAAGCTATTGCTTGAAACAGGTAATAATGGAGATGACTGGTAGCGGTGCAGACTACTGTTTTGAGTGTGTTGGTTTGTCATCCTTGGTTCATGAAGCTTATGCTTCTTGTAGAAAGGTACATTCTATCTCTATCACTATTATAAACCTGTCATAGATAATGGGTCAAGTAACCTTTCACAAATGTGGAATGACTATTGACTAAAGAGTGTTTGTAACTGATAAACTTGTGCCCAAATGTGGAAGGCCTTCCGAATTGTATGCCTTTTCACCATCTCGTTGAGTGTTATATTCTAACTTAAGCTTCCTCATCTGTGGACGTAATATTCAGGGATGGGGAAAAACAGTTGTGTTGGGAGTTGACCAGCCAGGTGCAATGTTGACCTTTAGTTCTTCTGAGTTACTTCATAGTGGAAAATCTCTTACGGGCTCCCTTTTTGGGGGTATCAAACCAAAATCTGATATCCCAATCCTCATAAAACGCTATATGGCCAAGGTAAGCAGGATTTGTTTCTTTTCATTGTTTGTCTTTGAAATCTTTGAGAAAGTTTTTAAGGTTCATAGTAAATCTTTCAATAAGATATTGGTTCCTTTGACGTCAACATATAGTCAAAGTTCTCGTATAAAAATAGTTCTCATTTGAACTTTTATCTAGATAGTAATACAACGTAAGTGGTCATTTATATATTACTCAATTGTGAATTGCGTCCGGGTTGACCGTCATTAAAGAGTGAGACTTGATTTTTTTTAAATACCTTCATTAATGACTCTTTAATCAGTGAGTCATTACAATCATTAGACATTAATTTATTTTAATCAACGACCAGGATTGAATATCGCACAAAAAAACAGTTATCTTTTGAACATTTCCCTTGTACTCCATTTTCCCACAATAGTGTGTTTGTCTTTAAGTGTCCTCCCAAACATACGTCTTTGTGAAATTATAATATGCAAATTTGATGATGGTTAATTTTCCTTCCATTCTTGATAGTCCTCTTGATTATTGATTATCTTCTTCTAATTAACGGACTATTTTTTGCTGGCATGAGCGGAAATGAAGATACAACAAAGAATAAAAACGTAGCTAAATATGAAAAATGAGATTCAAGAACGAGACCTAATTACTATTTCATCTTTCAGGAACTACAACTCGATGAGTTTGTGACGCATGAGGTTGATTTTGAAGACATTAACAAGGCTTTTGATTTACTTTTGGAAGGGAAGAGCTTAAGATGTGTGATTTGGATGAAAAAATGATGGGATGTTGCAAAACAATTGCTTATTCTCCTGAGTTGGTCATTGCTTGCATCACTTGTAGCTATATATGCCCATTGTGCTATGTTCCTAATTATATCATTTGCAATAATAATGTTATAATAACTGGTTTAAAAGAGTCAATGAATTTAGTCAAGATGTGTGTTTGGTTAGGAAAAATACATATGTTTTCCACACATTTTCATTTCACTACTTAATTCCACGATTGGCCCCATAGATCTCTTGCTTTTCAATTTCATGTTGTGGACCGATTACAATTAAATTATTTAATTAGCGATGAGCGATCAGATTTCAAATTACATTTCTTTTCTTGATAGTTTTTAATTGTAAGCATTAAGTTCTATTTTGTGTTGCTTGAATCGTTGGCTAGTAATGGACCTTAGTTCTAGGTGAAATTAAAGTCATCAATGATGACATATGGTTTATAATTTATTTAGTTTTAATGAATATCTATTTGCATTAACAATAGAAGCAATCTTAAAACAGTATTTTTAATTATTATAGTGTAGAATAACTAGTTTAGATTATAATTATTTATGTAAAAATATTATCTTATATTCATTTCTCCCCTCATGTCGCACAACCTTCCTTCCACTTCTAGGGGTGATATTACTTATTTTATTTTTATGGGGTAATATAGATGCTCTATGCTTTGCACAGCCTCCAGGTTTGCTTTTCGTTTTTCTAGAGATAATATTCTTAATCGTGTGTTGTGTGTGTGTGTATATATATATATATATATATATATATATAGGAGGGTTCATGCGAGAAGTGTTTTTATTCCGAGAAATGTGAAAAGCAATTTCAGCCATTGATTGGTTTTTAATCTTGTGGCTCACATTAATCATGATTAATATTTTTATTTAATTCAAAAGGGTAAATTAGTAAACAAAATATTTTCTCTCTTATCCTTATTTAATCTTTTCTCTCTCTCTAATTTATTTTTTTCCAGATTTTTTATTTTACTTATTATTTTATTATTAATACGGTATTCATTACTGAACACAACCTACGATTTACAAATTTTATGTTATATATAGAGCATTCATTAGTGAATACATCCAAACCCAACAGTTATCAAAAACTATTAATAAAATTTTTAGATCGTATAATTCGAAGTTCACTAGTGAGCATGTCTCATGCATAATACCAATCCCCTCCCCCCCCCCCCCCCCCCCCCCCCCCCTTAAAATAATCAATGTTCATTCGTGAACTCATAACTAATGTAGAAGAAAAGTTTTCAAAATAGAAGCAACTTGGTTCACTAGTAACACCATAATTAAGAAATAAACGTATTAAATACATATCTACTACTTTAATATTCAAATATATTTTTTAACCGTGTTCACTAGTAAAACACTTAAAACTAAACTCTTAACAAAATAAAATATGTTCACATGAATACAACTTTCTCTCCAACCTTTGAGCAGGTAAAAAAACTCATAAATATTAATTTAGAAAATTAAACATAGTTTACTACGTACTTTCAAAGAAATACAAAAAAAATAAATCCTAATTAGAAAATATATAAAAAAAAAGAACTACATATTATCCATCTGCATTTTCGAGGCTGCATAGGGGCGGTGAAAAATAACACTAAAAATAAAATCCTAATAAGAAAATACAAGAAAAGAGAAGAACTACATATTTTCCATATTCATCCTCGAAGGCTTCAAAGGGGCACTGGTCGGAATTTTATAGCCGGGCGGCGGCTGGTGTCCATCAACAGCGGTTAGTTACTCTTGACACCGTATTCAATGGTAAAGGCAAAGGCGGAATTTCAGAAAGAGTATGTGGTTATCTTGGTAAGAAATTGAAAGTATGTAACTATGAATATAGCATCATGAAGTTATTATTGCCAAATACGTAAAGCATGTGATAATTTGTTTCATTTTGTGGCACTGAAGGATTGTTGAGAGCGTGGGAGAAGGTGTACATGAAGTTGTTGAAGGAGACACTGTGATCCCAATCTTTTTGGCCGATTGTGGTGAATGTTCAGATTGTTTATCTGAGAAAAGCAACTTATGTACGAAATTCCCTTTCAGTCTTTCTCCATGGATGGACAGAGAAGAGACAACCAGGTTTACAGACATTAATGGAGAAACTTTATACCACTTCTTATCTGTATCAAGTTTTAGCGAGTACACAGTGGTTGACATTGCTCATATAACTAAAATTGATCCAGCAATCCCAGCAAACCGAGCTTGCCTCTTAAGTTGTGGAGTATCAACCGGTAAAATAAACTCTTCTGATACTTCTTTTACTAATTACCTTGGATCGTGACAGCAAATAGTTCCTTGGTGAAAAAAAAACGAATTTCAGTGATATTTGGCTACTCAAATAAATCAAAAAAGTGATGGTCAGATACTAAGCCATGCAATTACACCTTAACTTTCCAACAAAGAAGTAGATTTTGACATTTGAGGCTATGCAATTCAACTTCAGAACTGATACTGCTATAAAAGATAATAAGTTGGTATTAAATTGGTAATAACAGCTACAGGTTTTGAACTTGGGAAGTACAATTTGACCTAAAAATTCATTTAGCATTCAGGGATTGGTGCTGCATGGAAAACAGCAAAGGTGGATGCTGGAACAACAGTTGCTATATTTGGACTTGGTGCAATTGGGCTAGCGGTATAATTTTATTCCAATTTATAAGAGTATTTGGTTAAACATATGCTCCTTACACATAAATATTTCCATAAAAAAATTATCAGACATGACGAACCTCTCATATACACAGTTTTAAGTTTTCTAACAGCATGTTTTACAAAACTGATAACTCTAACATGAATAAGCTAGTAAATCTTTTATGACAATTTATATTTAACGTATTTTTAAAACAGAAAGCTTTAACTTTTTACTCGAAACATGTCCTGATGGGAAGAAAAATACCATGATTTGTTTTACAGGTTGCTGAGGGAGCGAGACTATGTAGAGCTAAGAGGATCATTGGTGTTGATGTGAACCAGGACAAGTGTGAAATAGGTATTTTTGTGATTTGAGTCGGTGTAGGTTAATAACATTATGGAATCTTTCTTTCTGTGGGGTTCGTATATACATGGAGTTTGTTGTACATAAATCTTCATTCTATTGACAGGAAAGAAATTTGGAGTGACTGATTTTGTGAACTCCGGCAACTGTGGGGATAAAACTGTGAGCCAGATTAGACGGCATAAGATATACTTGGTTAATTAGTAATGATGTTATATTGGGCCGGGTAGGTAATAATGAAGATGACCTTTGCTTTGAGTGTGTTGGCATAGCGTCACTGGTTCATGAAGCCTATGCTTTCTTGTAGAAAGGTTA